>PYIV01000002.1:5443977-6815863 GCA_003415645.1 Articulospora tetracladia | reverse complement strand
ACCCTAACCCTAACCCTAACCCTAACCCTAACCCTAACCCTAACCCTAACCCTAACCCTAACCCTAACCCTAACCCTAACCCTAACCCTAACCCTAACCCTAACTAAACTAAAGGTTTCCTAGACGTCTTTAAAGCTTAAATAAATAAATTATATCTTTAAATTCTTAGCCGAGAAGAAGATTTATACTTAACTAAATAAAATATTTTCGGGTAGTACTAGCTACTACTTAATATCTTCCTAGATCGTAGTAAGCTCCTTAGTAGGAATCGAGTTATATAACCCTATACCCTATAAAAGAGGTAATCCTTCTTCGCTCCGCCCACGAAGTTTATAATAAGCCGCCTAAGACTAGCCCTATACCTAGTCCTATAAGAAGGGGAAATACTACTAGCTTATTACCTAAACGTGCCGGAACACGGCTAGAAGTAAGATCTTATCGGTCTAGATTTAGAGTAGACCCGATACCTCTCTATTAGCTTTCCTAGGGAAATTAGTCGGCTTTTTTAGATTGTATATATAAGGGAAAAATATATAAACGTTTACTTAACCGTACCCTAATTGTAAGGGGCGAGCCCTAGTAGATAGTAGCGCCGGCTAGAGCCGACGCTAACCCCCGTCTTAGCGGAGCCCGTTAATTTTATTATAGCCTCTGACTAAGACCTTTCTTCTTCCTTATCGAACTTATTAAATTCTACCGCTAAACTACTATATATACGTCGTTCCCCTATAATATTAAGTTCGATTAATTAGAAGAAAACCTACCGTTCCCTATAGAGTTTACCCCGGGAACTAGCGCGAACTCGTCGGGGAACGAGAACCTATAGCGGGAGATATCGAAGGTAGAACTAATACGCGTTATCTAAGATATATACGTACGATAGTAAATACTAGAAACCGAGCTTATAAACACACGTTCCGCCGTAGAGTAAGCGGGAAACTAAGGGACTAGATAAGAGTAGGACGAGTCTATAAACGCGTTACTAAGAACCCTTATCTAGTCGCTTTTATTAACGTCTTACTAGGGCCCCGACCGAGAAGAGGCGGCTCCTAGGAGTTAGAAACCGGCAGCCTAGGATAGTAAAGTAGATACCTTCCGGGACTATCTCCTACGACTTAAGAGCTTATACTATATTCGTTCCGTATTAAAACTAGCGCTCTCCGCTAACTACTACTAGGACACTATATATAATACGCTCCCCGCGCGTAAACGAGCCTAGATAAGGTACTTCTAGGAAAAGGGGAGCCCTTAATAAGGTAAGGACCCCGAAGCTTTCCTAACGTAGCTCGAGAAGATCTTTACGGATAGTAACGAGAAGGCTAAGGCCTTAGAACGCCTAACTAACTTAAAGCACTCGCTCGGTTAGCCCTAGCACGAATACTAGCTAGAATTTAACGGACTCTTACTAAGTGCTAGCGGAGAGAGCTAGGATAACGACACGAAGATAGGATATTTACGAAACACCTTCTCGAACCCTACTCGAATATATATAGCGGCTATACTAAAATTAACGGACTACTACTAGTTCGTAGAGGAGGTAGAACGAATTATAACGAACCTTAAAGAGACGGATTAGTTTAAGACCGCTAATAGGAAATAGAATAAGAAGAATAAGGAGCCTAGAGGAAATATACCGGTAACCGTCCGTTCCTACGGTATAGCTATAGTACCGAGAATAGATACTAAGGGCGATATAATAATAGTCCCGACGTAAATAAGAGGAGGGCGCGGATAAAGTAACGGAGAACGTAAGAACCCTAGCGGTAAGTAGAGAGCGAAATAGGTTAATATAGTAGAAAGGGAGAGACGCTAGACTAAAAGACTCTATTTCCGCTATAGAGTAGCTAGACACTATATCCGCGACTATATCTACGCCCTAGTGACACGCCCTATAGCTATTAACTTAGTATAGGTAGGACCCTTACTAGAAGACGACGGTTAATTAACGGATTCCGCTATATTAGAGTTAGGAAAAGACTAACTCTCGCTCGAAATTAGGAGACGAGGGTAGATAGTATACTAGTAAGGGGATAGGGGGGATTTAAGATAGTTATAAATAGGAACCTTATATATATAGATATAGTCCTTTAAAAAACTTTCGGAATATTTACCCTTATTAATAAAGGTTACTAGTGCTATACTATAATAAATAAAGAACTAGTTAAGGGTCTAGGTCTCCGCTATATAAGTAGCGAGAGCCGTAAAGTAAAGGGCGTATCTAAAAATATAAAGAATAGAAAGATTAAAGGAGTCGTCGCGTTCTAGATAAAAATCGTAGGCTTTAATTAGAACGTCTACGCTTATATAGTTAATAATCTAGCCTTTCTAGTAATCCTAGGGAACCCCTAAAAGGCCGCGAATAAAATTAGGACCGCGCCGGAAAACTATTAGTACTACTATAGTATAGTAAAATAATAGGTAGTAGAGGGACGAAACTACCTCGAGTATAAGGACGCCGACGACTTTATAACGGTAGCTATAGTAACTATAGAGGATATCGAGGCGGTATTAAAAGAGAAGGTAGAACTAACTCTCGAGTAATTAGAGGATAAGCTACCTCTAGAGCTAAAAGATATAGTACTACTCTTTTCTAAGCGGGAATCTAAGAAGCTAGCCCCCTATCGTCCTAGTATCGACCACTATATCGAGCTCTACTAATAACTAGACGGGTCTCCGTCCCCTCTCCCGTAGGGACCGTTATATAGTATATTAAAGGACGAACTACTCGTACTAAGGAAATCCCTTAACGACCTAATAGAAAAGGGGTATATCCGGTAGAGCACTTTAGAAGCGGCGGCCCCTATCCTTTTTGTCCGGAAACCTAGGGGAGGGCTAAGGTTCTACTATAACTATTAGGCACTAAATATACTTACTAAGCTAGATCGGTACCCCTTACTATTAATACCGGAGACCTTATAAAACCTTACGGGAGCTAAGTGGCTTACGAAGGTAGACGTTATCTCCGCGTTCTACTAGATATAAATAGCTAAGGGGTATAAATATAAAATAGCTTTTCGAACTCGGTTCGGGCTATTCGAGTGGCTAGTCTACCCGTTTAGATTATTAGGGGCTCTAGCTACTTTCTAACGGTATATTAATAGTTTACTTTAGGAATAGTTAGACGAATACTCGTCCGCCTATATAGACGACGTTATAGTATACTCTAGCGGGTTAAGGGAGGACTATTTCCGGAAGGTTTATACCGTTCTCCGTAAACTTTAGGACGGAGGGCTTTTCTTAGATATAGGGAAGAGCGAATTCGTATAGAAAATAATTAAGTACCTAGGCTTTATTATATATACTAATAGAAAAGGCGTGGGTCCCGACCTAAAGAAGGTTAATATAGTAAAGAACTAGTAGGCCCCTAAGACGTAAAAAGAGGTTCGCCGCTTCCTAGGGTTTTTAAACTTCTATTAAGGATTTATACTAAACTACTCGAAGCTCGCTATACTATTAACTACGCTTACTAGTAAAGGCACCCCGTTCTCCTAGGGAAAAGTATAGGAGATAGTATTTCGAAGCTTAAAGGGTAAATTCTATATAGCCCTAGTCCTCTCTTACTAGGACCTAACTATTCCTATATTTTTAAAAACGGATTATAGCGGGTTTGCCCTAGGAGGCGCCCTCCTATAAGAAAGGAACGGAGTCCGCTAACTAGTAGGCTTCTTCTTAAAGAAACTTAATTAAGCCGAGATTAACTACGATATCCACGATAAGGAGATACTAGTAATAGTGTCCTACTTAAAGTTTTAGGCCCCCGAGCTAAAAACGTATAGTTCCTTTATAATCTAGATAGACTATAAGAACCTAGAGTATTTTATAACTAAGAGATAGCTATCCGAGCGATAAATTCGTTAGTATAAAACACTATCTTCCTTCTAGTTCTCCTTAGTATATCGACCGGGTACTAAAGCTATTATACTAGACGCCCTATTACGAAGAGAATAAGATATACTAGGAGAGGACAATAAAAAGTCTAGGTTCCGCTACTTTCTCGACCCGGACACCGTGAAGGACTAGCCGGACCTAGGAGGTAAAGAGAGTATAGTAGTAGCCACTATATTAGTAACTACTATACTAGAGGAGTAGGCCCCCGTATAGATAGACGCGGCCCCCGCTAGATAATAGCCGGATTCCCGAGGCCCATTCTAGGAATAAGAACTAAATAACCTATAGGACACTATAGTATAAAAAGACACGCTATACTAAGCCGTCCTCTATACTATATAAGCCGGAGCCCGATCTATACCTAGCGAAATTAAGGCGAAAGTCTAAGTAGGCGACTATAGTATCGATTCTAGGGGACGCCTATATCACTATAGTAAACTCTAGGTGCTAGGAGCCCCTATTTCGTCGGAAACCGAATATAAAGTAATAGACGCCGATACTAGATAAAACGATATATTAAGAACTAAGCTTATTTAGTCCGTTTACGACTCCCCAGTATATAGCTATCCTAGTAGGGACTCTACCGCTTTTATATTAGGGCGTAACTTCTATTAGCCCCTATAGTTAAGATATATTAGGTAGTTCCTACGAAACTACGACTATTATAGAAGAAATAAGGTATAGAAAGAATATAAGCACGGACTCCTAAGACCTTTACTAGTTCCCGACTAGTTCTTCTAGGAGATCTTAATAGACTTTATAATAGACCTACTAAGCTCTTAGGGTAACTAGTATCTATAGGTAATTAAAGACTAACTAAGTAAGTACGTGGTATTAGAAGCGATATCTAGTATAAAAGTAGAGGAGTGCGCCGAAAGATTTATAGAATACTAGGCTCGATACTATAGTATACTACGGGCGATTATAAGCGATAGAGGCACTAACTAGACGAGCTCGTTCTAGAGAACGTTCTATCGCCTTATAGGCGTATAATAGAGACTTAGTTTAGAATACTACCTATAAACTAACGGAGGACTAGAAAGACTAAACTAGGACGTCTAAGTATACTTAAGAAACTTTATTAATTAAGAGTAGTCCGACTAGAAAAAGTGGCTTCCCACCGCCTAACTTATATTAAACGGCCGTTATTACGCGGGCCTAGGTATAAGTCCCTTCTTTACGACTTACGGCTACGAAGCCCCTTTCCCCGTGCCGTTAAAAACGGAGCCCGAAAATAATATCCCGCTTCCCGCGAACGAGAGGGCTAAATAGTTTATTTATAAAATAAAGGAAATTAACGACCTATACTAGTTAAATATAGTAGACTCCGCTTAGAAGTAAGAGGAAAACGCTAATAAAACTAGGATACTAGCGCTAATCTATCGGAAAGGCGATAAGGTATAGCTAGATTTACGTAACTACTAAATAAAGCGCCCGAAGAGGAGTTTAGACTTAAAGTATACTAAGTATATAGTAGACGAAGTATTATCGCTAGTTTCTATTCGCTTATCTAGGGTTTCCGGCAATATTCACCCGGTCTTCTATACCGACCTACTTCGACTAGCGAGTAGCGACCCCTTACCCGGATAGGAGTCCGACAATATATAGCCGGAACTAGAGCTTTTAGAGTCGCACGAAGAATAGTAAGTAGAGAAGATACTATACGCTAGGACTAAGAGAAAAGGGAGAGGGAGTAGTAGGGAAGTATTAGTTAAATAGACGGCTTACTACGATCTAATATAGGAACCCTTAGGAAATCTATTAGATACCGCTACTATAGACGAATTTAAAGTAATATATAGGAGTACTAAAATATACGACGGACCTAGATAAGTATAGGAGAAGAAAAGAAGCGGGAAGAGAGTTAAAATTAGCGATCTCCGATAAAAGAATAGCGGAACTAGTAGGGGTTAATAAAGGGTAGGCGATAGGGATTTCACGGGCGTTAATTCACGGAGTACGGTATATTAGGATAGGGGAGGTAAGAGAAGAGATTTTATTTATCTACCTATAGGTAGGACACTAACGGAAATAGTGCGGACTTATAGGTTTTTATGACGGGCTCCGAGCACTAGGGTAGGAGGGACGCCGCTAGTACTATATCCACCGGTTAGCGACGGAAATCGGGCGGAGAACGATAATTACTTACGTCTAACCCTACTAGGCGACGACGTCCGTAACCGTAGTAGTGACCTTAGAGGCTACGACACTAAATTAGCGGTTAGCGACCGAAAACTAGCGGAGAACGATTAAATTACGTAGAGAGTAGACCTAAAGCCTAGAGCGGCTTTAAGGCCTTCTAAGCCTTAAGGACTTTAGCGAGGTCGGTATAGGCCTCCGCGCTAAAAAGAGTATTAGCCGATAGAAAACCCGCGGAGACCGGCACTTATATAGAATTAGTAGTAGACCGAGTCTAGATAGTATAAGCTATATAGGCGATTTAAGGACTAAGCGGTTAGCGATAATTTTCGGGCGGAGTCCGATTTCTATATATAGATTTTAATAGTTTTTACGCTTATCGGCGTATAATTAGTAGGAGCGAGACCTATTAGACTACGAGGATTAGCGGAGTCCGACTAAAAATACGCGGAACCCGGAACTTATAGCTTAGTCGATATAGTCGACCCCGGTAAGGGCGTAAGCGGCGTAGTAGATAAGTGCGGCTATCTAAGTCCGATTAGTATTAAGCGGAGACTAAACGATTTTAATAGGCTAAAATAGAGCTCTTAAAACCTACTTTAATTATAGTTAATCCTAGTAAGAAGAAGAGCGGGGAAAAAATAACGTTATAAGCTTACGAAATACTAGTAGCCGATAAGTTATATTAAAAGAAAAATTATAGTATTATTAATAATAATACTAACGATAATAATAGTTATACTATTATACTCTACGAATTTAGTTCTAAAGAGAGGGAAGCGGGTAGTTCTACCTAGGTTCCGACGGAAAACGAGTAGGAGGAGAGGGGTAATATAAGGGGCGAGCCCTAGTAGATAGTAGCGCCGGCTAGAGCTAACGCTAACCCCTATCTTAGCGGAGCCTATTAATTTTATTATAGCCTCTAACTAAGACCTTTCTTCTTCCTTATCGAACTTATTGAATTCCACCACTAAACTATTATATATACGTCGTTCCCCTATGACACTAATACTCGCCCGATCTAGTAGTAAGGTATAGTATAAAGCTTAACGCGCCGAGGCTTCTCCCCCTTACCTAAATTAATATTAACCGTAGTATAAATATAGAGGCTTAACTAGATATTTAAATAAAAGCGTAGGAAGAAATTTAGATTAAGCCCACGATAAGTAAACCCTAGGCTATATATAAAGCCTAAATAGCTATCGATATTAAAAGAAATTATAGCCGAATCGTCGTCCTTCTAGGAGTAGTCTAGGTAGAGTTTAGGGACTAGCCGGCTTAGGTTCTCCTCTAATTCGGACCCGGTAGAGGCTCTTAATATATTTACTCCGGCTATAATTAGAGGTAGAGGTATAGTAACTCCCTTAAAAGCTCGCGCCTAATCTAGAGCTAGATAGGTCTATACCTAGGCGTGTAAAAGAGGCTTCTCCTAGCTAATAATATTAGGGATACGACTCTCTTTTAATAGCCGTTTATAGTCGAGAAGAGAAAGATATAGAGATAGGTTAGTCGATATTAAAGAATCGATATACTTTTATCTAACGCCTTAGTAAGCCTCTACGCTATAGCTAGTAAAGGAGAGTAAGTGGCGGCTAAGCTCTTATATAATATTAATATCTAGCTTAGAGTTCTCGTAAGACGTTAGTAAATTAAGGGTAATAGTAGCTAGGTGCGTAGTAAGGTCGCTATCGAGACTCTTAAGAGTCGCGTCTTATTTAGATCTTAATCTTCGCCGAATTAGAGTCGAGTCTAAGAACGTTTTATCCCTTTCGGGGCCCTAACTAGTAGTTAATTCGTTATCGGTTAAGCTACTCTCTAATAATATATTAGTCGAATCTATATCTAGAGTTAGAGTTACGTTATAGATAATTCTATATAACTCCTAGCTATAGGGAATCACGATTTTAATCTATCTTAGCGACTATATCTTTACGATATTATAGGAAGCCGGCGAGGGCGGCTTATTACTTAGATTAAGAGGTAGGTCGTCGCTAGTATTAAATATAAGGTAGTTCCCGCCGAGAGAGGGTTTACTCTTAGGGCTTAATAAGACGCTTAGAGGCCCTAGTATAGTAGGACTCGGCGGTAGGGACTACTCTTCTTAACGATCTATAGGCTTAATAGAACGGCTTTTACTATATAGAACTCGCTATAATTCTACTTAGGTTAGAGGGGGGTTTTAAGCTATATCGTCTCCTATAAAGTAGCCTCTTAGAGAGGGACTATAGGGTTATTCGGGACCGAAGTAGATAAGCTTAAGGTCCTAATAGTATAGTTCTAGCGTACTTACTAGGCTACTTTATAACGTTATCGCTCGGGAGAAGAGAGTCGTGGCCGAGGTATATTTACACGTAATTTACTTCCGATTTACTTTCGATTCGATATAAGTTTAGGTAATATTCTAGTAGCGAAGAGTATTAAACTAGTGAGTAGGGGTGGGTGAGAAGAGAAGAGGGTATTTACGTATAAGCTTTATATATATAAGGTGCCTACTATATAATAAGTGCTTTTCGATAAGGGACGAGTAATATAATAAGTACTTTTCGATAAGAAACCTCTATCTATTACGTTTTAGATTAGCTAATATCCTAACTTAGATTTTTTCTAGACTTAAGGACGCTTTCTAAGATACTAAAGATAGTTTTAATAGCTTTCCGCGCTTATTCTACCTCTAATTCGAGCCCGGATCGCGCGTGGTTACGAAAGTAGCCGGTCGGAACTCGACGTTTTGTTAGGGCTCACTCGCTAAGCTGCCTCACCCACCGACCCTTGGACCTGCCCTTATTAAATCCTTCTAGGTATCTAGTAATAAATAGGTGCCTACGCCTTATTCTAGCTTTAATTCCAGCCAGCTAGCCAGGGCAGCATTTGACAGTAATAAACAGGTGCCTACACCTCATTCCAGCTTCAATTCCAGCCAGCTAGCCAGCCAGCTAGGGCAGCATCTAACAGTAATAAACAAGTGCCCACGCCTTATTCCAGCTTTAATTCCAGCGAGCCAGCTAGGGCAGTATTTGATAGTAGTAAACAGGTGCCCACCCCTCTATATAGCCTAGATTTAGTATAGACAAAAGAGCTATTTTAAGTCTCTCGTAGAGTATTAGAAAATAAAACAAAAATAAGCTCTTATATATAGTTTTCTATACTCCAAGTAATAATGAAAATAGTATTTCTATCCAACTTTAAAATTAGTTTTTTTATATAATAAAAACGAAAAATCTGCGACTGTAGGGAAGGTAGGATTGAATCAAACCCCAGAAGAAAATGCCGTGTCTCGTGATCACGGCATTATCTTCCCTCTTCACCTCCAGCCCTACACAAGACTACTATTAAAGGAACCCAGACTTAGGAGTAATCTCTGCTTCCCACACTTGGTTCAACTCTCTAAATACTCCTGGAATTTTCTGTTAAGAAGCCCGGTCAGGAATCTTCCTTTCCAATTATCCAAATTGTCTTATTCTTAAATCCTTCACTAGAGTATCCAAGTCGCGACAATATTAGTGAAGATGGCCCTGACGAAGATAAAAGTGAAAAGTCTTGGATTTGTTCACTACCAACATCCTGATCTTGAAACTGCGTTGAAATTCATGGAAGACTTTGGTCTTATTGAGGAGGATCGACGACCAACCTTGGCGTTTTTGAGAGGCGATGGCCCCCAGCCATATGTCTACCTTGCAGAGAAATCTCCAGATCAAAATCGGCACTTCATTGGAGCTTACTGGAATGTGTGTAGTCTAAAAGACTTGGAAAATGCAACGACTTTACCAGAAGCAACCGGGATACAGGAAGTCGACGGTCCTGGAGGCGGTCAAGTAGTTAGAGTGAAGGATCCACATGGGTTCGTCGTAGGTTTTCTCTACGGACAAACTCCTAGGAGTCGCCAACACGATCGTCTTCAACTCGAACTAAACTCGAGTGACAGCCATCAGAACTCGGCGACCGAGAAGCTCCGGAAAGGGCCAACTCGTAGATTCAAACATGGCCCAAGTCCGATTTACAAGCTCGGTCACTACGGCATTGGCGTACCAAAAGCCAGTTACCAGGAGACAATGAATTGGTATACAACCGTTCTTAACCTGAAGCCAACTGATGCGATCTTCGATTCGAAAACAAACGAAGAAATCACCTGCTTTAACCATATTGATTTAGGACAAGAGTTTACGGACCATCATGTAAGCAGATTATTTCTTGCCATTCCTTCGCACCCTTCCCTGGAATATATTGTTCTAACTGTCTTTGCGGGCTTTTTTTGTCGGTTCCTCGGCGACTTCCACTATCGCATATCCCCATCATTGTAGCTTTGAGGTCAATGACTTCGACACACAGGTCTTAGGCCACGACTGGCTTAGATCCAAAGGTTGGACAAATTGTTGGGGAATTGGGAGACATGTTCTTGGCAGCCAAATATTTGATTACTGGTAATATTTGTCCTTCCTCTCTTATGGTGTAGAATATTGCCTAACTAATACTTCCTAGGTTTGACGCATCCGGGAATGTTGTGGAGCATTACTCGGATGGAGATCTAGTCAATGAGGACTCCCCATTTCAGCGGGAACCTGCTGGGCCAAACTCGCTCTATATCTGGGGTCCAAATTTGCCACTTGCATTTCTTTCCGGAAAATTGGAGGATGTTGGAAAGGTTGTGAAGGCCCCACCGGATGTTCTTGCGGGGAAGCCAGCAGTGTTTGAAGAGAAGACCCAATGAAATACATTAATATCGCGGGAAGAACCATGGAAACCCGAAGACTGGCGGTGTAAATCCTTATTCTTAAGCCTCGAGCGGCCTGAAATTGCTGGAGGTTTTGAGGTTTAGCTAATGCTTTCGAATTGGGCTTTTCTGATCTCACAATTTCTTGCGTCAATCCTCTAAAGTTGACTTCGATCCTAGACTAACGCAGGACTGATATGACTTGTTTCGGATAACCAACTGAAATATATTTCAAGTCAAATTATTTTGCTTCTCACATCCTCATAAACCACGTGTGGGCCGTTCTCTTTTTGAAATCTGAACGCGACAAATCCCGTTCTTCGGAGAATAACGATCTGAAAGAGAAAGAATACAGGTTATTAAAGATACACTTCGATTCAAAACTTTGGTGTGTAAGGAGGTTAAAGGGGCATTGAAATTTATTACACAGATATAAGAAAATAGAAGCATGCGACTTTATGGCGATATTTTGGACCATTGTTGCAGATAAATCAATTCCTATCTGTATGATATGGCCGAGAGAGCTACCATCTCTGCGTGGGATGGTACTGAGAACTCGAATCCATAAAACTGGCCATACTTTGGACGCAGTAAGCTCACTACATATTCCGCCAGTTTGCCCAGCCACGGGACCATCAATGCTGCATGGTTATCATACTGTTTTATATTTTCGACCATACCGAACTTGACAGTTTCCATACCTTTTGCGACAGCAATGTCAAGGTCGTCCAGGTATTGTTGAATGAAAGCAATATCCTCTTTGCCTCCGACGTTTCCGTGCCCTCCAACATGATGGACCCAGTCTAAATCCCCAAGTTGTGTGATATTGAGACGATAATAGACAGTATTCTCAGCCGTCCCAAATCTCCAAAAGGGAGGCTGATCGCCATTCATGAGGTCTGGAAGATGAACAACTTTTTCTTCCACAAGTAGAAATGTGCCTGCATCATCGCAGTGGGCTGCTCTCTCAAATCCATCGAACTGAACAGTGGCTTCCTCGAACTTGAAAATGGCATGAGGCCACGCAATTGTCTCAGTCGGGGCCGGCAACTTGCACTTGAGAAATACCATCTTCTCTGCCGTTTTCGTTGAAGCAATAATCCGTACTTCCTTAACACCCGCTGCTCTTGACGCTTCAATCACCTCAGCCGCAGAAATAATGTGATCGGCATGGTTGTGTGAGTACACGATTGCAGTCACAGGAAGAGAGGTAACGTCGGCGATCGCGGAGAGAATGTTTTTCGCTTGACCTTCAGGTGCATCGAGGAGGAGCACACCGACTTTGCCAACGTAAAAAGTCGTAGTGTAGAAACCCCCGTTGAAGAAATAAGCTCGTTCTGATAGCCGTTGGACAAAGTAAGGTGCAGTAATGTTGCGGGCGAAGAGGTCACTGATTTTCTCTTTTGGCTGCAAGATCCGTGTCGTAGAGGGTTCTACGTACACCGCACCGACAGACGAAACAGCCGGGGCATTGCCTGCAGCTTCGTGATGGACGTGACCCATATTCTCAATTGATGGTAGAAGGAGTCCGTTTTGTCACCTCAGATGTGCGGAGTCTGTCAATTGGATTATTCTCAATTGGTTGATTTGCGTGTTTATATATCCTCCTCATCGCAAGTTTCTATTGAGTACTTCCCTACAACAATATTGCACGGGGAGAAGTGAACACACTTTGCAGCTTACAAATACCACGGAATTTCGAGGCTTTCAGTATAGTCATGCCGATTGAGGGGTATTCCCGGATACACTTTAGCGCCTCCCAGATGTCGCCTTCGCATAACCCCGGCCAATGACAAGTAAAGTATATTCCTCACGAGGGCCCGGACTTATTTAAACTCGGCATTAACCCCACCCGCGGATCCTGACTTGAGTCTCTTCCGAAAGACCGCGCCATGTGTAAGCGTACCTCGTCGCTTTTTGCTTGTGCCGCCAGGCACGCGGCCCCAAAGTATCTGAGCTTAAAATCTGCGTAAATAGAACCAATCTCATCAATCACGCCTCATTTCGTGCGCAACTGAGAAAACTGCCATAGAATTTTTCAAGTTGTACTTATTTTATCTTGTCTAATTTGGGTCATGTCGAAATCGGTGGCTCTTGTCACTGGCGGCGCTTCAGGAATTGGGCTTGCATTAGCGAAGCATCTCCTCACTCAAGGATGGAAGGTGGTCATTGCCGACATTAACGAAGAAGCAGGCAAGGCTCTCGAAATAGAGTTGGGACCAAGCTTATCCTTTGTCCGAGCGAATGTGAGAATATACTCAGATCAGATTGCAATGTTCAAGCACGCATTCACGTGGGGTGAGAAAAGGTTAGATTTCTTCGCCGCAAATGCAGGCGTGGATGATAGACAAGACATGCATACGACTGCTGAAGATCTGGATAAGAACGGCGATCCTAAACCGCTCGATCTAACAACTATGGACGTGGACCTGACATCAGTGATTCAAGGATGCTGGATATACAAGCACTATGCACGGAGGAATGCGAAGAAGGGAGGTAAAATTGTCATCACCAGCTCTATAGCTGGGCTTTAGTACGTTTGGCTTCTCAAACTTGGCATGTATACTAATGAAAGCTTCAGTGCCTCGCCCATAAATCCGCAATATAGCACGGCAAAGGCAGCTTGCATTGCGTTAGCTCGCTGCATTGGTCCTCCATTTTTAAAGAATGAGAATGTCACAGTCAACACAATCTGCCCTGCTTTCATTATGACAGCCTTGTGCCCACCAAAGATTCGGGATTTATTCCCAAAAGATCAGATAACGCCTATGGAGACTTGCCTGTGCGCATTCGACAAATTCCTCCACGACGACAGTCTTACCGGACAAGCCGCGGAGCTCAGTATCGAAAAAGTGATATTTCGAAAGCAAGTTGACTATGCGAATGAGAATCAGAGGTGGATGTTAGAGGATGCGTTAAAGGTGTGGCAGCAGGCTTATGGAATGTCTGATGAGCAGCCGGCACAGTAGCTTAGAAAGCAACGAGTTGAAAATATATCTTTATGAATTTTGATACTATATGACAAGATTGTGAGAAAGGATATTGTAACAAGATTTATACAAGTGAATAAGTGATACAATAATAGTCGACAATCTTCCAACTCAGGCTATGGTTTGTTGTGCCACCTGTATGGGGATTCTTGAATTTAACAGAACTAACAAGTCCCACGGTTGGGGATATAAGGATCTGTTTAGAGTTCAAGTCTCCGAGAACGCTTTCAATACCAGATAAGAAGCTAGTCGATTGCAAGAATTAAACTTTGACATAATCTCATTTATAGTTAAACAGTTTAATAAGCTATAGGCGCTTCTGCTAACAAGTATTAGGATAGTACTTTATAGCATCTTTCTCATACTCTAAAAGGCGCGCACAAAATCTGCTGTACTTAGTCATCAAATACAAGGAGAGCGAAGGTTATCATGTGCATACCGAGTAATAAAAGCCCAATATTCCAGTATTGTGCAAATTTTCCAAGAATTAAAATCAATAGATCTTCTTTTATGCTTCGTGTCTCTAGATCAGCGCTATCGCTCTCAATCTTGCGAAGGTGTCGTGCAAATCTGAGCATAATTGCCGCTGGACCTGTGATAATACACACCATAGGTGGCGGACAGAATCCTATGAATTCAGGTGGCCATGACTGATATATCCGAAATGCCTCCGTGGCTGGCTGAATAAAATCCTCGATATGTGTGGTTGGTATAGCTGCTGACATATTTGTAGTCACTGACGATGCCGCAGCTGGTGAAACAGAGTTTGACGAAGGGGTACGGGCTTTGTCAACAAACCGATTTGACTGGGTGAGAACTGGCTCGTCCGAGGCTCGTCTGCTGAGCATCCTAGTTGCTATGTGACCCCTGGAAGCTATTTAACGGGGTACAGTATAGGATTTAACAGCTCAGCTTACCCCTGAATCATCAAGCGTGTTAGGATCAGCCAATTGCTTTTCCCATAATTTTTGTCATCGAAGATAAGGTTGTGAGCATCTCCTCCGAGTTTTTCGTGGAAAAGAAGTGAGAAACAGCTTACAACTGTCTCAATGTCGGTTATTTTCTTGCTGGGAACACGTTTTTGTTGACATAGTTCGAGAGCTTGTACCGCGATGAAATTGCTGATCAAAAACCACGCACGTGCGTCTAGATTTTCTGAGTCGCGAAGTGACTTCCAGCACCTGAATTAAAGATAGTCAGTGACACTACCGCTCAGACCTTGAGTTTTTGTCCCTGAAAGAGTATTTTGAGTGAAGTTTGCTTGTATCTAAGTGAAAATCAAGAACGTGGAACGCCGAAATCTACTCACTGCCGAATGTCTGTAGCAAGAACTGCAGAATTTGTGGGAATTCCTGAGAACCAAGCCTCATCAGAGACTGGTAGGAAGACGCTCATACGATATTTATCAATCGAGAATGGGCGGCGGGACGAAATGGAATCGTAAGAATCGAGCTCCCATACTGACCACCATGCCCGGCGTTGCTCTTCTCTCGAGATCCATTCTTCATTTGAAACATTCGAATTTGATATCCACTTGTAGGGGTCCTCGTCAATTCTATGAAGACCAAGACTATACGCGAATCTCGTGCATGTTGCAGACATCAAGTCACAACCCACAGCGGGCCGGCACGACTGGTTGTAGTAAGCAAGTAAGATGCAGCCCTGAAGCCATTTCAAATTTGGCTCGTGTGGCTCGAATCCTTGAACCGTTTCTTGATAAATCATTTGCGCCTTGCGACTAAAGGAACTGCCACGTTCCTTCAAGGGTATTCCGTCAAAGTAGGACAAGGTCGAGAAACGTGCAGATAGCGCCATCATCCCATATAAAACGAATAGTGATTCTTTGTCCAAGTCAACGTAGCCAGCTGTATTGACACCAGATATGTAATTGAGATTGAATCTTGGTTTGTGAAACAGCGGCAAGAAAACTTGTATTCTTCGAAAATATAAGTCGAGGCTGTGGAAATTAACTACAAATCAATCATCGACGGTACGGAGCTTACAGATTATCTACTACATCAGACGGTACGTCAATTGAATAACGTCCGCTGCACTCTCCTATAAGATAGGTAGTAGCTGTTTCAACTCGATCATTTTGAGAATGTGAATGGTGATTTTGATGATGAGGTTCCTCAACTGGAGTAGGTTGCCTGGTAGGCTGCCTTTGGGCATTCTCAAGAGAGAAAAAGTTCAAGTTCGTCTGGCTCAGCATCATCGAAGTTGCATAGGACTCTAAGTGAGGTATTGCTTCTGGCATCCAGATATCAGGAAGCGCCTCAGTCAGATCTGCAAGTATTTAGAGTTAGCACCTCCCATTCCAGGCTTACGGAGAACCTAATGAGTGATTGCGAGATAAAATACTCCTATCTAGTCGCCAGTTGCTCATACTCATTCGATTCAAAAATAAAGACATGAGATTCAAACGCGATAGAACGTGGATCTCGAAATGGAGTAGACTTACAGTCAAGCATATCTTGCTCGCTTGTAGAAGGTTGTCCATGCTGACTTGACGGCTCGTGCCCCATGCTTGCTGGACTTTCTAGATAGTATAAATGTTCGTCTGCAATAGTGTGTCTTGATTCAGAGTGAACAGTTTGATTCTCTTCACAAGCCGACTGGGGAACCTCCATCGTAGTGTCAAAGTCAGCAGCCTCTATTGTTTGCACAATAGATCCCTGTTGTGTTGAATGACTAGAATCTTCCGATACTATAAACATTATTAATTCCCTATGCTAAAGAAATCTTTCCTCTGAGCTACAAGACTGACCATTATCGTTTTCACTCCGACGATCGTTCGTGTAGCGACGTTGAACTCGTGGTTTGCGCCTTGGATATAAACAATTCGCTCTAATCCTTCTACAAAGTGCGCATACCGGTCTCGCTCCATCGCCTAGAAACATATCAGATTTGTCGCATTAGTTTAGGTTGATATCCTATTACACTTGATCTTCTTCCTCTTGCATCCTTCGCAAGCATGGTTCGTTTTAGCGACCTGATCCATCATAGGACAGGTAGCAGTGTCGTTAAATCGAAGGCTCCTTTATTGACAGCGATCGTACCGCTCAGAAGAACGACGAAGTTAATGATAGCGCAGTAGACGAAGCTGGTTGAGGATACAATCGCAAGTAAGATTCAGCAGCGAGTTGTAGCATTGTCGGTTTGGCGACGTGGAGTGGAGTCGAGATGCGGGGTCCCCAAACGCTAGTGACGCCTCTAACGCCTCCCTACCGCAGCTGATCCCTTACGAAGTCAGCACCCCAGACGCCGGAACACCGTGTGCTTCTCGGCTTTCCGACCCTTTCGAGGACATCTTTGATTGCTTCTTTCTTTTTCTTCTCTCACGCCAAAGAATTGGAAATCTAATAGTCACAGTTTGTTTGGAATAGAGATCACAATCAGATATATTTCGCGATATAACAAAATTTGAGTTTAAGTTTTGACATACATCAATGCAACGTTAAATATATCTTTGAATTACCCGCTGACTACTAAGCAGATGAACGAATGCGAATTCTGCATAATTCCAAGGTGTTTCATGTGACGGTCGGATACTTAAAGAGTCGCTGGCCGAGCTAATTGATACGAAGGGTATTATTATTGTGCCACCATGCCCTGATCCTCTTGCCGTAAACATAGATTGGAATTGTTGTCAAAGATAACCCAAGTTGAATGCCTCCAATAGTATCAAACATTGATGCAGCTCCCTTTTCTGCAAGCCAATTATTAAGAAAGTCTAGAGGCGAGCAAGATGTCAGCACAGCTAATGCTTTGAGCGAATTGATCTGGAGCGTACATGAAAACCCGAACCAAAGGAAATTCTTGACCGTCATGGATATAATGAAGGCCTCAACACTGATATCCCGGAAAGCATCAACAATATAAGCACCTGTGGAGGGTCAGATCAATAAAGCGTGCTGCTAGGATGCGCGAGAAACAAACCTGTGGATACAGCTGCAACTTGAACCGAGACGAAGACAAGACCCCACATTGCAGCTGCTGCAACAGGGCTTTTGCCCTGCGTGATCAAATTCCCGAATAAGAAGTATCCGGTTGTGGAAACAATAGGGAGAATCGCCATCAGCGGCAATCGGAACTCTGGCTCGAAGATGCCATTGTTGCGTCTCGTCATCCACCGCGCTACTGGGTCTGATAGAACCGCACAAAGTATACATCCAAGAAAGCCGCCGATAACAGGACCAAATCCTATATAACCAAGCTGAGCGGTGTTGAGCAAGTATGGCGGGGCCGAAAATATTTGGGCAATGACTAGAGATCTACACCAGTCAGCATTAAACTTTGCCCACAGAGGAGGAAAATATATTAGTGATATAATAATAATAGACCCAGTATTATCTTTGACAAGAAAGATAAGCTAGCAGTAGAAGATACTTGAATATCACTGGTTTGCTCTCCCACGCCTTTGAGGCAAGGATAGATCTGAAAAAGGGCACATACATTCCAATCACCCACACAGAGCAAAATGAAACGATCAAAATTGACCATGCGACCACAGGATTAATTAGAACAAAGAATGGCCGGATAATCATCTTCCAAAGAGATTCCTCTGTAAAGGTTCCGTGATAAGGCTTGATTCTCTGAGCAAATGACTCCCGGGTGTTGATGGTAGACGAGGCTCTGGTCTCAGTCTTAGTGAGCTCTATGTGAGCTATCGATGCGCTCTTATGGGCATTGATCTTATCCACTACCTATTTGAATGTGAGAACAAGTCTGGAACTTCTCTAGTCTTTAACTCACATCTTGCGAATTTGTGTCAAGGTTATATACTGCCTGTCGGTTGAACGCAGTCTCCCAGCCAAACAAAACACAGCAGAGCCATCCGATTCCAACGAATAGCGACAGCAGGTAGAAAACCCAACGCCAGCCAAGGTTTATTGTGATTTTTCCGGCGATAGCAGATGGCAAATTGGCAATGCCCGACTGAGCCATCACATAAACTGCCATACGCGTCCCTCGTTCATGGACATGGTAAAGATCGCCAACGATAGCAAAAGTAACACTCTCGAAGAATGCAAGTCCGAGTCCTTGCACCACTCGAGCACCCACCAAGGAACCATAAGACTGTGCTCGTCCTCCCCAAATGCATCCTGCCAGGACAGCAGACATTGAGAATATACTTGTCGGTCGTTTTCCATACTTGCGGGCGAGAGCTGAGATAAAGATCCCAGAGGCTCCCGCAGCACATAGCTGGTAACCAGTGAGAAGTGAGAATTCAGTGAAGTTTATCCGAAACTCGGTTATTATAGGTATAGCCATGGAGGAAAGGAGAGGCCCAACACTATATCAGCATTAGTGGCTGCGATATCTGTGATGATATGGTGGGATCCTAACCCCCGGTGACACAAACTGTACAGAAGCAATACAGAAGTAGTATGCAATCTCGTTGCCACAGGGGCCAATTGAGTGGATCATTTGGGTTATTGGAGGGTTGAGGTACTAGGATGACCTCGCGATTCTTTCCAGTTCCCTTCTTGAGACCCGAGAGCTCCAACTCTGCTGTATTCGTATGCGTATCCAAAAATACAGTACCTGGGACATGATACCCAGCACCTGCACTGTGTTCGAGGACTCCGAGAGGCATAATTTCAATGCTTTGTTGTTGAAATGCTGGAAAGGCGAAAGTAGAGGGCTGTTAATTGTTTCTTGAGGCCTGGTTAAAGATCCACTCTCTTTATACTCCCATAGGTCGAAATATCCGGCATACAAGAATGCGGGGCCCCGCGATGTTTGCTCCGCAAATAGAACTGACAAGGGAAGCTGGAAATGTGGGTTTCTCGTCACGCGAATAGCTATACTTCCAGAGATGCGTTTCACGGGCTTTACAGTGTCAATCACGAAGCCGAGCCAATCGCAAGTTTAGTGCTGCAAGTACCAATTTTACACGGAACTTCAATAGTGCCTCAACACGGCATTATGAGTTGCCTCTCCTCTAGTGCTATGTCCGGCGCTAAGATCCTAGCTAGCCCGCACGCCTCTTGAACAGCTCATAGGTTAATCTCACCTATGTTGATTCTCTTGAGTTGCCTATTCAAATTTCTGTGGTAGAGCATGCTGGTATAATCCAAAGTCTTTCTCACCTAAAATTATCTCTTTCCGGATCTCACTGAAATTTTCTTCATATCAAAGATGGGTTCCATATTGCCCCCATTCGATACTCGAACATTTCACTGGACAGATGCCAAATCCTCCAAAGTCACCCGTCCCGAAGATCCATATACGTATCTCCAAGGTTTCGGCAATGACCATCAATCGGAGTTCATTCCAGGGGCTCTTCCAGTCGGCCAGAATTCTCCTCAGTTGTGTCCATACGGCCTGTATGCAGAGCAAATTACCGGGACGTCTTTCGGTGCCAGTCGCTCTCATTCGATGCGGAACTTTCTCTATCGTCGCCGTCCCGCCTGTGTCCACGAGTCTTACGAGAAAATAGATGGTAATCCAACGCTCGAAGCGTCTTTCCTCAACCCCTCAAAAGTTCTGCACACAGTTCCTTCCCAACTCTCCTGGTCCCCATTCAAGATCCCTTCGAAGGAGTCTGGCACTATAGATTTCACGATGGGCATACACACACTTGGTGGTAGTGGCCAGCCCAATGTCCGAGAGGGAATCGCATATCACGTCTTTGCGATTAACGCCAGTATGCCCCATAAGGCATTTGTCAATACGGATGGCGACTTCCTGATTGTTGCCCAAGAGGGTCATTTGGATATTACAACTGAGTTTGGCCGTATCTATTTGCAGCCATCTGAAATATGTGTTATTCAACAAGGTCTAAGATTCAAAGTTGATTTGGTCGAGAAACACTGTCTTCTAGGTGCACGGGGCTATCTTATCGAGACCTGGGGAACGAAATGGGAATTGCCGGAACTTGGTCCTCTAGGAGGGTATGGCCTAGCAAATTCCAGAGACTTTCTCTTTCCTACTGCCGATATTGATACCGTGTCAACTCCATCGACGCCGTGGAAAATTGTAGCGAAGCAAGGCGGCGCATATTATCAAATCTCCCAGAGCCACACACCGTTTGACGTAGTTGCTTGGCATGGAAACTACCTCCCTTACAAATACGACCTTTCGAAATTCGTCTATCATAATACTGTGTCCATAGATCACACCGACCCATGCATCAATACGGTCCTCACTGCCAAATCTCGAGATTTACAAGCACCACTTTGCGATTTTCTTATTTTTGGGCCGCGGTGGGAGGTTGCCCAGAATACATTCCGACCTCCATACTTCCACAGAAACTGTGCTTCCGAGTTTTTGGCTCGTATCTATGGTCCAGAAGCAGCAGGGGGGCGCTCAGAGGTATTTTCGCCTGGAGGTGCGAGCTACGAGGCAGGTTTCACAGCTCATGGTAGTGCTGACAACCGCACGATCGGCGCAATGTATATGGATCTCAAGCCAATGCGCGTGGGCGAAAATCAATTAACATTCATGCTTGAAAGCTGCCGAAGCTTGCTATTCACGAGCTGGGCACTCGAAGACTGTGGAGTTTTGTTTGCTGAGGATATTCCAGAATCAGTTTGGGATACAGTTCCTGTGAGTTGAGACACGGATCTCGCACGGCTGAGTTCTATACTTACTTTTGACACAGGATCGATTTGGACAGAACGAACAGGCCATGAAGTTATTGAAAGCAATGGGACGAGCTTAAATGATCATTTGCAGCGTGCTTCTGTAATTCTGAAACCTTGCGAAGTCGAGGTTGACCGGGCAATAAGCCTGTATTTTGTTGAACATGGCTAGTTAGGTCAAGGCTCTACACAGCATAATGTCCCCCAAAAAATTTACTTTGAGATTTCCAAACGCCAATCTGCTGTTCCGTTTGATTTTCATCACTCAAAAGCTGATGTTTAAGGACACGAATGAGTTTGGGGTTGGCAAGAGGCTTAGCTAGTGACACAGTCATTGGAATAAAGTTCAATGGCCCTGTTCATATACCTAGCTGCTCTGACATGCAACCGCTGACCAATAAAGAATGCTGGATATGGTCAAGTTGGATTTGGGTGTAGTTGTACAGTTTGATGTGTCTTTATATTTGCTAGTCACTCGCGACAACAATCTAACTAATTTCCAAAGATATATTCTTTGCAGCAGCTTTCACATCATAATCCCACATGCTATCGGTAACTGTTCCTCCTTTGGCGTCTTTTTTGTGCCATTTTTTAGCATTTTGTCTGCCACTGTCAACGATGTATGTACATCTAGGTAGCCTTAGCTTCTCAAACACTTTCAATACTTGTGGAATCCGGTCCTGGTGTTCAGCGCGAGCAAGCAACTCAGCAATAGCCCCGCCGTCTTCGATTCCCATGCCTGCACCTTGTGCCGCAGACGGAAGCATAGCATGGGAGGCGTCCCCAAGCAGAGCAATCTTCTCACCTGGAAACAGCCACGTCTCCAAAGGCTCTAGATCGCAAAGCTTCCATTCAAGCAGATTTTCTTCGGGCAATCGTTCGAGGAGCTTTACTAGAGTTGAGTCCCAATGGCTATATTGCTTCAGAAACTCTTTGGGATTCACTGGAACCACATATTTAGGACCCTTGGTGTGAACTGCTGGCTGGGTCGCAACTACATTCAGGTATTTTCCTTGCCGAATTGGATATACAAGGACATGGCAACCTTCGCCGACCCTAAATAATATTAGCGATATATCTCAGATCGTTAAGATGAGCAGAGGGGGGGGGGGGAACCTACCAAACTCGACTAGTTTGAGTCTTGATGTCAAGGAGCGAAGCCATTTCTGGGTCATCATCTAATGCAGAATGGGGGATCAGCGTTCTATACGCTGAGTTACCACTGAATCGTGGCTCTTCGCATTTCCCAAGCATAGCTGATCGTGCACGCGAACGGTAGCCTGTTTGAGCCACCTTATTAGTCTATTTTACCCTGAAAGCGCTTAATACATGAGTACTGACCGTCGGCTGCCAGGATTACATCTGCTGTTATGACTTCTCCATCTTCCAATGAGACGCTTGGTATCTGACAATGAAAGCTTTTGACTTTTGCTCCCATTGTTATTTCGACTCCCAGCTCCCGTGCCTTTGCCAATAACACGTCGTGTAAATCTGCCCGATGGAGTTGCCAAAGAGGTGCGCCTAGCATTCCTTCAACATCTTCATAATGCTGCTCGCTAAGAACGGTTCCATCATCATATTTCAGGAAGATCACTCTCTTCATGTGGGTTGCAACCTTTTCTAGTTCTTCACGAATGCCCATGTCACACAAGACACGAGAAGCATTGGAGGATACTAGGAGACCAGCTCCAACCTGTTAAGATTTATCAGCATCTCCTCTAGCGGTCTTGCTAAGTCTTGAACTTACATGCGTGAACTCGGCGGATGCTTCCAAAATCCTAACCTCAAAACCCTTCATCACACAAGCAACTGCTGCTGATAGGCCAGTAATGCCACAACCAATGATGCCGACTTTAAGCTTGCATGGCTCAGTAGTGAGTGCCATTTTATTGCTCTTCAGTATTCAACAATTTAATTTTCGATTGGTCACCTCAGCAATTGCCCGAAAAGTTGAAGAAGCGCGAGTCTATTGCTTATTGAAGGCCTCAAATCCGTGATGCCGTCTCAATGCACGCTGTATGTCGATGTTTGTCTCCCGGCAATATCAGAAGCAAGGACTGTAATAAGTGAAAGTGAAAAGAGCATAGACTCGGGAATATGAAAGGTATGTGAAATCCCGGACCAATTCTACTCAGCTGAAAGGCCCAACAGCGTCGATAATCGTGGCGGCTAGATCGCTTATTTCCCCGCCCCCATCCCCACTCCACCCCGCAAAGTTTTAATGCATTCTAGACGATCCCTCTTCTGGACAAGCCAAAAAGTTCAGGTGGGATGAAGCCGAACGAATTGCCGAAAGTCCGAATCACCGTGCAGGACAGAAGATAATTTCCAAAACAAGAATCTTTCTCCGACTCCACAACCGAGACGTTATCGAACAGGGCTAAGTTAATGCATAGAACGTATGAATTAACCAATAGTGAATACCAATATCCGAAAGCAAAAGACGATGTAATGAGTTGAGCCAATTGCAGCGTGACCAAGAACACAAATTACATGATATCTGATACAGTATTGTAAGTAGAAAGTGTGCGAGCTACCATGTCCGAAATGTTATCACAGCAAGATGTAATGAAATCGATAGAAAGATGCCAGCATTGTGAAATATTTCAATAGTCTGAAATTTGAGTCTGAAATTCCCATGTTCGACTTAGAACCCTACTATTCCGATCATCAATGTATATGCTACACAGTAGGCAGCACGCCGTGAAGGCTTGCAGCAAATCGACCTATGTTTTCTTTGAACTCCTCGCAAAGTAGGAGATTCTTGTAGGCGGCTTTTGAGCTCTCCGGGTGTTCAGAATGGCAACCATCAGGACCAAAAATCATCAAAGTGGAGGTCCCGTCCGATTTCTGGTCAAACGCACTCCAAGGCTGACCTCCGCTCACAAAAGCTAGCCACTGTGACGCAATTGTCTCAGCTAGCATTGCAAGATTGCTAGGCAAATGTTCTTGATAAGTCAAGAAGATATAAATTAAGTCCACAGCGTGATGAGCTTTCCCTGTCAGAATTGTATCGTCAATATGAGCTCATTCAGCTTGGAATTGATATGATTGTGACACACCTTTATGAGCACCATCAAAAGGATTTCCCTCCATCATGTGATAATAGAACACTTCGCCGTTTGAAAAGGACTTGGCAACTTCATGAATTGGCTGCGACCATTCGGCATCCGTAAGCAACTTCGTGAGGGAAGCAAACAGTGCATCATACGGCTGATCGGGAGAGATTTCATATGCTTGAAGAACATCACCTCCCCGCTGCTCCCCAAGCATTTCGACAGCCAACTTCTGTACTCTATCGAAAGTCCATTGTCTCTTAGACAGTGGCATCGAAAATATCAAACCTTCATCCGCACAGTCGCCAATCAGCAGCCGTTTAAGGCTGGGATGATATTTTTGAGATGAAAGACTAGAAACAGAACAGTTTGTCGTGAGAAAATAGTTATCCACCGTCGCCTGCCATGCTGGAACCGGGCCGCTTCCGAGAGCGATGTATGATAAAACAAGTTCGTCAGCAGAGACTTTTCGAAGATCATCCAAATTTTCAGATATCTCATCTCGCTCAATTTTGAAATGAGAGAGTATTTTTTCATATACTCCTTGCTGGTGTTTTGTGGTGCGAACAGTAAGAGATCCTACTCCGGATTGCAAGATGGCTTGCGTGAATGGGATAGCCGACTTGAAGAGTTCAGAGCACATAGTTATATGTGTGTCAACTAGACGAGTAAATAAGTAGCCTCGGAAGAGATTGAATCAGGTTACTGCGTACTAGATCCTGCACTTTCTCCCATTCCGGTGATGCGGTTTGGATCGCCTCCGAAAGCTTTTATATTACGTTTGACCCATTCATAGGCCAAGAGTTGATCTCGTATTCCATAATTGCCGACCCCTTGATCTCCTACAGCTTCGTTATCTGCTCTGATTGCATCAGAAGCTAGAAATCCGAAAGCACCTAATCGGTAGCTACATGATTTCGGTTAGTCCGAACTTTGTCACAACGGCTTGTAACTGAATCAACTTACTTAACTGTGACCAGAACAATTGGCATTTTCTTCTCGACAGAAAAATGAACAAGTGGGGCCCCATCTATTGCAAAAGATTAACAAATTTCTGAATCTGCTGTGCGATATATAATCATCAACTGACCATATCCTGGGTCTGCTGCGGTCCCAACCACGTTGCCACCTCTACGTTTTACTGTCAACAAAGCTCATACAATGCATCAAGTCAAACAACATGGAATCTCTCTTACCCGTGAATCCACACGACTACGGGCAGCCCATCCTCTGGAGTGCTCGCCTTTGGGCACGTGATATTCAAATTCAAACAGCGAAACTCGTCGAACTCATAGTCATGCTGAGGGGGCAGCTTTTTCTGAGTGATAGGATGTCCAATAGCAATTTTTGGGAATGGACAAAGTGGTCTAAGAGATATAGTTATGAGTCATGTCTATATCTCATCCTATACATAGAGTTTTGTTTGATCGTACCCATATTTAGTCGCATCACATCTATTCTCTGGCCATGCCAGTAAAAGCTTTGACTGTCGGAATCTAGCTGACACTGAGCCATATGGAATTCCACGATACTGCTCGACGTTTCCGAAGTCGGTAGGAAGGAGACCTTGGACAGATCCCAGTCCAGGTAGATTGCGGTTCATGTCGAAAGTGAGAGTCGGACTTGGTTGACAGTAGAATGATTGTAATGCAGTTCTGTGTACTAATCCTCGTTATGACTCCTTATACACTAGTTGATTAAATGCTGGAAGTTGTCACACGGCTTGCTACAGGTTCAGGGGAACCCAGTTCGTGCTTGGCAATTCGGAACAATACTATATTCCCGTGTGGTTTCACCGTGGCCCGCGAGCATTGCGGGGTCGGGTTTTCACCCCGCAGAGTCGGCTCCTATTAGCCCCACTCCCCCAGTACTCGTAAGTACACACCAGAATTAAATTGACCTCAATCCAAGAATTTTAGTTGACCAAACAGCTGCACCGCAAAGCAGAAAATATTTATGCAATCAAAACCTAGTTTTGTAGGCAACTAGAATCCTGTTGAACCCAATGCTTCGTGGCCCTCAATGGCGCTCTCTGTTGGCCTCACGGTAGCGCTTTTGTGTTTTGTGTGGATCTCGCAGCTCTTGGTTTCAAGGATTCGATACAATCGCAAGTACAAATTCCCAACTGTCGTGCCTGGCTGGCCAGTCATTGGGAACACACTTGATGTGCCCTACCCTGCAGGAATGTTTACCACTGGACTTACGAAGAAATATGGAGAGATGTGAGAGATTTTCTGGTGCAACGTGCAAGAAATGAACTGGATGCTAACAATTTTGTCAGGTTCACCCTTAACATTGGTGGTAGGAAGCTTGTATATTTGAACTCTTCACGCACCGTTAAGGACCTTCTCGAAAGACGCTCAGGGATATATTCGTCGAGGCCGTACCGCCCTATGCTCAATGACATCATGTCTGGGGGCGCCCGAATGGTTTTCATGGGCTACACTGATAGGTGGCGCAACCAACGAAGGATAATGCATTCGATTCTGAATGGACAGCAAGCAGACACAAAATTTGTCCAATTTCAGAACTTGGAAGCGAAGCAACTAGTGTATGATCTGATGAAAGATCCTGAGAACTACCAAAAAGCAAGCCAACGCTTTTCAAACTCTGTAATCTTGAGTGTCATCTTTGGACGGAGAGCACGCGAGAATGATGAGCTTCTGAACTTTGTCATGGGATACACAAGCGTGCTTGGCGATTACCAATTCAATCCTCTGAAAAGCCCAGCCGATGTTTTCACGTGGCTTTCCAAGTTGCCCAAGTTCCTTCAATGGTGGCGGCCATTCGGGGAACAGTTCTTCAAAGAACATATACAGTAAGCGATCACTTCAGTTCAAATATCTCCTCACGCTAGGTTGTAGTATCCGAGCTAAGTTCCAGCAGAATGTTTCAAAAGGAGTACGACTCGCTCATCGATAAGATGGCCAAAGGAACGGCAAGACCTTGTTTCGCGGTCGAAGTCCTCCAAGGTGCCGCAAAAAAAGAGTTCGAAATCAGTGATACCGAAAAGATATATGTCTGGACAACACTCGTGGAAGCTGGCAGCGACACTTCTCGTGTTGCTATTCTTCAGATGCTTGCTGGAGCTGCTTGCTACCCCGATTGGACTAAAAAAGCTCGAGCTCTCCTAGACGAGATATGCGGTGCTAATGCTGAGCGTCTGCCAACTCTTTCCGATAGGAAAAGGGTACCTTACATTACTGCTGTGGTAAAAGAAACACTTCGCTGGAGGCCATTTTTGCAATCCGGAGTGCCACATGTTCTTACTCAGGATGATGAGTACGAGGGGTACAAATTTCCAGCTGGGACAGAGTTTAGCTGGAATGCCTATTCAATTGCATTAGACGATAATGAGTATTCAGATCCGACTAAGTTTGACCCTGAGAGGTTTATGAACAAAGATTTGGATAAATGGGCTCAAGGTCATTGGGGCTTCGGGGCCGGTTCGTATTAAAACCAGTCTTCAGGATTGGAACCACAGCTGATACGAATAGGTCGCCGAATATGCCCAGGTCTAAATGTCGGTGCGCTCAACGTGTGGATTGCAGCCGCCTGCATTCTTTACTGTTTTGATATCGCAGAAGATCCAGTAGGTAATCTTTAAGGGCTAACATCTGTTCTTGGCTGACATATAAAGCATCATCCTATCGATACTTTCAATACGCTCTGGGAAGATCCTTTGAGGCCACCTTTCAAAGTGAAAATCACTCCTCGTAGTCAGGCTCACGTGGAGCTCATGGAGAGGGAGGGGGCTGTCGCACTTGCAGCTAACTACTAGTTCACTAAATTTTGTGAAAGATTGTTTGTCTCGTTGGTCGATAAAGACTTGTTCGAGTCATAGTCGATATTTAGTTGGGAGCACGTGAATGGAACAAAGTGTAGCCTCTGATCACCATTATTCGGTCAACAGTGTTGTGAGAGTTTTTCGACTTCCAGGTTTCGTATTAAAAGAATGTAACTGAATGATTCGAATGCTGTATGAAATTCAACTCTGTGCTATCGCTCCGCAAGAATCCCGCCTTTCTTCTCCAAGCACTTGTAGATGCGACATCTGAAGTCTATCTGTTTCGCAAACCACACATTCTGTGTCTTGCATAGTCCCTTGGGATGCTCCGGCTCAAAGTTATAATTCAGAACTAGTGTCGGAATGACCTTAGACATCTCTAGCAAGCTGATATTTTTCCCCAAGCATGTGCGTGGGCCAGAACCAAACTATAGATCATTAGTCCCAAGTAGGCGAGAATCTCCGAGCTAGGGAATCCAAAAATACATACTGTCATGAAATATGCCTCGCATCTCTTGACTGCTTCCGAGTCCCCAAGCCACCTTTCAGGGCGAAAGACTTCGACATCATTTCCATAGATATACTTGTTTCTGCCTGCTACCCAAGCACTAATGCCAACAGTAGTCTGAGAAACTGTTAGCATCGATACGATCAATTTGAAATAAGATCAACTAACACCCGCCGGGAAATTATGGCCTGAAATCAAGGCTCCACCCTTGGGTACCACACGTCCCAAGGTCAACCCAGTAGCTGGATGTATGCGCAGCGCTTCCTTGATTACAGCCTGTAGATAGGGTAGCTTTTGTGCCTGTTTGAATGTAACTGGATCTGAGATGTCGCTATTTGCAGCCGCAATCATGAGTTCGTGGCGTAGCGTTTTGAGGGCATGTGGAAATTTACAGAGATGGAAAATAACAGAAGTAAGGCTGATAGAGGTAGTGTCCGAGCCAGCAGAAATATTTGCCATAGCAGAACCTATGATATCTTTGTCGTTTATCTTTTCAGGGTTCTCGTTGCGTAGACGCTGGAATTTGGTGATGAAGTCTGCGGGCGAATTCTCGTCTTTGCCATCTGAACAAGGCTTCTCCATTCGAGCAGTTACGATATTCTGGATAAGATTCATAAGAAAACCCATTCCTTTCATATTAAACATCATGTTAAGCCAGAAAAGAATGGGATGAAAGGACGAGTATATGCCAACACGAGATGCGTAGAGCAGTGTCGACTCAAGAGTTTCAATGATGCCATAGATATCTTTGCCGGAGTCAAGAAACCCAAACCTTTCACCGAGCTTGCAATAGAGGGTTGTTAGTGAGTTTAGGCATGATCAGAGTCTTCTGAAACTGACCGTCATCTCTCCAATAACATCAAATGCATAGTATTGTGTCCAGCGTGAAATATCAACCAAGTCCGCGTTATCCGCGAACTCGTCGAATCTAGCACGAAGAATCGCAGTGCAGTCGTTTATGAAGGGCTCCAGCTGTATCAAACTCGTCATACTGTAGGCGGGCGAGACCTTTCGTCTGCCTGCTGCGTGCCTCTCAATATCACGATCGTTAAATGTGTTCGGAATGCCTGGAAATCCACTTGCGATATACCAGGAGGACTTGAAATCTAATCAGTCACAATATCCTTTATACTATCGCCAAGTCTTACTTTCGTAAATCTCCCTTTGCTACCATATATTGTTTGGACTGCTGCAGGGTCATCGATACTATATTCGTTGGGAGCCAAGCGCACAATAGGACCTGTCACAATTAATTGAAGCTCGTAGCACAACACACTTCATATCTTTTAAAATCTAGCAGGAATTACGCACCATACTTTTCATGTAACTCCACATTTGTCTGCATAAATGTGCCATTATACACTTCTCGAAAAAGCCAAATGCGTGAAAATCTTGCGAGCCAGGGGCCTGGAACTTCCCTTAGGGGTTTACCAGAGCGCGATAAGCCACATACAGCAGGACGAGACCAAGCAAAAATGCTAAAGGAAAACAAAGCAACGAGAGGAAGCCATAGTTTTGAGTAACTAGTGCGGCTTGTAACAGAATGTCTCCGAAACTTCGGCTAACACGGAGTTGATCGTTCATTGGTATGGTAGATGCGAGTAAATGCCAGTGAGTGATGGTTTGTAATCTGCCAAAGAAGGAGAAAACTGAGTGCTTTGGGGATATCTTTTTTTCTTCATGGTGGAGAGTCTCCAACTATAGTGCTTGACTATGCCCCTGCTACCCCGGACTTGTCGTGTTCCACAATGGCGACGAAAACCCGATTGGATACGTTTCATGTACACAAGGTAGGTAGCTAAAATCGGGAAGCTAGTTGATAAACTGAAGGCAAAGTACCGACACGTGACGCGGCAATTTATTCATTATGGCAAACATCTCTGCGTGATTAGCCTTTTCTGCCGATGGTTAACGAATCCGATACTTTTGATCGCAATGCCACCCGGACATATTGTAGCGCGTGCGGGGTAGGTCCTCTTGGACAACTCGATCTCAAACACTGTATTCATTACTCTTTCCGAGGTCTCATGACTAGCCTCGCTGCGAGGTGCAACGGCATTATAGAATATGCAAGATCTGAGATACGGCATCTGCACTGACCGTTGCTTAACCTGCCTAAGTGCTCACACAGGCATATTCCAGTCCATTGAGAGTACAATAAGTCAATGCTACGGCAGGGTTCTTAGGCTATATACACCTTACGTAGCCTTCCAAGCGTGGAAGGTATCCTATTATCTATTCACTCTTCCCGTGCACTGCATCATTTTTGGGGTTATTGAGCCTACAACAGTTCATCGCCCGCGCACATCATTAACCATGGCCTATTTTCACTTGCCCGCACTCTCTCTGTCCGCATCTTTTTCTCCTACCACGCTGGCGATCTGTATCGTCCTCGCCACCCTGATTATTCTTTACCGTGCTGCACTACCCAAGCCTCTTCCTGGAATCCCGTACAATCATGTCTCCGCCAAAAGCGTTCTCGGCGACATACCCAGCATGGTGAAGTGGAAGCGTGACACTCGCGAAACCTTCAGCTGGATGGCGGAGCAGTGCCGCGTTCTGAACGCGCCTATGGTTCAGGTCTTTGTTAAGCCATTCGCGCTGCCGTGGGTCATTGTCAGTGATGCCAGGGAGTGTCAGGATGTCTTGACAAGACGGAGCAAGGAATTTGATCGAAGCGAGTTTACAACGAATGTTGTAAAGCCAATTTTGAGGGAGCACCATTTTTCGTTTCCGAGTGGGCCGAAACAGAGGGCGCATCGTGCATTGCTGTCTGACCTGATGGGACCGACATTTTTGAATGAGGTGAGTGGGACTTTTTGCACAGACGCCGTTCTCCCATGTCGAAAACTTCACTGACAAAATCACAGGTTGCTGCACCTAGGCTTTACGACACAACATTGGAGCTATTGCAGCTCTGGAGAAGAAAGGCTGTTCTCGCTGAAGGTCACCCTTTCGAAGCACACGAAGATATCGCCAATGCAGCCCTGGACACAATATGGGCTGCGTCTGTGGGCCGAGACGCAGGCACTACATCTTCCAACATAGATGTTCTCTCTCAGTGCTGCAAACTCAGTCTCCCTTTGCAGAAAGACCTCCCTGCTGTTTTCCCTCAGGCCTGCGTCTCCCACGACGTCGAGTGCATCAGGACGGTAATTAGTAGCATGGAAGTTGGCCTCGCATCTCCACTTCCTGGCCTGAGCTACTTCTTCTACCTCAAACTCCCCAGAATACAGCGAGCATTTAGACGTAAAGACAAGATGCTCAGCAGCGCACTTAAAGACTCTCAAGAGCGCCTTGGCGGCGGGTTGGAAAAAGATATGAGAAATGCTCCGGTGCGCTCGGCAATGGATTATGTTTTACACCGGGAGCTTCTGCAAGCACATAAAGAGAACCGGCCACCCCGACTCAACACTACTGTGCTCAAAGACGAGCTCTTCGGCTTCCTACTTGCAGGCCACGAAACAACATCAACAACGCTGATGTGGGGCATGAAGTTCCTGACGGACCACCAAGACGTGCAAAGTAGACTTCGGGATGCCCTGCGTGATGCAATGCCACTTGCAGATGCAGAGGGAAGACAACCAAGCTATATTGAGATCACAACGAGCAATTGTGACTACCTGGATGCGGTGATTGAGGAAATACTGCGCTGCGGTGGCACGGCGGCGGCGCATGGTCGGCAGTGCTTGACTGATACGGAACTGTTGGGTGTACGGCTTCCGAAGGGCACGAATGTACTCTTTATGACTAACGGTCCGTCTTTCATTGCACCTGCGATGTATATCAATGAGCAACTGCGGAGCCAGACGAGCCGAGAAACAAAGGGTAAAATCGGTGAATGGGACCCGAATGATCTATCTGAGTTCAAGCCAGAGAGGTGGTTGAAGACTGATAGTAGTGGTGGAGAAAGCGTCAACATGCAGGCTGGTCCTAATACGCAGTTTGGTGGGGGGGCAAGAGGATGCTTTGGTACGTACTTTAAGAAACCTTGTATTTATCGATCCATCAACGCTTCTTATTGTTCACCTGACTCATACGACTGGATTGAGTTTTCGTTGCGGTTCCTGGCTGATATTGTTTTATAGGCAAGAAATTCGCTTACCTAGAAATGCGGACCATGATGACTATCATCTTTTGGAACTTCAGACTCCTGCGGGTACCAACAGAGCTATCTAGTTATGGTGCATTTGACTCTGTCGCACATGTACCACAGATGTGCTATATCCGGCTGTCTCCTGTTTGACTGCTGCTATATGCCTATTTGCTTTTGGTGTGTCATAGAAAGTAACTAGAATTGAACTCACATTTTCATTTTTATTGCTATTACAATTACGAATCCAAGTCGCACCTGCGGATATCTCATAACTCTATACCTGAATATGTGTACTGGTATTTGACTCGACCAAAACTAGCATGAAGCAATATTCTGCCGCGACATACGTGTTAACAACAATAATTAAGACGAGAATGATCAGTCCTACTCCAGACTCTAGTATTAGCACAAAGGGGAGTTATTCTTTTGTACTGTTCCCGATCTCATCTCAATGCTTGGAGAAGATGGAGAAGCAATTGGATCGCAAGAACTCAGATATGGCCTCAAGGTGACAGTTGTCGCGATGCCTGCGCATCCCCTTTGGACTAGTGATCCGAGGGGGTTTAGGTTGAAGGGCCTGAATATTTCGGTCTTGATATGGAATGGATGAGCATTGAGGGGAGAGAGCTAGAAGTGTCATGGAAGAATATAGATAGAGTCAGGTCAGTATTAGAGACCGACAAAATCATAGAGGTTCGGCTTTTAGGGGAATTACTTTCTACTTTCCACCGTGTAAGGAGCTGAATTTCGAATGAGGTAAATTATTGGCATATCGCATATTAAGCTTCGCACCAAACTAGTCTACCGAATCTTCTTTCTAAAACCCCTGTTTCTTTCATTATGTTCGCTATTATTAGCTTCCCCTGACTCTTTCTAGGTATTAGACTAATTCTATTACAATAAATGTACTCGCTCTCAAAAGCTATAGCATGATTAGAGACTCTACAGTAGAGCTCAGAAAGATGAACGAGCTCCCAATATCTTCGTCTCCAGCTTTGCCAATTAAAACTTGGACTTCAAGGTAACAAACCATCCTGAAGCACAAACAATGCTGCTGTGAAAAAGAATGTCTGTTACTCTGCATATAGTTCGTAAAAGTTTCCCCGAATAGGGTAGTTTATTTTTACCACGCTAAGCCTAATATAGTTTACTCATCCACAGGGCCTTCCCCAAAATGGTTTAACTCATTAAAGTGGCCTCATTTGGTACCGTGAAATGGCCTGATAAATGGATTTGATCTGATCTTGCGAGATAAGGATGAAATCTCTAATTAAGTCTCCACAGAACTCTAGATATATAACTCCTATTGAATGGCGCTGATAAAAGGCCAAGCAGTTGTTGATCTCGGATTTGCCCTTCTTAGGTGGCTGAGAACGCAGCTCCGCATAAATGTCCGTCATACAGTTTCAGAATTTCCTCGTCAGGTGAGTGACCGGGATCTCTTTTCTCGGACCTTTATGCTTATATGTCTAGCTCTTGGGCAACCGTGCTATATTTCACCGCCATCGGTGCTGTTGGCTACTATTTGTGTTCCCGCAGTGCTTTTTATGGTCGTGATGCCAAGCCAACCAAGGCGGACTATCAGAAAGTATACAACGAGATCGCTAGTCGTCTTGAAGGGGACTATACTTATGATGACGGTAGCTACGGTCCTATCCTAGTTCGTCTTGCATGGCATGCTAGTGGTACCTACGATACCAAAACATGTACAGGTGGCAGTAATGGTGCTACTATGCGATTTTGCCCTGAGAGTAAGCATGGTGCCAATGCCGGACTTGACATCGCTCGAAATCTTCTCGAGCCCGTTAAGAGTAAGCACTAGACTTTCATTCAAGTAATATAATAATTAAAGAGCTTGGTATCCTGTGCCTTGGCATCTCTCGTGGCCGACGTCTTTACTAGCAAACAGCCTGCTGATTATCATACAGCCAAGTATCCATGGATAACATACGCTGACCTATGGATCCTTGGTGGTATTACCGCTATTCAAGAGATGGAGGGTCCTATTGTGCCTTTTCGACCCGGACGGCAAGATAGAGACTCCACTTTCTGTCCCCCGGATGGACGCTTACCCGATGCATCTGAGGGTGCACAGCACCTCCGGAATATATTTTATCGCATGGGTTTCAATGACCAGGAAATAGTAGCTCTCTCAGGTGCTCACAGTCTTGGTCGGTGTCACCCAGACCGACTGGGTTTCGATGGCCCCTGGACCTACACACCTACCTTCGTTAGTAATCAATACTATTATATGCTTACGGCTGAGATTTGGAAAGTTCGCAACTGGGATGGTCCTCGCCAGTTCCAGGGAATGTCGAGCCAGACGCTTATGATGCTTCCCACAGATCTTGCCCTTATCGAAGACGATAAAATGAGGGCATGGGTTGAGAAGTATGCTGGTGATGACGAGCTTTTCTTTCATGATTTTAGTAATGTACTATTGAAATTGTTTGAGCTTGGTGTGCCATTTGAGGAGGGGGCTGAGAGATGGAATTTTATACCTACAAAAGCGCAAAAACAATAGGAAAAAGCATGAGCAATAGTCAAGAATATACTGTGATTCAGACAAGCGTTAAGGGTTATTCTATAGTGGATAAAACGAATGGAGCGCAAAGGGAATATTTAGAAGACGGCTTAGATAATCTATTAAACATTTCGTGCTTATATATGAGCTCTGCTCGAGATTTTCGGTCACTAGGAAGCTCTCCATCACGGGCCAGAGCTGCTCTAAGAGCCATCTTTGTCTATCGAGCACGCGACTGTATCGCTCAACGTCGGATGTATTATCGAAGTCCATCTTGACTGATAGACAGTGTGAATCGTAGGTTATGAAGAAATCTCTACAGGTAGCGTATCGTAAGTCGTTTGATGGAACATTAATCGTGTTCTGCGTTGATCTTAGCGGTAGTAGTTAGGCTTATAAGCCAGAAATATTGGTACAAACGGAAATAGGATGAAAGCAAGCAAATAAACAAGCAACTCCGCCCACGTGATATTACCCATCTCTAGGTCTTTCTAGAGTTTGAAGGTGAGAAATATTGCAAGCAGCAAAAGAAAAAACCTGCTGATTTCAGAATAAATTGTTTGGGTGATGAAACTCGTACATTCCCAGCCAGTTCGAGAACTGCGTTTCGGCATTTTTAACTTTATGAAGAGCCTGAAGGCGTCCCAAGCTGCAAGAAGACCATCAACACGGCCGAATACCTAGTAAAATCAGCGGACTATCTCTTGCCTACCAGGAAGAACCTTACGCTGCAGTTGCTGCCAATACTTCAAAAGATTTCGCTGAACTGGAATACGATATCATGCCAAGAAATCCGACGATAAATGCTGTGATAGTGCCCAGTTTCTTTACTGGACTGGCTAGAAACTCTAGTATCCACATAGGTGCTATGAGCATTGCGATGCCGACCCCAATAATAATCACATTGACGAATGTATCGATGCGTTTGTCGCTAGAATATGTGACAAGCTGTGAATCATAAATAGGCAACGAAGGCGCCTTTCTGTCTCTGAAAAGCCCATGTGCCCGGAAAAACTCAGCCCGCTCACACAGGCGCCGCAGTGGTGATTTGTCTTTAGGAACGACACTGAAGAGGTCCCGGGTGTGGGATAGGTAAGCAAATTCGGGTGGAGAGATGGCTTCCTTGAGATGATTATGGTGCCAGTTCTCAAGGGACTGAATATCGTGTACTGATGGATCTGGGTGTTTTTTCAGTTTTGTTTGCTGTAGTATGAATGCATCTGTGGCCTGTTAGCGCTTTTCTTTGGTACTAGAATCCGCCATCATACTGTATTTCATGAGAGCATCTTGCAGCTCATCCAAGACTTGCAACCTCTCTACGCTATCGTCTCTGAAGGTGCCGTTGTGTACATCGGCCGCATCTCTGCGGCTGTTGTCTTTATCCAACTCCAGAAGCCTCTCCTCTAACTCGGTCACCTGATCTTGGAGTCTTAATGCAATGCGTACACTGATGGATGAGAATCGTCGCAGCATAAAGAAGTCATTTTCTGAGGCGATAAAGGAGCTGTATCCTCTATATCCAATGTACTTCCAAGGCTTCAAGTCGAGCTCCTTCTGGGTGAGGTTCTGAGTATCAGCTGACCATGCTGAGGTTGAGGTTCGTTGCTGGTCGTCCGGGCGGCCGTCCACTACGGTAGAATTCAACTGCATTGTCTTCGGGGAGGGGTTTCCAGGCGCCATAGGTGATTACGTAATATAAGTGAGGGTCAGTCGGCGATGATGATAATGTTTAGGGAGCGTTATGCTGTATGGTACAGTATTTACAGTCGAGCATTCTGTAATGTCTCAGCTAAGGGCTCTGGCTAAGTAAAGGTAACCTCGTAAGGAAAAGGTCAGATTGGCCAAGCTGACCCCCACATACGCTTACCTCAGCGACAATAATCCTTGCAACATCCCTGCAATTGCTGGTTCGGCTTCGAACTTTCTCCATGCAGCAGCCTCTCTCACCTCACATCTTCACCTATCCCATGTTGCGCAACGTTTTATACGACGATCGCTCAGCTGAAGGGTTGTTAGAAATCAGCTAAAATGAGAAAATTATTTCAAATTGATCGTAGAGAGTCCGTCGCGGAATGTGGGGCGTATCAACCATCCTCATACCCATCATACCACCACGCATACCAACACTCATACCAACAGGATTATGCGCCCGCCCATGAGGTGTACGAGCTTCCTGATCAGCTCGCGGTTGTGGCGCAGAGATCTGATATCCGTTTCACGAGGGCGATGGCGCCACCTGGTCGCTACCAGGGGGAAGTTGCCAGTGCGAGCGACTACGAAGCACTGAGGGAGGAAAATAATCTGTCAAGCGCGGTAGCTTTCTCGGGCGTGGCACTGGATATGTTGGATGCTGAAAGCATCGAAGGAGCTGAGAAGGAGGAAGGAGGTGGGCCTCCCACTGGGAGATCAAACGCGGGTGCAGATTCGTCGATTAACAAACTGGACTCACATCTTCTGTTCACGAGTATTCCAGGTCAAGGTTCAGACGATCGTATGTCGGCTACATTGAACGCTCCCTTCTCACCTCCGGGACCAATTTCGGTATCTACAAAGCCTGAACAAGTTGTCATGTCTCCGGTTAGAATAGGACCAGACATTCGAGATTTACAGCTACAACCCATCATACCAACACCAACGAAAGAAATAATACCCCGGGAAATTTCAAAGACGTTAGAGTCTACTGACCGAGTGATACAACCAAATGGTGTTGATGTGAGAGCAACGAAAAGACAGGGAAACAAGGAGAAAGTACGCGCGCCAAACATGTTCTGCTGCTTCTGAGCTTTATCTGCCCTGCTTCGATTCCCAGCTCCGAGGAAATCCAACGGAATGTGGAGAGCCGGACCTTGAAGCTGCGGTTGCGTAGACATGAAGTTCCCGAGACGCCCTGTCCCGAGAAAATACTTTAGCGCCCTGTCGTCTCTAGCATCGGCGTAAGTTCCCATGCGATGTCAGAGAGGCTAGATGAAGATTCCGCGATACTCTGGCTCACTGCCACTCATTGACTCTTGCCAGTGTGAGTCCAGCGAAATTACGAAGAGGAAAGAGTCACAAAAGTTGCAGGAAAGGAGCAAGTGCTACGTTGTTGAAGAGGGCGAGAAGAGGCGCTAGCGGCATCGAGACTTGCAGGACGATTAGTGACGGTAGGACAATAAGTCGTCAGTGGCAGCACAGTTAGGGTCGACCAGATACCAGGAGGGAGCTTCCACAATTCGAGGCGAGGAAGAAATATGTGCTTAGTTATGAAAAATAATTAGGAAGTACTAAAACAAATTCAGATTGAAAGAAGGCCTCATTTAAAATAAACGCTTGAGCAAGGGGTTTGAAGAATACAGAAAATGACTTCGAGGCTGCTGGAGATACCTAACTTGGCGTTACAGGCACGTGATTTCACAAGGCTGAACGGCCACATGGTTGGGTTCCTGGGAAATCCAACATTCAGAACCATCAACAAGAACACAACTACGAATTGTCAACCTCTGGCTTGTTCATTTCTGCCGAGTCTCCCGCCGCACATGATCCCGCTGTGATTGCATTTACATCACGAAAAAGCTCGCCGTCAGTTTCCGCGGCCACTTAGGAATCGCAGCAGAGCTCAACATGGTTGCGCCAGCTGTCCCAGAGTACGTCAAGCTCCCAAGAAGACCAGAAAGCCGCCAATCGAAGGCTGCTAACAGTCATGCTTCAGGTTGACGGAGGAGATTCTACACGAATCAACAGATGCGCGCACAGAGGTACTAGCTGCTCTGCGAGAGCTGGGCCCTCCTGATCTTGTTCAACTGATCAAGCAAGGGCCGAGAAACACTGGCAAGCAGGTATGCAATCCAGCTCAATTTCGGAGTACACCAATGAATCCTAATTTTGGCCCAGATTGGCGTCTATCATCACGTCACAGGTGTCGATGCCTCCTCATCTGCCAGCTTGGCAGCCTACATCAACACGCTTACCTACAAAGAGAACCACCAATCTACAACTAAGATTGTTGAAGGTGTCTACTGGTATTTTCTCTTGGGCAATCGGAGTGGATACTGTTACTCACGTCTTCCAGCTGCTACAATGCATTCTCTCGACTCGACATGCGGGTACACGTAACGATTCCTGGCACTGTTGACAGCTACTGCATAGATGAGCGAGGAGATAAGAGAGTAGCTTCTGATGAGCTGTGGCTAGAGACGTATCTTTGCAGTGTTCTGCGAGCATACTCTTACGCAGATGATGGCAGTGGGGAGACGATCAGGAAGATAATGGGAGTCCGCAGATTCAACCCCGTAACAAACACCGAAACCGAACACAGATTTCTTCAAGCGGCAGAACACTTATTCTTTAGAGGTAATGATATACTGTCTGAAATTCTACGTACACTCTACTAACAAGACCAGGCTGGCAATTGGGCTCCGATTCCGTCGTCCAAGTGCCGAACAACGTCTCCAATCACCTCACATCTGGTTTACTGAAATATTTCCACACTACCGGCCGATTTGCCTCTGGAATCAATCTTTTTGAAAAACTGCGGACAAGGAACGTCGAAGTGTCGTCCCTCTTGGCCAAAGTTATGTTCATGGGTAACGAGGAGGTTCAAGCCGTGAGAGTTCTACACGAGTCCGTAAAGCAATCACCAATGGACTACGTAATGCTGGATACACAAGCAGAATTTCTAATGCAGAAAGCTTTGAATCCGAGTGGAGCAGAACACAAACAAGAGCGCCTGAAGATGGCACTTGGTTGTGCAGACCGAAGTACGGTTGCAGCACCAAGCGAGTTTGGCACCTGGGCTCGGCTGGCCGAGGTTTACGTCGCTATGGAAGACTGGGAGAATGCATTGACGACTTTGAACTCATGCCCGATGTTTACGTATCAGGACAAGGACGCCCCTGTCATGCCAGAACCCCGCGACATTCACCTGCCAACGTTGCCAGAAACTCGACTAGATGAGATTGATAGCGAACCAGAGTCAAAATATTCAGAGCAGGTTCACCCAAGTTTGTTGAGCTTACGAGCAGCTCAGTACAAGGGGACTTTCAAACATGCATACAGCATCTTGACCGAGATGACGGCGAAAATTGGATGGGATCAATTGCTGAAGATTAGGAGTAATGTGTTTGTTATGGAGGAAGAATATCGGAGCGAGAAACAGCCTCCAGCGGGCCAACAAGGTGAACAAAACAAGCGCAATGCAAGCACCGATGTACTGAGAGGAAGTCCAGGTCCTCCAATGAACGGCGACGACCACACAGATGACGAGAGTACCAATGGGGACGTACCACCTCCCATAATTGCGGAGAATGGCGTCACGGGCTCAGCCGCGGCCAAATCTGTTGAAAAGCCTCCACATACCATTACTCCTGAGGAAGTGAAGAGTGGAAATGAAGATGTGAGTCTGGTGGCACCTGTCAAAACTTTTACTAACTTTCAGCAGGCCGAAACTACCGAGGAGCAGCTTTCGCGATTCAACAACAAGCGACTGTGTGAAAGATGGCTAGACAGTCTCTTCATGGTCTTGTACGAAGATCTTCGTATTTATACCATTTGGCGCACGGAGATGGCTCAATACCGCGCCCAGCAGATGCAGTACAAGAAGTCGGCTGAAGAGTGGGAGATTCTGGGTTCTCTTGCTGAACGCCTGCACCACCAGACAGAAGGTGTAGAGGCTTATCGTGCATGTCTCTCTATTCGATTCTCGCCCAAAGCTCTTTCTGGCATCTTGAAGGATCTCGAGAAGGAAAAGAACACACGAGAGACAGTCGCCAGTGTTATCAGACTTGTCACATGGCAGTACCGGTGGTATTCTGAATTCAGTCCAGAACTGCTGTTCACTATCCGAACGTTGATTGAGGATGAGGGTGCAGTGAAAGTTCGAAGTATAATTCAGGCAACGAGCTTACCGCAGAATGTCCTGGATCTGACTCATCACTACGCGGCTCTGTGCGCAGCATTCAGAAGCAGTGGAACGGAAGGTTGATTTGAATATTTCCAAGCTTTATATCCATTGAGCGTCGCGTTGTCCGGATCATCTTAATTAGGACCAAGGTGCAGCAAAAGGAGACCTGCGGAATATGAGGTTGGAGCTAAATAGCGGGGATGTGATGTATGATATTACTGGTAGCTTTTGCAAGAGCTTTACAGTGCATCCAGTTATTTTGTCTCGATAAATGCCCCAATAAGAATAACGTTTCCCCTACGTTGAAACGGAAATGTTGATATTTAAGCTATGCGTGTGTAAGTTTGGCTATCTTACAACCCCTTAGACGGCTTCACCTTGCGCTCGTACTTTGAAGTTGTATCGAAAATGAGGCAAAAGAAAACTCCTAACTCCTTACATGACTAGCAGTGCCTGCATCAATCCCACAGACAGGGTGGCAAAAGTCATCATGAACGAAGCGATTGCGAAAGCATCTTGAATGCTGTGTTGATAGACAGCCCAAACGATTCCAAGCACCAGACTCCCCAGTCCAAATAAAAGAAAAGCTACAATCCAAATCTTCTTGAAGTCCCAACCCTCCACAAACTGTAAACCCCATCCGGGATTACCGCCCTGGCACTTGAGTTTTTCCTTCAACTTCTTCGGAAAGCGTGAGAGGCAAAGCGTCTCGTCAACCGCACATTGAGGGTTTTTGAACAAATGCATCATGTGCCTCTCACCTACTGGTGGGATGACATCCGGTGGTGCAGGCGCATATTTATACTCAACGTGTTCAGGAGGAGGGATATCGTTCACTTTTCGCACATCAACGAACTCACTCCCGTACGTTTCGAAATGCACAAACTTGATCCATTGTAGTGTACGCAGCGAAAAGAAGGATGTGAATCTCGGCCGCATGGCGTTGTAATTCGCACGAAGAAGATTGAACAGGACATTGTCGGATGTTGCATTCAGGGATACGAGATCCAGCTGCAGGAGACGAGTGGCGTACCGGCCTTCGCTGAAGCAGAGGAGCAGAAATAGCAGGTCTTCCGGCAGAGGCGGAGGGGTTGTCGGTTGAGCATTGCTCTCGAGGGCAGGATTGCTGGGCAGGAAGTGGAGTGGAAGACCATCTTCTATACCAGCACTGCCTTTGGACCTGAAGCTGAAGATGCTGCGTAAGCTGCGAATGCTGCCAGTCAACGTCTTGGCCATGCTACTGTTTGTTGATGTCCTATCGAGCTTGGCATTGTCTTGGTATCTATTTAAGGCTACAGCTCACGTTTACCCAATTAGCACACTGCAAGTGCATGAAACGTTTTGCTCTTGTCCTCACACAGATAGCAATCAGGACAGAAGGATATTTGCAAAATTTCACTTACTGAAAGCCTTTGATTTTCTGCATCCAACAGACTTTGAAATCTTCGGATAGAATGCTTCTCTGTATCGATCCAAACCTCCGGGTCTTACTTCTATAAATTCGTCGACAATTACGTGGCCACATTTCTATTCTATTCAGCTTTCCAAGCCATTCAAGTATCTTTCAAAAACTTACACATCTCTCCTTAATTGTTGTCTTTCCAACTACAACTGCTGGCTGTTGAGGATGCACAAAGTTTTGCAGCTTTTCGCGGAGTAAATTGAGCGCTTCCGAGTTCTTGATGAATAGCTCCAAGTGCTGTAGGTCGTTCAATTCCGTGTCAGATTCATTTGAGCTGCTTTCGTCAGACTCGACAACTTCTACCTCGCCATCATCATGCGGTGTTTCTTGGACAGATTTCTTGGCAATTACTCTATCTCCTTTACCCACCCGGCTGCACACAATGTGCGCTGAATTCCTCGCACGGAACCTCACAAAATGAGCTGCATTTCTCTGCTGGATATTACCTGCCTCTTGGCGTAGATTCACTGCAAACTCTTTGAGCATACGTCGAAAGTTACGCTCAAATCTACCCGAAGCGATCGTTGCGAGTCCCTCGTTGCACAAATCTTGTATCGTGTTATCCCCGAGGAGGAGAGCTACGAATCTTTCACCCGCACCAACGGGTCCTGACACAGAAGACATTGAGGATCCGCTAACATATGAGAAAACACTGTCGGCAATTGAAGCTAATGACTGTGTATCTGAGATGTCGTCGTCCTCCCAATTTATGGCTTGTTCATAGAGGTTAAACGAGCTTCCCTCCTCGGTCGCCACATCTTCGTAACTGCTGGGGAAAGGTAATATATTCGAATTAGACCCAAGACCAGCATCACTGCCGTCTCCTTCTGCTAAAGTACGATTCTCATCCTCTGGCTGTTCTTGTTTTATGTTGGCTTCTTCGACCAGACTTATATGATCAGAGGAGAAACGAAGATCTGCTTCTATGTTTGGCTTTGCCTCGGTGAAACTTTCATAATGTTCTGCGACACTGGCCTCTGTATCATTTTTATTGGTTTCCAGCTCGAGAGCAGCTTCAGATAAAGTTCCGGTCTCAATAACCCCTGTTGCTTCGCTGAGGGAAACTTCAGAAGGATCCGCTGTTGAGTTTCCTTGTTGAGAAGTTGTGTACATGTGAATGCTTGGACTGAGATCTTCAATATGATCGGCTACGTAAGTGGGTACGTCTCTCCTTTCCAAAGTCTCATTCTCACTCCGAGTCATTATATTACTTGCCCCTGACTCAGTGCTAGAATCAAGAACTTGCTGTTGACGGAGGAATGTTTCTCTTGAAGATGACCGCGAAGAGTCCTAAAGTCTAATCAGCAATTTATCAGACGACTTGGAGAATCGTTCTTATCACACGCACCTCCATGTCTAGAATAATATCTCCCCTTTTCAATGGCGGCAAAGTTTGAGCAGCTGCTTGCACCTGTCTTTCACGAGACTTTCTCAAAACCTGCTTCATTGTCTGATGATTCAAGCGATCTGTTTTCATCTTCGAGCGCTGTGACCCAGCCGTGGTATCCGCAACCCTGCTTGCAGCAGGTTCAATGAAAAGGTCAAAAGCATAGTCTTCATCCTGTCCGGCGTGCTCTGTCACTGAGGTTTGAATCTCCTGATCGACACGCTTGTTGTCAGATGTCGTTTCTGAATCCGAGAAAATGTGTTCCCTCGTCGCTTCTTGCGTGATGATCACTCCTCTATCTGTATCTAAACTCTCCATCTTCTGCTCCATGGTCGAAATTAGAGGAGGTTTCCGCGTTATCCTCCGGGCACGACGCTTTTCTCCATCATATGTGTCAGTATAACTTGCTTCTCGCCATCCATACTCGGAATCACTCCTCTCGTATCTATTGCGGATGCTTTTTCTCCTACTGATGTTAATCTCGCCGCCGTCTTGGCAAGCAATCTGCGCGCCTCCGACTACGACCCTCGCATCACCATTGATTCTAATAGTCACGTTGCTACCATCTTTATCTTCGTCTTCACTACCATTTTGTGCGACTGTGCTGTAAGTGCGGCTTTGTCTTCTCTGAGACTTCTTCAAACTTTCTGTTGTCAACGGTACCTGATGAGGATTTATGTCATCTTGATACGTTGAAGCCAGTCGGAGTTTCTGATTTTGAATATCGTCCTTAGTTCTTGATCGAAAATTATGCGACGACGGTCTTCGCTTATTAACATTATAGGTTGGGAGTTGCAGTCCATCTTCGGGATAATAGGACACTTGTCTTCTCCGTGGCGAAGCACGCCTCGATATTCTGCTATCGCTCTGCTGATCATCATGATATGTCCTGTGAAGCCCATCAGGGTGTGGGACAGAATAATCAGATCTTTTCCTGCTTAACACTTCAGGTCTAACGGGCCGTGGCGGCGGTGGCATATTCATACGGTCAGCTTCTTCATCTCTCCTTGTTTTTGATCTTGGCACTATTTTTCTGCTGCCACTTGCAAAGCCTGAGGGTCCAGAACCGTAAGGGTCGAGGATGGGCACATATAGATCTTCGTTGCGGTCTTCATATTTCCCAAGAGAAAGAGGATCATGTTTGTGCTTGCTAGGAGGGAAAAGATCCAAGGAGTCGATTGTGGAAGTTGGCTTCGCCATTACGTCCTCATTTAAGGACTCAAGATTCACTGCTTTGACGCCGTATATGTTTGTCGCCTTCTCACTTACTGGAAATCTCCCATATGACTCGCGAGAGGTGACTGGATGCGGTGTGAAGTAGTTGTGCGTGTTGCTGAAAGAAGGTGGGAGGTTTTGCGTATGACCTGACGGCTGATAAAACGTAGGACGCGAAAATGGTGGTCGATTTGGGGGTGTTGAATCAAATGCGGTTGACCATGGGTAGGACTGACTCGGTGGTCTTGGTGCATTTAATCTCGCGGGTAACTCTTCTGAGGCTACGCCATAATATTCCAGAACCGTACTGCGGGTTGGTTTGCCCTCTTGATCAAACAACGCTCGGCCTGTAATTGGTGGCTCCGGCTTTTGGCTGGTCATTTTTTTGGCTGATCTGTTTGGCCTCTCTGCTCCAGCTTTCATTTTCATTGTCTTTGACTTGTCGGTGATGCTAGCGACCCTCCGTGTACCACGTACAGTTTGTCCTGCAACATCATCAAAATCTTGAACATATGCAGGCCTGGAAAACTGAGGAGTAGTTGTTGAACTGCTGGCAGCTGGTGTTTCATTCTCCAACTGGAGGCTCTTATCTCCATCGCCTTTTTGAGACGCAGCCTCGTCTATAATATCCATGTTTGACTTCCTTTAACACAATACAAATTGAGGCTCCAACGGGGATCTCGTGCTGAGATCAAACCCTCCGCTGCCTAAAAGGAGGTGCTTGAAGGATGGCGTATTCATGAAAACTGGGGAAGGATTCTTTTGTTACAAGCCTCGTGTGAAGTTGAAGTCAACGCCGCAAGGGTTGAGTGAGGATCACCGATTGAGGCTGAGCAATCCATGGCAAGGTTAAATGCACAACATGTGCAGCAGATCTCAGGGGTCGGTTCGAGTGCGAAGCGAGCAAATCAGAATCATCATCGCGATGCAACCAACATTAACTACCTACCTTGTTGATTGAGCTTGGCGTTCTTGTAGCATGCGAAAAGTCTGCCACCTGGTAAATTGGGACTGTCTTGCGTTATAGCTATGTCATATAAAAAGATTTGATTTTCGTTCGTAAATTATGCGATTTTACATCAACCAATTGTATAAATAGAAAAATAACCAATAACACGCGATATCAAATCGCGGTGGCCCCCCAAAATCAACTAAGCTAAAACCCCATTTCGGTGACAAAGCGTCATCACGAACTACAATTATCTTTGATCAATCTCACATGCCAGCAGCTGAAGCGGCGAATTTGGCAGCTTCATCGGCGTTTTGAGAATACTACAAAATTAGTATGAATCGAAAATCTTGGGTACCAAAGGCTCTTACAGTAAGATGAGGTGTGAGAATTGCAGTTCCTCCCTGGCAAATGTTGTCTCCAGTATGGCAGATAACCTTAGTTTTGGCGGCGGGAATAGATCCAACAGGTTTGCCATTGTTTGGGTCCCCAAAAATGACAGCTGTGCGAGCATTAGCAAGAATTAAAGCAAATGTGGCATGGAGAAGTACCAGAGTTGACCTTCGCAGCAGTAGCAGCATCAAGCATGGTAGCTGCATTGTGAACCAATTGTCCTCCTTGACTATGAGAGGGTCAGCTACTCTTCAAATATAAAATTGAGCAGCCAGATGTTCTCACCTGTATCCGCTCATAACGATCTTCGTGTTCGGACATTTTGCCGCAGTTTTCGTAACCAATTGTGCCATCAACTTGCTACCATTTGCATCGCCTCCCGCCAAAAATCCGGGAATATCAGCCGGATACTCGACACCTTGCACAGCAAGATTGGCTGGGCCGACAGCTTTAGACAGCGAGTCGAAAAATGGAGGTCCGGAAAGGGTGCCCACGTTGCCTGATTCGGTGGTGCCACGAGCGAAGATTACGGTCATTGCCTTGCAACCTGAACCGTCTGTCAAGCCATTCTGTGTTGTTGAGGTTGCAAGTGATCCGGCCGCCAAGTTTGAACCTTTGAGAGACGTACGAGCTGCATTCGTGACTGAGCAGAGAGCAAGAGTCGTAACGACGAACGAGATTGGAGAATGCATTGTGAAGATTGGAAGACTATGAAGATTGGAAGACTATGAAGATTGATTGATTGAATGTATGATCTGAATATCTGAATAGAGAACTCGCAGTCATATATACTATGAAGAGGCGAAGCACACAACTCCGATTGGCTCATCACTAGGAGCTATGCTCCGAAGCTCCCCCAAGCCGAGGAATAGAGGTGCCATGCATGGAATAGCGGATAACTGGTAGGCAAACGGGACATCAGCAGACTTGGAAATGCGATTGGATGCTGAGAAGTTTATTCCATGTGGGCCGTGGGGCATCTGAACCTTGGCTTGAGCTTGCTCCCGGTGGTTTGTTTCATCCGAGCTTCAAAGGTTCTCGAAGCGATGACATCGTCGGATCGTTGTGAAACACACGACGTATTTTGCTGGCTTGGAAAAAAAGGAATTATTCTTTCTTTCCAATACCCAAATCACATGAGCCAATCGCATGATTTTCTGCGTAGCGCATTCATTCATTGAGTCAACCTCGGCAGCCATGCTAATATTTGTTGATTTGTGTCATTGGGCGAGGCGCTTGAAGACCGCAGACTATCGGGTCGCATACAATGTCAGAAGACAGACGATTACCAGACGGATATCAGCAGCAAAAGATCGAGAGGAGCGATTCTGGGGAACCCCAGGGTCACGTAGGAACAAAACCGTGGAAGTCTTTTTACGGTCGTACATGACGTAGTTAAACACAAAGCAATAGCAACTTAGGGGAAGAGATAAATTAAACACAAAAGACAATCTTCGCGATCGAGTACCGATTTCATCCCTCATTCCCGAAGGTAGTTAAGCTATAACCACTCGCGTTTGTAAAGTTTGGACGCCATATACCTCCCCGTCGTTATCAAACACTTGTTCAGACCATGACCAGAGGGTGCTCCAAACTCCGCAAGCCCCGCGTCGCATCATCCGCCCCTGATTTTAACCGAAAAACTTCTCCCAACTGTGCCGAGGTAGTATGTTGAAGTTGTTAGAAACAAATCTCCGACGTCAGAATTAAGAAGGGTGAGACTAAGAGATTATCATATGGTAAAAGCATCGAAACTCCGGCTCCTAGCTATGTATAGAAGTCTCCAGAACAGTGAAGAGACGCTGAAATTGATACACCTAGTGCGTTAATCTTTGAAAGGCAACGGTGGCTGTAGAGGTTGTAGCAGGAACTGGAAAACCTGAATTGACATCGAAAAAAAATCAATGCACAGAAAAAGAGCGGCACCAAAATGTTATTTGCATAGAGAGACAGCGAGAGGAGTTTGATGATCATAAAAGTAAGGAGTAGGATTGTAGGACTAGCAACTGGTGGAGTTTCTAACGATGAGCCAAGAACACAGCTAGGGTGCAGTAAGAATAGCGCCTTTGCTCAAGCCAAAGGCATATTTCCCTATTCATGCAAGCCGCCAATTATTTCATTCTTCCAAGTCTTCGACTCTAGCATATTCGCCGCCCTCACCGCGTCTAGTCCCTCAGTTATCTCCCAACAGCCAAGCAATCAGGACGTTGCGTTTAAGGCATACCACAGCTGAAGTGAAATATGAGGCATCCTCAAAAATCACTGAGGGAGTTGCTGATATCCGCCAGAGGTCTTACGTTCATTCTTCTTAGTAGCCTTCTCACGGCCAGCAATGATAAAGTAAATGAACCAAAAGACTGGTGAAAAGTCAGACATGACAAGGAAATAGACAGCTGAAGTTAAAATCCGGCGACTTACAGAAGACTTCGATGGCATTAAAGCCTGCCCAAGCACCGGTCACATACTCCCATCCGACTTCCTTGTGGTCGAAGAAGAAAAGAGCATACTTGTCTAGGAGAATATAGCCAACATAAACCCAGCCAATGTAGCATGAGATAAGGAAGCTAAGCCCAACGATGTGAGCAGTGACAGGCTGGTTCGGTGTTAATGGACTGAGAGGATAATGGAAGACAAGAAGGTGAGGTACTTACTGTGGATCTCTTGATGCTGCTGAAACAGAGCACCTCAAGTAATGTAATCAATGGAGCAACCAAATACCTGTTCAAGACGATAAAGGGAGGGAACCATCCATAGGAGAACATTTCATCTATAGGAAGAGGCTCTGGGATTGGCAGAGTCGAGTTGAAAGAGAAATGAGGGCTGTGAGGAAAGCCTGGGAAAGACGCCGTGGTGGATTTGTTCATTGGAACCAAGATAGCCCAGTAGATGGCGGCAGAAACCCACGGGAAAGTATTGACGGCCATGTAGTAGATACTGAACCAAGTTCGATTTTTCGTCGAAGGATTTTGACGGGGCGGCGAGAGGAATTTCTGAATGCTGGTGGCAAATGATGGCTCGTGATTGCTAAGGTGCGGGTGGTGCAAGTGCATGAAGGTCCAAGTCTGCGACTAAGTTAGTTTGAGTCTCATTGGAAGGCAACTCGGTGGCATACAAAAGCGATGACATGGTACAAGACAAGCATGAAGAAGGATACGTTTGTGAATTCGAAGAAAGCCAGGTAATCATGCTCGACATGGTTGATCTCGTAGTCGACAATCATGGATAATACAGCAATCAAATAGGCAGTAATGAGACCACGAACACCGCAGAGTGCCTTCTGACCAAAGCCAGTCCATGGCGAGTGGCAGACTCGAAGAAAGATGGGCTATATGGAGTCAGCCAGAGACATATTGTGCTAGAGCTGAGGGCACATACATGATCATCCTTGGGACGATCCTTGGGGAGGAGGGCAGTGGAAGAAGACATGGTGAAACCAGGAATTGGAATCTGGCTTCTGGAGTAGGGAGATGAGGAGGCCGTCGTGGAAGGCTTCAGCGAATGCACCGGGAGTCAACGGATTGCTTGAGAGCAGAGACCAGAGATTCAGCGGACGGGCAAGCGAGAGATGCGGTGCTACGCTGGTGAAGTGCAATCGGGTGGGTGGATGGATGGATGGATGGATGGATGGCGGAGGATGGAAGATGAAGATGAAGAGGGAGAGAAAGAGAACCAAAAGAAACCGAGTCTGCAGAGGCAGTCGACAAGACTATAACCAATGCGGCAGGGGCATGATGGCGGGCGGATGGCACGACGCATCGAAGAGGAAAGGGAAAGGGATGTGAGGAAAGAGCTTCTCATGGCGCATCCATCTTCTGCACGTGAGCGTGCAGTCCACTTGGACCAAGGCAAGAGAGGGGCAGCGGGTATGAGAGCAGAGGAATTTTGACTTGTTGGAAGAAACATGCAGCTTTGGAGGATGCAACTCGAGCTCCTCAGACGTTATTACAGCTTCTGGTATTGTTGTTGCTCATCACACTTGAACCTTGGAGCAGATATCATGAAGGAGACGAGCGGAATCGATGAGTGAGAGTATAGAGTAACGAAATAAGGTACTGGTCCGCCCCTGCATCTCAAGACCCACCCATCACAACCAAAGCCGAAGTTATCCCGACTCCGAACCCCAAAAGTGTCCACAACTTCGAGCTTCACCATTCTGCCGCATTCAACTGTCTGCGCCAACTGCCTAGGTCCAGCTCACCACGCAAAGAGGAAACTGTGTATACATCTCGCAGATCCTACAAAGCCATCCGTCCGCCCGTCTGGCTTGTTCCTTCAACGCGCCTCTGCAAACTCCTCGTCCTCCTCCCCAGTTCTGAACGCCGCCCAGCATGTTCTCCTCCCTCAGCAATCCGCGGCAGGCAGCTGCCCAGGTACTCAACTTTGCCCTCATTCTCTCGACCGCGTTCATGATGTGGAAAGGCCTCTCCGTAATTGCAGATTCACCTTCACCAATCGTGGTTGTCCTCTCAGGCTCAATGGAGCCTGCATTCCAACGTGGTGATCTGTTATTTCTGTTTAATAGGAACTTGCTCCAGGAGACAAAGGTTGGCGAGATTGTGGTCTACAATGTGAAGGGCAAGGACATTCCAATTGTACATCGAGTCGTGCGAAAGTTTGGCGTTGGGTACACTCCCCCTCCTCTAACTTTAGAGACCACTACTAATATGACCACAGAGAAGAGGCCAAGTTTCTGACAAAGGGCGACAACAATGTTGCAGACGATACCGAGCTCTACGCACGAGGACAGGATTATTTGGAGAGGAAGGACATCATTGGCAGCGTGGTTGGTTACATACCCTTTGTCGGATACGTTACTATTCTCCTCAGTGAGCACCCATGGTTGAAGCAGTTGATGTTGGGACTAATGGGCCTGATGGTGGTATTACAACGAGAATAAGGGGGGCATGATCTTGGAATTGGCGTTTGGGATAGATACCCAGCATTGTATCATAAAAGCGGAATGGATTTCGGCGACTAGATGATGGCCTTCTTCTGGGTGTACAAGAAAACATGAGCTTGCTTCGAATATAGCAGTGGTGCTGCTTGTCAATACAGCCAAGTTCAGTCGAATTTGATGACTTCGTTGACAAAGCTCGGTAACAGGCTTCTGTCACGGTCACCCACGGCAAGTGCTGCGCACATTTTGGCTGGCAACCAGGACATTCCAGTGGTGCTTGCTCAATGCAAAGAAGCTCTGCCTTGGAAAATGCGTTGTTCCACTTAAAAAGCATTTCATTTCGCGTCTTCATTGTCTGCGCTCTTCCTTTCTTCAGCGTGGTTATGGTCAATACACTTTAGGAGACTCTCTTAAAGGTAGGAAATCGAAGTTAAACTCAACAATAAATACCAGCGGGAGCCGTGGATCGAAGCAGGATGATGTTCAGATGTCCACGTGTGAGGCAAGGTGACAGCATTTTCATCCCGACAGCCTCATTCATGGCTCTCCACATTCCTCCGTCTCACCATAAATATTATGGCTGGAGCTTGGTCATATTGCTCGACCATTTAGGGTAACACGTAACTATAATAACACCATCAAAGGTAACTTCAACGTGATATGGAGGGGAAAAGAAGGACCTGGGTCCAAGGTTCTCAGTCCATTCTGCGTCTTGGTCGTCCATACCTCACCAAGCCGCACGTGAGGGAAGCTAGTTTGGGAAGCCAGAGTGGTGAGCTAATGCCATACTTGATGTCTGTGATACGCTCGATGCGCTCTATGTACTCGGATGGCGTAGGACGATGAGGATGTGAGGGTGGTGGTTAGAATGCCTGCTCGCTGATCGGCTTGATAGTGTCACTGGCTTGATAGTGTCACTCTACTTTGGAGAAATCAAGTCTTGATGCTCTGCGGACAAATAAATCTTGGTCGAGAAAGGACTATATGGTAACAGGCAATGAGAGATACATGGGTTTGTTGATAAACATCCCAGTGGAACAGAGGAACTGGGTAAACGAAGATGGAAAAGGGGACCTTCGAAGTAGGCCTTAGTGATGGCATAATTTTGCGGGGGTGAGGTTAATCTTGGTGTGCCTATAAATGTACTACAGAACCGATGAGGCTATAAGGTCAACCACTAGAAGCTGTGACTTGGTACAGAGAAGCATATATTGCCGTAGTCATCGTTGTAGTCGCGCTCCTGCCTATAGCTGTTGTGACGCTGAAGGCGCGCAGTGTTGATACGTTGGGACGGGTTTCGAAAGCTGCCCTGTCCGCCAGTGCCCGTCGTTCGCGGCTAATACCAACACCTCCAGTATCACCACCATTCAGGTGCGTACCAAGCACTTTCAATAGGCATGCTATCTGATGCTTAAGCATCTTGCCTGCCGCAAATTCTACAAGAATATTCACGCTTAATCCCTGAAATGACTAAACGTCCTGCTTCCCAAGACCTCGACCAGGAGCGTCTCCTGTCCAAGAAATACGCCCACCTCAAGCTCACCACTGATGGATCCGACTCCATCCCCCGCGCCCAGTCCTTCGCGCTCTCCATCCTCTCCAACCGCTCCCTCGCGCAGCACGTGCACCACGTGACTCTAGACTTCACGTACTGGGCCGGCTTCCCCCCGCACGCATTCCCTTATTCGGCCACGACACCAGAAGAGGTCCAGAGGGAAGCGACGTTTAAAGCCGCCATTGTGGAGCAGAAATGGGAAGAGCCCGATGCCACCGAGCTGTTGAAGCGCCTCATGACGACCACGTCCCCTGAGTTCGGCCAGCTCAGCTCGCACCAGCTCCTCCCCGACGCCGTTGTCGCGCTCCTCCTCCCCCTTCTCCCTAACGTGCGGCATTGGAGCGTCGGCGAGATTGATCAGCCGACTTTTGTCGGGAAAGCAGTACAGCGAGCCAAAGAGGGCGTTTTTGGAACGATCCCAGTCACACATGTAGAGCTACTGCCTGATACGCAGTATGGCGAAGCCGCGTGGGGGAGTACAGCTTCCCTGCGTTTAATATATTCGCAAACTTGCCATACTTGGAGCGCATTAGTGGGAAGGGCATCGGAGGGATTATAATCGAGGATGGGGAGCGTACGCAGATATGCCTAGTAAGGCGTCTGCTATTAAGGAGATTGACCTCAAGGACTGTGACCTTTCGGGGAGTGTATCTCGACTGTTGTTGGTTTTTCGACGGGTCTAGAGAAGTTCACATATCGGTTTGGTGGAAGGGTGGGAGATGGAGGCACGGGGTTTGTGTATTCGCCGCAGTTGGCGAGTGCACTTACACCACACCGATTGGGGATGAGAGCGCTGGATCTGGATGTTGACAGCTTGATTTATAAGAGTTTAGAGGAGGAGATTCGGGACTGGAGACTTGAGCTTAGCGAGGAGGAAGAGATAAAGGAAGATGATGATGATGACGACGACAATTCTGATACGAACACTCTAAACTCCAAGGACAGCAGAGCAAGTGCTCAGAAACTAGAACAAGCAACTAAAAGCGATCCCTTTTTTCCCAACTTAAAGTACCTACGTATCGGTATCAAACTCGCCTCAAGGTTTGCAGAGCTCTCAGGAAAGAAAACATTAGCTGGGTGGCTACCAGCTAGCTTGGAGGGGCTTGAGATAGTTGGGTACAGACCGGAGGATTCAGAAGACCTAGCAAAACAAGTCACAGAAATGGTTGAAAGACGAGCAGAGCTTCTGCCGAATTTGAAATTGCTAAAGGGTGTTGAGGAATATATCGAGAATGGGGAGGAGTTGGCCAGTGAGGAGGACTTTGTGGCATCTGAGAAAGAGGGCGAGGAAGACGCCGAGGAAGAGAATGAATAAAGATGTGATGGATGTTGTATCACGTGCTTAGTTAACCGTGATATTAGAAAAATATATTTATTAAAGAGTCTAAAGAACTTATACTATAATAAGCTATAAGCTCTATATATATATATAAAATACTACGCGTATAGCGCTCTATATACGCTATAGTCTATATTCTAAAATACGCTATAGTATACTAGATATTAGGGGGAGATAAGTAGTCTAAGTTACTAGTGGCACGTATATCTAAGTAACTAATACACCCCCCTAGGCTAAACGAAGTAATTAATATATAAAGAGAGTATTATAAAGAGAGTAGCTATAGGTAATTTAAACCGCACTAGGCTATATTTAGAAAGTGAAAATAGTATAGAGCTCTTATATATTTAACCCTTATAGCTTAATATTATATACGATAAGTTTAAGTCTTAATTAATTCTTCTATATCGACTATATATAGCTATTTTAGGAAGCGTTAATAGTTTTAAGTATTAAGAGCTTTTATAAAGCTATTAGTAGGTATATCTAATATCTCCCTCTATTTAAGATCGAAGGTACCTTTCTCGACCTCCTATTAAAGCTAGTAGTTATAGATATCGATATATTTAAGTTTAGTAATTAGTTTAGGAGAATCCTTAAGTAGGAGCTTAATTATCTACTTATTATCGTATAGAACGGTTAGTTTCTATAAAATATCTAGACTAATATTATTAAGAAATCGTAACTACTATAGTAACTATATAATTAGATATAATAATACTAGTAGTTCGACCTCTATTATAGACGTCCCTATAGTATTTTACTTTACTATAGCCTAATTAATAGTACTTCTAAATAGTCGGAAAAGCCTTCCTTTAGTACTCTTTTAATTACTATAGTTAGTGAATAAGGTATCTAATAAAGCTTCGAAATATATATCTCCCTTAGTATCGTTATTACTTATACCTAGTTCGAGAGTAAGAAACTTAGTACTAAGTAGATAGTTAATTATATATAGAGCTACTAACGAATACTCTAGCGAGGGTTTACTAGAAATATAGCTAGCTTTTATATAGTATATATAATATTAGGTTAGTATAAGTTTATAGGGTAGGTTAGTAAGCCTACTCTACGTTAGTACTCGTGGATTTAGTAGCCTATAGCGGTTATATAGTTAGGTAATAGGTTATTACTATTTAGGGGTGTTTTTATATATTTTACTAACTTTATAATATTAAAGGTTATAGCTAGTTTTAAAATATATATATCTTAGTATAGCTATATTTTACGTTAATCTCTATCGCGGAGTATATAGATTCCTAGGAACTAATATAAATCCCTAAGTTTATATATCCTAAATATTTCTATTAGTAATAAACGGAAAGTAAGATAGTATTCTACTTTAGATAGGTAGTATAATACTATAATATCGTCGATATAGAAGAATACGATTAGATATTAACTAATAAATAAGTATACTAATTCGGGGATAGTATAGAAGCCTTACTTTTTTATAAATTCTAATAATAGGTTAAACTATAGTAACGGCGATCTAGGAAGACTATATAATACTCTTACTAAAAGCTATATCTTATCGTCTTAGAGGTCTTCTATAGACTTAAATCCCTTAGCGTAGTAGGTATAGATAACTTCGTTAAGTAGTATATTACTAAATATATTTACTATATTAAATTATTTTATATCTAAATTATAATATATAGCTACTACTATTAATACTCAAAAGACTTATAGAGCTAGAGTTATAGTATATATATCTTTATCTAATTAGATATATAGGTCTCCTTATATATAGAGTCGAGCCTTATATTTTATAAGGTATCTATTACTATTATACTTATATATAAATACCTATATTAGAGGTAAAGGCTTACTATTCCTAGCTTTAATTTCTAATCTCTTAACCTTAAGCTATATTCTAAGTTTCTTAAGATCGTTATACTCCTTCCTAGCTACTATAGTAAAGCTTTCCGAATATAAATAAGTATAGAGTTTACGCTATATTTATAGTGGGGGAGGTAGGTCCCTTTTATAAACTCGCTATTTTTTATATTTAGTTATATTAGCTATTTCTATATAAAAGGCTACTTCCGTATTTAGTGCACTATATAGCGCTTAAAATATAGCTTATTTACGCGTTCTTTTAGTATGGATTATATTACGTTTATCGATCCTATACGCTAGCCGACTTAAATTCCCGTCTAAATAGTTTTTCTATAATACTAATTTTTATTATATATTAGCTTCTAGTAAGTTTAAAATAATCTCTCCTACGGGAACTAGTCTTCTAGGCTCTTTATTAAGATCCTAGGAAGTATTAAGTTCTAAGACTACTATATCCTAATATTAATTATTTAGTATTAGAAGGGGTTAATCCGTTTTAATATTAATATTTTAACGCGATTTTAGCGTTAGAAGGGGTTATTCTAGTTCCGGTATTACCTCTAGTATTAGTATCGTGCCTATATATATTAGGTCGGTTTCTATATCCCTCTCGATTTCTTTTACGCTACGCTCTAAATCGCTAGTTCCTATACTAGAATTAATAGCTATAGTATCTATAAAATTATCGATAGAGCGCTTATAGTCTATAAGTTATAGTTTATCTAATTAGCTAACTTTTAGGTCGAGGATTTATAAGGTTATAATAGCTCGTATTACCTTATCGGGAATATATATAATAGGCTTATTCTTATACTAGCGTTTCGATAAATCGAATATTATATCTCGAGTAGCGATTACCTTACCCTCTTCTAGAAGCTAGATATAGAATATATTTATTAATTCGTAGCCTATAAGGTAGCCTATATATACTCTAGGCACTGTGGTGGTTTGAGATCGTCCACGTGACGAGTCAGCTGACCGCGATCTCGTGACTTCCCGTGAGCCTCTTAAAGGCGCTCTACTAGACTAGGAATAAGACATCTTCTTCTTTCCCAACTAAATTAGAAGGGCCCAATTCGCAAATACTACGTGCTTGCTTCAGGAGTGTTATAGACCTCGTACTACCCTATTCTCCCACACCCTAGTAGTATAGCAGTTTTGAACCCTTTACAGCACTAGTTTATTAAGCTATAGGCGGTTCTTAATATAAACGTAGGCACGGCTACTATACGCTACTATATAAGATAAATTTAGTTTACTATTTAGTTCTTTATAATACCGTTTAATAAAGCTAAGTAGCGTTTCCTAGTTTAGTTATCGCGTTAGAGACCTATTAAGTAAGTAGCTAATAGTTTTATATACTTTAGCTAATACTCTAACTAGTAGTTTCCTATCGTTTAGGAGACTATTTATACGCGATATAAGCGTACGACCTAAGCGTTTAATAGAGCCGTTTTAGCTAGCTATTCTTAGCGCTAAGGGATTCTCTATAATACCTTCTTCTATAATCTACTAATCCTATACTTCGCTATATCCTATCTTATTATCTCTTCTTATAATATATATCTTATATTTCTATCTTATTTTAATATATCTATATATTATTTTAGCTATTACTATAAGTATAGGTTCTATTTTATTATATAGTATATATATATAGTATATATACGAGAAGGGGTAGTAGAAATATATAGTATATATTATAAGAACGTCTACTAATTTAACGTAAATTAGATCCTAGTAGACTTCGAAATAAGGCTTAGTTAGTCTATCTATAGGTCTTCTACTCACGATCTCTTTAGAGTTTATTTTATAGTATCGTTTATACTTTTCTTTAGTTAAGTATTATAAAGTTAACTCTATACTAGTATACGCGGTCGGTATATATTATATTACTTCCTTATAGAGGTAGCTTATTCTTTTATACTATTCTTCTATATTACCTTAATTTATAGGTTTTATATATCGTATAGAGTATACTTTAAAGCTTACTCCTAGGTTAGCTAATATCGATATTAACTATAATATTAATATCTCTAGAGGATAGTATTTTAGATAGAACTAACTATAGTATATAAGAGTATAGTATATTATAACGTTATTATATATTAATCTAGCGTTCTCTATATCCTAGTATACCCCTTTATTTATAAACTTCTTAAGGGATACGATATTATAGTAAAATATAGGGATATATAAGATATCCTCGAGTATAATAATTCGTCCGTTTAGTATACCTTTATACTATAGGGTATACTATATCTTCCCTACTCCTATAACTAATATTATAGAATCTCCTATAAATATTATATTATCGTCCTCTACTTCTTTGTACTTAATAAATTATAAGTAGTCATTATATATATATATTATTAATCCTAAGTTAAGAATTATACTATATTATAATATATATTATAAGTTACCCCGTATTATATTAGCGTTAAATATAGCTCTATTCTAAGGTTATTTTATACTAGATAGCTTACCCCTAGCTAGTATAAAGTTTAATAGTATCTCCTTTTAGCTAGTCTTATTTAATCCTATAGAGTTATTTTAAAAACCTTATTTATCGGCTAGTTTATCCCTACCTATATTCTAAGACTATTTCTAGTCTCTCTCCCTTAGGTAAAATACTCTTTCCTTAAATCGTTTATTATTCTTATACTTATCTTTAAACTTCTTCTATATAGCTTTATCTACTTTCTATCCCTATATTCTCTTTAATAAAAGAATATAAGGACACTCTAAATAAAAGTATTTTACTCTATATATATAAAATAGCTTATTATCGTTATTCCTACCGTTTAGTAGAGGTTATATACTAAGAGTTTTATAAGCTCGCTTAGCTTAGAATATACTATAATAACTACTAGTATTAATCGAATATATAGTATATCGATAGTTATAGAGACTCTTAATTAAATCCCTAAACTTAATATCTTCTCTATCTATTATTTTATAACGCTAGAGGTCGCTCTATAAAGGGTTAAGCTATTAAGTTATATTAAGGAAGTTATAGTAAGGTCGTATTCTAGTAATATCTAATAGTATATACTCTATATAATTATCGAATATAATCTCCTATTTATCTAGCTATAAGTCGATATCTTAATTCTTAGCTAGCGATTTTAGTAGTTTCTTTTATTCTTATATTAACTCCTACTCCCTTTCCTTATCGCTAGGGGCGAATCTCTCCTTAAGTGCTATTAGTATTATATATATATTATTATAGTTAAATATATAATATAATATATCTATATATACTAATTCTTAGACCTTAATTTATAGGTCTACTAGTGCTTCTATCTACTTATCGTAGTTCTTAATATCTCTTAAGTATATTTCCTATAATATATAAAACTATTCTCTCTCTCCTTCCTTTAGTATAGTAAATAATATTACTCTAGTATTACTACTTTCTACTACTAGTATAAAGATATTATATAGGGTTAATCGTTTTAGCTCTTTATATTTAGGAATTAGTTCCCTAGCGATCGAGGGGTTACTATACTTCTATATATTATATTTAAGAGCTATCGTTTTAATTAATTTAATCTATTTCTTCTAGTCTTTCGTATCCCTAAGGGTAACTATAGATCGAGTAGATATAAGTAGTGACGTAAGGTCTAACTTATAGAGATAAATCGTAGTAGTTTTTAAGGAAATTTAGGTAGTAACGTAGTAGTTTACTACCGTATAGTATTCCTATTAATTTAGGAAGGCTTCTATTACGATATTTATATAAATAGGGTAGGCCGGGCTTATAACTAATAGATATTATATTACGTGCTTAGTTAACTATAATATTAGAAAAATATATTTATTAAAGAGTCTAAAGAACTTATACTATAATAAGCTATAAGCTCTATATATATATATAAAATACTACGCGTATAGCGCTCTATATACGCTATAGTCTATATTCTAAAATACGCTATAGTATACTAGATATTAGGGGGAGATGAGTAGTCTAAGTTGCTAGTGGCACGTGTATCTAAGCAACTAACAAGATGCATCTACCAGTATATGCTTCTAGAATCTCAATCAAAGGAAAGACGAGGGCATGAAATCAAGTTAAAAGTGATTGGGTAGCACAAGACTAATCCCCAGGTCAACGCCTAACACATGAGTAGCTCTATACTCTGCTTCCCAAGTCTCGCTTTCCACCTGCTGTGCAACCTGAAACATTGTTCATCGAGATAGTAGATCATGACCACCAATAACACCGCCTCACACAAACAAGAACGACCTCCTGTACTTTCTATAGAACTGTCGGTGTTTATCCAAAAATTACAGCCACACAGAGTCGAAGTATTCAACCCAGGTCTAGCGAGCACAACGCATAGCTCCATCCGACTCGGCAGCCCCATGATTCCGTCTCCACGGACGGCCTTGCCATCTTCGAGGGTAGCGGAGAGCTAATATCTACGTACGGTTTATGGCATAAGGTAGGACTGCACCTGCGTACTTGTACCCACGCTAAAAGTAAAAAATGCAAGCTAAAAACATTCAAAACTAGGTATTCGCTGGCTTTACCCACCCAATTGCTACTCTATCGATCTGAGGCTTATGTACGGCAGAGCGGGCGTGATGCTCAGTTCTCCTCAGTCTATAGTTGTATGTGAAAGATACTTATCTATTACAATATATGCATAGCTTATTGGCTGCAAATATGAAGCGCGCAGTCAATAAATATATTCTCCTCGGTCTTTATTGTACCTGGGTAGGTTCGAGATCAAAGAAGTGGTTATTAGTTCTGTAGGTCTCGCAGTTGAGATTTGCTCCCTGCCACTTTTCTAGCTGCGCAGTGAATAAGGCGTAGGAGTAAACGAAGCTCCATCCTATACTGGAATCTCCGTTATTTTGAGCAAAGCTGACGAAATGTGGGTCCCGGAAGACGTGATAGTGTACTTTAATCGCGAGGCCGACTGCTGCGCCATTTCTAACCACCCCTAAGCTCATCTAGGTAAATTAATGTAGGTTACCATGCTATGATATATTTAGTAGGCCGACAATACGGCAGTACGTTTGTTATGCCAAATGATAGCGAGAAGAATTTTCGAACGAATAGTTTTTTTTACCTTGTATTACGATATCTATTATACCCGGCCTTATGATAGATCCTTAAGTGTAATAGGATATTAGCACGTATGGATTCTGACTCTATAATAATATCCCTGACATCTCCGAAGCCTCGCCGGTCAAATCGTCGCTAGGCATCTCCTATTTTGTTACCTCTTTGCGATGTATCTATAGGGCCAGCTATAACCCAAGACCTTGGCATTGAATATCAATCGAGTTTAAATAGGGATTTAATGCTCAGAAATTCTACGAATTCTTTCTGTATGTACGAGAGTAAGGCAGGAGTTAGAAACCCAGGAGCAAATCTAGCTTTTTGTAGTTGTACAATATAGTGAATACTCGATAACGGTCGCCTAGTCCGGAAATGTTATCTTTCTCTAAAGAGAATAGTCCCATCGAAATTCCAAAAGGGATCTTTTAGAAATATAGCGAAGAAAAGGTTATAAATAAAGAAAATAGCATCCTCGATAGAACTCAACTATTCCTAGATATCCCCGGGCTACCAGATACGGGAGATTAGTTCACGGTTCGAGCTATGATTGTAGGTATTATACTCGGTGGTGTGGTATCTGCTTTGAATATATATCTATGTTTCAAGACAGGCTGGACGTTCGGTGTATCACTATCTGGTATGAGCCTCACATCGCTTCTGGATTATAGCTAACCCTGACAAGTGCCATTCTTGGATTTGCAATCCTAAACCCGATGCAGGTCAAATCGCCAATTTGACTTTTCAAATTCGAAAGATTTCATGACCTCTGGATCCATTGGTATGTACCGTGTCGAACCTATGGCTATTAGAGCAAGGCCAGCCTTGCGGCAGCCTTGTTACGGCCAGGCTCTCGTTAGCGCGCTGCGGAGCCACAGCCACAGGGGCCAGTGAGGCCCAGAAACACCGACACTCAGCTGCTCCCTCTTTCCTGCCAGCAAGGCAGCGACTGTGATTCCAAACCTTGACTATAAACGACAGGAATCCCGCGTTTCTGTTGTTGCCCCCATCATCTCGACGAACATAACTGTCGTGCCTCATCCATTCCAAGACGAATCCCTCGACGACAGCAACAAGAGGACGAGGAATAACATCCCACAACCCTGTTGATCTCGGTGACCCCTCCAACCCCACCACATCATAGCTGTTTAGCACACGACCACGACCACAACCAACATGGCCAGCTCGCAGAAGAGGATTACGAAGGTGAGCCTACTTTCCACCGAGAGCACGGCCGTATGTGCATATGCTAATGAAGTTGCAAAATGCAGGAGTATGCGGAAGTCACCAGCTTACCACCAACAGGCATCAAGGTCAGCCTGGTGGACGACTCGAATGTGCATAACTGGAAGATCATAATGGATGGCCCAGAGAGCTCACCATATGCCGTACTGCAGCCAGTCATCACTCTTTGTACCATGCTAATTTGCAACTAGGGTGGAAAATTCGAGCTCCTCCTGGTCCTGCCACACGAATACCCTTTCAAGCCCCCCAAGATCTCCTTCAAGACCCGCATCTACCACCCCAATGTTACCTTCGATGAGCACGGAAGCATGTGTATTGGTATTCTGAAGCCTGAGGCCTGGAAGCCGTCATCGAAAATTCTGAGCGTTTTGACTGCAACACAACAGCTCTTGAGCGAGCCAGTACCTGATGATGCTGTGGAGGCGGGCGCGGCAGAGAAATTCAAGAATGATCGTAAGGCATTTGATAAGGAGGCTCGAGACTATACCAAAAAGTACGCTAAGTGAGTGGCGGAGAAGCCAGTGGGGGTTTGAAGAAGCAATGGGATTTGGCGTGAAGAGATCGCGATGCTGGCTTGAGTGTGTTGATGATTTGATAGCAACCACCTCATGGCATATGCACGACCAGGCTGAGGCGTTTTAGGGCATTAGAGACGATTTCGAGGTTGTTATTGCACAGCAAGTGGTTTTTTTTTTGCTTTCTTCTGCTGTCCTCGGTGGTCGGGGATAAACACCCATGGAAAATGAGAACAATCAATCAGATGGGCTTTGCTCATTTTTGAGTTTTCTTGCCCACCATTCTTTTTTCCCTTGTCAAACCTGTCCTGTCCCTGGCGAACAAACACCCTCACAACATAACGGTTGTCATGTTGATGGAACCCTTTCCCTTGCATGGCTGCCAACACTGTCACTGTCAAGCCGGCCGGTGTGAGACGAGAGGCGGGCAGATTTGACAGCTCACAACTGATGAAGAGATTTTAGCAGTCATTTCAACCCTCCCCTCCGCCCAGTGTATTAGATGACGATGGCATCATGGCGGGTAGATGTTCTCCACTTCTTCTGGCGTGCAGTACTGCATCAGGCCAGGGCAAGTCAGGGTGAGGGCGATCGGATCCGACTCCCAGCACTCGGCCGTCGAACCCATGTCGGGAGCCGTCAATAGTTGTCGATTGGGAGAACCGGGGAAAAACTAAGTGTGCGACCTTGCAGATTGCAGATTGGATCCCACCGGACGCAAGCAAGCATCTGGGGGGCTGGTGATGGCGGTGGTGAGGTGGTGAGGTGGTGAGGAGGTGGTGGTGGTTGAGGTTGCATTTAATTATCATGGTGTTATATTATATGTATGCTTATTGTTGACTTTCCCTTCTCCTCCCTCCCCTTGCTCTCTCTCTCTCCCTCCCCTCGTCTTTCCCAACCCACCCTCCTCAACCCGTCCGATCTCTGCCCGGAAATAGAAATAGAGGTTGTTGGTGTGCTGGCCGGCTGTCAAATTACTGGCTAATCTAGCTAATCTCAGCTTCAGCATTGACCACCGGCGCTGCCCTGCATCACGAAACACGCAGCCCAGAACCAGAGCCCTGCAACTGTTCCTCACCCGAGCGAGATCAGATCCCGCCCAAAACAAATCTGGGAGTGCAACCTCCTCGCTCTTGCACGCTCAATTGTCTCTTCGCCCCCCTTCCAACCTTTCGAATCCCCTCTCCCAAGCTGGCCTGGATCCTACCATCTCTCATTCAACCCTCAACAAAACTTCCATTCTTCGAAACGTCGCCAGCGTCAATCCGAAACGATATCGATGTGGTGCCGGTAACATACAAGGGTCTCGCGGAACCTCAACCGGGTCTCAGAATCTGGAGAAGTGCTGGAGGTCTGGACAAGTGGTCGCCGACCAGCGCTGCAATTGCACCATTCGACAATTGTATTACCCAAGATGAACGTCGCCAACGGATATCATGGCATTGGAGCTGCCACCAGCGAGATGCCCGAGTATGAACCCGTGCATGTCAGGAGGCAGAGGAGCATGAAGTTTAGTCTGTACCCAGCAGCCAGGCCTCGAACAGCTTCCAAGAGTTCGGCCATGTCAGGATCGACCTCACCCACCACACTGGCTCCTCCCCAGAGTCCACCGCTCCCTCTCCCATCCAGAGAAGACTCGCTGCCGAACCACTACCACCATCAACGACCATATCCCTCCCACAACCAACTCCCTGGCCAGGAGGGGCGGTCGTTTACTTCGCCCTCCGCGATTAACCAGAGCCTGCACAAGAAGCCCTCCGAGGCCTCACGGCTGAGGGCGTTGAACAATGGCTACAGATCGCATTCCTCAGATGGACGGTCAACACCAGACCGCAACGGCTATGACAATCCTCCGGACAACTTCTCAAGACCCAGGCAGCCCAGTGTCAGGCGGCGGCAAGAGTCTCCCCAACCTATATTGCACACCGCATCTACATTCCCGATACAGGCGTACCACAAAGAACCAATTCCCAACGACCACTCCTTTCGAGATCGAGGCTTGTCTACGTCTTCGTCTCAATCCGCCATGAACCAGCCATCCTACCCCCTTCGACCCTCCGCTTCCATACCAGACTACCAATCTCCAGAATCGATCTATTCCCGCCAGCGCAACTTAAATAATCCTAATTACAGATCTGCAAGGGGACCGGCAAGACCAGACAGCAATTCGTCAGGACACAGACGAGAACCTCTCCAACGACCATCAGGATACAACGACGACGAAGTACGGGCTAGTTTCAGATCTGCTTTGACCACCAACTCGAGTTTCCTGGGCACGAGTGGGACGGAACGGAGCAGCGTGCTTACAAAGAGCAGTTCGCGGACATCAATGTTTGGGAGGGACGAAGGCATGAGTGTTGACGATGCGATTGGAATGTACGAAGGGGGATTTACCGACTCGGATGTGGCTACAAACTATGGAACCAGACCACCTACAGCGACTTCTGAGCAGCTGAGGATTTCGGGACTGCAGGAGGCCATGAATGATTCTCTCGGGGTGGATCACTTGAAAATTGATTCTCTTGACGTTCCATCAAATACCATAATAAGGGACTCGGCACAGATATTTAAATCGGGCCTGGATTCGCCGGGAATACCACAGAATGATGGGCAGTACGAGAGCTTGGAGGTTCAAGAGAAGTACTTTGATAAACCAGCCTTGCCCAGACCTTCGACCAGAGCAGCAGCAGAACCATTTGACGAGACCAGAGATGGGTATGGATTTCGGAAAAAGTCACAGCATGTTCCTCTCGACAAGTACGAAGCCTGGGCGGGGCCCTACGCAGAGCATGTGGCACGGCGGCGGAAGAAATGGGTAGCACTAATGAAGGATAACGGACTTAGCTCGAGTAACCCAGACCAGTTTCCCCCCAAATCCGACAAGGTGAAGCGGTTTGTTAGGAAAGGAATTCCGCCCGAATGGAGAGGAGCTGCTTGGTTTTGGTACGCTGGTGGGCCGGCCCTTCTGGAAAAGCACCCTGGCGTGTATGATGATCTAGTACGGAGAGCTGCGGCCGGTCAAGTCAGCGAGACAGATGATGAGATTATCGAGAGAGATCTCAATCGAACCTTTCCAGACAACGTCAAATTCAAGCCAGATCCTCCGCCCGTTGCTCCAGGGGAGGCGAGGAACAGCCACCGAACAATTGTTGAACCCGAAACACCAATGTTGCAATCTCTGAGACGAGTTCTTCAGGCTTTCTCCATTTACAATCCAAAGATTGGGTACTGTCAATCACTCAATTTCCTTGCAGGATTGCTACTTTTGTTTATGGAGGAAGAGAAATCCTTCTGGATGCTCAACACCATCACTCGTGTCTACCTCCCAGGGACCCATGAGTTGAATCTTGAGGGAGCCAACGTGGATCTTGGCGTACTGATGAATAGCATTCAAGACATGATGCCATCTATATGGGCAAAAATTGGTGGTGAATTGGATGGATCGTCTGTCCCCCAGTCAGCACTTCGTCTCCCTCCTATCACGCTTTGTACAACTGCCTGGTTCATGTCTTGCTTTATTGGTACGCTTCCAATTGAAACCACTCTCCGCGTGTGGGACGCATTCTTCTACGAAGGCTCGAAAACTCTATTTCGTATCGCTCTCACCATTTTCAAAGTCGGGGAGCAGGAGATCAAAGCTGTCAATGATCCAATGGAGATCTTCCAGGTCGTGCAGACAATCCCACGACGTCTCGTTGACTGCAATAATCTTATGGACACGTGCTATAAACGCCGCAATGGCTTCGGTCATCTGAGTCAAGATACCATTGAGAAAGGCAGGGCGGAAAGGAGGAAAGGTTATGCGGATGAGCGGGAGAGGGCTGCTCGAGGTGAAGTCGCTACTCCTGGTACCCCCGGATTAGGCAGATCGGGGACGAAGAAAGCAGGAGCGCTATTCCGAAGGAAGAAAGGTATGGATAGCTGATGAATCGGCTAGAAATAAAGAGGACAGTGCTGGCCTTTGATGTGGTTCGATATATTTTAGATGAGAAGAGGATCTGTGAAATGGCGAAACGCCGAGTCCGGGTGGCTTTTTACGATGTTATGATACCGTAGCTTGAGAGCGAATTCCTGGGATAAATAGCTACATAGCATATTTACATTGAATGAAAGAGTCCTAACAAATCCAACCGTTAAACCTTGATGTTTCCCAGCGCTCAATTGAGTTTTGACTAACTGACGCGGTGTGACTTTAGTCGCGTCGGCTTGTTGTCCCGTCAACCACAGCCGAGACCATTAAGAAAACAAAACCTACCTATTCACAAAGCTGTACCCAAAGGGCCGAAAGACGACGACGACACAACCAAATCATATCGGCTCAATCACAATCAAAATGGCAGAAGCTGCGCGCGACAAGCAATCAGCTCTCTTCGAAGTCTATCTTCGACTGCGTCCTCCGCCACCTTCAGCGCACAATCCTAACTCGTCGGCTGGATATCCAACACTACCACCACCAGACCGGTTTCTGGCAGTCGAATCCGCAGATCACAACGACATCAAAACACACATCACCCTCAATCCGCCCAACGATAATAGGCGCAGGGCAGTAGAGAAATTTGCATTCACGAGAGTCTTCGAAGAGGGTGCCAGCCAGCTTGATGTCTTCGGCGGAACAGGCGTGCTCGAGTTAGTGGAAGGTGTGCTTGGAAATACTGGTGGAGAGGGCAGAGATGGACTCCTGGCTACGTTGGGAGTTACAGGAAGCGGAAAGGTTAGTTTTCTGATTTCGCATCTGGAAGATATTTGCTAATTATGATATTATAGAGCCACACAATCCTTGGATCTCGATCACAGCGCGGGCTCACGCAGCTAGCACTCGATGTCCTCTTCCGCTCCATTTCAAAGAACATTCTCGACCCAAGCACGACTACAAGTCTGCACGCGACAGTGGCAGCATCAGATCCGTCCGAGGCACAAGTCATGTCTGCGCAGATGTTCGTTGATGCCATGTACAGCGATCCCTCCGCATCTTCGCGCGCAGGCTCCAGAGCTCCTACACCCATGATAGTACGGACCCCATCTTCTTCATCGCATCCTACCTCCGAGGATCTGTATCCTTCCCTGCTAGGCATGGAAGGCGAAAACTCAAAAAGCATTCGTGTCGTGCGAGAGAGCGCCATGCGCCCTCATGCTACAAGCCAGACAGAAACAAAAGCCACGAGTAATGGTAATATGTACTCGACAGTATCGAGTACTTACATTCCTTCCTACATGCAGTCCACTTTTGTGAAAGCTGTTAAATTTGTAAATGCTAAATCTCCACTCAAGGGCGAATCTTCATACAACCCAACTCCAACACCAAGACGAAATCTTCTCCAGCGACCGAGTGTTCTTCCCCATTTGCCTGATATTGGCAACATGGTCGTTGAAGCTGATCCAAACGCCGAATACGCCATCTTGATCAGCATGTATGAAGTCTACAACGACCGGATCTTCGACCTTCTCACACCGGCTATTCCAGGTAAATCCGCGAAGGACTTCCGTCGAAGACCTCTGTTATTCAAACCTACTGAGCAATCACCGGATAGGAAGGTTGTTGCGGGACTACGAAAAATCATCTGTGGCACCATGAGAGAGGCATTGATGGTTCTTGAAGCGGGACTCCACGAGAGAAGAGTTGCTGGTACAGGATCAAACAGTGTGTCCAGTAGAAGTCATGGTTTCTTCTGCGTTGAAGTAAAGAAGAGGCGGAAGAGTCGTGCGCCAGGTCCATGGGGTGGAAGCGCTGTAACCATCGTTGATCTTGCAGGAAGTGAGAGAGCAAGAGACGCCAAAACTCAAGGCGCGACTTTAGCAGAAGCTGGCAAGATTAATGAAAGTCTGATGTACCTTGGTCAGTGTCTACAGATGCAATCAGACTTGGGGTCAAGCACAAAGGTATGTGATTATCAAAAAAGAGCAGGACTAAGGCTAACAAATAAAAGCCCAATTTGGTTCCATTCCGTCAATGCAAGCTCACTGAGCTCTTGTTTTCCAACTCTTTCCCGTCCTCCTCATCAACCGTTCCAGCAACACCATCGCATTACTACCATCATTCACAAGGGCATCGGAACCCGCAAAAAGCTATTATGATTGTTACAGCTGATCCAGTGGGGGACTTCAATGCCACCTCCCAGATCTTACGCTACTCTGCCCTCGCACGTGAAATCACGGTCCCACGTATCCCTTCCGTCACATCCACTATTCTCGCCCAGTCAACTGCCTCGCACTACTTCCCTCCAAGGAATGGAGGTCGCACTTCGCCGTCTGATACTGAGAGGGAGACGATGGAAATTGCAGCTCTGGAGATTGCACGCATGAGCGAGGAGATTGATGGGCTACGAGCTGAACTCCTAGCTGAGCAACAGAGACGACTGGAAACGGAAGCACACTTGGAGAGTATGACGGATCGTATTCTTGAGGTCGAGGCGGAGGTCAGAGAAGAGTGCTATGGTGAGATGGAAAAGACGATGGAGACCGAGATGCGCAGATGGAAGGCAACGTGGGCCGCAGAAGCTGACCGAAACGACGAGCATCTTGATCGCAAACTGGAAATCTACACGAGAAGCATCGATGCGTCGGAAGAAAATAAAGAGAACGCTGCTCCCGCACCTGCTGAGCCGAAGGACGAAGACTTAGAAGCAGAGAACGAGAGGCTGAGGAGAGAGATTGCGATGATGAGACGAGAGATGCAGGGCAGAAGTCCGTCGAGAGTTCCACGCATGCCGTTGCGGGAGAGAGACAGCCACATATTGCGCGATTCGGGCGATGTTGCGAGCGAGCTTGAAAAGATGCACATTAGTGGCGACGGGGACGAGAGGAGGGAAAAGGAGGTGTCAAAGAGCCCAGTGAAGAAGATGAAGAAGTTGACAGCTAGGAAATGGGATTTGTTGGATGAAGGTGAGCTGCTGTGAGCTACTTGATCGACCGTGTATCCTGCGGGAAATCAGGCTATGTGGTTTGTATTTTCAGCATGGGTGGTGATGTTTATGCAAAGGCACAGGAAGGAAGGTGTTGGGAGTTGGACTTTTGTCTTAACGCACGATATCATGTTGTTTGGGTTGGCTGTTGGAGTACCTTTGGATTCATGTATGACTCTGCCTGATGAGAAAGCGCTTTATACCCCTTCCGCTCTCGTTGTCTATTGCGTGATTGTGACTTGTATTTCGGACACCATGTAGTGCGGGTCTGGTTTGAGTGATTCCTTGAATGCCGGAGACTTTTATATTCATATGGTCAAAGTGAATTTTGTTGTATTAAAGCTGCATGGTTTCTTGATGTCGAGATGTGTCTGCAGAACCAGCCTAGGTAGTGGGTTACAGGAAAAGCAAAGTACTTCCATCTACTCTATTGGGAGGGTCGCACAATGTATTATAATCTTACAATATTGCAATCAGGGTTTTTCTCATATCCATCAAAGTCTTAAGCTCAGATTCCGGACCCGGCACTATTTTGGGGGTGGTATTTTTGGAGAGTATGGTCTTAAAGATAGACGTCTGTTGAATTGGAGTTTCTTTGGAGGTCCCGTTCGGGCCTTTAACTTGGTTAGAGAGCACATAACAAAGGAGCGTAGATCTTACTAAGGCGGCCTTCTAAATCTTCAAACGACCCAGTAGCCCGGCTTGGATCCTCGTAGGAGTCAAAGAACCAGATGTCTCCCACCTGATCTCGAGGCTCTGTGCGTTTGATCCAAGCGTACCCAACAATTGAGCAAACAGCGGTGATGCTCTGAGCTTCTGTGTAAGGATACAAGTAACTCTTGAAAGTACGATTGCTAGAGCTGGGGATGGTACCCTGCGCGTCGCTTGGGTTCAACCTATCCCAGGGCAGTTGTCGCAGAACAACGGGGCTGAATGAAAGTGGCTGGCGATTATTTCTGTTCTCTAGATGGTGCCGACCTACATCGTAATACTTCTCCAAGATCCGATGTCGAGGAATTGCGACGATGAGATCGTTTTTCTGAGAAGATGCTGGAACCATTGCCACCTTATCACCACTTAACAATGCTATACTTGTATCGTCAACAATCTTGCAGGATTTATATCTCAGAAGATATACCATGAGCTTCATGTCTAACGTCGCTCCACAAAGATCATATGGACAGTTCTGTTCGGAATAGCATATGTAAAACATTGCTTTGAGCCTTTTGTTTTGGTGCGGAGATCCGAGAGGATCTGATGACGGAGCTTCGAATCGAAAGAATTTGAAGGCACTGCCCAGTCTGGCTTTCCAAATTGAGTACAGCTTTCTGTAGAGAAGAAGTCGCGGCACTGCAAAATTATCGGACACATTCTTCTTATAGTTTGAGATTGCAAGATTGGCTACAAGACGTATTTTGTCTTGAAGGTCTCTGTCAAACTCCAAAGCTTCGTCGGTGGTTGACACTGATACTGCTGGTATTTTTATAACTTCTCTAATCCATCCAATCATACAATGACGAGCATCAAGAACCATTATAGATGGGTTTTCAAAAAATTCAAGATAAAACTGGTCGCGAAAAGTTGCCAGGTTCTTGCGGATAATTTTCCATTGCGCAGAATCGAGCCAAGCCAGTGGTGGGCAGATAGACTTCCACGCCAAATCCTTAGAAGTCGTTGGTTTAGAGGACCAGTCCGGCACCCACGACGGAAGGTTCTCCTGTCGAAGACTTTGATTTCTATGTTCGAGTCCTAGATCTTCGAGTACGTCCAACTGTATTGTTGTATCGATTATATATCTCCACGCATCAGTGAAAACCTGCGCCACACTTTTCTGATAGTCAACCTCAAACACATAATTTTCGCTTGCCATTCTCGACGACAGACCACTAATAGCCAAGTGCCCGTATATGAGATCCCTCGGATCCGAAACTCCTTGCCCTCGTCTATGACGCAGAACCTCGTGAAGCGGTGGATATAGATGCGTTCGATCTATCAAGGTCGCCTGAAATTTTGTTCTTGCTGCCTGCATTGTGGAGATTGATTCTGATTCAGCCTTCACCATACTTGATGCGATCTGGCACAACTCATTCCATGGAACCCGCTGCCTCCCGACTTGAACCCATACTTGTCGAGATAAGACTAGTTCCTGGTACGTCCAGACTCGATTGAACCATGGCCTCGAGAGGATATCCTTGACTGTGTTAATGTCAAGAGAGCTGTTACCCTCTGAGCTCAAGCTTGAAGTGAGAATCATGTCGGTAGCCTTGCCAGTTTGTTCTCTTTCCTCGGTCCATTCTCCGAGATACACCACAGTATTGCTGGCAAAAGAATAAATGTGTTTCATGAGAGAGACTTGATGGTTGCGCTCCTGCACGTCGGCCTGGTTGATACAAACTGCATCCGCCCAGATTCTAAGGAGCTTTGTTTTGTGTCGAAGAGCACGCAAGGCTCCCGCCAGGTTCACCGTTATATCAAACGGGACCTCGTCCAAAATAATAGCAGTAGTATCCTGAGCATTTCCCCATACATAAGATAGTGCCACATACTGTTCATATATGTCTTCTTGGCACTCACTCAATGTGGTACAATTGAGAACGCACTTCAGAGGCGATCCAGGAACACCGGGAAAAACAGTCAGAAGGCGAATGGAGTCGTGATCTGCAAGCGTCTCATATTTATAACTCGATGATTGAATCGCAGAATCCATCGGATGTGTTTGCTGCAAGGCGTTTTGGCTTCAAGTGTAAGGACATAGAGTTGTGCTTGCTGAGGCTGGTGATAGCTGAAGAGGAATTACAGTTCCATTTGATTTGCATGGGACGCCTGCCTATTCTCGGTTATCTAGTCCAATCAGCAAGATACGCCCGATTTACAGCTGAACAAGCTAAGTACCTAAGGTAGGTACGGTTGTCCTCAGGATAAGGTTGCATTGAGAATCATTCGCTATAACTACTCCTAACATGTTTCTATCAACAGAAGAATACGCCCCCACCCTCGAAGCCGTCCTCCTCCTCAACGATTCCCACTCCCTCTCCATCCATGATTCCATGGATGTAAGTCCCACCACTCCCTACGATTTTGTAGATAGCAACCTTCTTCACTCCAACTTCCACACCGTTTTCTTCTATTACTTCTCCCATGGTCATTCCTGTCGCTCTCCCTATAATCGGTAATGAACCCCCGCTTAAAATAGAAATAGAGTCGCCTCTTTTGATCTCCCAGCTACCTAAACCGAGATATCCTCGTTTGGTTGTAAATAGCTTTCGCCCGCCAGCCGCAGTATACAGTTGAGTTGTGAAACTTTCGTAGAGTTCTGATTCCTTGGGAGAAGGGTTGTCGGGGGAGTATTGGATCGCCAAAGCTTGAACATTGCACCAAATTCCTCTGGTGCGAATGAGCCATTGTCATTTGAATCAGCAACCATTGTCCTCCAGAATGCCTCTTGTTTCTCGCTTTCTGTTTCTCCATACGATTTCCCAACATCCATCGCGAAGCGCTCCCAAACATTCCAATGCTCCTCTCGGCCACCAAAATTTCCAGGATCAACAAACACATCACCTTCTACCACTGCGAGAACCTCGTCAAATGCTACACCTCCAAACGCAATAGTCCTCCCATCCACCTCTGCCATTACCACATCTTCCCACCACCCGGCTACGTTGAATTCCCTGAACGGGCTCTGTCCGAGTGAATCTAAGCCTCCGAAATCGTGCTCTTTGATTCCACGACGATCCCAATCGGGCACCCAGGAGGGCCAACCTTCCAACCATTTGTCAAAATTGGAAGGTTCCTTTGAGTTGTTTCTAAACGGCCTGGAAAGGATATCAAGATTATTATATTTTGCAATGCAAAAGGTGGTGAAATCTCGGTAAACATCCAACGTAGTTTTTCCATAATCTGGGGAGAAACCATGATCGAGCAAAACCCCTTGGTGAATGAGAGCAGGCGAGAGGGACAGGAACGCAAATATCTTATCCCTTGGATCTGTGGCTAGGAGACGGCCAAAACGAGAGGCAAATTTGAAAAGCGGGATCTCCTTCTCTGTCTCTCTCAATTCCAGGCGAAGGATGGAGAAGCTGGATAATTTCGCAAGTCCAGTCTTTAGGGGTGTATACATGTGAATTCCAAGAGCTTGACGAACGATTCCTGACTCAGCCATTGCGAATTCGAGGGTACTGTAAGGGAAGCTGATATTTCCGCAATGGATTATGACTTCCCGACCGAGGACTATCTCTTGCACAACCCACGAGCGAGAGAAAAGAGGGCGTTCGAGGAGTTGATCGAGTTGATCCCAGAGTGCGTGGATAAAGCCGGGGTCGGCTTTGAAATGAAAGTCATCTATTTCTTTGGATCCGAATAGACTCGTGGTAACATTCTGCTCCTCTTGGGAGAGAAGGTGGGTATCACCTTGTCGGGCAGCTTGAAATGCAAGGATACAAGCACAAATCATGTCTGAGCCCCAGGTTGCAGTACCAAGCCATGCTACAGTTCGTAGCGCTGAGCGATAAATCAATCCCATGCGTGAAACCTGCCAATTGCGTTCTGGAATATCATTCTGATTGATGCAAATAGCATCAATCCAAAGAAGTCTTTTCTCATCCTCATCACGGAGATGCATGAGTGCGGAATAAAGATTTCTTCCGATCGGGAAATCTTGGCCATCAATTTCGATCAGAATAGGGTCTACCGGTGAGCCCCACACGTATGATAGTGCCTCGTAGCAAGAAAGTGCAGTTGATTTATCGTCCGGATTTTCAAGAATCGAGAGCGGCAGTGTAACTAGCTCGCATTTCAGTTCATCATTTCGATTTCCTGGGTGGAGGATGACGACTCTCGAGGCATCTGTCGAGTAGTCCAAGGGCAAGTACTTATAGCTCGCAGGTTCAGTGTCTTTCGGATTTTTATGTGGAGAACGTCCTTTTGGTATGAGATTCCCTCCATCTGTTGCGGTGCTGTTTAGAAAAGTACACAGGGGATGATTTCCCAATGTCTCTGCAATCTTCAAGTCCTTTTCATAGAATTTTGTTGTCTTAAGATCTAATTTTGCGACGGCCTTTTCGTCCTCCACGGACTTCCCAACTTGAGTCAACTCGTCAGGCAGACCCTCGGGGAAGTAAGACCTTATTCCATCCAGAACGACGTCGAATCGCTCCCCAAGTTGATCCAAATCATCCCCTGGAGGTTTGCGTGTCGGAAATTTTGGTAGATCTATAACGTCCTTAAGTTCAGAATATAACTCGGCAAGAATATCTTCAGGGATCTCTCCTTCCAAACTGCTGAGGAAAGCACGAGGATCAAAGAGATTTGCGAGCAAGTTCTCAATATCTTCTTCTGCTTTGTCGTTTGAACTGCTAGCCATGTTCTCCATAGTTGAAAGAGGAAACAAAAAACAAGCCCGAAATACACAGCTACGTGAATTTGAAGCTTACAATGATGGAATTTAACTCTGAACATCAAAGAGAGGCCGCCCGGATATCTCATCCAAAAGGGTAGAGGCTGTGAGGGACGAAGTGGCTGAGTCCAGCAGGGGCTCCCAGGAGCCAATCAACCGGGAAGCACATGATCAGCCACACCTGCGCCGCATGATTGAGGAAATCCAGGCACTCTGACTTTACGTCAAGAGGGCGGAACATGTAGACTGCGTAGTCAGAAAATTATGCTTTGATTCCCTCGACTTGGGTAGATCTATCGTTTTGCTTAATGTGAGTCTCAAGCCTCGTGACTTACTTAGGCATATTTGTGTCACATGATAATTCATAAACCCATTTACTAGGGTAGGTAAGTATCTGGCAACACTCCATCGCTGCAACAATCCCAACCCCGCAATCCCAGACAGGGCGTCTTAACCGCTTGCAATAAGTTAATCCCCAATGCTTGGAACAATCTAATCTGCTGTTGTAGCGCCAACAGCATCGTCAGCACTACTAAGAATCTGTCCGGCTGGCTGAACAGCACCGCCAGATGTGACCACTGCACCGGTCGCTGCTGGAGGAGTGTTCTTGCCTCCACGAGGGCGAGGCTATGTTGGTAGAGCGGATGAGAGAACAAGAAGGAAAAGTGCAGTAAAGACAAGTTTGATTGCATCTCAACTTGTCGGATCTGATATGGCCGTTTCATCTTGATACTTACGTCAATGAGTTTAAATTATAGAACTACAAACTGAATAGGAAGACTAATTTGCTGATTTACAAAGTAGACTGTGCAGAACTCAGAAGATGTCTTATACTTTTCAACTCCATCCCAAGCAAAACAACCGTGTGGTTGGGATAACTAGCTCAGCAACCATCGCGTCCTAGAGTTTTTGAGATACGAAGAAGAATGTAGCACCAGCCACAAAAGCTTCAACTCCAGCTCCATGCGATGGGAGAACGCTTCTCCCTCGGAATTCTCCTCGAGTGTAAAAAACGCAAAACGGTTTACAACAGAATCCAATGCTTCTCTACTTCTCGGGAGTCACAGAAAGAAATTAGCTCTGCTAGAATTCCCCACCATTGTGGACATCAATCAGGCGTGCTGATCTTTGAAATTACCCTCAATTGTACTCTTCATTTCCTTTAGCATCCGGACGTGTTTTGGCAGCGGCTCGTACTTTTCGTCTTCTTCTCGTTCCGAGAAGCTGATATTGAACTCAAACTTCCTCACGTTATCGAGCTCGAATAACATGTCGCAAATACCACTGTCAAGAAACAATTCGGTCGCTCGCTCGTTGCTGACATCCATAAGACGATCCATTTTGTTCTCTTGCTCCTCAAACGGGTCGGAGTCGTCAGCATCATCATCAATCATAAGGTTTGAATTCGCTATGACCTCAACCTCAAGGTATATTTCGAGCTTGGTGATAAGCGACGACTGTGAAATTAATTTTACAAAGTCCTTCATGACGGTGGATTCACGAAGAATTTTCTGGAATCGATCGGCATCTTTCGCGCGCAGGACGTGGGTTTTCTCGTCAATCCAGAGCTCGATATTTTGTGTATGCGAAAAGTCAAACGAAGCATCGAATCTTATTCTCTGGAAGCGGGCAAAGACGTGTGGGTACATTTTGCCGCCCATTTCTTCCGTACTATACCTCACGGTCCCGTCCTGCTGGACCTGTGCAGGATTTCCCAGGGGGTGATAGCTCCATATGCCTTCAGCGGGGACCCCAAAGTCCAACTGATAGGGGTTTTCTGCCAAAGCGAATATATCTGCAGCCTCAATAGCAAGAATACCTTCAGAATATAGTAGCGATGATGCTTCGTCGTGAATCTGTCGGTTTGTGGAAAGGATTGCAGGATACCTCCGAGAAGAAGTATCAGTCATGTCCGCTGAATGATTTGCCTCCTCTCTCTTCATATATTCGCGCGCACCGGCATCGAGACTTGAATCCAGGCTTCGGTCGCCATCGGTGCCGTTGTCGCTTCCATCATCGGCGTCATTTGAGTTGCCAGAGAAAGAACTGCCCTCCGAAATGCTATCCACGTCATCGTCATCGCTGTCAATATCCGTCCAGTCGTCAACCTCGCTGTCTGCAGGTACAATGGATAAGAGGTGATGCGGGAGAAGAAGCATTCGATAGATAGCAAAGCGAATCTCTGGAAAGCAGGGTAAGTATTCAGCAAGGCTGAGCGGTGGGATTATGCGTCTTACCCTTGGCACTGCCAGAAAGTGACATTTTGCGGAGAGATCTGACATTGTGATACCTGTTCAAGAGACTACTACACCATAGACAGGATGGGGGGTGTTGTGGGAATAAGGAGTAGGGCCAGAAGTTCGTAGTAGTAGTTGAGTAATGTGAGTCCGAATCTGGCACATGTTTTTTTGGCGGGGCATCGAGACAGCATCAGCCTTGCGATGAGAGTCACGTGTTGGAATATGCTGAAGTAAGATCTTACCTAAGATGCTTTCGGTTGCTGCTGCCGTCCTCCCCTCTTGTACCTGACGGATAAGGCAGCCACCGCACGGGCTCCCCGCGGTCCGAGCCCGAGCCCGCAATTGTTGCGGTTGAGGATTGCGGATTGAGTGCGCATTGCGATGTGATACGAGCAACGATGGAGATTGTCTTGCTTGTTCCCCTCTCGCTCCTCTCCAATCCCCTCGATCTTCGCATTCCCCTGCCGCGGATCTCGCACAATCGGCTCCAATCGGAAACCAATCTGCATCTGCATCTGCATCTGACGAGCCTTTCGAGACGTGGACATAGAGCCGAAGCCGGCGGCGCTGAACAGATGCTCGCAATGCCATTCTCTCTTTTCAAAGGTACCTTAGGTACCTACTGTGTAGCAGAAGGCGCGGTTATGCCTCCGACAGCTACAGAGAGCTACAGTTCGTTATCCTGCAGATCGCGAGGTCTGTTCACTCCAGATAATGCAGGTGCCAGCTGTCAGATTGCAGAGTTCTTTGTTTTTCCTTTTGTTGTCGTCCCATATCGCCGCACAGAGCCTCGTCGGGCGGTCGCGAATTGTCACTCTGCTTGCTTTTTCTGCCGTTGGAAGAGCCCGTGCTGAATAACAAACGCTCCACGACCGCACTGCCATTGGTGGCGGCGAGTGAGCACACAATCTCGACGGGGCTGTAGAGCTATGCTCGAGCACAATTTTCATCGAGGTAGGTGTTTGACTGGTTCTCGTCGGCACGGGCTTCTTTCCTTTGAAGTTATACAAATCCTCTCCTCCTATGATTACCCCCGCTTATCTCCAACCTGACCTCCGCATCCTTGAGCTTCATAGCGCGGTAGTTGATTTTGACATCTCGAGATGCTTGAAGGGATGATCCAAGCGTGTCAAGGAATACCCTCGAAGGGATTCATAAATAAGGCGCGGTTTCCTCCCGGTTGAGGCTGTCAGTCAATCACCATCATCATTTGGCATCTTTCTACCGGTATATTTTAACTCCATTATTACTTCAGATGTTTCTGTCACGTCTCCTTGCGCTCGCGGCTCTTTGCCAGCTTGCTCTTTGCCAAACTAGACTGAATTTCACATCGCTGGAAGCCGTGTTTGCGCAGTTTCCAAGCTGTTCTGTAAGGACCTCCTCCTGACGCTTGCACATCTGCTAATATATTGATTCTCTAGACTGCCTGTGCAGCAGAACAGCTATTAGCTGCAGCCTGCCCAGTGGCAAACTGGCAAGACTGCCTCTGCAGCAATGCCACCATCCAATACCGAGTCACAGCTTGCGTTCTGAGCACCTGTTCCTTCGAAGATCAGATTAGTACGTACTTCATCCCGCGCTGACTTAGATTATCGCTGTCATCATTGCTAATAAAAACTAGAAGCAACAACAATCAACCAGAATGAGCTCTGTGTCGACTATCCAAAACCCTCCCAGAGTGCAAATTTCGTGAGAGCAGCCATTGTCATCGCAGTCATCACCTATCCAATCGTGATCTTGAGGTTTATCTCTAGAATTTTTATTGCTCGTCGTCTTTGGTGGGACGACTGGTTCATCGTGGCCGCTACGGTGGGCATGATTGCAAATACCATTGCTCCAGTATATGGTCAGTAAACATCTCAGTCGTGGTATATGCTGTGGGTGACTAACATCATGCAGTCGCTTATCGCGGATTTGGTGTCCACTTCTGGGATGTCAAACCCGAAGAATTCTTCCTCCTCAATCTCGTAAGCAATAAGCTCTTCTAACAAGCAACTCACCCTGACATTCACAGTTGTTTTATGTATGCCAGTTATTCTACGTTGTGATCCAAAACGCAGCCAAGTTCTCGATCCTCTTCCTTTACATCCGAATATTTCCCACGCCCAGATTCCGCCTCGTAACGCAGATCTTCATCGTATTCATGGCTTGCCATACCGTGAGCTTTTTCATGGGAGTATCGTTCCAGTGTTTACCTGTCCAAGCCAATTGGAACGTCGAGATACCTAAGCGCTGTGTGAACCAAAACGCAATGATGTATGCAGGTGCTGGTTTGAGCATATTCGAGGACTTCTTTATCATGCTCCTCCCGATATGGGTGTTGAAAGATTTGCAGATGAGTTTGAAGAAGAGGATTCAATTGTGCTTTATGTTTAGCCTCGGATCCTTGTAAGTTTGCTCTTAATTTCGAGATATTTTCAAGAACTGACTGTCATACAGCGCTTGTGTGACGAGCATGATGAGACTGAAATACATTGTCACATTTGGAAAGTCAATCGATGGTACTTGTGAGTCTTCAATACTCTAATTCATATTAAAATGCTTACTATTGCAGGGGACAATGTGCCTGTCATTCTCTGGAGCATGATCGAAACATACACTGCGGTTATTTGCGCGTGCCTCATGACCGTTCGCCCTCTTCTCGTTATTTGCTTTCCCGTCCTCTTCGGCTCAAGCAAGTCAAACTCTGGATCTGAAGAAGCCAATAATCATCCACAATCTAGAAGCTGGCAACAGAAGGCGGCAGACAAGATGCGTGCAAGAGCTAGCAAACATCAGGAGATGATGGATGGCGATGAGTTGTACTTGACAAATGCGACCAGCAGCACAATGATGACTGGGATGAAACAAGGTGTGCCAGAGAGTCTGGACTTGAGCCAGAGGTCAGAGACGCCAAGAAGTGATGTGGAAAGTCTTGAGCCAGTTGCAAGAGAAGCCAGCCGGGGTGAACCGAGATTCTCCCGGGGTGTAAGCATGTTGAGAGATCCTAGTCCATGATTTTTAGGGCTAAGGGATTGAGGTTTTGGTTCACATCATGGGTGGGAAAGGCGTTACATGGATGAGGTGCATTTATGAGACCACGATTATGACTTTTCGGTTTATTAGAACAAGCTAGATTATAGTTTGAATTCTTCTTTTCAAAGCAACCTTCATTTATGTGCTAAATGCAAAGGTCAAGATTTTTGTGACTAATTCATAGCAGTCGAGAACTATAACAAAAGCAACAAGAAACTCAATCAAAGTGGTGTTCATCACTGTAACGATTGAGATTCGACAAGAAAAATATTTGAAAAGCGTTTCAATAATACGGAGTGGAAATGCTGCGGGTGGCATGTTCGCTAGGGCATCGGTAGCCTGCCACTGGCGAGGCTTTGCTTTTTCAAACCGCCTCACTTCAAGTGTCTGATTCTCAATTACATTTCCTAAACACCGGACGACCCGATATCTAGAAGGACACGACTTTCGTCGAAGATGCCAGTCTCAACTAGAGAATTGATGTTCACACTTCTAGGTCTCCTGACAGCTTTACTTGTCTCAACCTTCAGTCCCAGCAGTGTGACGAGCATCCAAGGATACGTGGCTGAAGCAAGGCATAAAATATTGACTTACTTTGAGGCCAAAATCTACGAAGAGGCGCCACGGAATGACGGTGCGTCAACTCCAATCTCAAACGGCCATCAAGGAATAACGATAAGCTAACATGGCTACATCCTCACCAGTTGTTGGTATTGAGCTTGGACGAAGCTACTCTCGAGTTGGCTACCTTGAGCAGGAGATTTTTGAAGTCATTGTCGATGAACAGGGACGAAGCATGGTGTCATCATATCTAGCTTTCAATGAGGATGGTTTACCTATCGTTGGAATTGAGGCGGAAGAACGCTTAATTATGAATCCTAAGAATACAATTTACGACATCAGGTGAGCCCTCGTTTTGTCTTACATATATTCGATATGCTGTTAATCTATCAAGTCTTCTAGTCGGAAGGAACTTTTCAGATCCCAGTGTGCAGAGCGTTATTCCTCACTTAACATATGACATCGTAGAGAAAAACAGCATGCCTATCATCAAGGTGGCTGTCGCAGGACGAGACATATTTCTATCACCGGAAGAAGTTCTTGCTGAAATACTGAAGAAGCTAAAATCCATGGCGGAGTATCATCTAAACAAAACCATCTCCTCCGCTGTCATCACAATGCCTTACCCCGCAGATGAAGCTCAAAGGCAAGCTACTAAAGACGCAGCGAGTCTTGCTGGGCTCGATGTACTGTACATCTGGACCGAGGCAGAGGCAGCTGGCTTAGGTTATGGTATTGATACGCCGATCCACAGGCATCATTCGAAAGAATCGCAATGTTTTATGATCTTCCAGGTGGAAGCCAAAGAATCCAAGGTGTCGATGGTAAATTGTCAAGATACGTACGGCACTTCTGCATTTGTCCGCGATACAAGTCTGCAAGAGAGTCACTTCGATAGCCGCTCGTCAGGCCATACGCATTTCGGAGACAGAGCTTGCGAGCTCATCACCGAGCTTCTCAAAACAACAGCTATTGACAAGAGTGAAGTCGATGGTCTGATCATAACTGGTGATCCGTCGCAAGTCGCGGCAATCCTCGACCCCGTTGAAGCCTACTTGGGCAAGAAAGCTCGCGCTCTACATTCACCATCCAGGATACCCGTCAGGTCTGACGAAGCCATCGTTCGTGGAGCGGCGTTGCAAGGGTGCCGCCGGGCAATCCCAGAAAGGGGCTGTACATGGTTGCCTGAATGGGAATGGACTGCCTTGAGTCTTGGAATCGAAGGAGCTAATGGTGCATTCATCCCTTTGATTCAGCGAGGCGTTACCATTCCGGCGGTGAACAGGAGCGTCTTCCAAACAGTTGTCAAAGGGCAGGATAAGGTTGTGCTCAAGGTATATGAAGGTGAGAGGCTGTTGGCAAAGGAGAACAAACTGCGTGGCACGATTCAACTTAGCGGTCTGACGCTGAAAGAAGATGGGCATGCATTCATCGAAGTGGACTTTGCGATCCATTCCACGCATAAGTTGGTTGTTTCTGTGAACGAGGAAGGGATTCAGAGGGGAGAAGAACTTGTTATTATGATAGAGCATTCGAACGTGGAGCCTGATGAAGTGGATGAAGCCGTGAAGAGCGCCGAGAAGTATCTCAATGAGGATCTGGCGCAGTTAGAGAAGGAAAAATATGTGATGCAGACCACTAGGCGGGAAAAGGAGGTTGGTGTGGAAGCAAAACATCTGGCTCGGGAATTGCCCAAAACGCGACTTGGCTGGCCTTGGTTTGGTCTTGGTCGCAAGGGGTCAAAATAGAGGCTGGTCGAATGATCACTGAATTCCACACTTTTGATCGCAATGCCAATTGTATTGAAAATCCTAAGCCTAACTAGATCGCCACGAAGAAAATTTTGAAACTATGTACGAGAAAATTTTCCAACTATCGAAGACTGCAAATTTCACAACCAAAATTTCCATATCGAGCTCAAAATGCGTTCCTGAGTGTGATTGTCTTGCCTAGATGTATTGAAGGATAGACGGCACAACACCAAGATACTGGGTCCCAGAAGGTGGTTCGACGGAAAACATATAAGTCCTATCACGCATTAGCAATCAAAGATTCCATACTCGTCGCCCACAGGATAAAAGCTTACCCCCACCATGGTCCTCCACCCCAAAGGAGCCACCCACGCCAAACACTATTGTTAGCCTTCATGTAAGCCAGCATTCCCTGAATAGCTTGGAGGCAAACGGTATTGCTTCCTGCCGCGGTTTCTCCCAGAATGCCGTTCTTGCCATTGGCTTTCAACCAGGCTGTTGCAGCCTGAAGTCTCTCCACGCCAATTGTGGTACTGACACAGGTGGAAGAAGTGCCAGATCCATCACTGTCGAGATATTGGTGCATCTCATAGATGACATTGTAGTTCGGATCGACGAGATTCACCATGGTTGCCCCCGTGCCGGAGGAGACCCATGTCCATGCGCCGGTGTAGGAATTGCCCTCGACGAAGATGGTTTGGGCAGTGGCGCCAGAAGCGCGGATTCCATTGATGGCTGCTTGGTTAAGCTGGAAGACGAGGGCGTTGGTCATGTCGTGGTATTCGTTGTTGGTGTCGAAGATGACATGGGTATCTGATTTGAATTGTGTCGCAACGGTCTTCCAGAATGCTTGGAAGCCGCTCGTGTCGGTTATGACGTTGCCGTAATAGCGACCTTTATGCTTTTAGCAATAAATTTTGGCTTGAGTGGACAGAGAGGAAGCATACCGAAGTTCTGAGCACAGATGGCAGAATAACCGCCCCTGACGTGGATTAGCAGATGACTTAGAATAAGCGTTGTGTGGTTCACTTGGCGCTAATATGGTCAACAACCTGTAAGCAAGTATGATCAGCTAGAGCCACAATTCTTAGGACATTGTGTTATACCGCTTTCATCCCAGCAAGGTATGCTGCATTGACACCGCTGTTCAATGTTCCGGGCACCATTCGTTCCCTAAACGATGTCAGACAGGCACCCTACCACTTAGACACTTCGCGGTCAAGCATTTACATACATGAGGAATGGAATTCGGAAGATGTTGAATCCCTTGGCCATCAAAGTCTAAGTAACGCAGTTAGAAGTCTGCCTTAACCGAAGATGATGAAATCTTACATCAATGGACGCAGTGGATGGCCAGATGTAATTAGTACCCAAAACTCCTGGGATAGTCCCAGATCCAAATTCTCCGCCAGACTCATTTACGCCTGCAAACCAGAAGTTAGATCTCTTCTTGTTCACGCTGACGCCTCGTTCGTTTGGTGCTGGGTCAGCATTGGGAGCTGGTGCTGCAAAAACACTTGACAGTGTAGCTGCAGCAAGAAGAATTGGAGAGAAACGCATCTTGTTGTAGTCAAGATCAACTGAGTAAGTGATAGTCTTGATATTGTCAAGTTATCTGGAACTGCCTCATACTTATAATAGTATTCACAACACACTCGAACCTCAAGTCTCGTGACAGGAAGAAGCAAACCCGCTAGCCAGTATTGTAGGCCGGAGCCACTCAGACCGAATATTGCACGTAGAAAGTCATGAGGCTGAGGTAGGTGTGAAAATGGGGAGCGTGATGAGAGCATATAGAGCGGGGTCTCAGTAGAAAATCTCACCTATCCATATTTTCCATCTCGTATTGTCAGGCGACAAAATGCACCCCACGACAAGCTAGCCGTAAATTTAAATTGCCGGGGTAAAGGAAGACGTCATTCACGGACAGTTTTCTGTGTTAGGTCGTTTCAATGTGCATGAATAGGGGGGAAGACGGAGCTAAACGGAAGTCGACTTTCAAAAAGATGGTACGGCTTATAACCGAGGCCAAACTATGCGGGCTGGGAAGGAACGTTCGTTGGATTTCCCCAGGATTGATCTAAGAGAGCATGTAACATATAAAGTACAACAATAGGCATGAGTCCACAGATGTGAAGTGTAAATGTCCGAGGTGTACCGGCATAGGAGGCTAGCCGTGTCTGGGTGCGGAGGTTGTCAGACCGAGGATTTTGAATTCGGTAGCGAGGTGCGGCTAATGTGTACCTTAGCATAACAAATTCTCTCATATATCTCTTCAGAGTTAACTTCTCTAGTAGATCATTATGATTTTCGCTCCAGGTTCAGCCATATCTATGGTCATTTTAGTGTTTATCTTCTTGTCCTCCGTAAATAGTTGATGCGCATGATATACCTGTCTAAAATGACTACACTGGGCTTGCGGAACGTCGAACACCGCTCTCCATGAAAGATATGCGTGAGAATTGATATTTAACAAATTGTCTTCAAGCTAGACACAATAATGATGAGGTGATTCGCCTTTATGCTGCATCTGAGGGAAAAGGTAGGTGTTATTAAGGACGCGTGGTTATTTTTCAGTTCAAAGGAACGTTAAGATGGTATTTGCGAATTCGACTCAGATAAAATTGGTGCGAGATTGAATTTAACTGATAGGCGGAATTGAGAATTGATATCAGTTGCATTTCTGCAGAGGTCAATACAGGAAGCGAATGAATAACAAGCTTCGAAGATTAATCATTTCAAATTCAAGAATAGCATAAGACAAGTCATAGGCCACATGCTTCAAAGGATTCGATTGGATGTGAAAACAAGTATATGCCAAGGTTGATAATGGGGAATGGTGATAAAGTAGTCTTAGTGGTGGTAAGACGTAGGCCCCCTTGAAGTTCTTCCCCGCTCGGTAAGCCGGATCCAGGGGATACAATAGCACAGAGTGCCACAACAAGACCAAGAATTACTAAGCCAAAATCAACGGCTTTAGCCCAGCGGCCTTCCTCAGTCTATCCCATCATTTCTGAGAGTAGTGATTCTTCAATAACCAGAGATTACGAATACAATGAACCTTCAAAAAGCAGTTTCGGAGGATCATTTAGCTCGAACTGAGCTATGGATCTCCCGTTGAACCCCAAATTCGGAGCCTTCCGAAACAAATGGTGTTGTAGCCGTTCGTTGATCACTAAGGATGGTATATTGAGATGGTAGTTCTTAGATATGAACGAAGGGAGTAGAACTGATGGGAGGATTTCTAGGTCAGAACAAAGTTATCGTTTTCAGGATCGCCACCGAGAATAGTGAGATGATGGTTTCGAGCAACATTTGAGTATTAAATCATGACTTCTAACTCGAAATAGTAGCATCATTATATTCTCAACAACTTCAAACTCGGCCATTCCAACCAGCCAACAAGAAATCGCTAGCCATGGCCCCTCAAGCCTTTCTCTTAGCGGATGTGGCTATCTACAGATTTGGCTGCCGAATGCTGGCCCTCTGCAACAAACGGCAAATACACCAAGTCAGCAAGCAGCTGTCCTGGAACCTACGTTCCAAAATCTGCGCCAACAACTGGATGCTAGCAATCCGAATCTAGAAGTACCGCAGCTCTGCCTTGCAGCCCTGTGCTCTTCAACTCATCCCAACGAATGTAGCGAGATGACAGAGAAGTACGGAGTAATGAAAGATGATCGCCACCTACAAGAATGTTATCTCTAGCTTCAGACGGAAACACTGAATCTAGACCCTGTCTTGCAAGAATGCAAAGCAAAACCCCGCCTGCAGACACGTTGTCAGACAGATATATTGAGTCTGGACCCATATCCTGCATAGAAAGCGGTCTTCCCCCACGACTTGGGAGTGGAATTGAGCCACTGAGCTCATCTGACTGCAGCTTCCGGCCAGGTTCAGATACGAATGCCTTATATTTCGTTCGATATGACTCTTGTTGCGATTTTGATACTTTGTGAGTGGCTCCCAAGCGTGTTGGTGGCGGCTTTCACACGTCGCGTGGTCAAGTAAGGGGGTTCTGTCTGCATAGAACTTGGTTCAAACCAGGATAACGACCTTCAGCTGATTAATACCTGCGCGAGAAACCAAGTTGAGATGCATTATTTGCAGCGCCACTGGAAAATGGGTGAGTGTAAATCATGTATTTAAAGTTGGTGAAAAGGCGCAGAGTCTTGACTTCTAAGTTATAACCACACATAACTTGCATCTATTCCACAAGCAAATCAACTCCCCTCCACACGTCAAAGAATTTCGTCATGTCTAAAGCAATGTTCACGCAAGGGCAGCCCGCCGTACGCGTCAACCAAGAACCTCTCATTGAAGGAATCGACATTCACAGTCCAGACAGCGCCCACGAAGCCAATGCAGCAGCATTGCGAAAACTACCTTTCCAACGAAATATCTTCAATCTCCTCGCCCACTCAACAGGCCTCTTTATCCCTTTACTCGACGTGCTCATGGCAGTCTTCAGTGGCGAGACACGCACCATCGACGTACTCGACTGGCAGCTCATTGTCCTCCGCCTCGCTGGGACAGTTGATGCCGAGTATGAGTTTTATGTCAACGAGCCTTTGGCAAGACAGTTTGAGCTGGGAGATGATAAGATCGAAGGCTTGCACCAGGGCTTGAGCTCTGAGGAACTGTTCACCGTGGGAGAGTGGACAGACAGACAGCGGTGTCTTGTTACGTTGGTGGATGAGTCTGTTGTGACGCATTCGAATAAGAAGGATACAATTGAGTGGGCGAAGACATTGTTGTCCCATGATGAGTTAGTAGAGGTGTATATCGTGTTAGGGTTGTATGACATGATTGCTCGGATTACCAAGGGATTGAGGATTCAGCAAGAGCCTCCTGCTTCGAACATGGGCGATTTGAATGAGTTTATTCGTGGGTTTGTGTTGGGTGATGGGAAACATTGAGACAGGGCCGCTATCGTGATTTCTTCGAAGACTGGGTGGAGAGCGGATATTTCGAAAATTGTATCTCGTGGTGCATAGTCTTTCGATAATTCTGAAATTTCGTCCTTTGCTAGAGATGAACGCAGACAGATCTCTCTATTATCCAAACTGTGCTGAAATTCTCCGACTTGAATGGGATGCTGGTTGCTCATTGTCACTGGTCGTGGCGGAGGCTTCCCGGCTGGTGGCGGTTCATGTTTTAGGATTGCCTCCACACAACTGTAGAGTGTGAGCCAGATAATGCATCGGTGTTTGCACCTTGATATGATGTATTTTGATGTTCACTGAGACAAAGAACATCATAAGGCAATTGCTGGGATGTAAGATCCCGTTCGACTGTTGTATTGTAAGGATCTTCTCTGTTCATGAACTCTGCCGAATTTCCAAGTTCTCCTGGATTCCTGCAGGATGGTGCAGTCCATGACAAGCAATCGTCTTCATCATACAAAGTAGGACGTGTCAGCGCACACTCGGCAGCAGTCGAGAAATCAACTGAATAATCATCATACGTGGAGCTATGAGAAGACGAGGCTCCTACGAGCGTAATACTTTGATCGAATGAGAATTGGCTGGAGTCACCGTCAGATGTTCCCCTTGAGCTTGGAGCTGGAGGCTGAGAAGTTGTATTGCAAGTGGAGCAGCTTGCTGCGCAAGCGGTACATGATCTGGAGACATGAGGGCATCGACGCCTGCCCGAGGCCACAGACCCAACTCCAAAGGACCCCGCGCTATCTTGAGCCAGTAGTGCATCACACCATGAGCATCGCTCTCCTGAGCGCGCCTTCCAGGGCTGAGGCATGGTAGCGACATGCGGGGGTTTGCGTGGCGGAGGCAATGCAGCGAAAGGGAGGTCGTCCCGTCTTTTCACGCTCCCCGCGCAGTTTATCAGCTCAGGCATCTGACTACCTCCGTTTCGTCTCATTTGAATGCCTCGAGTTCTTGTGAAAACTACTAGTAATGGCTAGCACGAGGTCAAAATGATGTGTGGCTGACAGAGGGTTTGGAGCTAAGTGTTGCCGGTAGTTGGGAGTCGGATGTGAAGTGGCATTCGCCCGTGGAGATTGTGTCTCAGTTTAGCTCTTGCTGGCCGTGCAGGGGGCTGTCAAGCTTTGTGATTGGCGGGTGGCGTCACAGAAAGCCGTGAGTGAAGTGATAAGGCTGCCCCAGAATACATGGACGACGTCGGCCTACTGGCGATAATTAGATAATACTTCTCCATGCTATATAAATCAATACGGATGCCCAATACAAGACTGCAGAGTAAAAAGAGAGCACTTACGAAGTTAGAGGAGGACTCTGAGGCACCCCTTGAACTCTAGAGCAAGACCTGGTGGTGAGAGAGTTACCACATGTCGCATGTGATATTACCTTTTGAGTGCTAGTGGCTGCATAGAGCGTAGAATATGCCTCGAAGGTAGATGTTTTTGTTTGTCTTGTCTTAGAGAAGAGAATTCGACCAGGGCCGCCATGCTGCAGCACGTGAAAGGTGGGGAAAGCATGCACGGATAAACTTTTCCTAAGCGCGAAAAAGTTGCCCCGCATTTCATCGGTGAGACGAAGCGAGACCGGCAGAAAATAAAAATTAAAAAATTCCGAATCGCCCCGGATCTGCTCATCCAAAGTGCAAGAAAAAAAGAGCCAATGGCCCTCTATTGCGCTCCAAGTTGCCAATGCGCACACCGATGTAGAGTTCTATCCAGTCAACATCACGACAGAATTGCTTTTCTTTCCTCGCACATACATTAGCTGGATACCCTACCTTGCCTTACCTTCAGGTTGCCTTTCATCAACAACATTGAGTCACCCCTCCCCCTCCAAACGAACCATCTGCGCCATGACTCGTTTCGTGCGTCATCCCCGCGAGGAAGCTTCTGCACAGTCCAATTGGTCCATCCCTCTCCCCCCCCTTCTCTTGGACTTCAGCCTCCGCCTCCGCGTCAGTTTCGGGACGGCATGAAAATTCGAGGTCCTGGCTCGAAACGACCGGTGTTCGGCAGGCTGGCCGGAGGACCAAAGGGGGCGCGTACGGGCAGGGCAGGGCACGGTGGTAGACTTCCATTCCAAACTCTACTCCGTCAGAATAGGAGGGAGGGAGAGGAGAGGACAGCCAAACAAGCAGAGCAAGGAAGAAAACACCTCTTCCGGCTAAGCATGAAAAGAGTCTAATGTCGCTCTACTGTAGCTGCTGCCCAGCTGGGTATTGATGACAAGTGACAACTGATATATGGTTGCACAACAGAGCACCCGATTCCAAAGCTCCATGGAGATTGCCTCGAGCTTGATCCTCCTCGTAGATGCAGATGCAGACGCGGACTAGAAGGATCTTTGCAGCCTCTTCAGTTTCGTCATTGTCACCCGTCTCGCCAGATCTTCTTCTCCTCTCCCCACCCCGTCGGACGTTCTCGCAATAGAGAGAAGAGCAGATCCATAGTTTAAGCTCCCATAGCTCTACTCTACTCGGTGACTCGGTGCTGTCTCCGTGCTGGTCTCCTCGTCCCGCTATGTTTATGTTATGGTTGTGTTGTGCGATGATGTGCTGATTGTCCCCCTTCCTTCCCTCCCTCTCTCTGCTTCATCATCTCACTATACCACGTTGTGCTGTGTTGTCTCCTCCCATATGGTCTCCTTCCCTTCCCCCTCCCCCCATATCTCCATATTTGATAGACGCTGCGACGAATGCCAGGGCGGCCATCATCTTGTAACATCAACGTGCCTGCCTGCTCGAAAAGATGTAGCGGTGAAGCGTGGCTGCATCCAATCAGCACGCCGCGGAGGGGTAATCATGACTGCAGACGTTCCGCTGGGGAGGCGCTCGGTGCTCTGGTGCCATCTGTCTGGCCACCCGAACCCACCCAATCCACTAAAAATGTTAGTGCGGGCAGAAGTTCAGCCTAAGCGAAAATTAATATAGACTGGACATCGCAACCTCGACTTTTTCTCCCTCCAACCCACCCCTTCACCACCCCCAATAGACAACGAAGTCACACTACAGAATCCATACCAGCATTCTTCAATACCTTACCCTTCGTCGAGATCATGCCGCAGGCTATCGCTGAGCTGTGAACGCCCACTGCGGGCGTGCTTGAGCTAAGCATGCCCGCAGTCCTTCAGCCAACGAGACTTTCAATCAATAACGACCTCGAAGAAGAAATCCAGACTCGTATTGTCTCCCGCCAGACCCGGCGTACAATTCTAGTCCCAATCACAACAACAAGCAGATCGAGTTGCGCTCTCTTTCACCAGGAGGTAGACTCCATCCACCCACGACCAAATTTACACCTCTTCAACCTCCGCTCCGAATTCGACTCGACCACTTTCTCCCGACCTCAAACAGACGCTCGATAGTCTTAATAGATATCTATAGACATAGCTACGACACCATTGAATACCCAATTCAACTCCGGAACATACCAGCCCTGAGTATACCCCGCCAACGGCCTCACCGCCACTGCAACAAACGCACACCCCACCATTATACGCCGCCAAAGCAAGCACGAACTTGTCCACCATGTCTCGAAACTACCAGCCGCGCGCTTCAGGCCGCTCTACGACCAAATCCTCCAAGTCGTATGTCTCTTCATCCGACGAGTCCTCCGACAGTGATTCATACAATGGAGTGAATGATATCTCTGATGATGATGACGGAGATGAGCCAGATGTCGAGGAGGTCGAGGAGCAGCATCTCAAGGACACTGAACTTGACGAAGATGCTACTCCTCGGCCGAGCATTGATGACGGAGCCAGCTGGGAAGGAATCTCAGACGACGGTCAAGTGCTAGGTGATGACGTCCAATTTTTTGACGAACATATGGCACGAAGCTCTGGAGTCGAATACGATGATGAGATCGACCCATTGACCATGAATTTTACAACCGCAGATCATGTTATCAAGCATGTTCGATTTGAAGACCAATCAGACGACTCCGATATCCAGTCGGTGGATTCTCAATTCCCAGATATTCTCGATAGGGACAGTCTCAATCCGAACTTTCTCCGCCAGATTGAACATGATTCTGACGACGATGCAAACTCTGACGGATCTTATTGGGATCAGGATGGCGATGATGAGGTCCTACATCCTACCCAGAATCATGACGAGGAGGAGGATGACGAGTATGATACAGACTCGTCTTCTGACTTGAGTGGTTATGATTGTGTGTAGCCAACTTGTAACCTGTGTGACATTTTTGCTGATACTTTTTAGCCGATGAGACAACAGATGATGATCTACCAGCCGTGGTCAAAGCTTCGGAGGTACAAAAGAATCCGGATCCAGCCAATGTGGACTCCTCGGAGGAGGAGGAAGTTGTTCGAACCCACCGCCCCAGCCGACCTAGAGGCCCTAGAATGGGGACGTGGATTCACTCCTTAAATCGGCCATTCGCCGTAATACACACTGACGGAAAGAAGATGATCTTGTTCAACAAGCACGCCATCAGACGCTCGAGCATTGAAGGCATTATCCGTGATGAATCACAGATGCAGACACCCAGACAACGCATTGCTGATTCCTCGCCAATGATGAGCAATTCTGCCAACATCATGATGAGTGCTGCATCTTCCAACTCCTTCTACGCTGCTGGACCAGAAGCCTATTTCCCTTGGACATCAGTCGATGCAGACGGAACGATTCATCAAGACACAGCCTTCCCCGACAGCTCTTCCTATGATGGCGATGACCTGGACGACGGCGAAGGAGATATCTTGCTGGAAGACTTTTTAGATTTTGGTGATGAAAGTTCAGCTGACGAGAAGGATAACGATGAGGATGACCAGTCTACCGATGCTACCGCCGAGCCAGCATCCACGCCTGCACGACCTGGCACTGGCGAGGACAAGAACCATCAGTTTCTCAACCATTTCAATACTGTTTCAGTCAGTGCGTTCCGCCGTGATCAAGATCGCAAACAGCTGTTACATCGGAATGTCGAGTCCAAGGATTCTCTCGCTTTCGGAGGAAACTACCTTGAAGGAACATTAAGAGGCGTCAAGAGTGGACGTCTTCAACATGCTACTGCCCCCATCACACCCGTCCGAAAGCGAAAAGGCCCCAAGCCAGTGCCGTACCCTTCCAGTCCTGCCAGCCCACTCGCACACGCTGAGCTGACCAAGAAGCGAAGATACGATGGTGAACAATATAGTGGCCACAAGAGAAATCGAAGTATGGTTTAAGCCATCATGTCACAGTTACACAACCAGCACATTACTTGTTATGCTCGAGCACCATGTTGGGAGTGCTCGATCTCTACAACCCTACACAAAAAATACACCGAGGACGGCATGGTCTTTGGACTTCTTTGATATCGAGAGATCAATCGAAGTTGTCCAGCTCATCCCTGGCCTCGGCCATGCTATGCTTTTGCACTTACGGACCCGTTCTGGTCCGAAAAGGCCTAGATAAAAGCTCTGCTTGCTTGCCTGCTTGCTCTAGACATTACACAAAAGTGTCAGCTTGCTGAATCTTCTTTCTTGTTTTGTAGTTGGGTTTTTTTTGAGTCAGATTTCGTCGAAAGACATTTCCTTCTGTATGTACGAATGTTTGAGCCAGTAACCTTCACCGGATCTACTTTTTGGTTTGTTCCTCTTCCTGCTCAGCTTCATATGCCAGCTGGTGGTTTGGTCACAAGGATCTGAAGCTGGAGTGCCCTTCTCAGGGTAGAGGTGGATTGGGGATGCAGGCGTTGTTGAGGTGCAGAGAAAAGTAAAGTTCATGTTGAAAGTTACATTGGCATGGCTTACGATTTTGCTGGAAAGGTGTCGTGAAGTTGTTCGCCGGACTCTTTTGCGTCGGCGCTCGACAAAGTAGCATTCTGGGCGTTTTGGAACGGTGCGGCATAGCATTTGGCGTCCCTGAAGTAAATTCACTTCTTATCATGACTGGAATGGCTTGCTTCTTTATATTGTACGCTCAAGTAGTAGTTTCGTTTCGCTGAATATGAATACTTTACAATCAAATACTTTGTGTATCTTGTGATCTTGCGGTGACTCGCTTTGTTCTTATCGTGTGTGCCAGTGGTCATTCGAGTGCTCCAGTAGATGAACCTGTCGTCACGATGACTTGCTGTACACTTCCATTCCCACTTCTCCCCTTGACTCTTCCAACTACCAAACACCACAACTTGCAGTCTTCCCGTCAGAACAATAATCCTCTGCCCCTTTGCACCATGTTGCTTCGCCATCTATTATCTCTTAATCTGCGAGCCTCCTGCCATTACCACCAGGAAACACCTGGACAAAATCTTCGATCTGGACGACAGGACCGTATGAGATCCCGATGTTGAGGAGCTACTCATCAATCATTTAAACTCGTAAATCAGAAAATGGAGATATGCCACGGCAGAAAGAGCGTCCAATATTATGGTTGGAAGAGGATATGAGAATCGCAAGGAAGCCAATGGCGTTCGTGGATGGCGAAGCGTACGAGCAGGTGAATCGAGCAAAGCTGGTGGAAATGTAGCTGGCGCTTGGAAGGAGACTCGAAGAGGACGATGGTATATCTCCTGTTGTTTTTGGAGATGAGTTTGGGAGGGAGGGAACTTTGACGACATGTGGCAAGCACATCTTCGTGAGGCGATGTGAACCTTAATTAGAATGAAGGGTAGGCACAGCGAAGTTGAAAGCTAGAGTTCGTACTTTACTTTGTGGGATTTAAGAGAGGTTTCTATAAGTGCCTCATCATTGGGGCTCTGTTTGATATCGAGCGTTGCGGTTACAAGGTAGAGCTGTCAAGTTAGTTCTCGGTATGGGATATATCTGATCTTTCCAGTTGAGGAGAGTTTTTTTCTTTTTGACAACAAGAGGAAATTATCATCGAAATTGAAGGACACTTGTGGCTGTGTAGGGCGGTAGAGTCTTTGGGAAGGGGTGGTACGGAAGTAGGAAAGCGGGAAGGTGATTTCACGAGAAGGAGACGGAGAGATTGGATGGAGAGGGATGATGAAGGGGAGAAGGCCACATATGCATGGAAGGAAACAACATGTGAATCCCTTTCACGAGTGAAACGGAGGGGAACTGGGGAGAAGGAGATCGATTATCGTGTGTTTCTGAGGAGGACGTGTCCATTTCCATTGCTACCTACAAATGCACCTACAAATGCCTCAAGGTGAGACTGGGCTTGCGCTTGGATTTGGATATGGATATGACTTGGAACTCGTAATGGAGTCGAGACTAGGACTGGAATAGGAGATTGCTTTGCTCTATCAAGATGGATTGGAATCAAGAAGACTTGGAAAGTGAGGGTAATGTGAATCTTGAGCAGACGTTGGAGACTCTGAATTAATCGCCGTCTCTCCCCGCCCACTTCCTCTTGATCTCGATCCTGCTCGTCTACCCAATTTGCTATACGAGGAGAGGGAAATATTCTGTTTTGAACGTGCTGCCCATGAGATCGGATCTTACGATTCTCAAGCAGAGGGTGAACACATCTCCAACCAAGATACTACCTGGTAGATGGAAAGGAGGCGGAGCAGCAGCAAGACTGACTGAGCAGATTCTACTCTAGGTTTGTCCTGGACTCGATCTACGCACTTCTTCCTTGTGATCTGATCTGGGGACACGAATCTGTCTGTCTGCTCAGCTGGGTAGGGATCTGTTCGACGAGGAGGCAAGGTGAAGTGGATGGAGAATGACCCGACGACATCTCACGTCCTGAACGAGCGCGACGTTGTGATTCGTCTCGGTTGGTTTGGTTGGGCGACTTTCGCTCTGGGAGCGAAATGCTCGGTTAAGGTCAGGTAGTCGTCTGCAGTTGGATCACCGGCAAGCAAGATTCACATTTCGCATCTGATTTTGAAGTGCAGAGTAGATTAGAGCAGATTAGAGGAGAGGAGAGTCGTGTAGAGAAGCACATCGGACGCGTCAGCTGTGAATAGGAAGGCGGCTGTGTAAAGTTTGTGCTGACTGATTTTCTTGTATCGTCGTCTGGGTAGCTTGGCGTAGCTGGCATGCAGAGCATCGGAAGAGAAAATGACTTCACTCGGTCATATCCAGCACATACTGGGAGCAAGCTGTAAAGGGACCGAGTTGATTGAGATGAACGATGAATAGTTTCATTCTCCCTCCCTCGACATCCGGAAAGAAACCAAACATACCATGTCGTCAGATGCCGTTTCAGCGGCGGCGGGATGCGGCTCAAGTTGTGTTGGGGCTACAGCATGGGTTTCACGCGGAAGGATGATAATTGATGGGATCGGCGTGTGCACACACGGCATTGCACTGACCTGGTGTGTTGGTGCGCTGCTGGTGCGTGCCGGGCTGGTGATGAGCGAGCCGCCAGATTGATGTTGCCCCCACGCGCCCTTTACTGTAACTGCATGAGTGGGAAGGTATACACGAGATGTTTGGCGTCGTGCTGAGATATGATATGATGTAACGGTCATGGCTTATCAGATCATGGCCATCTCTGGTCTGGTCTGGTACAGCACATGGTGGCGGGTGCTCATGGATTGACATGTTGACGTGCAGCAGAAACGCCCGGTTTTGTTTTGACTTGCGAGGTGCAGCTGGTTGGAGCATAGTGCGATAGATGCCATGCCATGCAGTGCGTTGGAAGAAGCAGTCAAGGAAGTGAGGCAGGTCGGGAGTCGGCATCAGGACTGGCCTGGCACTGGCATCGGCATCGGCATAACCTTGGTGATGCTGATGATATTTCGGATGGGTGTTATAGGTGGTTTGAGATGGATATGGCGTATGGATTTATGAGTTAATGGTTGCATAGTTGTGTGGATGGAGATGTGCATTGACAATGGTTTATGGATTGACGAGACGAGGAACATGAAGTGCAGTATTGATATTCCAAATGGGCCAATCGGGATGTGATTGTTCATCCTCACATGTTGACTTACTCTCTTCTTTCTTGTCTACTATCTTCCTCTCTACTCTCTCCCTCCCTGTCTCATCATCTCGCAACTCATGGGTTCCTCGGTGGAATGTTATGATACGTCACGGCACAACACCTGACCTGCCACCAACGCCTTGGATCTTCCTCTGCCGCTCCAGAAAGAGACACGGAAAATTCAACATCACCCGATATCTCCGATATTTCGTATTGCACCCGGCATCTGAACATGCAGAAAGGAAGGTAGTAGTAGGAGTGGGAGTAAGGTACTTCTCAGGTACCATATCCTCGCCATGCACTCCGCCTCAATGTCGCTCGTCGCTCCCCGCACTTGGCCCGTGGTGTCCAGCACACTGCTGTCTGCATTGGGAACTTGGTGCTCTCTCCCGCGGGATTGGGCATCAGCAGTCAACAGCAACAAGAAGAGACGTCGTATTGAGTAATTATGTCTTCATCTATTTAGCATTTCCATGGGGCGAGGGGCGCAATGTGAAATGACATGAAATGAGAACTAGCGAGCCAAAGAGTTCTCCGGAAGGCGTCGTGCCCGGCGTTAGGCTTCTAGAAGCATAGCCTCTCGACTATTGGCGGCGTATCCCCAGACGGCTGAATATCCTCATCCTCATCCTCATCCTCCTTAACTCACACTCCGATCCTGGACCCTCACACGATGCCATCGGGTGCATCCTGGATTCGAGATTGTGATCTGTCACACCTCCAACCTTAAATTTAACCGTCGCGCTAGCTGCTCCGTCCCCTTGTTTACTTGGTCTTGTTTTCTTGCGCAGCATCAGCATCAGCATCACCATCAGCACACGGAACGAGGAGCGAGGATGGACCTGCATCCCGCTCTTGACACGCCCTTGACATATACCTCGGTGGTCATGAACATCCTATCCTATCCCATCCCATCCCATCATGGATGGCATCTCCACTCTCCTGCACTCTCGTCTCTCTCTCTCTCCTCTGATGTCCTCTTCTCTACTCTTCAGGTTACACGTCCGAAGCAGAGACACGCGTCTCCAAGCCTTGGCCACCGGTTCACAGCGTGCACGCTGATACGGGATGGTGCTGGATGGTATCAGAGGACGTCAAACCAACATCGGCTCCATTGATGCTCCATTGATGCTCCATTGGCACTTCCTGGCCTTGACTTTCTCCTTATCTGGAGTGCCATACAGTACAGTACAATACCGCACAGTACTTTCTTACTCAGCTTGGGCTGACTCTCCTCGTCGTCACTCTCATTCTCCCTCCCTCCCTCTCTTTCGTCCTCCGAGATCTCCTCCAGGATCATCAGGATCACCGTCTAACCACATGGAGTGCCTTTTCTCTGCCAGCACGCCCACATCTCCCTCCTCCTCTTGCTCGCCCTCTCATGTTTCATGTCGGATGTGCGCTTCCCCGTCCAATCCCCCGTCCTGGCGGTCTCGCATCGACGAATCATCGCATGGCCATTTGCACGTCCCCGCGACTCGCTGGGGCTGTGTTCCAGCCACCATTACGCGGATGGGCATCGAGGCCAGCGAGGGGCCCCTGGTGAGACAGAAATGAGGTAAGACGCTCCGGGCCCAGCGCACGCCGGCTGCTGGTCGAGATGGATATAGATATAGAGACGCAACTGCCAGCCCCAGATGGCATCGCATTGCATTGCGCAACGACAGAGAAGAGGAGAATTCGAGTCGCATTGAAGAAACCACATCACCACCGTCAGCAACATGACTAGGATACAGACCATCTGCGCGGTGCTGGGTGCACTCTACGGTACGTTCCGCAGCTCTATTTGCTACTCCACCTCGCCCTCCACTCCAGATCCACCGATCCATAATATATATCCACGACAGCTCCAACCGTACAGTAACTGACGACGTCCTCTAGTTCCCATCGCATCCTCCCTCGCAACCTATTCCCCAGGTCCATCCTACAGCGTCGGCATCCCCAAGGGTTCCAGCATCTCCGCCAGCTCAACCGGATCCCTCTACATCCAACTGTCTGCGCCAACATCATACCAATGGGTCGGTTTCGGAATCGGAACCCGCATGGCGGGCGCAACCATCTTCCTGATGTACGCAGATGGGAATGGCAACGTCACGGCCAGCATTAGGAATGGACAGGGAGAATTCCTGCCGACATTGGACACCACCAAGCAAGCTGGGCTGACGCTGTTGGCGGGAAGTGGCATTGTAGGCGGGAATATGGTTGCGAATCTCCTGTGTACGTGATGGACCAATCCAACAATGGAGAGTAGCTGATTAACAGAAACTAGGCACAACATGTACCCTCAAATCATCCGCCACCTCGTCCTCGTCCTCCTTCATTGCCGCATGGAATCAAGGAAGTGCCATCAACAGCGCCTCGACTTCCTTCAGCATCACTCAACACGCCAGCCAGAATACGCGCGCTTTCACCCTGGACCTCACTGCCGCCACCATCGACTCCGACTCCAATCCCTTCGTCTCGACCTCTTCCGATGCGACCTCCACCTCGGGCTCCTCGTCGTCGGGCGCGGGCTCCTCCGCAACGGGGACCTCCAGCGGGTCGTCGCCCACGGGAACTGGCTCGTCCAACGGCGGCGTGGTCGTGGTATCTTCCGGCGGCACTTCCAGCATCCCCGACTACCAAAAAGCACACGGCATTATCATGGGCGTGGTGGTTGTCCTCCTTTTCCCACTGGGCGCAATTGCTATGCGTGTGGGCGCCAGTGTGATGATGCATCGCGTGATTCAAATGATCTCCCTCCTTGCCCTCATCGCTGGACTTGCTCTTGGGATTAAACTTGCGCAGATGCGCGACATGGTAAGTCTAATCCGTCGCAGTTGTCTGAGATGTGCAAATACAGAAGATGTTAGTGGTCTCATTACAAACACGGCTAATCACCTACAGCTCTTCAAAAACTCGGGCACAGCACATACCATCTTTGGAACAGTCCTCGTCGCCCTTTTCCTCCTCCAACCAGTCTTCGGTGCCCTGCATCACTCCAACTACGTCAAATACCAATCCCGAACCACTGTCTCGCACGTCCATATCTGGTACGGACGGACCATCATGGCGCTTGCTATTGTCAATGGTGGCATGGGGCTCAAGCTTGCTGCAAATAGCAAGAATGGCGAGATTGCCTACGGAGTCGTTGCGGGGGTGATGGCGGTAGGCTATGCGCTCGCGGTGGTGTTGAAGCGGAAGGGCTCAGGGACGCGCAATGAGCGGACTGATGTCGCGTATAGGGGTAAGCCTGGGAGAGGGGGCTCAGAAGAGATGGGAAGTGAGGAGCTGCAGCCGGTTGTGTTTAAGCATTAGTTGGGATCAGAGCTGTGCTCTGAAAGCTTTTCGTTTGCGTTGGCATCCTGTACAGGATGGGGATTTATGATTCACGATTGGTGTCTTGGCGCAGGGTCTGAAAAGAGGGTTTTGGAGTGATTATAAATTGCAATGATATGGACTGTATCTACTATACCATTCTGTAATGCTTGTTGCGGAGTAGACTAATATCGATCTCTGAATCTGCAACTACCCCACAGGTGTGAGTTTTTGCGTATTCTCGCATGTGAATAACGACACAGCACAGCAGGTATTCATCTTCTTTCGCATCGAATTGAGCTTAGGTGCGGAAGGCCTCTCTCCCTGAAAATGCACATCATATACAGTTCCTCCATTCATTCATTCGTACAAACATTCTCACACACAACCACGTCAGTACTAATCCATCCACTCCATCCCTCCATCCCTCCGATACATAGTCTCCCTAGCTCGCAAGTACAAAACGGGCGTTCGAGCATCGCAGTTCGTGCTGCTCGGTTGGACACCGGATGATATCCAATGGGGCAAATCTGTTTTGCTGCCATGGTTAGTTGGGGCGAGAATTGAGACTAGGTGGTGTTTGTGGCTGGTGCCTTTGTTTGTCGTGACGTTTTGAGAGCGAGTGAGTGAGTGAGTGAAGGAGTGAATGAACGAGAGGCATCATGCTATTTTGTACCCTATATTCTCTCTCTCTAGGCAGCACCTGTATATTCTTTAACTTCCGTTGCCTTTGTCTCTCTCGGGAGTCATTTGTCGCTGTCATGCATTTCACATACCAAGCTTGCCAAATCAAGCCAAAGCCAGACATAAAAAAGAGTCAAGCTGAAGATTATAGAGGGCGAACAGAGCTGGGAGTGGTACCATCTTCAGCCGCCTATACTTTGACTCGAGATATCCTTGTTTCTCAGTAGTTCCATGTTGCGGGCTTGATGGAGAGGATTTCAGGAGCGAGTGACAGCTATTTATCGTTGACGTACCTCTATTACAAGAAGTAATCTGCATGCTGATTGAGATGTGGGTGCAGGTCTACAATGGATAGCTGAGTGAATGAGTACTTAAGGAAGGAAGATCAATGTTAGGGGGTAGGTGGGAGATGGGAGGTGGGAGGTGGGAAGTGGGTATTGGTGAATAAGGGGTGAATTCGCTTAGTGCTACTCCTTGAATTTAGGTCTTTATTTTCGTGATTCTCGACACTGCCTCACAGCTGATCGAAGTATAAATATGCTACACCACAGTCTTGCTCAGTTTTGCCTATTTTCAGGGCACAATTCCCGGATTGGGAAACCGATGTATCGAGTTAGAGGTGAAGGGTTGAGACTTTCGTCGTGGTGAAGCTGAACATGGGCTGCGAACGAAGGTCATTGAGGAATGGTGCGCACATGTGAGGGAAGTGAACAGATTATGGGCGCGGTGCATGATTATCGAGAGTGTGGCAGTTAGTTGGTTTTGGTAGCAACCTTTTGACAGCAACGAAAGTTTAGCATGACAACAATTACAGTCATGGGCCTCAGCGAATATGCTACAGTCTTTTAGATTCTTCCTCTAGCAGTCTCAGGACCTTTTAAAATTGCGTATTTAGAAGCGCAGGATCATTGCTATTACCCAGATTGATGCAACATGTTCACAGTAAAGATGTAAGAATCACAAGCCCACACTTCTCTTCATTGAGGAGTTATTAATCGGTTCTGGACAGTTCTTATCTTCCACTCACTCATACTGAAAGTACCAAAACGTTTCTAAATCAGTCCTATCGCACGTCATTGAGAATATGATTGTCTCCATCTTCTGACTTTGAGTCATGTACTCCCAAATTCCGGTGAACCATACCGTTTGGTTCGATTCACACAGTCTCCCAGGAGAGTGTATAAAATTCCACTTCAATACTCTTTTCTTACTTTCAAGATAAACCCAGACAGAGTGAACAAACAAGGAAGGCAAGTCAAGAAAATCAACTTAGACAACAACTGCAACTCTACTGTCAAGACACCAACAGACACCTGCCTCCTTAACTAACAACCCAACAATCACTCCCCTCAACATGTCATTCTCCATCCAAGGACCATCCCTAAGCCTCCTCCTCGAAGGCGACGCAAACTCAATGGAATACTTCGACGGTCCGGAAGCCAGCAGCGTCTACAGCTGGGACTCGAACGACTTCTCAGAGCGCTACACGCAACGCATGCCGCACGCCTCCTTCAACGGCCGCCAGACCTTCTCCATGCTACCCGAGTCGCGCCTGCGATTCGTAGGATCGCACGTCAGAGCCTGGTTTACCAACTTTGAAATGCCAGACCCGGATGTCGTGGCCGAGGGGCAGCGCGCGTTCTTGGAGCGTGTGCCGGAGGTGGAGCAGGCGCGCTGGGATGAGGCTGATTTCGATGCACCGCTGGAGTTTGCGGAGATGGATGAACCGTATGCTGGGAGGTAGAGATAGGGAGAGAGGGTTGGGGAACGGTTTGTGAGGAGTGTAGGTGGGCTGTGGCAGGGAGAGGGTTGTCAAGGAGAGCAGATAGAAGTCGTTTCTTGATTGCGTGTACCAATCGATGTTCAAATACCGAACTTCCATTCTTCAATGTGAGCTTTGATGACGAATGTGACAGAATTTTGAAAACTAAGGTATCCTCAGCACTGCAAACTTACAAATGCTCGGTTAAAGTTCGCTATAAAAAGGGGGGCTTTGTGGTCTATTTATGCTCATTTGCGCCTCTTTCCTAGCTAAAATTGCCTCCGTCTACTGCTTAATATATCATATATGAACTTGAAGAAAGAGTCTCTTGTTGCTTCCTACGGTCACTTGATTTCGTTTCTGGTATGATTACCCCACGCTTCTTCTACGCAAAACTTAGCCGCTCTTCCTATCTTGTCGTACCCACAAACTTCTTACACAAGATAGAAACCACAAGAGATCTTGCGCGAACAAAGTATGATGTTTGATCTACCTAGTCATGTTCTATAAGCACAAAAGATAACGAAAACTTATTGAGAAGACGGAGCCATTTGCGAGCAACACCAAATAGAAAAACAGACCCGGTATCCGATACTACCTACCAGTCAATACCATTCGTTTCCTTGATTTCCACAACCACAGCGCTGAGTCCCTTGCCATTAACAATCGTCCCCTTCTTTCCAACCAATTGCTCCCTCGCTGCTTTTGCCTCTCTCTCCTTCACATCGTCACCCTCCTTGACCTTCCACTTCTCCGTGCCCAATACGCCATCCAGCTCCTCCACCGGTGGAAGCTTCACGTAAACCCACCCATCCTCTCGCTCCTCAGCCTCAAAAGTCGCGATATTCAAGGTATCATCACCGCCACACTTGCCTGCGCTCTCGCCCTCGATGTCAAAGTTGCGCTTGTGCAGCGGGCACGAGACCCACAACTTCTTCTTCTCGCTGGAGCTATCTTCGCCGATCAGACCATCCGAAAGAACGAATGCCCGCTTGTGAGGACACATTTGCTGAGTGCAATACCATTTTCCTTTGACCTTGAAAACAGCAAGTTGGGTGTCACCTCTCTTGACTGCGTTGCTGTCTCCTGTTGCCAGATCCTTGAACTTGTTTGCCTCCACAATCGGCTGCCAAGACAACTCGCTCCATTTGGTGCCGCGGAAATCCTCAGTCACTGGTTCAGTGACCCAGTTGGCAGGTCTCGTCTGGCCCCGCTCGATTGTTGGCTCGATGGTGTTGATGATGTTGGCGTCCGTGTTGGCAAACTGTTGGAATTGCTTGCGTCTCTCAGGAGACTTAACTGCTTCGGTCCACTCGCAGAAGAAAGAGGCAACGAGCGCTTGCATTTGTTTCTCCAAGTCGGCACAAATACCCAGCTTATCCTCGAGAATAACCTCGCGGAGATATTTGATTCCACCTGGTAAGTTCTCGATCCATCTGGCAGTACGCTGGAGTTTATCCGCTGTCCTAATATAGAAGATCAGGTAACGATCCAAAATGGGGATAACATCTTCAACGGGGACATCGATAGCCAGAAGCTCCGAGTGTCTTGGCTTAGCACCACCGTTGCCACCAACGAAGATGTTGAAACCCTTGTCTGTGGCAATGAGACCAAAATCCTTATTTTGAGCCTCTGCACATTCACGAACGCAACCGGACACGGCACCCTTGAGCTTGTGTGGCGAGCGGATACTCTTGTAGCGCTCCTCGATGCGGATGGCCATTCCTGTGCTGTCACCGATACCGAAGCGGCACCAGGAGGATCCGACACAGCTCTTGACTGTTCGGAGAGACTTGGCATAAGCGTGACCACTCTCCAATCCGGACTCAATGAGCTCGGTCCAGATATCTAGTAAATCTTGTTTACGTGCACCAAACATGTCGATACGCTGACCTCCAGTGATCTTGACGTATAGGTTGTACTTTTCGGCGACACGAGCCATAGCCGCAAGTTTAGCAGGAGTGATCTCACCACCGGGCACTCTTGGGACGACGGAGAAAGTGCCGTTGCGTTGAATGTTGGCGAGGAACTTGTCATTTGTATCCTGCAATCCTCTTCGATCGGGATCAGTAATGTGCTTGTTGTAGAGAGACGCAAGAATGGAAGCAACAGCTGGTTTGCAAAGCTCGCATCCTGATGAGCCTGGGACACCACTATCTTTCATGATATCCTCAAATGACTCTAGCTTCTTGACCATGACAATGTGGAAGAGCTCAGCGCGAGAGTATGCGAAGTGCGAACATAATACGTTCTTGACTTCGACACCCATGTCTGCCATAGTCTTGTTGAAAATGGAAGTCACAAGCGGAATGCATCCACCACAGCCTGTGCCAGCCTTAGTGCAGTTCTTGACTTCACCGACGGTCTTGCATGTTCCATCCTTGATTGTCTTGCAAATATCTCCCTTGGTCACATTGTTACAGGAGCATATCTGTGCTTCATCGGGTCTAATTGGTCAGCAGGCACAGTGCAGGATTTCTGAAAAGCTTACAAGTCATCCGCATCATCTTCACCACCTCCCTTGCCAATGATCAACTCTCCCGGTGCAATCTCCAATGGCTTGTGCTGTTTCGACATCGGAAGTAATTTCATGTAATCATTGGTATCACCAACCATCATACCACCAAGCAAATATTTTCCGTCCTTTGTGAAGATGTACTTCTTGTAGACGTGGTTGAAAGGGTCCTTATAGGTGAGAGACTTGACCATCTTCTTCTCAATCTCCTTGTCCTGTCTCTCACCCGGGAGCCATGAAGGACCGAATTGGTCAGCAAATGCATCTCCAAAGCTGGCAACTCCGATTCCTAGAAGCTTGAGCTTGGTGCTCATATCCGGTGGCGTAAGAGATCTTGGGGAGCTAGATTTGGCATCCGTCAAGTTGAAGGCAAGAATATCCGCCATCTCAACACCTGGTCCGTACAAGCCGTAGCACATACCAGCCCAGTTTGCACATTCGCCGATTGCATAGATATCTTTGGCAGAAGTTTGAAGATCATCTCCAACAACTATTCCTCCACGAGGACCGCAAGTAAGACCGGCTTGTTTTGCTAGGTCGTCACGTGGCGCGACACCAATCTGGGAGAGTCAGATTTGCGTAGGGAAAAAGCTAAAAGGTACTTACTGCAACACAGACACAAGTACCTTCTACGATCTCGCCATCCTTGAACTCTAGACCCGTTACATTGTTATTCTCATCAGTGGTAATCTTGTTCATCATTTTGCCTAGAATAAGATCAACACCCAAGTCTCGGACCTGTTCAACTACCATAGCACCCCTGCGCAGCATTAGCTTTCCTGATCCCAATCACCGGGAAGGGAGATTACCGTCAGGGTCAACCTGCCGTCCGAGAACGTAGGGAAACGATTCAATAACTTTGATCTCGCCAAATTCTTGGAGATCCATCATTGCCTTCGCAGCTTCAAGTCCGAGCAGTCCACCGCCGACAACAATACCAGTCGTGCCCTTCTTCGTGGCTGAGAAGGCAATCAAGTTTTGCAAATCTGTGATCGTGCGGTAGACAAAAACTCCGTTCGCATCGTGGCCAGGGATCACTTTGGGGAGCAGGGCGTTGGATCCGGTTGCAAGCACCAGAATATCGTATTCAAACTTGTCGCCTTTTGCTGTTGTTACAAACTTCTTCTCCGAGTCGACTTCGGTTACTAAAGAGTTGATGTGAAAGTCCAGTGACCCTTCTGGCATGGATTTGTACTAAAATCTTTCAGCCAGAGCATTGAGTAGGATAGAAATGAATTGACTCACCCATGCCTCTGGCTGCATGTACAGTTTCTCCACATCTCGATGTTCGAAGAAACTTGTAAGGGCAACTCTGTTGTATGCCACATACGGCTCCTCGCCAATGACTGTGATGTCGTATTCCCGTCGTTTGGCGTCCAATTTCATGAGCTTTTCGCTGAGATCATTCAGTCAGATTGATGGACAGTCCACTATCCAGAGTCCAAGCACTCACACAAACACAATTCCCACCATTCCCAGTCCAACAACAACAACTCTCTTCCTCTTGTTCTCACCATTGCTCAAATCTGGGGCTGTTCCGTTGACCGACATCGCGACGTTTTTTTTGGCCAAGCAGACCTAACCGAGGACGAAGACGAAGGAAATTTTGTGGCCGAACCACAGTATATTAGAGGGAATTCGATCAAAAGCACACCTCACAAGCCGTTACAGAGACATGACGTGGAGTATTGCATGGGGCAAGGGTGGGAAATGGAAGAATATTTTGTTTACGGGATCAAAAGCAACGAGCGGGAGAAAAAGCCTCCCACTCGACATCACCCGATCGGAAGTTCTCGAAAGGTCAGCAAATCCCCTACATACTTATGTCTCAAGATCTAGCCCACTCCCAGGAATGAATTCATAATATCCGGGCGCTCATTGAGCGGGCTGCGGGGTAGCCATGGACGCTGTCCCGGACAAAAGCATTATTGTCGATCTGGGGGTCCTAATGAGAGATATTCAGTCTTCCGGGGCGCCACCGAGCTCCTCTTCCGAGGTCCCCAGCGGATTGGTTTGTTATTGGTATGCTGCTGTCAACACATGCTCCCGTGGAAATGGTAACGACGGCGCTAAGGTATCCGCGGAGAAGCGCGACTTGTAAATTCACGTGCGCTCATAGGTGGATGGTACTTATCGCCCGATGATCAGCAGGATAATGGACGCTACTTGTAGATGACCTGGCTTCGATGCGGGGGTATCTCGGTGATGAAGAATAATATAGTTTGGTTGTTGGCGGTCCTGAAGTTTCTACAGCCAGCCCAGCCACGAGTTGATGCAGCCATTCGTGCAACCGAGCAGACCGGCTCAGCCACTGCTTCACTTGAAGATTAACACTTCATGGTCCATATCACAAATTTGAATGAAGTCGATGTGGCCAAGAAAATATTCAACAGAACAGCGGTGATTACACAGTGCGCTTCATCCATCACTCAATGGATCCAGAAACCATGCTTCAAGACCTCGGTACTCGGCCTCGTCATTGACGACTCTGTTCGACAGCTTGTCCCATCCCGTGAAGAGTGTCTGGTCTGTAATCCTTTTATGTCCTCCCGTGCGATCTAGAACGCGGCTCCGAAAGTTTGGTGTTGATTTATGAGCGCTTTCTCTTTCGCACATGTTGTTGGGTCTGCAGAGCGACATTGCTTCTGCTCATGCAAGCGCACCAGTCCCCGAAGCCCACCAACATCTTACGTGATTGGTCGTGTGTCTGAGGTACATGCGGCTGCCGTATTGCAGAATGAAAGAAATGCGCCAAGTGTCTCGCATTCAATCGTGGTCGTTGAGCTTCCGGGTCTCGCTGATGAGAAATGACATGCGCTTACATGGGCGTGAACAACCAGTTTCGGGGAGTTTGCATTGTGACGTCCGATCCACAAACATCTGAAGTTGGCTCAACACATCAGCTGAGTCAGCTGGAATACATCGTGTCACAGCACGTGACATCTACTTGCGGCTGTGCTTGCTACTTGAAGAAGAGTAGGTATATACAGGTAAGGTACAGATACGCGAGTCTTATTCCTCAAGAGATTATTAGGGAGAGATTAGTCTCGTGTCAAGTATGCTTTACCATTCCAAAAGTATCAAGACCAAAAGAGATGCGTTGCTTTTTTACAGGCAGCAGGTGAGGTCATAACCAATTCGTTGTGAAGTCATCATCCTCCAATTGCTGGAATTGTAGCCGTTAAATGCTGTCTTGATTTAGTCCTTGATATTTTCAGGGTATAAAAGGACTCCCTTGTCGTTCAACCGACGAGAAGATTTGGGGAACATCCACGTTCTGCGCAGTGCGGCGCACGACTCTGGTTTTGTCTGATTCTCCTCGCTGAGAACGGCTTGCCTTCGTGACGTGATGTAAGAAAATGAAGTATGGTAGCCCTTATAAATGTCTAAAAACCAAGACCAATGCTAAAATTAGCATGAGCCCTAGACCTTAATGTGAGTGATTCACGGAGAAAGCGGCACTCCCACAAACTCCGTGAATGTATTTACGCTTTACGCCCTGCAGATTTAGGCTCAGACATTCTTACCAAAACTTTAAGTTGACCTCCAAGACATTTCCACATCTCGCACACCAATTCCGTCTATCATAGTATCGAATACGAACACCAAGATGGATGACAACTGTGACAATTGGTCCCTCGTGTCGGACCCGTCATCTTTAAACGAAGATGATTATGAGATTGTTTCTCAAGACTCTGGTGATGAGTTTGTTCCAGCATCCCCATCTGCGAAGGCGGTCTCGTCTGAGGAGGCAGGAAAGTCCAATCCACGCAATCTCGACCTGGGCTTCCTAAATTCTTCTAAAGTAGAAGCAGTAGCATCTGCCAAGCTTCGAGTGGCAGCACGATCCGAAGAGGTAGAAAAGGTCAGGGAATTACCTCTAGCTCGCAAGTTCGAAAGCTCGACAGTTAAATCGCAGCAATGTGCCGCTGTTTGCGGGAACACGGCCAAGTCGCGTAACACACCTAATTCATTCGAGAGACAGAATCTTGCCGCGCTCGGATCGTTGAGTCGCACACAGAGGCGACAGACCTCAGAATGGATGCAATTTTATGGTGCGGACTACGCAAAGAGTCAAGAGGAGGATTCTTGTCAGGCAGAGTCTAGTTCTGCCCACTGGCGCAATAATTTTGAGACATCCAAACAATCCGCCAGCACTCCTCGACCCCAGATTCAAAACAACTTCAAAAACATCTTCCAAGCAGAGCAACTTCAAGACCCACCGGAGCAGGAGAAAGAGACACAGCATATCCTCTGGAACTTCAAAACTAGACTCGAAAAATTTGAGAAAATAAGAAAATCACACCTTCACCGGGGAACCACACTCGAGGCTCCTGTGGCGCACAGTTTTGGCACAGAAACACGCGGTCTAAAGTTTGTATCGTTCCCGATGATGGATATGACGAAGCTCAAGACTGAAAAATCAAGGAATTATGGTGAGTTCACGTTGGAAGACCAGCCTGCCGTCTGGGCGGATCTTGTATCGCAATACAAAAACCCCGATGATCGCTATCAGGCAATCAGAAGAAGTGTGGACAACATTCAATTAAGACATGGAACGTTGGGGATGTTTCGCACTTACCTTTGGAGCATACTACGGGTCCGGCCGAGCAAGGACGATATATGGGCGGTCGTAGTCAAACGAGTTCGAGAGAACATTCAAGATGTGGACTATCTGGTAAAGGTTACGAATGTGAAATCTTGCAGCCATGAATTGCTCAGGATCGTCTCTAGTGGTAGAAACTTGGTTGTAGATGGAAGCTTCTTCTTCATTGTACGGAAGGACGGGTACTCATTCCAGGAGCATCGGCACGGCTTGGACTTGGAGAAAGCTATCGAGCCAAGTATGTATTGTTATTAGGAGATTGCAGCTACAAGAGAAGATCGCCGGCTGTCGCATAATTCTTCTTCGTACGCAGCTTAATCAGTCGAAGAAATGGAAATCGGTGTTTACTTACCCCTCCAAGTCCACCGCCACCCCTTTATGCAGGGATGCAGATCGTGGTTAATCATCCACAACTTCCCTGTTCTTTGGCCACTCCAACGCCCCATTACATCATTCGGGAAGCACCAGCCACAACCCCCCTCATGTCTCATCGACAACCAACCTTGATCCTTTAATTGTCTTACTTCGCCGATTATATGCATCTTCCAGAAAAGAATTCTTCAATTGATCCAAAATCTACCGGAAAACATGGGAATCTTCAAACACAAAGAGAAGGCGGCTCGTCCCGATCTTCTTAATCCCCAACCGACCAACACCACGCCTGGGCGAACCCCACAATCATCTCGACCAAATGTTAGCTTCAACGACTCGACTTACTACTCCAACAGTAATGCCTCCACCGAAGAAGCGAAGGTGGCTCAGGCTCCTCTGCAGAATCAAAATGCACGGCCGGGAACAACCGTGACTACAACTACGACAACTACGACAAGTAACTCCTCTTCACCTCCTTTCGACCCCTAGCTAATCATAATACAGCAACCACGACAGTCGCTCCTGATGGCACGAGTCACACATACTCCCATCCTTACAACCCATCTACGGATCCTCCTCCACAAGCCTCAGAGACAGTTGTGAACCAGACGCCTCCTGGACCAAGCCACACACCAACACCCGGCTCAGGTCCAGCTCCAAATATGAGCATCAATCCACCTCCACAAAATCAGCCAACTCACCACCGAAACGATTCTGCGGTTGATGTACAACAATCCAACCATCTACAACCGGGGGCAGCGATGGGACGCAAAACAACACAGCAACAATATGTTGCCCCAACCGTACACCGAGCGTCCTCCAGAGACAGAGACTTACCTCCAGTCCCAAGGACAGAGCATACATCAACAGGTCCATTTGTTCCTCCTCGATCGGAACAGCGCAACTCCCCAAGCCAGGTCTCAAACTCGCCAAGTCCCAATTTCGATGAAAGGCAACAAGTTCAGGAGAACAAGTACCCAATGTCACACCAAACAGAAGGTGTTAATGAATTGCCAGCTGATGAAGTAGTGGTCCCAGCCCCAGCCATGCCGGTACGATCTGAGAGAAGAAGGTCAAGAGATGGTATGGTCGCACCATTGAATATGCACCCCATAGATAGCACTCCTGCACCACGGCACTCAGACGAAATCGTCAGCCCATCAAGCCCTGTGAGATCTAGAACACCGAATTTTTCGAGACCGGGTGCTGGCGCTTCACCTGCCATCCAAGCTCCAGTACCAACACATCCAACAGTGGTGCATCCACCTTCTCAAACAACACCTGCTACAGCTCACACAGCAGAGATAGTTCACGAGCCCGCCACTGAAGCCCCTCCATTGCGCACCAAAACAAGCGCCGGTGGTGGGAAAGGCCAACGCCAAAGTCTACGTAGTGCATTCAAAGGTATTCGCGGTGCCAGCGATGCCCTTAGAGGAGCTGTCAATGAAGGCATAGCACACACGATGCACGATTCAGCCGAGGAGGAGAGGATGAAAGCACTGAGACAGAAAGGCATCAATGACTGGAGAGGAAGCGGGTTGAATGAGCATGTGCCAGCTGGGATGCGAGACAGTTTTAGGGGACGAAAGGAGAAGAGGTCAAGTTTTGGGAATGACACTGGTATCCATGGAAGTGAAGGACCAGAGGGACTTGGGCCTCTGGATGAGGTGGAGAGTTTGAGAGATGAGCAGAGTTTGAAGAATGAGCGGATCCATTGAGATCTACAAGGATGAGAGGGAAAATGAAACAGTTGGATGTGTAATGATCTTGATGATAATGATGGAATGTTACTACTGACAATAGGTATGGGACTTCGTGTATACGAGTTGGAAAGGAGTTTTCTACATATTTACTTTGTACAGACTAGAAAGAAATTGAAATAATGAGAATTCCAATTTGAGACATCAATTCGGGTTTAGACCGAACTGCCGCCGACCTTCATATCCTCTCATCTGAAATCATAATCTGGTTCTTACGGCTTGGTGGCAGCGATCGAATTCTCTGACGTCAAAACTAGCCTGGTGACTCTTCTCAAAACATAGCCCACTTCGCGTGTTGGGACAACCCTCAACCACCATCTCGTGCAATTTCGCGTTTAGACGCAACGGAGCACAAAACAGCGCTCTTTACCCCTATCTAGATCAAGAAATTCAATTCTGAGCATGAAAATCGAACGCGCGGATCAATCAAGAGCTAGAATGGAAATTCCAGCCTCTTCACTTTCGTATGACAGCGAAAACGAAGATAAAGAGAACCAACCAGCTCCACAGCATTATCGACAGTTTTTCTGCGATCAGAATCGCCAACTGGGCAGTAGCATGCCGGGTCTTTCCCACAGCTTGGGCCAGGATTCTGCGTTCTCCACTTTGCAGGATAGAGAACGGAATGGAAGAGGAGAAATGGAGTTTATGATTCCTGCTTCGGCTTCCATATCAGCAACGCTTTCTGGAAGCATGAAACCTATCGCTCAGATTCAGATTCAGAACGCGCGTCCCATTCTTTCACGTTTGACTAGAACTTCGAACTCTACGGCACTCGACAGGATCGCTCCCAACTACCACGTTGAAAGAGGCGTGTTACAAACAATTGGAGGCGAAGGCATGAAGTGTGATGAACGCGAGGGTGTTTTTGGAATGGGGATCCGCCAGAGTCCCGACATCGTAGAGAAAGTCTTTGGAGGCTACACAGGACTGGACATGAAGTTCAAGTTGAATTCTGGTGGAATCGACGTATTCAAGCCTGTCTTCAATGTTTTTGAAGACGCGGAGCCAAAGGAGAACAGACGCCGTTCAAAGAACGTTACCTTCGATCCTGAAGTCGAGTTTATGCGTCCTTTATCTGACCTTAGCCCTAATACGCACAGCTCTCATGCTAAGCACCCGCTGAAAGATCCCTCCGAAGCTCTTAAAACTGGTCAAATCGTGATGTTTGGTGATGAAGATGAGACTGGCAGGCGTGTTGCACCTCTCATGGGCATCGATATGAAAGAAGACGCAACTCCTACATCCAGCAACTCTTCTGATTTCAACTCACTGGAAAGTGCCATCGATATGATCCATGGCTTCGGCAAGAACGTAGCCAGAACATCGCAAAAGCTGGTGGAACACAGGAACGAACTTGTGAAATCAGAGGCAGAATCTCACAAGCGGGGTGCAGGGAAGAGTTTGGAATATCTTCAGACCAAAGGTGCCAATGATGGCTTTTATTCCAGAACAAAGAGACAGGCAGCAAGTCAGCTGGTCAAAGACTTAGAGGGTGCTGAAGACTACGAAGTAGACCTGAAGGAGACAATGGATGGAGACCAACTGGAGGCAGCGGGACGTAAGATCATTGGGCTTGAAAACATGGGCGCGAAGAAGCGCAGGAGACGGAGTCAGAAGTCAAGACGGGACATTGGAGGAGATTTAGATGACCAAGTTTTAGGGTTATCAGGCAACTTCAGCAACATTCATTCCACCGCGTCAGATTCGACCCCGCTTCCCAATCCATTTGCGGGACTGCGTACTGGTTCAACTACAGTTTCAAAGTTCTTCTCCGACCTCCGGATATCTCCATCATCGAATCCATTCTCAGGTGTGGCTTTTGGAGGTGACAATGAGAACAGCTGCGGCAAAGTCGAGAACAAGCAAAACAATGGTACTGAGATAGCACCTTGAAGATGGAACAACTCAAATAGACCCATAAGCAAGGAGATCTCAGTAGTATGTCATTTGACTAGGAGTTGATACTCTTTTGTAGGAAATTATGGCCGAGGAAGGTCTAACAAGGTAGTGTAGAGATGTTCTGTTGAATATAGCAAGAACAAACGAAGGATTTCTATGTTTGGCAACAGACCAAAGATGCCTTTGACTGGCTGAAGAGACTGACTGGCATAGCTCGCTCTATATGACTCTGTATTGCAACCAGATAATAGCAGAGAACTTTCAATTTGTCATAATAACTATCAAATATTCTGCTGTGCCGTCTCATGTGTGTAGAGAGCACCCTTCTCTTCCATTTGGCTTTCCCATTTCTCCATGTAGGATGAATGTGACCTCGACTGTCCTCGCACCACCAATTGACTAGCCTAAGAAAGACAACAATTGCCGTTTCATCCTAGCTATTGTCAAAAATCAAATCCTATCTCGCATCTGAGCTTTGTTTCATACCTAGGTAGCAATAGAATTCTCGGAGCGAGCACAATACATTCGCTTAGCATTATTGACCAAAATCACCAATCGCCAAATCATTCTCGATAAACACCATGACTCTCCACCCACCGAGAAGCTTTCTTTCTCTTACAAACGCAATCCCCAAGACCAAACCTCAAGTTATCTTTCCACGATCAACTTCTCAAGCAAAAGAACCCTTCAAGTTCAACTGTCTCTCGTCGAAATGAATCCTTGCGCGGAAGACGGTGGTGATACCATTCGTCCAATGAAGCGAATGAAAACAGAGCATTACGAGTCTGCCGTTGATGATGATGGTAAACCCGCAAGTCTTTATTGCTGACTCCCTGGCTTACTGAATTCTAGGCGCTATTCTTCTCAAGGAGGAGCCTCATTCATTCGTTGAAGAGAATCAATCAGCAAAAGAGCACGATTCTCGTGAGTTCCTGCATTCGTGTCTCAGAATCCTGTCTTAACCAAACCTTCAGATGTCATCTTTGCCCCACTGAGTGATCAAAGTCATGTTTTTGATGGTCAAGAAGTCTTTTCCGCTGCTGTGGAACAGGGTGGGAATTTCGTTGAGAGAGATGATGGTTCAGGTATGTTCGCACTTGTTCGTCAGCGTCACAAGATACGACGTAACTGACTGAACAATAGCTGTCAGCGATGCCCAGATGAATAAAGATGAAGAAAGTATCAACATTCTCCCAGGAACTGACCAAGTCAAGAAAGTAGACAGTAACCTTCGTAAGTTCGTTCACTGGAATCACGTGAACCCAGCTAACTTGGGATCCAGAGGCAAACAAAACTTCCGTCCAAGAGAAAGACAACAACGGAAATGTCATCAATGCTCCCTCTCAATTCAAAGAAAAAGAGGTTATCGACCTCACAGGCGATAGCGACAATGAGCATGACGCTGAGCAAGAAGTCCCAATCACCGCTCCCGACGACCGCAAGCGTAAACGAGCGGACCATAACCACAGCAGTAAGTCCAAGAGACGGAGCAAACGCACCTCTTACCGCCCAGTTCTCACCACCTCCTCCCTACTCGCATTCCCCGGACCCTTCGAAGATGCAACTCCCACCCCCATCGCACTAGCACACCACATCGAGCGGGCAGCAGGCCAGAACCACGCTCCATACAAGCAGCCTCTGGGTCCTGGGCACAGCGAAAGCACACTGCACGACGATTTGGAGACCATCCTGCGGAATGTTCTGGAGCACTACCAGGTGGGGGGTGGCACCAGTTCCGGTTCCGCCAGCCGTGTTGGTTATGCCGGCAACGTCTCAGACGCAAACCCAGACCTAGACTCGGAACCGGAAGATATCTGGGAGTTACACTTGCTGGATCGATCAAAGTACGATGTGTTTGGCTTGTGTTTTCTGCTCGCTTGTGGAAATGTCAAGAACGACTGGGTGCGTCGATATGGCGAGCGCGGCGTGCGGGCTTTTGATGAGGGCTGTGTGTTGTTGAAGCAGTATCTGGTTTGGCGTGAGATTAGGACGAAGTGGGCGCATAGTGAGAGGCTGCAGGGGGATGAGGAGAATGCTGAGGCTGTTGGTGATGGAGAGTATTGAGTGAGAGTTGACGAAGTGGGACTGAGACATGAGTAGTGAAAGCTGGCAAGGGGCAGTGAGTGAGGAAGCAGCGAAACTAAAAGAAGTCCATACAAGTCTAGGTCTTTCCGGTAGAACAAATTGCGCAGTCTCACCCTGACCAGTCTTTTCAGATGTTGGAAGTCTCAGTGTTAGTGAATTGGTTGGTTGGCTTGAGGGTGCAGTGTTTGGATGACATCAAGAAGACATGACGAAACACCCCTGAGGACATGACTAGCACAAACTCGATAGCCTTAAAACGCAGACAAGCAAGTTTTGAGTGTTTACTCTTCATATTCAAATTTCCTTCCGTAATTACATCCAAAGCTCCCAAATACATACAAGACGTCAACATACAATTCTTCAAAATATACACTTACTTTCCACTACTCATATCAACCAAAGCTATTCTTGACCGTAATGACTGTGGTATAAACCATACACACCGCGCCCACAATCATCAAAGCAATATCTGCAGCCTTGACCCAGGGCTTCGTCGCCACACCCTTGAGATGGAGATATGGAGGGTAGATATACACAAGTGGGACACACGCAAAACTCCCAATGAGTGCGACGAACGTATCGAGGTTGCTGGCACCGGCGATACTGATGCCACCACACGCAGCGACCAGCGCGGCGCGGAAAGCGTTCTTCTTCCACTTGGTGACCAGGTCGCGCTTGCCAGACAGGTGAAGGAAGATCTTTCCCTCGAGGATTCGGAGCGCGGGAAAGAGTTGGACAGGAGTGCCGACAAGGACCGCGAACGCGTAGATGAACTGCACGGCGTTGACGAGCTTGGAAGATTGCGGATAGTTGGAGATAATCTCGATCTGGGTGTCGGAGCCGAATGTCATGTAGCACATGGCACCGACCGAGGTGAAGATCACAGTGATGATGATCAGGACGGTGAAGAGCAGCTTTTCGAATTTCTGGGGCGACCGCATGGAGCTCTGGATTGGCAATAGAAGACCTACACCTTCAAATGTGAAGATCCCAGAGCCAATGGTGAGCGTGTAGTTCTCGCGGTTGAAGAGCTGCACTGATTTAGCGACACCCTCAGAGGCCAGGGTGCCGATATCGTAGGCATAGATGTAGGACAAGCCAATGAGGATGCACACATCGGCGAGGAGAGCTGCAGGGCCAAGTTTGGAGATATTACGAATGAACGCTAGAGGGATGAGGAGCGCAACTTGGATTCCAATCAAGGCTTGCGTCGACAGCGGGGAGGTTCCTGAAGCTACGGCATCTGTGGAGTGTTAGTTTCAAGACTAGAATTGATGGAGGCAACTGGGGAAAGAACTTACTCAAGAAACTGGTCAAGTTCTCTGCGACAAACACAATACCTGCACACACGAATCCCAATTGTGAAAGTGTAATACTGGCCAAGATCAACGCTCGAAGCTTCTTGCCGCTGATAATCCCTCCAAGCTCGCCATAGCCACCACCATGTTTCTCCTTACACATCAACAGGAGATGAAAAGCCCACGCCGATGCCGCACTGATGACCAGCATCGTGATAGAAGAGAACAAGAGCCCACCGTTGCTGAATGCCTTGGGAAGAAACATAATGCCAGTTCCAACGAAAGCTTTAATAAGCGTAAAGAACGTCTTCACCGTCCCTGCCTCCCCTTGACCCTTTCCTCTCGCTCTTGTCGATTTCCTACTCCCAAGCAGTGGTCTCCGCTCACCAGCCGCTTCTCCAACACCCCGCTGCCTCTCCTCATCCACTTCCTCCTCATCGTCATCCGTGTCCGACTCGGCGAGATCCTCACCGGCGAAATTGCCATACAGATCCAAGAACTCGACGAAATTCCTCGTTCCTGGGATCACGACCTCGCTGTTTGACCGGTTCGCTTTCTGGAAGATGTGCTCTCTTCTGAATCCGCCCGGTTGGTTTTGCTCGGAAGCCGTGGGGTAAGGTGAGCCCTCAACACTCGGATCAGCGTCACGCTGGGGGTGAGAAAAGGTCGCTGCCCGCTGCTGGAGCCGGCCTCTGGCTGTGAGTTTGAAGAGGTCACGATGGATGTCTCCGCCTAACAGCTTCAATGATGATTCCTGCTCCGTCTGGGTGGGCGGTATGTTTGGTCCTCCGTCACCTGACGTGCCATCGAACTGGGCAGTGTACCCTGACGGGAGATGATTGGCCACGACTTCGGCTTGCTGGTCATCGCTGTGATGAATTGATTCGGACGACATGATGATTGTTGAGAGATTGTTATAACGGATCCATTTGAAGCTGGGTTTACAAGGCACAAGAGGCGTCGTCGAAGAAGATTTTCTCTGGTGACCTTGGTTGGAATTTTCATTATGTCATGTCCCGAGCTAGTTGGTCGAAAAGCCGACGAAGCTTCCTTGTGCCGCTAAATTAGCTCCCGCCGCAGGCCCACCCTGTTTTAAGCGAGGTGTGGCGGGGGCGGGGTGGGAATCTGGTTCCTGGGAGTCACCTGATTACAGCTAATCATCAGGGGCAGGAAGTATTTAGGATGAATGATAGCTAGTTCTGATACAAGATATGTTATCTCCAACGGCCATCTTATCTCCTGGAACCTCTAAGCTCTCTCAATTCAAAGTCCGATAGCACATGTTGCGAAATCTATGTTCAGCACCAGCTGGCCCAGCGGCGCTTATCGTCCTTGCTCAAGCCAGCACGAAGAACGCTGTAAACACTCTTAAGTAATCTGCACCGATCTTTAAATCGTGATAAAATACCTGGCTGTCGAACATCTGCGTGGCGGGGTCGATTGAGTTTCTTCAGCTTCCGTGCTATAAAACTCATCCCACCCAGAACTCAAAAGCTGACGCCCAAAATCTACCCCTGATCATGGACGTCCATCGAAAGTCCAGTCTGCATCGCAGCAAGCACGTAGTCCAGGCGGGCAGCAAGTACGTCGACTCCCATCACGACTGCGATAGGAATTCGCAGATGGCGTCGTCTCGCTGACGGCGAGGAACAAGCTGCCTGGGATTAGGCTGAGGCTGTTGTATTCGTATTGTCTGGTGTTGCAGCGAGTTCGTTGACGTCGAGTCCGAGAGGATGAAGACGGCCCAGTTTATTGACGTATTGGCTACAAACACTCTTGGTTCTCGCAATTATTTGAGTCCTCCGTTTCAACGTAGATTCCTTCCATACAAGGATGAAAGGGTGTGGGAGAGGTCTGTCTGAATTGCGCTATATTGTGGCGCTTGCCCGCTACGGGGTGGTCACGCAACTCCATATGCGCATGCATGTTTGCAGCCAATCCGATTCTGGAGCAATACTCAAGATCAATGCACAGAAATCCAAACTTGCAACAGTTTCCAGAGGCTTAATCGCTTACTGAAAATTAGCGGGGAAGTTTTGGTTGCAATGAGACTCGCACGATTTCAAGAGGACTCAAAGCCAACAGAAAGAAATTGGGGCAAACTTCAATGAAGAAAAGATTATTCAAAGGTCGAAGCCTTTTTATTGTGGAAGATTAATTAAAGAGAGTAGTCTCAAAGATCCTAACTAAGTACATGTGTCCATCCGGGACCAACCGTAATCCGTACCAAATTCTATCAGCCTTTTCAAATCAATTGCGAACTCTACTTCTTGGCAACAAAGTGAGGAGCGTTAAGGATCAAACCCATAAGCACACCTCCAATGGTACCGGCGATAGGGATGGTCATGATCCAAGAAAGGAGCAAGAGACCAACACGCTGGAAGTTGACAGCCTTGATAGTTCCGTTGCAGAGACCAACACCGACGGTGGCACCAGTGATGCACATGGAGGTGGAAACTGGGAGGGAGTATTGGGAGAAGACGAGGACGGTGATGGCGGCACCCATCTCCATAGAGCAACCTCTGGATGGAGAGTGGTAGGTGATCTTGTTACCCATGACTAGTGTGTTTGTTAGTATCGTTGCTTTTGTAACTGGAGAGATTTTGCTTACCCTTCATGATGTTGTATCCGTAAGTGCAAAGACCGAGAGAGATGGTGAGAGAGAGGACAGCGAGTTGCCAGACTGGGACCGGTGCCTTGGCGGCAGCGGCGTTTCCAGTGTTCCATGCACCGTAGATAACAGCCCATGGACCGACGGAGTTTCCGATATCGTTGGCACCGTGAGCGAAAGAAGCAGTGCAGGCAGTGAGAATTTGGACGAAGGAGTAGGTGTGCTCAACCTCGTTGGGGTACTTCTCAGCGGCATCGTAGACACGCTTCATGCGGTCGCCTTCTGGGGTGCCGGAAATACCAGATTGAGCCGCGTGGATATCATAGTAGAAACCGTAGAGGGCACCACAGACAATCATGGCGGGAATACGTCTGGCGATGATCTTCATGTTGGCAATTTCGTATGGTCGTCCAGGGCCGAGAGGGTAGTCGTGAAGAGTGCGCATGGCCCAGCCGATAGGACCCCATGTCTTGCGGAGCTTGGCGTGGTATCTCTCTTGACCTTGAGCCATGAGCTGAGCGTATGTGAATTGCGAGGCCTCGGTCTTGACAAGTGCCTTCTCGTTCTCCATGCTTGGGGATGGGACAGCTTGGATGCCAGCCTCACCCTTCTTGGCATCGAACTCACCGGCCTCCATGGAATCAGCGGAAGAAGCAGCCTCCTCCTCCTCCTCTTGGACAACAGCGTAGTTGGGAACAACAGCCTCATCACCTGGGGCGACAGGTGCGCGCTTGAAGAGAAGAGGACCCATGAAGACGTGATACCACTTGACGGAGGCATCCTTCTTGATGATCTTGGCGTAGATGTATGGGACGAAGAAGATCATGGACAGAAGAGCAAGACCGGCACCGGCACCCATGGTGACACCGACAATGAAGGTCTTTGGCTTCTTGGCAAGACCAAGCTTTGGGGATCCCTTGTAGACGATGGAGAGCGTGCAGATAGTACCGGCGATGAGGAAGAAGAATGGAGAGGTGTAGACGGCCCACGGGACGGGGTTCTTGCGCATGTGGACGGTCAACTTGATGAGCATGAAGATGGTCGCACCGAAACCAGCAGCAATCATGGGGGCCATGCCGAGACCGGCAAAGATAGCACCAAGACCCTTTCCTTGGTTCCATCCCCATTGAACCTTGCTGGCACCGGCAGTGGCAACACCAACACCGGCGACGGCTGAGATCAAGGAGTAGGTGGAGGAGACGTGAGCAGAGTGGCGAGTACACCACATGACCCAGGAGGAGGCAGCTGCGAGAGCGCAAGTGAATGCGAGCATCTGAACACCGGCATTGCCTTGGAAAGCGGTGTTGGGAATAATGCCGTTCTTGATGGTATCGGCGGTTCTGGCACCGACCAAAATGGCACCTAACATCTCAAAGACTGTACCGAGCACCATGGCCCATCGGTAGGAGATCGATCGGGAGGACACACTGGTGGCCCAGGCGTTTGCGACATCGTCTGTGTACTGGTTAGTATGCGGACTGTTGAAATGCTGCTGCTGCAGATGTCTGCCCTGGCAGTGGGATTTCTCCGCCGGGCGGGGGAGCAAGCTGGGGAGGGCTACTCACTGGCTCCGTTGTTGTAGGCATCGAGCATGGCAAAGAATGTGCCAATGGCGAACACATAGGTGTACTGGGTGAGAACCATCTTGGCGGTTGCTGTGTCAGTCTGTCAGATGCTGCTGAACTCTGGACACTGTGAAGTAGAAGCCGGATGCTGAGTGCTGCTGGGATAACCACAAGAGGGTGCAGGAGGAGAGCTTATATGTGCCATGGCACCTGCAGCCCAGACGGCGCGCTCTTGGCATTTGGCGTGTGAGACCCTTCCACCCCCCAGCTCGTGGCCGAAGCCCATCGCAGGATCCCGGAGGCCAGCAGGCCAGGTGTAAAAAGTTTTTGGGACCAAAGGCTTGGGAGGGCAGGCAGAACGGTTAGGCTGAGTCTTGGATCATTTGGCTGGCAGCGCGCGCGCGCAGAAAACGAGTGGCTCCCATTCGTGCCCGTGGCCGCAGCGTGCTGTGTGATTCGCACATCCGGGGGGCATAAAGCCACTTTCGGGGCGAGCGATCGTCTGGGCGATGTGAACTGCTTCATTTGCACCGACTTGCACCATCACAATGCGATGTCTTTCGGGTCTGCACTTGGCGATTGCTGGGCGTCTGCTTGGCAGGACGCTTTGGGGGTTAAGTAGCCGCGAGAGAGGTTGCAGTCGACACAGAGGCGCACATCCTGGTCGCCTGCTAGTCGCATGCCGGTCGATGGCGACGAGGAAGCTGGTGGGGGAGGGCGAGGGAGTGGAGGGGAGATGACAAGGAGAGGAGGGGAGCTTCTGCGCGAAGCCTGTCAAGAGCGGAGGAGGCGTGCAGCGGCCGCACTTGGCGAGCTTAGCGAGGTACACGTGGGGAAGGGGCGCCGTGCCATTGGCCGTCTCGCCTCACGGCTGGTCCCCGGCCAAGGATGATGGCGGAGTCTTATTTTGACGCCCCTGCCCGCGAGAAATCTGAGATGGGCTCGATAGAGATGGATTGCTCGATATCTGACGACTTCAACGCGACGCCAGGCCAATCAGAGGGCCGGGTTCGCCCCTCAGCAATATAGCAACGTCCACCGCACCCAATCAGGCACCGCGGATTGCACGGAGGGGCATCGATGGGCCAGCGAGGATTGAGATGAGGATGAAGATGAAGACGAGGAGGGCCGTACAGCTGGTTGGTGGTGGTGGTGATGTTGATGTCCCTATCTCCCAATGTCCCTATCTCCCTCTTCCCCTCCCTCTCCCTATCTGTCTCTCTGTCTGTCTCTCTGCCTCTCTCTCTCTCTCTCTCTCTCTCTCACCCTCCATGTGCCCTGCTCTGCCTTGCTCTGCCTGCAACTGCTTCATCCGCCAATATCTGCCTGCATCGACCCTCTTCTGCCTCATCCTTCCTTCATCTGCCAACACCCCCCATCCCTGCAGTGCAAGTACTCACCATCCTTCCCAATATCCCGACCCCCCTGCTCTCCCCAGCTAGATTGGCGTACCGCCTCCCCCAGCACGGGCCCAGTGGCGTCAAACGCCTTCCACATATTGCTTCTAGAACTGCATGTGCATGAGCCGAGGAGTGCAACAAGCCCAAGTGCAAGAAGTCGCTCCTCAGCTCGTGCGCCGAGTGCAGAAACCTCGTTGGTCACAGTCAGACTGGCCGGTTCCATATTTGCACACGCTGCACACCGGGAACCGCCCTTTACGCACTTGCAGGTGGGGGCCCTGTGTCGATCCGGTGTCTGGAATCAATTTGCAGCTGGCAACATCTATTTGCATCAGCCCTTCCCCCCCTGGATGGACCCCTGATTGGCTCGCGCGCGCATCACGTGTCGCCGCTTGGCACCAAACAGGCAGTCTTGCACGTGTGCCTCGCATGAGACACGGTGGATCAGATAGAGGCAATACTAAGTAAGTAATAGATCGTGAGCCGACGAGGCATGCTCTAGATCTTCACCAATGCACCAGTGATCATCCACGTAAGACATGGAGATTCCCAAGACATTCCAAGTAAAGTCGAGCGTGATCTCTGCCCATTTTCACCCTCAGAGATTTTTTTTCGATATTCGCGCAGACGATCCCGACCCGCGGAATCAGCTCATGGATCTCATGGATCTACTCGCCGATTCCACCATCGCCATCCATTGTGTTGCCGCAACCCACACGACCGTCGTGATTCCATACTCGCCACGCCCAAGAGGCGGGAGCGGTTCCAACTTGCTGTCCAGACACTCGACGATCTCCAAACCACCGCGATGGCGATGCGTGAGGCCAAGACGGGATCCGCGAGCACAATCAAGAAACCGACCGAGTGTGTCCGCTGACGAATCGGCTGTTGGTGGTCAGAGAACGATCATGGCTACTTAGGGCAGTGTACAGAAGGGGGTGGCCTCCATGGACGATACAACTGGGCAGTGGGTGTAACAGCTGAGTCATCTCTCCCCCGATATTTCTAGCGATGCAGCCCCTCGGTGAGCAGCAATGATTGATATGCAACGCAGAGCGCAATCATAGAACAGAAGTGGGTATGACAATACGAAGCACGACAGAAGATCCGGTCGGCCTCGGGCGGCACCGAACAGCAAAGCAAACGCCTGTCGAAAAAGCCTAAATTCCAGCGAGCTGGTACGGCGATAGTGCAAAATCTCGCAGCACACCCACTGGGTCGACCTCCCCAAGAAAGCAGATGCTCGGCGATCTCTTGTCTGCTGCGGCGATATCTTGTCTCTTCCTCCCATCTCTTGTCGATTTTTTGCATCTCTTGTCTGGCGGGAGCCAAGCGCGCAGCCAAGCCTGGCATCGGGCCTTGGAATGCGAGCTGCATATCCGGCATGGCGCTCACAATTCCGATGCTGGGAAAACGCGTGCCAAGTACGGCGCGACAAGATTTTTTGTGGAAGTGCTGGTGGGTCATTACAAAATGCCGCTGCTCCGCTATTGTATCAGCAGATGAATAATCTTCATATCTTCATCAATTTTGCGATGATTTCTGGATATCCTGTTGTCAAGCCTATCGCTCGTTTTCTCCAGAGACATCGTGTAGAGGCTGCGAAGGATCATTAAACGTATAGCACCACTTCACGGACTTTTGATTTCTTGGCCCCGGAACCTGCGGGGAATTGTGAGACCTGTCCGTTCCCAATTCGAGGAGGAGGTAGCACAACCGCAATAGGAAGGCAGAAAGGTAAGGGAAAAGAGAAAATAGAAAATCGGAAACTCGGATGCAGGAAAGGGAGGCTCATATGTTTTGATCTCCGAGGAACAGTACGCACGATGGAGATGAACTTCGTACGTATTACAGTATATCAAATGTAAACAAGCCGGGTCATGTGCTGGACTACCGTGGAACCTGAGACACAACAAAGCAGCCACAGCCACAAAACGCACAAGATTTTTTTTCCTTTCTTGGCAATGGCACTTCAACTCGTGACGTTCATGGCTCCCACAATTAAGAAAAGTTGGCAATTTAATGGAACCGTGAAAGATAGATTTCACATTCGGGGAAAGAAGAACGGTGGATCTGTTGGATCTCCAGTTTTGATATAGATGGAGCTTCAGAAGGTAGGCAGGTGGGAGATTTGCGTCGATTTAGCTAGATCAATCCAAATATGTACAATGTTCTCTTCAATGAATGAAATAGCATGGATACTCACTAAAGAACACGAGTCCGCTTAAGCCTTTTTTTTCGCTTTATTTCTGTCTGATCTACCTAATTGATTTTGAAATGTCTAGGCATTTACCTACCTGTCCAGCACATTGGCACTCTAGATATCTAAAGTCTGCGTGAGCGTCATATTAAATTCAGTGGTAGGGTAGCTGGATAATCAGAATAGTTGCGATATGTTGTATTATTTAGTTTGAAGATTGTGTTGAAAATATTTGATACAAAGTGGCGATTAACAATTTTTTTAAAAAACATTTAGGGATTTAGGTTATGATGTATTGAAAATCAATTTTATTAAATGCATTAAAGCTTGTAGGAGGACTATGATATCCTCGTCAAGCTCTAGTTCTAGTTGTGGCTTGTTGATAATTTATGTAGAGAGGAAAAAATAATAAAGAGAATGAAGATATATAAATCCAAAAACAAATCCAAAATCGAAAATGAGTTGTCTAATCAATGATGAGTATCTATATGAAATCAATGGACTCTCTCCACATAGGCTATAATCCTCATATTAGAAACATAAAGGAAGGCGACAGATATGGCGTAGTTAATGTTCATTCAATTCAATTAATTAAATATATGATATTTCAAAGCACAAAAAAGACGAGCATAAAATTCAGGATCCAAGATGTAAAATCATCCTTACATGCACTACAAGAGCAGAAGTTCTACGATTTTGGTATTGTTAGAGTATAAGATAAATAAATCTGCCTATGTTTTCCATCTGAAATTATCTTTTTCACGTCATCCGGGATAGACATTAAGATATCCCATAGGTGTTATGAAGTGGAATCACTTCGAGTTGAACATAGAAGCCGAAGGTGCGTGAGCCCCGTCTTCAATCTATTGATTAGCCTAATCAAGTACCATTGATTGTGACTTCTTTGTAGTCCCGTCCAACTCAGATCTTGGTCTCTCTAAGAGGTGCTGCAAAGAAGAGGGGAGGGTATATCAGAGCGGCTATTCGTCCTTGCAGGGGTCTCAGCCCCTTACCCTTCGCTTATCTCATAGATACCGGTCCTACAAATACAGCATACCTGCTCTGACTCGAACAGAGATGTCACCTTCAGAGCAGAATCGCCATGAATTTTTCGTACCCTTGCCCATCACTCATTGGGAAAAAAACGCTGCAAAGCATGGAAAGACCAATAAATGCGCAGAGACTATTCACGTTCTGACATCCCAACATCAATGGTGCATGAACACAAATTTTCTATATACTTCATTTCGGAGTGCACTCCGTAACGTGCAGCAAGTGCATGTTTTGTGGAAATAGAGGTTCAAGCGCATACGCAGCTTCCACGTGGTTCTCCATTTGTCCAAGTATGAAATATGTAATACGTTCGTGCATTGACATCGAGAGGCGCGCTAAATTTCCGATATCTCGGTCAATAATCCCGAGTCAGTGGACGAAGCAGCCCACGTGCAGTCTCATGTGAAATTTCCAGTCTCTCGTGCGGTTGAAAGAACCAGATGTTGCTTCTTCCTAAAACCCCACCGGTATAGTATACCCACTGGTGTTACTGTATTGCAATTGACACGCATATGCAGAGCTCCTGACGGGGAATGTCGGCGAGGAAAAGCGGGCGCAGAGCCAAACTCGGTACCGTCGTGGGGAAAACTCGACACGATCAAACCCCACCAGGAGAGCAGAGCCTCGGACAATGGAAATTAAGGTTCACGCATCGGTCGAGAATCGTATTCCGGATTTCCTATATACAGCAGCTCATATCACCGTATAGTGGAGAGGCCCAATTTTGCGGCAGCCCGTGTCGCGACACCGACGCTTACGCCGCAGAGCGTCGTAGCGTAAACAAACCCGCTCACTCGGCAGCAACGCCGAATCAAGTGCGTATCCCCTTTTGAAATTGTCCTGTTGTGTACTCGACGCCCGTAACCGGGTCTACGTGGTCTCCAATAAATACAGGGGTGAGGATGATCGCCGGAATGAGCATTACCCTGTATATTTCGGTCTGCTTGCATTCATTTATGCATATGGGTCGTCGTATAACTCAGGGAGCACGTTGCTTAGTGGGGGTTGGGCGCTGCTGGGGTTGTTGCTGTTCGTTAGCTTCGTCACCGGTCGCTGGCGGCGATGAAGGAAGAGGGTAGTTTATTTCTCCTGGAGAATAGGTCTCCTATTGAGTATCAGAACTTTCATACCTGTCAGGCAACACCATCTTTTGATCCAGATGCCATGGGCTGGGAGAAAAGGCTTCTGAGAGATGTCTCATCTCGCGCACTTCTAGTTCAAGTTTTCATCTCTTTTTTACTTTTTCTTTTCTTACTCCATTCAAAAATCTCATCAAATTTAGAAGAAACACGTTTCTCATTCAATTCACAAGGCTATTTAAAGTCTAACATTTCCTGAAGTAACCTCTTAATGTCATAGCTAATCCCGACACTCCTTTCTACGCTTTAGGGGCGGCCGACGCAGCAGCAGCAGCTTGCGCCTTCATCATGGACTTACGCAGGTTGAACATAGCAACGTCAAGATCGTTTTGAGTTGGGCTGGACTTCTCCCCAGACTGGTATAGACCCTTCCCAAGACCCTCATAGTGGAGTTTCCAAGCTAAGAAGAAGACCATTAGTAGATGCCACAGGAAAGAAGCTGCAGTACTCACCAGTAGCGTCCATATTTAGCGCAGACCAATCTTCGCTGAGATATTTGCGCTCTTGTCCAACCATCACCGTCTTCAAAGCACCCATATCTCCTGGCGCAGGACGCAGGTTTTTCAAGCCAGCAGTCAGCTTGATCAACTCACACGCGTACATAATGGCGATTTCGCGACCAATACATTCGTGTGCACCCCACCCGAAAGCAAGATAAGCCTCTTTGGGACGACCGGGCTTGAAGACAGTTGGATCCGGGACACCTGAAGGGTCTCTACCTGCCACTCCCTATGGAAATTAGCATGCGCGTCAGATAAAGGGAGGATGCAATACACACCAAGAGTAGAAGGAGAATTTCGCCAGGGCTGAAAGTTTTGTCTTCAATTACAGTCTCCTTGGTGCAAATGCGAGATCCGATCTGGGCTGTCGTCAAGCGCTGTGCCTCAAGGACATACTCCCGGATAGTCTTGTCAGACTCAGCATTATTAGCAGCGGTAAGGTCTTGGATCTTGCCCCAGAGTTGCTCATTCTCCTTCTTCAAGAAGAACTGGAGCACTTCCGCAAACTATCGAGGTTAGAGATAACATCGCAGGCATGATCAGAGTCTCAGCTTACCATTCCAACAATGACGGCAATGCCACCGACAGAGTTCAGCCAGCAGATATCCGACGTCTCACGAACACTTGTGCCACTCTTGAGAAGCTGTGCAACGATATGACGGCCATACCAGCGCAGAGACCCGTTGCGAGACCCGTCGCGACGCGTCTTCGATCCAACAAAGGGGATCGAGCGAACAAGACTCTCTGCCCATCCAATGTTATAGTTGTCTCTCTGGACATCTTGCACTTGAATCTCTGTCGTCTCGGTGAGGAGTGTGGCAGCGTCTTGTGCGCGACGACGCTTGGTCCACATCGTAGCAACGTCGGAGCCTGCAAACTGCCACTGTCGGACATCTGAGAGCGCAGTGTGAACCTGCACGGCTGTCAGGGAGCCGTCAGGATTCTCTGGGGTGTTAAGATCAAGGTTCCAAAGATCTGCGAGCATGCGGACGCTGACGGGAATGGCGACACTACCAATAGCGTTAGAAGAAGGTTTGATGGGGCAAAAGAGATCACTTACTCGCGGATGATGTCAATTTGTACAAGATCAGGAGCCATGGTCAAGGAATCAACCGTCAAACACTCGTTTCCGTACGCCTTCAAGAAATTGCTGAGGGAGGACTTCAGATCCTTGGAGCCATAGGTGATATCACCCACAAGGTTACGCTGAGCGGTGTTGACAGCCGCATCACCATAGAGCATGTAGTGAGAGAAGTCTCTCGGGGTGCCTGGGAAGATTCCAGCCAGTAGGTGACCGACGGGTTCAGCAAAGGCAACCTGGTCCTTCAAGACTGTTCGAATAATGGAGTTCTTCATGACAACAACAGGCTGTGCTGGTGGCGCTGGATCGGCTTTGGTATACAGCGCAATCGTTCCAAGCTCGTTAGCAATAGTCTCGTTTATCTTCTTGGTATACATGGGCTGCATGATGTGTAAAGAGTTGAATGGGAACCAGCCTGGGACGGCACGCTGCATCAGCTTGTAAAACATTGATCCACCCATTCTGTGATAACGAAAGTTAGCTTAATTCCCAAGATTCCTTCAAATTACTGCCTTACGTCTTGTAATCTTGCTTGACTTCTTGGAAACCCCAGTTGGTCAATGTGGCGGGTGTATAGTCCTGAGAAAGAGTGAGTATTGCATCATGTTCAATTATGAACCGAACTTACAATGGTATTGAAGCAATCAGATCGTACGAGAGTTACAGCATCAGAGAAGATGGCCCGGCCCATAGTATACGTGATGGCTCCACCATGGCCTGGAGTCATTACCGGCTTGGTTTCCTCGATGAGAAGACCAGGATAAAGCTCAATCATATCTGGGTGGTTATAGAGTTTTCGAAGAAGATCTGCAATCTCTGGGTCGGGGTTGACATCTTCCATCGTCTCGTATCTCTTGAGATTGAAGAAGTCGCGGAACTCATTCAGAGAAGCGACTTGCCTGAGATATATCAGCATTTGGTTCAACGAAGTAGCTGTGTATCGCTCTCAAGATTGCACTTACCATTTCCGAGCTTGTAATATACCCATGATCTCGATGATGCGAAGTGCTTTTGGGACTGTCCGAGCACCGAAAGCTCCTGCTGGGTCTTCGCAACTTTCTTTGAAGATCCTGACCAGATCCTCGTCCTTGAATTTGCCATCAGGGCCACGCTTGATGCCGCCAAACTCACGCTGACTAGGATCCTTAGGGACGCCTGCTTCAAACTTTTGCGAGACCCTGCCATAACTCCACTGGCGTCAATTGGTCAAGAGGCTTGCCAAGATCTTTGAATATGCTGTGGAAGAAATCTTCGGTCCATTTCTCGTCTCGCTTGGAGATGACAGCATGGAATCGGTACATGAGATTAAATTCGCACGAAACTTGATTTCCGACACCACGAGGTACTCCTTCTTCATCAAATGGCTTGCTTTCTTGACGTGGATCAAGAGTCCAATCACTTGTGGAGTGGTGGGAGTTGGTCAATCCGCGCAGGTAATCGTGCATACAGATGTTGACGTAGAGTCCTCCAGTAATGCTGAAAGATGTATTAGAAGGATCATATCTTGCGTAACAGAATAGACAACTTACAGGCGGGCCGTTTGGAACAAGTGTTCGTCCTGTTTCTTGATAGCAGCTGCCTTCTCCTCTTCAGTTTCCCAAGGACCGAGAGTGAAACGACTTCCTTCGTTGATCTTTAGAATCATGTCGGCGGCACGATTGTGGAAACGACTATACATGACAAGAATGACATTGACTCCAGGTGGTTGACCAAGCAAGCGAGTTTCGCAATAGGTGTCTGGCTTCAAGAGACCCTTTTGCATCGTTCGAATACTCAGTTGGTCTTGAAGGCTGGATCCATAAAGAGGAGCAAGGTCGAGGTATGATGAGGTGTCAGAGATGTTCTGGTCCCTGCGGTTGGAACGGAAATACATCTGACAAAGTCAGCATTCGTGATGCCATGTGATTCAACAACCAAAGGTATAGTAGCACTTGTTTGCGAGATACTGACCGTGGATGGTGATGCTAGCATTATAGAACAGGATCGACGACAGACCCGCAGGATTCTCTTTGAAATGGCCTTTTTCGCGATCCAGGAGGACTTTATGCATCAGTATAAGTATAGTTATGACACAGAGATAACTCACGATCAAAGAGCAATCCTGGGTCGGGTTTGACACCTTGCATTTTGTGCGCTGGTCTGACCGTTTTTGCGTATGGAGTACCAGCGGCACCAAGCTGTGGATAGAGGACATTCTTCAAACTAGTCAGCAGGTTGGAACAGAGAGCTTGTTTCTGTATAAACTAACGTTGTAGCTTCCATCTGGTGTTCGGTATTGGAACTTGTTTCCCAAGTATGTCAGAGGGGGGTGCTGAAGACTATTCCAAAGCTGGTCAATCATGACGTGAGTCAACTTGACTCTGGCCTTGCTTGTACTTGGAAGCGATGCCGTGATGGCGATCAGCTTTTCCATCTAGTTCTTGTTAGCCTATAGTTCAATTTGTCAACCGAGAATGCTCACAGTGAGTTGTCGATCATCATCAGGCTTGCCTTTGGCAGTAGCTACTGAGATGAGAGTCTTCAAATCCGATTGAAATCCCTTGAAACCAATCGCTTTCAGGTCAGCCGCCAGACCCGTCGCAAGAGCTGCATGATCCTCGGGATCTCCTGCTCCAAATCTCTCCGCCATTTTGATTGTTATACCGTGCGGTAGGCTTTGTGGAGCTCAGCGCGCCGGTTTGAAGGATGGAAAGGATGGAGAGGAAGAGCAAGCAGTCGAGAGGTCCTCGTTGTTATCAGCGCTATTGAATCCGACTGCGATGAAAGAAATAGAGCAGCTGATCGAAAGCCACAATCATGTGGCATGAGAATCGATCATCAGAGTCATTGTGTCAATTGGTGGCACTCTTGCAGTGAAATCTGCATGTTCCAACTTCGATGCAAGGTCCTATTCAACCCCCTCCTCTCTCAGCCTACGCTTGTCTCACGGGCAGTCCGGTCGCTGACGTTACAACAGTGCCTAGTACATTACACCGCTGAAGTGTAATCTGTCCCAAAAAGGTTTAAATAATTCGTCATTATTGAAAGTAGCCAAGCACTCTCTCTACCTTTGCAGTAATTCAAATTAGGAGTTGCCCACGTTTTTCAAGCCGCTTCTTCAAGAGTGGCTCGCTATGAGTTTGCCGAATCAAATAAGCAAATGGCATAAAGTGTCGCAAACAAATGTGAGTAGAAGTAGCACATGGCTAAAACATGTCTTTTGCAAAATGCTGTGGTACCTCACCACTCCACGCCCAAGTTGACTATTGGACATCTACATGGCCGCTGTACCATCCATATAGCTCATGTTCAACCTAATTTAAGAGATCTAGAGTGTTTTTGAGCCCTTGGTATACATGTCTCGAAGGTTGTGTTGTGCAGCTGACTACGTTGAGCGGGGGGTGAGCTTGCTCTATAGCTCATATCTCGTTGTCCGAACTCTCCCTCTTTCGGGACCAAATCATCACTTTTCTTGTCGTCGCATGGTTTTTCCTAGCTGGCTGTAACTTCAACGCAATTATGTCGAGCTCATCCAACAGACGCCTCGTTTTGTGTTTCGATGGGACAAGCAACAAATTTACAGGAGATGAGACGGACACCAACATTGTCAAAATATATGAGATGTTAGATAGGAGAACACCTGGCCAGTTCCATTACTATCAACGTAAGAGGACTTCCCATCCACTACTATCTTTATACTTTGTGGAACAAAAACTGAAATGCTATACAGCTGGGATAGGAAGCTATGTTGAGGGGCAGATATCGAATTCCTCTGGAGGAAGCTTTTTCACATCAATCAAAAACTACGTAATAGAGACCTATGATTCAGCGGTGGGAGAATCTTTCGTTCATCATGTCATTGCTGGTTACAACTTTCTGATGCGTTTCTATGAACCTGGAGACAAGATCTTCATCTTCGGTTTCTCTCGAGGAGCATACACGGCACGTTTTCTCACGGAAATGATCTTCAACATTGGGCTCCTTTCTAGAGGCAACGAGGAAATGGTTCGCTTTGCTTGGAGCACTTTCAGCGACTACCAACGAACGCGTGGCGAGGATCCAAAGTTTAGAGATTTCATGCATCGATTCAAGGATACTTTTTGTCGAGAACACATCACTGCACACTTCCTAGGCCTGTTTGACTGCGTCAATAGTGTTGCACAGTTTCAGATACCTCTCTTCCGAGGTAAATCATCTCCATATCTTCCAACGCCTCCAGCAAAACACATTCGCCATGCTGTTTCGATACACGAGCGTCGATTGATGTTCAAACCTGCTCTGTTCTTGTTGGACCCATCCGTCCCTGTCGAGAACGATATCAAGGAAGTTTACTTTGCTGGAAATCATGGCGATGTTGGCAGTGGGTGGCATTGCCAGGGAGCAAAGTATCTGTTATCGGATATTGCTCTCAAATGGATGGTAGAAGAGGTTCTATCTCTACCAGACACCGTGAGTCTCTGGAGCAAGTCATTGGGCTATTCTAGCTAATATTTTAAGCAGGAAAATGTCTTGGCATGGCAGAAGACCAAAGTCGATCATATGGAGCAGCATGAGTCACAGCTAGAAAGCGTGCTTGCGCTCCAACGTATCTTGACTGGCATGAAGAAACCAAAGAAGAACGCTCTGGGTCATCTCGTGCACGACTCACTTGGTTTTGGGCGTGGTCTCGCTTGGTCAAGCGTTGTATCATGGTAGGTTTTGGGTAAGTACCTCGTTCCGATTCAGCATAAGTGTTCAAATACTGAAATATATACATAGAAGTTCTGCCTTTTGCTTATTATACTCTTCGAGGCGGGAAATGGGTTCCGAAATATTGGCCACCAAACTTCGGATCACGACGTGAGATTCCTCTGGGCGCAGAGATACATCCCACCGTAGTACAAATGAGACGCGCGGGCATTCTGAAAGATAGCGATATGCCCCGCCTCGGTGAAGGAGACCCGTATGACCCATTGCCTCGATGGAGTATCTTCTCCCTATTCAAAGGGAAAGAAAAAGTCACAGAACCTCATCGAGAAGAGCCTGTAGATGATGACTCTGATGGAGAGACAGCTAACGGGACAGTGAACGGAATGGCAAATGGAAATTCTAGCATGGGCGGGCACAAGTGGAGTTTTGATCAAGCAACTGAGTCTGGTGCGAAGACCTGGGACCTCGTGTAATACATTTGAGATCGTGAGATGTTCATTACATTAACCCTGATATTTTATTTTTATACACTGAAGATTCAAACAACAACGAGAGACAGTTTTATATCAAGTGCATCTAGGATCCTTCTCAGTTATCTTGTCATCTCGTTTCTTCTGATGCTCGTGTCCCATTTTATCACAGCCACAGCCAGTGGAACTGTGAATGTTTACATCCCAGCTAAACAGCGTCAACTTCGACTTTCCCCACCCGACTTGGAGGTCAAAATGACTCGAAAAGCCATCTTCTCCGACATCTGCCTCGGTTTCAGGGGGCGATACTATCACCCACTGCTGACCATCAATGTTATCTTCGTCATTGGCAGGAGGTCGAGAGAAAGTTTGGGAAGGAGCAGCCACTGTAGTTACTTTAGTTCCTGCTGTTATCAGCCTTCAAATTACGCATGAGAGCATGCTAGTAAGGGAGAGAGAATACCTGATAATGAATCGCTTGCGCTTGCGTTCTTTTCCGTTGTAGACTCCTGGGAGCTAACTTTTGACTGATCGTGGCCGCGAGCAGACCGGGTGGCGACATCAATTTCTACCCCTCTTTGTCAACATTTGAAACAATACTTAGTATATGTAAAGGCTGCGGAAGGGACATACTGGCTGGGATTCGATACCTGCCTCCTTGCTGTGCCATCTTGAAATTGACTGCTTGTTGTATTGCTTGATAGTTTGAAACCTTGGAAAACCTTTATTGAAGTTGGAGCCTAAACAGAGTTGTCTAATGATGGTTGAATTATTGATATAGCTACCCCATGTGCAGATCTACGACAACGAAGACACTTGGCACGCCAGTAGCTTGGCGATTTGATGATCCGGTCCTAAAACAATGCTCCCCACATAATGCGTCGAAAGCGCACTTCTAATTTATAGAAGAAATTCCAGCTCTTCGGTTCAAAATGACGGTACACTGAAACTTCAGCAGCATGAAGTAATTCTCATATGCGATTATAGTCATCCTGGGTCGAAGGGGAGTTTTCATCTCCGCGTCAGCTTCCATAAGTGCCAAGCCACGTACGAGATTCTGATGCACAAGTTATACTGTGCCGTACAGATGCAGCAGCACGCTGAGCACTCTGTTTTAAATGCTAGAGGCCGCGTACTGAACTAACCAATGACAATCGTGTATTGCGCACGATTAGGATTTGACACATACCTAGACGCTTTGACGGGGGAACAATTAACCAGTTACGCCGGAGATAGCAAACAGCTTTGAGCTTAAAGTATTTAAATGCTCGTCAGACAATGCCAATAGTAATTGCTTGAATAGCGACGTTACAAAATAGTGGGGGTGAATTCCGCAAAAGGTTTTCCACCTGTGTAGCTTTTATCGCGTCTCCACGGATGTTTTTGAAAGGTCAAAGTCGGGAATATCGTTGATACATAGGTTCCAAAAAAACACCCCCGGCTTCTAAGAACCAGGCCAGTACCTATATATTCCTAGTTACGCGAGAAGAGTATTCCGAGAAAAGGGGGTCAAGCACAACTTTGTAAACGAGGAAGTTCCATGCAGCGAAAGAGCCAGGCTGGCAAGAATGACTTTTAAACGTTCAATAGATTAGGCTATGGCAAAGATGACGGTAGATCCTGTTATTTTGGACAAGAATGTGATAGCAGGATTGAGGATAAGCCCAAAGGATGGGTAGATTGATCTATTCCTCTGTAGTGAAAGGCCTGCTATTTAAGGGTGTCCGAATGGAATGCAAAGAAGGCAGAGCAAGTTTATGTCAATTATAATCCCATTGAATCATACCGATCGAAAGTTCAGGCTAGCTAGGGCATGATGTAATCACAAGTTGAACAAATTTCGCTGAGGGTAAAAGTTTACCCAAAAAAGGTTCAGTGTCTCGACTTTGCCAGTTACAAATGAGCCTCCTTTAATATCATCTGTTTCCACTTCAACCTGACTCCGCCCGAACCCCATATAAAGAGTGTGACACAAATATGAAAAACAAAAACATGATAGACATTGGTTTCCAATCTGCAAAAACTCACAATCATAAATTCGTTTCTCATTATGGACTCCACACCAGCATGTCAATTCTCCCAACATCAAATCGCAGCGAAAGCGGCGGCGAGCATAGCAACAGGTAGAAATTGCCCTGTGAGAGAAGAAATCTTTGTGCTGGCACCTGATTTGACAGTCTGCTGTGCGGTCTGCGACGATGTTGTTGAAGATTGCGTAAGCGAAGTTGCTGAATCTTGACCGGGGCTCACGGAAATGGATGCTGCGGTGCTTGCGATTGCAGTAGAAGGGGAAGAAGATTTGGTTGCTGCAGATACAGAGGACTTGAAGGAAGATGTAGGCACTGATGTTCCTGTCGCTGCAGCAAGCTAATACACACTCCCCGTTAGCATCAATAACGTTTTACGGGGTAAGGATATACACGACTACATACTAGAGAAGCAGAGAGTGAAGAAACGACCGGCGTATTGGAAGTTACGCATGTTCCAGCATTAGTTCCGATCTGACCTGGCAGACAGCAGAAGTATCCATGTGCAGTATCAGTTTTCGCCACCTTCCAGAGTGACCAAGAGTCATCGGCACATTGGGGTGAAGATTGATAAGCTGCGAGGCAGTTCGTTCCTTAAATTTACTCAGTTAGCATTGGATGTACTTGACATATATCCGAGTTTGCACACCTGTAGGGCAACAGTGGTTCCCGTTTCCATTATGTTCACACTCAAGCCCAACAGGGCAGCAGAAGGATCCATCACACGTTTGAGCATTAGTAGGACAGACCGGGTTCAAAAGTGCCCAACCTCCCGCCGCAGCTGCTCGAACATCCAGGAGTTGTACTTCCACTGCTCGCTCAACATCCCCAAAGGCGTGGACCGAGCTTGCGAGAACAGCAACAGAGATGTAAGTGACAAAGATATGCATCGTAATTTCTTCGAAGAATAATTTTTCTGGGCGTAATGTGAGACAGATTGCGGTCTTCGATATGACTACTGGTGTGCTGGTAGAGAATACTTCATATTGGAAGAGGGAGGCGAAATCTATGACTTATTTATACCTCCTCCTGTAAGTCGTTAGGCGCTGTCTAGTCCACTGACGGAATTCCAACGGTAGTGCAAGGCAGCATAGCGAAGTCTCCGAGACATTGAGCAATTGCTACCGAGAAGCTACTAGAAGCTAGCTCTTCAGCCTGAACATGAGTCTAATTATAAGTAACGCCATCTCTGATCCCAAAAGCCTCACAAAGTGCCAACGAGGTTCTTTCCTGCAAGATTCAGGATTTCGGCTTGTCGCTACAGGATCTTGGATGTGCCTAGGGAGAATGTATATTTCAGCTCGCTAGTTTTATTGTTCAAGTTCTAGAGCTGCGCACAGCCCGCTTCTTAATGTGGTGCCGCATGGCTCCTTCAAAGCTTATAGGAAGCGGGAAGGCCTATTGAAATAATAGGCAGCTTCTTGGCAACGCCGCCTTGGCGGCAGCCCGAGTCACATGCTCCAGCGCTGATCATCGACATGTGTGTTTGGCAAAACGGAAGAAAACAATGGAAGACTGAATACTTTATCTTGGCCAAAACTTTGTTGTCGCAATCTTTCTGCTCGTATCTGTCTCTCTGTAATGGGAGTCACGAGTTGAAGTCTCGTGATGCGCTGCATGTCTTCGGCAGGATGAAGGCTGAGCGTTACGTGAACTTGCCAAAACAAAAGCGAAGGAGCGTGACTATTCAGAAGTCCTTCAAACTGTAATAAGGAATGAAATCGAGACTTTCCAGCCAATCAATCACATCAAGCCATTCTGAAAGTAATGCTATTACGGAGTTTACCTCCAAAAGAAATCGCAGATGAGGGCATTCTGACCATTAGGATATTCGCATAAACGCCACCAAGCCACAATCGGCAAGCTTCCTTAAAACCCCTCCCTCCCTCACATTCAGCTCTTTCGGTGACGTTGAATAACAGTTTGCAATTCCTCATTTGGCGAAGCAGAGACTCTACGTTCACAACGGTCTGACTAGACGCATATCCTATGAGAGATACATACCACTGTCAAATTCACAATGGCCCCGCCACGACCAGATCAACTGTGTGATGTCTGTCTCAATCTCATGAAAGATCTCATTTCAAGAGACATTCCGTGGGAATTGGAAGCTGGCATACCCCATCAACCCAACATCATCGTTCTCGAGGAATCATCTCTAAACTGCTCTCTATGCTTTCAAATCTGGGTCGCTGCCGGTCGAGCACTTGCAAATCGCGGTGGCATGGTAACATACATGCCAAAGAGGAAAATCGGAGACATAGATGTCACCATCCAAGCTGCAGCCAGTAACTTTGGCATGGGAGGCATGTTTCGTGCAATGGCAAATGGGGCGATGGTGAGCCATTCGCCTGATGACATTAAACCAGATATAAGTGAGCTGCAGTGGGTTCACCCCCGAAGTATCGCTCAAGATCCTTATAAGGTTGGCTCATACTTGTTTGGAAACTGGTATATGTCACCGTTCACCGGGCAGGAAAACCGGTTGCTGCTTATCGGTCTTGGAGTCCGACTAGGCACCTCGCCTGACATTGGTGACGCGCTTGGAAATACACCTGACAAGTGGTTCCTCGCAGGATCCTACCTTCGATTTCGAACGAAACATGGTAGGTTAGACATGAATACTTGAAGAGTTTTTGTATCTGACTACTCCCAGACAGCAATATATCCCACTGCATCCCAGGCAGGATCAGAAATTGGGATTTATCTTCTAATCGAGCAATGAGCCAAGTCAAATCTTGGCTGGAAATCTGTGACGAGCACCATGAGTGCCTAAAATCCGGAAGTGATTCGGGACAGGATCCACCGCTACCAACACGTGTACTGTGTCTCTCAAATCCATTTGACAATATCTGCGTGATGGTGTCCGGAGATATGGAGGGTCGATATATTGCTCTCAGTCACAGCTGGGGCAACTCACATCGTCTCACACTCACTAAAGCAAACCTAAAGGATCTCAATGCTGGATTTGCGATAGACGATATGCCCCAAACATTCAAAGATGCAGTGAAGATTTGTCGCGCCTTGAAAATTTCATACTTATGGATTGACTCGCTCTGTATAGTGCAAGATGATCCAGCAGACTGGGAGAGAGAAGCATCCAAAATGTCAAGTGTATACATGAATGCTTATCTGACTATCTCAGCTCTTCATTCGGCCGATGATGCAGATGGCTGTTTCCCCTCCATTTCAAGAAATTCAAATCCTATGCCTTTCCCCTTTGTTTCTCCAGACGTGGTTTGTACCGGGCGTCCAACGATTGCAAACGCAGTACCGTTCGTAATCTCGAAGGATTCAACTGGGGCTGCAGTAGACAGTTATAACCATGCTGTTGTCTTCTCCATGCATGGGGTTGATGACCAAAGGTACTACATCACCAACGAGTGGATGCCACCCTCCATCGAATCACGTCAGCTAAGATGCGGTACATTCAACTTCGGTACAGATTTCGATCCTTTGAAGCCAGAGCCTCTGAGTAGCCGAGGCTGGGTCCTACAAGAACGTTTGTTGTCACCTCGAACACTCCACTACAGCGAAGGACAAATGTACTGGGAATGCCAGAGCATTGTTCTAGGCGAAGATGGAAGCATGTTACAGAGGAAGTTTCCAAAGGTGGAGAATCTCACCGCAAGTCGGCAAAAAGCTGTCGAAATCGCGGCTAAGCCTCAAGAGACGCATTCACAACACGTCGCAGACGAATGGCTCAGACTCGTAGAGGTGTTTTCAACTAGAAAGCTGACAGTGGCTACCGATAAATTGGTGGCTATTGCCGGTCTCGCTCAGATTATCGCCGAGAGATCTGGAGATGAATACCATGCCGGAATTTGGAAGAGCAACTTTCTCTCTGGCCTGTGCTGGAAGAGGAAAGTGTTCGTGCCGCATCATCAGTGCAGCGATGAGGGACACGAACATGCACTACCAGACGCTACCGCAACGACGCTCACAGCTCCAGCTGAATACAGAGCCCCCTCTTGGTCGTGGGCATCGCTAGACGGTGAAATCGAGTTCCATAATACGTGGCTTACGACATCAGCAACGCAACCCACCGATATGGTTCCGCACGGAGTTCAACCCTGTATCACGCTAATGGGAGAGTACAAGTTTGGGCGTGTGAAAGGGGGCTTCTTAAGCTTTCATGTAAGTGCTTGTCATTGGTACGAGATACAAACTAAGTAAAAAATTTCAGACTGTCATTGGCGATCTCAACCCGGCCAGTGCCCCCACAGGGAAGCTGCCTGGCCAACCTGTTGACGAGTTCCACGTTGCAGCAACTCTATCGCCGATAATAGGATCGGTGTACCACGGCAGGCGCTTTAGTGGGAAGGCAGAGACCAACAAGAAAGATGGAATCAGTAAACTCTTTTCCGGCCTCAAAGTTTCAGGCTCATCCTCGTCTGCTCCGGTAGCAGTACCCTGCAAGATTTTATTCGATACAACACCCAGGTTTCCTTGCGTGGCTGCGTTTATAACGAAAAGGATTGCGTTGGTATTGAACTGTAGGAAAGAGAATAGCTACACCCGGATTGGGATTGCAGACTTTGGGGACAAGGAGGGCGAGAAATTCGTGAAGAATTCGGCGAAGAGTGAGATTTTTATTCTGTAGGACTACAATTTGGAAGCAAAAATATTACTTTTTAATACCTACAGACGCAGGAAGCTCAATGCGGAGTGTGGTACTATTAGGAATCCACGTCAAGGTGTTCACAAGCAATCGATCCCAAGTAGGGATCATTTTCTTGCCCGTCTTCTACGCATCTGAAATGCGTGAACTGCATCCGCATGTCCTACAGGGCCAAGCCTGTCTGAACCAAAAATCAGGCTCAAAAGATTTACCTCGTAGCCCTTCTGGCTCTCGCTTCCTAAGCTGACCAAAGAAATGAGTCGTAATAGTGCCTTGTTTGGTACTGCTAGCCTATGACCTAAATCCTGGCTCGCATGGGCATGAGGCCAAATTTCGTCCAGAACTCTCGTGTATCGTAAGCACGACCTAGCTGTTCCATGGATCTTGGTAACGCCCTGATATTATGTTCGTTCATCAGTTCGCCAACCCACTTCATTTGAGTCTTTGCCCTCTCATCGTTGCCGTTTTCATGGTCAAGTTGTCCACCGTAGTCGAGTACCAATGGCCACCAATCATACACCATCAAATCGGTGAGCATCTATTTAAATGTCAGGAATTATGAATGTATCGGGTGATTAAAATGCTAACAAATCGTTGGGACACAGCATGGCTGAACTTCCGATGGACAGCAACAATCGCTCTTGCGACATCCTCTCCATGGATCATGTGCAATGATTTCTTGCCTCCCAATTGCTCCTTCGTTTTGGCCACTCTATCAAGCCAATGCTTGACTTGCCTTTCTCCGCCCCAAAGCCCCGCCAAATCAAGCACGCATCCGCCGAGATGAAGGAGTTGATCTTCAGCTATCGCGCGGGCATCCGTCTTGTCATACTTCGAGTGTCGTGTGACCCATGTATCCTGGCCGGGGATTGACCAGATTCCTGTGCTGCCCAACTGAATCCATTGGTAGGGGATGTTTTCCTCTCCGTGGTTTCGGACATAGGATGAAACCAGATGCATACTCTCATGCTGTCCTCGGAGCGGGAAGGTGATCAGGATAGTCTTGGCGGATGGAAGTGCAGCATATTGCAGGGGATCATCCTCATAGCCCATCTCACTATCTGCATCGTGCTCGAACTTGAACTTATACGTACCGTCACGACCAGTCGTGGTCGTTGCCGCGTACGAAAGCCCCTCCTTCTTAAGGAGGGGTATGAGGAAGGTTGAAGTCCATCCCGCCCCAAGAATGAGAATATCAACCTTTGAAGGCTGCTCAGTCTTTACCTATTTGTGAGAGTTAGCTGGTGTCAACCTTCGCAAACACTGCACACGAACCATCATATTGTTTTGAGGTTGAATTGGCTTTGTATGACGACGACAGGGATGTGCAATAGTGATGTTGAACATCTTAACCGAGTCTTGCAGATTGATGAATCACGTGGGGGTGTGCAAATAACGCCCCGGGAATAAAACCAGTCGCCTTTTACCTGAGGAAGCGTACGGCAGTGGCGTGGCGTCTTTTCGAAGCCTCTCCAGATAATTAGACCATTCTCTGTGTCTCAATCGTTTCGAGATGCTGTCTCACATACGACTGTACATCCCACGCACTGATCCAGCCATTCACGCCGCTACAATTCACACAAACTTGATTTTGAAAATTTTAGCTTCCCAGAGATCGACACCTGCGCATGCTTGGCGATAATGCTGGTAATATTTATGTAGGACAATTGCGCAGATCATATGCAGCCATTTTAATTTCAAAATCTCATGTAGAGACTTACTTATCCGCAAGCTTCTTTCTCATTTTCTGCAGTCCTACCTGCTGATGCTACCATAAGCTACACGTTCAGTGTTTGGCCTTCCATTTAAATTCTCTCAACGGTATCTCCAAGCCCAGCTTAAGTCTGCTTCCATCATCTTCCCTCTGCCACGCCCAATATTCTTCGAGTCGCAGCTTGGCATACCCTGCATAATCAAAATCGATCTCTCCAGTTGTCGCACCAGCTTGAATCAATGCACAGAGGCCCCTGAAATGCGGAGGTCAGCCAGGCCCAAACAATAGGTTGGAGACACGTACCAATAGAATCCTGGGAAGCCACGATATAAATCCACCTCCTCCATCAAATCGCTGACCTCTGCCTCCTCATCCTTGGGACCCTCCTCCGATTTCGAGCCGCCGTTCTTTTGCTTAAGAAGCACTTGCCTCCGTGTCTGCACATATTGGCGAATGAATTCGAGACGGGTTGATGCGCTAGGGATCAGAGTGTAGTCGCAACTGAATCCTGTCCACTCCGAGAAGTAATTGGCTATTTCGAAAGCGGCTGGACAATAAGTGCAATGTCTGGCAGTAAACCCTAATTAGGAAGGGATTTAAATAGCGTAGGGCAGAAAGACATACTCAAAGTCAATAAACTTAACCATTTCGTACTTCTCATTGGTTTGATTTCTAGGCAGAGCTGGGGAGATGTTGATGATGTTGCCATGAAGTAAGTCGCCGTGACCGAGCACCATCTAGAGGAGTCCATGTCATTATGGCACAAAAGGCCGGCGGTATCGCGTTCACTTACAGCGTTTTCGTCAAAAGTTCCCTTGCTGGTTAACCTCTGCACCAGATACTTGAAATCTTTCTCCAGTCTCTCTTTCAAGAGTTGAGAAGATTCTGACGAGTTTGGAATGGAGTTCAACCATTTCTGAGCTGTTAGCCAAATATTTGGCGTGATCTCAAGTATTCTTCTTGGCAGAATCGAGGATGAAGATTTTTTTAGTTCAGAGGACACAGATGGAAAGGCGATGACAGGAATCACAGTGTGCCACTTGGCAAGCTCTGCGGCGACTCCGAGCCAAATGCTCTCCACCGACATTTCTTCTTGGGAGCACACTTTTCCGTGGACATATTGGTAGGCATGCCCATTATTGAATCGAGACAACAACAATGGCGCAAGGTTGTGCTCTGCAAGTAATGTATGAAAGTGGAGCTCCTCTTTGTAGTTGATAGCACTGGTCAGTTTCTTTACTTGAGGCAATTATCCTGAGGCGGGATAGAAACCGTCTTACTCTCTCGATCGATGGTGATCTCTGTGCCATCTCCGTAGACCTTCACCAGAACAATCTCACTCGTGGTGAGTCTTTCCACTTTGAACAGCTGCCTCAATTGGTTATTTTCACGTTAAGAAACAGTTGTGTTTCTGTCGGGGTACACGAACAGAATTTGTTTTCCCATCGGCAAGTTGCGTGACTCGCAACTTACCATCATGTGCATTCCATTCTTTGAAGAGGCATGGAGCAAGGGCTCGGACTGAGACTTCGGGCTTGGATTTGTCGAATGTAGTCCGTTGTTGGGGAATATCAGCCGCCATGTTCGAGAGAATGAGTGAACGAGAGAGAAAAGAAGAATGGAACGGCTCATTTTATCAGGGGGCGGGCAGTGGCGCAATTATGCCTCCCGGGCGGAGGGCGGGCCGGCGGGAGGGCCGCTTGATCTAGAATATGAGCACGAATTAGAGCAGGAAATAGAGCGGTCAGTGATGGCTGCAGGTTTTGCTTTTCTTCAGCTGTTGTGTGACGTGGTGGTGAGATCTGATTCAGCACGTGTGGACTCCAACACGCTCGCTAAACCTCGAGCGCTAAAGCCCGGAGTGTCTTAGCTCCGATTCAAGACACATGGTCCGCCGCTGTGTCATGTACTCCTCTGTACCGAGATACCTCATGTAGGTGAGTATGAAGTACGGGGGAACCACATTAACTGATGTCCAATTGCTAGGTCACCGTGGTTATTCCTCCCATGTCGAGTTCAAGACAATGGCCATCGTACAAGGGCTAGATCTGCAGCGCCACGAAATGAGTTTTCGTTGTACTCGAGATGGATTGTATAATAGGAACCTTCTGCGTATCATTTTGATGAGCAACAACTTCACTGCCATTCAAAAGACTATTATTCTACAGCTTTCTACCAAGATACCCAAAATTCATTTGTTTCGTCCAATCTACAACTTTCACAATGGGCTCAATTACTCCAAAGCCAGATTCTCTCCTGTATAAGAACTTTGAACGCAATCCAGCTCTGGTCATCACTTCTGGTGAAGGGATTTATCTTAATATCGACGATGGCCGAAGAATCTTGGACGCTACCAGTGGTGCCGCAGTTGCTTGTTTAGGTTATAGCAACCGTGAGGTTAGAAAGGCCATGATTGCTCAGATGGAATCCATTTCCTACTGCCATCCCGGTTTCTACAAGACACCCGTTGCAGAAGACTTGGCAGATTTCCTGGTTGCTTCCACGAACGGCCAACTCTCGAAGGCTGCGCTTGTTGGATCAGGTATGTTTAGCATTTTTTGGTCCAGATTTCCCCAAGCCAAGAATGTATCTAATGATGAGAAACAGGCTCCGAAGCAGTCGAGGTCGCGATCAAGCTCGCAAAAACCTACTTCTCTCAACTCTCTCCTCCGCAGCCTGCAAGAACACAATTCATTGCCCGAAGAGGAGCATGGCACGGAGCCACACTCGGAGCTTTGACATTCGGTGATTTCAAAGGCCGAAAAGAACCCTTCGTCTCTCTGCTTGCACGAAATGTTTCCCAGGTCTCTGCTTGCAGTGAATATAGAGGGAGACTTGAGGGTGAAACCGACGCGGATTATGTTGATCGCTTGGCTGAAGAGCTTGAGGATGAGTTTCAGCGTATCGGTCCTCATCGAGTTGTTGCCTTCATGGCTGAGACTGTGGGAGGAAGCGTAAGTGCAGATACCATCCAAAAAGAGAAAATTACTAAAAGGGGTTTCAGTCAACTGGTTGTGCCACCGCTGTTCCAGGATACTTTCCTGCGGTAAAAGCAGTCTGCGAACGCCACGGCGCCCTGCTCATTTTGGACGAAGTCATGTGCGGTATGGGTCGCACTGGTACTGTTCACGCCTGGGAACAAGAAGGTGTAGTCCCGGATATCCAAACCGTAGGCAAGGGTCTCGCTTCGGGTTATGGAACAATTTCCGCCGTGCTCATCAATAAGTGGCTCGTCTCTAAGCTGCAGGAAGCAGGCAAAGGTTTCGCTCACGGGCAAACCTACATGGCACATCCACTTTCCGCCTGCGCTGCCTTGAAAGTTCAACAAATCGTGAAGGAGCAAGGCCTGGTAGAGAACGTGCGCAAATTGGGTTTCTACTTCCAGCGGCGCCTTGAGGAAGAGCTCTCTGCTCACCCCTATGTTGGAAACATTCGCGGCAGAGGGTTGTTCTGGGCAGTTGAATTCGTGGCTAACAAGCAAACCAAAGCTGCTTTCCCAACGAGCTTGAACTTGAATGTTAGAATGCATACCAAAGGCCTCCAGAAAGGGTACGAGCTTGCTCTGTTCAATGCTCCAGGCTCTGTGGATGGCTATGCCGGAGACCATGTTGTCTTGGCACCGCCGTACATCGTGACCGAGGCAGATATTGATGACATTGTTGAACGACTTGTCAGAGTTATCAACGATACATTTGCGGAATTGGGCTTTTAGATTGTGTGGTAAAAAGGACGGACTGTTAGACTACATTTCAGACGGCGGTGTTCAGGGCTAGATTTTGTTTACCACTAATTAATTCTTTTGAGGGAGTCTATAATATCCAGATGGTTGCCACGAACAGTTAAATCATGTCAGTGTGTTAGTTGCGACCCTTGATGACGAGAAACTAAGCGCAATCCCTATCGTGAATACCTATAATCGGACCTGCTACGGGTCTTACATCCAATCAACTGACCATTCAGCACATTACCATGAAAAGTCTGCGTAGTTTTGTTAAAGTATTTCCGCCACCAGTATTTGGTGATGAAAGCCAACCTCAAAAGTCTTACCTAGAAGTCACATTTGCTTCTTCAACATTAGGCGAGGGTCTTGAAATGGCGTAACCCACATGTGAGATTTCTTTGGATGCGGCTAAACTTTCGTCTGAATCAGGTTGATCAAGCCACGAATCGTATGCCAACCACGTTCTAGTTCTAGTGACCTGAGAGCCTAAGCGGGTGACCCGAGACAGTACTCAGGTAGAGTTTTCTTACTAGTCTCGCACATTGAATGCAAGTTTCAGCTGACTGATGATTGAATCAGTGGGATCTCGGGACTCGCAACTCCTTGGGCGCAATCTGGACATTGCAGAACTCGGATCGTTACCTTCTCATCATTTATACACTGTGCTTTGACGTCAGATTTCTTGGGTAAAATTAGGGAAGATAGTTAAGATCAAATTGACGTATTTATGACTATCCTTTTGCTTGCTTTCTAAGAGTTGAGAGCTGAAAACTCCTTGAATGTGAGCCGGAGGTACCTCTACATAATATCGTCGCGCTCATTTTCTTGACACATGCGAGACAAATGACCGCCAATTAATTTCCACGAATAATCTTTGAAAACTCCCTTCGGTGGTGAAGATCAATGATTCACTATATGAGTCTTGTCCAACCCACAAGAGCTATTTGTCTTACCTCGGGTGGTGCCATCAGTTAAAGATGTGGGATTCTGGATTGAGAACGCCGATCTCATCGCGACATTGTGACAGTGGCGGAATGGAACTGCTCGATCTCCTTCAAGGGTGCTTAGTGGGCATTTAGGGGCTTGGCCACAAGATGATGAAGGTTTTTAAAGTTCCAATTTTTGGGGTTGTCCCCCTCACTTCAGTTTTCAACTCTCAAGCATCACGATATCGCAACTGTCCTTACCATGGCTTCAACCAAATCCCTAAAGGGGTTTCTTACGAGCATCGGCCTCGATGTCCTCCTCTCATCCAGCACTGACATGAAGTTGCTGATCTTGCTGAGAATGGTTCGGCTGTTCGCCTGTGGAGGAGCCACACTTATTCTGGCGCTTTACTTGTCAGCGTTGGGATTTTCCGACTCCAGCATCGGTCTCTTCATGACACTCACGCTTCTGGGCGACTTGCTCATCAGCGTAGTCCTGACATATGTGGGAGATAGAATGGGAGTTCGTATCACAATAGCTTTTGGGTCCATTTTGATGGTTATAAGTGGGATTCTTTTCGCCGTTCTGGAAGACTATTGGTTACTACTGATCGCAAGCATACTGGGAGTAATTAACCCAAGGTAAGCAACAGAATCGATACCCACTCTTTCTGTTGCAGTCACAAGTTAACTTCTTCCCATAATTACAGTGCAAATGAAGTCGATCCATTCAAAGCTATTGAAGAATCCGCGATCGCTAGATTAAGCACCCCTGAGAACTGTACCGACTTCTTTGCATGGTGGAGTCTCTTAGGAATGGTCGGAACTGCCACGAGCACCCTTCTTACCGGATTCACAATCAACCGATTACAGCATGTGCTTGGATATACCAGCCTTGAAGCTTACCGGGTAATTTTTCTCGCATATGCTGCCGTGGGTGTTTTCAAGCTACTTTGTTCCCTCTGCATCAGCTCCAACATCGAGCTGGACACGACTGAAGTATTGGGCAGCAATGACAAAGTTGGCGCGTCGGACGAACAAAGGCCTCTATTAACAGATCAGCAAGAATCCCAATACAAGACCATCGTTGAGCTGCCTCAATCAACCAGTTTGAAAGCGGAAGACGAGAGTTCCTCTTACATGTTTACACCCAAGTCTTTCGACTTCATGTGGAAATTATGCTTAGCAATGGCTCTGGACTTCGTTGGTTCCGGACTGGCTCAAATATCCTGGATGACCTATTTCTTCAAACGAGAATACCATGTCGAAGAAGGATCGCTGGGATCAGCAATATTCGTCGCAAGCTTGGTCTCGTCCGCCCTGAACTTAGCTTCTGCACCACTTTCGCGCGCTATCGGACAGGTTCCGACGATGGTCGTCTGCCATACCATCAACTCGATTTCTCTTCTCATGATATCCGTTCCGAACAAGACGTTGGCACTGCTCCTGTTGATGTTCCGAATCGTCACAAGAGAGCTGGACAATGCACCAAGGCAGGCATTCATTTCCGCTGGGGTGCTTGATAAAGAGCGAACTTCTGCAATGGGGACGATAAATGTTGTCAAGACCGTAGGCAGCTGTGCGGGTCTTTTCTTGACGGGTCAATTCGCCGCGATGGGCAAATTCTGGATCGCTTTCACGGTAGCGGGCTGCTTGAAGCTAGGATATAACGTTTTAATTGCGGCGTTCTTCTGGAACCACAAGGGCCGGACAGCATAGAGTTGTGCTTCTCTGTCGTACCCAGCTCGGAATTGGGTTGTACATTCTAACTTGTTTTTTTTTTAGAGCCACAAGGGTTGGACAGCGTGGATTTGTGCTTCGTTGCCATGCGCTGCATAAACTTGGGACGTAATTCTTTTTCTATTGCGGCGCCATTTTGGTACCACAAGGTTGGACAGCATAGGTGCGTGCCTCGTTACCTGTGCACTGCGTGGATTTTGGATGTAATATTTACTACGGCGTTTTCTGCAGCTATACGGGTGGGACAGGCTGGATTTGTGGCAATGCTATTACTGCTGTAGTAAAGATCAGCTCCAGGGTAATTCGCTACCCGAGTTGGACCAGTAATTATTTAGATTGAAATTTGAACAAGGATACTCAAAACCATGCGCTTGGAGGAGTACAAACCAAAACAATTCAGTCGTTGTTAGGCAGGCTTTGAACGCGTATCTTGTGCTACAATTCAACACAAGTCTACTGACCTTACACGTAAGAAGCTTTTGACCCGGCTGAAAAGAAGGCTTTTTTTTTTAAGCCATGCCTGGAATTTCATCTCCTTAGTTGCTTAAAGTACGTACGTCATACTAGATGCAAGACAGTCAGTCCAAGAGCAAATAAGTAGAGATCTCCAAATCCTACTCGTCAACATGAGAAACAACCTCATACTCTTGCACTAATGCCCAAGAGAGGTCTTTAATACTGTTGCTTTTCTCTCCGTTGATCTGCTCTCCCCCTTTCAGCATTTCTTCGAAAGGCTTTGTAATCCTTTTATCACCCCATTGCTCTAAAACTCCAATTTCATTGAATCCGGAAATGAAAAGTCGTTGGTCTGCCCAGTCAAGGTATTCGGGATCAAAACGGCGTCCATAATTGCTCCATCTTCTCAAGAAGCTAGATGAACACATTTGAAATGTCAACCTTTCGATCTTGCTGCCCATTTTCTGAGAATGTAAGATACCCACAATTGCAGTGGCGGTATCATACTCAATATCAGAAGCATTTTGTTTGATAGCGTGGTATTGGTAGTCTCTAAATTCTTCGTTTGCATATAAGTCCAACACCGTGGACTTAGCCACAAGTTCCAGTGCTTGCGCAAACTGAACACAGTCTGTTCCAGAGGCGATAGCGCACTGAATTTCAGTCAGGTTGGGACAAGAGAAACGAACCTGTTTGAGAAAGTCTGTTGAAGGTGGGTTTGCACCTCGCTCAACCGAGAGTTTGAACGCAAGAGAGCATAGGCCAGGCAAGGTAAATTTGTTAGCATCATATATAGCTTCCAAAACCTAAAGTACCAACATAATCTTGGTTGTAATCTTGAGGGCTCAGTCCCTGATGAAACGTTTTCTGTTGGTTCGATGAGCCCCAGCTTGTCGAAGATTGCTATCAAGTGCCAGATATCTTCAACCAAATCATCTGCTTTCGCTTAGAAATCATATTTATGAGCTGTGGATTCACAAAGGTGCATTGAACGACGTTCGTCAACGGAACTTGCAGAGAGAATATTATATGTCTTGTATCGGAAACGTAGGTAACTTCATACTACCACTTATCGTGAATCGAAGATGTGAGGTAGTGGCCGGGCATGTGCCTCTAAGGATCTACCAAATAGAATAGAATAATGACGAGTGAAAGTTGAACAAGACAAGCCTTAACTTTGTCACATCACAGGGGAGCAAGGTGTATGCAGAGGTCGTATGTTGACACAGCCAGAATGAGTATCAATGGTTTCTGTCCATTCTCCCTTCCATTCTCATTTTGAATACAAGAAACATCCCGACCCTCCTTAGAGTTGGCATGAGCTAGGCTAAGTTACAGCAGCTTAAAGAATGCTAACCAACTTCTCGGCAGCATAATGGATGTTAGTACCCCACTTGTCAGGAGTGGTCTGAATAACCAATTCCTCATCATCAATGAGAATCTCATTATAGCCACTTGCCAGCTTCTCCACCAACCTCAATCTGCACACGCCTTTGGGTACCAGCTCCTCGAGGCCCTCCCTGAGCATGTCGTCATCGCCAAACTTCTCCCTCTCCAACTGATCCACAAAGCTCTCAAAGTAGCTCTTTGCGAAACTACCCAAGTTCGTTTCCCAATCATCGCGGACGTCCTTGCCTCCATTCTTGAGCATCTGTCCGAGAGCCTCAAACTCAGGCTCGAAGACAAACTTCTCGTTATGCAGAGCCTTGCGTGCCTTCTCTAGCAGAGCGCCGATCTGTGGCTCATAATCCACTTTCACTGAGTGTCGGGCAATATAGCTTAGGCTGCTCGCGCCCTCCGGCTGCGGTGCGGTGGAAAGGGCAGTCGCAAGCTCTTGCGCAACGTAATTGATGTTGCTGCCCAGGTTGTTGGGATGAAAAAGGAGGTTGAGTTGGCCATCTGCAACTTCACAACCTGAATAGCTGAATTTCTCGGAAGGAATCAGGGTGACGGTATGCTTGGGGCAGACTGAATTGATTTCTGCTACACCCATATCTTTGTGTGATTCAAGGAAGTAAGAGAAAGTTGACACAAAACTGTCAAAATAGCTATTTTGTTTGTTAGTGGCATAAGTATTGGACCAGAAGTGGAAGTAATTACGCATAGATACATGCACCAAGAGATCCATGTCCATAACTGCCTTCTGTGGCATAAGGCCAGATCAGGAGAGGATTGACTTCGAATTTCCATGGGACACCAGCGAGGGCAAGCATCTTGGCCTCCAGCTTGGCTTTCTCGTTATCCCACTCGTCGCGCACTAGGGATTTTCCATCAGTAAGTGCGCTCAGTAGGAACTGGACACAACAACAGCATACCATTTTTGCGTGCGGCAAGAGGGATCTTCTCAGCTGCGGGTTTCATGGAAGACATGATTGTTGATGAGGAATTGGGTTGAAGTTTAAAGAAGGATATGTAACTGTGATTTGATGTAGTCTTTGAGAGTTGCTGAAGGATATCTCTCGTGTCTGGGAACTAACGCACTTATATGCACTCTCTCTAACGTGCACATCGTGACTTCCCCTCATCCTTCACCGTATTTCTCCTCTAACCGAGTCTCGAAACGAGTCAACCTTGACGGGAGTTGTCACCCGCCATGTAGTATTCATTGGTGTTGGTGAGACCCTCGTCACCAACCCGACCACCCCAATCACCAGGCAACTACTGCAGAGAGCTCCCCGCATCAAGCCCAATCGCTAGGCTACAGACTACTGCAGGAACCTAAGACAATTGAGACGATGCAACGTCCTGAATAGGCACACCGTCGCTCCCAAGGTTGACTCGAGAGGGGCAACAAAAGAAAAGCGCATTATCCGAAACTGCGCAGGATGCGGTGGCGTTCAGCCATTTGGTGCAACCCAACGGAGCTGAAAGAAGCACCCGCATTATTTGCTTGAACGACAGCGGGAATCCTCTGATGTAACTTTCACCGAGTACCTGCAAGCTGCGGGATTCTGTATAATACACGGGAAGACTGCACCGCGGAAACAGAAACGCGCAGAGACACGAAATTAACGATACAGGGGCATCATTTCACGATGGCAGCTTTGTGAGTATGCCTGCACAACTCTGGATCACAGTGCGATCTGACCCCTCATTTTTAGACCAACGCGCATCCGCCAAAACATCCGTGATCATGTTGCAACCCAGACATCCCCGCTGGCGCTGAAGCTTGCTTCCTTGAAAACAGTTCTGGGATACTCGGTCAACATTGATCCAGAATGGGCGATGCTGTGGAAGAGTCTGCAAGCATACTACCCAGACAACTCGACCTTTATACCCAGCGTTGCCGATACCATAATCACTTGGTGCGATGCATTCCAAACATGGCTCGAAGGAGAGGAGAATGAGGAAAAGGTAGAGAAATTACTCGAAGAATTGAGAACCAGATCAGAATTGAATCTGGTAATCGAGGTATGGACCTTAACTTTCAGAGTGTGAGTAAATCAATGGTAGCTAAGCTCGCATTAGGTTTCAGCAACATCAGGACGGCCCTCCACAAGATGGAGCACCAGCAAATGCGTCTTCGCGATCAGTCTCCCTTCAAGTCCACTTCCTCTGCCACAGCACGTATTGTCTGGATTTGCCACTGATCTTCTCAATCTTTTCACAGCGTCACCGATTCTAGGAGCCACACCTTTGACTACTGCACCGTCAGAATCGGATGATCCAGAGGAGTGGGCAGTCCTTGACCGGAAGCCAGCTAGCACTGCCCACATTCCAGTACGGGGCATGGATACAGAAGATATCCTCCCGACAGTCTCGACCATCCCAAGGCCTGAAGAGCTCACCAAAAAGCCACCATATTGGCTGATTGTCAGGCAGGAGGGAAACAGAAAAGTGGTGGTTCAGGGAAGCCATGGACCAAGTTTGGCCGTTCTAGAGGAATACCTCAAGCGGTGGTGTAGAGGCGATACAACTAGAGCTGACCGAGTAAGTTGGAATGAAAACTCCACCTTTCCGCCATGGTAAAATTGCACGCATGATGCTTACAAGTCAAATCTAGCCACCGATCGTCCACATCAAGCTTCAAGAGGCTGCATTTGGTCTTGGCCTTTTGAACGATACCTTGAGCATGGAAGGGCAGAGATTAAGAGAAGTCAGCGCCACGATAATCTTAGTGTTCGTGGAAAGCGTGCTTGGATATGAGCTTATGACTTCGAGCGTATCAGCAGGCTCGGTATGGGAATTTAGGAGGACAAAGGGTTTCAAGTCGACTGCTTAATTACTACATGTACAATGATTGCATATGGCCTTGCCTTAGAACTAGGATATTGTCGCATCAAATGATTCAAATTTTCGTCAGGCTATTTGGAATACTTCATATATCTCCAATAGATTGAATCGTGACCATCTAGGTAACACATCTTGCATCAGGACTGGAAATGGCTTGCATGTGCACCGAATAACTAGCCACACAATATTCCACGTGTACTCAGCGAGTAATGTTTGTGAAGTGGAAGAAACGTATGGTAACGAATGGCATGCTGGATGAGGTTGTTGTTGGGATCACGTTTCGTGTTGTTGTAGTTGAACTCCGCTGGTTTAAATAGCTAGCGTTTACCTCAAACCCGGTCCGGCATGTCGAGCTACTTTCAATACCGAGGCCAAGCAACACGTTCGTCGGGACAGCTTAACCGGAATATGTAGTTGTGGAGAGAAGTCGTGAAGGAGACGCTATGCTGTCGGCATCGGTCGCATGTCCGAATAAATATCGAGGAACTGCCGACCTCGGCCCAGGATTCAAAGCCGGGGTAGTGGGGCGTGCATCTTCAACTTCCAGAGCTCCTCCCTCCTTCACCAACATACCAGGCACATCATGACTTCTCCCGCACTTCCTCGAACGCTTCTTCGAGCTTCTCGCAAAGCTGCACGTTCTAATGGAGCTCAGTCGGCTTTCAGTCGCGTCCCCCGCCGGAACTTCGCAGACGCCGGACGCGACGACATGACATTGCCGCTGAAGGGGATGAAAGTGCTCGACATGACGCGAGTTTTGGCTGGCGTAGGCAATGTTCATTATAATCTGCAAGTTAATGATCTAACAGAATTGTGTAGCCATACTGCACACAGATTCTCGGTGATTTGGGGTAACTATGCGGCGTCCAGCTACCCCCACCTTTCCATCGGTCCACGAGCTCAGAACTTTTCAGTGCAGATGTAATAAAAGTCGAACACCCTACCAAAGGCGATGATACGCGGCACTGGGGTCCTCCGTATGCGCCTTATCTCTCCGGATCGGGGAAAGAAGGAGTAGGTGAGAGCGCATACTTCTTCTCTGTCAACCGGAACAAGAGATCCTTGGGCCTGTCCTTCCAACACCCCTCCGGCGTAGAGATCCTGCACGAGCTGGCAGCGCAATCCGATATACTCGTTGAAAATTACCTTCCTGGTACACTCAAAAAGTACAAGATGGATTATGATACCCTGCACGCTCTCAATCCGAAACTAATATACGCCTCCATAACCGGCTATGGACAAACTGGCCCATACCGTAACCGTGCTGGGTACGATGTCATGGTTGAAGCCGAGATGGGTCTCATGCACATCACAGGTTCTCGGGATGGTCCTCCAGTGAAAGTCGGCGTCGCAGTAACGGATTTAACGACTGGCTTGTACACAAGCAACTCGATTATGGCAGCATTGATTGGGCGTGGACGAACAGGAAGAGGACAGCACATCGACGTGGCATTGAGCGATTGCCAAGTTGCAACGTTGGCAAATATCGCAAGCAGTTGTCTCATTAGTGGAGAGAAGGATGCCGGGAGGTGGGGCACTGCACATCGTGAGTTTTCATGCTACACATTGCGGCGTCGCTTCTAGCGACCAATTATTGACGACGAGAGTAGCCTCCATCGTACCCTACCGATCATACAAAACCAAAGACGGCGATATCTTGTTTGGTGGCGGTAATGACCGTCTTTTTGGCCTTATCTGCGATGGTCTTGGAACTCCCGAATGGAAGACATCCCCTAAATTTGCTGTTAACCCTTCCCGCGTTGCCAACCGTCTAGAACTTGATGAATCAATCGAAAGCATCACGAAAACAAGAACGACACAAGAGTGGCTTGAAGTTTTTGAAGGCTCAGGCCTACCCTATTCAGCCGTAAATGATGTCCAAGGGACGCTCAATCACGAGCATGTTCTTGCCCGAGACATGGTGAAAGAAATGGACCACGAGTTCTGTGGGCCGATCAAGATGGTGAACACACCAGTAAAATATAGCGAGAGCAAGCCCAGTATCCGAAGCGTACCTCCAATGTTAGGGCAGCATACGGATGAGATATTGAGGGATGTGCTGGGGTACAGTGCGGATAGGATCGAGGAACTCAAGTCAGAAGGTGCCGTAAAATAAAAATCTGTGAAAATCCGTGTGCTGTACATAGTAAGCAGACATGCGATTGGGTATCATATAGGTTGATTGTAGCCAAAGAGTGCTTGTTCAGTAATCTGTTCAAGCAATAACCAACGCTATGAAGATCGCCATCCTGAGACCCATATATTGATGTGTCAATGATCATGCCACAACCGAAACTTGGAATTTCGCCTACTGCAGCCATGAACACTAGACAGTGGAATGTCTTCAGAAATTTTGAAACCTGGATGGCTCTCAATGACGTCTCAAGAGCGGCGGCCATACTGAAGATGCTTAGTCACCAAGATTGACAGAACAACGGCAGTTATTCTGCATATCACAGCTGGTGCAAGTCCTCAACACTCGCTCAACATGCCACAAATACAGTTGTATATGAGCCTCTCACCTTCCACAATTCTGCTTGAAGATGACGACTAGAGTTTCAAAGGTTGAGACGATCAATTACCGACCTGGAGGGTTTCACCCAGTTCATATTGACGATGCCTTCAAAAAAGGTCGATATATCGTGATCCATAAGCTTGGGCATGGAGGTTTTGCCACAGTCTGGCTTGCTAGAGACACCGTCCGCTTGAGATATGTTGCGTTGAAAATCCTTGCGGCAAGATTGTCCAAAGACTGTCCAGAGGTAGAGATGCTGCGGCGGTTGAGAAATAGCGACGACCATCGTGGGAAGCCATACGTGATGAGTATGCTGGATCATTTCTTCATTGATGGGCCAAATGGAAATCACCTCTGTGTCGTGAGCGAGGTTGGAGGACCAAGCATCAAGCAGTTCAACGACTGCCCGGGGTTTAAGAGCGGAACGAGGCGACTTAGGAGTGAAGTTTCAAGAAGAGTTGCGCTCCAGGCGACAGAGGGGCTGGCTTTCATCCACAATGTGGGGATTGTCCATGGTGGTATGTGACGTCTGAGAACAGGTCTGACGAACGAATACTGATTAGTTCTTGCTGGTCAGATTTCACTGCTGCGAACATTCTCCTTCAACTTGCCAACATAAATGAATGGACTATCGATGAAATCCATCAAAGGCTTGGAGTTCCGCAAACTCAGGAACTCCACAGTACGATCGGGAGTGCAGAGAACTTGTCGGGGCCTAGGTACACTGTAACAGATATTAGTATGAAGCAAGTAGATCCTAAGTGGCTGTCCGACCATATCATGATCATCGATTTTGGAATAGCCTTCCTCCAGGCCGAGTCATCTCCAGATATCGGAACCCCAAAGGCTTACTGTGCACCTGAATTCCTCTTTAAAATCCCGCGCAGTGTTTCATCGGATATTTGGGCGCTGGGTTGCACGATCTTTGAAATCCGAACTGGCTCTGCCCTCTTCCGATACCGTGGAGCTCCATCCCGAGATCAAATGCTGATGGCGGTCGTAGAAATGCTCGGAAAGTTACCTCCTATATGGTGGAATGAGTGGGAGAAGGGGAGAGAATGGTATGGGAAGGAAACCAAAGAAGGCGGCCAGTTAGCCGAAACCATCCAAGGCACTCTCCGTCAAGACATCATGGAAATAGGGTTACATGATGGCGACGCCCCAACGCCTCCTTCGAGACGATTTAACACAACATTTTCCAGCGAGGATACCGATCCGTCCAAACATGCACATGTTTTGCTTTCAGAGCAGCACCAGGACAGCACCAACCGCCTTATAGCCTTAATTGATGAGCTTACAACGAGCGAAGCAGCTGATGTAATAGCCTTGGTGAACAAAATTTCCGGCTCCGACGACAAGTCAAGTTCCGGATCGGGTGCAGGCTCTGGGGCAGCGCAAACTTTGTCTAGTGGCAGCGGCTCCAGCAAACAGCAGTCGGGTTCTGGGTCGGGCTCTGGGTCTGGATCCGGATCCGGATCATCGAAGGCTAAGAGCGGAGAGAAAAGTATATCCTCGGAAGGAATTTCATCTGAAACCCCTGCATCAACACGAGAGAAAAATTCTGAGATAGACCAAGATGCTGTGACGGAAGAAACCATATCACCGCTTGCGACCGTAAAAGAGTTGCTTGAAGAGGAAGGCACAGTGATAACAGATGCTGAAGGAGAATTACTCGAAAACTTGCTTCGAAGAGTCCTGAGACTGTTACCAGAGGAGCGAATTTCAGCTGCTGAACTGGCCAAGCACCAATGGTTTTCAACACTCTACACAGAGAGTGCAGTCGCAACAGATGTTTTGACATAGTGGCCGCTGGTCCCAGCAACGGTCTGAAAACTAAAAGCATGTTAGATGCAGTCGACTTCATTACGGAGCTTTCGTACACAAATGCTTGCGAGGCATTTACTGGTCAATTTCTCTTCCAGGCATTATCGGGGCAACACTCACATGATTTTGATACGTATTGGGTGCTGGATGCTGCCAAGGTGTATGGCTGTCGACAATGATCGGGTCATAGAGTACACGAGGGCGGGCTTGGATCTGTAAATAGTCGAGATTATAAATTACACAGTTATAAAACAGAACGAACCTCTTTTTTTGTGGATGCTGTTTGGCATGAAGTGAGCAAAGGACGGGCCCGACCACGAAATATAAGGGGAAGTGAGCTGATACTGGTCACGTGAAATACGTCACGTGCATCTGATCTTCAAATCTTTTTCGACTCGCTCTTGTGCTTCTACTGTTCCACTGCAAACGCATCGCGCAGACATCCCATCCATCAGGACCAGAAACGTCTATCGAGCGTCGCGTCAATTGCGACAACTACGACTCTTGACACACTCTGCTGAGCTTCATCGCCTGGCCATCCTAGGGTTGTCGTACATAACCCTCAGTTCACACCGTACGTCAACAAACTGTCCAATTGGCCTCGGTCAAGCTCGACATTGAGCTCCAGGTCAAGTCCTACCACTGCAACAGTACACTGGAAAACAAGCGATTGATCTTCTAGTGAGAGACTTCCCGGCGCAAAGCTCCCTCAACTTAGTAGAGACCCAGCTATCAACAAACATGGCCGACGAACCCCCAAAGTCTCCAGCTGCAGCTGGCAGCAAACCGCTTCCAACGACCGAATCGCCTCCAAGATATGTCCCTCAATTCTCTGCCGCAACGGAGATGATTCTCAAAAGGATCAACTCTGGCGTTTCGTCCTCCCTTTCCCTGTCTGCACTTGCTGGGACCCCGCCCGGGTTCGAGGACATGCGACGCAATGTTCTGTCTACCATGAAGACTACTCATAACATGGAAATACCTACTACTCCAATTGGAAATAACAGGGGTAAAACTGCAAGAGCGAATGCGAACGCAGGAGGCAGCGCGTCGGCTTCGAGGGCATCTGCGACACCGACGGGCAGCAATGCTGGCGGAACAAGCGCGAAGGGGAAGGCCGCAGCAAAACCCAGGGGCCGAGCAGGTACAAAGAGAAAGAGGGCGAAGGAGGAAGAAGAGACAACCGAAGAGGAGTCTGATTCTAATATGTCTAAGTTGGGAGGAGACTCCGAATCTGAGGAATCCGAGGTTGAGACCCAGCTGCCGAAGATTACACAATCTGGACGACAGGTAAATAAGCCAGCACAATTCGTGCCAGAAACCTATGGCACCTCAACGAAGCGAAGGGCACCTTCAAAGCGATCACAAGAGCAAGCTCTGTGCAAGAGATGTGGTCGAGGACATAGCCCGCAGAACAATATGATTGTTTTCTGCGACGGATGCAACCTCGGTTGGCACCAGATGTGTCACGACCCTTCTATACACGACGATACAGTCAAGGACGAGAAGGCCCCATGGTACTGCGCAGATTGTACACGCAAGAAGGGAGGCAAGACGACTCCTGGGTATGAGACAGTACGAGGTGTAAGCTGGCAAGGCAAGAGCGCAGATGAGGTAGCATCCCCACCCCTAAGGAATGGATTTGAACAATTCTGATAGTGTCTAGAAAAGAGCATACCTGAGCTCCCTTCCTCACCAACAACTCGTCTCTCTCCTGCTCCAAGCTTCGGTGCTTCACCCTAACCTACCCATTTTCCCACCTGTCTCGAGCACCCATCCTCCCCACGCATTTGTTCCCGTTATTCCTCCTGCGCGCCAATCTCCCGCGTACCAGGGACGAACAAATATACATCCTCAGCAGCCGTTTCCTCCTTCAGCAACTTCCACAGCTGGTCTCTTCACACGTGCCGAGGCTAATCCCACTGCACCCATAAATTTTATCCGCAAGATTCAACCTGGCAAGTCGAATTCCCCCACCATCGCCACCCCTCCTCCCGGATACACGACATTCGCAGCTTCGCAATCTTCGTTCATGAATAGCTCGTCTAACCATCCAGCAATGGCTACCGAAGTAGGTGGAGAAGAAAGCAGGGAAAGCACACCGGCTAGCCCACCGTACCCCAAAGCCGGAACAGGCTTGATGTCGAAGCTAGGTCCTGACGAGGACGACCTGGACTGGCTGGTAGATCATAACGATTTTGATTCCTTCAATCACATGGTTTTCAATGATCGCGGTGAGAAGGTCGAGGAAAACGGCATGCGAGTGAATGGTGCTTGACCAAGCAATAATAGTCGACGGACAAAACTAGAAATGCAGTCCTAAGAAGTGGTGCATTTTGTATTATTCCATACTTTTAAGAGCTAAAGACTCCAACGAGATGATGCACGGCGTTGCCGGTTACTGCTGGTTTAGGCGGACTAGGGGCGGATTATTCACAATCATGTTCTCTGCGTTGTCTACCATCTCTTACGTTTCTGCCTTGTGCCTACACCAGTGAGCCATCACGAGTCTTGCATCATCATAGGATGAAGCACCATTCAAAGCTATCTAATTAATAAATATTCACCTTTTCAACCCACTTCAATTTGCTTGCGGCTTCTTTACCTCATTATTTACTCCCGCGTTTTATCCTCGCTGAAGTTTAAAGTCGTTCGTTGCTTGCTGATACAGGTCGTCGTTGGGAAGTCCCAGTCATTCTCCACTACCTTCCCCACAGACAAAATCTCTTTACGCGTTTCAATTCAAGCATCGTATCATACAGTTTATTGGAATACAGTAGCGAAGGACAGCTGATACTCGACTCAATCAGGACTCAACAGGACCATTTCATAAAAGTGAAGAGAACTATTTACAAGAACCTGGTATTATATCCTGGCCCACATAACGTCATCATAATCGTCTAGTCGGCAACATCATCAACTCGAATTCCAGAACAGGGATGATCACACAACAAAGACAAAGGTATTGCACATCGCAATCATAACCTAAATTTAGTCTCCATCTTTTCTGCCATCCAACCATCCACTATTGGGTACCCATACCACCTTTCGCTCCTGGATACTTGCTAAACTGGCTGTAGTCCAGCTTATTCAGTTGAGGGCAAATGGTCCCTCCCTGTGCCGAACCCACAGCTGAATTCAACTTGCTGTTTGCTGGTGCGGGATTGGTATACAACTGTTCCAACAAATCAGGACCAGCCTGAATCAACAGCTGGAAGATAAAACACTCGAGGTTATTTCCCTGCGCCAGTGTCGCACCATTGAACACGCCACCAGTCAAATCAGTGACATCGACACCGGTAAAGGTGTTCGTCTTGCCAGTGTTACCACCAATGTTGAGGAATTGAGGATACTGCGCGGCGGCGGCAAGAACATCGGTCAAGAAGAATGGGACGGTGTATTCATCGCCGATAGCACGCTTGTACCAGTTCTCTGGGATGCGTTCATATCCCTCAGTCCACTTGAAGCTACCTGACTTTCCCGAAATAGCAAAGAATGACTTTAGCACATCTTGGTTGAGAACGCCTTCGGGGTGTTCTTGTGACTTGTTGCCCATGAAGCGGTAGATAAAGGTGAACGCGGCAGGTTGAACGAGGACGCCAGAGAAGGGGCCGTTGAAGAAGTACGGGTTGTTTTCGATGGATTGTTGGAAGCGTGCAGCTCGGAACGGGGTCAAAACACTCAAGTCGTAGTTGGCTGTAGCAGGGTTTGGCTGCATATCAAACAGCTGCTGGAATTGCGAGACGATGACTTTGTACGCGTTGCCGTACTGGTAGAGATCGGGGCGCGTGGGTGACACGTCGGCCTCGTACTTATTGTAAGATCCAGAAATACCTTGTGGGGTGCCGAGCAGGCCTAGAAGTCCTGGAACATATGGAGTTGGACCGCCGATGGACCATTGTGTGAGATCACCATCAAAGATGGCACCGTACTGGGCTAAGAATCCGCCGAGGTCTTTTCCCATTCCAAAGACTGGGGACAGATATCAGCCATTGTTCAACTCAGAGATAGAATCGACATACCAGCATAAGTTCCATCGATGAATTGCTGAATGGTTGCTACACCATTATGGGGGATATAGCCATGATTTGCCATGGCGTTGAGCCCGGGACAGGGTCCACGATTGTCGCCTCCAGCAATATTTGGTGCGACGAATTCGTACTTGCCATGTGTCGAAACATACTGGGTAGTTGCGTCAAAGGTTGGGGCTCTATAATTCATGCGGTGTTTTGCAACGGCTTCTGCAATGTTGGCAGCAGCATTGGCATCTCTTTCTGCCTTGGCAGCATACTCTATAGCAGCAGCTGGGAACGCTGCTACTTGCGAGACACACAAAGCGGCTACGCCCAGGATGCCGGTCGAATACTTCATAGTGGAGATGTGTAAGATGTGTACTAGGTATCCTTAGACGATGATTTCTGTTGACAGATTGTCGACACGAGGATAGAGACAACTTGTAGATAGGATCAGCTTGATATGATATACTCTTTCTCAGCACTACCTTGGCCTAGATCACACGAAGCTTTGTAGCAGGCACTAGCTAGCTGCTTTTGGTTGGCAATACTTGGAAAAGATTTATGGTCCAAGGAAACATGGAGGCCGGCAAGACCAAAACTAGGTTTTTCTCACTGTCATGGGCCATATTCTTTAACGTGGATAACGCAGCTGAAGCAATTGAAGTTCGTCCCTCCTCGTCACTAAAACAAGCTTAATGCAACGGCGCCATGGAGAAGTTTAGCGCCGGCTCTTAGTCTCGGATCGACGGCAGATATACCCTATGGGGGACTAGAATGTGCCGTTGTGAGGAGATCTTGATGGCGCAGATATCAAATTTTGAAAAGAACCGCGGCTCTTTGGCTGAGCAGTGGGCCTTGTATTTAGAATCAGCAACCTTGGATTCGTCGAATGGATCCCCGCTATAACTCGCGCTTCTGATCTGGAGTCCCGATCACTGAATACGCTAGTGAAAGGGGTGTAATCCAGGGTAAGTAGCTGAGTACCACACAACTCGTAAAGTCAATGAGACCTCAGTGGCCTCGGTCACTAGTATGCGGGGTCGCTATACCTCTGAGACTCCATTGCTCAATGTCAGCACTGGAAACCTTTGAATCCGAATCTGAGCTGCGGAAAATAGTGCACTCAGCTTGGACACTTCACCAAATGCCGGTGGCGAGATACACTTTGCAGATTCCATTTCTGAAAAGCTGAAGATCCCTTCAAAATTGTCATGTATGGATGTTACAAGTGGCGACGAGGTTTTCAGAGCGCGCACTGCAACTCGTTTCTGGGAGCTTGATCGACAATCATAAGCTTGTCATGGATAACGTGGTCGTTTGATAAACCCCTCCTTTCCCTAGTAGCGTCTAAAAGCGTCAAAGAAGTAATGTCACCTCCGAGGTTTCCAGGCGTCCCTGGATCGCCAGCTGGGGTGGCAACATACGTCTCAGTCTCTACATTCTCACTATTCTCGGCAGTTGTCCAACATTCCCTGTCAATAACAAGCCACTGGAATCATGTTTTCAGCGCACGTTGAGATACTATGAATTTGCGTAAAATGACCAAAGCGCCTAATGCAAGCCACAAATATGAGTCTCAGGAAGCTGAGATTGTGGTGAAAAATCAAAGACGATCGATCCCAGTAGATAGTGAGCCTGGCCAAGCAAACGGGAGTATCGTTGAATCTACGTGGAAATCTCCGGAGCTTGCCACCCTTGCCTTATGGTGAAGGGAACATTGGGAACTCGAGACGAACATTGTGGAACCAGACGAGTAGACCAAACGGGCTGGAATCAAAGATGCGCGACTTCGTTCTTCTGGTGGGTGGCACTTGAGAGATGCCAGAGAAGTTTGGAGAAAAAACTCCGGAAACTCCGAATTTCCGTCGATATGGTACAACACTTCACAGTGCCGCTCTTTTCACGACTAAGTGAAAGATACAAAGTATTGAGTCTAGTTCAAAGGGCTTGACAGCTAACTACTGATTTGCAAATTTTGTGACTAGTGAGCAGACAGGCCGTAGGGAAGAGATTGGTGAGGGAGATGTCGAAAGGAGTCGGTGATGGGATTAGATGAATGATCCAATTGAGCCCCAAATGATTCTACCGCTGCTTGCTCCTTCTTCCTACCTAGCAGCAACGTTATTGGTGTGATCCAGGTGACAGTAGCAAAGATTCATGCCACTGTCTCTCTGCTCCTTCCCTTTTTGAATCTGGATGCAATTTCCAAATCACAAAGCTGAAAGGGCCATGGCGCCAAAGCTTTCTCAATCGGTGATACCGTCAATATACATCTCCATGCACCATGGATTGGGAAGCTATTGCTTTTGATAGCTCTGCTCTCGTCGCCGGTCTCTTTCTACTCCAATATGGCGCCGACAGTTTCATCGAAAATTCAGCCCTCATTCTCGAGCAAGTCGGCATTTCGCCTACCTTGGCACACCTGGTGACTGCTGGAGCTGAGTGGGAAGAGGCATAGTAACACTGATCCTTCTGACGCTGCATCTACTGATGCCATATTAGCTTGCAATAGTAGTGGCCTCAATCCTTCAGAAACGAACACCAATTGGCCTTGGGAATGTCATCGGATCATCTATCTCGAACATCCTCGGCGGTCTCGCGGTCGCTATGCTATTGTATCCTGGGAAAATGACCTTCGACTCATGCGCAAAATTCTACAGCGGCGCATCTTTCATCTCTTCATCGATTTTCCTTCTCATACATTATACAGGGGGGATGGACTTCACTGGCGGGCTGTTCTACCTGGTATTCTTCGCAGTCTACATCTTTGCAGTTGGGCTCGCCATTTACGAGGGTTACCTCACCATGCCAGTGACTGATGAGGATCCCTTTTCGAGCGAGGGCGATGCAACGATACCAAAACTCGTTATTCCGGATCAGAGTCAGATTGCGATCGATAATGATCCTGCAATGGACCCCGAGCTTCAAATATCCCTTTTACCATCCCTAGAGATTCGGCCGTCGATATGTACTCCACTTCTTGGCCCTTCCTTAACTCCAAATCATGCGTCTCTATCGCCACTCGTTCGACCATCATTGATGCCGATTCCAACCCTCAGCCCACGACCGACTCTTGGTCGAGGTATGACACAAACAATGGGTCCAATCAGGGCCCGTACTTTTCGATCTCTACGTACGGTTCACTCGACTAATAGCCGGACACAGGGAGCCAGCTTTCGAACCGTCGGTTACCACACAATCAGGATGATATTAGGATTTGCGGCTGTCGCACTCTCTGGATTTGTCCTTTCTTATGCTTCTGCGAGTTTGGCTGAGTCATTTCACTTATCAGGCGCCGTATTTGGTCTTACAATTCTGTCTATCTTCTCAACGTTGCCCGAAAAGTTTATTTCGATTATTGCGGGCTTAGAAGGCGACAGCTCTCTGTTAGTAGCTTCGATCGCCGGCAGCAATGTTTTCCTCTTAACTCTGTGCCTCGGAATTCTCCTCGTAGCAGGAGGTGAAGGTGATGCAGATGCTATATTAGCTACGAACCTGTTACCGTTCGAGGTCTGGTGCACATGGGGCTGTGCCGTGATACTTCTAGTCATTGTCTGGGTTGGAGGCAGGTGGTGGATGGGAGCTACTCTGTTCATGCTGTATATTTCGTTCAATGTCTTAGAACTGACAGTCTATAGAAGGTGAATTAATTATATAGTTAATAGATGGGTGCAAATGGGATCTGCAGAATACCAAGGGGTGAATGCAATATCAAGGTTCATCCCGTGGCACCACCGACTGGTACTGGACTCAACCCCACTGCATAAATGATCGATCTCATGCAGTAGTCGGTATTTATGCTATCGTAACATTTGAACCTATGATAATGCTCTATTTGGTTCTCGATTGATGGGAATCGCCCCGATTTTCCAAGGTCTGGGTCGGCGATTCAGGTAGTGTCTTTCACTGCCAAGCAAGATTGATTGGTGCCACAAGCGAGGAATTCCAACAACACCCGACTCAGTGGCCTGATTCTGGAGGTGATCTGACGCAGGAACCTGCCGGCATGGCAATCAATCAATCAATCAAGGGCTGGATCGTTGGTGGTTCCATGTTGGATGATCTGATCGCGTGCGTAAATAAAAGTGAGCCAGGTCGAAAGGGAAATAAGACACTTTCTTCCCTCATTCATCTCTCTCCTCGTGCTTCAATTAACTATATATTACAAACAACGAAGGAAACTCTGAGAAATAAGCATAAAATTAAATGTCGCTCTCAACAATGCGAATCCCTGCCCAGGTTTGGCCACTTCGGCTGTCAAAAGGTGTAGCTACAACTGCTGAACATCAATTCACATGTGCACTTCAACGATCTGTTTCTCGGGCACCACTCCCGCCTCTCGTCTTCTCCTCTGCCTTCCAATCAGCTCTTCCTCCCTCAGCCTCCACACGAGAATCATCTACAAACCGCTCGCAGCCTCATTTATACCGATCTGAACTGCGCACATTCTCAAACTTGCGAGCCCAGCAAGCAGCATATCTTCAAGCCAAGTCTTCAGCAGCCGTCCGAGAATTTTCAACCTCATCCGTTTCTCCGCCACCCTCAGCACCTTCGCCGCCTTTTGCATCAACTTGGCATGCCCCAACTCTTCCTCTCACTCGACCCATCACAATACTCGGCTCTGGAGTCCTTGGCCGTCGACTCGCAGTAATCTGGGCCTCAACGGGGCAGCCAGTAACAGTTTACGATAACTCCCCTGCTGCCTTAATCTCCTCCCAACCATTCGTCGCCGACACTCTCTCCTCTTACTGTGCCGAACAAGGCACTTTACCCGGAAAAGTTCACTTCACTACCTCTTTTCACGATGCGTGCTCGCCAACCCAGAGTAATTCTGCACCTTGGATGGTGATTGATTGTTTGCCTGAAGACTTAGAGCTGAAGACCTCGGTCTTAGGCCGAGTGGATAGAACGGTGAGCCGAGATTGCATTATCGCGACCAACTCTGCTAGCTTCAGGTCCCGTGATCTGGTAGTTGAAGTACAGCACAGGGAACGGGTGTTGAACACGCTGTACTATATTCCTCCGGCAAATAGATGCGTGGAGCTGATGTCCTGCGGCTCTACGGCGCCGAACCTAATCCCGTTTCTTACGGCGAGGATGGAGGAAGTAGGGCTGACGCCGATGCATGTTTTGAATGAGAGCAGTGGGATGATTTTCCCCCGATTGTTTGGAGCTATGAAGCGTGAGACGCTCAAGATCTTGCAAGAGGGGGTTGCAAAACCTGAGGAAGTGGATGAGTTGTTTCGAGATTTCTTTGGAGCAAAGCGAGGGGTGTGTGGGATGATGGATAGAGTGGGACTGGATACCGTGGCTGCTACGGAGAGGCGATGGTTGGAGAGCAAAGGGGATGGAGACGGACGAGGCAGGGGAAATGAGGATTATTTGGAGTGGTTGGAGACGGACTTTGTAGATAAGGGAAAGTTGGGAGAGAAGAGTGGAAGTGGTTTGATTGTTGGATTGGAGGCAAAACCAGATGTAGGGAAGGTGGTGGAAGAAAAGTCAACAGGCGAAGTGTGGAAGGGTCATGCTGTTGATTTGTCTGGGTTGTAGGACGGATCAAGCGATTTCACTGTACTAAGGATGGGATATTTGGGCGTTTAGGAAGGCAAAAGATGCTGCGCAGTTGGCATGATTGGGTTTTAAGCTAGGTATTTTCTGCAATTACTGCTTACAAGCAAATCAAGCACATAATTGACAATTAATCTTGCTAACTCTAACAAGTACCATACACATCATAACCACCATCTTGACTCAGATCTCCTTGATATAGAAGTCTTCCTTGCTGCCTCTCACATGCTCCTTCAACTCATCCCTTGACTCCCAGCTTGCCTTGATAAGTATATGCACCATCCTCCTCAAAGCATGGTCCTCAAAACATTCATCCAGCATTTGGTGCGCAAAGTCCTCGCCATTCGTCGTGCTAATCATAGTACGAATCAGTTTCACGGTACATAGCCTCTTCAGTGCGCTATCTTCCTCAGTTTCCCACGCATGAGCGATGATATCTCTTGTGCGCTCACATTTAATCTGCTCTGGTGCCAGCTCGCTCGAGGCGATCTCTTCTTCTAGGTCCCGGGACCACCACATCTTGTCAATGCAGGCATTTTGCAGCTTCCGCATTAAGAATCGATCGGCGAGTGTCCAGAGCTTGCCAAATTCGAGGAGTGAGATGTAGTCGCGGGACGGGTGTTGTAGATTGTGGTTGCGGCACCACCCGAGGAGGATATTAAAGATTATTGCTGGTGGGGTCATTGTCTTGATCTTGAGCATCAATTTGAGGGTGGAAAATTCTCACGCTCTACGTCCTCCAACTTCATCGTATTTGTAATGCTCTCGAGCCAAATGCCGCAAAAGCTCTTTTGAAAGAATAGCGAGTGTTTGCTTAGCATGTATTCTGCCACGTAAAAGGGCTGGAGATTGGGTCCCACCTTGGATTTATTAGAAACGTAAGGTACTTATGATCTGTTGGTGGTGCTACTTACATAAACTATGACTATGGTAGGTGGAGAACTAGTCACATATTAGTTGGTTGGTATTTGGTTGCGCGGAAGAGACGTAACTTACGAAAAGTCCATACTCTCCCGCACATTGTATGGCACGGCTTCTGATCTTAGTTGCAGTCCTAACAGTCCGTCCACCTCTGGCTCCAATTCTTTTCTGATCGGCGTCTTGCAGAATAAGGACTCGAACAAACTGAAGTCTTCTTGATCGTACATCATATTGTCAGAGTGTTTGTTGATTGGAATGTGTGGTTGTTCTCTTACAGCTGTCCGGTGTTTCTGGTATTGATTGAAGAGGTCATGGATAAGCCTCAAGGCTATGAAATTTGTTTCTCCATTGCCTGCTAGATATTTCAGATGATTTTTAGCTGCATAGCTACGCAGAATTTTGGACTATTCTTGATTTTGATCTTCTCTAGATTTAAGATGAATGCGGATATTATATCTGATTCAATTATACTTGATCGCCTTCACTTAGATGATCAGGAGCCTTTCCGTCTGAGAATGAGGGTGACTCAATCATTTTGACTTCAATAGTAAGTCCTTCGAAGGCATTTTTATATAGGTATTTCTACTGAGTATGGTTGATTCCTGGACTATTCTCACTAATTGTGCTTGAGAGGTCATTCAGGTTTGTAACTAGGACAATCAGGGCACAACTATGCTGAAAACGACCCCGAATTTTGAAATGTTTGCTAATTCGACAGCAACAGCGGCATGATTTAGAATGGCAATTAATTGTGTTTCAGATTCAGTCAAATTCTCCGGATGAAAGAATGTAGTGCAAGGGGTGAAAGAGCGCTTTGTGCTACTACAACCTCGCTCGCTAATTTCAGGGGAAGGTTTTCATCAAAGTCAAAGGTCACGTGAGCACGCAGCGAATGCCTTCTTGTATCAATAAGTACAAGCCGTTGTCACAGGACCTCTTTGCTGTAGAGCCAGTAGTTTCAGCAGATGAGAAGTAGTGGTAAATACGTCCTCGAGGGTGATTAAGTACGTCTTAGTGTTAAAGATGAAGCCGAAAGCGCAAGCCAAGAACCAAAATTAGTGGCATAGATTATCTTAGTGAATTCAGAGGCCTTGTTAATTGGAAGAGTGGGTTAACAGGGTTTTCTTTGCTCAGGAGATGATATATTGTTCAGAGTATTGCGATAGGGAAATACTAGGGTGAGAAAGAAAAAAGTATTGAAAGCTCGGAGAGCAAGGTTATTTTATCCCTCGAGTAAATTCTTGGGGAAGTTCAAAGTTAGAGCACTGTTGTTAATCTTAGGCGGCGAACTTGTGAGGATGCAGAAGACTTATACAGGGCAACGATAATGAAATCAACATCGGAGCTCACGCGTTGTAGAGTAATGGATGGAGACAAGTCTAGTATCGATTCAACTGGTGAGTCTATGTATTATCCATGAAGGTGAAAGTCCCTCCAAACAAGAAGCTTCCAAGCACTGTAGCTCATTGAGATCACTCGTAGGGTACGAGTTCTCTCAGAAAGCCCTCGTGCGTTGGATAATATCCTCAAGCTCCATTATCTACCTTCAGACATGATCAGGCTTCGTGATACGTCGCGCGCATATCAACCGAAAGGGAGATGTCTACTTGTATGCGCTGTTCGCAATCACCATTTCGAACATCAGCTCTTTTGGCAGCTCGTTTTTCCACCGCTGTAGATCCTCAGCACGCCCGTAATCATTCAGCAAACGACATATACGCTTTCGGATCGGCGGGCCGTCCGTAATCTCCGTGCTATACACCCAAGTTGCAAATTCAATAATCTCCACAGGATCTGCATCGTTCATCACGCGTATGATACGTTTGACGACTTTATTCTGAAGAGCAGGAATGAGAGTTTGTTGCGCCAAGAACCAGAGATTCAAAGTGCTATCATGTAGGAAACACCCGAAATGGGTTGATCATCATACTCTTCGTCGTAATCCTCAAAGCTCCTTTCGTTGATGTCTGACACTTCTTGGGTATAGAGCCAATGAACAAAGAGTCCCAGAACATCTGCCTCGACCTCCGGAAGCTTTAATGATTGAGTTTTGCCCTCTAAAAAGTTGCCATTGAAAGCAGCAGAGAAGTATGGTGAGTAATGGCAGATGAGCTCTTTGTGGATGCTGAAGGCCACTTCCTTTTTTTTCCAGAAAGCAATCACACTCACAAGCTTTTGGGGCTTACTGGTAGGATTGTGTGTTAGCTCTTGGTTTTGAATCGTGAACAAATTTTCCTTACGTGAAAGACGGCGCATGCTTTCTCTCAGCGGACTCTTCCTCTACCGAGTTCTTGTCAGGTGCGTTGCTATTCTTCGCGGTATTGCTCGATGATTTTTGTCCTGTTGTAGTGCCTGCTGGAGCTACTCTTTGTTGTTCTGGACCGAACGGGGTACCTTGAACAGAGGGCAGGTGGTAAGGCTTGTATCCATGAAATCTGCAAGAGGAATGGTGACGGTAAATAGGGGGATCCATCTTGTTAGAACGGCTATGAAGAAGCAAACTTTGGGTGAGAGTGAGAACGTCGAGCTATTCGCCACTGCGGCTGCTTATCGAAAAATTAACAATGCTCCCTTGCGGAACAGTACAGAGCTCGGGGGTAACAACTTACATTCGTACCTTTGCGGTAGATCGACCCAAAAGGAAGATCGTTGAGATCATCCTAATGCTGGCCAGACTCGCCCGCAACGGACGCGCAGTACAGATTCGCAGAAAGTAAAAAGGTTTGAATCAGGTCAAGTTAAGATGAGGTTCGCACCGAAATATAAAGCTACCTGATAACTCGCGTAATTCAAGCATATTAGCGCGTTTCGAAGCGAGCAAAAACATCTCAAGTGACTGTGAAATTTGGAATGGTGCTAGCTTTCATTTGTCAAAGAGCGCTGTAAGGCTGTCGATGTTGCAGGTACTGTTGTTTGTTTGTGACATATATTCTGAGCCTGGCCGCTCATGATCTCTTTCATCTTCTTTAGATGAAAAGCACAATAAACTACCTAGGTAGGTACTTTACCTTGAGGTAACTCAAACCATTTCTGAAGTGTCCTCTCCATCCTCTATCTTCTCCTTGACCTCAATTTCGCTATTAACGTAATAATCTTTCGCGTCCCCAAAGCAATGTCTGACCGTCGGCTTGCCAGGAACATGATCTCTCTTCAATGCCATCACGATATCAATCAACATTCCCGCTGGCAAATGTCCACCATCCATCCAGGCCCCAAGCCCTTGTTGGGTCGTAGCCCACGCCATTCGATCTGCAGCTAGTCTTCTCAACTCTACCTTATCCTCCTTGCCCTCATGCACATAACGCAAGAAACCCTTCAGAACATCCTTCTCTGCTGCCTCAGACAAGGGTCGGAGTTTGTCCATGAGTTTGTTTTGCAACTTGGAGACGCGGAACCGTTGCGCGAGCGTCCATAATCTAGCGAGAGGGATGAGATTGGCATCGCGGCTGGAGGCGTCGAGTTCGATGCGCAGCGTGTAGAGCCACTGGACGAAGGCGCCGAAGTCTTCTTCGCTGATGTCGGAGAGTTGCATGGTTTGAGTTTCGCTCTCGGCATATTTGGTGCTGTTAAATGCTGAGGCGAAAAAAGGAGAGTGGTGGCAGAGGAGGTCTTTATGGACATAGAAGGTTTCTTGTTCGTAGTCTTCACCGACAACTATCTTGACTACTGCCTGGGGACGTCTGGATAGTTTTGAGTTAGTTGCAATTATCAAGTCAGTTCCTTTGTAGAGCTTGCCTTAGACTGGGTGCTTTCTTCTCGGATTTTGGTTTGGTTGGACTTTGGGAGGATAGCGTTGTCTGCGTGGATTGAAAGACACTTGTCTGAGATGAAAGAGGTTGCAAAGAACTGGGTGGAATAGAGCTAGTCGATGGCTTTGCTGGAGATGGAGAAGCCATGGCTATGCTTGTATCTGCCATCGAATGTAAGGGCAGATCGAATGCGCCTGTTGATGGGTTTGAGATGAGAAGGGAATTCGAAGAGGCTCGATATATTTGCCGAGACCTCTCGGGAGAAATCTTGCCAAATTTGGAAGACCTATTGACTTGTTCTACCAAATCAAGCCTGCTTGGTCATGTGACAGACTGGCGGGTGTATTGGCTACGAAAACTTCCAGTATCATCTAAAGTCGCACACTAGCACAAGATAGCACAAGCTGTGAAATTGTGTGATCTAAAATCTCAATTTGTTCTAGATGCTGCACAGTCTAGAAGCAGACTTTGTCCAAAATGAAGAAATATATACGCCTGGAACTCAGTCAACCAAAGAGACTATGCTTTCTCAAGCATCATGCAAACTCGCCAGCGACAGAACGGTAAGATCATAGCCGCCAAATTGTGACAAAGACCATGAGTTTTTACAAATCCCTCGAATATTCTATGTTAAATTCATCTGCTGCCTGGTGTTGTCATTGTGTGACTTCCGGATCATTTCTTCAAAATCTGGGTTGTTGAATCTCTGGCACGAGTTGTGACAGTATATCCTCCAAATGACGGTGCATCGTAAAATGGCTGTCATCAAACTCCTGAAGTGCTGCATGAGGAAGACGTTCTACCATATATCGTATCATGCTTATTGGTGCATTTACATCTCGTATGCCGTGCCAGACTTGAATCTTGTCATAATCCACATCCTCAAAGTTAAAACCCCAAGGCTCACTGAGAAGACGAGACTCTTGGACAGTAGCCTTTGAGCCTTGAGCAAACCCTTCCAATAGAAATCGCATCAAGTCTTCCCTTCGTTCCTCAATCGGAACCTGAGACTCTTCACCCCTCTCGAGCTTACGTAGTACTTTCTCAATGTACGATTTTCCCGGAGAAGAAGAAGCGGCAAATCTAGTAAGTCCCAATAATGAATCTAACGTGAGTCTGATTCCAAACGGGCAATATTTGGCGACCAGATGCGTGATACGAGCCATCAATAAGAGGTCCTTCTTTCCCGCCTCCCATGGTGGTGCTCCTGCCATGACACCAACAGCGGATAGCATCTGGCGAGGAAGAGTTTGCGCACAAGTAAGTGCATATGGGCCACCACCTGAGCCGCCGAGAATGGCGAAGCGCGAGAGACCAAGGTAACTGGCGAGAGCTTGAACGTCAGCTGGCCAGTCTGTAATCTTTCGATTCTTCTGAAACGTCGAGAGACCAAAGCCAGGACGATCGGGGGAGATGATCCGGAGGTCGCGTCGGCGACTGGCGTTGAGGATCCCTTTAGCTTCGAGCCGTGAAGAAGGGAATCCGTGGAAGAACATGAGCGGGTAGCCGTCGGGATTGCCATATTCGGAGAATCCTAGGACGCGATGATCCCGAAGAACGAGGAACTGGCTATCGGGTCCGCTGACAGTGCCAATACATCGAGAAGCACGGGCGAAGTGCGGATTAAGTGATTTGAAGCCATTCCTCGAAAATTTCGAAGGGCGAGTCCTCAATAATGCGGCTCTATGCATCTTGAAGTTTCTAATCAGATTGGGTGGAAGGTAAATAAATGACGCCGATTTCCGTGATCGAGACGGTGGCTTGAAAAGGGCCTTGCAATGATAATGTCATGTGCCGTAGGAGCAGGAGTGCTGTAGATTATGTGCCACAAGTGAGACCATCCTGCAGCAGCTAGACAGAGACATTTTCAGGTCTGGGGGGTTGATGATGGAGAAGAAGACTTGTTGATCGGTGGAACTCTCCCCATGTCTTATGGAAACAGCGCTAAACCCAATTCAAATTGTGGATCCCCAATGGGAACCTCAACTTCGTCGCTTGAGACGGGCTGAGAGGAACTCCATACTACATCAACACCATGGAATCATCACCAGGAGGACCAAAGAGACACGCGAGGCATGGATCAGCTGGTCGAGGTCAGTGCTTTTACTTTCTCTGTCATATTCATCGGTGCCCAAGTGGGCTTGGAGAGACCCGACATGACAGATGGGGAGTCTCATCGCTGTCACGGGACTAGCTGCGATATCTTCCAGGACATCTACCTGTTCACCCAAAGCGCGCTGAAGACAGCCAGAAATGTTGTTTCTCTGTGCTTCAAACATCTGGTGCATACAAATACATTTCACTCAGCTGGTTGGGCTGCCTGATACGTCACGTGGAGAAAGCCTGAATGAATCTGTTTGCTCGCGAGTTTGAGGCTCCGATGTGTACATATGTCTTGTCTCTTTCGATTCTACGTATTCAGACCGTTGCTTCGCGTTATTAACTAATACTACGCAGCCATGCCACGTCGTCCTACTCGTGGACCTCTGGACACTGGCGAGTTCGTACCTCTACCCTTCAACCCACATACAACACTAACCCTCAACAGCTCACCACTATCTCATCCTCTCAACTCACCGACGGCTACTGTGCGTCAACAATCGTCTCTACTCTCTCCTACAACGCCCACAAAGTCGGCACCGCGCCTCCCGTCCCCTCAACCTGGCTCTAATCTTTCCGCCATGTCAGGCGCACCATCTTTCCGGACAGCACACACCTCCCTTTCCCCCTCACGATCAACTTTAAGCACCCAAAAGGACTTTTCGTTCCTCCTTCGTCCTGAAATTTACCACCCTCTCACTCTTTTAGACGTCCCACCTCCGTTTCGGGTCACGACCTCACAACCAGACCCCAACACACCCCTCCCCGACCTCGTGCTGACAGGCCATTTCCGTAGCGCCGCAATCAAAGCTGCCCAAGTTCTCTCCTCACCTGGCATCAGCCCCTCAGACCACGAGACGATCTTTGAGCTGGTATACACACGTCTGAGCTGCCTGACGCTGTGCAACCAGACAACCCTTGCAAGTCAAGAAGTCAAGGCATTGGAGGACTTGAACTCGGGGTATTATAGGGACGACGTTGGAGGTGGGCACTTGGTGCCGTGGGAATTGAGGGTGTTGGCCGTCAGGCTGCAGGGGATGGGGTTCACTGATGCTAGGAGAGGGGTGATGGGATTTTATGACCTGGCTCGGGAGGCACGTTTGACGCTCAGTACACTCAAGAAGTCGCGCTCGGAACAAGAAGACCCAAGCATCGAGGCAGAGATTGAATTGTGGGATCTGAGACTCGCGGAACTCGGTATTCGCGTGGCATCCGCACTGGTGGAGATGGAAGATCTCGAAGGGGCGAGTAGATTCCTAGGCACATTGAAGCCATCTGCCGCGACGAGCTCAGATGGGGTCTTGCAACTAGAAGTGCAGAAGGCCCTACTATGGTTGTGTCTGGGCGATGTCCAGGCTGCGCGTGCTTGCGTAGTCGCTGGCGAAGAGAACAACGAGAAGAAGGTCATATGGGCATTGGCGCACATGGCAGATTTGCATTTCGAATTCGCTGCGACGGCCTGGGAGGAGTTACTTGAAGGCGAAGGGAGCGATGGTGAGAAAGCAATGTGGAAGCAGAATTTGGGAGTGTGCTTGCTATACCTGGGACACATGGATACTGTACGTCGTCCGCTTTCATCCCCTTTCCCCTATCCGCTATCACTTTCCATGTCTTGCTATCAACCCTAATCCAAATCTCACGCACCTGGCACGCATACTGACTTTCAAAACAGGCCCGCAAACTCCTCGAAGACTTGGTCAACGACGGCCATTCGTTCCACGCGTTAACCTTCAACCTTTCCACTATCTACGAGCTGTGCACTGAGCGTTCACGTGCGCTGAAGATCGGACTTGCGGAGCAGGTTGCTAGCATGCAGGAGGAAGAGGGGAAGCGAAATGGATGGGAGAAGGGGAACGGTGATTTCAAGCTGTAGGAGCGGGTATCTACGTATTCGCCGTTGCCTAGGATGTAGACGGAGTTGGGCAATTCAGATCGTGCTGCCCGAGACGTAAGATTACTTTACTCGGGACTGCAATGTATTTTTCCTGGCAAATATACCTCATGTCAGATTCTCACCCTCAATGTGACTTCGCCGCACGCCGCCCTGGGCGTCGATAGATCCTACCGTGTGCGCGCAATTTGGAAATGGCGTGAGCAATTGCACCGCACAATAGATTGCTCTGCATCTGCACCCTCCCTCCACTTGCGTCATCCAGTTCCGCCAATCACACGCATTCGGTCGCATTCGGTCGCTTATATCTCTTCACATACTATATGGCGTCGTACGTTCCGCGAAACAACGCTCTTCTCGAAGCTTTGTTGGTGTTCTTATTATTCCAGTCTTTATACATGAGGGATGTATAGTACGGGAATACATTTTCCACACAGAGCCGTTTCCACAATTATGCACGTAGCCCGCCCGCACTGCAACCCCTCCACCCCGCACTCGGGAACCAGCGCAACGCAGGAGCAATTGCATCTTCCCGACGACAATTAATACATGTTATTTCAATGAAGGGCTCGATATTGTCTTTGCTGCCCTCTTAGTATCTAGAAACACATCATAATCTCATCTATTCAAATCCCACGACTGTTGAAATCTCTGGAAGCGACTCCAGCGACATTGTCAGCTACGATGCCACACACGGTGAAGACCTTGACAACGCCCAAGCCAAACCCCCAAGGAAAAAGCCTCAGGAAACCCCTAAGGGCTCCTTTTCTGCGACGTGCAACAAAATCTCAGCTGGAGTTTATCATCACGTGTCAACAGCGTCATTGGTCAATTGGTCTTGTCTATTTCTGCCTCAGGTTCTGACGTGCAGGAACAAAGGAGTCAACGCATTCACATTCAACTCGATTCTTCTTTCCATCATTATCATTGTCATCATGATAAATCCATATTATCAAAGCATATCATCAGCTTCACCACATGCCTTGTGGTTCTTGGTACCCGATACCACGATCACATGTGCGCCAATCGATGGATAGGCTGGCTGATAGTGCGCACGTTTCTCCCCTTCACCGAGAACATGAGGGGTTTGCCTGCTAGATTCTTACTTCCGAAAGTAAGATCTGCGTTTCGAAGTTTCGAAGTTTCGGTTGATGGGTTTCTAAGTGCGCCTTGCTGTTTGGACGACCTTCTTGGGTACAAGACTGTACAGAGACACTGAACGAACGCTTTCCGCTCCTGGGTATCCCGTCCTGACAGGGCTGGCGGGCACAGCCCGATGTCGTTGTTTGAGGTACGACTAGGTACCAACACACAGTCCGGTTTCGATCCTCGCGCGGCCTGTGCCTTTGATCCCATACATTACATCGCATCATATCGTCTCCATCCAGCACATCCGATCAGGGTACGCAGCGCAGTGCAGTGCAGGGGCTGAGATCATGATCCCTTGTCATGTCAGCTACAGTATACCGTCCAAGGAAGTACCCTCGTACCAGCACTAACACCAATCATCAACCTGGGAACGTGGAACTTCCAAGATACAACTCGCATCTCAGGAGCTTAATTGGAACTTGCAAGTGACATATTTTGTCACACCACTCCGATCAGCTCAGCTCAGCTCAGCCCATCCATCCATCCATTCTCACCCCCGAGATAGTGGCGAGAAACAGGACCTGGATTACGCCCATCTCCCCCGGCCCCATCCCTCACTCCACCCCCTCCACCTTGTCTCCATCAGCCAGCCCGGCTCTCGTCAACGGGACAGGGGTAATCTCCGAGTTCCCAGAGTCCAAACGTCCACCCACGTCCAAGTCTAAGCCCTGTTTACGCTCTCGCTCCTGGTGCTGTTCCTGTTTCAATCATCAGGGCTCAACCATCCTTCAGAACATCAGACAGTCAACTAACCGTTGGACCTCGGTACGTTGACGTAGGGAGCCTGCGGAGAGACGATATCACATACCAATCACATGCATGGAACGCATACTGTACTGCAATGTGGTGCATAAAACATGCACAATGCAGCATAATGCAAATAGGACAATGCATACGCCACCCAAAGAAATACCAAACACCTACCAGCAATCACTTACCGAAGTTTGCCTCCCCGCGCAGATGACTCGACAAGAACAGACCCGACCAGGGGAGAAAGGGAGAAGGATGACGAGGACGAAGGAAGAGGGGTTGATGTCTCAGAGCGAACGACTCACCGAGTGAGTGACTGACGAAGTGCCTAGTACTGAGCACTGAGCACTGCAACTGGAAACAACAAGCCAAGTAAGTATCAGAAGTATACTGGCGCACTGTGCCCGCCCTCTGTGGCTGTGTACTCGTATTTCAGAGCCCACAAAGAATCCTGTACCTGTAACTGTAGATGGAGCTGTAGATGGAGCTGGAGCTTTGAACACCTCATTGTACCCCGCTCCGACCGCCATCCATCGTAAATGAAGGAATCAGTAAGTACGTACAGTACCGTACCACTGTATTCCAAGTACCGAGTCCCAACGTCCCAACTCCACTGCAATTCAATCTAATCCAATCCTCAGCTCCAGCAACATATAGCAAGGCAAGCAGAGGCGAGAAACATCAAGTACCGGGCCCACCTGATACTATACTGTACTGTATTCCACCTACAGTACCTACGTAGTACCCAAAATTCAAAATCCACCTGCCTAAAATCCACTTACCCAATTCTCCACAGCCAGTCCCAGTCCCACCACCAGGTCCACAGCCAGATCCACAGTCAAATCAGATCAGATCCACAATCAATCAGTAAACGAGTAAAACCCCACTGTACTGCAATGTACTTACAGACCAAAACGGAAACCCAAGAAAACTCAAACAAAGTGCATCATGTCATTTTAGGCATCTTAATCGTGTTTTGAATATTTTTAACATTTTTCATTTTTAGTTTTTTTGGCAAAGTGCTAGCGCGCTTGTGCTCGCTATTGCCATCGTATTCGTACTATCTGTCCATCCATCCATCCATCCATCCATCCATGCATGCATCCGTCAAGTGCTTTCGTTCTGTGCATTTTTGCAGTGTAGTGCAGTGTAGTGTTATATCCACTACCCGCTTGTTCCCCATCTATATCGTATACCGACCCACCGACCCATCGACCAAACTGACCGTCAAAACATTACGCCATCGCTATTGCCGTCGCGCCCAAGGAGTGGCACCACCCTAATCTCGTACATAGAATATCGTTATCTCATCTTATGTGGATAATCGACATGGACATCACCGCTCGCTGAAATCTGTTGACCTTTCTGTCTTCGTCCGCCGTGGCGGAGGCGAGAGGCCGCGTCCAAAGCCGACACCGAGTCCGATGCCCTTCTCCTCGTCCTCGTCACGGCCGCGGTCACGTTCGATGCGATCCCGTTCTAAAAAGTCCATCCAGCCGCCGCTGCCTCGGTGAGGCGCCCCCGCGTTGCTGGGACTGTGGACGTCGGTGCTGGCGGCTGAGAAGCGCCAGCTGTCGCCCGATAATGGGAGGGGCCCTGCCGTTGTCATTGGCATCTTGTGCTCGATGTCGGTTCCTGCTTCAGAGCGAGCGCCCATGCTGCGTCCTTCCATGTCCCCATCACCCTCGCCTGAGCTGGAGGAGCTGGAGCTGAAGCCCTTCTTCCAGCCCATGATCTCCCTGTCCGTTGGCTCCTGGTCGCGTGCCTCCTCGGGGATGTCGCTGAGGGCGATGATCTCGGTCGTCGTCCCGGTCTTCTTGTTCCCCGCGAAGATATGGTTGCTGGGGTGATTGTTGTATGCTGAGATGCGCTTGCCGTCCATGTAGGCAGAGCCCGAGCCGCGTTTGCCGTCAACGGTGCTGCGCCAGGTAGCGCTGTTACTGCGTCCGTCTTCGGTGCCAGCAAGGCGTTTAGAAGTCAACGAAGTGTGAATGTCCCGTAGGAAAGGCCGGAGGATGGGTATACATTGTACAATGATAGTTCCTGCTACTTCAGAAGAGTACCAGATCATTGACATGCCGTTGCGCCCTGGAAGATGTGTTAGTAGCTGGGCAGAGTTGCAATTTGGGAGACTTACACATATAGGAAGAGTCATGCTTGTGCAATGGTGCGTTATCCTTCCAGCCGGTTCGGATAGCTGAGACGATGGCAACGCTGTTCACGGTCAGATGATATTTCGAATACACAGTAGAGCTCTTGGTCTTACATCATTCCGAGACTCATTGTCACGCAAAGTCCAATCTTCTCCATCTTTCGCATCTCCAATGGCCATGTGATCCACCAAGGGAAGAGGGCAAAGATGAAGTCCATAATGATGTTCAAAACTAGTTAGAGGGTAAGCAGATGCACAGATATAGGAATCTCAGAATACAACGTACCATTACCTCCCTCTTTGAAATCCTGCTCCCAGTTGTAGTTAATGCAGAAACCTTGCAGGCGGTACCACTGCTGGTAATCACTCCGCCCACAATACTTGGCCCATTGAAACAGGACCTTGAGGAACATGTATCCGTTCATGGCGACGATACAGATCCACAGAATGATTTTTTGGTTCCGGTTTGACATCCGTAGTAGTGTGACTGCAAAGGCCGTCTTGGTTAATGCTTGCCCGACCAAAGTACCGCATGATGAAATGTTGATGAGAATGTGCATGCGATCATCCCAATCGCCTTGCGTCACATAGCCAGTTGCGAATTCGCAGCTGATGACGATATTGTTGGCCATCAGCACCAGCTAGCAAGGAGTTAGTAAGTGTTTCTCTACCCTCCCGAGCTACAATCCTCCCAGCCCATTGCCATTGCGTACTCACCCATGAGGTAATGAGGATATAATCATCGTACCACAATCCCGTGCGGCGAGTGAATTTGCAGTACAGCCTCAAGCCGAGGAACAGCGATGCGCCCATAAAGAGCGTCCATAGTCCGGCATTGACCTCCTTCTCAGGCGAGACGTAGATAACGCCATCCGGTGCAGAACGAAGAGAGATCATGGTCGCCTCTGATCTCTGATCACATATTCAGACGGCGTGAGGACGAGGTGACAAACAGTACGGCGAGTCGAGTCGAGATATCCAGGACAGCACGCGGTGATCTGCCCGACAAACACTTTTCATAGGGATCTGTGCAGATGAAGTACCGTCAGCAGCGGAAGGCGAGCAGCGGGCCAGGAGCAGCGCCCTAAATATCCACGCATGCTGGGACCGGGGGGACTCCTTGCAGCCACGCACACGACTCTCGCGTTTTTCTCATCGTCTCTTTTCTGCACTGCTGGGGCTGGGTGCTGGATGCTGGACGCTGCGGGGTTGTCGAGACCAGGTTTCTGACTGGTTTCCGCGGTGCGGCGTGCCCACATGGTCTTCCCTTCCCTGAGCGTGGTTGATGAGCTCCGGTGGCTGCTGCTACTGTACTGCTGAAGTTGGAAAAAACGGGATGTGGCAGCGACCAGGTCCTGGTCCTGATCCCGATCCAGGATGTTGATATTCGGTCGCGATGGAAGGAAGCGAGCGAGGGGGCAAGGGGGGGGGAGGGAGGAGGGCCGCTACCCCTGATCCTGGCAGAGGCCGGGGCGCGGATAATACCCGGTTGGAATAGTTCTTCCACCAAGCACTGAAGATGCGACAAGTCCACTCATTTCCACCGGGGTACCGTTTCATGCAGATGTTCTTGTATGTCAAGAACACTAAGTGCAGTCCTCGTCCCGTGTTTCCCTCCCCCTTGATGACTTCAGATCACTTTCCCGGGGTACGCCGCCAGGACAGAGGCAGGGACATCAGTCATGAGCACTATGGGAAAGTTTCTCGAATCAATTTCGCCTTCTCAGCCTCCTGCACCGGTCCACGCAACCGGCTATTTCGAGTGGTGGGAAGGTTCGGAGGTTGAGTAATGTCCTATGTGACCATGTCCTTTTCAGACTATGGTACTATACAGTAGTACTATACATGGTCATGGCAACTCGGCATGTTTTGCAGCTCATCATCATCATCATCATCATCATCCGTTATCGATCGCGCATCCACGATTTGTGAGCGGCGGCATGACCAAGCCAGCCAGCATCAAAGAGGATTGCCGGATAAATGCAGGAGGTCCGGAGTACATCTGGCACAGCACCTGAGCACGGCAGCAGCATGTGCTCTGCCGTGTGTGTATGTATGCGGATGTGATCTAGGCCATATCCATATCCATATCCACCCACACACACTTACTCACTCTCTCTCTCCTCCTTTCCCCAGGTCCTACATACCACCGACCGGCCGGCGAGGAAGCTCCTTTTTCCATCTTCAGCCACCAAGTCGCTGTGCGTGCGTCGGATCTCTGCTTTCGGCAACACCGGCGCCCGCGAGCAAGGCATAAGATAGATAGGCGTTTCCCCTCGCCCATCGCATCGTCGCATCTCATCTGACGCTGCGTTTCGAGAGATTGCGACGAGACGACCGACCGACAGAGAGTAAGCTGGATTTTGGGACATCATGTCGCTCTCTGGTTGTTTTCCCGTGTTTTAATCTCACCTCCTGCTGGGTGACATGAGATCCCCGTTTCATTTAATTTCACGAGCAGCAGTGAGACCTCCTTTTCGAAAACAACCCTCCCTACCTCAAGATACAGTAGACCAAGCAAGACCAAGAAAGACCAAGAAAACCAAGAAAATACAAGACCAGCACAAGACGGACGGAGCTTAAGCTTCCCTTCCTTAATTTTTTTTCTCCTCTCTCCCTCTCCCCCGCCTCCCTCTCTCCCCGCAATATTGCTTCTCCCCAACGGCGGTAAGTAGCCACCATCCACCATCCACCCATCCTGCATAGCTGGCGTCGCCAAATGCGGGGAAGATCTTGGCTGCAAAAAGGTTGCGTGGCCGAAAAAAAACCACACAAAAAGAAAAAGAAAAAACGAACCAATACTTACCTAGGTACTGTACTCGATGCCTGGCTGCAATTGGATAAGCATCCACACGCCGCGCCGATATCAATGTCAAACGGGGATGAAAAAAACGCCAATGGAAAATCCGGGGTATATACCAGCTGGAATAATGGGGTGCGGAGCGGAGGACGAACAAACATACATACATACATACGTACATGCATACGAATGCCATGCGAATGTCATCGTGACGTGATAGATAGATAGATAGATAGATGGAGGGATGGGTGACGCTAGATGCTAAATGGAGGGGAAATAATAGATCATAGACCCAAGAGAAGAAGAAGCAGTAGGCAGATGATGGCAGATGATCTCTTGAATCTGGTGCTCGCCCTTCCCTCCCTTCCTTCCTTCCGCTGTCCAGAACTGGGCTAGCCTATATTTAGGAGCGATGCCATGTGGTCTGGTGTGGTCTGGTCTACTGCTGCAGAAGGTAAGGTATATCTCCCGGCGTCGGCGGCAGCGGCAGTCTGATCTGAGGAGAATCGTCATGTGCGTGCAGCATGCCATTCGGTTCCCTACGGGATGTTAGTGTCGATCAAGGTAGTGTCGATTGGATAAGTTGGGTGAGGAGCTGCGTGCGCGGCGCGACATCCGTCAAGTTGCACGTCGAGTGACATCAAAGTTGGAGCGTCAAAGAGAAGTTGGAAACAATATCTATAATATTCTATCTTGCAGATATGTCACGAGAGCATGCTCGGCTCACACAACGTGCTCCCCCTCCACAACGTAAACCGCACTTCCACTTCCAGGCTTGCTGACAACAACCGCTGCCTCCTTCTGCTCCTCAGTCAAGCTCATCTTAGAATAGTACTCCTCGTCCCACGCCTTCCTAACTGCATCAACTTTATCTGCTGGAACTAAATGCACACTACATCCTCCCCATCCTGCACCTGTTAATCTGCTGCCATAACTGCCTGCTTTCCGTGCAATGACACACAAGCGGTCAAGCTCTGGGCATGAGCAATTGTAAAAGTCCCTGCAAGAATCCTGAGTTTGGTTCATGAGATCACCGAGCTTCTGGTTGAAGATCTCGGTCGAGGAGCTGGAACCGGCGTCGAGGTGAGAGGCCGAGTCCTCAAGGACGGAGAGGAATTGCTGCACGCGGATGACTTCGGTATAGACGTGCAGCGCTCTTTGGCGGAGCATGAATTTCTCTGCTCGCACAGGAAAGGTCGACGTGAAGCGCTCGTTCAGTTCTGGAACTGTCATTCCGATAACTTCGGCGATCTCCTCCCGTGTGTAACCTTCTTCTTTCGTGAGGGTTGTATCCACCAGAGAAATCAACTCGCTAATCTGCTCCAGCGTAGACTTTGTAGATCCTTTGAAGTATACATCTTGGACACCATGGAGAGAAATTCCAAGTGGTCCGGAATCGGTTGGAAGAGAGGTCCCTTTGCTCAGGACAGCGTTTAGGTATGCTGCAGCAAGACTGCACTCCACCACTCGTAAATTATAGTAAATTGGGCCAGTGACATGCTTGTCGGATTGGATGAAGCTCTGGGCAATGACGAAAGTTAATTCTGGACTGGTGGTTGGGAAATATACCGGGCGCGCTGTCAGAGTTGGGACGAATGAGACGAAGAGAGCAGAACCCCGAAGAGAGAAGACCGAGGCAGATTGATCCATGCCACCCGAGTTGACGCCCACCGCTCGCTCGCTGACAATCGCCAGCTCGGTCAAGGCAGTTTTATCCACCGCTTTTTCTCCATTTGCGTACATGACCGCCAGGGCCGACGCGCTGACAAAGGCTGCCGAACTGCTCAATCCACCTCCAGCTGGGACCGAGCCATCCATCAGGATCTCCAGGCTCTTGGGCTTGAATTCTGCGCCCTGTTTCACTCGCAGAAGTTCTAGCGCACCGCGCAGACCAGATTTGAAGTAATTCGTCCATTCGTGCACCTTGGCGTCGATATCAACCGAGTCGTATGGGATGTCGAATTCGTGGGAGGGGAACTTCGTAGATTGGACATTGGAGACCTTGATCTTGTAGCATCCAGCTGGGGCGCTGGTATCGTCAATGACGGCCACGGCGAGCAGCACATCTGCGGTAATAGCCATAGGCAGCACCGAGTAGAGGGAGTAGTCGATGTGCTCTCCGATAATGTTGACCCGACCGGGGGATCGCGACACAAACTGCGGCGCATGGCCATAGGTGGCTTTGAATTGCTTCACCAGTTGGTCCCATCTGCCTGCCTGGACTGGCAATGCATCGGCGGTGTAGATATCATTCAGCGCCGTTGCGACTGGTACAATGCCCGCCATCGTGTCTTTTTGTATCCCACTCAACAGCTATTGGCGGGGTAATCTGGGAAGTGTAATTTCGAGGAAGCGCTTGGGTTTTGTTATGGGTAATCGAGAGAGCGCAGATTGTTGGATATCGCCGGCAGAGCGCGAGACCAGGTCTGTATACTCGAGAGGAATGAAGGCTCAGGTGGTGAAATTCTCACACAACACATGATGGCGAGCTGGAAGTTGCGTTGTTGTGCTCGCGCTCGTTTCCGGAGCCCCGCCAAATCGCAAGAAGGAAGGCCCGAGGAGCGGGAGGCCGCTTGATTGGAGCGCCTCGTTGCGCAAAGTTTGCGGCCGTCTCCATCTGCGTGCTTGGCTGGTGTGTTGAGGCGGCACGGAGCAGATGGGTGCTGAGGAGTTGTTGAATGAGATATGTTGATATGTTTATATGTTGATACGTGCATTCTATCTCGTGCACGTGCGTAGCATGGACACTAAGTTGAGTTCAAGTTCCTTTACCTTTGTTTCTTCACTCCAGAAATCCTCTCCCCACTCTCCTTTCTCTCCAGAGATGATGCCCCAGAAATGACGTGAGGTTACTGTTTCTCGCCCCTCGACCTCGGCCACCCGGTGGAAGTTCATTTGATCATTCGATTTCGATGTCATAGCTTGTTCACATGCCAGTAGGGGTATCGACGTCCCTCAGGTCGAAGACGCAGGCTGGTGCTGTAGAACAAGTACTCGTCATCTCCTCACGTGTCGTCTGCTACTGTTTCTCATGAGTATGCTGTCTCCAAGTGCGGCACGGATGCAGATGCGGGCGAGTATTTTCCCCTCTCGCTCATGGTGGGGGAGGAGTAGGGAGAGGGGTCGGTACTGGCGCTAGGGGTACGCAAAGCAAGTACCAACTCTAAGTAGCAACTCTAAATAGCTACTCTAAGTACCAACTCCGCGCAACTAAGTAAGTACCTAAGTAAGTAACCAAGTACCCTGCATGGGATGCGTGCAAGTTGACGTAAACCCCACCCAGGCCAAAAGGACCAAGAGGCTTGTTACCCAGGCGGGGGTTCGAGGCTTGCATGTGTTGGAGAAAGTCAATCTCTACCTCCGCACTTCATCAATGTCTGCATTCTCAGAGCTGTTGTAGAACTGGACCCGTTCTCCCCTCTTCTCTCCTCTCCGTTCCTCTCCTCTCAAGTCGTACCATGGCACAAATATCTACTGTCACGACGCCTGATGGCATTTCCTGGCATGTCACCCAATTCAGCTCGTCCTCACCCAAGCCGCATCTCATCCTCATCCCCTCTGGCGAGGGAGACAGCACCTCGTTCACTCGCCCCGCTGACGACTGTGCGGCAACATACCTCGCAGAGCACTTCACCGTGACTACTTTTGACATGCCAGGCTTCTCACGCACCACCTGTCCATCGTCTTGCCTGGCAGATCTGACAGCTCACAAAATCGCCTCACAAGTCGTCGGGCTTCTCGATGCTCTACAGATCCAGAGAGCGAGCATCTATGGGTGTTCCTCGGGTGGCTTAGTGGCTATGGCTCTCGTTGAAGGGTGGGAAGAGCGAGTTCACAAGGCAATCGTGCACGAGATGCCACTGTCCTGTCCACAACACCTCTCCAAGCTCAAGGATGTGAGTGACAACAAGACACTCGTCAAGATATGCCGCGACATCTTCCGCGGCATGAATGCCGATGATCTGCTTGCGTGGGAGAGGCTGGGCGCCGAGTATCATCGGCGACTCGAGAAGAACTATGTCACGTGGGTCACGGCCTATATCGGGAGCGTGGAACGGATGGATGGCGGATGGCGGAAAGGGGAACAAGATGGGTTGGATTGGAGGAAGGTGACCTGGACTGTGGGCGGAAAGTCGCCAACGGCCTGGTCGATGGAGAATATCGTTTTTGCCACCAAGAGGGGTATTGCCGTCGGGATACTGGATTCGATGCACTTTCCGCAGGTGAGTATGCCCCGTGGATTGGCAGCACATATCCAGCGATGCTGCGAGATGGAGACCGCTATGTAGGCTAGTGGGGATGCGAGAGTGGTGGCTGGGAAGCTGGAGGTAGGCGTCTAAAAGTATATCATGATGCTAAAATGTAACAATGATTCTCATAAATGCCGTATCATATTCCGTGGCCAAACATCGACGTGACGAGATGAGACGAGATGATGCATCGCCCAGCCAAACCAAACCACAATAAATAAAAAACATCTGGAATGTCCACGCGAACCCCACAAAACCCCCCTGCATGTGACCAATCACGTGCCGCTGCCATTCCCCGGCCGCTGATTGGTGCTCGGCCGGAGCAGTTCCTCTGGCCTCGCCGCCTCGCCGCTTTTTCTTCCCCACACTCTCTCCGATTCTCGCTACTGCAGAAAATCAATTTGTGAGTCTCCCCAAGTGATTCATTCCTCCTGATCAACACCGGCACGAACATCTCTGCCACGCCTCAATCTGCCCTCTCGCTCCGGATCTTGGACGAATCTCCTGCACGCTCTCTTCCCTGAGCCATTCGAGGCATTCTGCGTCCAGCTCCTCTCCTCGACCACATTCTCCACTCTCCGCCTCCGCCTCCGCCTCCTCAAGATGCTTCGATCATACCCGGCGAGGAGCGCCATTCGCGCGTTAAACCAGACCTCGAGATGCAGAACACAGCAGTTCTCCACGGCGCCTGCAAAGGCGGGCATCGGAATGGTGCGAAAGGGCCCGTCAGAGACCAGGTCACAAGCAACCGTTGCGACAGCTACAAAGACAGCCAACGCCTCTTCACCGTATGGACTTTCCCTTGGGTGACTCACCTGCATAAACATTGACAAGTATACAGACAACCACGAGAAACCCCCAGCCCAGCCTTCAATGTCTCCACGACTAAGCAGGAGAACCCTCTACAACCAGCCTCTCAGTATGCCCGGTCAACCGAGATGGACGAGTCGTGAGTCCAACATCACCGCCCCTCCTCTCACTACATGCTTATACAGGGAATAGCTTCATTGGCAAGAGCGGTGGCGAGATCTTCCACGAGATGATGCTAAGGCAGGGTGTCAAGCACGTCTGTAAGTATTAGGTCTCGTGCCCCCAATTGTCATTGCTAACCCCTCTTAGTCGGCTACCCAGGTGGTGCCATTCTCCCCGTGTTCGATGCCATCTACAACTCACCACATTTCAAGTTCATCCTCCCAAAACACGAGCAAGGTGCTGGGCACATGGCACAAGGGTATGCGCGAGCTAGTGGACTGCCCGGTGTTGTCTTGGTAACATCGGGTCCTGGTGCTACCAATGTCATCACTCCCATGCAAGATGCTCTCTCAGATGGTACCCCAATGGTTGTGTTCTGCGGACAAGTACCCACCACCGCCATTGGCAGCGACGCATTCCAGGAAGCAGATGTCATTGGCATCTCAAGAGCATGCACAAAGTGGAACGTCATGGTGAAGAACGTTGCCGAGCTCCCAAAGCGAATCAATGAGGCCTTTGAGATCGCGACTTCGGGACGCCCAGGACCAGTGTTGGTGGATTTACCTAAAGACGTAACTGCAGCCATTCTCAGAAGAGCCATTCCCATGAGCAGCACTCTCCCACTTCTTCCTAGTCAGGCATCGAAAACGGCCCAGGAGCACATCCGGAAACAGCTCGAAGCAACCATCAGCCGTGTCGCTCGACTTGTCAATGTCGCCAAGAAGCCAGTCATCTATGCTGGCCAAGGTGTTATCTCTCTTCCAGAAGGTCCCAGACTCCTCAAGGAGCTTTCTGATCGAGCATCCATCCCCGTCACAACTACCCTCCAGGGACTTGGTGGATACGATGAGTTGGACGAGAAGGCTTTACATATGCTCGGCATGCACGGTTCGGCTTATGCCAACTTAGCAATGCAGGAGGCTGATCTTGTCATCGCACTCGGCGCTCGATTTGATGACCGTGTAACTGGTCATCTACCAAGATTTGCACCGCAAGCCAAGGCTGCCGCCCTTGAAGGCCGTGGAGGTATCGTTCACTTCGAGATCATGCCTAAGAACATCAACAAGGTTGTCCAAGCCACCGAAGCTGTCGAAGGTGATGTTATTGACAACCTTGCTATCCTCAACCCTCAAATTGAGGCGCGAAGCATGGAAGACCGAAAGGAGTGGTTCGATCAAATCAACTCCTGGAAGAAGCAATTCCCTCTCTCAGCCTATGCAAAGGCCGAGCGAACTGGTCTCATCAAGCCTCAAACCCTCATCGAGGAGCTCTCGAATCTCACCGCCGACCGAAAGGAGAAGACCATCATCACTACTGGAGTGGGACAACATCAAATGTGGACTGCGCAGCACTTCAGGTGGCGCCACCCAAGAACTATGATCACCTCAGGTGGTCTCGGAACAATGGGTTATGGTCTTCCTGCGGCTATCGGTGCTAAGGTTGCCAAACCTGATCACCTTGTTATTGATATCGACGGTGATGCGTCTTTCAACATGACTCTTACCGAGATGTCCACCGCGAAGCAATTTAACATTGGTGTCAAGATCATTGTCCTCAACAACGAGGAGCAAGGTATGGTCACTCAATGGCAAAACATTTTCTACGAAGACAGATACGCGCATACCCACTCCGAGAACCCCAACTTTATGAAGTTGGCCGACGCGATGGGTATTCAAGCCAGGCGATGCGTAAAGCCAGATGATGTCAGAGATGCCTTGACCTGGTTGATCGAGAGTGATGGACCAGCATTCTTGGAGGTTGTGACGGACAAGAAGGTTCCCGTGTTACCCATGGTGCCAGGTGGAAGTGCTTTACATGAGTTCTTGTTCTACGATGAAGGTTTGTCATCACACTCATATTCTTTTTTGATCCCCACTAACATCCTCATAGTAAAAGACAAGGAGCGCAGAAAGATCATGGGCACGCGTACAGGTGGCAAGCATGGTGGCGACTAAGCATTTTTCTCATGTGCGGACTGGATATTTGGTGTTTTGTTACCGGCGGATTTTTTCTCATTTGATGCAAATCATTCGGTGTTCGGAAAAGTGCTTTTCGACTTCCAGTAATTTTGCACAAAACAAAGGTTTTCTTGATGCATGGAAAAGGGATCGAAAACTGGGGATTAGAGAGTCAAGGGTGCGAGGAGGAAACCAGATGTGTAAATGTATATATGGATTATCGGTTCTTATACCACAAAAGATGAATGAACGTTGGTTTGAAGGAGCTCTCTATAACTAGGTATATCAAAGCAAGTCATGCTCTTGGTGACAAGTGACTGTCTCGGGCTCTTTCCTCTTACTCATCCCACCGAATGCAAGTGGCTTCCCTCTCATCTCTCTATTTCTGCATTTCAAGAATCCGCACACCACACCAGAAAGTCCGCAGAGAACAAACTCTCACATTTCACCCCGCATCGACTCTCGAACTAGATGCCGTGTAATGTATCCTACCCAACGCCAACAGAGACACAAACAACACAGCACCCCTCGGCTGACAGAATACGCTGCTCGCTAACCCTTTCTCGCATACTGGCCGGGGGCCAATCACCCCCTAAGAGAAGAAGAAGCTGACTTGAGACTGTGTGACTGGCATGTACATTTTCTGCGAGTCTGCGTTTGAATTGAGGTGAGAGGGATGAGAGTGAGATTTTGGATCTCGGGATATGGGGTGGGTTCCTTTCCTTTCGCCTTGGGGGGAGGCTTGGTTGAAATGGGGGAGGTGGGGAGTGGATGTTGGATGTTGGATGTTGGGTGTTGGGTGTTGGATTTTGGATTCTGGAAGGGGAGGAGAGGGGAGGGAAGTATGTATCTTCCTGCCTAGGCCTCTCCTGCGTCTCAAGCTCGATGTCGAGTTACTAGAAGCAGGCAGAAGCTTTATCTCGCATGCATTCCCGCCCTCACATTTCTTACTCACATTACCCAATCTCTGACTGAAGGTTGAATGAATACGTCAACATCCTCCTTAAACATCGCCTCGTCTTCTCCTCTTCCCGCCCCTCCTCTCAAATCCAGTATGTATGTGTGTTTCTCATCTTCGTTATAGTATAGCTACAGCTGCCTTTGATTCTGCTGCATACCTTCGTTCGTGTATGCCATGCACACGAATGTTGAGTCTGCGGTCTGCGGTCCTGAGCCGCCTGCCTGGAGGGGTGCCCGTGTGCACGGTCTCTGGGTGGGCAGGAGGAGGCCGACGAGATGGATGACAGGCAGGTGTTAGGTGCGTACGTGGGTGATCCTGAGCGGACGGTCGTGGGAATGGGCTTGGGTGCTGTCTGGACGGGGTTGGGGATCTTCGAGAAGAGTGTCAGGGCTGCGAGGTTAGTTGGTTGGTTTTTCCTTTGTCTGAAGTGCGTCGGAGGGTAGCGAAAGAACATGAACTCTACCTAAATAGGTATGCATGGTACTCGGGGAATTTCTAAAGCCCTATCACAGTTGTGATCAAGGTTAGCGCAGCATTGACTACAAATCACTCATGTTGGAATCTTCATTAGTCCCTAAGAAGTAAGAAACTGGCCGGCAACGCCGAGAGAAGTATCGAAAAGTGGATCTAAACAAAACTTCTGTGGTGGCCACGAGATCTTCTCCGTGGGACGTTTTGAACGCCAAGATTATACGGAGGTAATGAAGGGCTATCCATCTTGATCGTCATAAAAGCAATCTAATACCTCTTAGGGCTAGCGAAGAGCAATTCCACTTGGCAAGATTTAATCCACATTACCTGACGTGTAGAAGGGAGTGGCTCAAACTTGTACTTGTTTGTATGCATCTGTTTGGTGTAATTACAAATGGGAAATGATTTGCTGAATCAAGACGCCATGTAACATGAATCATTCCTTCTACCACGTCTAAAGTTGAACATCTAACCCATACTCACATGATAGTCGTGGCTCATTCTCTCGCTACTACCTCCATAAACATGGTTAGTGACAAGTTTGGGAAGCGACATGTTTGGGACCGTTCTGCCGTTGGGTGGTCCCGATGACGATAAGCCCTAATTCCAATCAATAGATCATAGTCCACACCGCTAAGCTTCGCAAATGTAGTTGGTCCTGGCTTCCTCCACGGAACTTGTCGCAGACGAGGGTGGCTGAGCACCGAGCCAGCTGTTCCCCTTATATTCTTCCTCATACCCCCAGTTTCTTAAACCCTTTGGACAGTATTGTACGTTTTCCCCTCGCGGGAAGCTCTCAATCCCATCTGTTGCATCGTGAAAAGCTGTGCAGGACTATCCTGTGACGAGCCGCTCCTCATCAGTCGAATGCGTTCCAAATAACGGCAGAGAGCCTCGACGCCGTTGCGATCCGCTGCTTTTCCAGGTCATGCTCCACCCAGGCATCCAACAGCCCCCATGGTTGAATGAGCATGAACTTTCCGATGTCTGTGCTGCCCATTGTCTCGCGGAAGACCTCACGCATACCCTCATATGTATGAATGCGTGCCACGCACCGCTCGCTCAGCTCGTCCAGTGGTGGCCGTTGCCGGCAGAACTCGAGCACCAGCGCTGCGATTGCAGCAGCCACAGGTGCTGCAAACGACGTGCCTGATAGGATCCGCTCCGGTGCACCCTCCAACGCCATGGGCCATGCACCAGCAATGTCTTCGCCGAAGACGGTAAACTTGTCGTTGCCGTCTCCGGACCGTGGGTTGTAGGGCGACCATGCGCCGTGGCCCGAGGCCGAATTGATGCAAAAGACGCCGGTCATACGGGCTGGGAAAGTTGGCCGATCTAGCGCGCCGGTGTTGGCTGCCGCTGCGAAGACGAGGACGGGAGGTTTTGCTTCACCGCATGCCTTGATGGCCGCTTCGATCTCAGGCTTGTACTTGCGGTATCCGAAGGACAAGGAGAGGATGTCGACCTTCCACTTGGTTCTCGCGTGATTGATTGCCTTCACAATGGCGGATACACCTGACTCAGTGACGTCTTCTTCATCTTTAAACACCTTCGCTACGTACACGTGTGCCCACGGCGCCATCTTAAGCAAGATCGAAGCGATGTGAGTGCCGTGACCACAGAGGTCATCGGTGGATGGGTCGTCAGCAACCCAGCTAATGGATTCTATAATGCGGGCTTTCGACTTGGCAAACTTAGGATGCGTCAGGTCGATGCCCGTATCAAGAACGGCAATTCGGACTCGCTCATCGTCTTTCATCCGCCGCCCTTTGAGCAACGGCATTGTCCGGTTCAAGTGAGATGAGAGCCACTCCTTGGTGGCAATAGGGACGCGCCCTCTAGTGTCACTTGATCGTGTGTCGAAGAGGGAGCCACTATCTTGCCCCGAAGATTCCAACTCTGAGTCGTCGTTGTCGCTACCCGTTTCCGTATCGGTCTGCTCCAAAGAGGAACTTGTCTGATTCTCTTGGTGTGAGGGTGAGAACCCTGGCTGGGAATTCTTCTGACCCGAGCTCGAGGGGCTTCCATTCAATGCATCATCGGTAGTATCCATATTTGAATCATCTGACTGATGTGGAGAATTTGATGGTGATGATGTTGGCTCGGAGTCGTCATCGGCCGCAGGAATATCAGTTGTCGATTCGCTAAACAGCACGCTCTTTGTAAAAGACCTAACTACCGAGTTAGGTCCTTCCTGTTGAGAGTTTGTGGATCTCAAGAAGGACGATCGGTCTTGGTCCGGTAACCTTTGATTGGCGAATCTGGGATGGCGCACACGCGTTGTCATCATCATGGTTCCCCGCAAGACTCCGGTAGAGGGCACATACGTGCCCTTTAGTTCTTTGGAAGCGCAGATCGGATCCGTGTCGTTTTCATATGCCTGCACCAGAGCAGCGACGTGTGCAAATATTATCTTAGCATCCTTCAGTAAAGTCCGCCGCTTTGCATCAGCATCAAAATCATCAGAAAGCATAACGTGGGTGTCTGCAACGTCCACTTTCTCTATACTGTCCACTTGCTCCTTAAAATAGTTCACAAAGTTTGATTTGTCTCGAGACCCGATGCGCTGGTTCTCGCGCTGTAATTTGCGTAGCGTGTTGCGAGCAGCTCCATGAAGGTCTTGGACGTTAGCCTGCGATTGCCATGTGTTCGTGGAGAAGAGTGTAGCAAGGTTGATATATTCATCGTACAGCTTCTCTGCCATTCCAGCATCAGGTCCGCAAAAATAATCTTCCAAAGATGACGAAGGCTTCGCTAGACGCTTTCTGCCATAGCCTGCGCCTGGCGTTATGTGCAAAATAACTAAGCCGTCGACTTTGCCCAAGAGGCGGGAAAATACATCTGGTTTTGGTAATGAGGTTGGAACTGGCGTATTTCGGGTATCTTCTAAGTCTCGTCGCTTCTCTTGGAGCTCTCTGTTGTTAAGAGATTTTCCAAGCTCGCCTTTCAGAATATCGATGATATCCCGCTCAAGTTTCACGCCACTATTCCACATCCCTACTGGAGTTCGAAAGGGGGATTAGTTGCTAGAGGCTCTTGTCCCTGCCCAGACGGTAGCTTCTGGTTGAGATAGCCAGCTGGCATGCTGGAATCCATGGCTGAGCAGGGGCGAGCTGAGAGGCTCCTTTGTCGGTAGTAAGAAGCAAATAGAGCCACGGCAGTTTTGTTGTGTCATGGTCGCATAAGGTAATGTAAGATCAGGCAGAGGGAGGAACGATGTCGTTAGGGAGCCAGCGCCATGATAGTTGTCGCACGTGACGGTGGCTGAATTAGTCAGGTCACGAGTTGCGGCAGCGGAGCGGGGTACGATGTGCTCAGCGGCGTGCTGCACAGCCTCATCTGAGGCTGCAGGTGCCTGCCGACTTCCATTACCTACCTTATGCTCTCCAGAAGAAGAAAGATGAACTCCCTCACACAGCCACGACAGCCTCCACGCAGCCTTCTGCTGAAACGACAGATACTCTACTCTCGCCAGCAGGACGACGTTGAAGCGTTCCATTCCTGAGCTATAAATCTGGAGCTCGTTCTAAGCTTCTATTGACGGCTAGACATCTACCTCGAAATATACATTTGTCACTCAAAAAACAGCACCTTGTTCGTGGTCATCATGCCCTTGAAAGCGAAGAAAACGTATTTTATTGTTCAAGCCGGCACGGTACCCAAGATCGGCTCCATCGTGCTGGGAAGCGTCATCTTGGATCCTGCGCTACCCGAAAGAGCCATCAATCATCAGATTATTACTCTTCCCAAGTCGATCCCTATAGAATCTGGCATCCCATTGAAGGATTGGCGATGGAGGAAGGCTCCGACGTCTAAGATTGGGGGTGGTATATACGCGCAGTTTGCCGGCATCGTCGACGGCGAGATCAGTGCGCGGAAAAACGACACAGCCATACACGAGTACATCTGTAAAGAGCTCGAGACGCTGAGCTTCGAGCCCACGGACGATTATATCGATGTTATTAAAGCGATCCCGGAGGTGCAAGCCAAGATCATCAAGCGCGAGAAACTGTACGGTATCACTGGCATCAAGATCGCCAAAGGTGCCACGGTCAACGAGCAGTCACTACAAAGCCTGGGCTTTCGGTTCGCAGCCATGGTCGACTTAACCGCAATAGGAGGAGGAATCCCTATCAAGGTTGGTCCGAAGGTGGAAATTAATAACGAGGACCCCGAAGACCTCGGGTATAACGTTGAAGAAAACTTTGTCTTCGCCTACCGAATCGAAGAGATATTCTATCGCTGGAAAAGTGTCCGACATCGTCCTTATGGCAAGGAAGGTGATCTGCACGGTCATCCCCCAAGAATGTCGACTCGGATAGCGAAGATGAGGAGGAGGAGGAGGATACTATCGATAACTTTGACTTTGATAAACCTAAAGATCACGAGATACCTGCGTCGGTGATTAAAGGGATGCACACCGAATCTGTTCAAGAGGAGGATGGCGAGGCTTATGAAGTTGTCTTGCCAAAGGCTGCCAGCTAATCATGCTGGGTATGGATGCCGCAAGCACTGCGAGTTGGAATCCACACCAGTTTGCTTTTTTGGGATATTATTATCCAGGTGTACTTGCAAAATTTCAGATTGATGCTCAATTGTATGTATTGGAATCAGAACCTCTAGTTGATATTACTATTTGCTTCGAGAACGAGTGCAACTGCTTGTGATTCGCCGTCTGTCTACCTACCCGGCTTCTTTAAAGAAGAGATCAGTACGACTTCAGTGTGGGCTCAGCTATCTACTTTGAATGCGAGTACGTCCACACATATGTGCAGATTACCCCAGTGTATTCGTAGAATTGTAGTTGTTCGTATTCAGAAGCTATAGAGTGCGGGTGGAGGGTAGTGGGAGAGCCTGGTCAAATGCCCACCCCAAAGCGATTGGAAAACTTTCCCCAGTAGATTCCAATAATAAGCAAGAAAAACGCTAGTGCTAACTCGTGCAAATGAATCTGCAGGAGATGAGTATGCCCAAGCGTGTAAACAGCAGGTAGTTTGGATTCCGCAGTGCATTCACTGCTCTAATTATATAAAGTTGACTATCATTAAAGATGCTCTAACGGCTCATTGACGAGAAACTCAACTCCTTCAGACTCAAAAAATGTCAGTCACCATATTAGTCGCTTCACCCCTTATGCTCTGCTACGAGATATTCAAAATATTCCCGCATTTTCATGGCGTCGGTGTTGACCACTACCACTGGTTGCTGCGCCCAGGGGTCCAGTCTCGCCGATGAGCTATTATCATCTGAAAACAGCTTTCGAACAAGCTTCCACGCTGGTTCTGCGTCAGGCGTTGCGCGAAAGCTCAGATCCGCACCTTGCTTGATGAAAGTTCCAAGGAGCTTTGCGAACAAGTTGGCAAATCCGTTCGGTGCCAAGTCGCGCTGAAAGCCCGGCTTTGCTCGCGGACCGCCTGCTGCAGCTACGTATGAGACCATGAGACTCCACACACTGTCTTCACCAACAACCGTTTTATTGAGATCTGTAGCTTTTACTTGGAGAAGCTGGATGGCGATGTTCACCCACCTCAGTCGTAGTGCTCCCTGCCGCTCCACAAACATCGCCTCCACGCCGGTGAGACTACCGTCGAACTTGATCTCACGGTCCCACGGCGGCAAGCCAATATATCGCAGCGAGTTGAATAGAAGTCGCGTCGTGTCCATTGCTGCGGTATTCGACCCCTCCTGGAGCTCACCCAACAAATAGTTCTCAAGTCCATGAAACAAAGCGAGCGACGAAAAATCGATCGGATCAAGGATGTGTCGCCTCTGCGGGTCAACGGTATAGCCTCTCGCCCAGTGACCTTCGTTGTCACAGTTCCCTATTCGCGAAAAGCATGTCATGATGCGCCTCCAATGCGCCGTACACACCCTGTCGAGCTCATTCAGGTGCTCCCGCGGAACCGGCTTTGCCGAATCTTCTGCCATCGATGCAAAAATAAGAGCTCGATCCAGCAGATGCCAGAGAGCACTTACTTCGGTATCAATACCTCGGGGTGTCTTCAGCGTCTTACACATAATAACGCAGGAACGAAAGAGCTCTGGGCATGGATCGTACTTCGGGGTTTCCGTCAAAATCATTAATTGCTTCCACACGTCAGGCGAACGGAGAAACTCAACAACAGTCCGATGGATGAAGTCAACATAGTAGGAGGAAATCGGCGCCTGGTTGATACCACTGACGCGATTGGTGTGGAACTCCCGGCTCTCTATCAGCCCTCGACTCCGGCTGCCGATACGGCTATTGAATTGAGTACACTTGTCTTGAACGTGATCTGACGAAAGAGGACGCATAGGCAAAGACATGACACTATCTGTTTCATCGTCGCAAAACGACAGCTGGATCACTAACGGATACCCAGCTGATGAATGTACTTCTTGTGCTTTTAGCAAGAGCTGAAATAGCGAAGACGCTTGCTGCTGGTATGTCGGCATAAGGGTCCGGATCATATGCTCGTATAGTTCCTTCAAGTTGGGAGGTAAGACATCTAGGCGAGCCCTCATTTCCTTCAAGAAGTCTCCATATTTGAGTCCATCTTGTAACGATCGAACGGCTAAGATGACCCACAAGAAGACTCCGTCTGATCTGTCGGTAATTTCGTCAATGAGGCCCACCCACTCAGCTCCATACTTTCTGTTTAAACTTTCAGACAGGTGGTCTTCAGCATATTTTCGAATGTCACCTTTGGTGAGATCTTGCAAGCGCAATTTCGGACAATGCAAGAACGATGCTTCAGCAAGAGGTGTAGGTCGGCTGGAGAGAAGAATCTTGACATTCTTGTTCTCAACAATCTCGTTTATCAACTTTATCAAGTTTTCGTCATCTCCCTCATCTCCCTCAAACTCATCGATACCGTCGATCACAAGAAAGAACTTTAGTGATGAAGTCTCCTCGCTCAATACCTTCCGAATCCACCTCTTCAAGTCGTCTAGAGAAAACTGGTCAAGATCTGGTCCTGCTGAAGGATGGGCAGCGAGATTCCAGAGGTCTGGCATAGTGACAGATATCAGCCCTCGCTGCTGCTTGAGTATGTGGTAGAGCAGACCGCGAAGCAAGCCGATTGTTGACTTTTGTAGCGGTGATCCCAGATTCCAGAAGAAGAACGACGCTTGGACAGGACTGCTACCTGCCCATTTCTCGATGGCGGAAATTGTTCGTGGCTCCTGCGCGGTGAACTTTATTAACGTCGACTTCCCGGAACCTGGTTTACCACTGATATAATAGCAGCCGGTGTCATTCTCCAGCCACTCAATGAAGGGACTCCAGATCCCATCCACCTTAGGGGGCTGGAAAATCCATTCGTATGTCTTCTTATGAGCCGACTTCACTGCTTCGAGCCGTTCGTAGAACTGCTCGAAATATAGGCTGTCGAGCACGACGTCTTGTATATTTTTGAAGTCTTCAACTCTTGAAGCAGAATCTGCATCTTGAAGAGTCGCCATCATCTGCCGCTTGCCGTAGGAGTTGCTTGTCCCTGCCTGTTTCGTGGTCAGGTATTTCGTGTACCTGTTTTGGAAGGCGATGGCCGCAACCATGGCATTGTCATGCGGAGCTTGAGTTTCGCCCTCTTGATGGTCTTGCTGGCTGTCTGAAGAATCCAGCGGGTCTTCGAAAACGACCAAGATCTCCACAATCTTGCCGTGGCTACGATGGCTACTGCTGAATCCTACGCTCTGCTCCTGCTCTATGGCATTTAGACGAACGGAGACCCAGGAAAGTGTGCTCATCACCACCATTTTTTCATAGCCATCGAGCTCGACGAGTAGACGATTAATCTCGGTTTGGTTCCAGTACTCCTTCATCTTTCTAATGCGCAAATAGAGGTATGCGTTGTTGTCTCTGATCACTTCGTCTGTCGCGATCTTGAAGAAAATGTGCCTCAACCTCCCGGCAGCATCATAGCAATTATCAATCAACCCGTCTAATGCCTGTATGCATGTGAGGACTTAACGAGCACTCATCACTGTTGCACAGGCAGCCTACCTTACGGTTACGAGAGAAATCCGAGTCCAGATTCGCCTCTTGCATACTCTGGAAAAGGGTCGAGAAGTTGAGAAAATGTCTGGTCCTTTCTGTAAACATCCCTTCATAGAAACCCTCGCGCTTTTTTTCTTCCAGCCTGCTCACGATTTCGCACGCTTTGGCCGCATACTGGATGAAATGCAGCATCACTGCCGCGGAGCCGATGTCGGATAATAGATCCATGGCTTCCAGGGACATCAACGCGATTTGGAGGGCTTGTACATGCACTCAGGATGTGATGATGATTCCGCAGGGAATCGGCAGTTCACTTATGCCAAGATGACGAATATCCGGTTGAGGAAGCCTACACAGGTTGAGCCTCTCAAAAGATCCCCACAGCTTGGGAGATATGCTGGCGCAATCCTGGTCTTATGTGAAACCAGCGGCCCAAACCGCCCCATGCCCCGACATCCTGTAGCGCCCGACCTGTTGGATGCCCAAAAGCCATCCAGTCACAGGCCGCTGTGTTTGCGGGTTCTGTCCAGGCGGCTTCATGCCGATCAGCCACATGGCAGAGAGATGTCGTCTAAACCCAATCCGACCGAGTCAGCCCCAGGCTGTCGATGCACATCAAGCACCATCTTGGAGCACTGCCACGACACCACAACATAGCGCAATTGCCACCAAGATTAATGGCGAGGCTAGCCGCCGTGAGGCCGCCATCTTCGGGGCGGAGCTTCCTCCTAACGGAGCAATGACGACTCAAAAAGCAAAGAATTTGTCTGGCTATATGAGCAATCAACCCCATTCACGACACGGATCGTTCCCACGAGAGGATAACCAACCCGTTGAACATCATGCCATCTTCACGACCACCCGAATGGCGCGATGCCAGGCATGTCCCAGAGATGCCCCAGATGCCTGATAGTGAGGACATTGAAGCCACGTAAATTCCCATCGACATACATCCAGAGAGCCTTCTGCTTACGCTGGTGAACAGGTGGAGATATATAGAAATTGGTCTCAATCGTATCATTTTCGAACCTTCCTGGGGTACTGATGTTCAGTCACTTGTGGGGTTGTATACGTAAGTGCGGTTGTCTTGTCTCTGCCGTTCCTCATAGTGAATGCCCTCTGATAACGGATGAAGAGCCGTGCAAAATTTCTGCACTTCACAGAAAGCAGTTAGAGATACCCAATTCAGTGGGGGCCATCGAGGAGGTAGGTCCATATTGAGCTTTGCACACTTTTGGATTGTTTGGTTGACAACTATTGCAGCTCACCTGCTCGGCGAAGATCTCTATGTATCTCTAACAAAATATCTCCACCAGTACCTCGATATGCTGAAAAGGCGTTTCAAATCACTTCGTGGCCAATCTCTCTTGGACTTGTACCTTGAAGACTATGCCCAGTTCATGAACTCCGCCAAGATTATAGACAACATATTTCGATACCTTAACCGTCACTGGATCAAACGCGAGAGCGATACTGGGAGGGACGTGCACGATATTTACACGCTACAACTCGTTCTCTGGCATAGTGAGCTCTTCCAAGAGATCTCACACGACCTCGTCAACGTCATTTCAGATTTAGTGCAGAAGCACCACAGCGGCGAAATTGGCGAGAGTGGCAGCAGCAAAAATTTAATTGAATTCATCATCTCGCTGGAGCTGGATGCCACCAACTCCACCCAGCCTCTCTCTGAAGCCTATGGGAGCATTCTTGAAATTCCCATCCGCCAGGCTATAAGATCTTCTTCTGAGACGAGACTGCTTCAACTCTTCTACAGCGAATACATTCCTAATTATGAACATGAACCGGCTTGCACGGAAATGGAAAATCGACTCGTTACTCTAATCTCATCTGCCGGGCTAAGCCAGCCACTTACTCGTCCCTGCAACGATACTGAGATGGTAAAGCTAGTTACCAGCGACTTGGTCGTGGTTGAAGTCGGTAGGTAGCTTCCAGAGTGTCGTGAAGCGGCTACTAATCTTCAATCCTCACCCAGAGCAAAAGGTGGCCGAGTGTTCCATTCTCATCAAGCGTTTGTGTGCATATTTTGGCAGAGAAATTATTGCGAATGAGTTCATTGCTCTCCCAAACGTAAGTTGATCTCCCATTTCACCACATCAGTAACTGGGTAGACTGCAAGCTCACCATACACAGGTCAAAGAATCAACCCTTCGACGTGTACTGGAGTGGTGTGATCACCACAAGGATGACATCGATACTGGTCTCACAACTGCTGATACCGATAAAGATACTACCGATATTGGCGAATGGGATCAGAAATACATGGAAGTTGATCAGGAAGCTCTGTTCGATATTGTTCTGGTACGTATCCTTTTGCATTACTAGACATGTTAGCCCATCAGCCTCATCTCCCCTCCTTCCCTTTCGCGCTATCTTCTAATTCCTGTTCTTGGCATTATGGGTAACTGATGGGGATGCAACAGGCCGCCAACTACCTCGATATCAAACCACTCTTGGACTTGGGGTGCAAAAGCATTGCGAACTTGATTAAAGGCCGTTCTCCCGAGGAAATTCGGAGAACGTTCAATATTACCAATGACTTTACGCCTGAGGAAGAGGAGCAGATCCGTCGGGAAAACGAGTGGTCAGAAGACAGGTAGTCGCTGAATGTCAGTCGTGGCGTAATGGGGGAAAGGGGGGGATGGCGTTACACAGGATACTTTTTCGAGACTGTACACTTAACGAAGGCAATAGGACAACAATCGTTTGTAATAACAATTTTTATGCGGATAAAAGCTGGATTCGAATAAAAATATCTGGTTATCATTGGCGCTCTCCCTGGTTGAGTATGAAAAAACTCCATCGAATTTTGCATTACCGTGGAGCTTCTATCCGACTTCAATTGAGTGATCACGTTTTCAGTTTGTTGCTACAGCGAAGAAATGAAGCAAAGACATGTCCGCCTGTGCCTATTCCATTTTGCCCATCATCTTGCAAAATCCCGTGACAAGACGCAGCTCAGATGTGGTTGTTTCTCATACTGGTAACCCGCGAATAGGTAAATATCCTATCACATACTAACGTTCAGTCTGAACAGGCATCATGACAAAACAATAGAGAAAACACGTCGAAATGCGTTCGCTAAAGATCAGTTGAATTGAAAAGTTGTGATCTGAAGAGTGTTCGGGTGTTCTAGTGGCTCAGCAATAATGTTGCTTACTTCCACCCACGACTTTATGGCTAGGGGTCGCTCCCATCTTGCTTGGCATCTCCTGCCAAGGGTCACGGGAGGAATTATATCCCACGGGCACTGGTGCTATGATTGGTCTTCTAATTCTCATGATACTCGGATTCTTTCTCTTCTGGTATGTCGACCGACGCGCAGCACCAAAAGCAAAGACATATAACAGTGTGTTGCGACGTTCACCTTCAGTTCCTGCTGGGGTCGGGAATCGTCCGAGTGAGGAATAGAAGCCGAGCTCAGCGAAGAACAAGCCCAGCGGAGTTACTTGCAGTGAGTAATCTTAGAGTACCACCGATGCGATTAGTATACCTGTGCAGATCGCTGAAGGTTCCGAGCGATCGGAAATAGCATATACCTCAAGGGCTGGAGGAGATCAGGAAAGAATCTCGAAGCTGTCCGAGCCTGTCGAGCACGATTGAATGAAATTGTCAACAGACATCGACTGACCGAGAGTTCGAACAGAGACAGACATTTATCAATCCTGAGCCCCGTCATCCAATGCCTCCTCACCGGCTAGATCTCCATGCGAAACACGCTCCCAGTGCCAGGCGGAGAGGGATGACGATCTGTCATGCGTCGTCACGGCGATGGGCTCATTCCAAGCGATGCCGTTCGATTCGAGCGAAGAGAAAATACCCTTCATCTCACGGCAGCACATCCCACCAGTCACAGGGCAGAACGCCGCTCGCTGCCAGTGTACGGGCGTAAAGAGCGGAATATTGCCTGAGTCGCTCTGGAACGCGCTGGAGATGAGGCCAATGCCTTCGTCGCCCAATGGCAGCTAGTGTCCTGCGCGTACAGGGTTCGCCGCGCCCCTGGAAGCTGGGGGTGCCGCCAATCGGCCACTAAGCCCGCCCTGTTGATGAAGCGACCCCGGCGCTGGATATGCTTTTTCCGGCGATGAGGATGCACCGTGGCAGTCAAGGGGTTTCCTGGTAGCGAGAGAGGCCCGGTACTCGATTATCGTCGTTGGGCTTTAAGATACGGCAGCTCCCTCGGTGCTGAGAGATGGTGGACCGCACCTCTGGGACGTTCGTGACAACCTGGTGTAAGTTTACGCTTGCGCCATGTTGCGGTGCCTTCTCGTGCTTCTCGCATCGTTCTTGGTGACAGTGAGGGCGGTGGTGTTGACGATTCCTGATGCGAGCCTGGTCAATGGAGTTGTTGCTGGCTTGCCGTTCACTATCTCGTGGACAGATGCAACTGGGCCCGTGGGACTCCTGCTGAGAAATGGGGTGACGAATGTGACTGTTGCTATCATTGCTTGTGAGTAGAGAAGCGCCTTCGATGTCAAGAGCAAGACGCTAACAGGTATAGTTGATCTGACCGGTCAAACATCATACATTTGGACACCAGCTACATCACTGCCAAACAATGTCTACAGTATTGAGATTGGCGACACCAATGCACCACCAACTTACAGCAATCTTTTCACACTCACTGGTGGTGGTCTACCAACATCTACATCTTCTCAGATAGCATCGACATCGTCTCCGTCAACTTTCGTATGTCCCTTACCTTGATATACATTCCAATAATCTAATACAAGCCAGGCGACCAGCACCAGCTCAAACTCCCCGTTACCTGAATCTACACCTACTCAGCAGTCGGTATCTCGCCACCACACGCACTCTGGCTCTTTCACCCGGACATATTCTGGTCCACCAATCTCTCGAACTCCTCATCCATATTCGAGCTGCACCTCCAGCTCGTGCACCATGTCCACCCACCGGCCACCGCCTCCCCGTCCTATGGCATGTACTACATCCTGCATGCGCAACCTGAACGACACGCGTGTAACGCATACCGCGAACACCGGAACCGCAGCGTCTACGTCCACTTCTAGCGGCGCAAAATCAGTGACGAAGTCTACCCAGAACGCCGGACTCTCGCCGAGTGCAAAGGTAGCCATTGGAGTCGGAGCTGCAGTTGGAAGTGCGATTATAATAGTGCTCTTTGTCCTGACCTTTTGGCAGGGACGTAGAGTCGGGAGAGCTAGCATCGACAAGGGAGTTGATGGGAGGTACATGATGCATGGTGCTGGAGGGGAAAATGGAGAGAAGAGCATACCACCTGTGGAACTGGATGCGAGTGTTTCGCACAATATCCTCGAGATCGATGGAAGGAGACGAGAGTGGGCAGGAAGGGAGAACGGATGAGAGACGTCCGGGCCAAAACGATGAATTATTACGACATAAACGGAGGTTTACAATCACTCAAGACGCTCACGAAAGCTATCAACCAAGATACATTATCGGAGTCAATTAGATCAAGATATCCAAGACTCAGGGCTGGATGAGCCGGAAACTCATGGATCAACCTAACATCGAGGGGGTGGGATCTAGAACCGAAATCTTCAGATGAACAGGGAGGCGTCCACTCGGTGCCGAAGAAGCGGGGGTCACACAGAGAGGGAACTACGCCCAATCTCGACACTGTCATTACCCAGAGCAACTTAATGTCTACATACCCACTCAAATCAAACAAACAAATATCAAGAAAAATTACATCTTCAAACCATCTCCTCCACCCCTCTGTATTTCCATCTCTGCACCCTCTCCCTCCCCGCTCTCAGATCGCATTTTTCCAAGCAATCTGCAGCAACATCGAACGTGGACCAGTAATAAGCAGTACCTATAACATTCCTACTATGAGTCTCAGCCTCCATTTCAGCTCACCCGTTTAGTGTCTCGGTCCCATGCCTTACCCCTAGCTCAATATTTCCATTTGCGGAAACATCGCCTATCCCTGTCGCTCCGCTGCCACGTTCCAAACCCCCATCCACTTTTCTCCACCGCGAGGTTGGTAGAGTAAAGTGGACATTTGACCAGTAAGGTTATCTTACAGGCTTGCAACCTTGGAAACGAGATGGATTGCGCTGTGGATAGGGGAATTTGGAATTTCTAAGGAATTGACGACTTGGGTGGGGAGATGTGGGGTTGGTGTGAGGTGAGATGGATGGGTAGAGTGTTGGGACGAACTGATGATCTGAGATGGATGATTAGGGATATTATGCATTGATGCAAACGGAGCTTCCGAATGGGTTGAAGGATAAATGCAAAACCACGGGGGAAGGAGAAGAGGGAGGGTGTATTGTGTTTATTCTTGGAGGAGTATCACGGGGTAGCTTGTTGGTGGCCAACCGGACATGTTCCCATGGGCCGATCTAATCCAGCTTGACGGAGTTCCGACAGCAGCTGTATTGAGACTTACAAGCCAGGATCGCAGTCTATTAAAGGAGTTGACTTAGCGAGATCTTCACGTGGGTAGGGAGCTCTCATGAGTAGGTGTGACGTGCTTGGCCTTCAATATCGAAGGAATTACCTCCAGACTCTGCTTCATTGATAGGACTGTCAAGTGAAGATTGCAAGACATGTTTAGACACCAAAGGAACAACATGGACTAAAGATTGGGAGATATCGCTGAGCTAGCGCATTGTAGGAGACCATGTGGAGGCTACAGGTAAACACCCAAAGCCAACCAAGAAGCAATCACGTGTTTTCGCAACTAAAATGGGCAACGGCAATTAGACATAGCACCAGAAGCCATACATTGTACAGAGCATGCCTTCGAACGACTGGTGAACTCAGCCACAACGTTCAGCTAGCTCGGACGGACACAAGTGAAGCTTGACTGACAGATAGGTTCTGGATTCCTATCGCCCGCCCGCTGACCAGTAAAAACCGCAATCAAAAGAAAGTATCCCTCTGACCCTCATCATCGTATGCCCCTTTCTGCACTAGGAATGTTGGATGTTGGTTGGATGTCGACGATAATTTACCAACCGTGCGCGCACTCTATATTGATTGCATCCCAATTAAAAGGGGGGAAGCATTCCTCGCTTCTTCCCGCCGCTTCCCGCTCCCCGCCAATCACGGGCTCGCATCGCTCCAGATCTCAGCTGGAATCAGGGGGGCGATTTCCCCTGGTGTGTGCATAATTTCACACCCACCAACCAATGAATCTATTTAGAACGATGGTGGGTAGGGGTGCGGGAAGTGCTGCGGTCCACGGCACGGTGGTGATCTTGGATGATATGCCCGCGATTTCCACTTAGCGTTGTTGATCTTGACTTGTATCGAGACGTCACGAAGATCCAGAGCCTAGATCACCAGTTTGACCTTCTTTCACGCACGATTGCAACAATGGTTCTCGTCCCCGTTGGCATCATTACGCTCAGCGCGCTGCCCTCGACCACGCTCCTTGCAAGCACCAGCTGCTCAACCGCTGTGTCCAGCCCTACGGCATACCCATATGGGCCCATTATACCTTTCGACTTGCTTCCTAGCTGCGCGCTGAAATGCGGGCCTCTCTTTGATGTACAAGCCGAGTGCTCGCCGCCCGTGGTTGGAGATGTAGATATTTCTTGCTTTTGTAATAGTTCGAGAGTTGCCGCGCTGGGAGCGTCGACCTACAGCGAAGGAAGTAATGTTTGTCCCACAGCGGCGTGTAGCGTCGATGATATGGGATCATTAATGAAGTGGTTCGATGAATTATGTTCACCGGGAGATGTGTACGTTTTTGTGGTAAGTTACTTCATGGAGTGTTGTCTCTGGGGTGGAGAAGAAAAAGTGAGCTAATACTTTGGACTTAGACGTCGACTGCGATGGAGCCCGAGACGGTGACTATTACACAAACATCGCATGCGCAACCAAGTACAAAAGCTCCCGCCCCTTTGACGACTGGCAGCGCGGCTTCGTCATCATCGTTTATTGCCGCTTTGGCTGTACAAACGAGCCCAAATGTGACAGCGCACATTTCTACTTCCACCTCATTGGTATCATCGAAATCAGTGACCTCAGTGGCCTCAGTGGTACTTTCGACATCGCTCACTTCTTCACATACTGCGAGCATCGTTCCCACTGCAACCTCTATCAAGACTTCAGATGGAAGCAGTTCGTCGCCAGGAAGTTGGGGACATATGTTCAAAATGAGTTGCACTTTTGGAATTTTGGGGATCATTTCTCTCGTCACGTAACTTCGTGTACTGTAAGGAATTGAGAATTCAAAAGTGTTTCAAAGCGTTTGCCCGAGCCGTTTTCCTGCATTGTTGATGTGGAACTCCCGTCCCTTGAGACACCATCGTCCCGAAGCTACATTTCCGTTGAACGATCCGCTGCAAAACCACAAGGCTGGATCTCGTACTCGACTGGTGAAGCGACGCCCGGCACTGTGTAACGTCGCGAACTTGCTTTTCGAAAAGCAGCCACCCTCCCTGAATCCAATACGCCACGTTCATGCGTCCGAAAGCCACAGGATTCCGCAGCGCATGGGAACGTAAGCGGCATGACTTCAGTGCGGCTACCCCACACTTGTGCTCTGATGTCTTCTACGACCTGTTGAGATGAAACGAGACAGCAACGGTCTCTGAATTGACATTACTGAGCGCCGGCACTGGCCAGTTTGATGGGTCGATGCGGAGGATGATGGCAGAACCTACACAGCCTCAACCGGAGATACGAAGTACTCATCGACCATGGCGCTCTTACCCTGCCAATATCGCAGCCTCGCACAATACGCCTCCATCAAGCCCACGGCAAAAGCCTTCGCATCCTCTTGAAAAGTCTTCAGATGAGCAAAACCCAACAGATCCACCACCAGCCTACCACTGGTCTCCCGCAGCACATTCCTCTGCACAATACCCAGCTGTACCATCATCTGCTGGTCCGCATCTGGACTCCCCCGAACCATCAGTTGAGGAACCTCCAGCTGGTCAAAACCCATGGTGGAAGCGGAGAACGCACCCTTTCATCGGTCCTCTCCCGGAAGGCTACACGCGGGAATTTCCCTATTATTCGCGCAAGAAGATATGTTGCGATACCGCATTTCTCGTGGGGTTGTCTGTCGGTCTGAATCTGGGGCCGGGGATATCGTTCGTGGTTCTGGGTCCGCTGATGGGTTTCGTGGTTGGTGGGGTTACAACGGTTGTTTGGGAATTGGCGGCCCGGATGTGCGAAGTGGAGGAGAGGAGAGTAGGAGCAACGAAATGGATACGGAAGGCTGTAGGGACTCGGAAGGCGGAGCAGGTGCGGAGTTTATTGAGATGCAGGATATGGTGCAAGAAGAAAGACGAGTCTTTGGGGTGACTGAACGAGTGTAACGACTTTATGGGCCATCAAGAGATAATAAATAATGTGACTGCATGCTTTAAAATGGAGGCCACGTAATTTGTGACAAACTATGCACTTCTTCGCTCTAAGATCAATAACTCAGTCGCGCGTCCCTCAGTGTACATGCTCACCGTTGCTCAAAACAAACAACCTTACATCCTCTCCCTAACCACCTCGCTTAGCCTCTCCTCCTCACCTCAACTTTACATACCAAGTTAAGCCAATTTTCCACCACTAACCCTAACCTCACAGCTTTAGGTCCCTATAGCCCAATGGTAAGGTGTCGCACCACCATATTCTCGCCAACTACTTCCGCCAAACACGGAAGTGCCTCGAGACTACGTGCGACAAGCGGCCCGTCAACTTCGACTGGCGGTTGCCGTACTCACACTCGAAAGGGGTGGGTAAATATAGAAACATACGCGCCGAGTGGCCGTTGACTTTCTTTCCGTTCCTCAGGTATAGGGGGCTCCTCAGTGAGGAGTGAGGTTTGTTTTGCTGTTTTGATATTTTTGCGGAATTTTATTTGTTGGGCTTTTTGACGCGCAGACGTGACCCAAAAAAGTGTGTGCTTCGGCCAGAAAACATGCTTCCCCGTCCTTATGATATGATTGACAAAAACGTGAGTCAAGGTTGAACTTGCACAAGCTGCAAGGTGAGGTCGTTTTCTCATCCAGCCTCGTCTAGGTCAAAAGGTGTAGGGTCGGGTTCAGAGCACAGCCGAATCCGAAGGGTATGCGCTACTTTAATCACGCAAGTAGCCCTTAGTGGTAAGATTCGGCGCTCACATATAATGCATACTATTCCTGATACCAACTCGTCACTGATGAGCTGAAGTTTGATGCTGGTCGGCTTGCAAGTGATTCCAAAGGCACAATGCTGTTTTGCGTAAGCTCTGGGGACTAGCCAGTATCACAGTAAGCTACATTTCGTTGAATGTAATGGGACGATATTGCAGTGACCAAGTCTTGTTTTCGCCAGATGTGCGAAGACAGTTCAAACGAAACATCGAGCGGTCGAAATAAAGTTGAGGGCGGTGGATCGTCCCAAGCGAGATCCCCCTGAGTCGCCAAAAAAAAAATGCGGGGGACTCTTTTGTTCCGCAACACCCTTCTAGACATCGTCGTGAGCTCCGATCCATACGATGAATCACTCCGATGAAGACTCGTACTATATTGTTTCTATCATCTATCAAATCAGGAAGTTAAGTTACATGCATGTGCCGAGAAGTGCCGAGATTCGCCAACCGACCTGGACATGGGCTTGCGATGCCAAGATCCTTGTATCCTGCCACATCCGTCCTGAAGCCTTAGCAATCTGCAAGTGGCAGCTTGCGCAATACGAACCACCAAAAGCTGATTGGATGGCAGATCAATCGTCAAAAGATAATCCTAATGTGGCTTGTTTGTTAGGTCAGAGACAAGACTTTTCCCCATCACAATGCCGCCTCCACCTTTGATATGCACGCTTACCTCCAGGAACGGAAGGAAGGCCATTGGTAAATACGAACGGGCTAACAATGTCCTTCTAAGGCAACTACAATTCTTGCCGCCTTCCACATATGAGATGGTGCTCATTACCAAGCCTCCTCTAGGAGGTGTCGATCGGGGCAATGGATTTTTACGCACCAAACCCGACAGTTCATCAGTATTCGTGGCGGATACTGAAGGCTTACAAGATCAGCCAAGATGCGATATGAGGTCCAAGCTTCTTGTTTCCTTCCAAATGAGACATGGTACGAATTTGACAGCAGCCAGATGAAGATCGCATTTCCAATCAGGTGGAAGGTTGCAGTTCCTTAGTAGCTACGAGGGACTACCAACCAGTAAAAGGAAAAGAGATACCGCAGCATGTGGTAGGATAGGCTCGAGTATAATAATGTCATATTTCCCAAGCGGGAAAGAAATATTCTCAAAATCTCTCATCGTGTCCTACTCTCTCACTTTCTCGTGATATCCTCACTCCCAACCGTGAGCATGGTTCTTCTAAAGTTCGTGGCGGCACTGGCCTTTGCACTCACCCCATCCCATGTATGGGGTAAGGAACTTGCACCAAACGATGCGTTGGCAAGGGAAATGTACGATAATGGATTGGTACATGAGGGCATTATGGCGAAGAAAATGGTTCGTCGCCCATTTGTCCTTGCTTTGCGATGCTTGGGAATTTGATTCAAATAATATAAACTAACATAATATAGAACACGTGGGAATCGGAGAAGAAAAAGGGAAAGATGGACTCGTATCAATACCCAACACTTGGGTACACTCGTTGTAAAGACGGTGTTGCGGAGGCCATCAAAGGGGATGCGAATAATACCTTTCGATGCAATAATGTGCGTCACCTTCTCCCATCATATTATATGCCTCTTCCTCGTTCAATCTTAACTTTCAAAACATACTGACAAGTGTCAAGGTCGACCTGCACCATTTCCTCTCCCACGCTGCGCTGAACAGCACGGGTAGAGGTTCCTCCTCCTGGGGCTGGACGTCGCCCAACGGCCGCGAGTTCGTTGCTATCGGACAGCAAGACGGTACTGCGTTTGTAGAAATCACCAAGCGTGGAAAGATGGAGTACCTGGGTCGTTTACCGCAATATTCCGTCCCGAGTATCTGGAGGGAGATCAGGAGCTACGGGCAGTATATGATCATTGGGAGCGAGGCTGTTGGACACGGAATTCAAATTTTTGATATGAGCAAGGTTTGTTTTCCTGGTTGTGTTGAGTCTTGTGTGACATCAGGGCTCGCCGTGGGATAAGGATGTATAGAGCGCAGAGGACTAACAAGAAATAGCTTCTCAAACTTGACCCTAAAAGACCGCGAATATTCGATGCAAAAAAGGATCTTACCGGTCATTTCGCCGATCTCCCAGTCGGCCGTACACACAATGTCGTCTCCAACGAAGAAATGGGCTACATTGTGGCCGTCGGTGCCCAACCTCGCAACTCTACCTGCCGCGCCGGTCTGATCTTCATCGACATGTCCGACCCCTCCAATCCCACTTCACCCGGATGCGCTGCGCAAGATGGCTATGTTCACGACGCACAATGTCTCAAGTACCGCGGTCCAGACAAGAAGTACCAGGGAAAGGACATCTGCTACGGATACAACGAGGATACACTGACCATCTATGACGTTACTGATAAACGAAACACAACCATCATCAGTCGGACGAGCTACGAGGGGGCAAGCTATACCCACCAGGGATGGGTGCTGGATGTGAATAACCAAGAATTCCTACTTCTGGACGATGAGCTCGACGAGGTCAATCTCCGAGGCCCGGCTTCGGACGGCTTCCCAGTAACCTACATCTGGGACATCCGGTCGCTCGAAGCGCCAAAACAGACGGGGACCTACAAATCTAGCGTCAAGAGCATCGATCACAACCAGTACGTCATCGACGGGCTAGCATACCAGTCGCACTACAGCGCCGGACTGCGAGTTCTCGACGTGTCCTCGGTGCCCAAGGACCCAAGCGGGAATGGCGTCTGCGAAGTCGGGTTCTTTGATGTTTATCCAGAGGATGACGGTGCAGTTGGGGGTGGAGTCGTGGAGTTTCTGGGGACGTGGAGCAGCTATGCTTATTTTAAGAGCGGGTATGTGTTTGTGAATACTATTGAGAGGGGTGCGTTTTTGGTGAAGATGACGAGTAAGAAGTGTGAGAGGAAGTAAGCATGTTGAGGACTGTGCCAAAATGTGGAATCGAGTGCAATTGCCAACTGACTCGTGTAAAAAGTAGCAGAAGTTGATATGGACTAAGCTTGAGTCGATGGTGGTAATGAAATCAGAGTTGGATAATGCTGACTTAAATGATATCGCTTGGGTAGATGAGTATCTTTGAATCCTGTGGAGCACAGCCGTTATCGTCAATCATAAATTAAATGTTGCAATCCTGTATGTGAATATGGAAAGGAGAAATCATAATTCTTGTGCAATTATTATTATTTTGTAAAGCAAAAACTTAACCTTCCTCCCTATCCATGTGATCACGACCCTTCTTATGACCTCCACCATCCTTCGGCCGCCTTCCTTTCAGAACCGAACCCTTGTTGCCTCTATCTTCATGCAAATTCTTCATCTCGTTTCTGGCGTGTCTCTGTGCCTCCTCTACTCGTGGCTTGAAAACCATGACTTCCTCTTTCTCTGTATCATACTCCTTTAGCTGCATTTTTAGGGCAGCTTCTGTTCTCTTGAAGATCTCAACATCATATTGGGTCACAAGGCTGATAGCATGTCCAGACTTGCCTGCTCTCGCAGTACGTCCAACGCGATGAACATATGTTTTGCTGTCAGGTGCCAAGTCGTAGTTGAGAACAATATCCACAGAAGGAATATCTAAACCACGGGCTGCTACATCGGTCGCAACTAGAATCTTTCGAGTCCCAGCTCTGAATTTGTTCAGAGCACCTAGACGAGACGACTGTGAAAGCTGTCCATGGAGAGGAATGGCACCGAATCCGAGCGATCGCAACAAAATAGCTATCCGCTGCGTCTCGTTGACCGTTCTTGTGAAAACAATTGCTGACCGCCCGTTGAACTCGTTCATGAGATACACAAGGTAGGTATCTTTGTTGGTGAGGGGTATGAAAATGTAGTTTTGAAGTAGTGTCGAGACGGTTTGATATTTGTTTGCACTGATGCTGACTCGAACGGGATCTTTCAAACTTGCTCTTTGGAGACTTTCAATCTTTGAGCTCATCGTCGCCGAGAAAAGGTATGTGTGGCGTTCGCGGGGTATAACTTTGAGGATTTTGTCGAGGATCGGTCCAAAATCAAGGTCCAGAAGTCGATCGGCCTCATCCATGACCAAGTACTTCAATGCTCGCAACGAAAATCCCTTGGTATTCTCAAGATGATCTAGCAAACGACCAGGCGTTGCTACAACAATGTGCGGCTTTTTCCCCAACGCAATAGCTTGCGGTACCATGTCCATACCTCCAACAATGACGGCACATCTTACAGATATCAAGGAACCGAGCGCTTCGAATGCTTGCGATATCTGATACGCCAATTCACGAGTTGGAGCAAGTACGAGTCCAAAAAGTCCCTGTGGTTTGTCGAGGAGAGCCTGGAGGATCGGGAGCGCAAATGCTGCGGTCTTTCCACTTCCAGTTTCTGCCAGTCCAATAATATCTCGACCTTGGAGGGCGATAGGTATCGATTCTGTTTGGATAGGGGTCGGCGCTTTGTATCCTAATGCTGTGCAAGCATCACATAATGAGTCGATGATACCCTAAGGTAATGTCAGCTACAGTAAGATATAGGGAGGAATTGGAACATACCAAGTCCTGGAAGCTCTTCACAACTGCTTCCTCAGTGTTTTCATCATCATTCTCTCCTTCTTTGTCTCCGTCATCATCATCACCTTCTTCCTCCGAATCTGTTTGCAACTCGACCTTCTTCGCAGGAATTTTGGTGGGCTGCGGAGATAATGACGCAGGTGGCAAAGCAGCTTTGCTGGCCTTGTGTTTCTTCGACGATTTCTCCTGTTGTAGGCTCGAGGGCGCCTCAGTATTGAGCTTTCTCTTCTTGACCGACGACATGGCGATAGCAGTTCGGCAATTTAATGGGATGAGTTGCAGATGGCTATCTTGGGGTAAAGATTTTCAAATCGAAAAATCCTTATCGCTTATCGGCTAGCGCGTTCTGATTGGATGCGCAAAAGCGTCCCTCAAAATTATTTCTGCCGCCCCAGGTTCTTCTCCAGAAATATCAACTTCATATAAATCATACAACAACAATGGCACGAAGACGCACGAAAAAGCGTACCCATGAGGGCGCAAACAATGGCCCGGTTGGAAAGGCGGTTCCTTCCAGTAAGCCTTCGAATTCACCCAAGAGCATGGTCATTCGAATTGGAGCTGGAGAAGTCGGCCCAAGTGTCAGCCAGTTGGTGAAGGATGTACGGTCGATGATGGAGCCAGGAACAGCGTCAAGACTCAAGGAGAGGCGGGCAAACAGACTGCGGGATTATCTCACAATGGCTGGACCCCTCGGTGTCAGCCATCTTATGTTATTCTCGAGGTCAGAATCCGGAAATACGAACATGCGACTTGCGATCACCCCAAGAGGTCCGACTCTACATTTCAATGTTGAGAAGTACTCTTTGTGCAAAGATATAAGGAAAGCTTTGAAGCACCCAAAAAGTACTGGAAAGGCATACCTGACTGCCCCATTGGTAAGTTCTAAAGACTATTATGGGTTTGAACCTTAGCTAATACTGTATAGCTTGTTATGAACAACTTCACATCCCCAGCCTCAGAATCAGACTCCGATAAAAAGATACCCAAACACCTCGAATCATTAGTAACAACAATGTTTCAATCTCTCTTCCCACCCATATCTCCTCAGAATATGCCCCTCTCCTCCATCAAACGGGTTCTATTACTCAATCGTGAGCCTGCGAAAGAAAATGACGGAACCTACACTCTCAACTTACGCCACTATGCAATTACCACAAAGTCGACTGGATTGTCGAAACCACTCCGGAGGTTAAATGCTGCCGAAAAGGTTCTGCATTCTCAGAAGTCCGGAATGAGTAAGAAGGGAGGATTGCCCAACCTTGGAAAGATGGAGGATATCGCAGATTATATGATCGGTGGTGAGAATGGGGATGGCTATATGACCGATGCTACCAGTGGCAGTGAGGCGGACACGGATGCCGAAGTCGAAGTCGTAGAGACTCTATCCAAGAAGATCTTGTCTAAGAGACAAAAAGAAAGACCACGGACAGACTCCAAGTCGAAAGGGGCTAGAAGTGGAGTTGAGAAGCGAGCTGTTAAGCTTGTCGAGCTAGGTCCAAGAATGAAGCTTCGCATGACTAAGGTGGAGGAAGGAGTATGCAGTGGCAAAACCATGTGGCACGAATACATTCACAAGACAAAAGAAGAGATGAAAGCCCTCGACAAGAAGTGGGAGAAGAGGAGACAAGAAAAGGAAGTGAGAAAGAAAATCCAAAGAGAGAATGTTGAGAAAAAGAAAAAGGCCAAAGCTGGTTCTAAGAACGAGGTAGATGATGACGACGATGAAATGGATGTGGGTGAATGGGATAGTGAAGGGTTGGCAGGCGACGGAGAGATGGAGATGAATGAAGAAATGGATGACAAAGGCGAGTGGGAAGACGAAGAAGAAGAGATTGCTGCCGGCTGAACTTTTCGTTTAAGCAAAATCAAAACTTGATGAACTGTATCTCAACTGCATGTACCAGGCGTTATCTGTCTTAGCTTCATATTGCTTACCGTGCCCCTTGTGTTTCACAGGGCACTTCTTCCCCTTGACTATGTCTCACAAGCTTGCCTAAGTTCGATGATGATAGCAAGTGCTGAAAGTTTGGAGCCAAAGCGCTCCCAGACCTTCTGATATCAATCAGCAACCTCCCAAACGCTTACTTGCACATCATCATGTCGCTCGAGCATGTCGTCCATCTCAAATATCTTTCCCTTTAGCTCAAACTAAATGCTTCTTAAACAACGCCACAGCTTGCTCCGCCGCTTTCCCAGCAGCATCATTTTCAACAATCCTGCTTTCATCTGCTCTTACAGCGAACCCATGCCCGCACTCCTCGTATATCTTCACCTCCCACCCAGAAGCTTCCCCTTCTCCAACTTCTGTTCTGAGAGCAGCTTCAATACCAGCAACAGCATCCGGTTTGAGATACGCATCCTTCTCTCCCACCGCCATACTGAATGGTACCGCAAACTTCTTCACACTAGCGACAAATTCCTCGGTCTTCAGCCCAACTGGGTGAGCCGCGAAATGCGCATCCACCAGTTTCTCAGTACTGCCTTCGACAGCTGCTTCTGCTGAGAGCTTCGTAGTCTGCATACCACCCCAGCAGAAGCCCGCGAGACCTAGTTTGCCGCCTTCGGGGAGTTCTTTCTTTACAGCCCTAGCGTATTCTAGCACGGTAGGAAACACACCCCGTGAACGAATCGCGAACGGGATCACGATGCTTAGCAGTTGCGCCAGAGATCCCAACCACCATGCTCTCCCTTTCAAATCCCACCAGCTCACAGGTTTGCCCACAGCCTCGGTGAGTGACAACGTGATAAGCGGGACGCCGCCGCCAGGAATTATGTCAGGGACCAAAACGCGGGCTCCTGTTTGAGCTGCGTAGAAATCGGCAAGAAGTTTGCTATTCGGGAGATTGAATCCGAATGCATCGGTGATGAAGATGATGGTTGATTTAGAGGTTGCTGTAGATGTGGATGGAGAGGGCGAAGTGATGTAGGTCTTAACGCCATGGATGGTCTCCTCCGTACCGCCTGGTGTCCCAGTGTGGAGCGTGCCTTTGAAGCAGTCTGGGCAGGCCATTCTTTTCTCTGCTGGCTGAATTCTTATTTGTGAGCTTCCTGTAGTATTCTACAATCATTGTGCAGTTTTATATGAGGTTGTTGTGTCGGGGAAAGAGCTAAACCCCGCAAGTGCGAGTACGAGGTTTGCTGGAATCTGAGTGGCCGAGTGCAAGCATCAGGGCTCGTGCATCTCGTACTCGGGTTGGAGATGAGAGCATCCGCGCCCGGGAAGTTACTGACCGAGCGAGATGTGCTGATGGCATAAAACGGTCTTGCATGCCGAACTTCTACTGGCTGGTGGCCGGGATCTCGATGGGCTGACAAGGCTGATCCTTCGGGGATAATACGCCCCTTTTTATATGAGATGCCAATAGTGTCTACTGCACTTCGTAAGCTGCGAAGCAGTCTGTAGACGGTATTTCCTCCGAATGGCTTCACTTCTCTTCACCAGTCACGTCGAGAGGGGTAGTTCCGTCATCAAATTTGCGAGCGCCAGCACCACAAACAGAGATGCAATTCGAACGAGAGGATTGATTCCGGGCTTGAGTCGTATCCAAGCCCGGCGAGAAGTCCCTTTATCCGTGGAATGCTTGCAGTTCTTAGTTGCAATTACTCAAACTGCATTGTACTTCCTCCTATGGCTTCGGTATGGGTGCTGAAAAGAGGAGGCCACAGGTGATTGAGGCGTAGCTTTTTTGCCTACAAAAAGGTAGGAATTCCTACCTATTGTTCAAATAGTCTCTCAATTTGCATCATTACTAAATATGTTCTTCGCTGCTTTCTTACTCATAAGCGCCAGCTTGGCAGCTGCATCTACTCCGGTATCCTGCAATATCCTATCCAGACTCTTTCCCAATTCTACCTTCTTTCCTGGCTCTACCAGATACACGTTCGAGAACACCTGTCAGTATACTCTTCTCCTCAATGTATTCCCGTCACAGTTCTCACTGAGACCTAGACTCATGGACGGCAAGCGCCTGGCTCGGTCCAGCATGCGTTTTTTGCCCACAGTCAGCCGCCATGGTCTCTCAAGCTGTGCAGCTTTTCACAGTCCAAAAAACTCCATTTGCAATCCGTAGTGGAGGGGCGATGCCTGTCTCTGATGCGGCAAATATTGGCCCTGAAGGTGTGCTGATTTCAAGCACAAATATGACTGGTATGAGTCTGTCAAAAGACAAACAAGTCCTCACCGTATCAACTGGCATCAGATGGCCCGATGTCTATACCTTTCTCGAACCGTATAATGTCATTGTAAATGGGATACGTATTGGTAACGTCGGCGTTGTGGGGTTCCTGCTTGGTGGTGGCATTGGCTTTTTCAGCTACGAACACGGTATTGCTGCTACAGGAGTGCAATCCTTCGAGGTCCACCACCTTCCCAACCTTTCATATCCTACGTCAGAGAAGCTAACAGTACCAGTGCGTTCTAGCGAATGGCATCATCGTGACCGCAAGCCTCACGTCCCACCCTGACCTCTTTTGGGCTCTTCGTGGAGGCGGAAACTCCCTTGCCATCGTGACCTCCGTTAAGCTCTACACGATTCCATCTTCCCTGGTCCAAATCGGCAACATAGGCTACGGCACCGGAGACCTGGTCAAGTCTCAATACATCTCCTCGATCGTTGATTTTGCTCTCTATGGAGGCTCTGATCCCAAATCTGCCATCGAAGGCCAGATCCGCTGGGCTCCTGCTTCAGGCAATCTTGACATCACATATTGGGCTTTTCTGTTCCATAATGGAAACGACACCTCTCCACCTGGCTTAAAGAATCTAACGGCTCCAGTCTTGCCTTTCACATATGGCGCTGTGACGGAACAGACGATGGGCCAATGGTCCGATTCATTCGCTGCTGGCTTTGCGGGCAATAGGGGTTTCCGGGAGTTCTTCCACTTCTTCGCTATTCCCGCTGATCCTTTGGCCTTCCGCATCGCTCAGGATACATATTTCGCCACGATACAGTCCCTTGCTCCCACGGTAGGGTTCTTCACAGCTTTCAGCGTGATGCCAATCACCGACCACGTAGTTGCTGTATCAGGTACCAACGGTGGGAATCCGCTCGGCTTAGATGCGGATTCTGTACCTGCGCTCTGGCTGGTAGAGAGTCCGTCTTGGGTCTTTGCAGCTGATGATGCTGCTGTTCTTGCTGCGCATACAGAAGCGAATAGGCTGATAGCAGCCAATTTGGCTGCAGCAGGATTCTCTGAGCTGCCGTTTGTGTATTTGAGTGATGCACAAAAAGGTCAATCGGTCTTTCAGACATATGGAAAGGAGAACTTGGCAAGGTTGAAGACGATTAGGAATAAGTATGATCCTGGTATGGTCTTTACTAATCTGTTGCCTGGAGGTGTTAAGATCGCTCTTGCTTGAGAAGCTTCCAATATGTCTACGTGGCATTTGCTCACACTATGACTTGTGTACCGGGGGATTGATTACAGGAATCGGCTATCACGGTCTATCAAAGATACAAAATATCTTCCACGAAGCTTTAACTTGATTCATGATCAACTGTGATGAAAGTCTATTGGTTCTTATAGGGGAAACACGGTCTGGATTGTTTAGTGACATAACTAAGGCTTCTTGTTTCTTTCGAAGAGTGCTCAAGCCTACGGAACTATCTATGGCTCAAGTGAGATTGTGCTTCATTCTTCGAAAGTAAGTGATCTCCTACACGTACTTACTATTTGTTATCGTGTAAATCGTGATTTTTAATGAGCAATTATAAAACAAAGCGAATTCTTGTATCTTGGCTATGACTACGACGTTCTCACGACTGCTGTACATCCTCACCGTTCTCAAGTCACAACGGAACACGCTTCTCTGCATTTGTTTTTGATATCTTCATTGCTTGCTACGCGAGACACCAAATCTAGTCTAGAGTTGAGACGCAGAAAAGAAGGAATATGGAAACTTGCCTGAATTTTCACAAATTGAGGCATTGTGTATATGGCCAACACCTAATTATCTGCATCTTCAACCGAATCCAGGGGTGAGTTGGTATTCAAGTCCGAATCTGGAGTTCCATCAGGTGGCTGTTGCATGTTTCCTTCTGACTCCAAGTACGAGTCGACCACTGCAAGGGGCATTAGAAGTGGATTTGGCTCAGCATTGCGAGATTGTTCGTTCCTCTCCGCATGGTCACGCATTAGCATGATTCGAATGGTACGTTCTGTAGCTTCCCGTGCAGCCGTCTCAGCTGCTATAGAGTTTTCTCTTTCTCGCTGCTCTCGCAGAGATGGCTCAACTCTAGGCGTAGCCTGGCGGACTGCTCTAAATGCTCCATTCTCCCAAACATGACCCATAATGGGACCTCTTTGATCTCTGACAGCCTGCCGATCCCTAGCAGTAGGTTGGCGCGGAACAGCAGCTGGTAGCTGAACGTTAGGCAAAGATGGGTCATTGCTAGGCGTAGCCTGACGGATTGCTCTGAATGCTCCATCCTCCCAAACATGGCCTATAATGCGACCTCTTTGATCTCCAACCACCTGACGATCCCCAGCAGTAGGTTGGCGGAAAACAACAGGTTGTGGCTGAACGGTGGGCAGAGATGGCTCATCTCCAGGTGTAGCCTGGCGGGCTTCTGTAGACACTCGTTCATTCCAAATAAAGTCTATGATGACACCTCTTGTATCTACGATAGCCTGCCAATTCCCGGCAGTAGATCTGCGAGGAGCAGGAGCTGGTGGCCGAACGTCAGGCACAAGGTTACCTCGCAAGGATGCTCTCATATTCTGCCAAAAGGTGAAGATGATATGAGTCCACCTAGGAGGTTCGGTTACAGGAAGGAGAAACACAATCTTCATCAAGCAGCATACCTTTTCGAACAGGCTGGCTTTTCGAAACCTATTCTGTGGATCATTCCAAGGCCCAACATCCATGACCAAGGTGACGGCGACAAACACCGGCATGAGAATGATGAAATAAAGGTAGCGTAGGTCTTGCTCGGCGGGGGTGAAGAACGGATGGTCGCTCATGCGGAATTCGTCATATAGAGCTGTGATGACCAGGTCTTGGAAGTTGCCAGTAGGTGTACGGCGTACGCGGAACAAATGGCGACACAATGGACAGCATGATGATCTGCGTTGACCTTGCAGAAGGGCGGTGGTGACGCAGTCGTGGCCAAAGATATGGCCGCATGGAAGACGGCGGGTTTATGACAGATGTTTTCTTGCCCTTCTCGTTGCTCCTCGAGAGATGAATCCTGCGCAGGTGCAACATAAGGGTAGAGGCAGATTCCACATGTATCTCTGCTGGCTGGAACTTCGGAAGGGAGAATGAACTCAAGTTGGGGGGAGATGAGAGTAGTTGCATCGTATCTCGATGCGGCGGAACCCATGTTGTTGGTTGTTGGTCAGATTTGTACTGGGCTCCAAGTTTGTGGATTTTGATATTTTTTCATCTGAAAAGTAATATTATCTTTTTTGAAAGCTATTGTTTGTTTGAGGCTCTGTTCGTAACAATGGCTGCAAATTATTAACTTGACTTTTTTGCTTCATATTGTCGAGACAACATGGCGCTAATTTCATTGTTTGAACTTGTACTCCTTTGTAGTGGAGTACAAGCCAACAAAAATAGAACTGTAATGCTGAATAGAGTTTGAATTACCTCTTTCTCTGTTCGATTTCCACTTGTGATGTATAAGGCCAAGGCTCATCATAGACGGCCACGCAGCGAATCGGAAGTATAAATCGAGAAATAACACATCGACTGTTCTCATACAATATGAAATGCAAAAGAATGCAAAATCGGCTTGTAATTTCTGATAAACAAAGCCTTGAATATGAACGTGAATAGTTAACGGCTTTGCCACCAAAACATGAACAGCCTCTCACCTTAGTCCTTTTAAGCTCGCGATGCACCTACGTATAATGCTTCAAATCATCACGATCTCACTCAACAGAGGTCATAGATATCAGTTTACAAAGCCATAACAAGCCAAGACACATACATTAGATTGCCCATACGATGTCTCAACACTTGCCTCCTGGCCGCTTCCCACCTTCTCGGCCCTCGCTTGTGACCCCAAGCCCCACCGACGCCCCTTTCTTCCGCAACCTGGAACACGTGAGAACTCCCTCTCCAGAACTGCTTTCCTCCTCTAATTCAGAATGGAGCAGCTCGGATGATACGCGCGAGAGATTCTTCACGGAAGGGAGTCCGAGTATGAATGGGACTGATGATCAGGCCAGGGAGAATTTTTGGTCATTTAGGTGGATTGCGGGTGTCTTTGGGAGGATGGGTAATATTTTGGCGCGCCTTTGGAGGCGTCCTTCTCATGTAGTTGCGTTTGAGGTTGAACTTGCGAATGATAGGAGTGTAAGTTCGCCAGAGGGTGAAAATAATGCCTTGATCTAGAAAGCATAAGGCAATCAAAAGATGGAAGTATCAGGTAATTTTCCCATGAAATTGTTTATTTTTCCAAGAAATTTTTTTCCAACATATTATTCCCAACAAAAGGAGTGTGTAGTGCTTTCAATTGAATTTGATATTCATCTTTACGTTTTAAAAGCCTGAGAGGATCAAAACAATAACAACCAGAACCAAGAATAAGCAACCGAGAATGAGTCATAATGTTTGCAAAGGTGATTTGTATTCAATTCCGTGCTTCTTAACAGAGTAAGCAGCTGGGAATAAAGTATTTTACATGAAGGATTTGTCCTCGCTCCATCTAAGTGTATCTCGCTCCTGAATCCTTCCCATCAAGACGCCGAGAGTTATTCGAAAAAAGCAGAAACTGAGAGTATTGAAAAGCGGAATCATAGCCACCAAACCTTGTGTCGTATGAGTGGGTTCCAGTGTTGGTGAAGCTTTCTGTCCTTTCAGCTGTTAGTATTCTGGTTGCTTTCGGCAGTAGTGGGAAGAAGATGACATAAACGGACCTTGAGAGTGAAGTAATCTAAGCATATTATTGACCAGAAGCAGCCTAGAAACAGTGTTTAGGCAATTATCGCCAGTGACAATAACCTCCGAAGTTAGTTCTGACCATTAAATGATGTACCACCAAGTGGTGAGGTTGACAAGAAGCCAGCAACTTAATGCCCTCATCGTGCCAAAATTCCCCCCTCTATCGATGTAGTCATCATATCCTTAAGAACTCAATCCCAAGGTGGTTTATGTTGATTGCAGTGTAGTTGTACTGAGATCAACATTAGTCTTCACGTGTAGCAAAGACGTTACGACACGAAAAGAGATTCTTCGTCGTTTTGATCCTCGCGTTCTGTGTCCTTCCAAACTTCGTTCTCCATCTCAGCAGCACTATCTGAGCCAGCATCTACACTGTCAGCGCGAAAGCCTCCAACAACCTTGTCATGCAACAAGGAGATGCTGGGCATCTTGGCTGTGTGAGACGGAGTTGGAGTGGGAGAAGTATCTTCGCGATCGACCCAGCCATACTCCTTGTCTCGATCATGCGGTGAAATAAACGTGTTCGAGGTCTTCTCGATAAGTCCACTACCAGACTTGCGTTTGCCATTAAAATTTGAGCTGAACGAGCTGCTTTGAGATGGCTTAATATTGTCATTATCGCTATCCGAGGCTAAGTTAATGATTTCTGGGCTTTTGTGTGAGTTCATGGACCTTTCGATCGCCTTCGTTCTGTCTGATTCGGAAGCACCGAGACTAGCATCTCGCTCTCTCTGCTGCTTTCGATTGCCGTAAGAAGAGTCCCAGAGCCCGCCCTCAGCCTTGCGCTTCTTTGATGAGGGATTTGTGTCGTCATCGGACTCATGGCTGTTCTCAAGTCTACGCTTACTTGAGCTGGGAACATCATCCTTTGTAGACTTCTTATCTCCAGTGTTTTGAAGTTGGCTGAGGGACTTTAAAGTTCTCTTCTTTGCCGCCTCATGAGCTGATGTGTTATGACTACGACTGTCGCCTTTTCTTGTTCTTCTGCTGTCATCACCAATCTTCTCAATGTCGCCGTAAAGCAAGCTGTCATCTAAGTCTTCTTCAGCTTCTGCATGTTCACTATCGGAAGTGAGGTCCACAACAGCAGATTTGTTGTTCTTTGTCTTGATTGGTGTGAATGGTTTGGAGTTGCCGCGACCAAACAACTTGCTTGCGCCGCCAACCGCGCCTCGCGAGTTGACTATTGTTGGAGTGGAAGAGCCCTTATAAGTATCTTCAATGTTACTTTGAACTGGAAAGTTCCCGGAAGGAGAGTCAGGCTTTTGTTTGAGGGAAGTAGAACTCGAGATCCTATTGGGATTTCTCATCGGTTCAATACCACCATCACTCTCACTGTCTGTAGTAGACCTGGGTTTGAAGCCTCCCCATTTCACACGGATCAACTTCTTTTCTGGCTCTTCTAATGGCTTGGTGGAAGATCTATTAGTAGGTTTCCTCCTAGCTTCGCGATTAATATTTGAGGGAGAAAAGTTCGAAGGTAGCAAAGTCTTTGTGCTAATTTCTCTAAAGCGCTCTGAGTGCTGGTTGAGGATGAGCTCGAGTTCGTCCGGATCGATTTCAGCGTCGGGATGATCTGCCTTTATTTTAATGAGATAGTTGTCGATACTGGATTCCAAATTCCTAAGAAGTGGCTCGAGCCCGGAGAGCTGCCCACGGATAGCAATATGTTAGCCAATACTTTAGGGAATAAGATGGGAAGTGCTCGATCTTCCAGTCAAGTAATAAAAGAAGAAGTGGGCATTTTTCTTTTGAAATACAAGATGTGAGAACTTGAGGTCAATTTTAAGTCGAAGTTATAGGCTGTAGAGTGCAAGATGGAGAGCGGGAGTAGAATACGTAGAATGTGGTTGAGAAACAACACTTACCGAGAGCACACGGGTTGCTGCAATTGGAGGCATCCTCTCTATTGAAGCATGCGGGCAGATTTGTTCAAGAGCAACTGTAGAGGAGCAACTCGAAAGAGGAGAGAAGTTGACGAGGCAAGCCTATGAGGAGGTCAATGGAGGTTGATCCAATGAGATGTTGGACAGCAAAGGGAGGCGAAGCTATCAGTGGCGAGGTGGAGAGATAGAAAGAAAGATCTTGCGGAGATCAAAGATCTGTTTCCAAAGTAGCTTGTTGTGTATGGGAAGATGTCAAGAGAATAGAGCTGTGAAAGTAAACAAAGAGCTGAGCGCGTGATAGCAAAGCGACGAGATGTTGCTAATCTCACGAGTTTTGACAGCAAAGAAGAGTTGAACGAAGCACGTCTGAGGAAAGTACAGAAGAAGTACGTTTTCAATAATGCCCTCTGAATTTTTAGAAGGTGATTGCGTGAAGGGCAACAAGAAAGTTGATCAGTAGATGCGGCGGAAACACTAGAAGCGAACGGAACGATTATAAGCGGAGCGAGAATCGAGAACCCACTCTGCAGCGTTTTCAAATTTCGAGGCCTCACGGCTGTGGCAGTGCATTGCTTCAAGACGGCCGACTCATCAGGCACCAGGAGGTCGAAATTTAGGTCTTGGTCTTACGAAGGCGACCTCATCTGTGTGACCTCCCTCACAACCGCGAGTCTTAGCCGGTACGCCACCACTCCGCACTCTCTTCAAAGAAAACTGATGCCATTTCCATTGCAAATATGCGCAATGTAATAATATGGCACGTAAGCGCAAGACTTAGAGGTTCCAATGCATGATCCAGTTGTGAATGCAGGTATATGAATAAGTGTTGTGATCTTTCTACCTTTCAACAGGTTCGAGTGACACTGGCGACTGTAAGAATCGGTTCCGCAACGGACGATAATGCGCCAAATGAGTTAATAGTGCTTAAGACTATTCGATGTATGATCTGCTTCTTCAAAGAAGCGGTAGTGATGCTAAATTATCTGACTCTGGGGATCATCGATGATGGTTAGTTTCCACGTAGTGTTCACAAGGTCGTGAAAGTGAAGTTTGCGGGTTCACTGAGAGAGGGAAGGAACAATCGAAACTTTCTCTTTCATTGAAATCGGCTGGTATCATTCAATTAATTACAAAAAACAAGGCTTTTGGAGCATCAGAGGTTAGCTTGGGCGGAAATTACATCCACAAAGCCCAGGACCCTCTTCACCAAGCCTTGCACAACACTCTCGTCGTTCTTCTCCAGGTTGTGACTTGCACCTTCCAAAATGCCCGAGTTCTTCTCATCAACAACCCCGTTCCCTTTCTTGACGAACCCAATCCACTTCTGAACCAAGGCCGCCTTGTCTATGCTCTTAGGCACGTGCTCATCTGCACCAGAGTACATAATGCACAGTGGTGTCTTGGGTGGCAGAGCACCAAAGCTCTTCATCAATTGCTCATCCGTAAGATCTGAGCTGAAGAGATCATCCTCACCATCATGGTTCGGGCTGCAAACCGAAAGCCAGCGTGTGGCTGTCACTGGGCAGGGGTTTACTTTTCCAGGTAGGATTCCGTCGCCTTCGCCGCGATCGACCATAGCTTGCGCGGTCTTGCAGCTCTCATCGTAAACTGCAGGATCCATGGACATGAGAATAGCCTCGCGATCACTGACAGGGGCTTGGATGATGCCACCGTCGATGTGAGCGCGGGTTTCATGGCCGGGCCGGTGAGGTAAAACATGACATCCTGGCAACCTGTTGAGTGGCCCATCAGGATGATCTTGCCAGTCTTCAGGCCTCGGAAGTAAGTGACACATTTGGAGAGCTCCTTGACATCCCGTGACAGGGACGAAGTTCCCCAGCCATTGTAAGAAGAGGAGAGGAGGACCTGGGCAATCGACCAGCTGGGTGGAAGAGCATCTGAGATCGATGATGGGTAGGGAACAGTCAGAAGGCCATCGAACAAGCCTCCAATGAAGATAATTAGGTTTTGAGACGCGGGCACACTGGCTTTTGGGATGTACTCGAAAACAGCCAAGCGAGATGCCTATTTATATTTAGTTAATGGCTGCGAATAGCTGATAGGTAGCATTGGATAATGTGCTGATCACAACATACATATGGGTGCAAAATGCCATTTCTAGAGCCTGCCATAACTGGACGCAACATTCCCGAGAGCTATATGGTGCGGAACGGATCCGGGATGAGATGAAAAGCTTGTAGGTGCAAAAAAAAGTATAACTGATATCTCCAAAGGATGAAGGAAAGGTTTCTCCTATGGGGGTGTGCTTTTGACTTAATTCTCTGGTGTCTTGAAAGATAGCATAGATAGCTTTGGAATATACGTACGCAGCATGTCTTTGCACTGACGTTGGTCTAGAGAGTGGAGATTCCGAGTGCGGAGAGCTCGATTTTCTCGATCTACAACTTAGAATGCCCCAAGCAACAAGGGCATCGAGAGCCAACAAGGTCACGTGCGAGTCTGTCACGCATCAAAAATATATCCATCTCCATCATCGACACCTCCTCAAGCCCACACCTCCATACCACCACCACCAACCCTCACAATGGCGCCGCAACACACCCCAATGCGGTCTCTCCTCTCGCCGCTCCTCTCATCCTTCCGCTCTCTTTCCCTCGGCGCCTCGACCTCGACCGCCTCCCGAGCAGCTCTCAGCAAAGCAGCCCCGTCCAATGGCTCCGCCGTTCGAGCCTTCAGCACAACACCCAGTGTCGCTGCCCGCCAGGACAAGAAGAAGACGATCGATCCTCGTATTACCCTCATCCGCTACCACATGCAACACCCTAAGACGCCGCGTCCACTGCGCCTGAGTCGTAACAGGGCACTAAGACACTGGACCATCCACCGCGCGTGGATGCTGGCAAGGCGGAAGAAGTTGGAAGGCGAGAGTAGGGAATTGGAACGGTTAGTCTCTCCTCGCACATCTATACATGTTTCCATCCCTCCCTGTGCTATTCCCATCCAATGGAGCACGGAATCTGTTCTAGGAATCAATCCATTGAGAACATGCATCACTACAAAAGGCAAAGCAAAGCTAATTGAGTCTGAATAGGATGTACCAATCCACCCACTCAGCCATGGAAGCGCTCCGCACCCTCGATCCCCCCGACGCACCCGGCGCAGGGAGACTGTACCGCATTGCGCTGGAGAAGAAGGGGCTCTGGGGCCACGGGGCCTGCCAATTGAGTACGCACGCCTGCAGACCGATACGCCAGCAAAGGAGGCGTGGAACCATGGGTGGACGAGGTAGATTGTTGGGGAAGAGGGGAGGTACTGATGTTATGGAGGCAGGCGGCATGGCTTAAGCAAGGAAGCTGTATGATTTGGGGTTGAGGAATGAAAATGCTGTGTACGATGAGGAAAGATGTCCTGGAAGTGGCATCTCATGGGGCAAATGAGGGAGAATAGGATATGCCAAACAGGGAGCGTGTATGATATTACAAATTCAGTGGATGATGTACAATGGAACAGGTAAAAGCACGCATAGCCATGGACGGAATAGAGTCGCAGTTTCATGTTCGTAAGGGCCATGTATGCTTGTATGTAACACCTATGTACAAGTCTCATCGTATTAGACCAACCCAACCCAGCCCCAGCTCAATCAACAAATCAACAATCGCTGTCCTCCGTCCCGGTCGCCATGCAGCTGTAAACGAGAGAGATTCACATCCATTCGCTCATTCTCGATTCGGTCGTCTTCGTCAAATACCAATCCCATACTGCCAATCCATCCGCAACAATTCTGGGTATGTGACAGAGTAACAAAAAAAAAACACATGAAGAGGAAATTGTAAACAAGGAGAAAGGAGTGTGTGGACCATCAAGTCATTAAAGTGCTCTATTTCGGTGGGCAAAAAAAAACCAACCGTGGTTAACCTCCCATTAGCTTACGAAGTGAATGGTGGGTGGTGGTCTGAGTTAGGAACTTTTGTTGTGTGCAGGTGTGTGCGTCGTATGAGCCATGCAACTGCGAGCCGCTGTGGAGGCTAGCGGTGAGGAGAAGGCCGTTTGATGTGATGTGGTTGGTACATGCATATTCCCTCCCCATATTATTGCTCTCCAGACGGAATGTGCTGTACATCCATCCATGTCAATCTGCTTCACTGTCGAATGTCGTTAATTCCCGCTTTCATAGGATTACACAGCAGCCTCCACCCTCGCCCTTCTCAAAAGTGAGCAATGCGGCTCGTGTTGCGGCTTCAAATACATCGTCGACGCCCTCTCCAGTCAGAGATGAACACTCCAGGTATTTTCGTGCACCAATGTCATGAGCAATTTCCGTAGCTTCTCGAGTCGAGACAAAGTGTTGTGACTTCTTCCGCATCTCCTCAATCGCCAGCGGGTCTTCCCGCAAGTCCTTCTTCAGTCCGACGAGTATAATGGGGACACCAGGACATCTCTCATTTGCCTCTTCCACCCACTACTCTCACATTAGCAGTTGAGCTTCACCGCCTATGAAGCTACCCACCTTGTGCTTGACGTTATCCAGAGAATCCGGAGTGTCAATTGAGAATCCAATCAGGATGACATGTGCTTTTGAATATGCGAGAGGTCGTAATCGTTCGTAGTCTTCTTGGCCGGCCGTATCCCATAATGCTAATTGCACACTCTTCCCATCCACCCTGCAGTCCGTCACGTAGTTTTCAAAGACTGTCGGTACCTGTTTGGATCATCAGCGGCTGTAGGAGGGGGTCAGCGCGTTGTGGGACACTCACGTAATGCTAAAATCACGAGTCAGTAAAAGCGCGCGGCATTGGAATAGTTGAAGAATTGCTTACCGTAGGGAAGTATCCGAGAGTGAAGACACTCAATAACGAGGTTTTTCCACAAGCTCCATCGCCAATTATCACCAGCTTCCTGCAGGGAGATTTAATTAGCGACCGTGTATCCTCGCTGGCTGGCAGAAATGGGTTTTCAAAGGAGATGCCCAGAAAGTGGAATGTCCCACCATGAGGCTACACACAGCCAATTGGCATGTGTACCTCTCTTCAGCGTTGCGAGTTCTCAGGAGAGGTCGTCTATAGCGTTGTGGAATATAGTTCCTCTATCCCCAAGCGTGCCCAATCTAACGTGCCTCCCGAGAAGTAGGTCTCAGATGTTTTCGACGTACCTTCGCATGACATTTTGGGCTTGCTGGGCCATGGCGGACAGATGACGAGAAGATGTGAAGGTATTCGGGAGCGGATCGAGGAATGGTATCGATGGCAGACCTGTACCAGTGAAGGTAAGGGCAGATTTGTTGAAGGACTCAAAGTCGGCGTGGTGAGTTTAGTTTATCGGAAGGTTCGAGGAGGAAGATTGTCGATACGAGGCAAGGCGTTTGGAGCGGCGCTCGGATAAGCCGAAGCTTGCTTGGATGGGTGGACGGTTGGACGAGGAGCACCCGTTTGGCTGGGGACGCTTATGACGTTGGAGGAGGACGAAGAGGGTGAAAAAAAGGTGGACTGAAGCAAGATGAAGCTGAAGATGCACGATGTCTTTTGCACACAAAAACACAAACACGGCCACGGGGGAAGGCTGCAGGTATATCCGGGACCCTTTTTCTGTCGCAGATTGATGAGTATTCTTGGGATCAACTGGGCTGAGCAAATGCAAATGCACGCACGGTGCACCGCAGCCCCGACAGCTCTGCATTGGGCCTAGGCTGGCGATGATGCGAAGATCACGGCAAAAGCTAAAATACAAAGGACGCCTCCGTTCGGTCTGGTAGGATGGATGCGAAGAGCCGGGCTGAAGGGGAGTGGTTGGTGGTGGTGGTGCATGTGGAGGAGGAGGAGGAGGAGGAGGAGGAGAAGAAGAGGCAGTGTGATTTTACATAATATATTATCATGTAATATCACACAATATAGCATAAAATACAATATACGGAAGATATACTCTCCCGTCACATGGCTTGCTCTTCTTGCCCTTCCCTCAGATGGCGAGACAGATGGAGACCGAGATGCAGATGTAGATGCAGATGCAGATGCACACATGGAATGCAAATTTCAAGAAAAACGTCTGCTAGTTCCAACTCAATTCCTACTTCCCCTACTAACTCCCTACCTTGCCTTAGTTACATGTGATGCATCTCCTCCCTCTCTTTTCTCCCGCTCTCAATCTCTCAAGGTGCTGATCCTCCCTTGTGTGCCTGGCCTAAGCCGTGGCTGCCTGGGCCCCAAGGCCGCCATCTCTCATCCTGGGAATTCTTGACGAAGCAACACCAATTGTCCCTTCAACGTCAACGCTGCTCGAATCTCCACGAATCTCGACTCAACTCCCACAATCTGATCCGACGACCATTGCTGCCCTCTCCTCGACCTCCCTGCAGCGACCAGAACCCCCCACGATCCTATCGTCGCCCCTCGAACCCCGATCCCGCAGCACACATCTCCCTTGGTGGGGCAACAACCTCAACTTCCCGTCCAGCCTACTCGTGAGTCTCCAGATTCGCTGCGCCTGGGACCATCTGTCTCTACCGACCGAGAAGCTACGGACCAGCATCTAATTTTGTGGGGGAAACAGTGACCAGTCCTCCATGCGCGGATCGTCAACCGTGATCTGATCGGAATGCCCGCGAACCAACGGCGACAGGCTGCTCAATCCCCGCTGTCTCCGACCTCGAGAAACACCGCGAAATACACAAATAAGGATGGTTCCAAGTTCATAACTGTTCCGAAAGTTTTGAGCTCCTCTGCTTCATCTGAGACATCCCCGACCATGGCCCAAACAACAACCAAGCCCAACGGACAGATACCCGCTCCTTCCTCAGCTGCGAACGATGCGGCGCCGACAGTCAACCGGAAGAAGCAAAAGCGAAGAGAAAAGCAAGCTGCAAAACTCGCTGCTGAGCAACCGGCGAAACCCACCACCAACGGCGCACAATCGTCCGGCGACGTCCAGAGGCAGATGCAAGAGCTCGAGGCGCGTTTTCGAGAGCACGGCCTGGACGAGCAGTACGACGAGAATGGACAGTTTGACCACGCAGAAGGTGAGCCGTACTACAGTGACGAGGATGGGGATCGCTACTCGGGTTCATACGACCAGAATGGCTCTCCAACCAACGGTTACACGATCCAATCTCCGAATCCTTCAGGGAAGAAGTCAAAGAAGAAAAAGAAGTCCAAAGCAGATTCCTCCGACCATGTTCACATGAACGGACACTCGCATAGCAATCACGTCTCTCTCCCGCTCCCCCCACTAGCTTCCACAAACATGCCACGAGGTCCAGGTATATCGAAAGAGAAAATCTGGAATACGTCTTCCCAAGAAGAACGTGAGCGAATAAAGGAATTCTGGCTATCCCTTGGCGAGGACGAACGCAAGTCGTTGGTCAAGGTTGAGAAGGATGCAGTATTGAAGAAGATGAAGGAGCAACAGAAGCACTCGTGTAGCTGTACAGTATGTGGGCGTAAGCGAACCGCGATTGAAGAGGAACTCGAGGTCTTATATGATGCGTATTATGAGGAGCTAGAACAATATGCAAACCACCAAGGTGACGGGGGACCTCCGATGATGCCTCCACCCCGTCGCTTTGGCGCCATGAGTGGCCTGCAACCTCCTAATCGTTTACCACCAGCCTTCAATCCCCAACAACCTTCACGAGGTAGGATAGTAGAGCAAATAGGCGACGATGATGATGATGAAGAGGGCGACGAGGACTACAGCGAGGAGGAGGGCGATGAAGATGAATACAGTGATGGCGAAGATGAAGATGAGCCAGAAGAAATCCCGAGGAATCAGCATGCATCGGATTTCTTTAATTTTGGGAACAGTCTCACTGTGCAGGGAGGTATTTTGACCGTCGCAGACGACCTTCTGAAAAATGATGGCAAGAAGTTTATAGAAATGATGGAACAGCTTGCTGAACGACGCATGGCTCGAGAAGAAGATGCCCGAGAACCATACCCAAATCCAAATTTTGGCCACCCACCGAATGGCGCTATGCACTCCCATCCCCCACATACTCACAACCATCCCCCTCCGCCAGATGACGAGGAGTACGATGATGAGGATGAGGAAGAGGATGAGTATGACAGTCAAGACGAAGACTACGATGAGGAGGAGATGGTATGTGACGGAGAGTGTTCGTGTCCAACATGTTCTAACCTCAGACAGGACACAATGACAGAAGAGCAGCGAATGGAGGAAGGACGACGGATGTTCCAGATATTTGCTGCCCGGATGTTTGAGCAACGAGTCTTGACTGCATACAAGGAAAAGGTAGCCAACGAGCGTCAGCAAAAGCTCCTGGAAGAACTGGCCGACGAGGAACAAACTTCCGCCCAGAAGAAAGCCAAGAAGGCCAAAGACGCCCAGAAGAAGAAGGAGAAATTAGCCCAGAAGAAACAGGCTCTTGCTGAGGAGAAAGCCAAGCGCGAAGCCGAGAAAGCCGCCGAGGAATCTGCTCTACGTGAAGCCGAGGCGCGGAAAGCTGAAGAGCAGCGAATCAAGGCTGAAGAGAAGAGGAAAAAGCGAGAGGCCGACAAGAAAGCTGTAGAAGAAGAGAGGTTACGGAAGGAAGCCGAGAAACAGCGCCGTTTAATCGAACAACGTGAACGTCAAGCTGAGCTGGAGCGCAAGCAACGGGAAGCCAAAGACAAGGAGCGTCGAGAAAAAGAAGAGCTGAGACTGAGGGAGAGAGAAGCCAAGGAGGCGAAGGAGCGTGAGGCCAAAGAACGACGCGAGAAGCAGGAAAAGGACAAGCGCGAAAAGGATGCCAGGCTGAAGGCCGAGAAGGAATCGAGGGAGAAGCAGAAGCGTGAGGAATCAGCGGCGCAACAAGCTGCTGCTCAAGCTGCAATTGCTGCGATGAAGCGACCCCCAATCCCGATACCCACCAGTCTACAGTCCCATCCAATTTCTTCACCACACATCGCCAACGTTACGCCTGTGATTCCCAAGGCCCCAACTCCAATCAAGCTCCGGACGACTTCCTCACAGCAAGACTCGAATTCTTCTGTACCCCAGACGCCACAAACCAGCAATCTCAGTCAGAATGTTTCTCCCGTACCGTCAACTCCTAACCAAGGTAGTCCGGGCCCAATTGGACCTCCTGGTAAGAATCAGAACCCATTTCCGTTCCTGCACCAACCACAGGCGACCTCACCTATTCATTCATCACTGAAGAGTCCACCTGGAATGCCTCAGCCAAACCTATTTGGAGGAATGCCTCCGATGAACATGGGCTTTCAACCAGGGATGCCAATGATGGGTCCAGGATTTGGGGGACGTATGCAACATGAGCCTATGTTTCCTCACCAGATGGGAGGACCTTTCCGACCCCTGGGTGTTCCAAACGGTATGCCATTACATCATCCCGGCCTTGGGATTCAGCAGATGCCACCTGGAAGGGGGTTTCCTCTGCAACATGGACCGCCAGGATTCCCACAGCAAATACCAAATGGTCTAAGTGGTATTGCACAGATATTCAACGCCCAAAAGGAAGGCCCATCTTCGCAGTCTCACTCTCGACAGCACTCTGCAACGTTTGACAAGGCATTTGATGGTCCAGGAAATGCTCAGGCTCAGCCGATTGCACGCCCAGCGCCAATTGGACGTCCGTCAAGCATTGTTCATGGCCAACGACATGATGATATGGGCAAGCTCGACGTCGATGACTTAAGTAATCATCTTGGTAGTAGTGCACTTCTTGACGATTCAGACGAGCCATTGACGTCTGGAAATGGGGCGAGACGTTCAAGTGCTGCACCAGGAAACATGTCCAGACAGAGTTTCCCGCAACCACCATACGGAATGGAACCTTCTGTTTTTGGGAGTCCAATGCCTACCTACAACACATGGGGCGCACCTCCAAATCCGTTCGGTACTTCATCACTACCTGGTCCTAGTTACATGGGCGGCTGGGGTGCCCCACTGAATACTTTCGGTCCATTGGGTGGCAACAATCCGCCCCGATCCTCGCAGCCTCGCTCTGTTGCTGTACGATTAATGATTTGCCGGGCCTGCAAGAATCTTGAAGGTTCAACTCCAGATGGGTTTAATGACATCAACGCGATCAGAGATCAATTAGAGCATCTCAATCCAGACCAACCCGTTCTGGAGAAGGAAATTCTCGACATTTGCGAAACCGAAGGCAACGCAATTAACGGAGGTGGCGTTTTTGACATCCGCAGAGATGAGAATGGCCGTTGTGCTATTCGCTTCGAGAACGATATGCCTCCCTCGCATCGACCTGTAGGGGCCCCGGAGAAATTGGCAGCCCGATTGTTGGCGGCGGCGGATTATCACGCCCCCCTGGCTTCTAAGATACCACTTGCATTGCTTACTTTAGCTTCTGGAACTAACTCTTCTTTGTACCATTGCATCGATGCAATGGATCGCCCGGTCGGCGTCCTTTTGCTTCGGTATTATCGCTTCTGGCTTGTTCGCTGGGCTTTTTTGATGGGATGGAGCGAAGGCTAGTGGTTAGGTGGATTCTGTCTTGCGCACGACCTGGTTGTGGCAAGGCTATGGGAGTGGTGTTACTCTATGTATTAGCGGAGCTTACGCTTCTGCTTCTTGGTGAAGCATGAATACCAAGCAAATCAACAACTGAGCGGTGTCCACGTGATGTTTGTGCCCCCCTGCCGTGTGCTCCAGCTCTGTTGAGCCAGACATTGTTGTGGATTGTTCGCCGTAACCAATGGGTCGAGAGGTTAGTCTGTTTCCTGTTGTCTCGCCGATCAGATGGGCATCAGATGGCACAATACCTGAGCGCCTGAATGGAAGCAAACGCGACCCCTCAAATTAAAAATAGCAGCCTTGAAGATCGCCCAACGCAATGCAAAGTTGCTTTTTTCTCCGTTTTTCCCGGCGTCGCTCAGACACGGTTTCGAAGTTCAGCCTCTGACGGGGCCAATGGGAGCGCGTACGCGCTCATGCGCCGCGGAAGCGAAACCCCCTGACTGAACGTGAGCGAGCCGCGCTTGGGACGGACTGGCGTTGGCATTGGCATTGGAGCGACCCCCGTCCGCCGTCATGTCTGGGGTAGTCTCAGTCAGTCAGTCAAAGTCAGGACCTCCTTTTCTTGACGGGGTCGTCCCTTTCGCTCGCTCGCTCTCTCCTTGGGTGGGTGGTCTTAGCATGCGCAGCTGCAGCTGCTGCTGGTGCTGCTGCGCGTGTCACCTTTGACAGACACGAGGTGCGCAGGGTAGGGAGGGAGGGAGGGAGGGTCGTGTCGTGTCGTGTCGTGTCGTGTCGGAGGGGGAGAGCGGGGAGGGGAGGGGAGAGGAAGGGGGCTAAGTACTTATCTTCTCCGTCCGTAGGTCGTTCGTTCTTCTCGAGTCAGCTTGCTTGCTTGCTTTATTTTTCTTCCCCTTTAGCCCTCACCCTCGCTTTTGCTGTTGCTCTTGCTGTTGCTCTTTTGCGCTGCGCTTGCAATCTGCTCTCTCTCTCTCTCTCTCATCTCTCTCATCTGGAGATCATACTGTCGTTTCACTGCAACGCTCGTTTTTTTTTTTTTAATTTGCTTACCTGCTTACCTGCCTGCCTGCCTGCCTGTTCTGTCTGTACATCTGTCTGTCTGCGATTGAGTGCCGTGTTTTATGCGTCTTAAGAGGGGTTGTTATATAGGGGCACAACAGAAGGATATCACCGTACATTTTTGTTTTCACCATCTTCCCTCGACGGACTGAGAAGGGAGTATCGCGTTGCGCTCTGTTGTATGCGATTGTTTATTTTCACGCCCGTACATCTTTCATGAAGGATGGCATCTTCAACCTCGCCACTGTCTACTGACCCCACGGCATCGAGTCCGGCTACGCTCTCCTCGTCGTCTGTCGCTGTCGTTGGGCCCGCCGTCACTCCAGAGCCCAACGCACTCACGCCCAGCGCATCACTCAGCTCGCTCCTCGGCCTTGATCTCTCGTCATCCAGCTTCACGTATTTTTCTTTGACCGCCAATTCAAGTACACCAACCACATCGAGGAGTTTTAATTCCAGCACGGAATCATCTTCGTCTGTAGAATCAACGTCGACGTCAGCGCTGTCTTCGGAAACATCCTCCTCTGAAATTCTTACATCGTCCACCTCGTTGGTATCCTCCACACTCCACCCTTCGTCCAGCACCGCATCGGGCACCTCGCTCTCCGCAACATCAACCTCAACTACGACCCCACAGCCGCTTTCAACAGGCGCAAAAGCAGGTGTAGCAATCGCAGTCATCGTCTTCCTCGCCATCATCGGCTCTATAGCCGGCTTCTTCGTGCTGAAGAAGAGGAGGAGGAGGCACAGCCGCGAGGGACGAATAGGAGGGAGCAAGAGGGCCAGTCTGAAGCTGGGGAGCGGGAAGGATGGAACGACGATCGAGTGGATGGGCATGGCGAGCGGGGCAGGGAAGGAGGGTGGTGTGCTGGGGAGTCGCGGGTATGGCAGAGATGAGCTAGGGAGGGTAGGGAGGTATGAGGATGCAGAGGCGGGATTACCACTGCCGAGGACGGACGGCGATCGACACACGGGTTATAATAGAGGGCGTAATGGAGGTGGTGTGAGGGGCAGCATTGGCGGATTTGTGGAAGCTTGGAGGGGCAAAGGGGGTCTAGGGCGATAGGCGCATGGGAATAGGACTGGGGATGCGGGCATGGAAGGACAGGACATACATGGGGACATGGGCACGGATGGGAAAAGAGGGACGGGGTATGCAAAGCGAGGGATGTCAATATGGTTCTCGAGGGAGGCGCACAGGTACAAACACGGAAACGGGGCATGTAAAAATCAATGCGATGTGCATCGGGATGAAATGACGACCAAGGTTCGGGTTCGGGTTCGGAGAGATAAGATATCATATGGAGGCTACTGTACCTACCTACTTGACGCGCTGTTCAATACTGATTTTAAGTTCGAGTCCGAGACTCTGATCTAAATATCTCTCTGTTTTGTGTCCGCGTCTGTGTCTGCGTCTGCGTCTGGCATGGGTCTGTATTTCCACTGCTTCGGACTGCGTGCCTTGGTGATCTAGATCGATAGACATGTTGAGATTAAGATTACAGTCAGACTGAATTGAACCATTGCCGTACGTGTAGTGGTTTATACAATACAGTACAATACTATATCTTACCATACCATACCATACCATACCATCCTATACCTTACTCAGCACGCGTCTGCGCTTGACGGGTAGATGCCTTAGTGCTATCGATAGCGCGTTTGATCCCGCCCGTTGTCTTCTCGACGCACTACCACCGGTAAGATAAGATTGCACTTAGGAAAGCGAGTCGCGCTAAACCAAAGACTACTCATTTCCTCTCAGTCAGTCACCCATCCAAACTCAACGCGTCTGTATGTACGTCGCGCTTGAATGTCGCGCTTGTTCATCGAGCGCGTCTCGTCTGGAGGAGTGAGTCGCGTTCTTGTCAAAGTGTTATATAGTTTGAAAGCTGGTTTCTGCGTTGTGTTTTGGTTCTACCTTGTTGAGGAGTCAGTTGTAGGACACCCACTGACCACACTGCAACGCACCGCGTGGTAGCGTGACTGAAGGATGGCGAAAGCTAGAATCACGTTGAGAGTGTTTCTGGCACGAGCTTGTCACGGGGCTACTGTTGAAAAAAAAGAGAGCTATATGGTGTTGGTCAGGATCAAAGTGTTGTGTTGTGTTGTGCTAAGAAAGAGAAATGATGAGTTGAGGTGTGAATCTTAGTACACAAAAATACATATTTTATGAGGTTCAAAAGTGGATGATATGATACGTTGATTATGCTTCTTCCAGTTCATATTTCTTGATATTTTTGATCATTACTACATAGCTTCGCCCAGATCATTACCACTGTTTCTCATCAACACCACACGTATCACAGCCTACAGCTCAACATTTAGTATATCTCATGTTCTGATCATCAAATCCGGCTTATGGCAAAGACAGGAACAACTTGAGCATCTTTGGGTAATTTGGCGTTCCAAGCCCAGTCACGGGATCCCATCTACGTCAATCTCATTAGCTCTCAACTCGTGCAAGAAGCTGCGAAGCCCCATCTGCATCAAGACTTACCCCTTAATAGCCGCGAAGCCATCACTCCCACATCCCAGGTTCCGACCTTTCTTGATATCGTTCAGAACGTCGGGATTGGCGTACAGAACTGGGTTGACGAAACCCACTGGCCCTTTGCCAATAGCGAAACGCTCCTCGTTGATCTGGACAAGTCAGTTAGTTGACTGACAAGGGGCTGAGAGTAGAAGCACAGAGCAAGACAAAATGACTTACCAGAACAAGGATTGATGCAAAGATGGGCGATGACAAGCTCGTGCCAAAAGTATGGTACAGATGTTGGCCGATAAAAGCCGGGAGGAAGGCCCCGTTGGCAGCAACATCGGGGTAGCCTCTCCCAATCCTATTATACAAGCCTTTGGTTGTATTGAAATCCACCTCAAACTCGGCATAGCTGGGATATGTCAACTTCGCCCGACTGAAGTAGTCCGCGATAGCCTTCTGCTGGAACGATGGTTGTGGGAAGTAGTTTGAGAAGCCGCCGCCCGAGGTAAAGTTGGAGAAGATGCCGCCAAAGTCGTACTGCATGGCGCTCTCGTCATCCTTGATGGTTTCCGACGACCGAAGCATGGTGCCACCTACGCTGGTCATGTACGGACAGTCGAGGAACCCACCTGGGTTGAAGATCTTCCCCTCTGGACCCAGGCAGCCGTTGTCCGTCTCGGACGGGTACCCGGCGACGCCAAAGTCGCCGCTGGATATCAGGATCGAGTGACCTTGCAGAGCGAGTTTCATGAATTCATCACAAGTGCGTCGGGAGTAATACAAGGGCGCGTCTTTCTCGGACGTTCCGTAGGAGATGCTAATGACCTTCGTGGGCTTGTATGTGCCGCATTGGAGCTTGCCTATGTTCTCGGGCTTAGTGGAGATAGCTTGGAGTTGGGGAGAAGCATACCTTTGTAGCCACCGGGCTTGGGATTTGGATAGACTGGGTCGATGAGGGGATCATTGCCCGTCTCGCCATATGCACTATACGTGCAGTAAGACTTGTGGGGAACGTCAGTCTAGCTATATCGCACACTCGATAAGATCAAACTTACACCATCAAGAGCATCCAAGAAGATATTAAAACCACCATCTATTTTCTCGTAGTACTTGTCATCACATTGATACAGTGTGATAGTTTGTGGGTAAATAAGGGCCGTTCTGCGCCATGTTAGTCTTATGCTAGAATATCCAGGGCAGTTCGGCAGTTCACTTGCCCTATATCCATGTCAATCTCGGATTCACCGGTATTGAGCTCGTCTAGCGGTCGAACATTTCCGGAGTGAGTATCGATGAGATTCTCTAATGGGTATGTTCCTTGCGGGACCCATGGAGCGAAAGTAGCGAAGAAAGAGTCCAGGTCCTTCTTGGCATAGTGGTCATTCTGCTCAAATACTCCTAGTGAGTTCCCCGCCGTCGCAGTTTTTCCATCTGGAATTGTGTATAGAGCCCTGATGCAGGTCGGGGTCATGTTTCTGTCACAATTTCGCAAAGCAGCTGGTAATGTGGCAGCGATCGATGCTCCTGGAGCGTCTGAGGGCTGGTAGTCAATTTTCTGAAAGGTGGGACGCCGAGGTGGAACTTTCGCTCTGGCATTAATTGTTCTTTTTGTCACAGCAGAGTGTTTGATTCCAGGTGTGACATAGTCAATGTGTTGCTGCAGGTGCTCGGGAACATGGTACCTATAGCCTCGATTAATATTCTCCTCCACCACAAGATGTAAGTCACTTACTCATCGCATCCTATTGCAAGCTTTGCTGTCACAAGGTTCTCATGCTCGTGGAATTCGGTCCGGAGAAGTCGCTCAGCCTCATCAGCAGTGGCATCAAAAGCCAGCCATCCCTTATTCTCTGAGTGTACAACTCGTGAATCATGAATGCCAAATTCAACTAGCCACTTTCGTACTTCCGCAACTGCCTCATCTGTAGGTGCAAACTTGGAATTGACTTCGTCCGTCGACCAATATTTGCTGTAGTTGGGGGAATCCGGACTCGACCTAAGTTACACGACAAGCCTCAGCTGAGCGCAGAAAATGAAGGCACGCTAGGGCTCAATTTGCAAAACCAATGAACTCATTATATTGCAAGGATATTAGAATGCTTAACTCACACATCCATCAAGAGGTCATGTCCATTTTTCAGATTGGTTTGTGTCAATCCAATCCGCATTGGTAAGATGGCAGCGCTATCCACCCGTTCGAGCTTCACCCAGCTCGATGACGGCGACGTGCGTCTTTCATGGACCGCATGTTTGACTGTAGCAGGCGCAGCAGTTGACAGACTGGCAAAGGCAAAGCCAACGAGAATGCAACGAAACAACATCGCGGTTCTCAATCAGAGTGTAATCAGAGAAGAACCACGGATGGAGGAACTGATGCGAAAGCGAGGGGATACCATCAATCCTTATCAAGCCAAGCCATAACCCCAAAAACAAACAAGCTGTAAAGGCTTAAAACATAATCTATGGTCTTTGCGCAAGCTACTGCTAAGAGTTGTCCCCCATACTTTTTGCAAGGCGTTAGCTTAACGCCAAAAGCCACGTGCAGCAGCAAAGGAAATTAATGAGACACGGTCTCACTTGACACTGACTTATCAATGGTTCCAACGTGGCAAAACAGCTTAATTTGCTTTAACTACCGTAAAAGCCTCCTTCGTTTAGGTTCAGCCATACCCCGATTGACCACAGAAGCCCTAACCTCACAATGTGGCGTTAAGTCACCGGGGAACCCCGCAATTAGAAGTGAATTAACCCTCATGTATTACCTTTAATGCATGTCTTCAAACCCCTCTATGGGCTTGAAATTTCCCATCTCTTCCAGATTTGCCGGAATTAACCGAATTTCGTCGTTTCCTCTGGTAAGAAATCATCCTGAAATCATTGTCTAGCGGATCTTTCCGAATCTTTCTCTTGGATCTTGAATGGAACATTCGAATCATTCTCAGGAAAGTTTCGTCGGAGGTAGTTGCGCCGCTGATGATCTTGATATGATTTGACTAGTTGACGAATCATCAATCGCTTTCGGGAGAATTTGCATGCTTCATGACAACAGACCACCTTAAGGTGAATCTTTAATGACAGTGATGAGAAGATCGTCGATTCCTATACTACAGCATACTGAACTTAGAGCATTGCGGGGAAGTGCTGGCCAATTTCAGCTTCTGATATAACTCGAGCTTGCCGCACTAGTTGACTTAGCCTGCTGTTGTTATCACAATTTATGCCCAGATCTTTGCCTCGCCGAACTATATAACCGTTGATATAGTCGATTTCTGTGGGCCTATTGGCCCTCACATCTTGAAGCATGGAGCTGGTATTCTTTGCCGTGATTTCTGCAACATCGAGAATGTTTTTTTGCAGACGCTCTAACGAGAAACGATCTTGTATCGTAGGATCGTCTCTGAAGTCAGGCAAGGAGCGGATCACCTGACTGACTTCCGCAAGCAGGAGGGTCATCAAGCGCAAAATCGAAGGACTTGAGAAGAGCTCGCCGTTCCGACGAGAAAATATGGCAGTCAATGGATTGATCATGGCATTGACGCAGAGTTTTTCTAGTTGTAGAAGCTTCAAGTCAGACGATGTGACTTCCTTGACAGCCAATACAGAGGCGTCAAGCATTTGCTGTATAATAAAAGATGGATCGTTTTCCTTCGAACCAACAGGCCCGATCGAAATAGTGCCTTGTCCTGCATGAACCGATGAGAATGGCCCCTGGGAATAGATGCCATGAGATGTGACACAAGCCAAGTATCGTGGTCTGGATGCTGTTTCTGGAAACACGGCCTGGGTAACTTCTTCAACAGTGCCTAGACCATTCTGCGTAAACAGTATTGTCGATACAGAACCCAATCGATGTCTGATGGACAACAAAGCTTTCGCACTATGTGTTGCCTTGGTTGCCACGATCAAATTCTCAATGACAGGACTCTCCAGGTGTGCTGAGTCCTCCAATGAACCTATGATTTCAGCATCGAAGGCGCCGTCTCGGTTCCCGACGCCATTCGTGACAATCTCGATAGTCCTTCCAGCTTCTTCCCATGTGTCCATCAGGTTTTCGCGATGGAGCAGCAGAGTAATAGGAGGAGGGGACGGCTTGGTTGCCAGGGCATGAGCGAATAATTTCCCAATATTACCAACGCCTAGAATGTAGATGCGGCTGGGATGACTCGACGGACTACGAGAAAGCTCGTGACTATGCATGTTCCTTGTCTGTGTGCTGGAACTTTTGTGTCTACTCCTGTGACCGAGATTGGATGTTGGATAAGGCCGGAGACTCCCCGTCATACGTTGTGATGATGCTGCTGCCGTACCCGTGGGATTGAACAGCTTGCCACTTCCAAGCGCGCGCTTCGACATTTAAGCCGCAACGCGCAGAATAGCTGTAAATTCAATGAAAGAAACGATGCAAGTATGTGTCTTTTCACAACGTGGAGAATCGTGTTGAAGTGTCGTACGAATCATGACGAATTATTATCCATGCAAAATAAGGTGTTGACTGCACTAACTCTTTTGGGCGTAGTACTCCGGAGTTGTTAGTACATCTCCTTGCACTCATACCAGATGTCAATCTACAACTCCTTACAGAAGCTGCACAATTGAAGAGTGTTGAAGCTTAGCTCAGTATCTATACTATCATCTCCAGACGTTTCGTTGCTTGTTTAGCTGCTGCTTATGCCTCGTAGAATTTTCAAGCTCCATTGGCTGAAAAGTGCCCAAAAATGCATGAACCGATCGATAGGACCGCCGTCTTCGCGATCAATTTTACAACGCATTTGTTGTACATGTTCCGATTTTCATCATTTTGAACTTCGTTTCAAGGAGGTGCGTAGGTGATGGAGCTAGTTCCTATCATCTTTGAGGACCTTATCCTCATCACTAATTACAGCTTAAGTCCTCTCTCGCATGCAATCAGACTTGTTAAATATATGAAGTAGGAAAGTTTGAACATGAGGAAATAGACACTGGAACTGTCCCTCTCCTTTTGGGGCAGCGGTTAGAAAATATATGACGAATCAGTATTCAGTACGCCAACATAACCCGAGCCTCAAAAGACGACGTTCCGGATTCCAAGGATTCTTTATTCGGAACGAGAGAATTTCCCGAGGAATGCACTGAGCTGCTTAAGTCGTTTATTTTTATATCAAAGACACGTCGTATCATACTAGTCAAGATCAGCACCCCAGCATTCTCGTGACCCGAACCACATAGCCCATCTGCTATAGCAGAGATGTCGAAGATAGAGACTGCCGAAAGCGATGTCTGGGCATTTGCTCCGCAAGACCCGAACCTGGTGAGTTAGATAAGAACCTTGCAGACCTCGTTAGCGTCACTAATATGTCCAAGGTCACCTGGAAACTACCTCATGATCCAGAAAATCCTATGGAATGGAGTGACCGTAAGCGCTGGGGAATGACACTTCTGGTCTCGCTCTTTATGTTCATGCCTCCTGTCTCATCATCCATGGTAGTGCCCGCATTCAACGAGACTTCCAGGGAATTCAATATCAAGTCTCCTGCCGAGACTCAATCCATAATTTTTGTCTTCATCCTTGCTTCTGCTGCTGGTCCGCTTCTTGTGGCTCCTTTGTCCGAGGTGTATGGCCGGACCGTGGTATTACAGAGCACAAGTCTTGTCTTCTTGATATTCAATGTTGCCTGTGGATTCTGCACGAACAAGACGCAACTTGTCATATTCAGGTATGCTTACAGTTAGCCCCGCCGGCAAGACTGTTCTGACTTACATACAGGTTCCTAAGTGGTCTAGGTGGCAGTGCTTCAGCGTTGGGAGGTGGGTTCTTGGCCGACTGCTGGAAAGCTGAAGAGCGTGGTCGATCACTCGCGCTTTATTACATTGCTCCCCTGATTGGACCAGCAGTAAGAAGACAATGGCGTTGTAGAGTTTGACAGGCATAAGACTACTGTGCTTTCTGTCCTTCAATCTCTAGCATCTGAAAACTTTCCCTTAGAATTAAGCAAACATACTGCTAACTTGTTGCGCTCTTCAGCTAGGTCCTCTGGCAGGCGGCTACATCACACAATACCTAGGTTGGCGGTGGCTGTTTCACTTGACCTCGATATTCGATATCGTTGTTCAAATTTCTGGGTTATTCTTCCTTCGTGAAAGCTATGCACCTCTAATATTAGCCCGTCGAGCCAATCATCTGAAGGTGTCGACTTCCAATCCGCACTTATACACACCATATTCTAAGCACCACCAAAAACCTCAAAGAGTGTTGTGGACGATTCTTGTTCGCCCGAGCAAACTCCTAGTCACCCAGCCGATAATTCAAGTCCTAGCTCTATATGTTGCCTATGTATATGGACTTTTGTACCTCGTGCTTTCAACATTCATCTCGCTGTGGATACGTAACTACCACCAATCTATATCCAAAGCCGGACTAAACTATATCTCAGTTGGTCTGGGTTTTCTCTTGGGAACTCAAATCTGTGCTCCAATAAATGACCGAGTAAGAGTTTTTTTTTTTACCGTCTATCACTTACCGTAACATCACTCATCTCTGACATAGCTCTATGCACTTCTTAAAACTCGAAATAAAGGCATTGGGCTACCGGAATTTCGTGCTATCCTCCTTCTGCCGTCGGGTCTGCTAATTCCTCTTGGCTTCTTGATCTACGGGTGGTCAGCTCAATATCATCTCCATTACATCATTCCCAATTTTGGTGCCTGCCTTGCTTCTGCAGGCATGGTTATTGGCATGCAAGCAGTCACTGCATATACCGTTGATTCTTATGGAATATACTCCGCTTCAGCAGTCGCTGCAACGACTGTGCTAAGGTCCCTGGCGGGATTTGGTATGTGTATCCGGTGATGGAGACTGAATGTAGAATTGACTGGAGAAAGTGTTTCCAATATTTGCGCCATATATGTATAGAGCACTAGGTCTTGGCGGAGGCAATACTCTACTCGCAAGTCTGGCAATTTGCGTTTGTTGGCCCGCACCTTTTTTATTGTGGCGATATGGAGCAGTGCTGCGAGCGAGATCGCCGTATGCCGCTGGGATTCCATCTTCGTGAGAATCTCGAAGCTGATTTTTTGGAAATCCTGAAAATCTGAAAGGTGGTAAGCCGTTGGAATTGACAGGTTCAATTGTTTTTCCAAGCCTCACCGATCGCTTGTGCCACCTCAAATTAGAGTGATCTTGTCTCCATCCAACTTTCCGATGAGTAAGTATACCAGTATTAGATTATCAACCCTATACCTTCAACCGATAAAAACAACCTGTTAATCCTTTCTCACATTACAAAGTGCCTAGGTAACTAATCACGCGGACTCCCATCAATTAAGCGAAGCGACCCCTTTCCAATCCCATCCCACCAACCTCCTACCTACTCATTCACCCACCTCTTCTCCTCGCGCCCTCAGTACTCCCTCCGAAAAAAGAACTTAGAAACTACACCAAAGCAAACCCGACGCATCCCCGCCATCGCACCGCTCCACCCCACTCCGCCCCGAACCGAACCGAAGCAAACGAACGATAGGTAGGTAACAATCATGCAATTCAACGCCTCACTTCCAGATAAATCGTAGCATCTCCACTTCGGAACAGCACAAACTCGTAGCATAATATCGAACGCTATATCCGGCCGACGGACAGCGGAAGGAAGAACCCTCTCCCGTGCCGTGCCGTGCGTGCAGTATAGTGATATCGGATCGGCCCCAAATCCGAGTAGGTGGGGTGACAACACGTGATTATTATCAAGCTCATTCATCCATCACACCACTTGCTCTCATTACCAGCTCACCATCCTGTTCCCTTCACAGCACAGTCCACTGTCTGCTCTACCACTTCATATCTCTCTCACCCACTCACCTACCCACTAACTCACTTACTGACTAACTCACCCATCGCGCATCGCCCCTCTCCGCCCCAAATCTCCCCATCCCAAGTCCGACCCTCCCCCACACGCACTCCGCCGGCCATCCTGAGATCTCCTCACATCTCCTCACATCTCTTCACGCCGTCCTCCGTCAGCTTCAAACACACACCACAACCCTCCACAATCCGACCCAAACTCCCCGAAAGAGTCCCCAAAACAACTCTGTTGCACGTCGCAAAAAGCCGAAGTTATCCGTCGGAGTTGGGTTCCGCCTGCTGTTGCTGCCGCTTCTCGCTGTTCCTCGCTGTACCTCGCTGTATCTCGCGGTGTGGAAAGGGATCTCAGAGGCGCGTTCGGAGAGCGATATCCGATATCCGATGTCTGTCTGTCTGTCTGTTGAGGTCTTGGGGATTGTGAGATGTGGTCCCGAGGCGGATGCGGGTTTGGAGCGGAACGGATGTACAGATGAGGAGCGTACGATTTATGGGCTGAGTTCATGTTTTCCAAGTCCTGGTTTGCATTCTTTGCGTTCAGGTGAGTTGGATTCTGCTGCTTACCGTCCGTCTGCCCGTTCGATTTCAACATCAGTCACTGCTCCTACTTGCGAAGAGACGAAGGACAAAAGGTACAGAGCAAATGATTCATTCCTCATTAATGTTCGTCCCACCACCAAGAGAATCGTTTTCTATACAAGTTACATGGTACGCCTCGACATATATGCCTCTCTGGATTATTGTCATCAGCCATTCGCCCATATCATTACGTTCGTTGTGTACAAATGCCGCTCCGCCATGCATGCAAAATTCAAGTCCGCCAGGAAAGAACCCGTTTCAAGTCCAAATAAACAAGCCGCCACCCAATGCCGAACGCCGCACCTGGTGTTTTGAGCTCCGTCTCTTGCTTCTGGTTCCCCTGGACTTCTTCTCGATCAATGGTCTCGTGTTCACTCATACAACTCTCCCTCTCATCCTCGGTAAAGGCGTAGGACTCGCCGTTGGTTCTGGCTCAGGAAGAGGTTCCCCTTTTCGCCAATTAAGTACCATCACTGTATCTGGCTCTTTTACTCCTTCCTTTTCTGCTCCTTCTTTGAAATACACTTGCTTGACCGTGTCTCTCAGGTGATCAGGACTACTATCCACGATCATGCTATCAAGCAATTTATACCCAGTCTTCATTTCGTCCGTCATCTTATCTCTTACAGGGGCGAGACTGTGCAAGACATTGATATCATCACCCCATGTCTTCTCCATCTGCTCGAGATTAATCTTGTCAACTTGCGCTCCAACACCGGTTCCTAGAAGCCCACCGGGTTTTTGACCGGAGATGTGACCTTGTGGGTAGTGGCTGATGGAAAACCCGTTGGTGAGAACGAGTTCGCCTGGAAATTGCCAGCGTTGTAGAAAGCAAGAGTCGCAAATATCGGCTACCAGATGCATCTTCTCCATCTCCAGCTTGTAGCCGGCAGCGGAACCCTCTTTCCAATGGTGTAAAGACGTCATCTCGCGGCCAGACTCATAGAAGCCTGCCAGGTCGCCATGCATATCAACTTGATGAAGTCCCGGGATGTGTGTCAGTTTCGTCGAGGTGAATCTGTAAATGCAATCCATCACCGTGATATCTCCTGCGGTGGTTCGTGGGTGGTCTTTGCACTCATCGTTGTGCTCATGTATGACCTTTGCTAGAGGAACTGACAGCAGAATACCCGCACCTCCAAAGCCCATCAATCCATAGTGATTCACTGCCCACCAATCCTCACTTAAAGAGCCCACATATTGTGGTTTTGTTGCATCAAATTTCGACAGAAGGCTTTGCAAGTCGTGTGTGCTGGGGAAGAAAGTATCATCATCGATGCAGATCGTCCATTGGGTCTTCTCATCTCGCGCCTGATACATCACGCTGACGAGCGAGAAGTATCTCTGGGCGAACATATCGGTGGGCTTCACAGGATGCATGATGGTGACATTCATGCCCTTATCGAGGAACTCCTTTTGTAAAGCTGCCATCTCCCCATCATCAGCCCGCTGCTCCTCGTCATTGGTGACAATCGCAAAAAGGCGGGCATTGGTATGCGGCAGCCAGCGTTCGAGATGTTTGACCGTCGCCTTCAACCGGTTCAACTTGGTCTGCAGACCGAAGATCAAGTTCGCCGAGTCGGGGGGACCCATCTGATTGTGGGGGACATTGAGTCGGAGGGGAGGCAGGCACTTGTTGATGTCTACCGTGGCTGATTTAGCCAAGTCAACCGTCGTGAACTCGTCGAAGAGACGCTCCTCCATGACCGTCAACGACGGTCTCTCGTCCGCCTTCGAGGGAGCTGTGACGATGTCGCGCGACACATATCGAATGGGGTACGTGAACTGGTACGGCTCCAGCCAGCCCAGATGTTCGGAACAGGGAGTTGTATCTGGCTCCTTCACCTTCGGCGTGGTCCCTCCATGGATCCAATTGTCGACGGGCAGCTTCCCAGCGCTTCCTGATCGCGAAACGAGCAGCACCACGGCAAAGAAGCAGACGCAGCCGGTGAGAAGTATATACCTGCGTGGAACGACCATGGCCCTACATGGAACGCGCGATGTGCGCACGAGGGAGGCGGATGGTGAGGTGGGAGAAGGCGACGAGGAGGAAGAGGAGGAAGAGGAGGACGAGTGGACGGCGAGAAGAAAGAAATTGGAATTCGAGGTTGACGATGCGACACTGAGACCAGGCGGGCGGGAGTGCACAGCCGAGGGGCGGCGCTATGGAAGGGAATCTGGGAGAGCAGCGTTGCAACCTTGGCAGCGGCACAGCAGGGGCATTTGATGGGGCATGGATGGGGCATGGATGGGGAATTAATGAGGCACGAATGACGGGTGGAGTATCGACGTATGTGGATTTGTGTATCTGTGGATGTCTCTGTGGATGTATATTATTATACTCGGTGCCGCAACAGAGATGTAAACAATCTTACGTATGTGGATTTGTGGATTTATTCTATCCAGCAAGCAAGATGTACGTATGGCATATAGGCATATAGGCATATCATCTATAGTAGCAGCTGTATGTAATGCAACACGAAGCTCCGAGTCGCACTCTCTTGATATCTGTCTGTCTGTCTGTCTGTCTGTCTGCTGCTCTACTCTGACGCCGACAGCAATCAATTAAACCTGCAACTGCATCGCATCAGATGCATCATATCACGGAGACCCCAGTGGATCCAGATCGAGTCTCAATAACAGCAAATATATTAATCCGAACCTCTGCTGAGACGAAACCACGGCCCACAACCGAGACAAGGCTGGAGCTTGCCGCTGTGAACATAACGGTGGCATCCTGGTCCGGGGACGAGGCCTCGGCTCGGCGACAGCAACATCATCATCATCATCACCATCGAGGGTTCAACAAACATTCACAATTCACAATTCACCAGTCAAGACTCAACTCCAACCACAACTCAGCAATCCCAATCTCCCTACAGACCTACGAAACCTCCGAACCCTACCATGCGATAGCCCTCACCGTCTGAGCACCACATACAAACCCCAGAGCCACGATGGCCTCTCTCCCCTCCCAAGCCTCGTGGCGGAGATCCTCCCAAGCAGAGCAAACACCCTCCTCCTCGTCGCCAGCACAAGACACCTCCTCAGAAGCAGCTTCGCCCTCCACCGAACCAGAATACGTCCATCTAAACCATCCAGAATCCGCGACGCCGACGCTGGCAGCCGCGCCCTCCGAACCGCTGCCATCACACGACATCCTCCTCCCCGCGCCCACGCCGGAGCCCAAACGCTGTTGGATCTGCCAGCTCGACTCGACCGAAGACTTCGACGAGAACAGCGACTCGCCGCCCGTCTGGCGCAAGCCCTGTCCGTGCTCGCTCGAGGCCCACGACGACTGCCTGCTGCAATGGATCGCGGCCGAAGAGGCGCCCAGGAAAGGCTCGCTGGCAACGACTAAGAAGCTCTCGTGCCCTCAATGCGGGACTGAGATCAAGATCCGGCGCCCGCGAGATCTCATCGTGTCTGCGACAGAGCTGGTGACGCAGGTATCACGGAGTCTGATGATTCCGACATTGCTGGGCAGTGTATTGGGCACAACGTATTCCGGGTTATGGTTGTACGGATGGAGTAGTATGAATCTGGTGTTTGGCGTGGAAGAAACCCAATCGATGCTGGGATATGTCTTAAATCAAACCGCAACAAAAGACCTGGAATGGTGGACGAAGCCGTTGGCAATATTCAATCCGTTCTATCTCAACCGCTGGTCCACCGGCCCCATCAACGGCAACTCTTCATTACTCTACATAGGACTCCCCTCAGTAGCACCAACACTCATCCTTCTCCGGACCAAAATTCCAGACCAGTTCTTCTCCATCACTCTCCCAATAGTACGTCTCGTCACATCTTATTCTTGTATCCCCACTGACATTCCATCTAGTACTTCCTCTCCTCCTCAAACCGCCACATCACCTGGCCACCCCGTGCCGGCCTAGCATTCGCCTTAATTCCATATCTCAAAACAGCCTACAGCGGCCTCTATGCCTCCGCCTTTGGCGAGCTAGAGAAGAAATGGGACATGGCCGTGCAGCGGCAACCACGTGAAGGCGAAACAGCCGAGCAGATAGCCGCGGAAGCAGCAGGAAACGGAGATCAAAACGACGAAGCAGACGAAGCCCAAGGACCCGTCGACGGTGAAAACGTGCTCTTCGACATCCAAATCGCCCTCGACGTCGGCGGGGGTCCAATCGACGCCCCCGCCGACCCACCAGCACCCGTTGACGCAGGCCCCGGAAACCGCCCTGCTCCTCACCACCAACACCGCCGCGAACAAAACCGACAATGGAACATCGAAGGCAACTTCTTCCAATCCGACGTCGTCTCAACCGTCATGGGCGCGCTGCTCTTCCCCGCCGTCTCCTCCGCCATGGGCTCGCTGCTCAAACACTCCCTGCCCCGCTCCTGGGTGCTCTCGGAGCGCATCTCCGGCACCCGCGGCCTGCTGCGTGAGCAGTGGGGTCGCAGCCTCGTGGGCGGCTGCCTGCTGGTCGTGCTGAAGGATATGGTGCTGCTGTACTGCAAGTGGAAGAAAGCAAGGGATTTCGGCAAGAGGCAAGTGCTGGATTACGTGACGCCCAAGGAGAAGAGGAAGAAGGTGCGTGATGGTGAGTCGTTGTGGAATGGGTTTGTGCGTAGATAGAGAGAGAGAGAGAGAGAGAAGAGAGGTTGCTTTGGGCTAGCTAGCTAGCTTGCGTGGCTTAGCTGTGATTATGTTTTAGGAAACTGGGTTCTTAGGATCGATTGATGGATGGTTGGAGCGAGCTGCATTGTCGGCGTTATTTGCTTGAAAAATTGCAATACTGCCGGTTATAGATGGGTAGCATTCTCTACTTAGTTTGTGCCCTAGAGGCGCTTGAGCTTGATCTGGGCTATACCTAGATGCTCAATAATGAATATATAAGAACTGCCACATATTCTGGATCTGGAAAGTACGGATGTTTGAATTGAGAGATAAAGCTAGATTGTTGCACAAATTTGCGTTCTAGTGATTTGTATGAATTCCTCGCGAGATTGCCCCAGAGCCCATGTGTGAACCCTCTATGTCTGGTTCAATATGCATAATTCAAATGTCTTCCACATTGGTGTTGATTCTTTATGAATGAGGTGCGATTTCCTAGTCCTTGCTGTCCAAGCTTCGAGTGCCCTCCAGTGGCCATAAATTTCGAACACTGAATGCAAATATGTTGATCCCTCTCCGCCCTGATGTTGAATTGGAAGCTTTCAAGGGCAAAATAGAGTTTTCCGGGCTAATAGCTCCGTCTTTGAGTGTGATGGCAGCTTGGATTTATGCAGACGTTGACTTTGGCCTTGTTGAAAGATTGCCGAGAGGTCACCACAGAGTCCAAACTCCCATTTGGCACTTCGCTCAAATAGGGGCTCGGACAGGAACATATAGTGATTCCTTCGTAGGTATCCGCACTATAGGATTCCCCTCCTGCAGCAATCTCAATGCTTCCAGCAGGATACTCTTGGGTAAAGTGTCTTCAAGCTTCTTACTGATTTTGGTTTTGCAAATATGCGGTGCAGCGAGTTTTGCCAGCATATTGTCCCCATCACCATGCCTAGCAATGACGGCTACGAATTCGGCTATACCTGCCGTCGATGTGTCAAAGCGGGAGTGCATCCTGCGCATAGCCTCATTCTGTAGGACTGGAGTTAGGAACCGTTCGGCTAGAATCCACACTTTTGCCAAAAGCGACAAATCTGGTCGAAGCCCGTTCTCCATTGTGATAGTTTGTGTGTAAAGCCAGTTGACGAACAATCCAAACTCCTTCCGTCCGACATCCACAAGTTCCATCGTCTGCGTTTTGCCTTCGACGAAGTCGCTCTCGAATGCCGCTTTGAAGAACGGGGAATAGTGGCAGATGAAATTTTTGTGCACAACGAATCTATGTTCAGTTGTTTGCTTCTCTGCTGCTGTTCTGCATGTCTTAACTTCTGCATCTTGTTGTGCTCCTTCGCTCTCGATTATGATGATTGTGACTGTGCTTTGAGGCGAGCTGCTGGATGTCAGTCTTGACTATAGCTTGATGGAATTGAGTTCATCGCAACCTACCAGAGAGAGGGATCCTTCTTGATCTCATCCTTCTTACTCTTTTTGCCCGTCATGTTTTTTGCTTCAAACCGTTAGCTCTGACGGCATTTAGCAGCACAAGTGGTACATACTATTTGGGGGTGGAGCTGCTTGAGATTGTATTCTTTTTCTTTGGAGAAGTTTGTTGCGATAGAGAGAAAGTCGCAGTCGAGACCAAATTACGCTGCTAGTCGTTCACCGTTGTGGCAGGCGCGTAGCTTCCTCAATCTACTTCAGAACGTGCAGATTCCGATGGAGTCGACACCTGCAGCAGCGAAGAGTTTAGTATTGGAATAGACACCGTGTATGTGAAATGAATATGAGCTGAACGAGGTTTCGAAATAGGGTAGGTTTAAAAGGATGAATGCCTTTGTCTTCAAGTTGAGTAGTGAGAAAATCGAGGTCCTACACTTACTGTATCTCAGGTTTACCTATGTACTGAAAGATCAGGCTCTTGATTCGGAAATTGAACCCAATAGACTTTGAAGGGTGATTTGAATTTGGTCTAATTGTTCATCGAGGATTAGTTTACGCCATGATTTGTTGCTGCTCTCCATTCGCGAATTTGACTTTTAGCAGAGACTCAGTTGTCGGATCCTTCTTTCCCACTCGTCCCATCTTCACTCTAAAAGCCGTCACTTCTAGCTCCTCAACAACGCCTTCCCCATTCTCGCCGCCCAAAAAACAAACTCAAGGAGCGGTGATCCATCGTAGGAGAAAGTATCAACGTCAGTTGTACAGTGACTATCCCAGATTGCATCCGGATTTCGCGCTTCCAAAACTATAATGCCTCTCCACAACTCGCCTTTATGATTCTTCTCGTCACGATACAACAAGGTGGGAACAAGTTGGATACGGAACGGGCCATTGCGAACGATTGGCCCGAGAAGTGGCTGCCATTTGCTGAAGATGTCCGTCGAGTTCGAGATGAAAAACTCTATGTAAAGTGACTTGTTTGGATTCTGGCCTAAGATAATGCTGGAATTGATATCCTTTGCGATGAAGGTGCCACTGTAGCGGGCTAAGAGGTCGGACTGGGCCACCTCCTCGGCTGCTTTCAGCAGTGGAACAGTAACTTCCTCTCGGATAAGGTCCAATAAATAGGGTGATTCTCCTGCGGTGAACATAGTAACGCCTAACTCATAATCCGGCACCATGATGATGTAAGTGAAATAACCGGGAAGACCACCCCCCTTAGTAACAAAAGTCACGGGTCGTGAAGTTGACGGGAGGATGGAAGAAGTGCGGAATATTTCCCAGGGCATGCCGTAGTATGAGCAGAGCGATGTTGAGTAAGAGCCAGGGTTGAACCAGTTGAATTGAGGCGAGAGCCCGTTGTAGTGTGTCAGAACATAGCGCACAAATTTTGACATGTCGCTAGATGAGCTGTAGAGTCCACCGGTTCTACATAAAAGTCAGCATGCGATACAGCTATGACTTTCACACAATGGAATTCTTACGGTCGCTGCACACTTTCTTCCACATCCCAGTAGTTCCAACCCCTAGGCAAGACAGCAACGCTGTCACTTGGCTTGACGAAAGAGCTACTATTCATGCCTAGGGGATGGAGAATAGATTGCTCCACGTAATCCGAATAGCCCAGACCTGTGACATTCTCAATGACAAGTCCAAGAAGATCGAAATTGACGTTTGAATATGTGGATTTCTGCTTTGGTGGCCACAGGGGTTGCTTTTTAGCTAGATCTTTGATAAGATCTAAAGAATTAGCATTCGATTCTCGTAGCTCTAAAAATGAAAGAAATACCTGTGGCAGTGCAAGCCTCCCCACATTGAGGTAATCTCTTCCCTGCTGCAGGCGGCAGACCGAAATCTAAAGGATCGGGGAGTGCATGAAGTAGATCTGCCTGTGCGACTGTTTTATTTATCAATCAGCAAAACCGAAGGGTTTGAAACATAATGGAGTCTTACATTCTCTCGGGATGCCACTCAATTGACTAGCAGCAGTTCTCAGCGTAATGTCCTTCCAAGGAATATCTCCTTTCAAATCAAGATACTGATCAATAGTATCATCAATACTGAGATTCCCAGCGGCATGCTGCTGTATGATTGCGAGAGTAGTAAAAGCCTTGGTGATACTAGCGACTCGGTATACACTGTCCCCGTTTACTTCCTCGGCACCAGGTCTTGCGGGATCTTTGCTGCGCGCTGTGTGGTGGAGTTCCCATAGTGAGTCTTCCGAGGTCGTAACTTCAATTGAAAAGGAACAATCATCATATGCCTGCTGAGAGATGAGATTTTTCAAATTGGTTGTTATTACGTCGAACGCATTCTTCAAGATGGGCGAATCATGGTAGGTGCCAAATTTTGGGGGAATAAATGCGGGAGATGGATCATAGCAGTCCGCTTGGATTCGTGCAGCGAACAATATGAAGGAGAGAACAGCGCTTGAAGTTATCATATGGTCGAAGCGGGAGCCTGAGCCCTTCTGTGCTTTCATGGTGAGAGGTGGTTGTTGAATTGAATCTACCTTATGATTGAGGCGGTAGGTAGTGCTTACGGTAGCCTAATTCTCGTCACGTCATATAGTTGATGCGGCGGCGGGGAACCCTGCAGACTGTGCATCTTATCTTAGTTAAGGGAGGCACCAGGGCTCCAACGAAGGAAAATAATGCCCAAACCACCGTGGCGTACCAAAATTGGCAGCGTGCATTTATATGCGAGACCAAATGTTTATCTGACAAAATAAACCGGAATAGGAAATAATGTTCCCTGTAGCCTGATTGGCCCGTTGCAACTAGTCTATCCTACCTTACTAGTCGGTAAAATCATCTACTTCCCCCTTGACGTCTTCCCACAGCGTCTCAATCGCCTGCAAGACCTCAGCCGGCAATGGGCCATTCTCGCAAATCTGCACATTGCTTTGCAGTTGATCTAGCCTGTGGGATCTTGAATTAGCGGAATCCCAACAATACGTAGAGGTTAAACGACTTCTCGACATACCTCGACGCCCCAAGAATGACTCCATCGCCTTCCCCCAAGTCAGAATGGTATATCAACCATCTTAAACTAGCCTCCGTAGATGTCAAGTCCTGATTCTCGCACGCTTCAATGAATTTCAACATTGCTTGGTGCACAGATGGCTTGTCATAAGTCTTGGTGTATATTGGGAAGTTTCCAGGGTGCCAGCGTCCTCCTTTCAAATCAGCGTTTTGTTTCGTGACTTTGCCTGTCAAGAATCCGCCTGCCAAAGGACTTTAATGTCGTCAGCTTGCTAGGTTTTAGCCCCGAAGGAAAAGGAATACACTACCCGTAGGCGACGATTCTGATCCCATGTTTCCTCAGAAAAGGATACAAACTCTCTTCTGGGAAACGACAGATGGCATTGTAGTGTCCTTGATACACGGTTGGTTTTGCGTAACCATACTCTTCGCACGCTTTGATATACGAAGTCATTTGCGACGTGTTGAAATTACACAGTCCAATCTTTTCACAGTCAGCCTCTGCTCAAAAGCTAACACTAAAGATGAAGTCGCATTACCTCCTCGCACATTCCCGTCTTCAGAGCATCATCGAAACCCCTGGCAACCTCTGCAATAGGCGTCAAGGGATCATACAAATGCGCGTACAGAACTCCGACTTGTTTCACGCCTAATAACTTCAAGCTCTTCTCCAAGCTAGCCTTTGGCTTATCCAATGCTAGATGCCCAGACCCGGAAATTAATGGGTCGGTACGCGTGACGATGACTTTAGTGTCGATTTTGAATTTCTCGAGTGAGGGAGAGGATTCCCGGGTCTGTGATTGACCGAGCAGTGTTTCGGTCACCCAGGGACTTCCAGGTGGGTACGAACCTGCGGAATCGAGGCGCGTGAGTGGCTTTGGTTGAAGAGTCAATAGCTCTAGTCCCATCAGTTCATGTTCCTCCTACGAGGAGAGGTAGAAGCAAAAGTGGGGGTGCTAAGTACGACATAGAAGTTCAGATGTCTGTTCAGGCGTCGTCCACGTATGGGAGATGCGTCCTTCTCCTATCCCGCCTGCTCCAAAAAGGAGAGAAGGCTTTCCTTTCAGCGCCATAATGCAATGCTGTGTAAGTATTTTGTTGTTATTTGCGCAAAAGAGCCGGGCCGAGCCGATCGCAACGGAAATGGCTTTGAACGAACAACAAACTTAAGTAGAACATCTGCTGACCACACCGAGGTTTAGCACATACGAGATTTAAATTGTAACTGGATGGAGTATTCCTGCTTGACTTGGCAAAATATTAAAGCTTTGCGAGATGATAATCTGGTCAGCGCTAGCGCTCAGAATGAAGGACTTGCCTTAGACACCTTCCTTTACTAGAATGCTTATCTTTTCGAACACGATAAGTCACAATCTACCTTCTGGATGCCTTGGTTCATCTTAATAGTAAACCAACTGAGGCTAAAACTGCTGAAATGTGCTGGATGTTTGGTCACGTGCTCAGCAAACCGAGGAGGGGTAATATGTTTAATAAAGAGAATATATTCCTAAAAGAGTCTAACGAACTTAAGCTATAGGAAGCTCCTTGGCCATACAGAATCACCACATACCCATCATTACCGACCGAGACGAATTTCCTAACTTAAAGAGATGGCTAGGAATATGGTAACTGCTTCTTGTCTGTATAGGATTTGTACACCTCATTGGCTACGTCAATCTCATGTGGTCAACTGCTCCTGATACGTGCAGTTCTCTTAAAAAGTGATCGCATTAGTACTCTAAGAAAAATAAATTGAAGTCCTATTATGGAGAAAACTGCCCTTTCAATCATACCAAGGAGTCTCTATCACGAGTGCAAGGTTCCAAGGCAATTCCCTTCCTTCCCTAAGCACCACCAAAGACCAAAAGGCTTTGAATATTGATTCTGCCAAACCCGCGTCGACGCAACATTTCTCGTCCACGATGAACCGGGAGCTCGGCCACGACCATAATGCTGATATACTCAGCGCCTACACCAGCCTTGCCTAATAGCTGTAACACCGCACAAAGCGTCTCTCCTGTGGAAAGCACATCGTCTACTACCACAACTGACGCACCTTGAGGGAACACATCTCGCTCTACCTCGATCCGCTTCTCTTTCGAGTTATTGGGTGTCAAAGACAAGATATACGACGAGGGCTTAACAACAGAAACGGTCGGTGGGGGAAGTTTACCAGCTTCGCGAATTAACACCAAGGGCACGTTGACCCGCAATGCCAACGCCGACGCAAAGACAAAGCCACCTGCCTCGCAACACACGACTGCATTAACTTTTGTCCAGTCACCGTTGAAGTGAGCGTGCAGTAGGGAAGTGCTTAGGGCCAGCCCGCCAGGCTGCTGGGAGATATCGAGCACGTGCCGGAACTCGATGCCCGGGCGTGGAAAGCCCGGTACCTTACGCACCATCTTAGCCAGTCGCTGCACGTCCTCGTGGACGAGGGGAAGTAGGGAATGCTCCGCAAAACTTTGTGCCGCCTCGTTTCCGCTTGTGTCATTGTCGAAGATCAAACTGGGGCAATAATCTAAGGCCGTCAGATTGTCAAAGTCTCCGTTGACGTTGCTATCGCTATCACCGCCGTGGCACCCGCGCCGAGTTTGCCGTGTCTCTTCCCTGGCTTGGACGTGAACGTCGAGTAGCTTGCTGTCTGGCACCAAATGAGATAGGGTAGTGACCGGTGCATCGTCTCTCATTCCCGTGATTATGAGCACGTCTACATCTAGTGCACCGTGGACTACATCTAGAAAATGCTCGGCAAGCAACCGAGGTCGTTGCTGCTCCTGCTCATGGAAAAAGGTTGTCAACGCTGGACGGTGTTGCTCCTTGTAGACACGATCGCCAAGCAGGTGATTCAGGTCGGCACCAGTAGCCGCCGCGTATTGTCGCTTGGTGGCTTCGCTAATACTAACCGCACGTACATTGAGGTTTTGATGCGTACTGCCTCTAAGTACGGACACCCAGACATGGGCACAATAGTCCTTGCCGGCACAGCTTCTGCCTGTAACAAGAATGATCAATTTTGGCTCCATCGGCGCTTTTGGGAGCGGGCAGGTGTAAGCCAGCAGATTGCGCGGGTCCATGTTATGTTTAAGACGGGCGAGGCGTAGCCGGTTTGGTCCAAAAGCAATGGCCGCCAAAGCAGCATCTCTCGGGTCTGGTCCAAGGTCGGCGCCGTAAGCACCGCTACTCAACGACAGTAAGTTCCCGACGACATCGTAAACCCATTGCACGGCAGATCGTGCGGCTTCAGTCCCATCTTGGTTCCGAGGCCAGACTCCAGTAACTACACAGGCAAACTCCCAGTCTCGACAGCCAAAAGCGGTGGCATTAGCCGCTACGTTGCCAACTGCTCCGCCCCCTTGCAGTAGATGGAGATAGCAAAGCAGCGATGGACGAGACTCGATGGCCCCCAGCAAGATGTCAGCGACTTTCGATGCTCCAATGCCTTTTAAGAATAAGCATCGCTTAAAGGAGGAAGTTTTGCCACCACCATGCCCGCCGTGCATGCCAGAGATGTACATTTCGGTCTCGAACAAACCGACACCGTCCACGACCTTGAAACTTTGCTCTGGTCCTAATATTTTACTAATGAAAGTGGGTGTAGAAGATTCAAAGGTGGTCGTGGTCGTGGAAGATTCAAGCACAGTCACGCCCAAGTGTAACTGGTCAGTGTCCCAGTAAAGATACGCATCTGCAGAATACTTCCGAGGAAGCTTCCTGGCAACGAGACTATCAAAATTTCCAAGCCAGTGGCGCGCCTCTTGATTGTCGCTCAACGGGATAATCCAGTTCCGGATTGAAAAGGTTGCAGCCGCATATGCCTTGAAAGTAACACTAACCACGATGCCAAAGTTAGTACCAGCGCCTTTCAATGCCCATAACATATCAGTTTCATTATCTGGGCGCACAGCACCGACAGGCCAATGTTGCCTTGGCACAATTCCAACGCAGAGAACCTGGCTTGACTTGACGTCAACTACCACGGCACCAACAATGGCATCGCATGCGAGCCCGTGAAGCCTAGCTAGATGCCCAATGCCCCCTTGCAGCCATAGTCCCGCGCCAACGCTTGGTCGAGCACCTAGTGGTACTGTCAAGCCTGCCTCCATGGTCTTGGGGATGATATCCCCAGTCTTGCAGCCAGCCCCGGCGACGATCAATGAGTCGAAGTTGAGAAATTCTCTACTATCATCTCCTGTTTTGAGGATATGGATTTGGTCAAAGGCGCCCATATCGACCGCAATGACGTTGGGCCAGAGACAATGACCGCTATGACTTCCACCAATGATAGTCAGACCAACACCGTGCTTCAGAGCCCATTGAACGCATTTCTGGACGTGTTCGATGTGTTGTGGCTTAAAAATGCAGGCGGAGTTATGGAGGCGGGCCTCCCAGCTTTTAACTTTGCTATCGCCCATCGCCTGTGGTACCTGCGTTGTCAACTCTGATAACATGGTAGCATGTTTGGTAAAAGCTACCATGACATCGGGCGAGCTAAACAAAAGTTGATCCGGGGAGCTTTCCTCATGACGGCCCATGTCGCGGCACACCTTACGCCAATCGGCTCGGATAGCCTTGTCCACCTCTATTTCTTGCATAGCAAACCCTGTGATGAAAGAAGCAAAAGTGTCCAGTGCTTTATCGTTATTTGACACACTAACAAGTCCAGTAGGGAAAGAAGCTGTCCGATGACACACTAAGCCGTCGAGGTGTAGGGTCCCGTCGCGGTGGAAGACTACCACCATTCCGTCTTGCGGCTGCTCAACAAGCATTCCCAGCGCTTGTTCAATAAACCTATGTTTAGGCTTCATGCCGTACATGCTATGGCAGAATAGGATGATATCATATTTCTCGTTGCTGTCACTTATACTGCCACTAGTACCGCTCACTGCGTTGTTCTGCAGAATGAATGGAGTTCGATGAATTTTGGGTGGCGTTTTCAGACAAGGCAGCGGAGACTCGGTTTCTGAGGTAGAGTATAGCCATTCTTCCAATCTTGTAGCAAACAAGTCGTTAGGCTCGAATGCAGTGTAGTTGCTGATCTTCCCTCTCATATCGCTGGGAAGATATCCAAGTATGCTCACTGGGCCGGGTCCAATTTCTAGTGCCGAGATTTGGATGCGTGCATTGGAGAGAGGGGTAAGTAGCTGAGATAGTTGAGGAATAATGAAGTCTTGGTATGTCGTCCATCCTGAGCCGTGTACCAAAATGTCGAAGCCTGCGCTGTATTCTATGTCGGACAACACTCGCTTTGGGGACGACGACGTCACCTTCTGCCTAAGGGCTAGCTTCAGAGATTCGAGGGTGGCCATCTCAGTTGGGCTTGGGTTTGTGACTAACTGCCAACAGTAATGGCGATGATGGTTGATATGGGGTCTTTTGAGGTCAACGGCTGTACATCAAAGCGGGTCAAATGTAATGATGAAGGAGTGAGGAGAAGCGATAACTGCACAGATTAATCATCACTTGATGGATCTACGATTGCCTGGATTGAGGTGCAATCAGGAGGGCCCCCCGTTCACTTGCACCTAAAATCCTGGCTTTGCCGGACCAATTGTCGTTTCCTCAGTGCGGTGCAATACGAATGGGGTTAATATTGAAAATGCGACCCATTTTTTGAGGGGACCCATTGGCTTTAGATTGCGGAATATCCTATTTTGCCAAGCTGTGTGGGAATACAAGCCAAGCATGAGGCCTACCATGGCGTTTGTGCCGGTTCTATAATAACTTCGACATTAAACATATCAAAGATGTGCTCAAAGAGCTACCTACTATCAGAGAACTCCTCGTGCTTCACAAAATTGTTTACAGGCGTGAATATGGATGACAGCAACAACCACGAGAGTCATCTGATGGTACACGGAGATAGTGACGTGAAATTGTACAATGAGGCTGACCCAACGATGGTACAATTGGCTACAAGCCACACACAGAGCTCCTATCTCCAGCAGCCAACGATCGACTTTGACAATCTGAGTTGGCCAAGTAGATACATCTGCAGGTGTGAGACTACAGGATAACTAACAGGTCATAGGCCTAGGAACACTTCAAAGGAAGGGTGCAACCGAGAAGGAAAAAGAGGAACGCCTGACCAAGCTTTCAGGCGCTGTCAGGACGATTCTTGAATGCATAGGGGAGGATCCTGACCGAGAAGGCCTGCTTGATACTCCAGAGCGGTATGCGAAGGCCATGCTCTTCCTCACCCACGGCTACCAAGAGAACCTCCTCGCTATCGTGAACAACGCCGTATTCCACGAAGAATGCGACGAGATAGTAATCGTGAAAGACATCGACTTCTTCTCGCTCTGTGAGCACCACCTCGTGTCATTTTCCGGCAAGGTTCGATGAAGACCTACTTCCTAGCACATTGCAGGCTAACAACACTAGATGCACATCGGATACGTCCCGAACCACGAAGTCATCGGCCTCTCCAAGATCGTCAGAATAGTCGAAATGTTCTCGCGACGACTTCAAGTCCAGGAACGACTCACAAAACAGATCGCCCTTGCGCTCTCGGAAATTCTCAAGCCGCAAGGTGTTGCCGTTGTTGTCGAGTCCTGCCATCTCTGCATGGTGATGCGTGGGGTGCAGAAGACTGGGGCAATTACCACCACGAGTTGCATGCTCGGCTGTATGCGCTCGACTCCTAAAACGAGAGAGGAATTTCTGAACCTTATCAGTCGGAAGTAAAACTGCGAATGTATATCGTGAGCTACGAGGTAGTTTGGCAGCAAGGCATGTCTTGGCACGCTGACACGTTATTCACGAGACCTGATTTCGGGGTCTAATGGGGTTTTGGGATCTTAGGAACATGGGGACAGAGAGGATATTGGAAGATTATAATCACACCTCGGTTTACATGGTGTCACTCAGTACACAGAACCTTCTTATTATATAGATACATCCTATGAACTTTAACTCGCACGCCGATGGTGTTCATGACCAGATCCAGCGTAGGTGAACACTACTGCCACCGCGTTTCAGCATTATCACTATCAGAAGAAGATGTTGTAACTTCGAGCGTTCTGAGATGAATTTTGGGAATGTGTCCCTCTAAGTTTGCCAAAGCAGCGGCTCTCACTTGTTGGGGCCTGTACCATTGGAACTAGTTCAACAACTATACCTATGGTGGTTGCCCTTTAATGATTAGATATCAAGCTACAGTAACTACGGTAAGTACATAAATGAGCTTAGAGGTGTTGTGTTGCACATTTTAATTGCAACCGATGTATTCTGGATGCTTCCGAGGCTTTGAATGTTCTTCAATGCCTGACTGTCTCTGAATGGTAAGGATAGCCAAGTTATGTCTATGGTTCTATTGCAGTATCACATTAACATCTGTACGTTCATACTCGCTACACCGTTCATACGTTTATACAACGACACTACACTTCGGCTTGTGCACATGCAACGAGGCGGTCATTCAAATTTAAGAATACTTGAGTCACCCGTTTAATTCAAAGCCCATCAAATAAAACCGAGTTATTAATGACCTTGAGTAGGGTAATTGCCCAGGGAGAACTTTCTCTCGCAGCGGGAAAGATTTTCCGGGCTGGTCTTTGAACGAGTGGGGGTTCTCGAAAACCTCAGCTTTCATGTGAAAATCAGATGCCATGATTACCATGCGAGCAATATTCATAGATCTTGGATATAAAGACTTAATTTGGAAACCACAAAGTCAAGCTATATGCTTGGCCATAAACTTGTGAAGCGAGAGAGTGCATTTGGGTTTTTCCTTCAAGGAAACCTTGGCTAATTATTTACAGCTCTTTAAAATACAGAGATCTTCATACGTTTCGCACTTGCTCTGCATTCAGAATGGCATATGATTCCTAGTAATTACAAAAGCACGCAATACAAGGATTGTAATTGTAAATCCAAAGCGTTGCCGGAATTTCGTTTGATTCGCACGCGTGTGGAAAGTGGGGTCTTGAATTTCCCAGGAATCTGAACGTTACCACGACTAGATACTGCAGCACACAGGGATCACGATAATCATCGCAGCCGACATCCGAGAGTAGAATGTCGATACTGTAAGCTGTTCCAATATCCTCGACCTAATCGCATTTAGATGAACCCAGTGAGCGGTGAAAGGCACCGGTTCCGTACCTAGGCATTGCTCCGTGAGGGTCTCACTGACGCCTTCCAAGCCGTGATGTCGAACAGTAACGATCTTCTTATTTGCTCCTAGATACGAACTATACCTTTTGTATTGTCTTGCGGAATATGTCCTTGGGTTTGCGTGCCTGCGGCGCAAGCTGCCAGGGCGAGATATAAGACATCTCTGCAGAAGTGCAGAACGAAGGCAAGCTTTCGTAGCCGCAAGCCATCAGCCACCTCAAGCACTCATCATCCGCCAAGATCTAGAAGCGAAAGCTTAACGTTGAGTTGAGCCAAGCCGAACCGCCAGGGATGTCTCAGCTCAAAGCTACTGGCGATGTCCAAATCAAGGATCAGCCCAGCTACTCCCCCTCTGACTCTCCAACCTCCAACTCCAAGTCTTCGATTGAGATCAACCAGAGTCCTGAGATCGACTTGAAAGATGCCGCCGACAACCTCGCCGAGCCAGATGAGGAACTTCGATCTCCATGGCCTTGGGCTCGACAGTCTCGCACGCCAGTTGACCTCGATGCAGTTGCAACGCAACGAAGTGTCTTCGACGATCCAGCTGTGGCTCAGTTCTATCTCCCTCGCGCCGATCACGAGAACTTCAGCCGTTTTGATACTACCGAAAGATGGACCTACCGGGAGGAGCGTGCGGTCAGGCGCAAGACAGATTTGAGGATATTTCTCTGGATTTTGGTCATGTTTTTTGCCCTCAATATTGATCGTGGCAATCTTGGAAATGCCGTCGCAGATAATCTTCTTGACGACATCAACATCAATACCAACGATTACAACAATGCCCAGAACATGTACCGTATTGGATTTCTTCTGTCAGAAATTCCTTCCCAAATGCTAGGGAAACGTATTGGTCCCGATCGCTGGATTCCGGTACAAATCATGTTGTGGAGCATAGCTGCCGGAGGCCAGTTCTTCATGACTGGCAGAGCCAGCTTCTTTGCTTGCCGGTTCCTGATTGGTGTTTTCATGGGTGGCTTCATCCCAGATTCTATCTTGTACTTGTCGTACTTCTACAAGAAGAGTGAGATGCCTATGCGATTGGCTTTCTTCTGGTTTGTAGACTCGATGTCAGGAGTCGTCGGTTCATTTATCGCATACGGAGTATTGCATTTGCGCGGACTCGATGGAAAGGAAGGTTGGAGATGGCTTTTCTTGATCGAAGCGATAATAAGCTTCGTGATAGGAGCTGCAAGCTTCCTGTTTTTGGTTCCTGGGCCCACGCAAACCAAGACGTGGTGGAACCCAAAGGGCTACTTTAGCGAACGCGAGGAGAAGATCATTGTCAACCGAGTACTGCGAGACGACCCCTCGAAAGGAGACATGCACAACCGCCAAGCGATCACTCCCAAGATGCTTTGGCAGAGTCTTTCTGATTATGACTTATGGCCAGTCTACCTCATTGGCATCCTTTTCCAGATCCCTGAATCGCCACCCAAGTCCTATCTGACCCTGACGCTCAAGAAGATCGGCTTCAGCACATTCAACACGACTCTTCTAGGCATCCCAATAACTGTCTTCGCTTCTGTCAACATGCTTTGGATAACCTATTTGACCGAAAGATTCCAACAGCGCGCGATCATTGGAGCTCTCTCTCAACTCTGGGTATTGCCACTACTTGTCATAGAATACACCTCCGTTGGCTCACTCAAACCCTGGGTGAATATGCTGTCTTGTTCTTCCTCTTGGGCCAACCTTCTGTCCACGCAGCCCAGGTAGCTTGGTGCTCTCGTCTTAGTAATGCCGTGCGAACCCGTGCTGTCAGTGCTGCTCTCTACAACATCACCATCCAACTGTCAGGAATAGCCTCCTCAAACATCTACCGCGCGGATGACAAGCCATTGTACAAGCGCGGTAATCGCCAACTCATTGCAATAAATGTCGCAACCATTGTCGTGTATCTGCTTACGAAGGTGTACTATGTGCAAAGAAATAACCAGAAGACGAGGAAGTGGAATGCGATGACGAAAGAGCAGCAGGCGTGGTACTTGACAAATAACTCTGATCAGGGTAACAAGAGACTTGACTTTTTGTTTGATAGCTAGACATGAGGTGCGGTTGTGAAAGCAGGGGGAAGGAATGGAAGAACTCATTAGATGGATCTATGGGAACACGTTGTGCCAGCTTTGACTTCTTAGATGAAAATGGCTTCCTATGCCGTTCTTTATAATCTTTAGATATTAGCTCATCACACAACTATACCTAAGTTTTACATACAATGCCTGCAGAAGATTTCTTGAGAAGGCTGAAGTTAAATCTAGTAAGAAGCTATCATTGAGCCGACCAGCAACATGTAAAGACATCAAGTCTAGAGTTCTTTTCATTCAAGCAGATGTTATAATCTAGCCAGCATATGCGCTGGTGAGAACTTAGGAATGAAGCCGGTACGTAAATGTAAAGTTGGTACGTCACAGCAATTGACTATCAACCATCTCTCAAGCTTCTGCATTCACGTTTATCTAATTCTGATATTATCTAGATCCAAGTCAAACTTGTCTGGTACAATCATCCCCGCGTCCAAGTGATGCTGGATGAACCTCTTGGACACCCCATCTCGATATAGCCAAGGATCCAGCGTTGCATCCTGCCATTTCTCCAGCTGCGTTCTGAACTCCAACAACTTCTCCTTATGGTTCTCATCAGTGGCAAGATTTACCACCTCAAGCGGATCAGAATCAAGGTCATAGAGCTCCTCCGCAGGTCGGAAGATATAATCTCGCAACTTGCGCGGTCCCACCATGATATCTGCTTCGTTGCCTTTAGGCTGCGAGTGGCGAATTGCATCCCAGGTCAACGAGCCATACAAGTCTGCCGAGAATGGGAAGTCCAATCGCCAGGCCACATTCCGATGATACTTGTATCTTCGACTGCGAAGGATCCGAGTTGGCCAATAGTTGGTCACCTCATGGAAAGTATGGGAACCAAAGACGTGGTGCTTCCAGTCGGACTCAGGAAGGAGCTCGGATTTTTCGATTATTGGTAGAATAGACTCGCCCGCCAGACCGATCGGTGAATATTGTGACAATCCTGACCATTCGAGAAAGGTAGGGAAGATGTCGACGTATGACACCATGTTTGGGTTCTCAATGCCCTTAACCGTGGCCTTTGGATTTCGAACGATGAACGGCAGTCGGACACCTGCATCATAAAGTGTCGTTTTCGAGTTCAAGAATGGAGGACCATTGTCGCTGAGGAACACTACAAGTGTATCATCCTCCAAGCCCGAAGCTTTCAATTTATCCAGTATCAGTGCGATTCCTTGATCAAGTCGGCTGATGGCGCGGTAATATTCGGAAAATTCGAACCTAGACTCTTCCAAATTGTTGATGTATGGTGGGACTTTGATAGTCGACGGCTCATAAGGGATATCTTTGATCCTCGCATCAAAGACGTCCTGGTTCCCAAATCCGGAGCGAGTCATATCTCGATGAGGGTCAATGTACCCAACAGTCAAGAAGAACGGCTTGTCTGAACTCTTCGCTTCCTCGAAAAAGTCGCCAGCTTGATCCGCGACCCAAGCAACATCGCGGGTGCTGCTTTCTTTCTTAATATTCCATGGATATGCAGACTCAGGCCCAACATGGATTTTCCCGATCAAGCCTGTCAGGTAGCCATGCTCACGGAAAAACGCTGGTGATGTTTTAACGTGGTCGAAAATAACAAAATGGTGTGCCTTTCCCGCCAGACCATACTGCCCACTTTGATGAGTGTGCAGCCCTGTGTAAATGACCGAGCGACTGTTACTGCAAGACGCAGTACTGGTAAAAGCATGAGAGAACAGGACACCTTCAGATGCGAGTGCATCAATATTTGGCGTCGTCACATCTGCTCCGTAGCATCCCAAGTTCTTCCCGAGATCATCAGCAATTAGGAGCAAGATATTCTTGAACGGTGATTTTGGAGGAGTGTTTTGATCCGCCATTGTAAATGTTGACTTCGCCTCGTCGATATTGGTATGCGTAACGTTGAAGCAACGATGGTAAGGCACTCACTCTGCGTTGGAGGGCAAACACGTTGACGTGGTACTGACCTGATCATAATGACGAAAAACAGTTGTGTCATATAACCTTGGCATGATGTGCTTTTAACCTTGTTGCAACACTTTCTTGCGTGATTTACTGTGCCCCATGAACTGCTGCAAGATACGAAGGGGTACACCCTGTCCGAGATAAATCAAGCTCTGCAAGCGGGTTCCATGGAATATATATTGTCCGAATCCACTTTCTGCAACCTGCCGTTGGAAGTTCCTGGGAAAATATGGGTCCTGGGATCTGCAAGGTAAGCGTGGGGGTTCCCTCCAGATGCAGTCGACTTCTGTCAGCTTAGCAACATTGGGATACATGTCCGAACATAGGATTATCAGACGGAAAGCCAACCTCGGCGACTGAAAGCTTATATTAACTGCTCCCTCTAATTTCAACCGATGTTTCTCGCTAGAACAATTTATTTCGTTCAGTAGACAGATCATTTTTTAGCATTCAATGATATTTATACCTAATTGAGAATAGATGCCAGCAACGTGATATGATGAAACTCTTTAGCGGCTACTTGCCTCACAGTGAGTGTTTTAAAAGTGGAAATCTTGCCTAATATCTCTAAAATTATTCCTTCGGGATTATTTGTGTGTCTAAAAGAAGAATCACTTCAATGCTCGTGGAGAGACTTCACCTGATGACGCAAAAGCAGGTGCATCTGAAGTGATTCTCGTTCTCGCAAAGATGCGGTCTGAGCTTAGCACTGTACTCTTCTAGGGATCTCTGAGAAAGACCAAGGTAGAATTATCGAGCTTATAAAGCTCTCATCCTGACAAAATGTGCAGCTCGTCAGCACAGTTCAATCAGTCTTGCAAACTTTCACATTCTCGGAAGATGGCGTCCCGTTGGCACTCTATTCTACTTACCAGCTTTGCATTCTCCTCCTCTGCCTATGCGCAATTGATCGGCCCAGTTGGTCCAACGACTCCTCTGTCGCATAAAACGAAACAATGCAACGTCCTTGATTATGGTGCAAAAGCTGACAACATCACCAACGTTGCCCCAGCGATCCGCGCAGCGTTTGAGAAATGTGTCATTGGAAATCCAGGAAGTCGTCTGATTGTTCCAAACGGGAATTATCTGACGACGGAGAACGTTATATTGGTCAATGGAACAAATTGGGCATTCCAACTTGACGGGCTGATTACTGCGTATGTTCACTAAACCTTGGTAATTGTGCAGATTCAAGACTGACTTCCATCAAGATCTTATGCTGGAAATTACTCGGTGCCTCGTGAGACTTTCCTGCAAGGCTCCGCTAACGTCAAGTTGCTAAATGATACTATTAATGGAGAGGGAGATGGCCAATTCCTAGAGAACGTCCTCGCGATTGTCAACCGTAAGAATCTCGAAAGAATTCTGCTGCCATCTGTCATACTGACTCGTCCTGGTAGCTGTCGATTTTGAGTTCTACTCCAGCAATGGATTAGGGACCATCCAAGGGCAAGGATATCTCTACCGCAATGCCAATAAGTAAGTAGTTCAGACAATTCCTTGCTGTATGGATGCTCACTACTAAAGCACGGTCCGCCCACGACTCGTCAGAATAATTTCTCCAACCAATACTAGTGTTCATGATCTTCTCCTGATTGACAGTCCCAAGTTCCACATCGTATTTGACTTTGCTGTCAATCTTGAGGTATATCACCTGACTATTCGAGGTGGAAACCTTGGCAGCTACGATGGAATTGATGCTGTTGGGACAAACTACTACATCCATGACAACGAGGTAAACGAAACCCAGGTCAATGCAAGCGGTCAATGAAGCTAATTACCTGCAGGTTACAAACCGTGATGAATGTCTTTCTGTCAAAAGCCCTTCTAATCATGTCTTGGTCGAAAATCTGTTGTGCAATCAAGCAGGCTCTGGTATTTCAATCGGAAGTCTAAATGTCAGTGCAGCAATATCTAATGTGGTATGTCTAGAATCATTTTCTGGGTATAAATTGCCAACTAACAACTTAGCACGCACGTAATATTTCAATCATCAACGGAAACAACATCGCCTTCATTAAAACATACCCGGGCGGATCCGGCTATGTTACCAACATCACGTTTGAAAACTTCCGCAGCAAAGCGTCCCTGTACGGTCTCGATGTGAATCAATACTGGCAGAACACCTTTGCACCAGATACCGGAGCTGTGGCACTTAGCAACCTGCTTTTCAAGAACTTCACGGGAAGTGTAGCCGATGGTGCAAAGCGACCGCCTTTGTACTTGATTGGAAATGATCTGTTCCTGGCCAAAAACGTGACAGTGGAAAATTTCAGCATCTGGACAGAAGCGGGAACGTCTATCGTAAACAAGATTAATAACATCTATGGCTATGGAGATGATTCGTATGGTCCTAATAACGGATTGGGTGTTGCTACTGGAGCGGCCACACCAACATTCACCAGTACATACACTGTCACTGCCACCCCAACTGGGTGGGTTGTGCCTCCATTCCCCGCTTGGGCTGTAGCATCCACTGTTATGGAAGTATGTTATCACGCTTAATCTCCAGTCTTGTGAAATTTGTATACTAAGATCATCTACAGCATCTGTTCCTATTCCGGTTTATACCCCAGCCCCGCTGTGGAAACCTCAAGGAGACTATGACAAACACTACTGGGGAACATTCTAAAAGTCGAGAATTTATCAATAGTTGCGGAGAAAGATTGAATATTTGGTGAGAAAGATTTGTTATAGTAGCTTAAACTAGAAATACAAACCACGCGAAAAGCAACTATACCCCAGGTCATAGCCTGCCACCTTCAACAGGTCAAGCTTAAGTTCTCGTACTTGCAAATTACGAATTCAAATTGGAGTTTGATTCTCTAAGTCTAGAACTGAGCCATTTTAGCTTGATACTATCAAGTTCTCTGAGACAGTTTGCCATTATGACGCATAGAATTTGCATCATTGCTCAGCTGTCTCCTCCGTGTAAATGCCCTTGTTCTCAGTTGACCACCAATTATATGCAATTCTCAACTCATTATTTACTTCAGAGTTCCGAAACTTGATACGCAGCTGCGATGAACTTTGGCGAACGATGCCCCTTCGGCAGTCCAGAAATATGGTTAATCAGAGCTTCGGCCAAGTCCAATGGCATGCCCTTAGGAAAGTCCTCAATCCAGTTCCGAACTGAACGGCCACAAGAAGAAGCAAACATCATCACTTTCACAGCAGCAAGTCTCTTGAGCTGATGGTGGCTACCAGCAGCTGAGTATGCAAGCGTGACAAATTCCTGTAGAAGACTGCCTTTATACCCACTTTCTCCCACCATCTCATCTTCAAGCAATGGGATCAACAATTCCATCGCCTTATTCTGTAGAGAAGGTACCCTCCACTCAGCAGCGTAGGTCCAAAGACGAGCAAGCTCCATGAGTTCGGGTAGCCTATCGTCGCCGTGCTCGATTTCTTGCGTGTAGAGGTAGTTGCTGAAGAGGCCGAAGACCTGGGGATCGACGGTTGGGAGCTTCATGATCTTGGTTTCGCCCTCGACGGTGTTTTTGCTACTGAACGCGTTGTTGAAGTAGGAGGACCAGTGACAGATGGCGCTTTTGTGGATTCCAAAGTGATGTTCTTGAGATCCGACAATGATATCGACCATGACAGCGCCAGGCTTCCTGATCACCTTGTCAGCAGGAGCTAAATCGAGAATGAAAGACAACTTACGAGAAGTTCAAAGGATTTTTCTTTCTGGCGGGCAGAGGCAACATTTTGTCGGTGGACTTGTGTCTCCTAACGGCGCTTTCAACCTGATTTTCAACTGTCTCGAGATGAGTGGGAGGTTGAGCTTGCGTCTTCTTTCTCTTGTTTGATCCCGTTACGTTGCTGGATGGATCTTCTGTTGAAACATGCTGCTTCTTAGGGGCCTTCATTCCATTACTCTCTGTCGTTGAAGCCATAATCTCGCGGTTACGAACGAGCTCGGCAAAGCTGTTTGCTGTCGCTCCCCAAGGCCCCCAACCTACGGCGCGGTATTGAGATAGTTTAGTAGATGGCAAAAGATTGCTCATGCTGTTGAATGTAAATTTATTGTTCGGTTGTGCTTGCTAACGGAGGAGCAGCTTGTGGATGGGATGAAAGAAGATCAAGTCCTGTGTCGGTTTGAAGTTGTGGAATTGGCTCGCTTCGCATGAGATGGAGGAGTTGAATGGGAATGTACTGAGTTCTTGTGCTGAAAGACGGATCACGAGGGGTAATATGTTCTATGTCGGTATGATTGCACAAATTCACTTGGGGAAAAGCTGGAATAGGAAGGTGTTGTATTGAGTAGAGCTACAAGTCGCTCAGAACAGCAAACTATACGTCTTGTTGGGTGATTATTGAGATGGACTGGCATAAAGGCAAGCATGGTCCTAATTCCGGTGCATATGATTTTTACTGACCTAGACCAACTGATGAGTATGATATCTACAGCTTCTTCCTCATGTTCTCCATGCAACCCGCCGCTAAGTACCGAACGTACTTGACTTTAACAAAGATGCTCTTTGCCTCGTCAAGCAGAAACTAGGTAGGTTGTAAACACAGGGCTATAATGTCAGTACCTAAGTTTAGAATTCAAGCAGGTTAAATTGAGATGTCAAGACGACAGGTCATACTTACTTACTCACCACTTGTGAAGACATTAGAGATGGATCCGCTGTCCGGATTGTGCATGATAAACTCTTCCATTTACTCTGACAAATAATAAGACAAAGTTTGAGCTTAAAATATTCCCTTGATTTATTATGATAATGGTCAAGATTCAGAACGAAAGCAATGTGTCAGGGGAGCCAACTATGACAAAAGGGCTGTTGGGTAAGGTAGGTAGGAATCAGTCCTCAACTTGAAGAACAATTCATCTCTTCAAGAATTGAAGAAGATTAGCTCATGCAATTAGAAACCATTTGTCTTTTTGTGGCAATAAGAGAGGCAGATGCTTGAGTTTATTCTGCTTAGCAATTCAAGGAGGCTGAATTCTGTGGTTTGCTGTCACAAATTTCAGAACTATACTTTGGCTAAGCGAATACGTTCCATATGGGGACTAGCTTAATACCATGTGCACTTCCCCCTGACACTAGTCCAAAGACATAACGTACTCGCTTCGCTCCAACAACTTTCCGGGCCAAAGAAAGCATCAATGTTGTCAGTGATCTGCACTAGTCTCAATCCGAGCCGTACTCGCCAGAGGCAAATGCTGTCTTTCAATATCAAATCAAATCGGATTTCTAAGCTACAAAGCAGTATAAATTACACTGTGATCCTAAGAACAACTAACATCTCCACATCTGATACATCTGCAGCACTTTCTCGAATCAATTCACCAGAATGTCAACACCACAGAGCTTCGTTGCTGTTGCAGGTGCAGCAGGCAATCTTGGCTCCTTGATTGCCTTTGCACTACGAAAGAGAAATGTGGCAGTCAAGGCTCTTGTGCGTCCCGGAACAGCAGCATCGCGTACCCAAGCACTGCGCGACGTTGGTGTTACTATCACCGAAGTCAATATGGCCGACGTCCCAGCTCTGACGGAAGTTCTCAAAGGTGCCACATCAGTTGTCTCAGCGATTCAAGGTCTTCGAGATGTCATGCTCGGTGCCCAAGGAGACCTTCTCAAGGCTACGCTTGCGGCCAATGTACCGCGCTTCATCCCTTCCGACTTCGCGCTAGATTTCACCAAGACCAAACCAGGTTCCAACCGGAATCTCGATCTCCGACGCGAGTTCCATGAGAAGCTCAATGAGTCCGGGATCCAATGGACGAGTATCTTGAACGGGGGTTTCATGGAACTAGTGGTTGGTGGCCAACTTCCACTCATCAACGATAGCTGGCACCGTATCATGTATTTTGGTAGCCCAGATCAGAAGCTAGACGTCACCACAATGGAAGACACGGCTGCTTTCACAGCTGCTGTTGCTACGGACCCGAAGCCAACGCCTAAAATTCTGCGCATCGCGGGTGATTCAGTTAGCCCTAAGGATTTGGCTGCTATTGTATCTCGACTTCGAGGCGAAAAGTACACCCCAATGTGGACGGGTAGTGTGGGATTCTTGCGGATGATGGTATCTTTTCTGAAGATGGTCATCGGTGGCGTAGAGGACAAGCTGATGCCACCCTGGCAGGGAATGCAGTATTTGGAAAATATCGTCTCGGGGAAAGGCAAGCTAGACCCTTTGGATAATGACCGCTATCCAGGGATAGTATGGACCACGGTGGAGATGGCTCTTAAGAAAGCAGATGCAGAGAAGGCGAAGGCAAGTTCTAAGTCAACTTGAAGGACGATTCACTTGGATGCTCGGGGCGTGTGGCTTCAGAAGCTGTTGTAATTATAGTTCTATGTTGGAGTATTGTTAAGCGACCCAGGTCTTTCAATACGTCTTGGGTAGAGGCTTTCTTGTTTGATATAATCCTTGATGAATCTACCGTTGTCAATTGTCAAGTTCTCCTGCTGTTCTAAGAAAAGCCTACAATACCATTTGTATTTTTACACACGTCAAATACAAGTATAGATTCCTGGGCTGCCATTACTGTGGGTTCTCTCGTCTGACATCACTAATTCATAGGAGGGTACGGGAAACGCGGGGTTGAAGTGGGGGTTGCAAATATGTAATTGTGGCGCCTCCAGAGCGGCTGAAGCACCAGGGGTATGGAAAATGACCACGCAAATGACACTACGGTCACGGCCACCACAAAACCTTTCCTTGAGATATTTTCAGACCGCTTGGTAATTGAATTGAAGTCATGCGATGAGTTATGACGACCTCGATCGAGCGGATTGACAAATCTCAGCTCCCTAGAGAATATTTATTCTCTCCAGTTTGCTTCAAATTCTCCAGTTATTCCCCTCATCAACTTCCAGGAGCAACTTCATCTTACGCATAAAACCTCAGCAGTCTCAAATCCAAAAAATTAGAACTCTGTACAGCCATCAATTTGCGTTTCTGTTCCAGTCCAACGCGGGTCCTACCAAACACTCTCAACATGTCGACTTTACTTTCCTACTCCGCATCATCCCCTCACCTTCTCTCCTTCAACATACAACGCAAGATGTCCTACCATGCATCAGATAATCTGGTCAAACCGTTTTCGGAAAGATCTAGTACCTCTTGCTCAGAAGCAGAAGTATTCTCGAGCGAAAAGGGCCGTCGGGCCACTATCGCAAAGCAGTTTCCGGAGTCAATGACTTCCAGTACACCTACGAATTTGTCACCATTCCCAGCACATCCACTTCCGATCCTCACTTGCCATAAATGCAGAGTAGAATCGAGTCAAGACAAGAACGAGAACCGCTGGGTCCGAAACTGTAGGAAGTGCGGGCATGCGGCTGATTTCTCAGCTGGCGGCTGGTGTGGATGCAAGTTTGAAGTTGTAGAGAAGGAGAGGCTGAACAAACTCAGCAGATGATTTTTTTGGAAGAAACCAAGGACGCGAAATCCAAAAAGTTGTAAGATAGTTAGTTTCGGGGCAACATTATAGCGGCTTGGTATTTGATGGAACCGACTATGGAGCATTTGAGATCTTGGGGGACTTAAACTAATGACCAATTCTGTATCAATTGAAATTAAGTATTAACGCTTCAGTGAAGAATGACAAGTTTTTGCGTCAAAGGTAAGAATATCATAAGTTGGCCACGATCGACACACGAGCATCAAAGCCATTAAATTAAATTCAACTTCCTCAAATTATAACACGTCGAGCACGAATGTGAGAGACCCGGGCAGAATTTGTGGCTTGGAGCCGAAAATGTCTTGAGGTCACGCACGGCGACAGGAAATGGGCGCCGCTGGCCGGCGGCCGGCGACGGCCACCAAGAACTTCACTTTGACCAAAACTAGGTAAACCATGAAATCCACGACCTCAATCAGAAAAACCCCGAGCAGAGATATGCCGAAGCACGGCCTGAAAGAAATAAAAGGAATTCAAAGACTCACAGAGTATGGCTGAAGATTACTGGTACATGTCATCGCTTCATGTCTTAAGCGCTTGTTCTGAAGTCCAGATAGAGGCATGGCATTTCGGAATTTAAGGAACCAATTTACTTTCCAGGTTCTCGTGAAAACGAATAAATAGAAATATACTCTTCTCGTGTTCTATAGTCCATCCGAGGATGTGGATTCGGTCATTACTAGTGACTAGCAAATTTTGACTTGACATACCGAAGTAAAAGGAAAAACCAATACACCCTGTAGTCACGAGACTTCTTCAACAAGCTATTCCTCTTCTGCCAAAATTTGGATTTGAATCAAAGTTCGTCTATGACGTGTGATTGGAGTACCAGCACCGAATTTGTACGCTAGCTCCCCCTATCAAGCCTAAGCGAAACGACACTTCGTCGAGCTATTTGCAACAAAACGGTGCCTGCCACCTAAACCAAACTCATTAAATCGTCAAACGCTAAATTTCCCCTGAACGCGACAATTCCCACTGTGGTTCATCAAAACTACATCTTCTCCCATTGTCATCGAAGAAGACCTAACTGCAATCCACGATCGCAAGGAACAGCAATCCAGTCACATCCTTCCCAACAAAAATGACCAGCTTTTATGGAAATCTTAATTCAGACCATCATACTTCAACAAAACGAATTGCCTCTCATGCAGGCTTCGAGGAGAATAAAGCAGTGATGAAGAATTTCGTCACGGACAACGGCTTGGAACGTAGCTATGGAATCGAAAATGTGGCCGATTATGCAAGGAAATCCAAAAAGATAAAGACTGAGAAGGTGGAGGATGATATACCATTTACCGACTACCCCAGGAACTCCCAACAAGAAGTGGAGGAAACGAAGGAACAAGTTGTTTCCAACGAAATTCAACTTTATGGAGTCGAATCGAGCGCGACACATTCGCGCACCGAGAAGGAATTATTTGCTGAGGTCGATATCATTTTCGACAGCCAAATTACCGATATGAAGACCGCTTTAGTCAACACTGATGAGTCTTTGGGTGTGGCGGAAAAGAATAATGCCTCTGAATACTCAGAGGTCAGCGATCAAGGTATGGATTTTGAGGCTGTCCTGGAACGCGTTTATCTTCGAAACCGCCGTCTTGAATCTGCTGGGTATGCAAAAATTCATTCTCAGCAGGGCTGCGCAGCAAAAGCCGAATCTGTTGGTATAACCGGTGCTCAGGAAGTTACTCCTGAGACATCTTTCCTTGAGTTGGAAATCGAGGATGATGCATCTGTCACCAGCAATAAAACCCTTGGCCGCCACCCTTCCAACGACGGTACCTCGGACCCCAGAATCACTGAGGAAGAAGAGTCGGCTTTTGACCAAGATGTCGAGATTGCTCTTGGCTGCTTGTTGACTTATCGATCATATGGGCGATTTAACTCAGCCCTAGAGAAGGCATTGAAAAATCTGAGGCTTAAGCATCATGACCAGCGAAACAACATATTCGCATACTTCGAGGAGAACGGCGGGAACCCTAGAAATGGTGAAGTTAGCCATGACGATCAGTTCAGAACTAGCGTATTGAATATGTTAATAACGGTCAAGAATAAGCTAAAGGAGGCATGAAACGCGATATGTCTCTCAGCTTTGCCTTATGAATCTCGTGCCAACTCTGGAAATGGAGCGAAGCATCTTAAGCATAGGGAGGTCATATGTACAGCAGGAACGTTTGAGAATAGTCGCAAAGCGCAAGAACAATTAGCTGAAGCCTCTGTTACGGAGGAAAATAATAGATAACGTTTATTTTACATTGAAAATAATATATTGTTAAGTTCAGATCCTGTGACATGATTAGGCATTGCAGATCACGAAAGACATGTCGATTGTATGCCCAGTTGATTAGAGACCACCAATCAGGATTCCAACTATCCTCCATCACCAGCCTATGTAGAATTATCTTTTGGAATTCACTTTCGTTTTCCCTGATGACGAAGAACAATATAAACAAACCAGGCTGTCGTGAATCGCAGGGATAAGCGAGTCGAAGCCTTGCCTCCTTAGTGAATGTTGTTCAAACCCAGCCACAATATTAACAACAGTTCAATACCGTGACTCTTAACATTGTCGCGCATGCTAAATATTGGCTTTGAATCTTCTCGCTAGCTAAACCTCCATCTGCTTCTCCCAAACCCTTTACATCAAATAAACTTCAACATAAACTTCAACCGCAACCGCAATCTCGACCTCAACTCGAACTCTCGAGTAACAAACAAAATTTGCACAATATCCACCACCACAAAAATGACATCCTTGCCTGGCTTCTCACAAAACCCTCCTCTCTCCGCCGACGACCTCGAGCTTCGTGATCTACTGCGAAGACAAGGTCGCATCCCCGTCGATGGTGTTCTGGTAGAAGTCGAAATTGAGTACGACACTTGGGAGGGCGGCAAGGGCCACCCGGAAGAAAATGAAGTTTCATGGTGCCCTGGTACTGATCCGTTCCAGCCTGTTGAGGGAGAAATGGCACTCCCAGATATCTATCGCATTGACGGCACAATCCCCAAGTTTTACCCCGACGGTTATCACGAATTGTATCCTCAGCTCTGCAACAGTAAGGATGAGGAATTCTCTGCTGTTATCAAGAGGATGGATCAAGAGAGACTCGAGCGTCAAAGATTGGAGCGGGTGATGGAACAAGACTTGGATGAGCAACAACAGGCTGATCGTGAAAGAGAAAAGAGCGCAGGTCGCGACGACAACATGGCCAGTCATACACAGACTGATAGTTTGCATTTCAAGCGGAAGCATCCTGAGGGCGACGAAAGCTTCGAGCATGCTGCTGCAAACAACAAACGCCTTCGATACGATCATGCTTCCGACATCACTAACCTCGACAAGAACATCTCGTCGTCGAGCAGTGATGAGCCACTTGTCAGCATTGAAAGCGAAGGCAGAGACAAGCTCAGTGCCAATACAGATACTACACCTCCAGGCAGCTCTGCAGAGTCCCCATTGATCTCGTGGACAGCTCAGATGATGAGGAAGACGTTCCTGCTGCCTTTGCTCCTCCCTCTGCAGTTATTGAGCACCCTGCTGCACACGTTGCTGATCCATCCATCAAAACCCCATCTCTTCCCGACTATGAGTCTGAAGCAGAGCTGGAACCTTTCCCTGAGGTTGACCACAATCATGACAGCTCATCTCTTCCAGACTACGAGTCAAGTCCTGAACCTGCATCCCACGCTTCTCACGAGGATGAACCAATGCCTGCTGAGAATAAAGGTGGATTTGGCAATCTGGGACGAGAAAGCTATCCAGTAGAACAACGCCAAAGCAGCGCAGACGGATACATGGGTAAATCGCGTCACCGAGGAGCAACAATCTTCCGCTCCAAAAATCGACGCCAACAAAATAGTTTTGATAATGAGCGTCGTGGGATGCACAAAGAGACCCGGTATCATCTTCCTGCAGGCCATATCAGAAGCCCGAGCAGAACCCTTCGTGGAAGTCGCCCAGAACACCGACCCTTCTACAACAAGAATTACAATAATCGGAGTCATGAACTTGGCCCTAGGTACGAGCATCATGGATCTTACCAAAGCAGAGGCCGGAATGCCAGACGAACCTACAGTCCCCAGCACCAAAGAGCCGAGCCAGATCTAGAGAGTGGATTCGCCAGCTCGGGTCGAACATGGGACGCTGGTGATAACCAGTCCGCTGGACTAGTTGGTCGTCACGAAGAACGACATGAGAATGAGAGAATTGATCGATTTGCATATGACGCAGAGATGTATGAGCGAGGCAGCTACGGGCAAGATTTCTCTGCTCAGGAGAAGTCTGATCGCGACCGGTATGACAGAGTCAAATATCGAGAGAGGGACTACTCAGAGAGATATGATGAAGAAGGACATGATCAAGAGGGATATGATCGAGAGGGATACGACGAAGATGGATACGATGGAGAGGGATATGATCGCTGTGGCTTCGACCCAGAGGGGTATGATCGTAATGGATACTATCAGAATGAATCCAGCGATGAGGAATACAACCAGGGTTCTGTTAATGATCGAGACGGATACAACCGCGAGGAATACAATCATGCAGGATGGGAGCAGCATCAATTCGAGGAACGAGAGCAAGAAGCACGTCAAACTCCTACAGGCGGTAACAAACACTTCGGCACTCCTCCATATTACCCTGAACGCAGTTCGCGGGATGAGAGTTACGGCCATACCATGAGGGATGGTCGAATTCCAACCGGACAATCCCATTACAACAGCCGCGATTATCATAATAGATACTCGCCACAACGACGCGAGCAAGTAAGACGCTACTCAGCACGATCTCAAGAGTTCCGTGGCAGATCCAGATCGCCTCGCAACAGTGCTAGAAATCAAGGCCCAAGACACATTTAGCTTGGTCAAGACCATAAGATTGGAGTTTACTGTGGTGGTATGGTTCATGGCAGGATTCAGGCATATGAGTGACAATTGGAGAAGTGTGAGTTGCCTTGAGTAGCTTTTACCTACCATCTGTACTAGTCTAAACTACAAAATAACCTCAAGACCCATACCAATCCATATGCAGGTTATTCGTCCAATAATGTGAACATAAAATGAGACATGGTTGCAAAACATGTTATCCAGAGTGTTTGATGTTTCGAACTTGCAAAATATGTCAGGGTCATCTGCTTCAAAAGTATTTAGATTTTAGATGTCAGATTCATAACCTCCCTTCGAAGCACCACAATAAGGACAGAAGAACTTGCAATTGAGAGTCTCTGGCGCTTGATAAGCCCCGTATTTGCCCTAAACCATTAGACACCGACATAACATCAATCAGGAGAACTAAGCAGCAAACATGCATGCAGAGCGTGCCATTTAACACCACCTACCTATGAGACAAACTATGAGTGACACCATGTCACGCAGAGGGCTGGCCTAAAAGAGACTCATTTACAAAGATAGCACAGACTTAGCAATCGCCACCCCATCCCCTGGCATTGCTAATTGTCTCAGCAACTCTCAGGCCCTGCCCAAGCAATCCAAGGGCTCCATCGGCAAAGGCGTTTCCAGTTCTAGGTATGTCGGGTTGCCGCCCTTGCTGCTCGCCTCTCCGATCCGCTTGCGCCGTAGCAATTCTATACGCCTCATCCAGAACTGTATCTTTGCATTGCATCCGAGCAATAGCTGCCCGCTTGATTGCGCTTTCCCACATGTGGAACCAATCTACCTCACTCATAACGGTGGGTCGTCTCGCAGGATCATTCGAGTCCTTAACATCGGCATATGGGAAGATGACTTTGACGACTGAGTATCTTGCTGTCAGGAAGAAAAGTAATGGCCAGGCAAACAGCCAGAGGAAAGTGCAATAAAAGACCCATCTGATCCAGACCGTGATACGCCATTCATTCAGTTTTCCTGGAGAGTAGACGATCAATTGATCGTACATGGTGGGGAAGCTGATGGACAGATGGCCTATGTAGTTTGTTTCAGCGATTGCAGATCGAAGAAGATATTCGAGCTTTTTTTGATCGTGGTTGATAATCCGCCTCTTCAACAGAAAACTTTTGACCTTGGCTTGGTCCTGGACATATTTCTCGCACCAAAGTCTAAGCTCATCCATCCTACCAGCTTCCTCATCCAAAGCATCTCCCACAGTCGGCTTCAGGCTTGGTATCCTTGTCCCTCTGTATCCGCGTTTGTTATCTGGGAGCAACTCAATCTCGCCAGATCCAATATTGCCTAGCAACTGAGAAATGTTTATTTTAAGGATGAAATCGACGACTTTATCCTTGGTCTCCTTGTTGCCATTGCGACGAGTTTCCTGGTGTGAGCCATAGATCTGGACGAAGTAGGAAGGTGGGTATCGAGCTTGTGACTTGATCATCTGGTACAGCTGGTTGGAATCGGTGGAGTAGAGAGGGAATCGGGTTCGAATTTCAGTGCAGTAAAGATCGTGGGTGGAGAAGGCAAGCTCGGGCGGTACTCTAGATGGATCAGCATTGCTCTCGCAACATGGAGCGGTATACATACCTGGATAGCCGATCAAGATCGATCTGAGGAGGGGGAGCTGCGAGTAGCTCAGATTGTGAAGGGGTATCCTCGTACGATGGCAGTTCCTCGTCGGGGAAGTCTACCTCGTCCAGCAGAACAGCAGATGCCATCGAGGCAGTCTCGGCATAATCAGGGTCATCTCTATAGATGCCTGGTGGCGGTTGGGCAGCTCCTTTGCTGTATCCCATATTGATAGTAGTGTTGACTAGTGATACAAGAAGAGGGACTTGGGCAGGTAAAGGAGATAAACACGAAGAGGAGGATGAAATAGAGTCGACGGTGGATAGGTGAGGCTCGCGACAGCCCCACCATCTGCGGATTGATTGACGGCCGTTGCTGACGCCTCCTGAAAATCTATTATTAGTCAGCCTACCTATCAATCCGCGACAAAGCGGCTCTCGTCGTATTGAATACGACACATTTGAACATCTCTTCCTCAGTCGACACGAGTTGTTAGACAGTCAATTGTTGCCTCAATTGACCAACATGGTCGACAGTGAAGGAAACTTTCTTTCTTTTGTGCGGTTTGAATGACGCTGGCCTAAGTGGGTCCTCCCATTTAAGCTTATTGGAGTTTGACATGTGACGTCTGTGTTCTCCTGATTGTATGAGAGTCTCAGTCTTATTCTTATACTTTTCCACTTCCAATGCCATCAAAGCGCATTCTGCAATGCGAATGGAGTGTACAAGTGCCACGTGGAAGAAAAGAACCCCTACTTTGGACTTGGGATGCCGAGATCCAGTCAGTCGAGAATACGGAAGTTCTGGCAACCAATGCTCTGTTCACTCCGTTCCTTCAATGTACCAACTCCGCTTCACCTCAGCCAGTGCGACTCCAGCTCTCGCAAGCTTGATATATTTGCCTCTAGGCCACTTTCTTTCGCTCACTGCAGAGCTCAGTTACATTTGTACAAATTTACACGGCATCCTCCAAAACACTCAATCTGATCAAGCTGAGGTTCTTGATACAATATACCACTCCTGATAGAACATGAGGATCTTACGCACCCGTCGATCGCATTTGAACTACAATTATATATATCCGAGAATGTCTCATTTTTCTTTTCTGTTGGAAAGCTCCGATGTTAAGTACTCGAGCAATCTTTCTCCCTTGGCAGCTGAGCAGGAATCATTTTCCACCCAATCAGAGAAAAGATGGCTTGCCCATTCGAAGATAGGCGTGAGGCTGAGAAACTACAGCAATCGGCGCTGACTAGCAATTGTATGTAATCTTGCTGCGACTCTGGGCAAGCCCCACAGTAAACCTACGCTCGGAATACCTCCTTTCCGCTAAAACATTACTTTCTCAACGCAGGTGGCCACCTGATCTACTTTACTGTAGGCTGTTAGTGACACACCGGTGGCTGAAAGTACCAAGACCTAGATTTCTTTGAAATTCATACTAAAGAATATACTCCGCCTCGAAACTTCACCAATGTTTTCCCCCACAAAACTTTAATTCCTTGGCTGACTCTCTTGTGTAGCCAATTAGGAGAATATGAGTCAATTTCAAGTTGAGCACTGCCAACGAGGCTGATTAGCTTAGCACTTTGTGTCTCACAGCAGTGTGTACTTAACTTTGCACCTCAACCCACTCTAGACTTTTACTTCATCAGCTTATCCTCATCGCAGTACTTTCGCTAGCACGATGAAGTTCACCACGACTGCAATCAGCGGCTTACTTCTCGCTACCCAAGTATCAGCATTTTGCAGCGTGAGTTAGAGACTACGGCGCGCGCATATTCAAGCTGATATTTGCGACAGTGTATTGTGAGCCAGGCTTCGCGTGGTGTTTGTGCCCAATACTGTACGTTCACTGCGAGTGGTGGTTGTACTTGCGTCGACGGCGTCGCCAGTGCATGCACCAACATCCTTTATACGTGTATAATTGCCGGATTGTCGCCCAGTTCTAGCAATGGCTGTACTGCTGTAGACCAAATCACGTGTTACGATGTCAACGTTGGTAAGGCCGAACTACAGATTTCTTCCGCCAGAGATTCTGACTTGCTGACTTTCCTCGTCACCCTAGTAGCCCAACCTTCTTCAACCAAACAAGCCGTAGCAACTGTGCCAGCTTCCACAGCTCAATCGTCGGCAGCGGTTGTGAAAACAGCTGCGACGACGTCAACTAGCGCCGCAAGCACACCTAGCAGCTCGGTCAGTACCAGTACTACTGCGGTGGCAAAAAGTCATGCTGTACGCTCTGTGACACTAGGAATGAGCGCAATTGCTATTGGCGTTTTCGCAACTTTATTCCTGTAGGAGGTTTTTGTCTTGTCAGCTCGTAAGGCGAGAATCACGTTGCGATTAATCTTATGCCAATTAAATATTCCGACATGCTGACTGGCTCCTTCGACATTGTGACCCTGCTTGTGCAGTCGCTTAAAGAGGTTTGTCCCGTTCTCTCAATGCACCAAACACGGCCATTTTCTCAATTCCCCGAACACTCGTTGGCCAGCGCCCCTGCTTGCCCCGCCACTAACCCCTACGACTCTTTTCTTCTTACGCTCCCCAGCTTCACAAAAGGATAAATTGGTGACTTTGGACAGCAACTCCGCATATGCACATTCAATTACGTCCAATCGGAAAGCTGCTCATCTGCCGCCAATAAATGGCTCGTCCCGCCATAGGTGTCGGTGGGAGAGGACTTTCCCACTTACCTTATCTTAGGTACCTTATCTAGTCTCTTCGCTTTGCGACACCGACAATTCAACATTTGGAGTTCACTTCAAATTTAATCGTCAGCGAAACCAACTAGACGTTCATGGCTCAATTATTGAATAGCCTCGGGCTATCAAGTGCTGTGGCGAGCTTGGCAATCGCCGTACGCTGCAATTGTGTATTCCACTGAGTTGATAATGCTAACTTACTCCCAAGTCCCTCATCTCAATACTCTCGTGGGGAATCTATCACGCCTACTTTCACCCCCTCAGTCGCTACCCAGGCCCTAAACTATGGGCCGCCTACAGATTTCCATTTGTATATAATAATATCCGAGGCCAGCTCCCATTCAAGGTTCTGGAATTTCACCGCAAGTATGGCCCGGTGGTGCGAATAGCTCCGGATGAGTTAGCTTTCACCGACCCCAAAGCTTGGAACGACATTTATGGGATGCAAAGTGGGCGAGTGCAGAACCAGAAGGATCACTCCGCCTATACACCAGAACAGCCAGGCGGCGAGAGCGGTATCATACTGGCCAACGACACACAGCATGCTCGTCTACGCAGGATCTATGGCCCAGCATTCACGCTCAGCGCACTTGAACAGCAGACAGACATGCTAATAAAGTATGGGAACCTTCTCGTCACGCAGCTTAAAGCTGCGGTGAAGAAGAACCCCGTGCAAGATATGTCAGCATGGTACAATTTCACTACCTTCGATCTCACAGGCGAGTTTGCGTTTGGAGAGGCATTTCATTGTCTTGAGCGCGGCGGCGAGTATCACGCATTTGTCTCGACTGTTTTCAAAGGTGTCACCATGGGTCTACAGATGCAGCAACTTGAATGGTACGGATTGTTGTCGCTCATGAAGCCTCTCATACCGAAGTCAGCCATGAAGCCAAAAGAAGAGATGGATCGGTATACCAAAGAGCTTGTAGATCGACGACTCGCACGAGGGCATCTCCCTGGAAAGATGGATGTATTCAACTACCTACTGCTGAATAAGAATCCAGAAGACCAGCTTAGTCCCCCTGAGTTGTACGAGAACGGCATCACTCTCGTCGTGGCTGGTAGCGAAACTACAGCAACTTTGCTTACTGGCGTAACGTATTTTCTGTGCAAGAACCCGGACAAACTACAGAAAGTGCAGCAGGAGGTTAGGAAAAAGTTTAACGAAGATAGCGAGATCACACCAAAGTCTGTCAATGATCTGCCTTACATGATCGCTGTACTGTCTGAGGGTATGCGCGTCTTCCCTCCCTCGGGATACGGAATCCCGCGCTTAATTGCCAACAAAAATGGCCAGTCCATTGCAGGCAATTGGGTGCCACAAAAGGTGACTTCCACTATTCTCCAGTCAAAATTACGTATACTAACCAGGCCCGCTATGAAAGACCCGTTGCAGCATCTACCATCACGCCGCATATCGTTATGAGCCCAACTTTACCAGACCAGAGGAATTCATCCCAGAACGATGGCTAGCAGACGCGCCGGCTGAGTTCGATAACGACAGGCGCGAAGTCGTGCAGCCATTCATGGTAGGCCCGCGGGGCTGTATAGGCAAGAGGTATGCATGCACACTTGGTTTTTTTATGGACAGCTCGCTAACGTGCGTAGTTTGGCATATGCGGAGATGCGCTTGCTACTGGCGAAAATGCTGTGGAATTTTGACTTGGAGCTCAAGGATAAGGAAGAGGACTGGTATGGAGGCTTGAGGGCTTTCATGGTTTGGGAAAGGGGTAACTTGCAGATTCGCCTGAAACCTGTTGAGCGATAGATGTTTTGCAAAGCACTTTGACGAATGCGCTTGGTTTTCTAACTAATCCGGACCGGACACCTTCAACCCCCTAAAATGTATTTGACTCAGGTACCTTATATGAATGACATATTTTGTCCAGAGGCAAGAGTTTTCGGACTGAGGTTTTACTGGCGATGCACTTGCTGACATGGAGTAAACTTTGACCATTATTGATCTTGGAGCATGAAAATAACATGAAAATAATTGTAACAAGAAAAGGCTTGAGTGCCACTTGGGTGTCTGGCATCTGAATATTGTGCCACTTTTGATTCGGTATCCTAATTTCTCAGTTGAATTTGCAAAACTCAAACGTTCGCCCGCCTCAACCGCGCAAGAGAAGAATCCCAATAGTGTTCAAAACAAACCTTACTTCCCCCCAGCCAGTTTATCAACTTGCTTCCTCATCTCCTTCGCATTCTCCCGCAACTCAGGGCTAAGCTCATCCCCAAAATCCTCCAAATCCGCAACCCTCCTCACCTCCAGGACATCACCCGGGCGCATCGGACACTCCTTCACCCACCTCGTCACCTCCTCGACATCCTTCACCTTCAGCAGCCACCATCCCGACACAATTTCATTAGCAGGAAACGGACCCGATTGCACCGTCGGTTCCTTCCCGTCGTGGAAGGCGATACGGCGGCTGTCCACAGAACTTGGCTGCAGACCCTCGCCTCCAAGCATGATCCCGGCTTCGATCATGCGGGCGTTGAAGGCGTCCATTGCTTTGAACATCTCTGGGTCGGGCTTTTGGCCGCCTTCGCTGGCGGTGGAGCCTCGGACGAAGACGGCAAAGCGTGGCATTTTTTAGGCTTAGATTGGGTGCTTGGGGATGCACGAATCAAGGATGTTTTTGTCTGTTATGATACGAGACCGTAAAAGAATGGAGGGGCAATCGCACTCTGATATACTGCGTAGCAGCTGCCAAGAAGTTAGGCAGCACACTCCCTCAGCCCAATGTGCTCAACTGGTGCCTTTTGGATAGTGCATAAAGATAGGCGTCGACAAGATCAGATTGGCTACGCGTGGGTGCCACGAAGTCTCGTGATGGGCGTAAATGAGGGGTTTGCGGAGTGATTAGTGATCAGCTTATTCCTGTTGGTTTAGAATGATGCTGTGGAATTCCCCACTAGCAATACCCCATACATCACCGGTCCTTAATCGTTCTCTGAAAAAGAAATAAACGATTGAAGATTGGCTGTTGGGGTTTACGGTAAGCTGCAGGCAGGGAACATGGTTGCAGGTTTTGAACTACCATATGAGATTGGAAACAAAGGGGGAGCTGATGCATGTTCCCAGAATGCCTGTCACGTGTGTTGAGATAGTCCAACCATCTTCAATCTCTTGTCGAATGTTATATGTTGTTGATGTGAGAGCAGATGCAAGGATACGATATTTTCCCTTGTCATATCCGCTGTTAACCGCCCCTTGCCAAGAACGTTCGACGCTGATGAACTTTAAAATACTTCGAATCGACGGCCATATTACCTAAACGCCCCGAAGACATCCGAGAAAAGGTCTGGCATTTGCTAAGTGACTGCGATGATACATCCTGCTTCCACGATTGCGTCTTTCTGCCCAGTGATTTGCAATTGAAAGAACTGACGCGATGTTTTCTCATTTCAACATGGCGCTGATGTCGTATAAGATGGGAGGAGATCATCTTCGAGTGGAATATCATCCTCGGATCTGCATTCTAGACAGGTGAGAGGGAATAACGCGTTTCTGTACGTACGCGCACGTCAATCTATACCCGTGTGCTAGCCGTCGCAATGTCAACTTCAACAATTGCAGATGGTAGTACTGCGAATCACCGACTCGATCACGGAATACCCCAAAACCTGTCGAATGGAGACCTCGATTATGAGCCGAAGAAAGCAACGGTTACCCTAGGAGATGTTCTCGGTGAAAATGGTCAGTTCTCTCTCGATATTCCCACTTGGTCAAACGCTCTCATAAACCATCGTCTTACACCCAACAGAGACAGAAAGTGTCGAGAATTATGTCACCTCCGACTCCCGCCGTCAAGTGTCCTTTATTTCAGCCGTCTTCTTGATCTTCAATCGCATGGTCGGAACAGGCATCTTCGCCACTCCAGCCGAGATCGTAAAGCTCTCTGGCTCAGTTGGTCTCTCGCTATTCATCTGGGTGGCCGGTATGATCATCGCCGGCGCTGGGATGCTGACCTATCTCGAATTCGGAACGGGCATTCCTCGGAACGGTGGTGAAAAGAACTACCTCGAGTATGTTTTCCACAAGCCAAAGTTTCTCGTCACCGCTATGTATGCTGGGTACGTGGTGCTTCTTGGATGGGCAGGTTCGAACTCGGTCGTTTTTGGAGAATACATCCTACATGCTGCGAATGTGGAAGTGAACCGCTGGAATCAGAGAGGAGTAGGACTCGCATGTGTGACGAGCGCTTTCTTGATTCACGGGTTGGCTTTAAACTGGGGTTTGAGACTGCAAAATCTGCTGGGAACAATCAAGCTAGTGATCCTACTGTTGATTATTGTTTCTGGTTTTGCCGCACTCGGTGGCCATTTGAAGGTTGAAAAGCCTGACAACTTTAGCAACGCCTTTGCAGGAACGACTGGCAGCGCGTATGTATCCCGTTCTCTTGCTAGTCCTCTCAACTGATCTGGTCTTAGATACGGAATCGTGACAGCGCTATATAACGTCATCTGGAGCTACATCGGATACAGCAATGCTAACTATGCCCTTTCTGAGACGAAGAACCCCGTTCAGACTCTGAAAAGAGCAGCGCCGGCTGCCCTAGCTCTCGTTTCGATATTATATATGTTCACCAATGTAAGTCGCTCCATGTTACGATCTACCGAGACTTTTTTGCTGACAATCTTCGAGATCGCATACTTTGCCGCAGTTTCTAAAGCTGATATCATCAGCTCCGGTCGTATCGTTGCTGCAACCTTCTTCAGAAACATGTTTGGCAAGAGTGCCGAGCGAGCTCTTTCCGTCTTTGTTGCACTCTCTGCTTTTGGGAATGTGCTCAGTGTCATTTTCTCTCAAGGTAGACGTGCGTATTCTCATACCTTTCCGTGCGGAATCGCGGCGTTTGGATTGAGCTGACAAAAAGTTCAGTGGTCCAAGAAATCGGTCGCGAAGGCATCCTTCCATTTTCCAAACTTTGGGCAAGCAACAAGCCATTCAACGCTCCCTTCATGGGCCTCTTTGAACACTGGCTCGTCTCGGTGGTCATCATGCTTGCTCCGCCTCCCGGAGATGCTTACAATTTTATCCTGAAGTATGTTACTCTCACGACCTGATTCTAGGTCTATTTTACCCCTCATACGTTCCTATGCTAACATACTCTCGCAGTGTAATATCCTACCCTCTAGCCGTGATCAACGTCTTCGTCGCCGCTGCTCTAGTGCACCTCTACTTGCACCCATTCTCCGTGCATCGCAAGCCTCAAACGTGGAACCCTCCATTCAGAGCCACATTGCCCGTCGTCGTTTTCTTCTTAATCTCCAACATCTACCTTGTCGTAGCGCCCTTTGTGCCACCTTCGGAAGGACAGAACGTGTATGATCATCTACCATACTACTTACACTGCGTAGTGGGCATTGGCATTTTACTTGCTGGGGGTCTCTACTGGATTGTGTGGGCAAAGATACTGCCAAAGATTGGAGGATATGAGCTCGTGAGAGAAACGGGAGTTGGGATTGACGGGTGGAGTAGTAATGCTTTCGTTAAGAGGGCTCTTGTGAAGGATTAAGCAGCGCGGCTTACAAGTTTACTGAAGATATAGATTCTTTTGATTATGTACATTAAAGGCATAAACAACCTCATACTACAAATTTCGTCTTATTCTCTTCCCCAGATTCTTCGGCAATCTTCCTCACAGCCTCTTCACCAGCCTCGTCAAAGATGTCGAAACCCCACCGTGCCGGGAAGTTGAACCGTTTATGCCGTTCCAATGCATCCAATTCTTTCATCGCCCACTCAGGTAGAGTCTCGTCATTGAAATTGCTCTTGATCCGACTCTCAGTGACGCTCTTTGGCAACACAACATGGCCAGTCTGAACACCCCAGCTGACGAGGACCTGGCCAGCATCCAAGCCAAGCTTCTTCGCCACCTCATGCACTTTGGCATCGTCCACAGTGCGGGGCTCGCCGGTCTGATTATTTCCCAGCGGGCTGTACGCTTCAAGGAGAATGCCTTTGCTCTTGCAGAAGTCGGCAAGTTCTTTCTGCTGGAGATATGGGTGCTTCTCGATTTGATTTACAGCTGGGAGAACTGAGCATTGCTCGAGGAGCTCCGTCAGGTGACGGATGTTGAAATTTGAAACTCCGATTGCCTTGGCTTTTCCCGTTTGGAGAAGCTTCTCCATGGCGCGGTATGTTTCTGCGATTGGCGTGTTGGAAAGGTGGAAGACTCCTGTTTTGGGATCTAATGGGAAGAATTTTTCTCCGGGTGCGAAAGCCCTGTGACGTTTATTAGCCTCAATCTGACAAACATGTAACCAACAAGCCAAAGAAGACTTACAATGGCCAGTGCATCAGATACAAGTCAACGTATGAAGTTCCCAGGTCCTTCAAAGACCTATCAAGTGCAGCCTCTACATCCTTGGGGTCATGGTGTGTATTCCATAACTTCGAGGTAATGAAAATCTCCTGCCTCTCTACCCCACTATTCTTGATTCCCGTTCCAACTTCAGTCTCATTCCGGTAAATCGAGGCACAATCAATGTGTCTGTAGCCACATCGAAGAGCCGTTTCCACTGCTCGCTCAACCTCATGTGGTGCAGCCTGCCAAGTGCCAAATCCGACAGCGGGAATCTTGGCCCCAGTGTTTAATGTGAAAGTTCTCTGGCTCGCCATGATGGATGAATCTGTTGAATGGCCTGAAGATGGGTGACAATCAAGCGTGTAATACAAAGTTGTGCTATGGTGGAAGTGTCAAGGAGGGCGTAGTCTAAATATATACTCCCCAGGATGGTACAGCAGAGTACCCATTCCGCTCTCTCTGAGGTGCGGAATAATAAAGGTACCGGAAAGTGGAGATGGCTTTGAGGTTTTGATCCACTATTTTCGTGAGATGCAAGTGAAGATGAGGCTTGACTGCCAACCGGATATTCGGATATGCAGACCCATGTTTTAGCTTAGTCATCCCCGCGAACTTCCCCAAGCGCAAACCACAACCCCGCTTCCCCAGTCGTTAGATTTCCGACGGCTTTCCCTTCTTCTTTAACATCAACCACCGCAGAATTTACATCTCCGAACAACCGTTGAAATGAATGATGCGGAAGAGAGTTTACACATCCGAGCTGCAAACCCAGATCAACCGAATTCTGGGGATTCCCCAGGTACACGACAAGCGAAAAGACCTCGGGTAACGAAGGCGTGCCGGGCTTGTCGGAAGTGAGTTTCCATGTTTTTTTCCGGTTTGTTTTTGTAGCGCATGCATGCAATGTTTGTCTTCTGTTGTTGTTACGCCCGTTCAGTGTTTCAGTGGCACGAATGATCATTGATATGCCGTCTCTCCTGTTTTCGTTTGTGGTGATGCAGCAGTGATGACTTTGCTGGTCGGAATTGAGAATTCAGTGTCAGACAAAATTTTACCTTGTTTGGTCCATGTTGTAGCTTCCTGTTTTCAATTCAGTAGTTATGGTATTGCTGTATGGCTCAGCGCAGTCTCGATCTGTAATTTTATAGCATAGAATATCAAACTTTAATAATCCAATGGAGATATTTGCTAAGAAGAGAGATTAGACGAAAAACAAGTTGTTCTGGCGAAGTTCCTTGTAAAAGATGTCGTGAAGAGAGTATAGAATGTGATTACAACGTCGTGGACGGTCGAACGATGAGGGTACAGAAAGGGAAGGTATGAACGCCCCTCTGGCCTTGACATTTAGAAATTGAACGCTTTAGGCTCCACGTCAAGATACAGCTTCGCTATCAACGCTCTTGGAGGAAAGTCGTCACGAAAATCGAGGGAATACAGGGCTTGACTCAAGAGGCTCCGATGAGCCGGTGTTTGATGACCAGCAACATACGGGAGCAACCTCGGGTCTTGCTTTCTTACATGAAGCTGTACAAGCACCTTTGCGAGTGAGACAACGTAAAGTCCAGCCGTCAAAATCCATATTCACGAGTGGTAAAATGCCTTCCTCCTTTAATTGGAGATCCGGCAACTGTTAACACTCGCTCTCTTCCCAGGGGATATGCCATTTGTGGTTGAGGACCTATCCAAGCTGGAAATGCCTACCGAAGAAAAGTCAAACTCCATGATTTCAAGATATTTCGACTTTGCAACTCCAAGTTACAGGTTCTTACATGAGTTAGTCTACGCTACTCTTATTTTATTACTCTTCAGATGAGTTGTTTTTGACTTCAAGAAGCATTTGATACCTGTTTGCTCAAACTTCTTTTATTTCTCTCATGTCGGTATTCTGCTGATGCATTCAATAGACCAACAGTTCAAGGCTGGGCAAAAGAGCTGCTCAAAGATAACGATCGCGACAGATCTTCCCCTACCGTCGCCCAAAAATCCTTGGTATATCTATTGTGGGCGCAGGTATGCTCTCTCATAATCACAATTTCAGTTATCACCACCACATTTGAACTAGCATGTTTTACTTTTCGACTAACTTTCCAAATTTTTAGGCACTAGAATATCATGGTGAAGGGGATAACAATGGCACCTCGAGGTATTCCCACTCTAAACTCATTCCGTCTGTTTGGTTTCAAAAGTACTGATGGTTAAACAGTCACCTCTTTTATGCAAAAGCCAGGTCGCTGATTGATACTGAACCTGGACCGCCAAGACTTGCAAGCGTGCAAGTACGTCTTGCGTTATGTCTTTATTTGTTGAGCACATCTCGCATCAATGAGTGTTGGTACACCTTCGGGATTACTACTTCTATCGCCATGGCTCTTGGATTGCACAGGAGAAGTACTTCGAATCTGTCACTGACCTTAGTGGAATCCGAATGTCGAAAGAGGGCATTCTGGAGTACATACATACTTGACAGATATTTGAGTGTCATGAAGGGCAGACCACGCATCTTTAGAGATGAGGATATTGATCAAGAATATCCAGCCAATGTTTCTGACTCCGACATGGTTTTCACGGATCTAAAAATGCTTCAGCACTTGCCGCAACATGGTGTAATGGAAACCACGATTAATCACGCTAAGTTTGTTCCAATAAGTCAAGGTATTAGTGATGAAGTATCTAATCTCGATGCAGATTGGCAAGCATAATGGGACGGGCCACAGACTTGCTGTACCCGTTACAGCCACCAAGTGAAGAAGATTTACTACAGCGTGCAGAAGCAATGCTTGCGGAGTGAGTAGTCCATCAAATATTCTGCGGCCTATATCTACCTTTAGGCAATCCCTCAGGCAATCCCTCCGCATGAAGCGTTTTACCTCTATATCATACATACCCAGACACCTAGAATTAAGCTAAGATCAAGAATCTATAAGAACGTGGAATGCTAAATATTTTCTCACGCAGGCTCGATCACTGGGAGGCGAACCTCCCAACGTTTTTGAAGCCGTCAGAGCAGACTTTGACGGGTCAAAGAATTTTCGAAAGTATAGCTCAAACTCTGCATCCACAAGGCAAGTGTAATGAGTGGATAATGCTGACATATTTCAGGGCAAAACTCTGTGATAAAGCTAGCTCAAGCTCATGTACGTATCATGATAACAAGAATCTTCATCGTCGGAAACTTCGACTCCCTCGGCCATCACGAACACGCCAGCTATCGTGATTCCGTAGCCCAGAAACATTTGAACTCATGCCTTCAAGCTACATATACTATTATTGACACGGGTCTGTGCCTGGAGTTCTATCACTCTCAAATTCATGCTGATTTTCATAGTTGACGCCTTCATCACCAGCAACACACTGTAAATAGGCCCTTCGAGCAATTGCGTTTCATGACTTCTGACTACAAATAGGATACGGGGCTTTTGGTTTACCCAGTACATAACCCTGTGCGCCATATCAACGCTTTACATCTATGTTATTCATCATAACTTGGATCCTTCCTCAATAACACTTGCAAATGGGAAGAACTACTTCAATATTGCGGAAAGATGTCAAGAATACTTGTCCAGCAAAGCGCCAGCTGCCTCTCCAAATCATAGATACCTTATTTTGCTTTCTCAGTAAGGACCCGCTCTCCTAAAATTTCCTTGCGAAATGCGTGACAGCATGGTTTCATTTCACTAATTTGTCCGTGAAAGATTACGAACAAAAGCACGGCGAGCGTTCACTGGGACTAATCAAGCACAGAGCTCTCGAACAGTGGCGGCTGAAAATGTTGCTGATATGAGCAACCAGCCGAACCATAGATTGAACATGGAAGAAGTTCAAAGCATGAACAGACAGCACAGCAGCATGCGAGTGGAAGCGACAAATATCCAATTTCCAGTGGAATCATCCACCGGTCAAGATTTCGATTTTGAAAATTTTGGCATGGAATCTGTTACTAGTTACGACTCCATTGCGGAATTTGAGGCGCTTCCATTGTCATGGGGTTATTTGGACCAATTAGGTATTTTATTTTCATGATGCAAGAGAAGTTCTGTTGGCTGATGATTGCAGCACTCCCTGATGATTATGATTATATGCAGCTGGCACCCACTCAGTATTAAATACTTGTTGGGGCAGGAAAGACTATTGGCTTGTCACCAACAATAATTGTATCGCAAAAGGAGTTAGTTCTTTACATCTGCATAGAATACATAGTGAGATATGAAGATGTTCGACAAGGTTGTATTTGCAATAGAAATCAAACATGATTCCCAATATGTCTGACTGGAATGCGTCTTGTACATCTACTTTGACCAACTCCACTCATTTGAGCCTTGTCCTTACAAAGCATACCTGAAGCTCTTATATGCCCTGGTGTGATTCTTGTTCGCACTGATCGCTCCTTCCACAGCCCCAGCACTGATTTCTTGCAGCTCCATATGTCTGTTGCGACGAGCCAAAAAGAATCGGATCCCGATCGCCGTTAAGGCGCATAAGAAGACAGCGACGGATAATACAGAGCCACCAACGAAGTATCTTGGAGCACCTTTGTCCGGGAAACTGTCCATTTTGTTAGCGTATTGATCTGTCGCTTCTGTAAAAGGAGCTACACGTTGCAGAGACTACAGAAATCCTGGCTTGAGATCGCCGTGAAATGATGCAGCAACTTTGTATGAAAGATAGACTTACAGATACGAGGTATAGAAGTGTGTAGCTCCTCCGGACATCAAATTGATAATGGCAAGAGATGCAGCTCGCTTTGCACGAGGACGGGGGATGGAGGCTGACACCCAGGAATAGTTTACGTTATATACACTATGTTCTGTTAGTGATCTAGTTATATGATGTAGTATAATAGACACTTACACATAAACTCCGAAAGTCATAAAGAAAATAGACAGATACCTGGGACCGAAACCTTTGACAGTCATAGCCATAATATTGCCGAGGATCGAAATCATGAGCGGGCAGACGATATGCATGCAACGCTCGTTTCGTTTTGCTGATGAGTAGGCCACCGCGAGTGAGCCGCAGAAAGCGACAAAGTAGGGAGGTGCGGTCAGAAGTAAAGTGATGGTGTTATTGTATCCCAAAGTCTTGATGATCGATGGCAAGAAGTAGGTGAAGGATTGGCCGGTTGTCAACATCATCTGCATGAATGTGAAGAGGTAGGTCAGAGGATCGGAGAGTGATTGGGTCACACCCCACCAGACACCGGAAGCGTCCTCATCCACAATACCCGCGACCTCGTTCGACATGCGCCATTCGGCAAAAAGCTGTTCGTCCTTGGAAAGCCACTTCGTGGTGCGTGGGTAGTCAGGGAAAAGGAACAGGCCGATGATTCCAACGGCAACCGTAGCGACACCTTCGAGGATGAAAAGCCAACGCCAGGCTCGATATCCACCGACGCCTTCCATACCGCCGATGATTCCGGCAGCGATCAGGCCCCCAAAGCATGAGGAAAGAATGTTGCCGGCTATCATCTGAATCAGCGATATTCTACAGTATCATGAGATCACTACTTACCGTATAGAAATGCTACGCGCTTCCCAAATTCTTCTTTTTTGTACCAGCAGGAGAGCAGGAAAATAACACCTGGGAGAAATGGCCCTTCAAGAATACCGACAAAGAATCGCACGACCATTATTGAATGATAGTTGTGAAGAAACCCTTGCGACATGCTCATCAAACCCCAGGCGCAGGTCACTAGCGGCAAGTAGATTGACGGTCGTACTTTTGGCAGGATTGCATTGCTAGGAAGTTGGGTAAGAACATAGCCCTGTACTAGGTCAGTTTCATTTCATCCGCAATAGTACAATACCCCTAGTAAATGTAGAAAGAAGTCCCACTTACAACGTAGAAAATGAGAAGACAGTTGTTATAATCTCCATTGGTCATGTGAAGATCCTTTGGCAATCCAGCAATTTTTGCATTGGCGATTGAATTTCGATCGAGGATGTTCAGCCAGAACCTTCGAATGATTAGATATACGAACACGATTAATATTCAGCAAGACAACTTACATGACAATCAGGATAGGCATCAGCCTCATGTCCATTTTTCGGACAATTCTCTTCTCCAACTCGTCTTGTTCATCTCGAGTAAGATGGGCAATCTCTGCTGGAAGAGGGAGACGTGCATGCTCATCCCGCAGGATCTCCTTTGCGGCCAGGTCATTGGTCGTCTGGTGCTCAATGAACTCGACATCGTTTGTCTTCGACATTTCTTTGCGTTATAATCCCTGTGGAATTTTCCAATTGTCCAATTGATTGTTAACAAATCTTGATGATGCGTGGTTGAGGTAGAGAACCAAGGAAGGTTGATGCTGAGGTTGAAAGAGCATCAACACTTAGGAATCGAGGATTAGATATACCTCTGAACCGACAACCACTTGCTTGTAGCTATTCTAAAGCATCTCCCGATCATTTCCGAGACGCAGGAGTTCGCGAAGCCCAATTTCTCACCACTCCACTTTTGGCAGGCCGCACTGGACACCTTTCCCCGCGTTTGTCGCCCCATACTCCCAGCTTACACGATGCGGGGCCCCACGAGAGACAGCCAAGACTATCCCAAGCGGTCCCAGAGTAGTGGGATAGGCTCAAAAACACGGCTGGCGGAAATGCAGATGTGCCGGGATAACGTCCAACACCCAGTTCATTCTCCGATTATCCGAAATCCTTTCTCCGATGCACCATTTCACTCCGGCTATCAACACAAGGTTTGCGCCACCTCCCCATATTGCATATCCTAGAGCTTAATACTGTGCCTCCATGATCGGATTTCTCCACAGATAATCAAAACATTCATCTCAGACTAGCCAGTCTTGAGAGTGGGGATTGCCGCACCCCGGAATCTCGTTCATGCGGCGAAGGCTTTCAAGTGAAATTGAGCGAGAATGAAGTGTTTCCTGCACAATCCTCACACGCAAGTATATAGGCTGTTTCTTCGCACTTGCACACCTTCAAAGGCGTTCATTCGTTTAACACATCATTCCTCATCTCGTCTCTGGCCTGATCCTCTATTTCCTCTCTATCTTGGTTGATCACAATGGCTCCGAGCGCAGATGTTGTCCAACCGCCTTCTTACAGCTTTGGTGCTGTGAAGGCGAAGCTGGACGTGAAGCAACCTTTCCTCACAACTTCACATATCGAGTCTCTTGATTCGACAACCCCAGATATCGAGCCGCGGACTATTGACGAATTGATGCGATCTCGAGCAAACGCATTCCCCGACCAGCGGATTCTTGGCTACCCAGATGAAAACCAACAATATGTCGAATACACCTACCGCGATCTAGATAATTATGCTTTTCAAGTGGCACAAATTTACGCAAAAATCATCCCCCAGAGAATATCGTCGGATGAGAAGGAGAGAGTGGTCGGAATTCTGGGAGCGTCGAATCTGGACTACTTAGTCACAACTCTTGCGCTGAGCAAGCTAGGGCTCACAGTGCTGTTCCTTTCGACGAGAATCTCCCCAGCCGCATATCAATCATTACTGGAGACCACGTCCTCGCAATACATCATAACCGACGATTCTTTCGTCACTGTTGGCGAGCAACTGAAAAGATCTATCCCCAATTTAACGGTAACAAAAATTGCAACAATTTCGAGCCTAGATAGGGATTCTCCACACGCATTTTCAAACACACGTCTCGACTCTGCTTTGGATTTGGGTTTGGAGTCAAAGAAGTTCTCGTGGATTATCCATTCTTCTGGGTCGACCGGGTTACCCAAACCCATTTACCAGACTCATCATGCCGCGCTGACCAAGTAAGTCGTCTGATCTTCACAGCTGGAATCGTGCTCACATAGATAGCTACCAAAACAACTTGAATATGAGAGGCTTCATTACACTTCCTCTATTTCACGCTCACGGAATCAGTAGTGTGTTCCGAGCATTCACTTCTCGCAAGAGCATATACATGTACAGTGCCCGTCTTCCTTTGACGCAGAACCATCTGCTTGCCGTTATGCAACAGCATGATTTCGAAATCTTCTACGGTGTCCCGTATGCCTTGAAACTTCTTGGGGAATCCGATGAAGGTATTGCGTGTTTGGCCAAGATGCAAGTTGTGATGTTTGGCGGGTCGGCATGCCCCGATTCTCTCGGTGACAAGCTTGTTGACGCGAGCGTTAATCTAGTCAGTCATTATGGAACGTAAGTACTTCGATACGGCACTTTGGAATCCTTCTAATTGGGTTGCATAGGACCGAGACTGGTCAATTGATGACCTCGTTCCGGGACCGCTCAGATAAAGCGTGGAACTATGTTCGACCATCATCTGATCTTAAACCTTACCTGAGATGGGAACTCCAGGGAGGAGATGTGTATGAGCTTGTGGTACTCCATGGGTGGAGATCTCTTGTCGCTTCTAACCGGCCTGATGGTGCATATGCCACCAAAGATCTGTTCATGCGACATCCCACCATCTCAGATGCATGGAAATATTTTGCAAGACTGGATGATACTATTGTTCTTCTCAACGGCGAGAAGGCAACTCCAACAGACACGGAGCAGGCAGTACGAGTGAAGAAGATAGTCCAAGAAGCAGTCATTGTCGGCAACAATCGTTCTCAGTTGGGTATGTTGATTATTCCCAGCCAGGATGTCTCACCACCGGAGGTGATGAAGGAAGTTTGGCCCATCATCCAGGAATGCAACGAGCGTATGCCGGCATATGCGCAGCTGACGCCTGAAATGGTCTTCGTCCTCCCTGTAGGACTAGAATAGTAAGTACTTCACGCTTTCCGAATCCTTGAGATGCTGACGATTGATAAGTCCACGAACGGACAAGGGAACGGTAATTCGACAAGCGTTTTACAGAAAGTTTGAGAATGAGATCGAGGCCCTGTACAACTCTGCAGATGAGAGCAAAATATCTGAGATGTCTTCTGCATCGGAGCAAGAAATTCGGATTCTCCTCAGACAAAGCATCGCTGATATTCTGGTCTCAACATCGACACTGGAAGATAACTCTGACTTTTTTGCGCTGGGTATGGACTCTCTTCAAGCAACCCGACTGCGCAAAGTTCTCTTGAAACAATTGCCCATCAAGGCCAACGCACTTGGTCTCAATATCGCCTTTGATTTCCCCACCATCAATGCCCTGACGGCTGAGCTATTGCTGTTACAGCAAGGGTTGTCTTCAGAGTCCACGTCTCCGGAGCAAGAAATGCAAGCTCTGGTTGAAAAATATGGAACATTTCCATCTCATATGCCTCGAGAGAATGAAATCGAGGGAATTCATTTGGTGAGTCCTGTTTCATCTTTATTTGCATGCATAGAGAGCTAACTTCACACCAAGGTTGTGACGGGTGCAACGGGCTCACTTGGTGCCCACACTATTGCCCAGCTTGCAGTTCGACCAGATGTCAAGGTGATTCACTGTTTGGTACGAGCAAAGAGCAATTCCGAAGCACAAATCCGTGTCGTGAACTCTTTGCGTGAACGTTTAATTTACCACACCCTTCCGCTGGCCGCTCGACAGAAGATTGTTGCGCTTGCATCCGATTTTTCTAAATCAGATCTTGGTCTAGGATGGGAGGCATACGATGCGATTGCTCGCAATCTCACAACACTAATTCACTGTGCGTGGTCAGTCAACTTCAACCTCAACCTCTCGAGCTTTGAGAAAGATTGCATTGCTGGAGCGCGACATCTCATGCTTCTATGTCTATCAGCCAGGCGTCCGCTTCCAGCCTCTTTCTCCTTCTGTTCTTCCGTATCTGCGGTCGCTGCAACACCAGGAGGGTATGTGGCTGAGGCATTACCTACCTCGTTCACTCATGCTCAAGGCATGGGTTACGCTCAGTCCAAGCTAGTGACGGAGTTGCTTGTTCAACTTGCAGCAGACCAGACCGGGATGGCTGCACGCACATTGCGGGTGGGACAGGTTATTGGCGATACGAAGTACGGAGTGTGGAACGCAACTGAGGCTATTCCGTTAATGCTCCAAGCTGCTGTCACTATCGGGGCTATCCCAGCACTTGACGAATCCCCACTCTGGTTACCTGTAGACACCGTTGCGAAGGTTGTTTCTGAGATCTCGCTTTCCGATCATGGTGCTGGTGTGGTAAATGTCGTGGCTCCTAAAGCGTTCCACTGGACGCGCGATTTGCTTCCGATGCTCCATCGAGCTGGATTGGAATTCGAGGCGCTTGGGCAGCGGGAATGGATCGCGCGATTGAGAGCATCAGATCCAGATCCAGCGATCAACCCACCTATCAAGCTTTTGAACTTTTTCGCCAGCAAATACGACAATGACAACACTGTTCGAAAAGGACTTCAATACGAGACCTCGCTTGGACAGTCGCTGTCTCCTGCCCTGGCATCAGCAAACCCCATCGACCAAACACTGGTTGACAAGCTCGTTGCACGATTCCAGGCTAAACCGTGGTCATTAAAACCAACCACCGAGTCACCAGCGGCGCTCCGACTCATCGTCGTAGCCGGTCCCTGTGGATCGGGGAAAACAACTCTGGCAAAGAGTCTTGCAGAAACTTTGTATTGCCCATACATCGAAGGCGATGTCTACCACTCCAGAGACGCATTGGCAAAGATGGCATCCAACACCCCACTCACAGATGAAGATCGATGGGCATGGCTGCAGCATCTGCGCGACGTGTGTTCCGAATCCGTGAAGCATGCTCCGTCACGTGTGGCGGTACTTACCTGCTCGGCGCTGAAAGTTGAATACAGAGACATCCTTCGAGGTGTTGAGGGAGTTGAAACACTATTCTGCTTGCTGCAGGTTAATGATGAGAGTGCATTGGGTCAGAGATTGGCGACGAGAAACAATCATTTTATGAAAGAGGAAATGGTGCATGGACAGATGGTTGAGTCGCGTATTCCGGAACCGAGGGAGGTTGATGTTTTGCCTGTTGATGCGACGAAAGCGCCTGCAGCTGTCGTTGCTGATGTTCTGAGTTTGATTGGGTTACAATAAATGTAATTCTTCTTAGCATATATAATTCTTCTCATTCGAAAGCGCATATGTGAAGGGCCGATCAAGGTTTATTTTGGGTTGTCATTTTTCATTGGTACTGATTACTGAAATACCACATGCATTTTGTATATACAGCTGTTCTAGCAATCACCTGTTCCATCTTTGTACATAAAATTACAATATGCACCCATCCACGCTATGCAAACAATTTAAAAATCAAACGCTTATTGGCCGTTCTCGGTCAGGGTATATGTAACATTCGCGATCTGGCTGCAGACATAATCAGTCGCACTGCTGCCTCCAGCACGGCAGTAAGTGGGAACCGGCTCTTCTCTGTAAATGCCGAAACTAATTCCAACCATTAGTATGAGCGGACGAATCGAATGGATGGAAAACTCACGCAGTGCCTAGCTCCTTGTAGATGGTCAAGTTGTAGTTGCTCAACGAGACTTCCTCGATATAGAATCGGTACTTGGACTCGCCACAGACGGTCACGGCTGTGACGTCCTGGTTGTAGGCGGAGACTGAGCAGGCGACATTGTCGGGCTCAACGGTGAATGAGGCAGATTCAATGGCACTGTCAATGTTGCGGACGACGAGGTCGCTGACTGACACAGTTTCGGGGGTTGCGGCTACAAGAGCGCTGAAGAGGGCTGGGATGGCGATGGTTGAGAAACGCATGTTGAGGGAGGATAAAGTGATGATTTGTTGGATGTTCAGATGTTTGAATTGTTGAGGCGAAGTGAGGTTATTAAATTGCTAGTGTTGATTGAAGCTATTGTTTGAGTTGGATGCCCTTCCCAGATGTGAGGAAGGCAGGTATATATGTACAGCCTGTTCACGATCATGCTTCTCCTCACATGATGCTCGAAATGAACAATGCGCCTGTTGTGGTTCTCAATACGAGATATGTCGTCTGCCAAGCTCTTGGCGATGGGACCCTGAATCGGCGTATCAAGGGCCGGCCGGGGTCAGAATGTGGGATGCAGGGGTCCACCGGGCTGGGATCGACGGAGCGGCAGTGAAGCAGGAAAGTTTGAATCTCGCTAGACGTTCTACATTCAGATGATTCTTCCTTATGCCTTGGTGAAGCAGCCTCCGAGATCCCCACGTCACCGCCTCCTTTGAACAGCCGAGCATCCAAGATAGGAGAAGCGTGTTTCGGAGGAACTTTAACGAGCACTATTCTCGTATTGTTCGTCTGAGCTACCTTGAACCATTTCATCACCTGTTCCTTGAGGTATGGATCGACATGTTCCTTTTCACAGCCTCACTTTTCTCGCTATTCTCTCGTAACGTTAACACATCCTCAAAGGTGACATGCACTACCGGCGGGTATGTGCCGCCTGGGCAGTACCGTTCTTTCGGCTCCTGTATGTACGTCATAGTTACCGTCCCGCATGTGCCTTCAAACACCGACACCTCAAAGATATCTTATGGTACAGAGTAGTACAGCCTTGACATCAAAGTTCAGCCCCGAGGTGCATCCGATTTGGCTTCTCGGCATAGATGGAGGCATCGCTCGGCTATTCGGATTGGAAACGGGAAACATTAAACAAATTAGAGTTATCAGCCTCCCGGAGAGATCCTTCCGTTTGGCATCTTGCATAACAGACACCTTCAGATTACCTACCTTTCCATGTATATGAGATAAGTTAAGCGATGGGAATCTGAAGGTGCTTAAATTAGAATGCATTTTGAATGTTAACGACTAGAGACACGCTACAACTCTGCATCATTTTGGCCTATCACATGATCAACCTCACAACCTTGATATACTCATTATCGAGATCGCCGTCAGCATTTAAGGGTATTTGTAACTGGCGCCTGTATAAGTTGGCTTGTATACTCTCCAGAAATTGTATAAATCTCAAAACGAGAGACAGTTTGGTCAGGTGATCCGCGCAGCTGCTTTCCACGTACTGGAGGTAGATATGTCAAGCTCACTGGGCAATCTGTATTGATAACAGTCTTTTTCACTAATGCCAATGATTTTCAAGATCAAATTATATTGGCCGAGGATATCAAGTCTGGTGAAACTACGACGCCAATGTGCTCCAAGACCAAAACCCGTAGCCATTCTTCATCTCGGGAAACCAGAGCAGAACACCAGAGACAATAAGTTTTGAAAAACTTCCAGGACCAAATGAACCACCAATGAATTGTGCACGCCAACTCCCGGGCATCTAGACAGACCAAAGAAACGATCTGCGTCCCCAAACACTCCTCCACAACACTGACGAATACCTCAAAGCTACCATGGGTAGCCAGGCCTTCCAGTTCCGAAGGCGAAATCTTCCACAGATCAAAAAGGTGAAGTGAGAATTCGCACTCGTAGTTCTGCGTTAAAATTCATCGTCAAGCATGGTGTTTCTTCTCCAGGTATCGAGAGTTCTCTCAGCACCACGGGACCGACCACGGCCATTTGCTTTGAAAGGGCGGAACTTCTGGTGAGTGACACGCTTCCAGCCATTTCCATCAGAAGTCTTGCCATCACGAACGTCCCAGCCGGTGCCTTGTTCAACACTAGCAGACTTGTTCTTTGATCGAACAGGGATTTCCCAACCATTGCCTTGCTCAGCGCCATCCAACTTATTCACGGTTGAAGCAGAAACATCCCAGTTGTTGTCAGGATCAGTCCAAACGGCCCATGAATAGCCTGCCTCGGCCTGGGCTGGTTCGGAAACACTGCTTTCCCATTCACCTTGGATTCCGGTTTGAACATCAGGTTGTGAATTGAGATCCCAACCGGTACCATAATCTACGCCAGCGGTGCCCCATTCCTGTGAGGGACCGCCATTTTCGTTCTTCCATCCAGCAAAGTTTGAAGAGCCCCATTCAGTTGCATTCATTTCAACAGCCTCTTCGAACTTGGTGGCTGCGGTCTTTGCTGGAATTGGAGGCTTCGTGTCCCAGGAGCTAGCTGGCTGAGTTTCAACCTCTGGCTTAGTGCACCAACTACTCCCATGCAAGTTCTTGGCCCCGTCCTTTGATTCATATGATTTATCATGAGTGCCGTGGTTGCTGGGGCAGATTACCGAGTGGTTCCATTGGTGGTTGTCTGATTGAGTTCTAACATTGTAAGGGCTGTCAGATGATTCGGGAGCGAGTGTCTCGAAATCATTGTTCCAACCGTCCCTTGCAGCAGCAGTTGTCTTTCCAGAACGTTGTGTATCATCCTCAACCCAAGCACCGACAACCTTTGGCTCAGTTGGTTTCCAATCGCTCTCTTTCGGTTGTACGTTATGGATTTGGGTGGTGGGAATTAGAGCCTTCCTAACAGCCTGGCGAATGCCTTCTTCCAGGATCTTCTTATCGAAATCATTGATATTCATCACGGAGATATCCACTGAGAGCTTCGTATCGCCATGAGAGACGTCCGTGGTGAATCTCTTCGTAGCAATTACCTCGAGTTTCTCAACTCGCTCTTTCAGGAACTTGACTTCGACCATCAGCTCCTGTGCGGATGACCTCTTACCATCACTTGGAGTTAGAACGGAGGCTAAATCAACGAAAGGGGTGGGAGGCGTGCAGACTGTGTCGGCAGACTGTGGATACATATCCTTCCCGCACGTCCCACAGCAGCCATAGGTATTGTACTTTGCCTCCTCGTAATCAGCGTGCTGATGACTAGTGCTCTGTGTAGCTGCTTCTTTATCATTGCTGTTCCATGATTCAGTACACGCTCCCTTCTCAAAATTCTGGCCAACAGGTGCGTTCTCAGAGATGTCTCGATCACGGAAAGTACGGAATCCACCATCGATGCTTCCAGGGACACCTGAACTGTGAACCGGTAATTTGTAAACTGGGCTGTGTGGTGGTGCAGCAGGATCTCCAATATTATTAGAGCCAGGTGCAAGCATCCAGTATGCTTTATTTTGCAGGTTCAATTTAGGATAGAATGGGGGTTCTGCGTTGAGTGCGGAAGAGTTTTGAAGGCTTGGGTGAAGTGTATTTGGGTCAACGGAGATCTCGGAATCGCATAAGCTTGTGAAATGCTGGGTGGGCTTTGGTTGAGAGAATGGCGGCTGAACTTTATGTTGCGGTGGCAGCTGACCATACTGCCCATACATTTGGTCAATGAAGCAGCCGTTAAAATCGTGTAGTTGCGAATTCTGGTAGGATGAAATGAAACCGGTGACGGGCATGTTTATTGAGTTGACTTTGTGTGAAGTAGTTTGACCAGTAGAGTAATGTGAGCAGTGGTTTGGGTTGACGCTGGGCTCATGAAATTGCTCTGGTGGGAACGAGCTCAAGACCTTTTGATGTTGCTGCGTGGCTGATCGACAAGTTTTAGCTATTGCTTCCAACCAATATCTCAAGAACGAAAACGAAAGGAGCTGCAAAATAAATACATGCTAGGAATCATACCAGTTACTCTGTTTCCATTCATATCGAACAGTTCTTGTCCTCCATGGGCAAGCATCTTGGAATCGTCGACGAAACTCCGTAGCGACGAATCGTATTGCCCGCGCGGATTTGTAAAGCAAGGAAAGAGACACGGCAAGGTGAGACTTGCAAGTGGGGGTTGATGAACACAGGGCAAAGACTCGAAAGAGGAGATTCGAATTTGCAGCTCGAGGGTGTGGTGTGGGAAATATGCAGAAGATTAGTGGCGAGGCTAGAGTTATGTATATGAGAATCGCGCTAACGTTTTTAATTCTCCGCAATTTTCGAGGTGAATGTTTACTATACATTCACCATAGGTTGGCAGATCTCAGCTAATAGAGTCATTAAGCTCAAGGTGAGATCGAAAGTTATCTGCCCTGAGTTATTACTGGGAATTAGTAAACGTAGGGAGTCATCTCTAATCCTCAACCACTTTTAAAACAATATTTAGTAGAATCGTTTCGCATCTCGCCTCTGAAGTTGCTTGCGAAAACCATTGCTGCAATCTTTGCTATTGTCGCTCCTTGAAACTTCCGCGACGGTGACTCTTCCGCAGAGGTTGGGCATCTTTATCAGCTGTGAAGAGGGCTCAAGTAAGTCTTAATCTTTCTAGGTCATTTCGATGCCATAAAGGTGCGGTTTGATATTTCTATTTCTATATCTATATCGCCTAATTCTCTTCATTCCGAGCTCCTAGATAGTAACTCTGTACCGTATTCAACATAATCTGGTAGGTTACTTAATTTCTTTATTTAATTTCTTAATAAAATAATTGAAGTGGACACTTTACTTCCAGCGTCAATGACAGCAGTTGATTCTATTACAGTGGAGATGGGGTTAAACTACGCAGTGTAGATGACTCCACTTGAATGCTTTATGAATAGCACATCTTACTATGAATCATTTTCGAGAGAATAGAGCCTTGTATGGCTGGGATATGACAAGACTAAATGTTCAAAGTGTACCTAGATAACCATCCGAGTTTGGAATATAAAATAAGGTTATGGAGCAACGATAATCCGTATTCAGGTGTATTCCTCCGCTGGAAGTTCTGTGTAAAAAAAGATGGTATCTCCGACAACATGCAGAAACAGGGCTGAGCGACGGTCTTGGCAGCTGGAGTCTAGAAGCAGTTCGTGGAGGTATCTTGGTACCAAGAAAATGTGGCGTCTGCAGATAAGATCATTGCGCTTCAGCTGACTGGACAGCCACTCTTCGCCAAGCAAAGACAAGTAGTCACATACTTAAAAGTAACCTTTCACCGAGAAACAAGGCTTGCATAGGGGTGTTTTCTTCTGGTGCCTCTCCCGTGTCTTTGACTCTGATATCGATGGTTATTTGAACTGCTTGAGATCCGCCGTCTTTAAATCAAGAAATATTTCGCTTTCACACACCGAGAATCGCTCTATGCCGCGCGTGTTTTGATCTTTTGGGATTGTTTGCATCCACCTGGGAACGCAGCATCTTTCAAAATGGAATCACGGTATCACAGCTTCAGTTACTTCACTCCCGTCATTCTTTCGTTATTTGTATGCGCTACCAATGCACAATCAAACAATTCGACAGTATCAAATTCTACGAATCAATACCACAGCACATACAACAGCACTCATCAGCTCCTTATTATCCGCAACTCAATTCACTGCTATTCTCTGCCCTATGGCGCTATTGGCTGTGCATCGCATGTTCTCACTTATTACTGCCTTACGATGAATGCCCTGGGTCGCAAACCTCTGATGCCTTGGAAGCTGCAAGAGCATGCATGGATCAACGTCTTCATCGGCCTGGTACAACTCATTGGATCGTGCATCGTATCTGCCAAGGCCATTTCACGATGTGGTGGGAGTAAGGAGATGCAATTGTTGGGGGTATGGATGATTCTCACTAGCATTGCCGCAGGCGTGGCATCGATGTTTGGTAACGGCCTGTGGATCGGAGCAAAGAGAAATCAAAATGCAGAGGAAGACGATCCAAATCTGCATCCCACTCAACCGTACGCTACTGCCTATCCATCCACCGGAAGTTTCAATCTCAAGACTTATGGACTACAAGGATATGCATCAGTGCCGCCATCAGTGCAGGGCAGCCAGTTGGGTGTATACCACCAGCAAGAAATTACTCAATCTACAGATGCGCTATACGAGACCTCAGGACAACCAGTGAAGAAGCGGAAATTCTTCCAGAGAGATCCGAATACAAAACGAAGAGGCAAATTCTTCCAAGTTAATAGGGAGGTATTTCAGAACGGTGGCAATACATGGGGTCTCCGGGGTTCCTGGGGAGCTATTGGTATCATATGGCTAGCAGGCTGTGCCATGGGAGCGTACGGTAGTGTCTTGGTTGGTTTGAAGGTGTTTGTTATCTCAGAGAATGGTCATGTCTGGAAAATCACCGTTGGATTCTTCGGTTTGCCCACCCTTATTGTCGTTCTCTGGGCGCTGAGTTGCCTCACCGCAACCAGGGGGAAAGACATCAAAGAGTGCGCTTCGTTCGGCGTTTTCGCTCTCAAGGTCTGCTTGGTGTTTTTGATCGCAATGTTGTTTTACATGGACTGGCTATTGGCAGCTGTGACGGGTAATTGGTGGGGAACACCCAAGGCATTGGAAAAGGATGGGCAGATTTTGTACTGGGCATATTTTGGAATTAAGCGGCTAGCATTTTTCTCGAGTTGATCTCGAAGGGGGTTGAAATATAATAAGTTCCACGTCACTGGAGAAACAATCATCTCAGATCTTACTCACCAGTCAGAATAAACAAGGGAAATGGACGGAAAAGTTGTCATTCAAGGTGCAGCTCTCAATTCTTTTTGTCCCCTGACGTCTATCCAAACTCTAGCATAAACATTGGCAGTCTAGGAAGATCTAAAGGCCTCCTCAGTAATGGGCTCCGTTCTCTCGCAGCAGGCAAACTATTTCCTCATTACCAAGACTTTCGGCAAGATCGAGGGGTGTGTTTCCCCGATTATCCTTGATCTCCAAATTTGCCCCTTTCCCGACTAGGAAAGCCACTTTGGCCGGTTTGTCTTGACACATAAAGGAGCGTACGATACGATGGAGTGGGGTACTTCCATCTGCATCTTTCGCATTCAGGTCTGCCCCTTTCTCGACGAGTAATTCTGCAATCGCCATATCGGTCCCGAATGAGAGCATGGCATGGTGGAGTGGAGTGCTTCCTGTCTTATCGCTGGCCTGAATATCAGCCCCCATCTCAAGTAACACTCCCACCATTGCCTGAGCTTTGGCTGTTGCACGATGAAGAGCTGTACATCCGCTGTTATCCTTGGCATCAATGTCCGCACCATTGTTGATTAACAGTCGCACAATGGAATCACTCCCCTTTTCCCAGTTTTCAGCCAATGCCGCACGATGGAGTAATGTCCATCCACCGCTGCTCCTACTGTTTAGGTCTAACCCTGCTTTGATCAACAGCCGTAAAATCGCCTCATTTCTTATTGCTGACGAAGCCGGCGTCTCTCCTAAATTATCCCGAGTTTCAATCCTGGCTCCTTTCTCGATCAATAGCCGTACTGTCGGTTCATCTTCCGAGCATATTGCACAATCGAGCGGAGTTCCCCCATCAGAATCTTTAGCCTCTATGTCCGCTCCTCTCTCGAGCAACAGCCGTACAGCTGCCTCGTTACCCTCTATCGATGCATGATGAAGCGCGGTCCATCTTGTTGACGTCCTGGCTTCAATGTTCGCTCCTTTCTCAACCAACAACACCAAAGCCTCCAAATTGTTCGATGCTAGTGCGCTGTGAAGTGGGGTATAGCTGTATCTATCCTCAGCTTCTATATTTGCCCCTTTCTCTAGCAACAGTTGTATCGTTGAATTGGTAGAGCGCCACCCTTTGGCCGTGCGGTGCAGAACAGTCTGTCCGCTTCGGTTTCTAGCCTCGATGTCCGCTCCATGCTCGAGTAAGAATTCCACTATACCATCGCAACCACCCACAGATGCAATGCTGAGCGCCGTATCGGACTCGCCGTACGCAGCGTCACGGTACTTGGAATTAACATCCGCTCCTTCGATCAGCGAGTACTGCACAGTCGCTTCCAGCCCACGTTCTGCACCCCAAAACAAGGCTGAGCTGCGACCCCATTTCGTGTTTTGACGATACAAATAGGAATTGAGGAGATAGTGCAGTCCTTTATTTGTTCGACAGAGCGAATTGATATCACATGATGACTCAAAGTACCCTACTATGTGTAGTAGTGTCTCATTAGGCAGATTGTCAAGAAACAACCTTTGAGTCTCGGAGCGACCACGGATCAACTCTTCTGTCATGGAAAATGGATTCTCTTTGAAAGGCTTGCAGGTGGCGCAGGTAAGAATATATGAATGACTTTTCAGGTTGCAGATTGAAGTGGCATGGGAGCCTCAGCCTGGAGCTAGTCAAATTGGAGCTAGTAAATCAGCCCTGTATTGAGTCAGCACTACCCAAACAAGCAAACGGTGTACACCCACGTGACTTGGGATACCACCCGAATCCTCATCACGTGGATGCTCCAAATAAGATGAGCGGTGGCAGCGCATTAACCAATATCAAACCCCAGGAGAAGATTTCACGACCATGAGAGCTGATTTAATTGTGAGATGAAACTTTCAAGATGAAACTCGAATCCATTACTTCAACTCCAGCGAGCCACCATATCAATGGTTGACTAGGTACTTTGCGACTCCTGGTAGTATGATTGCAACCAGCGTTGCCAAGCCGTTAATCAAGGTGGCTGTGCAAGAGCGGCGAAATCAGAAATGCGTTACATCAAAGCAGGAAGTTTCTACTTTATACAAAGAGTCTTGGTAGCTAGATCTTGCCTAGCTCATTGACCAATGTCTGCCGCTGCCGGCCGTCAACAGAAAAGCAGAGCAGTGCTTCGGACCCTACGATACGGACAAGTGCTCGCGAGTTTCTTAAACTTAAAGTGCTACAAAATGTAGTAGCTTCGAGATTGCCGTCACCCTGGAATATCCAGCCTCGCATAACTAAGGAGGGAGTTTGGGTGATTTAGATCTTCGAGTGATGCATCGTAGATACAAGTTACGAGACCTGGTTAAAGTGTGCTGAGAGCTCGATCGCATATGCAAGTGTTTTAAAAGAGCCTCAGCCAGCCTGATATGAAAGCTGACTAAAATACTATCTAAATAAGCTGAAGATCTCCCTCCAAGTTGCCCACCTTTGGCAAGAGACAAGTTGACCTTTAAAATTTAGAATTATTCTCCAGTCATAGGAGGCAAGAGTGGAGCATCCGATATAAGTTCAATTATACAAAGGGGTTGCTTATTTATAGAGAGAAAGTTCTGCGTATACAAGAGAGCATTATTAGCTGGGATAGCGGGATTTTCCCATTCTGCCTCGAGCGTTGAGATTCTGCAGGGGTGAGATCCTCCTTCCACTGACAACTTCATCAACTGGTTGTGGCTTCAATTAGCTGCCGCCACACCACATGCCAATTGGCTCGACACTTTATCCAGTCCGCTTCCAGACATCGCCAAGGTATTTGACAACGTTTGGAGCATCAGACTTGCCATGGCGGGGAAATTGGTTTGTTATCTTTCGGTGTACACTTCACTTCTCCTCCTTCTCTCTTATGATGTTCTTGTTTTTTCTCAGCGCAGATGAATCATCTTCCTGTATTTGCTTCAAGTAACTGAAAGTGCTTTTATGCTTATCAACTTGTATGTTCTTCTGCGTCACGTTCACAGAAAATATAGAAAGTACCAGTCATGAAGGCGCCCAGCCTGATCAGCCTCGCGCTGTCTTGCGCAATTCTCCTCCATATCCCCGCTATACGAGCCGACGAGTTTGTTTCCCTCGGACCTATCCTTTCAAAGATGACTCAACATACATGTGTCACCGACTGCTTACAATACACCTCCCGCATATATCCCGGACCCTCCACAAGTAGCGATCTGGGCTTTGGCATGAAGTGCGGCAAGCCATATGCCGCTTCCTGCTATTGCGCAACTGCAGTGGCCTCGGCGTCTGTTGCAGCAGCGTTCATTACCGCATGTGCTTCATCCTCCTGCTCCGCTGGGGATATCAGCTATGACATCTCAGCAATAGAATCAATATATGCTTCTTACTGTATGGCCCAGGGATTTACTCAGCCAGGGGCGACAAATTGGTACAATGCCGCCGCCGCGACGACGACGTCTAAGACACAGACTAGTTCGACGAAAACAGCGAGCTCCGGAGCGACAATAACTCAAGTAACAAGCGCATCGCAGATTTCAGCTGAGTCTGAGACGACAACATCGCAGGGTACGCAATCACTCTCACTCCCGCTAATGAAAGTGTCTATCGTCGTTCTTGGCGCACGGTCCCCTCTTCAAGTTACTGCTTCTTCAGAAGCTCAAGAGAACTGATTCACTCTGACAACAATTTAGAAACCACTGCCCAAACAACCCCACCGCTCGTCTTTACCTTAGGCTTCGGGTACAACACGCCGACTAATGTAGACGCACATGTCGGGTTGCCGCAGTCTCAGATCATAGGTTTGGGGTTGGGGCTGGCATCGGGGTGCCTGCACTACTGCTCGCATTTGGTATCTCTATCTGTTGCTGCGTGAAGAAACGGAGGCGAGCGCGTGCTCGTTTGGCAATGGATGGAATTGAAGCAACCTCGGGGACTGTGCCTGAAAATGCGAAGCCTGAGCTTGGTGGGAGAGACATCGGACAGCAGGCTTGGAGTTCTGAGCTCCCTTCACGACAGGCTTGGGGGACAGAGCTCCCTACACAGCCAGCTTGGAGCTCAGAACTCCCTTCACAGCCAGTTGCGGGATATCATAATCCTGTTAGTGGGTCGTATGTGTATGAGATGGATACTCAAAGGAGGAGGGCGCAGCTACCATAAAGGTGTGTCAAATGTCGCACGGAATTCACATCCTGAGGTTGTGTCAACGACACAAAAAGGAGAAGCCGAAGTATCTACATCCGGGCAGCCAGTACATAATTCTTAATTTGAACGCACAACTGCTCGAAAAAATGCAACCTTGATTCCCCCGAAGAGAGTGCATCCCCCCTTTCTCCCTCCACTTTTCTCGCTTAATCCCCTGAAATCTCTCGTCAGCCGCAACTTAGCTCTGCTGCTTAGCTTCCCGCTAGTTCATCTCAGTGGTAGAAGATTAACAGAAAGGCTCAACACATGCGTTAAAATATGGGTGGTCTACTCTGAAATCGTTACTCAGCCTTTCGGAATCGTTTTCGTGTTGCAGCCGAGTTAAGCAACGATGAACCATTTTCTAGAGAGGACGCAAAAAGTGCCCTTCGTTGTAGAGAAATTCCATTTCGGTACCTGAAATGCTCCTAAACATAGCGCTCAGTACTTACAATCTAGGACGTTATACGTGGCTATGCAATTGCTCTAGACTTATATTAAATGTAACACAATCCCCTAAATCTTCTCAGCCCGCCACTCCAGCAATTCTATAGAGCAGGACATAGTATCAGGATGGTCGATACCGAGCATCTGCCCCTGTAATATTACACGTTCCTCTAATAACTTCAAAGTTTCTTGTATTCGACCATATTGCTTCTACATAACGGTTAGGTTCGCCATGCTAGTCAGCGTGTCTGGATGCTCTGGCCCAGCACCCTCTTTCTTGTCTCTATCACCAGCAAAAATAAGTTCTCGGCTTTCTTCCATCGTCCGTCACTATAGAGACACATCCAGTATTCACGAGACCGAAGATAAAATGCAGCGGAAATTACGGCTGAGCAGCTACTTTGGAGACTGTTGGAAATAATTTATTCTACAAGCTCTCAACTAGCGCCACCTCTCATTCTCAAAACCAGGTGTAGAGTAGACATACTTGAAATATTGTAATCAGCTAGTAAACGCCCGTCCTCTAGCTGTTTGCCGGTAAATATGAGTCGTTGTGCATCTGGTGGAATGCCTTCTTTCTTTGTAATGGCCTCTTTGAGCACCCACACGCTGGATGCAAGGTCAATGTCATTTAGCGTAATGGTTTTGCTATACACATAATGTTAGCATTGAGAACCAAGTTCAGCAAGGGAATATAGACACCTACCCAGTCAAAGTTCTGACAAATATCTGCACAAATTGGGAGATCATATTTCGAGGAGCACCAGTATACATTAAAATAACCTGGCTCATCCCATCAGCGCCCGCTTTCAAATACTTATTGTAATAGCTCAGCCGCCGCCCATTGTGTAACGATACCCTCTTCTCGTCAACCAACAAGACTTGGTCTTGAACTCGTGCAGACCATATGTCTTTCAATCTGGATTTAACGTGGTATGCAAGGTCGGTTGAAGAGAAAGACAGAATAGTCTCTTTGGTCCCATCGTAATCCTCAAACTAGAACGAAATTAACGATTGAAGTGGCCATCGTGGTTGAAAGTAAGGAGCACGTTGGAGGAACTCCTCATACCTGAATGCGAAGGCGATACAAGCTGGGCAATTTCTCGCGGACACTACCGATACTGGCCTGACTGGATGATACCGACGGGCGTGTGTCAAAACACTGCACCACCGTGTGGTCTCGGACGTTAAGATCAGCTATAACTTGATGATCGTCGAGGACTCGACCAAGATATAGTAAACGCTGTTGGCTAGCAGGAATGGACCCTACACCAGCTTCAGTGACTGCGCGAGTAGCTCTCGTTTGTAGTTCCCTCGTACCTTCTATTTCCACGCGTTGCTTCAGCTTCGCAACAGTATCCGACGTAGCAACCTCTAGCATCAGAGTACTCTTTGGCGTGCGAACACATATTTCTGTAGTCATCTTTGATTGTCTTGAAGGTAGTGAGCGGTCCGAGGGTGAGTAGTTCTGTAGAATTGAGAAGCGTCAACGGCGTGGAGTCTTGAAGTTTTGCCTTGCCTCCGAAAGATGGCTTAGCAAGCCACCGTTCTTGGGATGTCAAAGCGTCGGCCAATTACTGCCTCGCTTTAATTTCGCCAGACGCCACCGGTCTTTGCAGCGAGAAAGCTGGCTGCGCCTTTCGGAACTTGCCGGCAACACTTCTGATGGCGGGAGGATTTACGAGTGCATATGTTGATGTTGGCAGCCTAGTTGTATCAGAGAATCGTTCAATCTCCCCCTCTAAGCATACTCTACCTACCTTATGCCAATCTCAAGATGAGCGAAGTGACAGATGCGCCGGTACGGCCTGCTGAAGTTCCCGTTCGCGGTCTCCGAGTTCTGTCTCTGGGTAAGTCTGTGCCTACAGCCGCTTAACCGCACCCAGCTGAAAAAAAGGCCAAAGACGGAGGTGGGATAAGAGGCCTATCAAGCCTACTGGTTCTGCAGTATTTGATGAATAGCATCGACGCAAAGAATCCTCCTAAACCATGCGAATTTTTCGATATCATTGGTGGAACGAGCACTGGAGGGTGAGCTTTCTTCAACTCTACTCTTGCCCGATTAAGGCTCTGACAAGAATTGTATATAGGCTCATAGCAATCATGCTCGGTAGACTAAAGATGACCGTTTCAGACACCATCGACGCTTACATCGATCTATCGGAAAACGTGTTCGCGCCCAAACATCGATTCAACCCGGTTGCTAAGTTATGGAATAAAGCCAAGGTGAAAGGTAGTTGCGATAGTGCCGCTTTGGAGAAGGCAATTAAAGCCATCGTGGTGAAAGCACTTGGCCCTGGCCACGAAAACGATGTTTTTGAGGAAGAAAGCTCCCCGTGCCGAAGGTCAGTATCTGAGGAGTTGTGGGTTATGGGTTTTGAATTCCTCGCTGCTGACGTACTTGCTAGCTTTGTTTGTGCAATTCGCGCAAATAAGAGAAGCCAGACAGAGCCAGTGCTCTTCCGAAGCTATGCTGCCAAAGGGGCTGACGATCTTCGACCTGCCATCTGGGAGGTAGCAAGGGCAACATCAGCCGCCTCGCTGTTCTTTGACTCTATGACGATTGGAAAGTATGGGGAAAAGTTTGTCGACGGCGGTGGAGGTTTCAATAATCCGGTCCAGCAAGCACTGGATGAAGCCTTGGCATGCTGGAAGAACCGAGACATACAGTGCATCATATCCATTGGCACTGGGAAAAGCTCACTCAGAGCCTTTGGAGACAACCTAATAGAGCTCGGCAGAACACTTGTCGATATTGTAACTGAGGCCGACAAAACAGCAGCTCTATTTGCCCATACGCACCCCCAGTATCCGCAATACGACCGGGAAGGAATGGCAACAGTCCTGTATCGGTTCCAAGTAGAACAAGGGTTGGAGGACGTTGGAATGGCAGAGCATAAGAAGATTGGGGATATGATTGCGGCTACACGAATCTATATGATGGATGCGGACCAAGTTGGGAAGAAACAATTGAACGTTTTCGGCGCCTTGATGGCAGGAGGTTGTAAGTAACGAAGCCTTGAAGCAATGCCATTCCTTAACATAGGCATCAGCAAGATTGAATGAACATGTCAAGATCAGTAGCGTTTCTCTAGAGCCTATGGTTGTGCGATACATTGAAAAATACGCAGATATTCTGCAGTTCAAATCTCCACAACTTCTGCTCTCAAACGGAAAACCCGATTACAGTTCAGGAACTGTGTGTCTTCCAACCAGACTGCTTTGCAGCCCCGAGGAATATTGCCTCTCCAAATCTTGGATACGCCTGACACCTCCACCAATATGGACTTGGGTCCTATCTCGGTACAGAGGCGACGGGACATCCGACAATCGACTAAAGCGCATCTCAGTTCAAGAAGCCACATGGTGTAATGATTTTGGAGGGTCCTTCGCAATCGAGGTTCCCGTCATTGATGTTTGGCGAATTATAGCAAGCTACAACCCCTTCTTCACCAACTACACTAGCATGCCAAACACAGATACCGAGATCCACGTTCATGACTTATGGATAGGTATACCCTCAACACTTCATAGTCAGCCTCTTCTACATATGACGCTGCGCCCAGAGACGGCATTTGCGCCATACGATCGAGCGATTGTTCCAAGCGAGCAATTTGCCACGGCAATGTGCGGCGGGCCAGGCCTTTTTCCAGATCGAGGGTGCGCGGGTAAACTATATTCAAGCAGAGAAGCGGGATGGGAACTCATCAGAGTTCCACTCGCTTTTGCGTTTTCCCTTGTTCCAGCTCAGAACCGTTGCTTCTTTGAGACGCATTGGAGCTGGATAAGGATGCAGTCTCTCAAAATGTTAACTGTTTGCCACTTCTTGTGGGATCACGCCGATGCCATCGACTTGAACGAGAACAAGGTTCCCGTCAAAGTCGTATTGGAAGAAGTTGTTGCCAATCTGGATACTAGTCGGGAACGATTGGTGTCTATATCTGCCGGTTGGCAAATTGGGTCTTTGTCAACGTTGGCAGAAAATGCCTTGACTAAGCTCCTGGAGTCCACAGAGGACGGTTTCATAGAAACTGAGGATGCAGTGGAACTGCTAAAAAGAGCAGAGGAGTATACAAACAGTGATACTGCACCTTGGGACGAAAATGGGATGAACAGAATCGTGGATGACTGGACAGGTCGGTTTGGTGCCGAGCTGGGTCGATGGATTGCACTTAACATGACGACGAAGCTTTTAACCAACATGATAGATGCGATGACATTTCCAAAGAACTTTGATGCGTTGCTTCGGAGCGGGAATGGCAACTGCTTTATTGTTTGATTATAGAAACTGCTTCCAACCGATCGTCCCCACCTCCGTCGGTGAACAAAAGCCTGCATAAGAATGCCACCCAAGCCTCGTCCTCGCCCCCCAAGGAACGCGGCGTGTTGCTTATACAGCCAGAGCACATTCTTTTGATCTGGCATCGTATGTTTGAGGCTCTCCCGGCAGGGAGGCCTCTGCAAGAGCTTTACTGGCGCGGTCGCTCATAAGGTACCTTATGGGGATGGGGACTGGAACGACTGAGTAGCAACTTTCGTGCAGAGCTAAAATTAGAAACGTGGCTGTCTGAGAAATATCTAGAATAACCCCATACTTCACGTGACATAGACATGATTCGTAACAGGATACGACCAGCATTGCTGTAAATACAATATAGGGTAATGACGATAAATCCCTCCTCGGTTATTGAGGTGCTTGGTATTTTGTGTACCTCACCTCTTTTGTCCGGATAAATCCGGCAGGCAAGTTTCCTTGTGCTCTATGTCTTCAAAACTTGGAGCTATATTTGAACTCAATAGAAGTTCTATACTACGGCCCGAACTTTAAGGACAGGTTGATAGTTATATTATAGTAGGGGCAATAGCTACAGTAGCTTTTGACGCTCTCAATGGGACGATCAATAGCGTAGTCAAACTATAGTATTTTTCTGACTGCAAGTCGAGCCCTTGTAGAGAAATAGCTAAAGAACAATGATAAACCAATTATAACTTAATATAAGTTATCTATGGAGGAGAGAGCTAACCACCAAATCGCCAGTCCTATATGTTATGGTATTCGTGATCTGCAACTGTTTTCAAATTGCGGACGAAAAACCAAGTGCGCCAAACAACAATCCTGACCTCCCCGATCACATGCTGACAATTCGACAACGTGAAGTAAATCAACTCGAGAATCAACTCGAGAGCCAGCTCAAGTAAACCCAGAAACTCCATCAAGCCCATCAAATCCAGCAGAATCAAAAATCTAAGGAGTTGCTGTTTCGAAATCACCTATGATGACGTGATGAACAGTCTCGTGGCTAGAGCTGCTGCTTGATCAGCCCTGCTCCAAGTCGCTATTATCTCCAAAGCCATCCTCAAGCTCTACGAAGTCCGAGATGTAGAAGTCTGAGTCTGACAACTCTACTTCCATATCAGTGTCCATGCGACTCTCATCACTTCTTTCTGCTTGTTCGTCGTCATCGTCATCTCGGCGCCTAACCTCGTTGTCAACCATCAGCTCGTCTCTGATCTCCTCTGCCTGCGACAAGTTCGTAAACTTCAGTGGCTCTACGACAGTGCTAACACACCCGACCGACGACCGGGTGTGAAGTCCCCCACTCAAGGTATGCCCAGGCTCAACATTTGTGTCAATATCATCGTCCACATTAGCACAAAAGGAGCCTGGCTGTGTAAGAACAGAATTTCTCAAGCGTTGAATGATATCTCTGATATGACCTCCAGTTTGACGGGTTGTGGCAAAGGTTCTGTTGACAGCACTTGTGGAGATAGGGAGCTCCAAAGAATCGGCGGCAGAGAGCAGGGAGGCGTCGTCGTGGTCGTGGGGTGTGCTTACACCATCGCCGGACACATCAGACTGGTCATCCAGAAGAAAGTTACCTTCTATGTCCAGAAGACTGTTCTCTATTTCGTTCGAGTCGTCATCTTCAGAAACAGCTTTTCGAGAGCCTTTGTCATCTGACACAATTTCATCGCTGATTCTGCAAGACGTGACACTGTTGCTGCGGTCATCATCTGTGTCTATTTGAGCTAGCTGGGCGAGCCAAGCTGGGCCCATTCGATCTAGCACGGCTGTATAAGAAGCGAAGCGCTTCCTTTCGCGATCACATTCAGGTGACGAGTTAGATCTTCCGCGTAAGGGTGATGTCGAAATTTCATCCAGATCCTCCTCATCTTTGTAGTCGTTAGTGCGATTGAGGTCATTGAGACTCCGTCTCTTCTCCCCCAAACATCGTGGTCTTACTGGTGATATTTCCTGATGGAACGACATGGTATCCAGATTGGTTTCTGAATTCTGGCATTCTGGAGTCTTAGCCTCTTTAATAGTAGTCAGAGTCGACTCTCCTTTCCTTGTTCTTCTTCTCATTCCTTTGTTGGGATGTCTTGTACTGGAAGATTCGCCTACTGATGAAATGTTTAGAACAGGAAACATGGCTCTTTCAAAGAGCTCCTTGTTATGTACACAGCCGAAATGTTTCCCTATAATTGATTCGAAAAGATGGGTGACTGTATGCGCCTCAGCTGAGCGTAAAAAAGAAACCAGAAACTTGTTTTTACATTTCGTTGTGATGATTCCCTGTATTAGAGTATAAAATGACAGCTGTGGGTTCGCAGGTTGGCCTTTTCCTCTCCTGATCCCAGGAATTAGGAGCACCTCTCTTGACTTTGATGGATTGACAGACGGGATAGGTGGAAGTTTTTGGCCTTGAGCACGGCGAAGTAGAACACCAATTGTCTTGGGAGTACAGTATTTATGAATTGCATCCTTGGCTTTTCGTACTATAGTAACGTAAAGGGAACTTGAGATAGCATTGTGCGGGTCCCCTCTTCGCAACTTTTGCACGTCGCCTCCACTTCTAATATCCTTAGCTTTGGGAAATTTCGTGCTTTTCTTGCTGCTCGGGCGGCGCAGGCTCCCATATGGCTGCAGCTTCGACGCTGCCTTCTGAGGCGAAACGAAAACACTAGTCAAATCGAGCGTGTATGATTCAGAGACGACCGTGAAACCTGCTGGTGTACCGACCTTGGGACCACGAGGGCGGCACGATGGAACGGCCATAAGTACTTGTGGTTACTTGCGGTCTGCCATAGACGGTATGGCTGAGTTAAGGTAACGTTAGAATAAGGATAAACAAGAGGAGCAAATACAAATTGGGAAATGATCCAAAAGCAATTTTTTGGTAGCTCCATTTCATATTTCATATGTCCAATTTTGAGGGAAACACATATGGCCACTCATTTCCATCATGAGCCGATAGACGTCAGTACCCCCCTCCCACAGCCCTCTCTCCAATTTCTCGAGTTCTTCGTAAGTCATGGAAGGTTCTTCAACAGCATCGGGAAACCGCTCCCTTCGAGATTCTTCAATGAAAGCCGGGATTTCGTGCATGACAGGAAAGTCGGATTTGTACTTCACCCTCAAATCACCACTTGGCCCTTCTTCGCAATGATGGCGTTGACGAAATCGTCGCTCGATAATACATGGCGGCGATGCAGAACCTTGGACAAAGTGAGTCTCCGGTCTAGCTACACGGGGATGCAGCTTTGGGAGATTGAATGCGATGTGAATTTCCGGTTGGTTCAGCACTCGAGACCGAGTTTTCGTATGCACTGCCAGAGTAGAAATGGCGTGATGCAGAGCCAGGCGTTCATTGACGAAAGACCACGAGGTTGGGCCGTCGTGGTCCAACCAGATATAAAGATTTCGAAGATGCTGCAACTGACAGACAGCCGGCCAAAGACGTAGCCATTTAGTGCACGCTTTTGAAACTGTGCTCATGTGATGACTCGTTTCCGGAGGTAAGGTTTCATCTTCCTCCAGCGCTTTATAGAAAGCCAGTGGAAGTCGGAGGGTAATATTGAGGTTTTGAATACGGGGACTTGTATAATTCCACAAGTTCCAGGAATGCTTTGAGACATTATTCAGCCCATGTGACTTTGATAGAAATAGGTCTAAAGTATCTAGATCCGTGATACTGATGGTTGTTACGTCGGACATAAAATCGCAGACATCGAGAAACCTGCAATCGGGGAAACATTGTGAGCGAATGAGAAGCGTAGGCAGGAACCAGGAGGTTTTCTCTTTACATTTTCTTGCACACGAGAAGAAGTTTACAGACTTGATTGCAGCCACGCTCATGCGAATCCATGTTCTCTGAAAAGGCAACTTCTTCGCATTGCCAATGTGGCCCCCACGAAGATCGCAGCCGACGGGCCCACTGAGTCTCCGACGAGCCTTCGCCGAACGTTTGACGCTCGCGACCGTCGTGATGGTCATCTCCCATATTGGGCTGAAGGCATACCGACTGACAAATTTTGCCCAGCTTCAAAAAGATGTGGACTTGATAGTCGATATCAAGGTTAGCGTATATTGCTCGACGAATCTCAGCCGGCGCGGAGAGCAGCTTGCTCTGACTCTGTGGGTGGATTTGGGCGTAATTCATGTCTGATCAAAAGATCGGTATCAATATGAGGCAGCAAGTATGTGAGAGGATGCAAAGCCTTAGAATGACAGATGAGGAGAGGGAAGGAAAATATGGTAGATGCAACTTTAAGAAGACATCGTTGCAGTGCGGCGTAGACTCTCGGCATGGGATTACAATTCTCCAATCGAGTACCTGCATGCTTTCCCCTGAAATTACCGGTTTTCAGTTGCTCGTCTCCGGCCTAAAGTTTAAAGCTAACTATTTATTCAAGATTATGAGATTAAGTTAGTCGTGCCCATATTGAAACACACTTCAAAAAATCGAATACTTGAAGAGAATGGCTGTATATTCTTTTTACTGACTCGATGCACGAAGCGAGACAAAACCTAAAAGCAAGTCAAGCCCTTTGGCTGCCCATTTCATGGATAGCCAGTTGTCAAATCTTTTTTTCATAAGCCAGTTCTCTCATTTTATCCTCCCGCATACCACGCAACTACCGGTCTTTCACAGATCACAGTTGAAGGGTCCATACTACGTTCCTCAGGAAACTACGTTCCTCAGGAATATCCGATCCACACTATGATCATCAATCAATCACAATTTCTCCCACTCGCCATCACTGCTGCTCGAAGATGAGCGACGAGACTTGGCGATAGCAATCTGCTCACTAGAAATCGACTGCTCATTGACAAGCTCAACAGGAGTAATGCGACCAGCCGTGTTCTTGCCTTCATGCTCGCCATGGATTTGATCAAGAGCAATCGACTTGGCAGGCAGCAGTTGTGTATGATCGGGATGGGTAAGGATTGAAGAACGAAGCTCGGATGTAGCCTTCTCGTCAGATCCCTTGTCCTCGGTTACGACTCCGCTAAAAGGCATATCTGCAGTGATCTTCTCCTGTGTACGCTTCTCATCCATGACCTTGTCAGCAACAGCAGCCTTGCGAACAATACCCATCTCTTTTTCCTTGATAAGATCAGTCGGGCCAGGCTTCTGCTCCAAACGCCACTTCAGCACACGATTTTCTTCCTCCAGACTCTTCTTCTCAGCTTTGAGCATGGCGACTTGAGCAATTAAATCTTTATTGTAGGAGTTGATAAGACGGTTCTCCTCAGGATCAAAGTCGCGGATGGTGCAGTCCAAGTCAGCAATGTCTTTAGCTGAGGATTTTGCGTCACCGTCAGTGATGCAGCCATCTTGAGAATGATTATCGAGTCTCTTCGTGATGGAGCTCCAATTGGGGCCAGTCCGGAATATAGCAGCAGCGAGTGTGGTGGAGCGTTTTTTAGCGGTGGATACCCGATTGAAAGCGTCGACAGTCTTATGTAGAGGCGCATCTGAAGGACTATCGAGCAGGAATTGGGGCAGAGTTTTGGGAATGTCTTGGCATGGAGTGTTTTCAGAAGGGACGCTCTCAGTCTTCTCTTCCGGAAAGTGTTCTGAAGAAACCGTGCTTAGGACATCCGAAGTAAAAGCAGACTCTCCAGTCATCATCTCTCCTTCAGCATGGGCGGCATCCGCAGCCTCCTCTTTGAACTCGGCTGTAAGATCTGAGTTAGTAAAACCACGATTGCTATATCCAGCATCAAAAATACCGCAAGTGGTAATAAGATCAGGATCCGAGAAAGACTTTGACTCAACAGTCTCCTCAAGAACACCACGATCAGTATTCGACTCCAGATAGGCCAAAACTGGAGAAGTAGGAACAGATTCAATAGTAGGAGTCAACTTTGATTTTGGGACGTTTCTAGACGTAGAGCTCTTAGGAGAAGCAGAAGAAAGAGCAGTGATGTTTGAAGAAGAGATCTGAGCAACTGAAGTCTTGTCTTGATTTTGAGCAACATCTCCAGGTGTTGATAGATTCTGAGGGCGCAGATTGGCGTTGGAATCTCTCTCAAAGTGCTTTCTCTCGGTGGCAGGAAGCGTATGACTAGAGTTCCATACCACGTATGGAAGAGAATTGATCGTAGCGTCTTGCATCACGTTGAGGTTCAAACTGCGTAGATCACTTCGAATCGCGAAGACATCTTCAGGGCGATGATCAGAGGCTACATCGACCTTAGATTTGAGCTCTCTGTCTGCTGTGCGATATTCCTTGCGCTTTCGCTCATCAATAGCCACAGCACTTAAACCATCCGAGTTCGGCTGAAGATTTGGAACAGTGCTACTCATCGTGCGGCCAACTCCATCGCAGCGCTTCATGACCTCTTCCGCAAGGTATGCAGTTGAAAATTTCTGAGCGAACATGGACTGCTGACTTTCAATCTCGCGATTAAAATCCTTAAGCTCTGTAGGTGTGTTGAAATTTGTGTGTCTCAAGCCCTTCTTCACACATGCTTGTATGTCAAAATTTGCAAGTGGGACTTTGCTGCCTCTAGAGGAGGGATTAGAGCAAAGGTTGGCGACAAGCTGCTCGACGGAGATGGATTTGACAAAACCACTGAGCGGGTATCCGTTGAAACTTTCGATGGTGTTGAGGACGTTTTGGATAGCGTTGATAACATCTGTTGTAGTAGCGCATGGATAGACTGCAGCTGCTGCACCGGAGGCACTGCTAGTACTACCAATCGGCTCAGTTGGCTTACTGCTAGACTGAGACTCAGATGATTTTTGGTAACTTTGCTCCAGTCGTGATGGAGAAACATTGTGTGGTGCATTTCCTCCAGAGTAGTGCTGAAATCTCATCCCAGCAGTTGAAGACAACCGTGGATCGGAAATAAAGCTGTCACCCATCTGTGGAAGGGGAACTGAATGTGTAAACGTGGTACTGATGTGCTCGGAAGCGCGACCAAAATCAGTTGGAGAGAACTTGTGAGTACACGGTCGAGGGATACCAGTTGTCTGCGGAGCTCCGCCGCCCGAGACAATATTCATATTGATCTCAGCTTGTGCTGGGATTATGAAGCTGTCGGGGTGGCGATGGCGGCGATGGCCCATAGATCGATGCAGCTGACTACGATGAGTTATTCTGGAAAGATGGTCGACGTGGCGAGCGGCAGCAACTGCGTCATCATAACGGGTAGCTAGATCGAACATCCGTTGGCCAGACATTTTGGTGCAAGGTTTTTTGGTGGAACGAATTTGTGTGTGTTTATAAGGTAGAGAGGTGGAAGGAGAATGTGTAAAAGGTGTCGAGGGCGTAGAAGGTACTTGCAACTGCGTGGAGATTTGTGTCTACGAAACCAAACTCGAAATTGAACGTCTCTGGAGACGATTTTTTGGATCTTTTGTTCTAGAAGTTGAAACCTTGCAAGAGGTCGAACTCTCCTCTACTTGCGAAGAATGATTCTGGAGGCGCTAGTGCTTGTCTAGTGAATTTTTGGACGAATTGCCAAAAAGTCACCGAAGGCGAAATCTGCCCTCATGCCATTCCGAGAAGACAGCAACACGAGAAGACCGCAAACTAATATTTGGTCGCACAAAAAATTCTTACTGCAGAAAGTCCGGGAGGAGGAAAATGACGACGAGTTGATAGTCAAGATCACTACGTTGAGAGATTTAGGTATGGTCGAATCAAGCTTCACATGCTTTCCTATATTCAGATAGCTATGCCAAGCTAGATTACTGGTTTAGTATTCATAAAATACTATTTATATACCACCAAATCCATCTCATCGACTGAGAAACCAAGATTCTCCCGCTTGGCCTACAGCACCGCAATCTCTGGTCCTCAGTTCTCTCACAAATCTACACATTTCCAAAATCGAGTAGCAGCCCCCGCCTGCCCTACTCTTCATCAGAAGAACTCGCTAACTTAACTTCGAATATAGTTTGCGATCGTCCTTAAACACCGACTCTGAGGGGAAGTACATTTTCCGAACACTGGGAGTCTTGCAGCGATGATCAAAGTTGCGATTCAAAGGGCTCAGTTGAGAAGAATGTATCCACTCTCTGAAATATATACATTGCGCACCTCGTTTTTATGTTCATGCTGCCCAGATATATACTATCCTCTCGCCGCGTATTTCCCTCCTCCTTTTTTCACATACTCAAAAGCTATATACAGCAAAAAGCGTTCAACCTCAATTTCTCCTCTTCTCCTCCCCACACCTTTCACAGTCCCTCGACAGCTGTCTACAGACACTGCGAGTAGTAAGGAGTGCTATATGTGCACACCCACGGCGAGACACAAGTATAGGGACCGTTGAAAACACCGGGGTATCCACCACACTGGCCCCAACGTGCTGCCGGAGGCAGGGTGCTGCTGGCGGCTGCTGATGGGCTGGTCGATGTCTTGGTGCTGCTGGTGCTTGCCTTCGTGCTCGACACCGATGATGAGGTAGTCTTGACACTGCTGCTGCTTGATGAAGACTTGGTTGTGACGGTGCTGGTTGACATCTTGGTGCTGCTGCTGGAGCTCTTACTAGTGCTGCTTGTCTTGCTGGTGCTAGTCGAGCTGCTCACGCCTGCGGGACCGCGAATATTGGACAAGCCGGTCTTTTGCAGGTTGGTTGGCAAGAGTGGCTGAATCTCGTTTACCCAGACACCGGTGTACATGCCTGCGGATCCATCGCTGGCCTTGCTACCGGGCTCAAGGGAACCCCAGGTAAGATAATCGGCGCAGCAAGGGCTGTAGGTACCCCAGAGTGGGCCGGCAGCCCAAGCGGTCCAGCCAATGTAGACGTCATTGTTCGCCATGTAGTTTACAATGTCGGCAATGTAAGGTGCGCATTGAGTGCCGTTGGAGCCGCCGAACTCAGTGATCATGGCCTTGAAGCCGTATTGCTGGAGCCAGCTGGTGAGAGGGGCAAGGGAGGTGGAAGCATAGGTAGTGCAAGCGGAGTGACCTCCTGAGGAGTCGGTGTCAAGGTATTGATGGATATCAAATGCTGTTCGGGTTTGTTAGAATTAAATGGAATAGAGAGGCAGAAGGACTCACCAGTATTGTTAAGAGGGTCAGTAATCTGGTACATGACGGTGCTAGAAGCGGGAGAGTTTCCAGTCCAGCTCTGAGTCCATGAGTGTCCACCCGTGTAGCCATTTCCTGGTGCGAGGATGCTAGGTCACGTTAGTTTGACTCTACACTTAAGTTTTACAGGCATTGGATAGGGTTAAATACAGTTGCTTGGCTCCCGTAGCACGGATAGCGTTGATAGCGGCTTGATCAAGCGAAAGGATGAGGTTAGTATCCATGTCATGAGGCTGATTCATGTCAGTTCTTCCATCTTCCACTCGACATCAAGCAAGATCAAACTTACCTCGTTCATCAAACCAAAAATGACCTTCTCGTTGGTAGCAAAACGAGCAGCAAGCGCACCCCAGAAAGTGGCAAACTGAGCAAGGGTAGCAGCAGTAACATCGCTCGTGTCACCAATGATGCTTCCCGTCGTGGGCTGCTGCGAGGGATCATTGTAGCGCATGTAATTGTGCGGGTCCAAGATGCAGTACACGCCCTTGGTGACAGTGATGTAGTTCACGGCCGCGGCAAATTCGGCGAAGTACGTCTCATTGAAAGTCGATCCCAGCCCGGTAGCAAGAGGGCACATGCGCTCCAGCAGGAAAGCGACACGGAATAGATTGACCTGACGATTACTTTAGCAAGCTTCCAAGCTCTATGCGTTCCTTGACACGGAACCGGAAGATGGGAACAAACATGGTTGGTGTCAACATAGATATCTATGGTAGCCGTGTTGATGAAAGCATAGTCAACTCCAAATCGTCCTGGAAGACCAGTTCCCTTGGTGGCAGTAGAACCTATACCAGACACGCATCATCAGCACACGTTTCCCAACTCACATCCGCACTGGTAGATCAATATGAAAGATGAACCCTACTATAGACACCGAACTCGCCACCACTCTCTGCAACACCAGCATAGAAGATAGTCGCCGTGGCCTGAGCGGCCAACACCGCAGCAGAAACAAGTGTCTTGAAGAGCATCTTGAGAACTGGTTGAGCACCGAAAGAGGGATGCAGAAGAGGTGGACTCCATCACCAGGACTTCCACGGGAGGTTATATACCCCTCTGCACCCTCATCAAACGCACACAAAAGAACGGAGGTACAATCCCACCCCGGTCCACGGACTGAAGGAGCAAGGCCACGAGAAAAACAAGCACTCAACCCAAAGCAACGCCAGCACGCCACCCGAGCGTTTCCCCTCCACAAAACGAGCTCCGACCCCCCGTCTCGCAACGGCCCCGCGAGCGCATTCGGCCTCGTCAATGTATAACCTTAAAACGCTCACCAGGTCGGGCATCGCTTGCGCTCTTGGCGGCAGGTACCGCCGTATCGGCTGAGATCTGGCGCCACCGTCCTGCGATGGTGATTTGCCCGCGGGCGCTGCTCAGGTCCTCGCTAGGTCCACTGCGGGGTGCGCAGGGCAGATGCGCATTTTTGGCTCAGGGGGAGGCCGGCCCGCTGCCCAGATTGAGGTTGCAAAGTCTGCCGGACTGCGGAGCGGAACCGCCTTGTCCGAGGTTGAAAGTTCCTCCGTACTGCGAATGCTATATTGCGGTTGATATGCTCGCCGCTGATATGCAGTTATATAGAGCAGCTGATCGATCGGGTTCGTATTCTGACCGAGGAAGCAATTGCTAACTAAGTACTTACCAAATGAGGAGGCTGATCTAAACGAGATCTAGTAGGGGGATTGCGACACGTGACTCGCCCTGGATGCCGCATTGGGAAGATGAGGGCTTGAACCATCATACTTCCAAAGCCATTCGCCCGCCCGGAAATTCTCATGATGGATATACACTCGGCTCATGACGCTCAAACTTCAGCATCCAGAAAATTAAGCAACCTCATCAGCTACCTTCCGGAATTCAGGGCCATATGCCATACAGAAACGAAGCAACGCAATAAGATGCGAAACCTTAGAGTGGGAAAAACATCACGGTCGCTGAGATTCAGGCAAACAGGAGGTAGGGACGGAAGGAGAAAGAAAAATAAAAGTGATAGCACGGGCTTCACGTGCATCTTCAGTCAACCGAATACAACAATCCAGGTTCCATGAACTCGATCTCATAGCCTCGTCAGAGTGCGTGCAAGAGCACAACTCCATCCTCTATTTCCTATCACCGCACAAAAATAAACATTATCTATACCTGATCATAAGTCATGTATCTTCAGACAGTGTCCCACGGACCATCCTCCCAGGCCTCCCCTCCGTTGCCTCTCACAACTTCCCGCTTCTTCTTCTCATCTACCGCCTTCTTCACAAGTACATGTTTTCTCAAGCTCCGCAAGCTCCCAGGCGGCGGGCCAGGAACATCTCGCAACTTTCTGCGTTTCTTTCGATCTCTCATGCGTTGGACGACAGTCTCAACATCTTCCGCTAAATTCTTCTCTCCACCCAAAACTTTTCTATCTCCCTTGCTAACTCGCACACTTCCATCGACAAGAAACGTATCCTTCCCAAGGTTCTTCAAACGCACATCAAAGAAAGGTAACTGCACAGCTTCCACGCAGTCTGGTCTGCCATCAAACCCACCGCCCCAAACGCCCCATTTACTGAACCCAGCCCAATTCGCGCTCTTCTCGGTCCCCTTCTTGCGTCTCGCCCACTTCCGACCTATGCCAAGGTAGACTATAAAAAACATACAACGGACGCAACGCCCACGACTGGGAGCACAATGGTGACGAACCAGCCGGTTCTGCTAGCCATGTTGGCAAGAGACCAGAATCCCTTGTCATTTGATGCGTATCGCTGAACCAGGAGTCTCGAGGCTGAGGAGCCAGAAGTAGTCGAACTTGCAGCGGGAGCAGTGGTTGTCGCAGAACCGACCACAACGGCCGTTGTATGCGTGGATGTGGAAACAACGCCAGATAAGGAGGAAGAAGTGCTGCCTGTAGAGTGTGAGGAAATGAGGGAGGTGGATGTAACGCTTGCAGGGCTGGTAGAAGTTGAAGAACTAAAGCTCAAGGAGGATGTAGCAACAGAAGCAGTACTCGAAGGGGACGTATCTGTAGCAAGGGACGCAGTATTAATACTTGAAGAACCAGACTCGGCGTAATTAGAGCTTGTACTCTGCGCGCTGGTATCGTCTCCAATACTGGAACCACTCGTTTGAACAGACATAAGAAAAGACTACGTACCTGACTTGGAAGAAGTTGATGACGAGGTTGACTGAGCAGTGGATGAACTCTGAACGGGAGTAGAACTTGGAAGTAAAACTGCATTTGCTGCCGCAGCAGAGACAACCTTGGGACCAAGAGTTGGCAAAGGAACATCTCCATTGACTCCCCAACCACCAGTCGCCAAAGGGCATGGCGGGGCAGCGAAGCTGGGGGTGTAACTGGATTCGGAAACACCAGTAGGATTAATGCTCTTCCACTGGTTCGCGAGATTGTTGAAGTCGGGGTTGATTGGAATTGGAGCTCCACTGTAGATTTGCCCGTTAGGGTATGTGACAATGCCATAATGATTGGTCTCTTCAACCCATTCGTAGATGATGCTCCCGGACCAAGTATTGATCATTTTGGGCCCAAAGATGGCGGCTTGGTCGGTGAACGGGCGAGGCTCAGGGACGTTGCAGCCAGTCTCGGAGAAGAAGATAGGGATACTATAACTTTGGGACATCTGTTGGAGATTGGTATACCCTGATGTATCAAAAGTCGCGTAACCGCACCACTCGTAGGAGTTCAGGCCAAAGAAATCGATAATTTGGTCAGGATGAGAGCCGCATGCAAGGTAGTTTTGCAACATGGGACGGAGTTCGGCAATATCAGCTGCAGAGTATCCGATAGGAATAGTGCGATATTTCTTAGCAGCCATGTAAGACTTCATATCCGCCACAGCAGCCTTGATATACGGCGCCGAGGGAGATCCAATTTCGGTATTGATGACCTCATTGCCAATCCAGAATCCTCCCAAATTGTCATAGCCTTGAAAGACGTCCATCACTTTTGCGAAAGCAAGAAATTGCTCTTCAGTCCAGATGGGGGCGGTTTGCACAATGGTGGTGTTGAAGGTGTCAAGATCAAGCCAGACGTAGATTCCAGCTTTGGCAAAAGCAGTCATGCAACCATCGTGATTAACATAGGGATTAACGTGATAGACACGGATTGAGTTGGTCCCAATTGTTTGCATCAACGCAGCGTCAAGTTGGCATTGTGTTGTGTCGACAAGAGGATCCTGTGGGGTTCCTTGGTATGCAACACCTGGTCAAGGATTAGCTGGAACTTCACAACAAAATAAAACTTCATACCCTTCAAGAAGAATTGCTGGCCATTTGCAAAGAACTTTGCGCCTTTGACTGAGATAGTAGGTAACGCAAATGTCGATTGAATCGCAACGCTGGCTAACAATGCAGCCCCAAACAGAGACCTAAACATGATGAACTTTGGTAACTGGATCCCGAGGCTGGGTTTGAGACGAGGATTGCCGCTTTGGTGGAAATGGATGATTAGATGCTTGTCGCAGGGGTTGACAGGACGCAAATGATGCAACGAGCGAGGATATCTTGATGACCAAGTTCCAAAAGTCTGCGCGATAATTCCAAGAGAAGCGTGAAGCAGGCAATACGATTCCGTGACGAGTTAAGAGTTGGCAAACGGTACTGGGCGCAACGGAATAATTATTTTGTCGATGTTGATGTTGCTGCTACTCAATGTTGATGCGGACCAAAGTCGAGATCGAATTCCACAGCCTGACCGATGCAACCCAACAACCAACTCAGTCCTCACGCGATGGGAAAGCACGACGCAAGTGAGGAGGAAGCGGCGAACAAGAACGATGACACCGGTGAAGCAGAAGGAAAGATAGAATGTGAGGGGCGGTAGCCCACATTTTGATAGAAATGCATCCGCAACCACAACGCTCCTCGCCGCAACCTCGCGCCAATATCGTCAGCCTGGATATGGAAGCTTTGCTGCAGGCGGCAGAAGCTATTCTAGTGGATACGGGACCCCCTTGCCCAAATAGAGTCACGTTCCGGGAGCTCATCAGATCTGCATCGTGTGATTGGGCCAAAGCGCGTTAGTAATCCTCGTTTCCCTGATTTTGGCTAAAAGCTGTCAAGGTGATACGAACGATAAAATTGCGCCGGACTGCAATGCTAGCAGAACGATCCGCTGGATGGGCTAGGTGAAACTAGATCCGAGATAGAGACAGATACTGTCTGCACCGTATAGATAACGTAGCGCCTCCTAGCGCTGCCGCGAAGTACGTGAGGGGCGTGAGAGAGACGACGTGTGAAGGGCTAAACAGGGCACGTAGCGTCGTGCGTCACACACAACACTACGCCGTTGGACGCAACTATGCGGCTGAACGACAGCGCAGCGAGAGGAGAGAAGAGAAGAGGTGAGGAGAAGAGAATGGTATACCCGAGGTTCTCGATGCTCATCTCGAGCTATCTCCATTCCCATATCAGTGTTGATGCGCGTATGGATCGGCCGACAAGCACCAAATGATCCAGGGGCCACCGCCGGGGCGGCTCATATATGATATGTATCAGTGCGACCAAGGCAGAGAGAGGGAGAGTGGAGAAGAAGCAATACGATGATGGAGAAGAACAAAAGCTTGCATGGTGAAGTGGGAAAGCAGGGGCAGGGAAATTGGACGCCAGCTTGTCGGCCGCCGTGCGCCACATCTCGCTAAAACAAGACTCAGATAGCGCATCTCGCGTCCAGCCACAAATGCGGGGCACAAGTGGCTGGTCCTCATCTACTACTGGAACCCCGCTTGACTGAATCTGCAGCTACTGGCTTCTGCATCGCATCTGCATCTGCATCCTGCACCGACGATCCAGATTCAAGTCGAGATCAAGGAAAACACTGCATCTGTATACGATGGCGGCATACGCCGCTACTGCCTGAATACGTATTAGAGTAGCCTTAGGGAGTAGACTTTAGGGAGTAGACTTACTACTTATTAAAATACTAAAGTAGATTTTAAGGGTATTAAATTTAAATTATCTATATTAGAACTAATTTAAGTTTTATAACTAGCTTATTATAAGCTATTTTTTAGTATCTTAATATATTAAAAGTATAAGGGGTATATTTATTATAGTAATAATATAGAATTACTATCTTAAGTTAAGTATAAAGCTCCTAAACTAATAAGACTATTTATTTATTATATAAAATCTTTAGATATTATAAAGGGTTTAAAGCTACTATATTACTAGAGTATAAAGAGAATAAAGTAATATAAGGTTTATAATACCCTTAAAATAAGTATATAATATTTATAAATTAGGCCCTTCTAATTAGTTAGGAAAGAAAAAGATAAATTATTCTTAGTCTAATAAAATATTATAAAATAGTAGTTAGCTAACTTATTATATAAATAGTCTAAAATTATTATAATATATAGATCCCTAGGATTATAAAATAACCCTTATAATCCTTATAATCTATAAGTTATATAATCTTTTAGATCTTATAAATTATAATATTAAGACTTTAATCTTATTAATCTATTCTAACTAATAGCTTTTTTATATAGTTATAGCTTATTAAGTCTTAGGGCTATAGTTATATATATAAGTTATAATATAATATACTATTAGGGCTACTATTTTATATATATAAGAATAAGAATAAGACTAGAATAACTCTAATAAATAGGCTATTAAGCTAAAAATATAAAAAATATAAAGAAAAAAGAAGAGAAAGGGAAGTCTTTTAGTATTAATATTATAATCTTACCTAATATAGCCCTAAGGCTCGGTAGCTAGTACGCTATAAGAGAAGCTATTAGATACTATAGTAGAGGTATTAACGAGTTATATGTCACGGGGGAACGACGTATATATAGTGGTTTAGCGGTGGAATTCAATAAGTTCGATAAGGAAGAAGAAAGGTCTTAGTCGGAGGCTATAATAAAATCAACGGGCTCCGCTAAGACGGGGGTTAACGTCGGCTCTAGCCGGCGCTACTATCTACTAGGGCTCGCCCCTTATATTACCCCTCTCCTCCCGCTCGTTTTCTATCGGAACCTAGGTGGAACTACCCGCTTCCCTCTCTTTAGAACTAAATTCGTGGAGTATAATAGTATAACTATTATTATCGTTAGTATTATTATTAACAATACTATAATTTTTCTTTTGATATAACTTATCGGCTACTAGTATTTCGTGAGCTTATAACGTTACTTTTTCCCCGCTCTTCTTCTTACTAGGATTAACTATAATTAAAGTAGGTTTTAAGAGCTCTATTTTGGCCCGTCGAAATCGTTCGGTCTCCGCTTAGTACTAATCGGACTTAGATAGCCGCACTTATCCACTACACCGCTTGCGCCCTCGCCGGGGTCGACTATATCGACTAAGCTATAAGTTCCGGGTTCCGCGTGTTTTTGGTCGGACTCCGCTAATCCTCGTAGTCTAATAGGTCTCGCTCCTACTAATTATACGCTAATAAGCGTAAAAACTATTAAAATCTATACGTAGAAATCGGACTCCGCCCGAAAATTGTCGCTAACCGCTTAGTCCTTAAATCGCCTATATAGCTTATACTATCTAGACTCAGTCTGCTACTAATTCTATATAAGTGCCGGTCTCCGCGGGTTTTCTATCGGCTAATACTCTTTTTAGCGCGGAGGCCTATACCGACCTCGCTAAAGTCCTTAAGGCTTAGAAGGCCTTAAAGCCGCTCTAGGCTTTAGGTCTACTCTCTACGTAATTTAATCGTTCTCCGCTAGTTTTCGGTCGCTAACCGCTAATTTAGTATCGTGGCCTCTAAGGTCACTACTACGGTTACGGACGTCGTCGCCTAGTAGGGTTAGACGTGAGTAATTATCGTTCTCCGCCCGATTTCCGTCGCTAACCGGTGGATATAGTGCTAGCGGCGTCCCTCCTACCCTAGTGCTCGGAGCCCGTCGTAGAAACCTATAAGTCCGTACTATTTCCGTCGGTGTCCTACCTACGGGTAGATAAATAAAATCTCTTCTCTTACCTCCCCTATCCTAATATACCATACTCCGTGAATTAACGCCCGTGAAATCCCTATCGCCTACCCTTTATTAACCCCTACTAGTTCCACTATTCTTTTATCGGAGATCGCTAATTTTAACTCTCTTCCCGCTTCTTTTCTTCTCCTATACTTATCTAGGTCTATCGTATATTTTAGTACTCCTATATATTACTTTAAATTCGTCTATAGTAGCGGTATCTAATAGATTTCCTAAGGGTTCCTATATTAGATCGTGGTAGGCCGTCTATTTAACTAATACTTCCCTACTACTCCCTCTCCCTTTTCTCTTAGTCCTAGCGTATAGTATCTTCTCCACTTACTATTCTTCGTACGACTCTAAAAGCTCTAGTTCCGGCTATATGTCGTCGGACTCCTATCTAGGTAAGGGGTCGCTACTCGCTAGTCGAAGTAGGTCGGTATAGAAGACTAGGTGAATATTGCCGGAAACCCTAGATAAGCGAATAGAAACCGGCGATAATACTTCGTCTACTATATACTTAGTATACTTTAAGTCTAAACTCCTCTTCGGGCGCTTTATTTAGTAGTTACGTAAATCTAGCTATACCTTATCGCCTTTCCGATAGATTAGCGCCGGTGTCCTGGTTTTATTAGCGTTTTCCTCTTACTTCTAAGCGGAGTCCGCTATATTTAACTAGTATAGGTCGTTAATTTCCTTTATTTTATAAACGAACTATTTAGCCCTCTCGTTCGCGGGAAGCGGGATATTATTTTCGGGCTCCGTTTTTAACGGTATAGGGAAAGGGGCTTCGTAGCCGTAAGTCGTAAAGAAGGGACTTATACCTAGGCCCGCGTGATAACGGCCGTTTAACGTAAGTTAGGCGGTGGGAAGCCACTTTTTCTAGTTAGACTACTCTTAATTAATAAAGTTTCTTAAGTATACTTAGACGTCCTAGTTTAGTCTTTCTAGTCCTCCGTTAGTTTATAGGTGGTATCCTAAACTAAGTCTCTATTATACGCCTATAAGGCGATAGAACGTTCTCTAGAACGAGCTCGTCTAGTTAGTACCTCTATCGCTTATAATCGCCCGTAGTATACTATAGTATCGAGCCTAGTATTCTATAAATCTTTTGGCGCACTCCTCTGCTTTTATACTGGATATCGCTTCTAATACTACGTACTTGCTTAGTCGGTCTTTAATTACCTATAGATACTAGTTACCCTAAGAGCTTGGTAGGTCTGTTATAAAGTCTATTAAGATCTCCTAGAAGAACTAGTCGGGAACTAGTAAAGGTCTTAGGAGTCCGTGCTTATATTCTCTCTATACCTTATTTCTTTTATAATAGTCGTAGTTTCGTAGGAACTGCCTAATATATCTTAACTATAGGGGCTAATAGAAGTTGCGCCCTAATATAAAAGCGGTAGAGTCCCTACTAGGATAGCCGTATACCGGGGAGTCGTGAACGGACTAAATAAGCTTAGTTCTTAATATATCGTTTTATCTAGTATCGGCGTCTATTACTTTATATTCGGTTTCCGACGAAATAGGGGCTCCTAGCACCTAGAGTTTACTATAGTGACGTAGGCGTCCCCTAGAATCGATACTATAGTCGCCTACTTAGACTTTCGCCTTAATTTCGCTAGGTATAGATCGGGCTCCGGCTTATATAGTGCGGAGGACGGCTTAGTATAGCGTGTCTTTTTGCACTATAGTGTCCTATAGGTTATTTAGTTCTTATTCCTAGAACGGGCCTCGGGAATCCGGCTATTGTCTGGCGGGGGCCGCGTCTATCTATATAGGGGCCTACTCCTCTAGTATAGTGGTTACTAATATAGTGGCTACTACTATACTCTCTTTGCCTCCTAGGTCCGGCTAGTCCTTTACGGTGTCCGGGTCGAGAAAGCGGCGGAACCTAGACTTTTTATCGTCCTCTCCTAGTGTGTCTTATTCTCTTCGTGATAGGGCGTCCGGTATAATAGCTTCGGTACCCGGTCGATATACTAAGGAGAACTAGAAGGAAGATAGTGTTTTATACTAACGAATTTATCGCTCGGATAGCTATCTCTTAGTTATAAAATACTCTAGGTTCTTATAGTCCGTCTAGATTATAAAGGAACTATACGTTTTTAGCTCGGGGGCCTAAAACTTTAAGTAGGACACTACTACTAGTATCTCCTTATCGTAGATATCGTAGTTAATCTCGGCTTAATTAAGTTTCTTCGAGAAGAAGCCTACTAGTTAGCGGACTCCGTTCCTTTCTTATAGGAGGGCGCCTCCTAGGGCGAACCCGCTATAATCCGTTTCTAAAAATATAGGAATAGTTAGGTCCTAGTGAGAGAGGACTAGGGCCGTATAGAATTTACCCTTTAAGCTTCGAAATACTATCTCCTATACTTTTCCCTAGGAGAACGGGGTGCCTTTGCCGGTAAGCGTAATTAATAGTGCGGCGAGCTTCGAGTAGTTCGGTATAAATCCTCGATAGAAGTTTAAAAACCCTAGGAAGCGGCGAACCTCTTTTTACGTCTTAGGGGCCTACTAGTTCTTTACTATATTAACCTTCTTTAGGTCGGGACCTACGCCTTTTCTATCGGTATATATAATAAAGCCTAGGTACTTAATTATTTTCTATACGAATTCGCTCTTCCCTATATCTAAGAAAAGCCCTCCGTCCTAAAGTTTACGGAGAACGGTACGAACCTTCTAGAAATAGTCCTCCCTTAACCCGCTAGAGTATACTACGATATCGTCTATATAGGCGGACGAGTATTCGTCTAACTATTCCTAAAGTAAACTATTAATATACTATTAGAAAGTAGCTAGAGCCCCTAATAATCCAAACGGGTAGACTAGCCACTCGAATAGCCTGAACCGAGTTCGAAAAGCTATTTTATATTCGTGCCCCTTAGCTATTCGTATCTAGTGGAACGTAGAGATAATATCTACCTTCGTAAGCCACTTAGCTCCTATAAGGTTTCGTAAGGTCTCCGGTATTAATAGTAAGGGGTACCGATCTAGCTTAGTAAGTGTATTTAGTGCCCGATAGTCGTAGTAGAACCTTAGCCCTCCCCGGGTTTCCGGACAAAAAGGATAGGGGCCGCCGCTTCTAAAGTGCTCTACCGGATATACCCCTTTTCTATTAGGTCGTTAAGGGATTTCCTTAGTACGAGTAGTTCGTCCTTTAATATACTATATAACGGTCCCTACGGGAGAGGGGACGGGGACCCGTCTAGTTATTAGTGGAGCTCGATATAGTGGTCGATACTAGGACGATAGGGGGCTAGCTTCTTAGATTCCCGCTTAGAAAAGAGCGGTACTATATCTTTTAGCTCTAGAGGTAGCTTATCCTCTAATTACTCGAGAGTTAGTTCTACCTTCTCTTTTAATACCGCCTCGATATCCTCTATAGTTACTATAGCTACCGTTATAAAGTCGTCGGCGTCCTTGTGCTCGAGGTGGTTTCGTCCCTCTACTACCTATTATTTTACTATACTATAGTAGTACCGATAGTTTTCCGGCGCGGTCCTAATTTTATTCGCGGCCTTCTAGGGGTTCCCTAGGATTACTAGAAAGGCTAGATTATTAACTATATAAGCGTAGACGTTCTAATTAAAGCCTACGATTTCTATCCGGAACGCGACGACTCCTTTAATCTTTCTATTCTTTATATTTTTAGATACGCCCTTTACTTTATGGCTCTCGCTACTTATATAGCGGAGACCTAGACCCTTAACTAGTTCTTTATTTATTATAGTATAGCACTAGTAACCTTTATTAATAAGGGCAAATATTCCGAAAGTTTTTTGAAGGACTATGTCTATATATACGAGGTTTCTATTTATAACTATCTTAAATCCCCCCTATCCCCTTACTAGTGCACCGTCTACCCTCGTCTCCTAATTTCGAGCGAGAGTTAGTCTTTTCCCGACTCTAATATAGCGGAATCCGTTAATTAACCGTCGTCTTCTAGTAAGGGTCCTGCCTATACTGAGTTGATAGCTGTGGGGCGTGTCGCTAGGGCGTAGATATAGTCGCGGATGCGGTGTCCGGCTGCTCTATAGCGGAAATAGAGTCTTTTAGTCCGGCGTCTCTCCCTTTCTACTATATTAACCTATTTCGCTCTCTACTTACTACTAGGGTTCTTACGTTCTCCGTTGCTTTATCCGCGCCCTCCTCTTATTTACGTCGGGACTATTATTATATCGCCCTCAGTATTTATTCTCGGTGCTACGGCTATACTATAAGAACGGACGGTTACTAGTGTATTTCCTCTAGGCTCCTTATTCTTCTCGTTCTATTTCCTATTAGCGGTCTTAAACTAATCCGTCTCTTCGAGGTTCGTTATAATTCGTTCTACCTCCTCTACGAACTAGTAGTAGTCTATTAATTTTAGTATAGCCGCCGTATATATTCGAGTGGGGTTCGAGAAGGTGTTTTATAGATATCCTATCTTCGCGTTATTATCCTAGCTCTCTCCGCCGGCACTTAGTAGGAGTCCGTTAAATTCTAGCTAGTATTCGTGCTAGGGCTAACCGAGCGAGTGCTTTAAGTTAGTTAGGCGTTCTAAGGCCTTAGCCTTCTTATTACTATCCGTAAAGATCTTCTCGAGCTACGTTAGGAAAGCTTCGAGGTCCTTACCTTATTAAGGGCTCCCCTTTTCCTAGAAGTACCTTATCCGGGCTCGTTTACGCGCGGGGAGCGTATCGTATATAGTGTCCTAGTAGTAGTCGGCGGAGAGCGCTAGTTTTGATACGGAACGAATACGGTATAAGCTCTTAAGTCGTAGGAGATAGTCCCGGAAGGTATCTGCTTTACTGTCCTAGGCTGCCGGTTTCTAACTCCTAGGAGCCGCCTCTTCTCGGTCGGGGCCCCGGTAAGACGTCAATAAAAGCGACTAGATAAGGGTTCTTAGTAACGCGTTTATAGACTCGTCCTACTCTTGTCTAGTCCCTCGGTTTCCCGCTTACTCTATAGCGGAACGCGTGTTTGTAAGCTTAGTTTCTAGTGTTTGCTATCGTGCGTATATATCTTAGATAACGCGTATTAGTTCTACCTTTAATATCTCCCGCTATAGGTTCTCGTTCCCCGACGAGTTCGCGCTAGTTCCTAGGGTAAACTCTATAGGGAACGGTAGGTTTTCTTCTAATTAATCGAACTTAATATCGCGGGGGAACGACGTATATATAGTGGTTTAGCGGTGGAATTTAATAAGTTCGATAAGGAAGAAGAAAGGTCTTAGTCGGAGGCTATAATAAAATTAACGGGCTCCGCTAAGACGGGGGTTAGCGTTAGCTCCAGCCGGCGCTACTATCTACTAGGGCTCGCCCCTTACATTATATAAGAATAGAGTCTACTAAGAGGGAGTCTAAGGAAGGGAGTTAGACTCTATAGAGTTAGACTCCCCTAGATAGACTCCTTATAAAGGACTCTATAAGAATAAAGGTTCTATATAATAAGTAAATAGTTTTATTCTTTAGGAGCTTTATACTTAACTTTAAATAGTAATTTATATTTATTAGTAATAACCCTTAGGACTATATTAAGTAATTACCCTATACCCTAAGCTACTACTTCTTAAACCTAAACTAATAACTAAGAGGTTTATTATAATTAAGTCTAATTTTTATATAAAATACCTCTAACCCTAAGCTTATTTCCCTAAGGCTTTTCCTCTACTTATATTATTTTAAAATAAATCCTATAATAGGCTAACTATAGCTAGTCTAAGTTAATACTAATATTATAGTATTAGGTCTAATTCTTATATAAAACTCCTCTAACCTTAAACTTATTTCTTTAGGGGCTTTTTTTTTACCCTTATTATTATAAGGGGCGAGCCCTAATAGATAGTAGCGCCGGCTAGAGCTAACGCTAACCCCTTCTAAGCGGAGCCTATTAATTTTATTATAGCCTCTATCTAAGACTCTACTTCTTCTTTATTAAACTTATTAAATTCTATTATTAAACTACTATATATATATTATTCCCCTATAATAATTATTCTAAGATAAATCTTATAATAGGCTAATTATAGCTAGTCTAAGTTAGTATTAATATTATAAAAAGGGTTTTATATTATATTTTTTATATCTTTAGCTTAAATAGCTTATTTATTAGAGTTATTTTAGTTTTATTCTTACTCTTATATTTATAAAATAATAGTTCTAATAATATATATTAATAGACTCTTCTAAACTAGACTTTACTTATATAAAAGTCTTATATAATAAGTAAATAGTCTTATTAGGTTAAGAGCTTTATATTTAACTTAAGATTATTATAATATTATTAGAACTATTATTTTATAAATATAAGAATAAGAATAAGACTAAAAAAACTCTAATAAATAAGCTATTTAAGTATTATAATTTATAGGTACTTATTAAATAAAAGTATTACGATTTACCCCTAGGAGATTATAAGGGCCTTACTTAGTTAATAGAAGTTAAATACCTAATAAAAGTAATAGTTATATAAATCTTTTTAGAGCTTTAGGATTTAGGGCTCTAAAAGCCTAGGAATCTAGGATCTATAAGAATAAAGGTTTTATATAAAACTAAGTCTTTACCTATTAGATAAGAGCTTTATATTTAACTTTAAATAGTAATTTATATTTATTAGTAATAACCCTTTATAACTATATTATATAATTAATATACTTTAAGTTATTATTTCTTAACCTTAACTTAATAACCTAAAGGTTTATTATAAAAAGGTACTTAGATACTATTAGGTAATAGAGATTATATAACTAATAGATAGAGATTAAAGGCTAATCGAGTATTAGCTAATATAATACTATTATATAAGTATCCTTTATTAGTAGAATAAGCGATATACTAGCTACTAATAGGGAGGCTAGGTATATATAAAGGGGTTAGGGGGTATAAAGACTCCCTAGAAATTAGTCTTTATTTAATACTATTAATTAGTTAGTTATAATTCGCTATTTATTTAAACCCTTATAGATACTAAAGGCGCCTTTATTTAGAATAATACTTAAGGTAAGAATAATATAGTCTATAAAGGGGTACTCTCCCTTAAGAAAATATAATCTAAATAGTTAATACTTATTCTAATAAATATAATTATATTACTTAAAATATTATTTTAGTTATAAGGTTTTAAAGGATAGATATATACTTATATATAATAAAGTCTATAATAAGGGTTTAAATATAGAGGTAAAGTCTCTAAACTAAGTCTTAGTATTATATAAGTAAGTTCTAGTTAAGGTATATTAATAGACTCCTTTTATAGGTCTAACTATTATCTCTAAATATAAGTATATCTATATATATATATAGAGGGTACTAGTATATTAATTAAGAGATAGTTATATTTTATTAAAAGCTATAAAATATATAAAATAAGAATATAGTTAAAACTAGATTAGGTTATATAACCGAGCTAACCCGATTAGGACGAATCCCCTCTATAAATACTAATACCTTTAAACTAGACTTTATCTATATAAAAGTCTTATATAATAAGTAAATAGTCTTATTAGTTTTAAGAGCTTTATATTTAACTTAAGATAATAATTCTATACTATTATTATTATATTACTCTTAAAAATACTCTCTAATACTTAACCTTTAACTAACCTTAAAACTATATAGTTAGTTATATATTATATAGAGTAGCTATAATACTAAGCTAAAAATATAAAAAAATATAAAGAAAAAGAAAAAGAAAAGGGAAGTCCTTTAATATTAGGTTTAATTCTTATATAAAACTCCTCTAATCTTAGACTCGTTTTCCTTATAAGCTTCTCTTATACTCTTATTATCCTAAGATAAATCCTATAATAGGCTAGCTATAGCTAGTCTAAGTTAATATTAATATTATAATAAGTATATAATATTTATAAATTAGGCCTTTTTAATTTAATTAAGAAAGAAAAAGATAATTTACTTCTAGTCTAATAAGCGCCTTTAAGAGGCTTATAGGAAGTTATAAGATTATAATTAGCTAACTTATTATATAGATAGTCTAAAACTATTATTATATTTATATTATATAATAAGTTTATAAGTAATAAGGTTTTATATAAGAATTAAACTATTTCTTAAGAAATCTCTTTTTTCTTTTTCTTTTATTTCTTTTATTTTACTCCTCTTATAAGAAGAATTAAGTAAAGAGGGTTTTATATAGGGGTAGGGGGCTTGGCGCGGGCTTGGCGCGAGATTTGAAAGTGTGGCTTATAAGTGTGGCAAATGAAAGTGTGGCCGAGTCAATTATAGCCGAGTCAAATTGTGGCTAGTAACCAGACGAAACCAACCTTCTTACTTCGTATTCAGGCAAAATCCCAGTTCCATGCGAGCAACCATCCAACCGTCTGCACCATGATTCGGAACGACCTCGACCTCGCGAGCCTCTCACGTCACCACCAGCCATGGCAATTGTGCCTGGTCCTCCAGCTCGCATTATCGGTCCTGTGCCAACTGGTGTAGTATCCGATGGCAACGTCTTTAAACACGCCTAGTTTGCAGGAAATCAATTGTCACACCTTGGCCCAAAGGCAAACAAAGGTGATTGAAGTCACCATTTTCGGAAGCCCACTCTATTATCGGTGGAGAAACAAAGAACCGCAAACACAAACATGCAGGATATCCGGTATCACGACGTTCGCACGATGGCGAACTCGAAAGCCATGCTCGTTGCCTCAGTATGGATATCAGCTTCAGTTTCCCACCTAAACTAGGAACCTATACAGCAGACCCCACCATCTCTGGCTTCACTCCTGTGGACCGCATATTTCCTCGACTCCGAGAGGGGGCGGATGCGAAATGCAAATTTGCGCGAGAAGTATATCAACGGCAAGTGCTCTATGGCTTCACAACCAGAGAGCTCACGGATCTGGACGTTATCACCGATAGGGCACTTAGAGGAAACTGTCTCCCCGACAGAATCCATCCTATCTTCGAGCGCAAAAACTGGCAAACCGCTCCACACCCAGATTGTCCAACTGCTAGAATACCTGATATGCCGCCAGGATTCGGCGGTAATGGCAAATGTATGGCAATCCCAATGAATTTGAATCATGTTTAGTTACTAGGCTGATGGCACCAATCGGCAGGGACCGCAGAAAATGACTTGGTGTGGGAGGCCATTTTTCCGTCGATCCAAATTGTTTCAATGTTCTTGGAGCGAATACATTATTTGCCGTGGGTGAGATTTTGTTGCAGTCTCCTCGCAGGAACAAATGCTGAAAACACAGTTTACTGCACTCCTGGTAGATTCAATCCCGGAAGAGTCGATAGAATTTAGAAAACAAGTGGATCGCAGCCGCATTCGACCAAGGGATCGAACACGAATGGAAACTGGATCTGATCCTCTAGAGATCGATGACATCTTGACTTTTAGTTGCCCCGTCCCACTTACACGAAAATTAAACGAATCTACAAAGCAAAAACTGGATCTTATCTGGGGTGAAATCTATAAAAATTTCGATGTACACATCGGGATTAAAGATACTACCGAGGATCCATGGGATCATACAGGTGCACCTGCACCAACAATGGGAGTTAGCATGACGACAGAGAGAACGGTTTTTATGTTTTACAGCTACGCGTTGATCGCGCCCTTGCTAAGGCATGATTTAACGGACTGCGAAAGAATGGGAGTGCAATATCACATAGCGACAATCATGTTCCATGAGCTTATGGTGAGTAGCCCTGAGGAAACACGCTGTATTTCAATAGTAATTCCATATCAGCATGTCTTGTACCAGATTGAACTACGATTGCATTACCGAAAGGGGCACTCTGTACATGAGCCATATTATGAAAACTCTGCTTCCGCAGAGTGTGGTTTCTCTTCCGAGTTTGCTGTGAGTATCACTTCCCGGGTAATGGGGCTCTTGTTCTGAATGACCAGGCTTTTGGCGCTTCGCCTTTCCCAATGATGATACAACATGGTGAAGAGTTTAAGTCTCCCGTTGGTTACTGGATTCTCACAAATCGCAATGCTGTAGACTGGGCGATTAGAACCGTGGAAATTGTCCTCATAGAGCCAGAGCTAGAAGAAAACCAACTTCTCTTCCCAATTAAGGCATCCTTGTTCGAAGATATGCAGCAAGTTGACTTTTGGGTCTGTCACCTCCTGGCTATGAGTGATATAGTGACTTGGACATTGACAGGAACTTAGAATGCAGGTATCGATCTATTTGGCTTGGAAATACTTCACAATCGGTCTCTCGTCGAGGGTGTCGCAATTAATTTTCGTGGCCTTATGCCGGACAACGAGATCAATATGGAGGTCTTTGAGGAGTTACTGATCGACAGTTCACGCTTCACGCAACCTATTGATAGTATCCTTCTCTTCCGGGAAAAACTGAAGGACCTGATTCGAAGCACAGGACAGGAAATGACGCCTGATCAGCGCAAGCTTATGGATTTCGGCTGGCGCATCATCCACAACTCTGTTTGGGAAGAAAGTTTTTGGAAATACAACAATTTTATGAAGGCATACGTCGAAGAAGTAATCCCTACACTCTCCTACGTTTTCGATACCTCGGACTCAGAGACCACCACAAAAACTCTAGATCGACTCGTCAACTTTCTTGAAACTACTCGGACCAGACACCAGAATGTCATTGATATCCTACTGATGATCGAGCATACTTCATCAATCAAAGACACTGCTCGGCGACTTAATCTCTTGAATTTGAATCGCGGTGCAAGAATCTATGCTGCAGAAGTGATGCAACTCGCCCAAGAGTCTGGCGTCGACGTTTTCACTCCCCAGTGGGACGAGGAGCTCATCGGCCTCGATTTTGCTCGCTTATGCCTCTACGATCAGAGCGTCTACTGGCGCGTCCCCAGTTTACTGAAAGAATCGGAGAGTTTAACCAAAGCATATGTCGCCATGGAAGCTGGTGGTGAGGTAGGTGATAACTCTCATTTTCAGTACGCGTACGATCTTGTCGCACACCACATCTTCAACCCGCACCCCGAAGCGACGTTGTTCGCCAAAATCTGTGCTCGTATCATCGCATCCAAATTCCCTGAGATGAAATTCACAGATCCCTCGATTCCCGAGGGACGTTTCCAAACGCTGGAGACTAGCCTCTCCTACGCACGTACTGCAGTACGGATTCTAAAGACGCAGAATGCGTTTCGGGAGAAGATGGTGGCGAGAGCGGCAAGCGGTTTAAAAGCGCGCTACATGGAGACTCTCGCCGAGAGCCAGCATGAGTATAAGACTTGGATGGATGAGGCGAAAGAGAGTGTGAAGAGGCTGGAGGGGTTGGTTGCTGAGAAGAATGCGAAGGCTGCATCGGCTTCAAAGGCTGCTAGACGAAAACCTGCTCATTGATAGAATCAAATCAGCTCTGTTCATTATAGCTATGCAACTGTATGGTGATTGTTGAAGAAAAAAGAAGACCATTTTCATACATGGCCAAAGATTTCGTTCCTTCTTCGACCAAACCCAATTCAGATTCTTACCTCTATCGCAGTTAAAGCAAGTCAGCAACCAGTGGATTGTTATAGCACCACCATATATCGTGTTCTTATCTAGAGACCGCAGTTCTTTGTGTAGTTCCTTCAAATTCTGTGAAGGTATTTTTAGTTAGTCACTACGGCTGTTATCAAGAATTATTGCTCAATGAAGCGAATGATTTCTAAGGCTAGAAATCTTATATGTCAGACTATGCTGATGTATTGTGGTGATCCCTATCCAATAGAAGATCAACTTGCTCAACTGAAGCATGAACCCCAGAGCATTAGGTATATGAGTGAGTCCATTAAATTACACAGCTATTCTCTCCACGCTCTGGTTTTGGATAGTAATTTAGTGTCTTGTTGCTTTGCTAACTAAGAATGATTGTCTTTGCTTGATTTTGTTTGTGATCCAGTCACGCACAGATGTAAACACCACGAATTTATGGATATATCCAATCAACATGCAAAACTTCCCTTTGATTTTGAAACTCAGGCATATATATCTGCAAGTCGCGTCCTCCGCGTTTTGGCTACCTTACCCTACGACCGATGAATCTTCGCTCGACCGAAAGGGAGGACGATCATGTGATTCCGCAAGCTTTAGCGTTGTTATTTGTTCACCTAATTTGGGTATAAAAAGGTAAACATGTTGCCTATCAACCTCGCAAACTCTAGAATGTAACCAAATACCAAAACCGCAAATTCGCAGTGTGTTCACATCTTCTTTAGAAGTCAAACCTCAGATTATCCATCAAGACTTGCATAAACGACAGGACACATACTTACCACAATGGCAACCGATTCCAACCATTCAGTCGCCCCATCCTCAAACGAAATCTCAAATCCGAACAAATCGGGTCTTACAAGATCATTGCTTAAGCAACTGTTTCAGAAAATGCGCTCTCTGCAAAGGTTCTCGCGGTTCCTCGAACTGCCACTGGAACTCCAGCTGATCGTCCTCGAGTTTTGTGACGACGGCGCTCTCGAAGCCCTGGCGCGAACTTGCCGCCAGATGACACCAATTGCTCACGAAGTACTCTATCGGGATCTAAATTTCCAGTCGGGGATAGAGTTCTTTCTCCAGATCAGAGGACTCTACCACAGGATGTCGATGATCAAACTAACGAAGAACTTCAGAGTCAGGGAACAGTTTATGAATTCAAAGATCTGTGGAGGACCACCTAATCTGATCGAGATTGTGGATAGTATGGACTCTCTCCAAACTCTCGAACTCGTTTATGACCGCATATCCCATGGAGAAGACGATGAATATTTAGATTGGCACATAATGTGGCTTCCTCTGAAGCTGGCACAGACGCTAGTATCTTGTATGTTTTGTCCTCGATACTTGTGTAGCTTTGCCTCTCTGACTAATCAACAGGTTCGGTCGAATTATTCCCAGTTGCGGCTTGGAACTTAAAAGATGCAAAACTGCTATTCCAACATCCGCCTTTGAAACGTCTGAGGGTCCGCGCTCCTTGCATTTTCCACGACACTTTTAGCGGTGACTGGACTGGACAAACCTGTTTGGAGGAGCTCATTATCGTCGACGGGAGAAATATTAGGGCAAGAGATTTGTCGCGGCTTTTGAAGTTGCCTCTTGCTCTAAAGTATCTGTCGATTTGTTCTGGCTTTGGAGACATTGATATCAATAGCAAGAGCAACGAAGTTGACGACGGAGAATACTTCAAGGCAATCGAGGAGAGCACTTCATCAGATTCCTTACTAGGACTCAGATTCGACCTTGTCAATCAGAAAACAAAAGTCATCCCAGCGGCAGGGGCACACTTATTACTCAGAATCAAGTATTTCGAAACTCATGTTAACCACCTGTACCAACAAATTGAGAGTCTTGGTACCGAAATCCATGATCACAAGCTATTCCCCCATCAATGGAGGTTCTCAAAGTCAGCGGCTGTAATCGACAAAACTCTCCCCATATTCAAGACATTCTTGAAAGAATCGTGAGGGAAAAGAAGCAGGATCGCTACTATCTGCCTCACCTCAAGAAGGTCATTCTGTGTTACCAGTACAGAGATCATAATATGGCCGCAGAGATCAGCAACAGTGTCTTAAACGCAGATGAATACACCCTTGTGTACCCTTGGAAGGAGAGATTTTCGAAGAGGACAGAGTTTATACTGCAGACTTACAAGCCAGCCATAGATGAGCTGACTACTTCTTGTAGAGAAGTTGGTATTGAGCTGCTCTTATTATTTGAGGATAGAGCGAGGATGTTCTACATGAAGGAAGGCGAAGGTAAAGCCGTTTGGGAGATAGACGGTCAAAGGATGGATAAGGACAAGAAGTGAGGGAATGAACAGTTCACCAATTTTATCATAACAATTCAAAGATTTCAAACAATCTTCAACACCACCGTCTCCAACTCCCCAATCTCAACCCCCCTAACAAACGCCTTTGGATTCTCATAAGTTTCCACTCTCCCGCCCCAAAATCAAACTTGAAATCTTCCTTCTCCTTCCTGCTCCACTCATACCAGCCTTCCGGAAAGCTCTCTCTCGGATCCAGGAAAAACGCCAAGTAGTCCCAGGTATTGAGCCAGAAATGGCCGACCCTCTTATACTCCACTGTCTCCGCGTCGCCAGTTTGAGTCTGCTTGAGTATGAGACCCCGGCCTGTTCGGAGGTGTTCTTTGTCATGCGTGAAGATTTCGACGAGGATGCAGATGATGGGTTCGCGGGGAGAAGCGATGCCAGTGCTGGACGGCGCGTGGGCTGCTGTATCTGCAGTAGCAGTCAGTTCGTGGACGACGTCGTCGCCTATGAAGACGTCAATTCTCTCCTCATTGTCTCTTTCTAGAGCCCATGTGCATTTCTTGGGCACTGCTCTCAATTTCAGATATCCCCCAAGAATAGGAGCGAGATTGTTCTCGTCGTCGAGATCCGTACTTTGCCGTGCTATGTGCATGTTTTCTACTTCAGCAACGAGCTTCCCGCCTCCATATCTCATTGCATATGTACTCACTACCCCATCTAGTGCTAGCCAACTCCAAGATGGTGCTCTATAACTCGCTGGTTTCTTCCCATCCGCAGAAATAATAAACATCTTATTTGGTGCAAATTCCATTGTCCAGAGTAACTCTCTCATCAGGGTCTTCTTCCATAAGCCGCAAACTAAAGTGTCACCTCTGATATTCCCATGGAAAGCGGCGATTCCGGCAATGGCGACTTCTTTGTCGCTTGAGAAGGTGAGGTTTCGCCGAGTGTAATCCTTTACCCACTGCTGCCACGTATAAGCATGCTGATAAGCCATATTTTCATCTTCTTCCGGCGCTCGATGAAAGAAAGGTTGGTCTATTTTCTTGAACTGGTCCGTTGGTAAACTCGGTGGTAACCCAGTAGGAAAAGCCTCACAAGCTTCCAGCTCTAAGCACTCCCAAGCCAACTGTCGGCGCCCAAAATGCAGCATCCTAGGACTCAACACTCTTTCCTGCAGCACCCAGCCCCTGTCATTTAAGGGACTCTCTACAAACATATCCCTCCACAGGTTATGTTCAATAATATATGCATTTGATCGTCTCTCGAATCCAAATTCCGTAAACTCTCTTAGTCGGAGAGTCGGGACACGGCAGGGTAGAATGGAGGAGCTAGGATGGGTGAAGAAAAGACCTTCGCTACTGTCGTTTGCTCCTGAGGCTGATAATGTGAAATGTGCGTTTTGGTAGACGAGGCCCATAAGTGAAGCTTCATGTTGCCAATCGGAGGGCGAGTCTTGGATTATACAGAGCGAGTCGATCCAGATGTAGTTTATGGAGAGTCGTTGAGCAACTTGAATGGCTTCGGAGAACGATTTTGGGAGGGATGATAGTGGGATGCCAGTTTTCATGTCATCGTGGCTTTTTGTGGTTAACTGAATGAAAGGTTTTGAGCCCCAGCGGTGGCTGAGTGCGATATAAGGGCCAACTGGGGCGTTCTCACGGGCCTCGATGAGCCGGATCACTTTGGAGGATGGATCGCTACTGAAGTGGAGTAGCCGTGTTGGATACCAATCAGTCGACTGCCACTGTCTACATCTTGGATGATCTTTCAAACAATTTGCAAGCCATTTTGATGCAATATTGAAGCTGGCAGTGGATTCTGTGCTGGATTGAGTTGAATCAACTAATTCAGGTAAGAAGGATTCAATTTCTGCGAGCTGTGAGCGAGTTATATTGTATATTGGGACGGGTACGTTTGGTACTCGTGACTAACCCATATCCTCTCTAATTGCATACGAGCAGCTGAGCTGAGCTTCACACCCGGGTACGAAATAATGGAAGTGGATCTCAAACCAGGGTATGTATCTCCTCACACTCTCGTCATAATCAGTCTTATACGCCATTGCATAGATCATCTTCTCCGCAGACTTGCCACCGGGAGCGAATTGGGGCGCGATGAGCGCACAGATTCTGCACCCATCTCGTGCGGAGCTTTGAACGTACTATCGGCAGGGGAAATTAGTGATGAAAAGGGGGAGGATTCCAGTTTGGCGGGAGGAAGAGACTCAATATGAACAGCCAATGAGAGATGTAGGACAGAGAAAGAGCTTACTTCTAAAGGGCTAATCCCATCATTGTGAAAAAACCACGTAGTCTGATAAAGCCTGGGAAGACCATACACCCCAGCATCACTTTCCAATTCAGGAATAGGAATAGATTTCTCATCAAAGATATTCTGACAGGCTCTGCACAAATTGGCATTGTAGTCCAGTTTCGTCATAGCGTGAACTAAAGAGTGGAAGAGGCAGCAGTGAGACAATATCTTATTACAGCCTTAAAGCAACGGCAGCTTCTGTGGTTTCCCAAAGCGACTCCAATTGCATAGAAGAAGGTCTTGCTTCGGCACTCCAAGAGTGGGAGACCCGGCAATTCTCTTTAGCATGACTGCATATGACTTGCATGAAAGTGGAGCGTTGCGAATGTACGGTACAGTAGCGTCATCCCTGTATTTCTCTACATAACAGCAGAGGCCTGTAGGTTCGGGGTTGTATTTTGGAATATTTGCAATCCTCTGAAGACCACACTTAGAAATAATACAAGGCTTGCCCCCAAAATATTCCCATTGCTCTCCTCTGTAATCCCGAATGCTGCCCTCACAGCCATTTCCACTCTGCCACGCACGAAGCTAAGCAAGGATTTAGCTGTCGATCGCATCTGCCTTCTGTGGAATATTGATGAGGCTGAAATACCTCCTGCAATAGTACCATACGCGATGTTGGTAAGTGTCACCGAAAAGCATCCAAGTCTCAAATACTGGCAGCAATGTTGTCCGTTCCTCTACGCTTGGCATGCGCTTTCATTTTGACATGGCTGAGTCGACATGCGCACTTCCGAACCTGCAAGGGAACTGCGATCACTATGATCTCATATGCTGACTTTCCCACGCGCAGAGAAGCATCCAGCACGAGTACATGTAGTGCAACACACGCTATCAAATACACGCAGTTCGTCGCACACGTGCCCAAAATCCAGCTACCACTTGAACAGCCGAGCTGGATCAATGTCTCTGCATGTAAAAGCCCCTTGGCTCTATCCTCGCATCTCACATTCTCCGCGGGTCGGCCCCTGGTGACACACGTCACACATCTGTCTCAATAGGATTCTCTGCCATGCATGGCGACTGGCACTGCTGGCGAGACTCGAGATGCAGCTTTGAAACTAGATAGCGTGGGAAATGAGTCCATGAATCGATAGATTCGAGAAGAGGAGAGGACGAGCAAACCTCTGCCAACCACCAGGTTAAAAGAAACTTACATGTCTAAGCGCCGCGAAGGCCAAAAGCCAATTTGATCAAGACTGAGCAAGCGGGCGCACCTGTTCTCCCGGATCTAGATCCGCCACGCGAGTGTCTCTGCCGCTTGTCTTCCAGAGTCCAGACAACGCCCATCTGTTACTCAGACTAGATCCATCCCTGTCTGCACTACAGGTCAGAATATCAATTTCTGGTGTTGCACGACCTTTGCATAGGTAACCTGGAAGGTATTGGACGCCCCTCGCTTCGCACAAGGTTTGTGGGGTAATTAAGGCGAGAGCGGCACAGAGAGGAAAGCGCACGGTTTTTCCGAAATGAGAAGAGTCGAGGCGAAAACCCAGCTAGATTACCTTAGGTGACTGACCCTGCGGCTGATGTAGTGACGGTGCGAGACGGAGATGGTAAGCACCTGTGATACAGAACGGAATCAAGAATTGGGAGGGTGATGTACATCGAGATGAGACGCAGTTTGCTGGCGAAGAAATTTGTAGCAAAACATAGGATGTATGGATGGAATATCAAAAGAAATCCGGAAGCAGTTCACAGTTTCCTATGCACGGGACGAACAAGAGTAAGGCTCGACAAAATATTAGTTTCTTTATATACCACGTGATCAACCACGTGAAAGCCCAAACTCACGAGACTCATCAAGGAATCATCGCAAAATGCAAGATGAGGGACGTGTTATCTATTTTCCAGTCTTCTTCAGCTCGAACCATCGTGCTGGGGGGTAGACCAAGAGCGTGAAGGCGCCTGAAAGGAAAACACCGACATCGCCTCCGTAGGGACCGAACTTGAGCGCAATTGGGCCTGGAATATGTTAGAAAGATTTGTAGATAGGGGGGTTTTTGAGAAGTGCACTTACCGACATACCACACTTGGGCCATTCCAGTGACACCGCCAGCAAGGTAACCAACTAGCAGGGCCAGGACGGCAGCCAATCCCCATGGGAGCTTGGAAGGCACGTCCCAGGCGTTCAAGTCGTAGCCCATGGTTCGGCGGAACCATTGGTCTTCAATCAAAATGATGATGGTGAAAGAGATGGTCCAGTAGCCGAGCAGGGAGACGAAGTCGCTGACAATAGTAGACAAGTGTTCGCGTCCAGCGATAGCAAGGACAGCAACAACGAGGGCGTTGATGAATGACCAGATGAATCGAGGAACAGCGTGGAAGTAGTGGCCGAGAAGTTGCATGCTGAGTCCGGAGGAGTAGTTCACAGCGACGTTGTTTCCAATGACGGTGAAGACAAGGAGGACGAGGCAGAACTTGGAGAAGCCGGATGGGTGATAGGATTCGAGCAAGAGGCCACCGAGTCCGTGATCATCGTATGCCTCAGTGAGGATTGGGTTGGAAGAGGAGCTGATAGCTGCGTTTCCGAGACAAGCTCCAATGACAGTGACGAAGATGGTTGGAATGGAGATTCCAAAGAAGGTGAGGAAGAAGATCTTCCATGGCTTAGTGTTGGCGGGGTAGTTGCAGTAGTAATCTGATGCAATTGAACACCATCCTGAGGCGGAAGAAAAGTTGATGGCGAGGAAGCTGAGGAAAGAGCCAGCAAGGCCAAGACCGGTATCAAGCGCCGGGATGCTTGCATCAACCTTGTCACCAACTTCTCCGATAAGTACCAGCATCAAGATGAAGCTCATAATCCAGGAGTATTTCTCGTACGTGTGAATGAGAGAAAATCCGAAAATTGAGACGACATAACTGATGACGGCAATGATAATACAGCCAACGGCAATAGTCATCTTATAATCAGACACGGCAGACAAGATCTGACCAACGACGACTACGTTTACGACGGCAAAACCACCACCAATAACCACGTTGAGAACAGAGCAGAGCTTGGCACCATAAAAACCGAAGGAGTATCGAGAAGTAGCAATTGCACGTAGACCGAGCTGGGGCTATTAGCATAATCCATCAATGCACCAAGGAGCAAACTCACTTTAGGACCCAGAGTTCCGCAGAAGGCAGTACACAAAGCACCAGTAACAGTTCCCACCACAATGGCAGCCACAGATTGGTTCAGAGAGAGACCGAACTCAGGACCGAGAAGACCAATGGGAAGAGTTCCCACATGTAGCGTAAGCGACCACCACAGGAAGAAGACGTTGAGAATGGACGGGGGCTGCTTGTCTTCCTCGTGGATGCGATCAACTCCCTGGGTCTCAACACCCATCTTCTTGTCGAGCCATTCCTCGCCCTCTCGCAGCTTGCGCAGGATTCCTACGTTTTGACGGATCTCTCTGGCCTTGATGATCTCGGCAGAGTCGCTTCCAGACTCATCCCCAACCACGCCATCTATTTTCACCTCCTTGTCAGAGCTGCCAGCTTCGAGGTCATGTGCGTGGTGAGGAATGTGTTCCTTGCGGTCGGACTGATCGCCGTGAACGAAGTCGGACATGGTGATATCTTTAAGCGGCAATGGCCTGAATAACAATAGCAATGGGAAGAAAGACAACACGATCAACTCTCACCTGGAGGGAGACGCGACTGCCCAGCATATGTACTCCTCACCACCCATGAATTAAGATTTTCTAGAAGACCAGGTCGAACCCCAGTTTCATCGAGAGACACCGAATCAGGAGCACTCATCGGCCTCCCTCGCCATTAGTCTGATTTGCCTGGTGCACCACGATAAGAGCTTGGGCAAGTTGTGGCATGTAACAGGACAGGCGCAACAACGAAATAAGCATTGCCCCGGTTTCTGCAGATAACGAGCTTCTTGGCGGGGCTCGATAAGGAAGGTCGACGGCATGCAGGTCAGGGCAGATCACCACTAGCGGCGAACTGCTGCATCACGGTTGCCGTCGACCCAGCGGAGACGCCGCTGAGCTCAACATGGCCGTCGCAGCTGCTCGCGGGCCACGCCGCTCACCAGAAGGAGGGCGTTTGCAACTCCTCAATCCAGAAAAATCTCCGGTATCAAGCTTCCACCAAGCCGCCCGCCAGGACAGCCGAGAAGATAAGCAACGTCCGTGAGGATATATGCCAAGCATCCAGAGATTATTGGGACGGAGCAGGTGGAGTTGCTGTGATCGCAGAGGCTTCGCACTACGAAGATTGGCGTATTCGACGCTGCGTCCCTCAGTCGAGGCCTGTCTCATGGGATGCATGTCTTGATGGTGATTTGTTTCATTCGAAGCGCCCCATACGAGTGCGACGGCGACCTGCAGGCGTGTGGTGCATCCCAGTGTGCTGATACATTTGACACATTTGACTGACACCTCTTGACAAGAACCGAGGTAAGAAGGGTCAAAAAAGGGCCGTATCTGATATCACGTGAGAAAATGTACCGTGTTCTCCAATAGAGAGCTTGCTGCAAGTATGTGTCCCGGTCGTCGCATCTCGTAATGTTGTGGTGTTATCGGAAGGCGAAAGCTAAGGTACTCGTGGCTGTGGCGGCGGGTCAAGTCAGCTCTTCAGCGGTGGCAACGCCTTAGCTAGGCCGGCTGCGAGAATATTCTCGTGCCGGGATTTGCAGAGGTCGAATATCTCAGAGAACTTCCTCCAGGTGCATATGCCGTGATCGATGAGGAGACTGTGGTGGTGCTATTAAGCTCATGCCACGGCTTGGCTGGAATGGCTGGCTTGGCTCATGTTGCCCAAGACATCAAGACGCTTCGTTCCGGTGCCCAGAAAAGGCTTGTCACGCTTGGCGATCAAAGGCGGGATGGAGTTGCAGAATACCACGTGACTGTAATTGGAGCATGGCTGGAGGTTGACATGAAGATGATGTCTGCATGACTCGAGGTGACAATTTATTGTCTATGCAGACTTCTTGCACTTTGCTGCTCAATCCAGTCAAGGCCGAATCCGGACGGAGGGGGTACGATCAGGTGACTAACGACAAGGGTGGTCTCTGTCCGTCACGGCGACACGATTTTCCTTCCTCCTTCACATTTCTTTCCTAGTAACAGATTGTTCACTCATTAATTCAATCTTTTCCACGGCCACAAGCTCTCGGGATTTTCCCACAGCACCCTCGGTCCCGCTGGGTTGTACATGGTTGTCTACTATAGCCAATGAAGCATGGGCTGAACTCCAACTTCTCAGGAACCCGTCGGTGGGTTCCCCGTTTTTACAGTTCTCTTCCTTGTTATAAACACATTTTCCGACGTTCAATTTCTTCTGTCAATTGAATATTGAAAGCATCTACACCGCTTGGAAGGTGTTCAGTTAAGCTTAAGCTTAAACTCTGGAGAAAGTGGTCCCTCCTGCTAGCGCCAACCTTCTTGCGACGAGAGCAAATGCTTGGTCATCAGCGAGATGCTTTTCTTCCTCCTCCTCCTTCTCCTCCGCAGAATCTACAGAGCCCATTTGATCTCTTTGGCCTACTTTGGAAGACGCTCAATTCGCAATCGCGAGAAGTAAGTAGTATCTGCTGGGTGTGAAGCAGAAAATTATTACCATTTGGGTGGGACATTGTCCAATGCGTTCTTTCATTCACTAGCAACCGAGCATCAACAAAGCCATCAAAGGAAATAAAAAGTCCGCCAGCAAACAGCAACAAGCATTTGTTCTCAGGTATGTTACCGCATCTGGAGTTCTTTATCGCCATACTGATCTCTGCCAAGATTCAACCATGTCGGGCCTGCCGAAAAATCAAGTGTGTGACAGGTATTTCTCGACGGAGGAATATCCTTCGGCGTAGGATCACCACCTTCAGCTCTCATTCTGGCTTTCAATGCCAATTGATCGTGGCCAGAGCTGTGTTGTTGCCCACCAACACATGCGTTGTTTGACGGAAATATGTGCGAAGGAGTGCGGAGTCTTGGTATCTTGGACATCTTGGCAATGCAGTCCCGCCCAGCATTCTGGAAATTCCAATACTTCATTCCGGTGGCGACCAGGCTGGCGCTGTTGGGACAATTGACTGGTGATAATGTGCTCACATCAGACAGGGTAGGTACGTGGCCGCCCGCTGACAACTTGCATCCAGAATTGGTACACGACGCATGTCGTCCTCCAATTTTGCGCCCATTTTCTCGATCGATTGGCAGCCTGTTGGAACGGTGTTCCTGTCAGCCAAGGTGCCAATTCCAGCCTTGGACGCCTTAAATATTACGTACGGATCTTGCCATATACTAGAAACTGGTCCCATTTCCCGGAAATTTACCCCGCAGTGGGCATGGTCGGATATTCAATTCTCCCCACACGCCCCCCTCCAGGGCCCATCTTGGCAAAAGGCGCCCGTTCGATTATCCCAGATTATCGCTCTAATCATATGTCAGGATGACGGGCATTCCAAGACTCTGATAGGTGTGGCTTTTTTTCAGCCAATGTGGTTGCACTTGGCATATGCAGCCTCGCCGTGTTTGCTAATTACCCAGCCCGACGAATTTGACGGCCCTGAAAGCATTTTCAGCATCTTTTCGCTCTTCATTTTTATGTTTCAAGGGGAAATTGATGGGACTTTGGTGCTAATTGCGATGATTTCGATGGGATAATTGCGTCACCTGCCTTCAAATGAGATGGGACGATTTTCAAATGAGTTAGCGGGCTTTGAGCCCAAGCATTGGCAATGAGCTCTATGCAGGACCAGCGATCACATCTACATCTTCACATTTATCCAAATATGCAATCTAGGATTCATTGGTGGACTTTCACACCAGCTCTCTCCGTCTGCAGGCACCGTCTCAGCCTTGGCACTAGGTTATAGCCTCGCAGGTCGAGCTTCAAAATATGTTTTCTCTACAGCCTCGTTGACTCTTTGCTCTCAATTCACGACCAGGAGAATCAAACATGTTGTTCAACATCCCAATTGCGCGAGCAATCGCCCTGGCTGTCGCCCTGTCAGCTTCTGTAACCGAAGCGACCTTCTCAAAGAACTACAAGGGGCCCAAATCCTGTGATGAGTTCAGATCTCACCATCCTTATCACACCCCCCAGAGAACCACCGCCCAAAGGTTTACATCAGACCCTCAAAGAATGCAACCGATGATATCTCGGAGGAGTTCGTCAAGGGCCTGAAGAAGGCCAACCACGGAGGAACCCTTGTCCTTCCCAAAGGACAGACCTTTGTCATTGGCAAGAAGCTAGATCTCACGTTCTTGAACAACATTGAGGTCAATTTGGAGGGAGAGATTCTGGTGAGCTCAAAAATCACAATTGCAACAGCCTAAGAACTAATTCGAGAAACAGTTCACGGACAACATCACCTACTGGCAAAGCAATTACTTCTACCATCCATTCCAGAAGTCAATCACTTTCTGGAAATGGGGTGGCAAGGACATCAAGATCTTTGGCAAAGGAACGCTCAATGGCAATGGCCAAGCTTGGTACGATGGCTTTGCTGGCCTTGAAATTCTGGTAAATATTCCTTCATTTTGCCTCCCGTGCGACTCCATTTCAGAGCTGATGAAATGTAGTCCGCAACCAACACATACCTCCGTCCTATCCTTTTCTACGCTGAGAATGCGACCAATCTGTTCATCGAAGGTATCACGTTCACTGGCTCACCATGCTGGACAAACTTCATTGTTACTTGTAAGTTATACATTATTGCCCATTCCAAACAGCACAGGGCTAACCAAACGTAGCCAAGAATGTGGTCTACGACAATGTGATCATCGAGAATCTCTCCAAGAACGCCGTAAGATTTTTCCAATTTCCCATATTCATGGTAGCAAACCAACTAACAAACTGTAGAATTTGCCCAAGAACACCGACGGTTGGGATAGTTACAACGTGGATGGCTTGACCGTACGTGATGCATGGGTCAACATCGGCGATGATTGCTTCAGCCCCAAGCCCAACACCTCAAACATCTTGGTCACAAACATCTACTGCAATGGTACCCACGGTATTAGTATGGGCAGTATCGGACAATACGCTGGTGTCAAGGATTACATCTACAATGCGCACATTGAGAACGTTACCATGTTGAACGCACAGGTTAGTCCATACCGATCACCAGATATCCAATTACGATTATCAAGAAGACTAACAAGCATCGCAGAATGGCGCCAGACTTAAGTCATGGGCCGGACCAACGGCCGGTTACGGATACATGGACAACATCACGTTCAAGAACTTCTACGAATTCAACGTCGACTGGCCCATCGTACTTGATGCTTGTTACTTCAACATCAACGCCGTAAGCTTTCTCCTCTCCAGCTCCTCACCCTACAGATCTGCCACTAACATTTCTCCCTTCAGTCCACCTGCGCCGCATACCCATCCCGCGTTGACATGACCAACATCCTGTTCTCCAACTTCACCGGCTCCTCCTCCGGTTCCAACAAGCGCAAGGTCGCCAAGCTCGTCTGCTCCCCAACGCTGTGTGCAAGAACATCAAGCTCGACCACATCGATCTCATCTCGCCTTATGGCAGCCCACCTGTCATTCTCTGCGATGGCATCCAGGGCGATATCGGCGTTCCATGTCTGCCAGCTAACTCGACCCTCGCGGCAAATAAGCTGTAGGTCGGTCGAGATGAGGAAAGAGCATGGTTGTTGGTGTTAGTGGGAAAGGATGGAGTTCGGTGATGGAGTGCAGCGATGATGAGATGAGATGAAGTGAGAGAGGAGAGAGACAGAGAAAATTTTAATTGGTGTGTCAATTTAGTAGTAGTGGTATGAATAATGTGATATATCTATTGAATTCTCTTCTGACAATCTGGAATTTTGATTCTGAGATGATCATCTTATATCCCTTCCAATGAGTACATATATACCCAGCTTCTTTCTTCGATCCATTATATACATTTTCGCAATACAAATCTATACCAGATTCAAAAGTCTCACTAGGAACTTTCGACCTTCCCTTCACAAAAGCATACCCTGCCTACAACGTGATTTTTGGCTGGGTGGGGTAAGTAAGTAAATACCTGGAGATGCCTCCGATCGTCCAAATGCATGAGTTTGGCTATTTTTAGGCACGCTACAAGCAAGCCAAGCTGGTAGCTTTCTTGAGCTGCAAAGTTCACGTGGTGGCTGATGGCAGGGGCTGTGCAGCGCCGAACTTTACGCCCGGCTTTGCGGGGAGCTCCAGCGCTTCAGGCAACTTCACGATCTTTGGGCACTTGCCAGTGTCACTTCAACCACATTATCGAGTTTGGGATTGGTATTTTGTCTCATCATCTTCGTTTGGTCGCTATACACTGTTCTGTCAATTTTCTTAGAATATATTCTGTCCTGCTCAAGTCGAGCCAGCATGTGGCTTGTCGATACAAGGACGCTCAGGCTCCGTCAATTCTTTGGGTCGAAAATCCCAGAGTATTGCATCCTTTCTCACACGTGGGAAGATGAGGAGATTACTTTCCAGGAATTGATTCGATCATCCAGTCGAATAGTCAACAAAAAGGGTTACGCCAAAGTGAAAGAGACATGCCTGCGAGCCCTCGAGCACGGTGTCAAATATGCGTGGGTCGATACTTGTTGCATCGACAAAACCAGCAGCGCGGAGTTAACGGAGAGTATCAACTCTATGTTTCAGTGGTATAAAAATGCCGTGCATTGCTATGTGTACCTCTCTGATTTGCATTCTGGAACTCGGCCTCAAGACAGGTTGGCAAGTTGTCGCTGGTTCACGCGAGGATGGACACTTCAAGAGCTCATCGCGCCGAAGAATATGGAGTTCTACAACCAGGAATGGGAATATATTGGTTCAAAGAAAGATTTTTCAGAAAGAATTGCCTCAATCACACGCATCCCCTGGGATGTCTTGCAAGGGCATCTCGAAGCACAAGGATATTCAGTGGCTATGAGAATGTCTTGGGCTGCAAATAGACAGACAGAGCGTGTGGAAGACCTCGCCTATTGCCTCTTTGGAATCTTTGACGTCGGAATGCCTTTAATCTACGGCGAGGGATTGAGGGCGTTTCGACGGTTACAGGAAGAAATCATTAAGCGCAGCAATGATCTGACAATATTTGCTTGGGACGAAGGAAAGACGCACAGCAATCCATCCGATCTATTTGCAAGTTCTCCGACAGCGTTTGCTCATAGTCTCGATTTCCAGCAGTATCATACACAATGGATAGATCCTGTCTTTACTATGACGAACAAAGGGTTACGATTCGACAATTATAAAAGGCTTTTGCTGATAGCAACCACAAACAAGGAGACCCAAGCTGAGACCGCAAAGTACTCACTTCCAATCGGTACTCGCTGGGGAGAGGGTGTACCGCAAGAGCTCGCTATAAGCCTTCAAAAAGTTGGACCCGACCTTTTTATCCGGGTCGGAAACTTGATGGATCGTCCAAATATTCCACAGGCCAATGAAGTTCGCAAACTTTTACGAGCTACCACTTTTCACATACGCATAGAAAGACCTCTTCGTGATGCTTTCGGGCTAGGGAATCTCGGTTCTTCAACTCAATTCTCTAGAGACGACAAAATAACAAACATATTTGCTACTCCTGATAGTCACTGGAACCGTGAAAGCATGGTCTTCTTTGCCCCGTTTGATCAGATGTCAACGGTTTTAGCTGCGTCATGTCGAGTCCTAATAGACGCTCTTACTCTTCATTTGGTGGTCATTATCGACTATCGCCCAGCATTTCCGGCCTATAGGATTTTCAATGGAGATAAACACCATCAACATGCATCATGGCTCTTTCAAAATAGGAGCTCAATTTCTTATAAGACCTGGGAAGATATCGAAAGCGAGAAACCCGAGATCATTGATTTTACTAATGAAACTATATACAAGATTAAAGGATCAGTTATGAAGATATCGTTGTCAGTCAAATCAGTCAAACATGAGCCGATTGAGCCGGCAATGCCAAGCATAGAGATATTTTCCCTAGGTTTTGAATTTACCAAATTAGTGTAATATATCTTCTAGTCAAGAAATCTGATACTCTTGAACTTGTAGGTTGATTTGAGGCATGAGAAGTATCTTGCAAAAGTTCATGTGATATATGAGGGTGCCAGTACTTATAAATTCAATAAAGCTACAAGCACCAAGGTCAAGCCCAAACTAGCTTTTTAAATACTGAAGAACATCTATTGAAATGGATGTCCAGTTTTTATATTGAAGTAGAGGGTATAATGTTTGCGTAATACAGACTACTATAGTCTTTGATTAGCAGCGTTGTAAAGCTCTGTGGGCTGAGAAATCCTGGACAAGTCTTATTACTTCGAAAATAGCAATAAAGAAGTCATTATCTTCCTTCAATCATCCTCAATTATCATTTAGATATATATGACACAAGCATAGTATAAGCTAATTTATCCGACTTAATAGATGCCCCGACTCCAAGATATATACCATCGTGCACGAAGCCTAGCTCAAGGAAAATCAGTCAACTCCGCCAAGGTGCATCCTCTTCCGTGGCTGCTTGTAGTGTCTCTCTTGCAATAACTTCACATTGAGTTCTAATTACAGCTCTAATACATATATGTATTTAACCTTCTTCGCAGAGTTTCTCAATATGGCGGTCACTATGAAAAGCATAGTCATTATCACTACAGTAAGGTATTTTGAACATCTAGCTTGTTGCCACAGCTCAACTGTTCTGTTCACCGGATAATCAATGATAGCGTCGCTATCGTAAAACAACTCCTGACAACTTCCACCTGGAACAAAGTCTATCGTCTCTTCGCTGAATACTTAAAACCTCTTGGTGGGCTTATTCCTACATTAGCGAAACCTCATCCCTTTGTGAACGACACATACCTTGAGAACTGAGCTGAATTTGCGAAAAGCTACGTCTGATATCCACAACGATACTCCGCAACTAGAGAGCTTCAGCCTCTTTTGACCTTCAAAACACTTCCGACATCTACTCGAATCTTCAGGGCCAACAAGCTTCCTTTCAACAACTCTCCTGACAAAACGAACCCTTCAATTACAACCGCGTAAGTCATACCTCTCAGTAAGCTCCGCCGAACCTACTACTAACCTTATCTGAAAGGATATTGGCTTACAGCAGCTGGGGAAATGTCTCTACGACGTAGCGAACGTATTACGACAGCTATCGCTGAATCTTCATCGCTGGACACACTTCCTGCAACTATGGTGCCAACGAGAAAGCGCAATTATCAAGGATTGAAGTCTTTTTACCTCTTCCCACGACTTCCAACAGAATTGCAACTAATGATCGTAAGTAACCCTATTCATGCCCTAAAACCAGAAGATGCTGCTCTTCGTGGGTAGTTGTTTCCCTGCACTTGGAGCATGCTCTTAGCATGTTCTAAATTATGCTAACAATTTTACTTAGTGGAAATATGCAATGGGTCAAAGAAATGCAGACCAGGTCCTCCTCCCAGTCGAGATTTCACGCAACACGTCTCCTGTCGGACCAAGATGTCTGTTCACCGCCTCAACACAATGGACCACACGATGCCATAAGTGGAGTCGTGGCATGTTTACCAAGAATGGAGGCACGCTCATCATTAGCGGATTGTCCATGGCAAACTTCCAGTCGCGCGAGGTGTTCCTCAAGACTTTGCCTAAGACTCTCCACACCCCCAACGGAGGACTGATTCGTTACAACCCCCACAACACGGTCATTCAGCTCACAGGTGCGGGAAACAGAGCCTTCATTATCGACGTAGCAATAGTTCGGGCGATTGCTGCGGACTCGAAGCGCGGTCTGTGGCCTCTCGATATTCTACATCTCGGCCTCACCCAAGAGCGAAAGTACAACTCGTTGTCTAAATTTAAGCGTTTCAACATCCAGACAAGTCTCCCAAACTTGAAGAACTTTGTCGTAATCCCAATATTCGATCTCACCGGCCTCCAAGAACACACCATCCATGCTTTGCTTAGGCCCTGCCGTACTATCCAATTCCGTCTGGATAATTACGAAGCTACGCTGAAGGACTACAAGGCACCCAAAGTCTCTGCTATTGACTCATATGGAGTTGTCAGAGAGATTGGGGGCCGATTCTCATCCCAAAAGCTGCTAGAGCTTTCTCTAGAGGACCCGAAAGAGGACACCAAGGCGGCATCGGAGACGAGCTCAGCTGGACCTGGCCCAAGCAGCACTTGAAAGTCTCCCGATGATAATTGGTTTCATGAATTGGCTAATGCTTCTCGGGCTTTTGTTGTCTCATCGGTGGCATGATAGATGAACCGCGCAGAGACTGCCAGGAGTGCGAGCATGCTTGGCATCGTAGATTATTTTCATAAACATATTGGTTCTGCGTCATTAAATCAAGTCTGGTCTAGAGCAATCTGCAAGATTAGACTAATTCTCACACATTCTCATGATAACCTAAGTCTCACCTCGAGACACGTAACATAACCCTACTACTACACAACACAGAACCTTCGAACAGGAAATGCCATGTGAAGACATAAATTCTAGATTTTTAATGATATTGCACACCACAGGCTAGATGATTGCTACAGAACATTTTTGGAATATCTTTTCTCCTTTCTGCATTTGCTTGTGGTATTTGTCAAGGCCCTTTCAGGGCGATGCCCCTAACAAACTACGGCTTTCCTTCTTTGAAAGAGCATCTCATTCTCATACAAACCCTTGTATCATTCATTCTTCGATATCTGACTACTATAAAACAGCGCTGTAATAACCTTTCATTATGAATTACCCGAGAAAGGAACTGAAAACCAAAGAATAAAGTTGCTGTATCCTATGAAACTGAAGTCTAATTGAACCTTCAACATCATGCTCAAATTTCCACCCTCCACCGAGCTAGATCTGTATGATTATATAGAGTTGGGTGAACGGGAAAGTTATGCGGCTTATCATCATATCAGTTTTTCTTTTTTCCTTTTTTTTGAGTAACTACAGAGGCAGTCAAACTCACTAATCCTTAGTGGTACTAAGTCATACGAGGAATATTAGTCACAGAAAGATCAGAATATTATAATACGTTGATTCGTTTGTCATCAAGTAGTCTCTTAACTCAACAGCGAAGCAGAGGCAAGATATAGGGAAGCACCTAACATTTCCACTTCCAGCACTACTAATCTCAATTCTGTCACTAGCTTTTGTCGCATCCGTATCGCACCAACAGCTCAGTAAGTGTCTCTCCCTTCGACATCCGTTTCACAACCCCTCAAGAATCCAGAAGTCGCATTCTTACTATGCCCCAAACTCCCTGGTACTACAACTGAGACATCGATATTCCTATGTTGGGTATGTTATCTACATCCGTCAAGTCCCGCAATGCCATCCCAGCTGAGTGTATGATTTGATGGAAAAATCTGCCCTGACTATTGGATAGATATAGGTTTGAGAGGATCGAAAGAGAGGAGCGAGCGAAATCTGGTGAAGAGTCTGATGTGGCGGTGTTGGTTGGCGCTGGGAAGAATGATGCCGATGGACAACTTCGATAGTAGCACACATGAGGGCGTTTGGCAATGCCACGCTATCTTACTTCGATCTACAACATCCAGATTTCTGTTGGAAAAAGATTCGGCTCGATTACGAATGTGCTGATATCTGATCAACCGTCTTCGTGGATCGAGGCGGCGCAGGCCTGAATCTGCTAGGTAGTATCTGAGCCCAACAGAAATTTAGCTCTTGACATAGATTTCCGCAAAGCTGAGCGCCAATTTCGTCCAACGTCGTGCGGGAGAATTTGCTTCAAGAGACGTAACCTTTAATCTTCTTCCACATTTTCAGTTTCTTGCCGTCATCTTTGGTCGGCTGTGGCATCTGTTGATCCAAACTTCCTACTGGAACACGTTGAACATTGAGTACCTTGAAAGAAGATGTTGGGTTCTCGTCGAAAGCTCCTATGGGTGGCATTGAACTTCGTCCTATCGCAAGATCTCTTCGTCTCTCCCAATGACTACCCGCTCCCGGATCGGAAAGTATTCTAGGCCTCTGCTGCTGTTGCTGCTCCTGTTGTGTCCGTTGCTGCTGTGTCCGTCGCTGTTGTTGTTGTTGTTGTTGTTGATGTTGTTGTTGTTGTTGTTGTTGCTGCTCATAATTTCGTTGATATACCTGCTGCGAATTCCGTTCCTGGTATCCTGGCTCAGAGGCGATTCTGGGTCGTTGTTGCTGTTGCTGCTCATAATCTCGTTGATATACCTGCTGCGAATTACGTTCCTGATATCCTGGCTCAGAGGCGATTCTTGGTCGTTGTTGGTGCCGATATTGCGGTTGCGGCTCGAGTGTTCTCTGATAAACTGTATTTGACTGTACCCTTTCGTGGCCTAATCTCGGATCTGTGGATATAACTGGTCTCTGGTAGTGTGTGTCCGGCTCTCTTTGAAAGCTTGACTCTTGCGCTTGATAGTATTCAGGCTTGCTCGGTTCAGGGTGGACAACGATTGGCGCTTCGATACCAACATCGCGTCTTGGAGTAGCCCATAACTTTGCTTTCGATGTATCAAGGCGCGGCGCAGTGACTGGGTCTCGACTGGATGGAAGATAAGTTCTATCATCTCGGGGCGAATGGTCCGAGAACGATGCCTCCGATACAGCATCTGCATCCACCTCTCGCTCGAAGCCGTTGTAGTCTTCTACTTTGTTATCGTATAAAGCGACTCTTTGCTTGTTGGGCGGTGGCAAGGCTCGACCAGTTTCATGCTCTGATCTCAAGTGCACTGTTGCTGCCATAGGAGAGACCACACTAAGATGCTGTTGACCCGACACATCTCGACGGGGCGCAACAACCTCGTTTTGTTGTTGGTATCGCTGATTTTCATGATTACCAAGTTCTTGGGTGGTTTGATTCGATTTAGAAATGGGAGGCTGATAGTATTGATTCCTTGGTGGTGTCCGCAGAGGAGACGGAGGCCGAACGTCTCCCCAATAGGTTTCCTGAACTGCGTCCTCCTTTGATTGAGGTTGTATTGATGGGCTTGGCCATACAGTCTTGAAGGTCCCAGACTCCTCATCGTACAAAAAGGTAGGGCTTGCTGGAGCATCAAAGAAAGATTCCCTACGCGGGTGTGACGAGGCGGGCAAGAAAAGCTCATCGCTCTGTTGGTGCGAACGTGACATCGCAAAATGTACTGATGCGAAGCAGTACAAAATGATGAATATTCTTTGTTCTCGGGCCCCAAGAGGGGGAGAATTAAGCTTATCTTTGAAATAGAGGTGCGATTGTGACCAAGAACTAGCAGGTATTTGTCTACTGTGTTATGCAAGGCTGCCGATGTTTGGTCGCACACGTTCCACTAATGCAAGCCGCATTGCCTGTCTCGGAGAAGCTGAACAGAGGCCCCAATAAAATTCTCAGGAAATTTCGAGATATCGAAGGGGAACAAAGGATCGCTTGACGTGGCGGATGTGAGGTGATCCTTCGGAAGGACACACATGACCAGGGCCACAATCCTTTTCGAGACGAGACATTGCACGTAGGAAGCTCAGCTGTGTTTAATCACCAAAGCCCTCACTCGCTCAGCATAGGAAACTACTCTGGTTCTTTGACTCACGATTAAGATATGGCTAGCTTAGAGCCGCATGCGGGAAGATGAATTGAGTGTCCGATTCACTCAGATCCAGGCGGCTGGTGCAAATGGGCACCGGGGCGGAGTATTAATCCGATACTCGACAGAGTGATAATATTATTGGGGTGTGTACAGAAGCAGACTCGTGGCTGGCTGCCGGCTTGACGCGGCGTTCCTGAGAATAGACTGAGCTGAAACCTCTCTGGCTCTTACACATAGGAAATAGTTATCTGATCAGGATAATCGGAAAATGTGTGCTGGGAGCATACGAGAGCAACTGAGACGACAGCAAGAAAAGGAAAAGAAAGTCATGTGTAAAACTCGAGATAACATAGTGGACCCGCAGTTATGATAACTCACACCGTACCAGCTCTCCGAGGACTTCCTCGATGCTCCACGACGAACGGTAAATAAATGTAGGTTGCAGGCTTTGTTCGATGCATAAATTGTGGCAGAAATGCTTGCAAACAGACCACAATGGCCGTCCCAGCTTTCTATACCAGTTCCGAGTTGGGTCATCACAGGTTTTCGGTCTGTTAAAGATGATAAAAACTTCAGCCGATGGTGCATAGACACATGGAAAAGGTGACGTTCAAATCTGCATTTGTGAGCAACGAGCTTTGATTGATATCGAAGAGTGCTGGGGCTCACTGGAAGAAAGGCGACCGCGACACCAGAACACGCTAATTTTCACACCGCCTAAATCCGGCAGTATCTTCGACTTCAGCAAGTTGTCTGTACAGCTCAGCGACAACAATTTCGCAATGCAGCAGTACGAATCGTGTAGGCAACCCGTTCATTTTCTTGACTGACGTGAACGGACCTGTAACTCAGTACCAGATCTGCCACAATAATACGACTCAATATTGCAGACCCGGCTCACCAAAAATCGACCGCAACGCCCCCAGCGCGAACCTCAGCTACCGAGCTCTCAAATCTGTCGCACTCCCCAAAGGACACTGCACGTCGTCTTCCGCGAGCTCATAGGAATCTCTTCAGCCATACGTCGAATTTGCGGGCCTAACGCGATGCGCGGTGACGTTCTCAAAGAAACGATTTAAAGAACGCCGCCCAAGATGGTGAGCTTTCAATGCGCAACCTGACGACTGCAATTACCTTCTCACACAGCATACAGGCAAGCTTTACAGCTCTGAACATTGAGCCTGATGATCATACGGATGATGAAATCGATAATACCAAAGAGATACAGGTTCTGAAAATGCCCAATTCGCAATCATTCCTTCCATGCTAACGCACTCTAAAGATTGAAGATGCCCTGAAGCTTTACCAGGCGGCCTTGAAATTCCATTCGCAGGGCTTGGCCCATTATGGTGACGCAGCAGAAGCATATACGAAGTTATTCAGCTCTGAGATCTTTCTGTACCCCGAAAGCCAGTCAGAATTCGACAGAATATACAAGAACCCCGAACTAGAGCTAGATGCAACATTTGCTTTAGGTCTCGAATTAGCTGCAGCAGGGGCGGAAGGAGCCCCAAGCACATTGCCGCAGATTTTGTACCTATCATACAAGAACCATGGGCAGTTTATACTCGACTGTGTCAAGGGGAGATTGAAGTATGAGCCTATGGAAAAGTCAAACCTTGATTACCAGGCAAAGGCTGCTATTGAGTACTTTTCACGCGCTCTTGTGAGCGATGAATCGGACACGGAGCTGTGGAGGAAAGCTGCGCGAGTGGGTGCCATGCTTGGGAGTCGCAGAATTGCCAGATACTGCTTGGAGGCTGCCGTGGAAGTTGACGACGATCCTACTGTCACAGAAGTAGACCCGTACTCCCTGGAAGAAGGATTTGCTGGAGAACAGCTCTTACAGCAGCTTGAGATCCTCTCAGACAACACAGCCTTATCCCATCCTATTATGGCACCCTTCGTGAAGAAGGCGATGCCCTCTTTTCTCACACGCCACATGGACCCCTACGCCTTCCTTCCAGATCCTACCATATCGCTTGCGACTCCGGTGGATGAAGGAATGACGGAAAAACCACGCGACGTTGAGGTTCGCGTGGACTTCCGAAGCTGGGCGGCTGCTGGTGAAATGCTGTGGAACCACTTCTTTGCATCACGAGGATTATCCGGTGCTCGAACAATGCTCCTGCTTCCCGCTGAACATTCTGAGTTGCCAGAACGTGCAGCACTGGAAGCACCATTAGAAGTGCCTGATCAGGTAATGGAGGATCTGCCCATCGTAGAATCTCCCCAGTTGAAGTGGGCGAGACAGAAACTGCTACCCCTGTTACCTCGAAATCCGACGAGCAACTGGTTGAAATAATAACTACTACTACCACGGTCCCTCTATCAGATGATCGCAGAGAGTCAAGCATTGCCTTACCAAATCGAAAACGGTCGCAGTCTACCGCCGGAATCCGAGAGACGCCAGATGATGATAGTGGCACACAAAAACGCAGCAAACGTATTCGGAACCGCGATAGCACACTTGATGGCCCCCTGATCCTTTGACGCAATATACAGAACAATTGATGGGTTTCACGAAAGCAGATGAAGATGTATTCACATTTGTGGGAAGTCTACTGACAAAGCTTGAGATTGATGACCTAGGAACATTGTCAGACCTACGGGCAGCTCTGACAGATGATGTACCAGGTGATCGCGACGATGCTGTGGCCAATACAGCAGTGCGAGATCTAAGGGATATTCTTAGATCTTGGAACGAGCCAATGGCTTCCACCTTCATTACTGGTAATGCTGCTGAAATTCTCGGCTCATCCTCTGGCACTGCAAACGCCGGTCTATCGGCTTTTCTCGAGCACTCCAAGACCGGGCCTCTGAAATTTGGCAGCATTCCAATATTTGATGATGCCGAAGGCATAGATAAATTTGCAGAAAGGGTGAATGGGGCATGGATGCCGCTTCAGGACGCTATCTGGGAATGGCTTCGCGTTATTCTGCCAACTTATACAACACATTTATGGCCTGGGCCTGTGAAGACGGCAGCGGTTCGCCTGGCGAGCCTGATCCACGTTGAGTTGTTTCAGCGGCTTAAGTTCGAAATAGAGAATGCGAGTGCTGAAGGCGAGAACCTCAGTGAGCTCCAAGCTATGGCCCAGACAATACTTGAGCTCAACATCGACCTGTATACGCAAATCACACTGCCAAACAGTGTTGTGGAGTTTGAGGTGCGCGTCAGAACCAAGGATCAATTGGACAGATGGATGGTGTTTGTTGGGGATGTCATGAGTGTACATTCCTGCGATTTAACGGATCCACTTCAGCTGCGATATCTTTGGGCATCTGTATTCTATGCTACAATGTCAGATGACGTCTCTCGCGAACACAAGGTACTATGCTGGTCAGATTTGCAAACTACGCTTCGAGACGCTGGAGGAGTGTCAATTGAACTTCAAAACAATGCTGTCATGCCGCAAATCTCTATCGAAGCAGCGGAGCGAGAGGTTTCGAGGTTGAGCACCATGGATTTCTTCTTCAACCTGTTCCAGACCGACACCTCTGATCCAGTGGCAATCATCGAGACTCTCGAGCCTGTACTTGATCCTGATTCCGCACGACCAGAAACAGTCACCGGCGACCTGAGCTCCGACGAGACTGACAGCACGTCAGCGGCTCTGAAAGACATGTGGAAGTTTTTGAAGACTGGAAGCACATCACTGCGCCTCTTCTTATGGCAAAGACTTCGAGAGGCTTACTTCAGCATTGGCTACAACACCAAAGTCCTCTCGTGTCATTTGAAATGTATTGAGATCATTGTGGAGGATCTTCGAACCAGCGACTTTGTTGACAGCCTTGAGACCCCGCGTCACCATCAGCTCTTGCGATGGTTAAAAGCCTTGGATGACTTATTGGTCAAGGCACTTACCATCGCCCTCAACGATGCAACGACCTGCTTCGAGATTATCGACGAACGGCACATCAAGTCAAGTTGCTCGGCGATTGCACAGTTAAGCAGAGTTCTGTACTCTGCTGCTGTTTATGATGATGAAATACGAGTCGGCATGACTACTCTACCGCAAACCCCAGCTTTCGCGCTTCCGAATGGTTCGTTTCATGTTTTTTTCAATAAGCTGAAGGAAATGCAGGTGCGCACCTGGGCACTCCAATACACGATGATTAAGGAGGCTATGACCCAGAATCAGGAAATTTTCCTGACTCCAGATAACGACCTGGCAGACTATCTAGCCTTAGTGCATTTCGCTCTAGGTATGAGGAAATGTTGTCGAGCATCAAACAAGATTTTCTTAAAGATGATGAAGGTCGAAATGATACGATTGAAACATGTCGAAAAGTGGGAAGATTATCTCGGACAAGTGCTCTTTGACCTGTATGGTATTCGTCTTGGTGTGGGCACTTACCTGCTTGAAGATCATGGTTGTCCTGTAGAGCAGCTTGACAGACGGACGGTCATGAATATTGCCGAACAGGTCATCGTTTTGGCAAACAGAATGCCAATGAAGGATCTACTGAAACACGAGCTTCGAGCCACCATTGAGAGGATGCAAACTGCCGTAGGACATTCGAAGCCCTCGCCCCAGATGACCCATAATCTTCGGAATTATACCGAGTACTTGAAAACATCTATTCGACCACTGGATCTTTATAAAGCATGGCATGGGCAAGTCCAGGTTGATTCTCTCCCAGTAAACACTCCAGAGAGTCCATTGGCCGAGAAGAATTGGTATTTCTTATTAGGTATGATTGCTCTTACAAAATTTCGATCTCAGAAACGGCTCAGTCCAGGCGCGCAACAAGACGATCTTCGTGTTAGTGCTTCCTTCTTTAGATTGCAATTGCAATTCGATGCAGATCACTGGGAAACTTGGTACCGCATGGCACAATGCTTTGATTTTGAGCTCGAAGAAGAAGTGATGTGGAGTGCTGACAAGGCCAACAATCATCGTTCTGATCTAGTCAGATTGCAGCGGAGCGGAATCCATTGCTACGTTATGGCGCTCTCGTGTGCCATGCGCTCTGCCGATGATACCTTCGCCACTGCAGAGAAATTGTCTGAAATGTACTATGAGTTTGGAATGCGTGTGTACGCTTCCTCGCGAGAGCCTTTTGGCATGGAAGCTTTTTGGGTCGATGACTTCGAGAAACACATGAGTGGAGCTGCAGGGATGTATAAGAAACAGTTGCATGATGAGATGACACGGTACAGGGCTTGGAAGTATGCAGCGAGGCTTTTCAAAGAATCGCTCCGAGATCGACCTAATAACTGGCTGTGAGTATCAAATAGAGGAGAGCCATCAGAGAGAATGCTAACATTAGTAACAGGGGTCATTTCATGCTCGGAAAGTGTTTGTGGAAGATGTTCTGTAAGGCTGATGATGAGTACGACGTAAAAGTCAAAGCGAACAAGCCAACCGTGGAAGATGTTCTCAAACCATTCGTGAACGCCATCAAGACTGTCCCTAAACCTCGAGACAGTCGTCAAGAACCTATCTTGGAGCCTCATTATAAGCTTGTTTCTATCGTTCACAAACTTGTAATAATTCGAGCTATGGAGCCACAAGCTGGTGCCGATCTACTACAGCAACAGCCATACGCGATGAGCAAAGGCGAATCTGTCACGATTGAGGATCATGAAGCGTGGGAGCCTTACATCATTAATTGCCTTCGACACCTGCGCAACTTCGACAAGCAACATTGGCACCACCGCATGATCTCACGAACGGTAAGTATTCTTTACGACGATACCAATCCCGATTATGCCCAAGCACAAGCGGCGATAAGCGTATTCCGGGAGTCGATTTTCACGAAGACCATGCATATCCAAGTATGGAAACCAGATGCAGAGCGTCCAGGGCGGCATTGCGTTTACATGGAAAGATATGTCCGCTTGATGACGAAGCTTCTCTTCATCGTGAATGACAAAGTTAACTTGGAAGCGTTAGTCAAACGTGTGCGTAAGAAAGCTCCCGACTTTCATCGCTTCTCTACCGTTTGGACTGATTGCTGCACTACCTACTTGCGACTCATCCGTCGTATTGCCAATATCACTGCAAGCACAGACGAAATTTTCAAAGGTGAATCGCATGAAGAATTCGAGATTCTCTCAGATCGACTCACGGCATGGATCGCGGATCCAGAAAATCAGCACCCTGTCTTGGAGGCTCTCCGAGAAGCGAGCGAGCTCAAGAAAGTCAACGCCGGCGCCATGAAACCTGCCCCAATTGACGACCTAATCAATGATGCTTGGGGGGTGTTATACCTTCAAGTTGCCAAGACTCTCCCAGGTCCACATCCCCATTCTCTTCAACAATCACAAGTAGATGGAGAAGCCTCTGCTTCAGCTCAGCGGGCCTTAGGTCCCATGAACCTCGCTAACCTCGTCATGGATATGAATGGTACGCAAATTCCAGTTCCTGTCACATTTGCCGGCTCGGAGTCCTCCCGACCCCGGAAAATAGGGATAAGTCGCCGTGAAGTCATGCGTCGCGCTGAGCTAGCTGTCAACCGTCCTGCTGAGCCACCACGTGCAATCGCGTCCGCTGGATCCCGTCCTCGACTTTCTGAGCCATCTCCTTCGATGATACTGGGTTCAAACGATGGAACTGGCTCTGGTGCAGGCACCAAGCAGCGGAGTGTTAGTGGCAGCGAATCGACTCCACGCCCCACCAATGGCGATGTTCATGAAAATGGCGAGGACAATGAGCATGAAGATAAGGGCGGAGAAGAGCATGGTGATGAAGAAAGTGAGAGGGGAAGCGTGCATGACAGCGCAGATGATGAAAGTGATTTGAGTGATGTGCCAGATATGGATGATATAGAAAGTGAGATGGTATTTCCGAATCTGGTGAGGAGTAATCCTCCTGCGCCTGGGACTGCGGAAAGTAGTATTGGTGAAGGGGACACGCCAAAGGATTGAGATAATATTGGGGAAGAAGCGGGTGAGAATATGTGTGGATGTACAAGCTGTAAGATGTGTATGGTTATAGATGGCGCTTATTGTATGGATAGGGGCAAAAAGTGGTTGTGGGTGGTGCATTTGGGTGGCGCAGATCTATGAAGGGTCCTGGATGATGAAGGTATACCCGTTTTTTTAAATGCAGCTTTGTAGATACTTGCATAACAATCAAAATTTGCGAACCCTTGACCGATTGCGTTGCTACTTCAAACTTCTGAACCATCTTTGCAGACACAAGGGCTGCCATCGTTATTTAGCTTTTCAGCGACTCTACCAAAACATGAGCCTGAGCAGTATGTTGTCTGTTGCTAAACGATTTCACCTAAACTGTATTCTTGATTCCTCTATTTCGAGGAACTATCTGCTATGGGCTAAATTTCTAACCCCTGGTGGCCCTACAAGGAATTATACAGCTGCATCTGGCTTCCCACAATCACCCACAAGAGCCCTCACCCTCCCCCGCCTTGGACTTTTCTCCCTCCCCTCCACCCTCCTCATCCTGCTCATCCACAACCACAATCTCGGTATCAACCCACCAAGCCGCCGCAGCCCCAATACCCAATCCGACCAGGACAGCCCAAGTCGCCACCTTAAACCAGCCCTTATACGCCATCACGGTGCCAGCCATCCACCGCACGACCGGGGTAACGAGTTCCCTGCGCTCATGCTCCAGATCAGGGGACGTGCTGATGATGAGCGCGACGAGCGAGATGAAGATCAGGAAGAGGAAGACTGCGGTGAGGATCTGGATTGCTGCGAGGAGGAAGGTGATGTTCTTCGTTGTTTGGAGGACTTGGAAACCGGCTGCTACGAGGGGCGTGACTTGTTCGAAGGCGAGGTTGATTTGTTTGGAGTAGGGGATGCCCATTTTGGGACTCTTTTTCGAGTTCGAGATGTCAATTTCTTCGGCCTTTGCAGAAGTAAATCGAAACACAATACCTCTTTGCATCCAACACTCATGGCGAGTAATATATTCATCGGTATGGCCTTAGGGTGACGTCGAATTTGTCCAGACTGACCACTGACACATGTCAGCGTGACGCCTATTCATTAATTGTGCTTCAGAAACCCCGCTGCTTATGTGACGTAAAGTTGTTGCTGTATCGTCAAACCGGTTTGTCGGTCGGAATACAGCTCCAAGCGAGAGCATACAAACCCCTTGTTTGGTTGGCGAGGGCGGCTCTCGCAGATCCCCTATGTTTTCTCCTTGGATCATTCTAATAGCGAGCATGTGCAATTCTCATTGTTCGATTCTAGTGAAGAAGTCTCATGTGCGTGTGGCTCAACAAGCCTTACCGTCCGATCTGCAGTGTACTCTTTTACTGTTCAGTAAAGCCAACTGCAACCCACCGGACGAGTTGGCATGCACGAGAGAGCTACAATCTTAATTCACATGCGCTTTCAAATGATGCAACATATTTGGAACTTAGATCTTTGTATTATTTCAATATCAGTAAACGCTCCCAATGCTATTCAAACACCTGATGCAATGCATTTTCAATCCCCTTTTGACCCCTTTCCATGCAGCCCAAGTACACCAAAGCAATGCAGTTTTAACCCTTCTTCATCTCTAGAAAGTAGAGATCTCCAAGCCCAGACGGTTTAGAATCCGTTCTGCTCCACGCTCCGCAGCAGCCATGATGCCGAACTGGGGATTGACCGTAAGCGGGGCGACAACACTCCCATCAACCACAAACAGGTTCGCCATCCCGACAACCTTTAAATCAGCATCGACACAGGATCCAATCCTGCAACTGCTGCTCCAGTGGTTCACTTGTCCACGTGCGTAGTCTGAATATGTGGTGATGTACGTCTGAATCTCCTCTATGGTCGCGGTTTGGGCGATGTTGAGCGGCGTAAGCCCAGATGCGGGGAGCGCTGCGAAGATCTTGTGGATGAATGTCGCGATGTCGAGTGCGTCTTGTGGATTCGAGTAATACACGTCGCCGTTGGCACCAGGGATGAAGTTCGCATCAAGAACGACGGCTCCAGTGGAGAGTAACCCGGAGGTGCCGTACACGTTCAAAGTGATGGTGTTAGAGGAAGTGTATATTGCGTACCCAGAAGAGTCGATGGTTCCCTGGAGACCGGCAATGGAGCCATCGGCACGCGTGATGGTATCCCAGAAGACAGATGTTTCGGACGCAAATGAGTAAGGCCCGCTGCGGCTCTGGAGGTAAAGAGCTGCGTCACTGGGAACAGGGTCGGAGTAGGAGTAAGAGTACGACTGGATAGAATCGCCGGAGAGCTCGATGAAAGTGTTTGGGTTGTCGAAGAGCTTGGCGCCAACAGCTGTGTTGTTTATCCATTTGTCGGGGGTGAGATTGGAAGCAAGCTTTCCGGCAGCGGAGAGGGATGTCAGAGTTGCGGCATCACCAATGCCGGAATGCATTAGAAGTCCAGGGCTAGCGATTGCTCCAGCGCTGAGAATGACTTGTCCAGTGGCGGTAGTCTGGATGAGAGTCTCGACGCCATTGACAAGGGCTGTTACGCCTGTTGCGTGGCATGCATCTCTTTCAACGCGGATGACCTGGACACCGCTTTGCAGTGAGAAGTTGGGCAAAGCGAGCGCTGATTGAAGGTAATTAATCACTGGACCTCCACGCTGCCCGTTCGAGTAATCGAAGATAGGGTGCCCGAAGACTTGTGTCTTTTGGTCAGCAGCGGCGTTGATGTCCACATCCGAAAAGCCAAGTCCATCCACGATCCACTTCCTGGCAGCATCATATCCAGTCTGGAGATATCTAATACCATCCTGCGAAGTAATGTTTGTGGATGGCTGCCTGGCATAAAGACGTCGGGTCGCATTCTTCATGTCTGCGGACTTCCAGCCGTCGGGGAAGTAGAGGTCATAATCGCTTGCAGGGGTTCAAAGAAGAGACCTGCGTTGATTGCTGAGCTTCCTCCGATTGTGCAGCCGCCATATGCGTTCATCACAGAACCGCTGCACATCAAGCCATTGCCATCGGAGAAGATGGACTTGTAGAGTCCGGGAACATCAACTCGGGAGAGGTTGGTTCCTTCAAGCCACGACTTTTTCCGGTCAGTTTCAATTCATACAGGATCAAGGATCGGCTTACCGGTCTCCGCGCAGAGAGATCTCCTCCTGTGACACCGTATGATGGTCCTCCAACTTCAAGCAGTAAAGTTTGGAGACCTGCTTCTGCCATGCGCGTCGCAACTACTCAATCTTAGCTCAGTCCCAGGAAAACTGTATCAATTATCTCACCAATTATTCCCGCTGGCCCTGCACCAACAATTATCGCATCCCATTGTTGCGTTGTCCAGTCCGCAAACGCTGGAACAGAGACGACAGCCACGAGGACAAGGCGACGAAGTGAAAACATTATGAGTACCGCTAATCAATACAATTATAAAGGGAGTTAATTGAAAATGAAAGAGAAATGCGTTCCCTTATCAGCTGATGACAGGCAGGCCAGCAGGCGGATTGCGCCTCCTTTTGTACAACAGCTGGTGCAGCGTCGGGGGCTGGAAAGTGATGATGGTCATGGGCGCCACCGGCTACGCAAAAAGGCATCCTCCGCTGCCGAGTGGGCGGTACTTTCCAGTGAGACAAACGCCATCATACGAGCTGAGCAAAGGAGACTCAACCTAGTTGGCCTTTCTTTAACGTTTGGCTCGTGATGTTTATGCTATAAAAAGCATCCCGATATGGCACCGGAATGACTGCAATCGGTATTCGGCGGGGCGGGATACGAGCTGCGTCTTGGCAGCGGATCTGGGCATGACGATCAGGAAATTAGCAGCGAGCTTGAGTGGAAGAACTTTCTTCGGCTCTTCCGCCATGACGCTGTACGGAGGTACAAAGATCGTATCTGATGTCACTCAGCCCTAACGGTGGAACGTTACGGTACGAGATGTGATGGTTTGTAGACAACTGAATGATCAACTCACCGTATCCTTCAGATGGTGATATTGACTGACTGAAGAGAATACAACCCGTAGGGCTCACACAAAAGTCTTTGAAAGCCCCTCTCATCTGTTGGTACGGAAGGAATTAAAGTTCACTGGGCTTGAAACGAGTGATCTGCAAATTATCGTGATGAGGTGAGATTAAGTTATGCCTACTCTCAATCAGTACTAGTGACTCACGTGATCACATGTCACTTGATTTCATTTCTATTGACCATTTATTTTCTATGGTATTTCTCTTTCGGGTCCCGTCCACCATATTTACATCCAAACATCGCTCGCTTCCCCTACAAGCAACATCTTCCACTTGTTAAAGAACCAAGGCGCAATACTCCACCGTCGCATATCCCACACTAAACCACCATTGACAACTATATCACGCTTCAGATCCCTGTGATCGAACAATCTCGGTCTCACTGCCGCAAACGAAACCGCTCTTGCCCTAAGTATGGGGAATGGCAATAAGTCTAAATATGCATGATGAGGAAACATGATCTGTGGCAACGTAGGCTGCAAGTGTGGTGGAAATGACGGGTTGGAGGCTGAAGCAACGAGGGCGGTTGGATCGTCTGCAGGAGTTGTCTGACGATAGAAAGGAGACAGGTGGCGCGCAGTCATGAGTTGCGAGATGGTGATCCCAAGAATGTGAGCATTACGGAGAGTTCCGTGGAATATTGTGGTATAAGACAATTGGAGGATGTTCGCGATGGGATCAGCGTGATTGGGGAAGGTGGTCATTTCCTCGCCCGGATCTTCATCGAAAACACGCTGCTCGGAGTCTGGCCTTGTTCTCGAAGAGACGCTGCTGTAGGCTGGTTCGGTCTCTTCTATTCGCAAGTTGCTTGGATGGTATAAATTGGAATCCTGGAAGAAACTGGGGTCTAGTGACCATGTGGAAGTATCCAATTCTAGATCTTGCGAGCGCATCTCAGTATTCTGGAATTGAGAAATCATTCCTTCTTCAAGGATATTGACTTCGGCGGCTTCCACAAATACCTCAAAAATCTCCGCATCTGACGGAGAGATGGAAACAGAAGTCTCCTTTTCACCAAGACATGGGGTTGTATCTGCGTGTAGTGCTGTGCCTTCGGATCCAAACTCCGAACGCACAGGAGGCACAGTGAGTGTACTCGCAATTGGCTCAGAGTTTGCATGCTGCAATTCGACTCCAATTTTTTGTACCAACTCATGACTGGGCTCTTGGACTTCTTTCAATGAGTACCCGTCTGGTGGATCCCGAGATTCCCGAGATTTTGCCTTCCCACCCACAAGTTTGCGCGGCTGAAGGCCTCGGAGTTTCTCGCTTTTTTGATTTGTATCGAGATTCAACAGGTTGTTTAGTTCCTTCTGTCTTTGTCCTAGCATAAAACTCAGGTAGGGCTCAATTGAGGAAGTTTTCTCCGGAAAACTCACGGTACGCTCTCTGAGCCACTCGGTTCTGCTCTTTGCGGGCATTGGTCAGAACCCGCTTCCGAACCCGGCCACTTTCTGCGTCTGTTCGGTTCATTTTAATGCTACGAGTGACAATCCTTGGAAGATACAAAAGGTTGGAGAGAGAGTTCGAGTAAGCCATAAGCCAATTTCTCACGTGTTTTAGACGTCATGCACCCGGTGTCGGGGTTAAGTCTATGTCCGTCCATATGGCTTACGGCCATGCAGCCAATCACCCGCGCTTAAAGATCATACTTCCCCTAAGTTCCATCTCGCTACAGTATTGGACTGGCTTACGTCAACCGAGAAATGCAAGTGCATCGCTTCCCTTGTGAGCAGATCGCGAACTATGAAGTCGTAAGCCACTTGTGTTGACGGCGATCAACTTGCAAGAACGACTTTGGGCGAATCAAACGAGTATCACCCTTCAATTGGGAATGTCCATTGAAAAAGACAGAATGTATATAAATCCTTACCTTCTCCTTCTCTAAATCCTTCACCACTTCATCCTCTCACCAATAGCACTTCCTAAATTCATATACATCCCTCCTCCAAAATGGCATCTTCTCCTAAGAAAATCATCGCCATCATTGGAGCAACTGGCAATCAAGGTTCCTCGGTGGCACGCACCTTTCTTTCTCTCCCTGGGTGGCAAGTCCGCTGCACCACACGTTCGCCCTCTTCTCCAACCGCAGTCGAACTCGCTGCCCTCGGAGCCGAGATCGTCCAAGCAGATCTCACCCAACCATCGTCTCTCACTCCAGCATTCGCAAATGCCAGCGCCATATTTCTCAACACGGACTTCTGGGCTACCTACAGAGCTGCGCTCGGCGATCCTGCAACTGCAGCCCAAGCCAGCGAACTCGCTTTCGCACGCGAGGTTCAGCATGGCAAGAATGCTGTCGACGCTGCCGCCGCTGTTCCGGGCTTAGAGAGATTCATATATTCCTCCCTCCCGCCTGCTGACAAGCATTCCAAGGGCAGATATGCCTCGCTTCACTGGGACGCCAAAGCCGAGATTGTAGACTACATCGAGGAGAAAAACGCCGAGCTAGCAAAGAAGACGTCTTATATCTACCTCGGGGCATATACTACCAACGCGTTCCTCACTCCACGTCTCGATCCTGCAAGCGGGTTTACCAGTTTGCCCTCCCAGTCAAACCAACCACGCGCATGCCGATTATCGATCCCAAGACGTCAACTGGCCGCTTTGTGCGTGCTCTCATTGAAGACGAGGAGCCAGGCGTGAAACTGCTGGCGTATGATCAGAACAGCTATCCTAATATGACTGAGCTTGTGCAGCTGTGGAGTCGAGTCTCAGGGAAGGAAGCAAGATTTGTTCAAGTCAGCAGCCAGTTCATGCATGAGAGTTTCGGGGTGCCAATGGAGGTGTTGGCAGGACCCGCGTTTATCGATGAGTTTGGATATATGGGCGGTGTGGAGGGTTTCTCTGAGCCGCGAGACTTGAAGGTTGCGGTCGAGACTGTGAGCTTCGAGTCGTGGTTGAAGGATAGCGAGGGAAAGGAGTGACTGGCTTGAAGATGAGGCGCGCTTAGATGAACAAGGGATATTTCATAATTTCCCAGATTTCATGATAATTCATTTGATTATGTTCAATCCTTGAACTAGGTACTTTTACAAACTTGTGTAATGCCACAGTGCTTCGCCCTCGTCAACCGAGAGTCTATGAGCACCAAATGTGCGAGCCAATGTAGACTGCCGATTGACTCACGTCCTCTTTTAGCCCACTAGCCTATTCATAAATACAACATTTCCAACAACATCATCCCTTCATCATTCCCAAACCCGCGTAACCCCTTAAACCAACATCACCCCAACTCAACGAAAGGTAGTCTCAACCCATTGCTTAAAGGACAAGGCATTAATCCCATTAACCTCCAGCAGCCATCCCATCTTAGCATAAAACATAGCCGGCCACTTCTCCTCGATCAAGCGCTGAAGATCCGTTGTCTCGAGATCGGGGTGGATGCCCAGGAGATTCAGTTGCGAGCGGAAAGAGGTGGGAGCGCCGCCAATGAAGGAGATGTGATCGGGGCCGCCGTTGACGGGTGTGAAGTTGGGAAGGGGGGAGGGGGGAATGAGGAGCTTCCGATTGGTGCTGAGGTGTAGGTGGTGCGTGGGAGTGAATCTTGCGTGGAGGCTGGGGTGGGGGAAGGGAGATGTTGGTACATGTTGTAAGTCTCCGGGGTTGCTGTTGCAAAGTTTGCGTCGGAATAGCTAGTTCCGTATGTTGGGTTGAATGAAGTATCGTCCTCGCTGTCGACAACTGCTCGGTTTGAGTGATCAAAGCCAAAAGTTGCATCCTCCAAACCCGAATGCTCATCACCACCACCACCAGCATCCAAATCCTCTTCGCATCCGCCATCCTCTTCATCACTCTCTTCATCATCATCAATCACAGCACCGGATATGATCAACTCCTCCCACCAGCAAATAACTTCATCAAGCGCAAACCCATAGAAGATCTTGCATATCATCGTCTTGATGCTATCACAGGCACCATCTTTGCCATACATGCTGTGCACCGTGTCTGCGACCTTGATGGCGGCGTCAAACATGTCGAAGAGCATTTGGTAGAATGCCAGATGTGGCGTGTGGTGTAAGAGCGTGAGGAGAAAGCGGTTTGGGACAAGGGTTTTGCGCTTCACCTTCTCGGGAAGTATGGAGAGGTTGTGCACGACGAGGGTCATGAGATCAGAGCCGGTGGCTGTTGAGTAGGTTGCGAATTTTCCTGGCGACAAGGCTGGAGAAGGGGGATTTGTGAACTGGGATATATTAGTGTTTTGACCTCTTTCAGAGGAGTAGTTATCCGCGACTCGTTGCAAGCAACCGTTCGGAAGAAACTAACGTGCTGTTCAACGACGAGACGAGACGAGACGAAAACACAACCTACCAACTGATGCAGCTCTAGCAGAAAAGCTTCCACAAAAAACTTTGGTTGAAAATGGTGATAGAACTCACTGACCTTCACCATCCTGAACAAGTGAAAGGGGTACGTGTGCACAGCCGTGATTCCGGTATGATCAATTCCTCCAACAATGCTGCTGATGGTTACTTTCATCTCTTCTTCCATGGCTGGAAACTCAAATGTTGTCACAGTTGGGATAGGTTTTGGTTTTGGTTTTGGTTTTCTGGGAGCACGCTTTCTCTTCTTTGTTGCAACTGCTGGTGGTGCATGTTCTAGCCTCAGAGACGGGTCAATGTTGTTCTCTGCCGTACGCTCTAAGGCGAAGTTAACAAAGGGAGTGTACGCGGGCGCGCTTTCGGGGGACGACGAGCGTTCATCTCTGAAGGACATCTCTTCATCTTGATACTGCATATCTTGCAGTCTCCTGGATGTGTCCATTTTTGATTTTCGACAGCTTGTGGTTGTTTACAATAGAAAGCGCGTTGCAAAAGGAGGAGAACGTAGCCGACACCGGATTTGTGATTCTCCTGCTCCGAGGATTCACTGAAAGTTGGATCACTTGCTCCTTCATAGCAGTTCGTCATTGTCAAGCTCGCTGATTGGCTATACAGCTAAATGGATGCTTGGGAAATGCTGGTGCTCATGAAGAGGCAGATTGAGGGCTCGGAGACGTACTCTCGGAGCGGACAACCGGGCTTTGAGGATTTTAAATTGACATTATTTCGTTTATTCTAATTTAAAGGATATATAAAACTCAGAGGTGGGTTGCGTGGTGATCTAACCACTCTCAAAAGCAGGCTCAATACTCCAAAGGCAATAAAAACAGCGGCAGGAAACAAAGCAGACATTATGTTGAGAATGGATACCCAAGTATAGTCCAATTCCGATTTGCATACGCCACTTCCCTGATCACCCCACCCACTTGGAAATAACAGCGGCACATATCTGTTTTGGCAACCGCTTGTATAGAGTAGCCACTACTTGGTGTTAAACACGCGATGGAGGTCCCTTTGTCCGCCCCTTGTAAGGCTGGGTATGTAGCAGGGCCCTTCCAGCCAGTCGTATCGTCTAGCCATTTGACTTGTATATCTCCCGATGTATCTTGCCATAGGACATACTGATTCACGCTCGAGTTATCCCCTCTTGGAGTTGAGAATACCCCGAGTGGTGTTGACATTGGAATAACATCCAAAATAGCACCTATTTGCAAGTCGTTGTCAGGTCAAAGGTGATTCAAATGGAATGGATTGGAAGTCGGTCTAGTTGCTTACCAGTCGCCCAACCGTACGAGGGAGGTCCATTGTTTCCACCAACCCAGTAATACTCGGCAAGTTTGCCATCATCACGTTGATAAAAGACACTCAATGATGAGTAATTCTGATTACGAGGCATAACACCCAGTCCAGATCTGTTGGTACCAATAACGCCGCCTGTTAGAGGTGAGTCCGTCCACTCGTTAGGGCTACTAATGGAATAGAAATATTGTCGTAACGCTCCATTAGTATCCTGGTAGAACAAATTCGGCCAATAGAAAGCCATTCTGGTGGATAACCCAATCTTTGCTGTCTTTGAACCTATTCCGCCTCCCTGTGAGGGCCAAAGGGTGCTCCATTCAACTATGAACCCTGAACTGTTTAAGGAAAACATTTCGGTTTGGATCGTCTGTATACAAATTAGCACGATACATCAACTTGCAGCATATGACCTGACCCAAAGCCTCATCTATACATACGTTATCTGATGTATAGCCCCCTTCTGAACCACGCCTGAAGTCTGATGACGCCAAAGGAGTATCCTGCGCTCCCTTAAACAGTTCTGTCGGAGCAGCCCACTTCCCTAAGAGGGACTCAAATTTGGAGACTCGAACAATACTATCATTGCCTTGATAGAACAGACGTATGCTAAACTCATTCCCAGTTCTCCAACCAGACACCGAAAGCGCCGATCCTTTCTTGAATATCAAAGAATTGGCCGTCGAGGTAGCAGATGGAGTGGCAGATGGGGCTACAGATGTCACGGTCACCACAGTTGTTGTCGCAGCCGAACCACTGTGACTTCTGGTCCCTAAGATTGCACCGACAACTACCGCAGCAATAATCAAGAAGGCTCCTAATATAATAAACCAAATCATTCGTCTCCTAGACCAGAAACCACCACGATCATTAGAGGCATGGTCTGTATACCCATTCCTCACTTGCAGGGTAGAGTATGGCTCTTTAGTAGCAATTGCGGTATCTTCGAGGGACTCTGAGGCAACATGATTGAGCTGCGGCGGTGGATGAACCACTTCAAGACCTGCAGGTATTCGAGTAACAGCCTAATGGATCCGAACATTTGTCCTTGTCAGTGATTGAATGCTTCTTCCTCGACAGAAGGGGGTTCAAGCAAATGGTACGTACCTCCATTTCAACGAGGCTCGCTATTACTACAGAGGAACGATGGGTAGAAAGGATGGCGTCGAAATCAGCGACATTTTCGGGAGCATTCCCGAGCCTTGCTTTTGATCGAACGGAGCTAAACGTGCGGATTTAACCCCCGCAATCTCGTGCAAGCCAAATGCATCAGTTGTCGGACGAGGTGGGAGGGAGCCTGAAACCGAGCGTTTGACTAGGTTCGAGAAGATGCATGGCACCTCAATCGTTCAACAAACCAGGACGGATACAAGGTACTTGGGACAAGCTGAGCTACTTCTCCTTCCATCCTCTGAACACTAATCATGCTTACTTCACCTCAAGGAGGCAAAGCAAACGAACAACGAACGAGGCGGTGCTGGGGGAAATCAACAGCACTTGCATTGGTGCACGTCGTCCACATCTTCAAAATGCGCCTCGTGGGAGATTGCGGATTCGAGCTGTTGGTGGCACAGAAGGATCCCGCTCTAGGCCCGATCCGGAGCCGCTGGTGATAAGTATTGTCTCACCGCCCTGTGGGAGGACATACATTTGTATGGGAGTGGTAATTACGTGATATACGTTGATATTAGGAACAGAGTTCGATCAGGAATATAGCTCAGCTAGTGGGTAGAAGAATAAGGTACAAATCTACTCCTTGTGCTAAGATATTCGCCTGTTCTTTTGCAGCAGGGAAGGAGACTGGCGGCAGAACGTTCTGCCCGTAGGCGGTGAGACATAACTTACCCCGCCAGAGAAATAGCTACCAATCGAGCTCTGACTTGCTTCCACTGCCGACTATTCTTTTCTCTTATTTTCTTTTCTTGTGTGTGTTTGAATAGAGAGTGGTGATTTGAGTTGGGCGACAAAAGCCGCCGAATCAAACAAGAGTCCCAAGGGAAAGTATGGCTGGTCAAGAGTGTTACTCGCTTGCATGTCACATTCCCCTGAGACTAAACGAATCAAGCACCGCTTTCCTCCACTGCGCCCATCAGCAGCGCACGATGTCTCCGTTTTTTGCTTTTTTGCAAGAGACACAGGATTTCTTTATCGACCTCGGGTTGATTTTGGGTTGCTTAAATTCGCCTCCTGCCTGACCACTCTTGATTTCTCGTTGCCTTACTAAGAGTCTTAGAAAGCTGATCACGTGCACGTGGTACAGGAGTATAGCGAGCTACATGACTTGAGTTCCTATACTCACGACACCCAAAAACTTAGATCTCAACTTCCAATCGTCTCATTCTTCCATAAATGACTGTATATCCAGTTTATAAGATATGCAAACCACTGGCCTTAGATTTCTATGGACCTTCAAAAGAGCAGAGTATGCAGTCAGCACCTTGTGGCCTACTTAGTAACTTATATACAAAGCTCTAGACATGATAAACCAGTTTTTATTCGCCTGGCATCTGTCTGTCAAGATATCTGTATGTGGGCCGCTCGTCTCTTTCTTAGCTGCCAATCTCGCATTTTTGCTAAAGACGAGAGTATTGCCCTCTATTGTCCGGGGACTTTAACTCCCTCATCAATATCGGGGTCAATTCCGGCAATTATTTTACTTAGATGAGACACACCAAAGTATAGAGAACAGAACGAGATCTGCAGTCTGACTTTTTTCTTTCTATCTGTTTATCTATATTCTATTCTTTCTAACCTTGTCTGACGCAGTAGATGTCCATGTCTCTATGATCAGGGGGAGATTTTACTCCAAAGTCTGCAGGCTAGATTGGTGCAGAGGACGGGAACTCAACTAGAGTCAGACGACTAATATTATCTTTTTGACCCGAAAAAGGTACAGTCGTAGTATCTACACCAAAATATACCAGCGCAATAACAGATGAAGAACATTATGAAACAAACAGCAATCCTAACACTTCCCTAGAGAGGATTATACGCGATTAACTTCAAAGCTACTCTATTTATAGCTGACTGGTATCAATCATCATCTATGTGCTGCCGCAGCATTCTCGCACCAATTCCTTGCCCAGTAAGCAGGACGATGAACGCAAAAACTGCACCGAATATGTCCAAGATAACAATCTTCCCCGCAAGCTTTATTTCTTGAATTATGTACATTGTAGGCGATACAAGGCAGAAGGAAGGTGAGATCTCGCCATTAATTTGACAGAATGATAGGCACATCTTCGGGATCGGGTTGGCTTCTTCTGGCAGCGAGAATCTGTCAAGTAAAGTATCTAAACAAATCACTCGAGCGACTTAGCACGCACTGTCACCTATCTTTGCTTATATTGAGCTTGAGAAGTACTTCTAAGGGTGTAACTTCACTCCATTGAAGTCGAATGTGCCAAGAATCCAAGATCACGTTCGGCCCTTGGCGTTGGCTTTATTCCACCAGTAAAGTATAAGATTGAATCTTGGTGAAGATATAAGCTGTAATCCAAACCTTTTGACTCAAACTAGGTTAACTCTCAATCAAGCTACCAGCTACAGTACTTAAAAGATTCTCATTCCAATGGCTCTTGCACCTCAGCTTCAGGAAGACCTCATATCTTCCTTGACGAAGGCTGGCCTTGCTCCTGGCTCAACACAACTCATTCCAGACAATTTCAGGCCATCCATCGCCCTCAATGTTAAATTTAGGGAGAAAATTGTATCGCTCGGAAATGTGTTCAAAACTAGCGAGACGCTAACAGCTCCGATCGTATCATTTGACGTTGAGGCATGCAAGCAACACCTATCATTGTATCATGGATGCTGACAGGCACAATGTAGGATACGAGCATGTCTTACACACTGCTCCTTGTGGACCCAGATGCCCCAACACCTGAAGACCCGAAATTTGCCTACTGGAGGCACTGGGTTCTGACGGGGCTCCCCAATACCTCAAAGGAGGCAGTGACAGAGTATCTTGGCCCTGGGCCTAAAGATGAGAAGTGGGAACATCCCCACAGTAAGGAATTTGAAGATTATCCTGACTTTTCTACTAGGGCTACTCCACATCGCTACCTCTTCCTCTTATTCCAAGAGCCGGTTGGCTACGTAGTGGGCAAAGCGGATGTTGGCGGGGAACAGTTTGTGGAAAGGAGATCTTTCAAGGCTGCGGAGTGGGTGGAGAAGCAGGGTTTGAAACTTGTAGCTGTTAACTGGTTCTCTGGGGTTGGAGATGGCCACAAGGAGTAGGCTAAGTAAGTCTTGGTCTAAGTATAGTCCATAGCATCGTACACTTCGGGAAAGAATTCTATTTGTGGAAGTCTTTCAATTCTTGCAATTTCCCTGAATGCCGAAGTATTGAGTATGATTTGAGCCATTTGTGAATTGATATCGGAAGGGGTATAAGTAGTAAGAATAAAAATACCCGAAATTCCAATTGGGAGAGACTTTCTTATAGTCTACGCCTAAACTACTATATCTAGTGTATCAATCTCTTCCTAGGTAAATACTAGAGAGCTTCTTTGCCCTGTGATAACCGTTACCGCCATCGTATTGTCCGCTATTGTGCTGGCCGTCGTCATGCCCACCATTATGGCTTGTTATATGTTCTAGTGGTCCCTCTCTCTATTGTCTTGTGTTTTCAAGTATCGTCGTCGTGCACGCCGCCGTATTCGTAGTTGTTGCCACAGGAGATCTCTTCGATGAAAGCAAGGTAGGGATTCATAGTGGCGGCGGCGGCGGCGGCGATAAAGGAGCGGATTTCCTAATAACAGGGCTGGCAATCGTAAACATTAATCGCTCTGTTAAAATTCGTTGCTTCAGTCGAGAGAAGTCAAAAAAGAGAAGGCAGCAAAGAGAAAGTCAGCCAGAAGAGAAATCGGCCGATTTTAGCAACTATCGGCTACTTTTTGCTCCGGGTTAAAAGTAACTTAAACCTTCTTGCGAGCTGCCCCCGAGATCCTGAAATATACTAAATGTAGTTAGTTTAGTTAGTTCGTAGAAGAGGTAACGTGCAACAAATCACTTCCTGAGACCTTAAAGACTTCGAGGTCTAAAGTGTTGAGATTGACATTTGTATATGTTTTGTAGTGGAGATCGAGAAGGAGATATAATAGAGAATAATATAGATTACTATCTATATATATGTACAATAGTTTTCTAGAGGTTGAATCTCTCGCAATTTAAAGAAAGCGTTAAAGATTACGTTAAGGTTTTGAAAAGATTGTTCGCGATATCGAAGGATTATCCGCACCGGAGTAGCCTGACTCATTCCGTCCTGAGTGTAGGAAGAATTGCTAGTATAGCTCGGGGAGGCAATATTATCAGGGGAATATAAAAAAGGTATAACTTTAGTCAGGGACGATATTCTAGATTGGACGGATGTGGAGTTCAGCAATCAGATATTATGCGTCCCAAATTCCGTAACCTAGCATGATTCACTGCAAGCTGAGGAAAACTAAGTTTGAGAAGAAACTGTGTTCCACCATGTTGCATTACAGACTATCTCCTAACGGCCCTCCCCTATATCCTGAGACATCAAAATATATTGCCTTAGCGTCTTCTATACCTTTCCTCAGTCTCTCGTAACATCCTCCCCGTCTCCTGTTGATAGTAGTTGTGGAAACTATTTGCGATGCCCCATGTCGATGCGGAGGCACGTTGAACCATGGAGGCACCTCGAGCGGCTTGAGAAGTCGCGTACTGCGGAGTGCCTGAGAACCATGGGGTCGAGTAATTGAGCGTAGCGTAGTACTGGTAGATGCACCCACACATGGGCCATTGTGTACAGTATGCATTGAATGCGCAACCCATAGTTACAACGAAGTCTGCTGCCGTATTAGATTTTGTCTCAAGTGGAGGGTATGTCAACTTAGAACTGGACTTACATTTGGACTGAAAGAGTGCTGGGGAAATTTTGTTAGGGCCACAAAGGAGGAGAGTTCGGCTTAGTATCCTCGAGAGATACTACAGTCCGTCAGATGGGAAGATACTGGAGTTCTGAGTGGGAGGACAGGGCAGGTTCCTCCTTTATGGGTCGAGGAAACAAGGCTGACGAAAGAAAACTAGAGGCCTATTAAGGATTCCAGCTTGCAGATCAGCGGTGTGTTTCGTTCTTCATAACATGATACCAGGAAGTTATTTTGGCTGCTTACCGGCGTCGAGATGCAACCACTTCAATTTTTGAGACTGAGTTCAATCGTCGCTAATTGGATGTTAACAAGTTGAGATATCACACAGCAGTTGTGTCTTGAGACATGTGGGAAAACAAAGTCTACCTTGCGATGTGGTTAAATTCAACAAGGAATAATACCGCCATTTCTTGAGCTTTGAAACAACACCAAAGATAAGGAAGCAGAACTCTCCTTCCGCTCTTGATATACGCTATTTAACATAGTAGTTCGCGAAACAAATGCGTCATGTAACAAAGCCTTGTCCGGTGGAGCCTCTCTACCAAACTCAGGGTTGCTCAGCTGACAGCACCTTGTATAATTATATCCTTTACAGTGCAGTGATAGATATTTCTTTTTCCTAAATCGAACCACCTCATCGGTGAAGAGTTTTACCCCTCTATGAACGAAGCGAAATGCATCGCCGTTCAGAGAGAAGCACATGAATACTGTACATTCGTCACCGTCCACCACGCCGTCAAATGATCAGGTTGAACTAGTGGCAACCGGAATGTTGTAACGCGACACAGGCAAGATCCCTACTAGTCTACTCTCATCCCAAGAACTCCTTGGTCCACCTCCATCCATGGTAGTAGATAGTTCCATCTGGCACGCATGCAACTCGATACTATTCGCGAGTAGTTTCACATGTTCGTCGTCCGAGCGTGCCTAGAATTTTTCTGAACTCGACATAGGCTTCTTGTGTTTGCATCGGTCGTAGGTATTTTAGAAGCCCCATTTTGTGTCTTACGTCTCGAGAAAATGAACGCCAGAGTGGCGAACATGCAGCGAGAGGGAGGGAATAACCTGTGTGTGTTCCCAGTCACCACATTTGTAGGCATTTTTGCGTCTTAGCCCGCCGCTGATACGCGGCACCCTTGGTTATGATATACGGCACCTCACCCCCGGCCACGTAGCAACCGGTGTATCAGCGCGCTGGTCGCAGATGAGTATAATCTCTCATAGGAAACAAGCCTCCATTCTGCTGCGCCGATCACATTTTTCCTTTTCCAAGTGCACATCTATCCACACTCGACTTTGCAGCTTGGTACGTGGTTTGGAGCTGCACGCCACCGGAGGTACTGCCTCCACCATCACGTCTGTCTAGGCGGCTGACGCTGTGTGACGTTGAGCCGTACTTTCTGCATATTCGATCGTTTGACTAACCGTCAATTTCTGCTTGCGCCTCGTTCCAAATTCTTGCAAAACAAATTCTGGTAATTGTTCCAACCAGAGCCAGTGCATCTGAACACCCGAGAGCTGCCATGAGGAGGTATTGTTCTCTCTTCCGCAATACCTGATAAGGGCATGAGCTTTCCAATATGTCTTGCTCATTACACCCGTAAGCTTCGCCATGTCATCGGCAGCCATGGCACTCTGCTTAGAATGTCAGGATATTTTCAGTCATCCCGACGCACATAAGAAAATATTTTCATTGGAAGACCACCTCGAGTTTACGCGTTATTCAAAAGCTGTTCTTTCTTCCGCTATTGGCGGCTGTCCACTTTGCCGCGAACTTTTGTTCAATGGAAACGAAAAGTCGGTCATTGTGGACAACAACGTGCCTGAATGGCCGATCTCTGAATGGACCGCCGCGACCGAGCAAATTCCAGCCGAGGAACCTTTGCAACTGAAACGCCGCTCTCGGCTTTCTGGTCTTTTTCGACGCAGAGACAACTCCTCTATTCCGAAGTTGTCGACTCTTACTTTCCAAGTCAAACGACATGAATCATGCGAAGGGCTTGTTCGCATATTCCGCGTCCATGAGAGTGAGAAGCTTCTTCAGTTTAACCTCTCAAGGTTTGCTGCTGGGACATATGAGCTCTCAGTTCTCCCAGGTACGTGCTATTGTACCTTCCATGTTGCTATTAGATTATGACTTGAAACAGATGATCCGGCTGCAAAAACCGTTCACCACCGACCAGGGAACTACGATTTCCGAAGTGAGAAGACTTACTCCTCCATCCGTCACTGGCTTTCAGACTGCGATGCAAATCACACTACTTGTCAGAATAAAGGAGGAAATCTCGAGAGCCTTCAGATCCAGCCAGCCAGACTTCTCAAACTCTCATATTCTAAAAATGCACCTGCCACTGTCGAGCTTACTCCAGTGGAGGAAGAAACTATCCCATATGCGGCCTTGAGCTATTGCTGGGGTGCAGCACAGCCAAAAATGACGACGACAGCAAATTTTGATTCATATCTGAAAGGAATTGACCTAGCTTTACTGCCGATGAGTATACAAGATGCTATCGAAGTTACTAGGAGAATCGGCCTCCAGTACTTATGGGTAGATGCGATGTGTATCATTCAAGACTCCCCTGAGGATCAAGTACGTGAGCTTGGCAAAATGCATCTTATATATGCAAACGCATATATTACCATCTCAGCAAGCTCTGCAATCACATGCAATGATGGCTTCTTATCACCTAGAAGTGCCCCATCGAACCTGAGGGGGGCTTCTGTTCCATTCCGTAATGAGGACGGCGAGCTGGGGACTATATCCCTCACGCCGGTGAACAATCCCGACAGGATCTATTCCGAGCACACCCTCAAAGCAGAGCCGATAAACTCACGTGCTTGGTGCTTGCAAGAAAGTTTTATGTCGCCGAGAATGCTCATTTACAGTAGTGCACAGCTCTTCTGGCTCTGTCCCCTCGTTTGGGGAAGAGACGGTGGGAGGATCTCAAAAGAAATGTACTTCAAGAGTGCCATCAAGCTCGCCTATAGCGCGGATATTCCTCCAACAGACCTGTCTGTCAGGACCCTCTCGGCGCCCATGACTTCAGACTGGATCGGTCTTGTACGCGAGTATGGTCTTCGGAGCATCACAGTGCCTTCCGACAAGCTGCCAGCGTTATCCAGTCTTGCGGCACATTTCTCTGAGCGCTTGCAAGACCAATACTTGGCTGGTCTCTGGATGAAAACTCTACGGGAAAATCTATGTTGGTTTTGCGACAAGGCGAGCAATCTTCAGGCTTTTGGGCCCGGCAGTGAGTGGCTCAGACGACCAGCGGAATGGCGAGCCCCTTCGTGGTCGTTTCTGGCAGTTGAGGGATGTGCTGACTTCAAACGCGACGACGGCAAATCTGTATTGTACGATCCATTCAAGGGCGAGGACTATTGCCCTGAGTGTGTCATTCTCAACTGTGATGTCCAACCGAAGAATCCTCTGGCGCCTTTTGGGGAAGTAAAAAGACATGGAGTTTTGAAGGTCCGAGGTCGTTTTTTGGAGGCGCGTGCAGGGAAATGGGTCAAATTAAAAGAAAATAGTTGGGGACCAATTTGGTATGTTGGTGGTGATCTGGACATTATATTGCACTTCGATACTTGGGAGGCAGATGAGTCGCACAATTGGGGACGACAGATCAAAACTGCCTATGGCAATTTGGATAGATGGACACCTCTTTCGCTGCTCTTCCTTTTCCAAAGACGGGTTGGCGTGGGTCAAGTATCCTGGGGCCTTAGTCTTGTTAAGCTACCAAACGGGAAGTACCACCGAGTGGGATACTTTGAGGGCCAAGATAATTTCCCTATGCAATTCATGCACAATGGGATAACAAGAGAGATAGAGATTATCTAAAAGCATTACCAAGCATTACCAAGTCACCAAGTCACCAAGTCAGAAAACACATCCTGAACCTGTCTTTTTGGGGCAATAAAAGGCCTCGTGCTCCCCTGGCTGACCATGATTCCAAGTTCATCGGTGATAGGACGCCATTTTCTTGCAGAGATACACTTCTGCAACAAATGTGGCTTCAAGGGATCGCTATGCAGATTGTGCCGGGCCAGAGAGGCTGCATGTAAGGCCGAGAAAAGGGCCTCGAACTGGGTGTGCTGGCAGCTGCGGCCAAGGAGGATGGACTGAGCACTGAGCCTCGAATTGTCCCTTCCTCCCTCGAGTCAATTAACGACGAGGCTCGAATTGAGCCGACGAATTTCGATATTGTACATTCATCTGGCGAAAACACTAGGAGTAAGCCGTTGACTGGCTGGGTGGCTAGTGTAGGACGAGAGGGTCGGCTATCGAAGTTGGTTTGCGGAGACAACGTGAGAACATACGCCAAATGCGGGTGTAGAAAGGTCTTTGCTGTTCGTGGACAAACTACACGCCGGCAGCATGGTTAGTAAAAGCCTTAAAGCAGTTTAGCTGACTTTCATGGCGGTCATCTGAGAAGCCGAAGGCATATAAGTGTGGTATGCGAATATCCAGACATCGATCTTGTATTTACACATACGTTCCCACCTCAGAGCTCAGCTTTCGTCCACCGTGCCAGGATACTTGGCTTCGGCGAGCTTGTGCGGCATAGGACAACGGAAGATAAGCTTCTCGGGGAAGGAAGTCGATCGTACATCGATAGGTATACACACATTGAAGCTGCCTCGAATCTATTGATCCCGTGCTAAGATAGTACAGGTGTCTCGATTGCCGAGTCGCAAGTGGTGCTTAACAATGACTTGAATGGTATGTCTCTAGTCCCAGAGCCCCTGATAGAGTTCCTTCGTGGCCTCGAAAGATGCTGTTTGGTTGATAACATTTGCATCTTTCTTCAGTGCAGACTCGTATGTGATATACTTGTCGTGATCTAGCTGGAGAGTAGTAAGCAAACTCCGAGAATCTGTCAAAACCGCTGGTGAAGGAGTGGTGGGGAACTTGGTAGAAGCTGGCTTGAGATTTAGGTTGAACTCTACTCAGTAGATTCAAGTTCCACTTCCGTGCCTGAAATGGACTAGCTAAGTACGTGAGGCATCACCACTAATCATGCTACAGCCTAGTCATGTGATACATCACGAGACCAACCGTTGCAAGCTTCTTGTCCTCCTGTCCTCCTGTGCCCCTTGCTCAAACCCCAAAAGGCGTTCTTATTCGTCAACGACCTAATCTCTCGTCCAATACACAAAGCGCTCTTGCCGGGTTCTACTATGCAAGATGCCTACTTGGCAGTACGGAAGCCTGCTTGGCAGTACGGTAGACTATACTAATAGAACGACTTATACAATTCTTAGTCAGGTGGTTACAATAATATACTACTACGCCACTCTATTTCGCGAGTTAGAGTTATATTAAAACTATATCTACGCGTGTTCAAACTTAGTGGTAAGAGTTAGGAGTAAATTGACTTTGTTTTTGAGTTTCGAAGTTCTTCGTAAAATCACGTGTAGCGGGTGAGGTATACTAATTGGGATAACACATCCTAATACAGAACAACGGGGATGTATTTCAGTGGTAGAATATTCGCTTTGCATTGTGAAATACGATTGCGAAAGGTCCTGGTTTCGATCACCAGCATCTCCATTCTTTTTTGTTTTTCATACATTAATGCTTTCCAGCTGTGAGGATGAGATCTTTAATGGTTCTATCTTTGATCTTCTGCATATAGTGGCGTCATGTCCTTATTGCATACACCCCATGCTTTCTTTTGATTGTTTCAGTGAACCCAGTTGGTGGTATGTAGAATCTGTTGAACTTTCAATTTTCTTGATTTTTTTTTCTCATGAAATATCCTCATCTGGGGTTGTGTGTGACTGCCGGACTTTAAGCGAACTAGACATCCAGAGCCGCAGCTCTGGGAATCTAGTTCTAAAGGCCAAGCATTAGGAACTCATCAAGACGATCCGTCAAAGGCTGTCTGTTGTTTCTTTCCATGCTCATGTGCGGCAGGCCTGCTTTCAAATCATGGTACAATTTATGACCTCTCAGATTGTGGTGGGAAGGCCTCAACTTCTCGGGCGATCGAGAGACCACCCCTTTCCCTCGGACTCCAGCTGTTTCTGGGTCTGAAAACGGGATGGGAACCAATTGCAGTTAGCGGGTCAACTTTCTATCGGTATGTCTCCATATTATATGTAAGTGCCTCTGAAATTGCGTGACGTATCTAGATAGCTATCATTAAAATGGCTTCAAACTGCTCTAAACCTCTCAAACCATCTCAAAGCTTCTCTTGGCTTTTATTCATACACCTTGAGAAATGGAAGCGCATTCTAGGGTTGGTCAAAGCTCCAAACAGCTGCACACATCCGCCTAGTTGCAAGTTCACAGCCTCATGGTGATTGTTGTTCAAAGCAACACTAACTACTCTGCTCTCTGCTGTACTCTACTCCCCTCTCCAGCCAATAATGCCGTTCTCTCCGGTAGCAACGTGGAAAAATGACAAAGCACTCAACTCCTATATTTTCGGTCTCTTTCTCGTCGGTCTTCCATTCACAATATTCGCCACATACGTTGTATATCAGCTCCAGGTTGTCGGGTACACCATTGGCACAGATGTTGATGGGCTGCCATGCATCGATTACTGCTTTGTTCCATTTGGGAGCAGGAAGCTGGATCTGAATTCAGTCTTGCTATATCTAAATGCTCTGGGCTTTGGTCTTGGTGGGGTTTGCGCCATGTTCATATCTGCATATGCAGACTTTTGGAGTGAGTTATCGCAGAGGTCTATGCCGAAGGAAGTCACTAATACTGTGCTTATAGAAAAGAAGAGTCTCCTAGTCGCCCTCTTAATTGTGTGCTACGGTCTGGTTTCGATTCCTGTCTATTGGCTGAAAGACCCAACGCTATCTGCGTTTCGAGCTCTGATGGCGTTATACGTTGTGTATGCGGTGATATCCTATATTCTATCAGTTGTATTTTGCATGTTTATTCCGCATTGTATGCGTACTGTTGAGGAAGACGTTCTCAGCGTGTCGAGCTCACCGCAGACTTTTGGCGACCAAAATAAAACACCGACCGTTGAGGAGGATACTGTTAAAGATGGACCAAAGACGACCGAACCAACCGCACCTCGAAAGTACGGCTTCAAGATGTCAATATGGGGCTCGATCAGTACTGCTGTGGGGGGAATTTCAGCGCTTCTGGTCGTCATTATCCTCTACAAAACGCTCCCGGCTGACGCTGGGCAATCAGCCGGATTACTGGTCACTACAATCGTCGGATTTATCACCGTCGTGGGGTCGATAATTCCATACTTAGGATTGCCTGCTGTTCCTGCAAAACACAAGAAAGACTGGAAAGCATGGTGGATTGAACTATTCACGCCCTTAAAGGATTTGCTCCTCAGAAAGAACATGGCAGTCCTGCTATTATCATATACGATCTATACGGACACAGTTTTTGCCTTAAACTCTGTCACAGCGCAACTGTACTTCCAGGAGGTCAAGCCAGACACGCTCGAGTATACCTTATATTCCATCGCCTTCAATATCTTCGGGGCGGTAACCACGCTGGGCTTTTTCCTTTGGCAGACGTGGCGGCCGCCTTTCAGCCTTGAGTACTGGCTTGTCATTGGCTATGCCTTGATACTCATCATTCCTATTTGGGGATGCATTGGATTTGCAGACAATATTGACTTCGGCTTCAAGGTAACTTCCGTCTCCTGACTACGTCCCTCACATTCTCGAGCTGATAGTTTGCTTTGTAGAACCGATGGGAATTTTACGTCCAGAGTTTCATCTTCAACCTCTCAGGTTCCATTGTCAATTCTGTATTCCGTGTTCTCTTTTCGGAGCTGGTTCCCAAGGGAAGTGAGATCGAGTGGTTTGGCTTGCAGGTGGTGTTGTCGTGTGCAACGGTATGTGAATCTTGTTCTCAATAACTTCAATTTGGGTGACTTTCGCTGACAAAATTATACGCAGGCTTGGGTCAGCTATGTCGCAAATGCACCGCTGCAGAATGCCACACATCAATTACGTTTTCCCCTTATATTATGCTTGATAATCTTGACCGTACCAGTGGGGCTTGAGATCATCAGATGTACAATGAAGCTGTTCGCGAAAGACAAAATCCGGTGGCAAGAACATGATGCACTTGAAGTTCATAGCCCGGCTTATGAGTCGTGAGCTACTGGGTCACCCCGCAAGCAAAAGTGTCTTGGAGGAGAGCCGCGACATTGGAAGACCAAAGTGGAACGAGATAATTAAGGATAGGGATTGTGAAACATAGAGGAGTTGCTCAGCTTCAACAAGTTGATGCCGTTGCTTTTTACCAATACAAAGCGTCATATGAAGCATGTGAAGCTGCTGAGCATTGATAGAAATCCTGTCTTTGTAACTCTGATCAACCTACGCGTAGCCCCGTTCCATGATACATATTGATTTCCTTCGCGCCAGCCTAGGTCATTTGGTAGCTTTTCAGTATTTGGAGTTGGCGACCAATAAGTGTATGATAAATTGACTTTAACAATCTCGAATAGCTCTTCGCCTCTCAGACCAAAATCAACAGCCATCCTCAAATACAACATTCGAGAAGAAATCAGGAACCTTTTATAGTATTCTTCAACTTGCGCCAGAATGATTTCTTCGCTTGGGTATATTTCTTTTCCGATTGTGCTCGGCCCAGCGGTCGACTCACGGCTGTGGTTGGGGTAGTTCTCCCTGCCTTCTCATCCGTCTCAATCTCTCGGCTAGGAGTAGATGCTTCCTCGAGGATTTCCTCGAAAATCATCCACGTTCCATTGGGTATAATTGTGCGAATAGCTACACATCGGCCAAAGGCTGACCTCCTCTCTTCAGTCTCCTCTCTTGCCATACTAGCCAACCAAACAAGCCCAAAGCAAGGATCCATTTGAAACTTTGTGATTGAGATGAGTTCTCCGCTGCTATGAATATGGCTTGGGGCAGCTGTATCCGCTTGCTGTGATGTATGTTCCGACCCAGAGAGAGCTCCTCGCTCATGTGGCAACACACCATTGTAGCTCTGGGATCTGTCAGATTGTCCGTCCTTCCATGTATTCTCAAACCGTTTGAAAACGATGCGAAAGTTGCCAGCGAGAGCTTCTACTGGATCAGCATAATTGACAAACGCTTGAAGAGCTTCGTGATCTTTTGGATACTTGAGACAATGAGCTCGGCGAAGCAGGGCACTTGGAGTGGGCGACTCGGAATCGACAGAGAAGGTAACTTTTGTTACAGAACATGTGTCCGCTACAAACATGGGCCGTTTTCCTCTTCGCGCAAGTAATGTTTTCACTTGCAGAGAATTTTTGTAGGGTACACTTATGCCCTGAGCTTCGATGGACTGCAAATAAGTGAAAAATAAATGACTCGATGCGTCAGCAGCACTGTTCAGATGTTAGAAATAATACACAAGTGAACACGGAAGTGAAGGTGACTGTACAGCTGCAAACTAGCGTGCGCCGACTCAAACGTGCCAGCCGTGTTTATTTCAAAGGCCCACCACCCAACCATTCTCGACATGTTGTAACCACCAAAATCTGTGCATTTCTGATCTATCCAAAAGGAAAGGAGAAGATCAAAAAGATCGAGTGCAATTTTCGAGCGCACGTCGTCCTGGATACATTTCCGAATGCATTTGTCAAAGGAGTCTCGTGGTGTGTTTGTATCTACAGCAGGTGAGCTGAGGGATAGAAATGCGATGGTCAAGATACCTGATTCAATCTGACAGAATGTCTCATATGCCTTCCAGCCAATTATGCCTCCTGAAAATCTACTCCAGCACCAATTTAGTATACTCATTAAGGTCTGTTTCTCTTTAGTCAATGAATTATTGGTTCCAAGACGGTAAAGTTTACCGTCGTCGTCATCGAGTGCAACTCTTGGAAGATATCTTCACAGGGTACGAAAGGCTGTTTGAAGAAAGCCCGGATGAACTTTCTAGCTAAATTTACTTCTGGCAAGGTCCGAATCGACCCGGGGAGGAAGGTCAGCTCTAACCCTAGAAATACTCATCAGCACCTTGTTTTCTTTGCCTCGCAGTGTGGAGCTGTTGGAGATCATCTGAAGTGTACCTTTCAATTTGAGTATTTCTGTGCATCTTGTAAGAAGCGGTTTTACTTCATTGGGCTCGACAGTAAGGCGATTCCATGGATCAAATGGCTCCGGTATTTGTGCTGATTCTGTTTGGTGGGACTGTGGCAAAATATCTGGAGCTTGCTCACGGCTCAAATTGAATGCAACTTCTTGCAATACTCGTTCTGCAGAAGTAACCGTCTCAATTCTATTATTTGTTTGCTCGGGGACTAGTCGATTCCCCCCAGATTCCAAAGTAGCAGAACGATTCAAATCATCCAACAGCAAGATATCTGATTCTATAGAGATAATTGGTCCTAAGGTAGCACCGGCTCCATCTGAGGAGGCAATCCATACAGTCTCGCCGTAGTTTTTAATCGTGTCTATGCATCGGCGGAACATGATTTCGGGTATATGGAGCTGATCTTCCGGCAACTCTTGTTGCAAACGAGCAATTTGAGCGAGAATTATGACAGTGTCCTGGTTCACTACATGCTTTATTTCATGGGTATTATTGTGGAGGTCACGAATATCGACTTTGATCTCCATAGCCAATGCCCTAATACATCTTAATTAAGAGAAGATTGCGTTGGGGAACAAGCACATCTTACTTGGCTAGCATTTTTAAACCAGTCTCCAAAGCAGATTTGTGTGCCTCCAAACTGGATTTTAGCTTTGACATATCACCTTCTCCCAGTTTCGCCCATTGCGCCGATTTGCTTAGTCCATCGCCGTCATATTCTTTGAGGGCGTCGTCGATGTCGACAGCTGTCCTAGAACAGGCCCTAAAAATGTCTATGGTTTGCTCTTTGAGAGTTTCGGGGAATGCTTTAGTACTGGATCCCTTAAAATCATCTGCTAGAAGATCCAACACGATCCCAGGGGAGAGCAGCTCCTCTGACTCTGAGTCAAGATCGCCATCTATCAGTCGAACATCTTGTACGAAGCCATGCACAAGGCGAGATATTCTGACAACATCTCGAAGTAGACTGAAGCATGTGTGGGCAATTTTCAAAGGATCCATCGCAGAATTTGATGGACTTCTTGCAAATGGTTCGATATTTTATGAAGCTCTGTTTATCTGCCCAGCAACAGCCTTATGGTGGAGGTGCATGTGCGTCAAGGATAAGCAGGTCACACCAGAGGGAGCCTTGCAGATATCAATCCAAGTCTGGGTGCATATTGGCGAGGCTCCCAATCAACCGAGAGTCTCACAGGAAAAATACATGGAAGCTATCTGCCTTGGCTTCCTGCATATCTTCGGAGCCAGATTGACTCGGCAGCCTTGCGAGAAGCCTGGGGAAACGAAGTGCAGGATCTCGCATAAATCTATCATGAGATCCATTACATAGCCACTTAGCCTGTAGGGGATGTTTATTGATATTTACATCGTAACATCAAATGCCAGCTGAAGCCTTTCGCTCCTTTCATCATGAATGAACGTCTGGTGCTCTGATTTTTGGTGCTGTAAGAATCAACAGCCACAACTTTGCGCGAACAATCTCCAGTCAGTACTGTGAGATGATACTGCCCGTACTATTTTGCCCTGACAATATCTTTGGCCTACAAATGATGCAGTTGGTGCAAAGAGTGTGAGCTTCGCAAGTTGACATTGTTTGTGTGCAATTTCCCCTGGTGCCGATTACCCCAACCAACCTACCTTATTCGTGCCGCGGGTGCGGGCTAGCGTGCCGAGCATGGGATCTGTACGGGAATCTCCAACAAGTATCCAACTTCCGACCACATCACCATGATTTTGAGACAATTCTCCCGTCTGCCGCTGCAGCTACTTCTCTTGTCCACACTCACATTACATGCATCTGCTTCTTATGGCGACCGTCTGCCGGAATTCCAACGTTGTGTCGAGGTTAGTAAATTCCTCTCCGCCTCCAGCATCATCTAACCTCGTCCAGGTCTGCCACCAAGAGAATTGCGCTGATGGATCAAAATCCACGACAATTCGTGCGTCTCCCTCCTAGATTAACACACCCTGCTAACACGTACAGCCATCCTCCATCGGCTCCTCCTGTGGGACTGTCCCACCGAATGCGACTATGCCTGCCAACACATCATAACTGATCAGCGCGTTGCAGCCTCCGAACCCATCGTTCAATTTCACGGGAAATGGCCTTTCTACCGTTTCCTTGGCATGCAAGAGCCTTTCAGCGTGTTTTTCTCCCTCCTCAACTTCTTTGCGCACCAGAATGGCCTCTCGAAGGTCACATCGACCATCCCGGCTACATATAGCATGCGCAGATACTATGTGCTGCTCGCATACTTTGGAATGGCTTCTTGGGCGTTTAGCATGATATTCCACGTCAGAGATTACCCGTTCACGGAACAAATGGACTATTTCGCCGCGGGAGCGAGTGTGCTGTACGGATTTTACTACACGCCAATCCGAGTATTCCGGCTAGACAGGGGAGGAGCGCGAACAAAGAGCATGCTTAGGTTCTGGACGGTGTTATGCTGCGCCATGTTCGCAGCTCACGTCACGTATTTGAAATGGTACAAGTGGGATTATGGCTACAACATGACTGCCAACGTAGTCATTGGTGTCATGCAGAACACGCTGTGGAGTGTCTTCAGCTTCCAGAAGTACATGAGGTCCGGCAGGTTTTGGGCGATGTGGCCCGGCTTTGTGGTTGCGTGGATCATGTTGGCTATGAGCTTTGAACTGCTGGACTTTCCACCTTGGTGGGGCTGCTTGGATGCGCACAGTTTGTGGCATTTGGGGACAGTAGTGCCAACTATGATCTTCTACAAGTAAGCAACCCTACCTTAAACTTGTATTCAGATTCATAGATTATATTGCTAACTCTCGAGAAGCTTCCTACTCAAAGACGCGCAGGATGACATAGCAGGTGAGCGACTGAAAGCATAAGCATAAGCATAGGATACCAAGAACAAGAATGAACAAAGTCTAATGATAATTTTTAATACTCTGCAGCAACTCGCTCCATGTTACATGTGTGGGGTAAACCACGCCTTTGTTTGGAAAACAAAACTTGACACGTCGCGGTTCGACATTCCTGCTGAAATTGTGAGACATGGAAATTTAGAATACGATCTACGTCATAAGATGCCAAGAACCGCAAGTGCCGGTCCTCCTACTCGCAGTATCACATGCCCTAATTTAGAATTGCGTTGTAAATTAGAGAGATCAATAACTGTGCATCGTTTGTGTATTATTTATTTGTTGAGAAACAGCACAGCAGACATCAGCCACCTGCAGTCGGGCAGCCCAACCGGGTACCACGTGATACGTGTTTTCCCCACTGGCTGCGTTGGCAAACCAGACAAATCTACCCACCAGTAGTGAAATTAACCTGCATCTAAAGCTGGACGTTGCGCAAGTTATTGAGTAAGAATAATCGACCGCACCGTTTTTCAGCCGCGAGGCTTGTGGCTTTGAGAGGTGTCTGTTGCACATCGCACCGCAAGGGACTGCCGGTTTGGGAATAGAGATTTGGAAAATGGTGTGATATGTGAGCATGATACGTATTTTCAGTGCTTTTTCAGCCCAAATCGCCGCATCGACTTCTGCACGGATTAGAATGAGGCGACGGTTGTGTGAGATGGTGCCATATCTGGGGAAATCATTTCTAGCTCTCAACTGTTTAGGGGCGAGTTGTCCCTTTTTGTCTCGAATAGGAATGCTATTGCGATATATGGCCGAGTAGCTGACAGGAAAATCGAGCCAGTCAAATTTCTTACACATCTAATTTCACGAAGTAATTTGTTTAGTGGGTGTTTATTTTTCATAGGTCCGCGTTTCCTTTTGTGTCGAAAAACAACTAGAAATGGCTGCAGAGAGAATGCAGAGACGACATCAATAACACGACATATACATGTTACTCAGCCACCCAGATCTTTTTTTCCTGAAGGGATATTGAAATGTTCTCTACAATTCCACCACGAGCTTGGTCGCACTGACACCGGCCTTCATCTTTTCCAGCGCAAGCTGGATGTGCTCTAATCCTTTCCCAACAACAAGTGGCGGTGGAAGACAGAGAAGCTTCCCGGCCTGAAGTGCAGGCGTAACATAGTCCTTCCAGACTGGCGTCGCAATATCATTAACGGCAAAAATCATGCCGGCTTTTACATTTGCAGGCACGTCCGTGGGCGGAGGAGGTGGATGCACGCACGCAAGGTGACCTCCACCCAGTTTGGCGAGAATAGTGAGGTCGTGAGCGTACGTCTCAGGGCTGGCGATGGCGTCGAAGATGCCGACAAACTCGTGCTGTCCAGAACTGGATACTGCTTCAATGACCTTCTCAACGAGCAAAGGATCCTTGTGGTCAAAGACTTGCGTCGCTCCGCAACGCTTACTGAACTCGAAGTTATGATTGCCGGCGATGGAGATGATGTTGATGCCGGCGGCTGTGGCGATTTGAGTCGTCATTGAGCCGACCGATGAGGAACCACCATACACGATGAGTATCTTTCTCTTCTCTGACGATGAGAGTGGCAAGGGCTGCTGCAACGATGGATACGGTAGCCCGAGTACGGGTGTAGCAACCCGGGCATGGCGATGCCTGGCTTCTTGAGTGACAGGGCACAGACAGCTGCTTCTAGGGCAAAAGGCACGACAACGCCTTCAGTGAAGCTGATAGAATCAGGCAGAATAGCTGCTTTATTGGCAGGGACAATGGCGTACAGAGCGAAAGCTCCATCTTGAGGGCGGCCGGAAACTAGATTTACAGTATGTCTAAAGTTCATATCAGTCTTGTCCAATTCGCAGTTGAAAAAATAGAGACAGGAAACAACACGTGCTAGTGGGATGTCTTACCCAATAACTCGATCTCCTTTCTTGAAGCGTTGCTGCGCATCCAGTCCAATATCATACACCTCGCCAGCCACGTCGCAGCCAAAAATAGCGGGCCACTGCTGTACGAAGACGCCAATATCCTGCATGTGGCAGTCCAGCGGGTTCATGGCTACTGCCGCATTCTTCACAACGATCTCATTTGGACCTGGAACTGGCGTAGGGGCATCTCCAACGACTAGAGGCTTGCCAGCTTCGATAAGCCATGCGGCCTGGTTCTTTGTTGCTGCCATTTTGGTGATGTGCTATGGGAAACGAGGATATAGAGTAACTTGGTGGAGATATTGAACGAAAAAATATGAGTTCCAGCGAGGTAGACTTGTTCGCCTTGTACTGCTGACTTGAGTAATGAAATAAAGAAAGTGTCATCTCAGCTACCATGCCTTTAATATATACCTATACTTGATGATGGCTCTGGGTGGAGAAACCACGATCGCAGTGCCACAGTAACAGTATCATGATTTCAAATTGTGGATATAAAAAGAGAAGGCAATTTCAAAGCAATGCGAATATCCGACCGTCGATGTGCATAACTCCTGATGTAGAACTTCAGATAGGGTTCCCATCACTAAGGCGGAACCGCACATGTGGTTCCACCCTGAATATCCGAGGCTTACGTAATAATTGTGCTGATGCCCAACTTCTGCTCCTTCGTCTACCACGAGGACTGCACCATGTAACTCCTCAGATGGGTAATCTTTTCTTCCCTTGCGCATGAGCTTACTTTTGAATAATGAAGTGGTCAGCACGAGCAGTATCATCTGAGCTCGTGAGTACTCCGAACACCAAAAACAATGCCCTCCATCAGATCCACCTCACATGACCTCCTCGACTACAACGCCCAATACGGAGTGCTCATCTGTCTCAAATGCCAATATGCCATCCAAAAAAGCGCAGTCGCAAGTCATCTACTCAAGCACAAGATCTACCGCAATGAAAGAGAACAACTCCTCTCCGCCATCGCTCATCTCGATCTCCTCGAACCACACCGAGTGTCTCTTCCCACTCCTAGCTCACCACCCATCGGTTCTCTGCCTGTCATTTCGGGCTACCACTGTATATCAGATGGCTGCGAGAATCTGTGCGCCAGTTCTAAGCGTATGAGACGCCATTGGAGTGAGGTCCATGGTGTTGGCGAGCAGAGTCTAGGCCTTGAAAATCTCGCGAGGGAGGCGAAACTTCAGACTTTCTTTCGAGGGACTAAGATCAAGTATTTTGAGGTCGGAGCTAATTCAACGAAGATCTTAGCTATAGAGGAGCAGCTATTTATTGCTGGTGGCGGAAGGACGGATGAGGAGATCGGTGTAAAGGATCCCGCGAATACGCCAATACGTACATCACCTCAACCAAGACCCATGATAAAAGTCTCGGATCTACAACCCGTGCCTTGCACATTCAATCTTGACTTAGAAACCCTGACTTATTTCCACAATTTTATAACCACGACGAGCCTTACACTACTTACTTCAGCTGTACAGCACTACTGGCAGACAGACGTGGTTGCCATCTCTCTGCAGCACCGATGGCTAATTTGCGGTCTTCTGGCTATATCCGCATCTCATATGGCTGTGGCTGCAACGGATTTGAAGAGCAAGAAGGGCCACTGTGAGAAATTTGCCCAGTTCTTTGAAGAGTTTTCTACCAGGTGGGCGGAGACTGATTCGCTTGAGTTGGGGGCTGCGGGAGAAAATGAGGCGAGGAAAACAGCCAGTAGAATGATGCCTGTGTTGCGTTGTGCGCAGTGGGCTTTGTCCGGCTCGCCACCCGATGTAGGTGATTCACTGAAATCAGTTCCGTTCCAATTGGATCTCTTCATCGGAGTTATTCGAGGTCTACTTGTTAGCGAGCCATCATCTGAGCAGAGAGGTGAAAATCATCAAAACGATGATCGCCAGAGGACAGGATCCGTGCAAGCAGAGAAATTGTTGGAAATTGATAGCACATTAAAACATATTGAAAGCACCACCACATCCCCGTCACTCAGAAACAGCAGCAGCAACAACACTGCTTCTCAGGCACTGATCCGTCTGCAGGGGCTCCCATATCGCATGGCAGCTGTACTTGGAAAACCAGACAATGCCCAAGATGTCTTAGCCACTCTCTCCGCCATAGCTGCTCTTATCGAATGCTGCAATATAAGCTTCACGGACGAAGCAGGAGCAGCATTACGTAGCATGGTGAACTGGTTGTACATGGTTCCAGAGGACTTTGATATCATGATCAAGAAGGAATCTCCTGCTGCTTTGGTGGTGCTGGCGCATTGGGCTGCGTTTTCACTTGGGAGGGTGGGGACTAGAAGTGGGCCTGCCGGCTTTTGGTTCTTGGAGGGAATGGCACAGAGAGTGTTACGAGACGTTGGAGAAAGACTTGCAGCAAACAATTACGAAGTTCAAAGCCTAGTCGAAGATCTGATGCGAGGGAAGCTCGGTTAGCTGTTGTGAAAAGAAAGAGAAAAAAAGTCAATACAAGTACATAAAGTATTCATGTTAATATGTACAGAATCTCCTAAACTGGGCAACACATTGTCGGCGTGGCTATCTCCACCGTTACTTACATAACTTAGTAGCAAATGACGTTTCAATGTTAGTCACCCTTTCTCCTAAAGTTAAAGTTCAGCTCAGTGACACACATCCAAATATCTCCACGCATTATATCAATTACTTCTCTTCTCTGATGCCAATTGGTATAAAACCTCTTGTCCAGCCTCTGCTTACTCTACTAAAAGGCGCATGCTATCTGGGCCCCACTGAATTGAGCTCGGTTATCAAAGCCTACGGAAGCGTTCAGGAAGAAGATGAGCGTCCCATTCCTCGGATTCTGGCCCCCATCCAAGATCTTTCCACGTGGTGATAATGACTTCAATTTTACAATCCGACTGATGCCTAACAGAGGTTTTATACTGAGTTCGACAATAGAGACACTGCTGAAAATCCAAACTATAACCCCACGATGATTTCACTGTACGAGGACCGGCCTTGCATGGGAGTGGCAATGACCATTTCTCCTCATGTGGATAAGAACGTGTTTCGATGACAAGATACGTAGACTCCCCTCTTGATCTGTAATCCAGATGTGGGCATAGCCAGAAACTTATCGTATGATCCTTGATATCTGCACACTTGCCTTGGAATGTTTCGTTGAAGCACAAAAACAGAGAACCATTGTTCACTTGACATTCTGCTTTCCCTCTTCGAAACAAATTACCCCCGCAAAAATACGGGCCATATTCTCCCGCCAGAAAATGAAAGAGTTTGCGAGTTCTAGCATCGTTGCCAAAATGACTATGGTTCTTCATCGCCATCTTGAAAACAACTGAGCTGAAGTTCCAATGGATATACCAGGAAACACAGAGCTTATCATCGCTGGAGAGACAAGGCCGTCTCACAATTGGTCTGAACCATCGCTCATTCTTGGCATATTTCTTGGCATCTTTCATCCGGTGAAACTTTCTGCAAGGATTGCAAACGATTACATTTGGAAGATCGCGTTCTAGAATGTTCAAGAACAACAATGTGTCGTCAGGCGAGGTCGCTATAATCTCGAGGTGCTGAGTTCCAATCAAAAGGTAGATGCACCGACAGGAAAGAGAAAACGATGCAGCCGATAAGACGGGAAGACTGTCGGCAATTTGTTGTATAATCTCTACTGGGAGCTTGGCCAAGATGGAGTTTTCAAGGGCATTGGGTCGCTGAGCGGCGAGATATCTGGAGAGCTGTTTGGTTGCTCTTTGGAGGAATACGAACAATTTCTTTGTGTATTCCATGCTGAAGAGCGAGTGAAGAGCTGCAAGACTTGAGCGTGCTCCAGAAGATTCGAGGTTTTGAGGAGGTATGGTAGGAGTTAAATATGTTTCAAGCCACCTCAAGTTAGTTGCCTGCATTGAACGATTTCCTACGTCACGAGGTCCTGCTTTGGGAAGCTAAGGTGTGTTGCTGTGGGCTAGGCTTGCCCTAAATTATACCGCACCATGACACCGAAAGCTACTTCCTCCGTGGCTTCCTCCGCGTGTAGTAAAAATCTAGCTTCTTCCCAAGAGAAGTCAGTTGAGTTAAGTACGACGATTGAAGTTATGGAGCAATATGGTCAAATGCAGCTTGTGTGGACGAAATACGAACGAATATTTGTTCTCTCTCGATCTTTGATGAGAAGCAACGCTGGGATGTTTAGTGGCCATGATTTTGTGATTGAATGACAAGACGTAATATAGATGCACAAAAGATTCAGTAGCCAACAAGATTTGCTTCTGGAATATGTACAGTAATTCTCTCAATTGCCTCAAAACAACAAACCTTCACTCGTAGCATCAGATTTTTGTGAACATCGCGCCTAGCCTTCACTCAATCTGCTCATCTCAACAGTTCGTGGCGTGAATCCCAGAGAGACACTTTACAAACATTGAGAGTAGTAAGCATTACCACCATAGGTACAGGTCGACCCAGAGCAACAAGTAGTTGATCCAGTCCAAGTTAACCCACCGCATTGGCTGTATTTTGCCTGACACTACAGGCACGTCAGTATACATGAACAGTCATGTTTTTGTCACCAATTGGAAACTTACAACGGAAGAGGTTGCCGAGGTTGTAGTGCTACCTGCTGCAGTCGTGGTGGTTCCCCAGTACTTCCTCCCGAGGAGCTTCCGACAGCGACTGTGATATCTGAAGAGCCACTGCTATAGTAGCCCTCTGTTGCTACTATCATATAGTTGAACGTCCCCATTGTCATTCCCAAAGCTTTCCAGGCCGCAAAATGCGTGCCTGTATTTACGGTTCCGCTGGACCGGTGTGTTTGTCTCACTGACCAGTACTGGTTGAATGTAGCAGTGCCCTGGATAGATGGCTGGTTGGTTCTCACGGAGGTGTAGATGTTGTAGACAGATCCATCACTCGTGACGGTTCCTTTGTAGGTGGCGCCCGTGCTGGGATTGTAGGTTCCAAAGTTCTCAACAATGTAGTATTCTACCAAGGGGCTGGTAGTCCAACCATACAGTGAAAGGTAGGAGTTTCCATTGGGAGCATCTGTTAATCAAAAAGATAACTGTCAGTCCGTATCTTGTAAATAGTATAGAGCTATAGCAAAAACTTGAGCAGAAGCAAAAGGTTTCAAGAAAGAGTGAAGAATTCAACTACTCCAAGAAATCATGGCAGGCAGTGGTATGGATGAGAGGAGGTGAGGCCTTACAGGTACCGCTGTACTGAACGTTCCTATTTGAATATTATTAGCTAAGTCATATTCAATCGCGGAAGGAGAATTCTCACATGGCACTACCAGGATTCCACCCCTTACCACCAACAAGATTCCCGCCAGTGCTCCAGGTCAAAGTGTACCTGCCACCGGCAAGATTGGTATAAGTGGCAGCAGCACCACCATCGGTCCAGTATGAATAGTAAAATCCACCACTTGTTCCAGTTGAGCTTGCTGTTCCACTGCGTAGAGAGAGTCTTGTTTCACCGCGAGCGGAGAGTTCTGTCCCAGGCGCAGCAGAGACGCCGAGGGCAGCAGTGAAGGCCACTAGAAGTGAAGTAATAGATACCATTTTCTTGTATGATGATTGATGTGCTTAAGACTTATTGTGATGAAGGGAGGAAGCCAGTATTTATACATTTCGGCATGCTACGAGTATGTACTCGGAGGGAACACGGAAGCAAACCCGCCACTTCTGAAGCCGTCCCGTTTTCTCTCCAGGAACAGAAGTCGCGGGCCTTGGAAATCCGGGGAACATGCTGCAACAGGGTTTTCGGAGGCATTGAGGCTGCAGGGTGCTCGGTAGTGAGGAGGAAATCGTGATATTAACCGGCGGCTGATTAGAATTTCTCGGTACCAAAAAACAGGAATATGGCAATGTCCAACCAGCGACGAAAGCGTTCGTATTGACAAGGGTTGTCTATATCATAAGACGCGGGTGGGGAATAAGACCAGAGCTTTGGAGGCGTGGTAAACTAAGGGACGATGACTTCTCAAGGCACTTGGCGCGGGTCACCTTTTGCCTGATTGCCAACTGATCGAAGACTTTGATCTTCTGATATGCGGGGGCGAAGTCTTCTGCGAGTGATGTGATCTCATCTGTTAAGGCTGTAACGAGATGCGCGGCCACTTGAGCCTAGGTTGAGATGACGCAAACTTCGGCTTGAAGGAACAAAATGTACGTAGCAGGAGCTGAAGATTATACGTCCAAAAAGAGATATCATGTGTCTGTGATATATTAACTTGCTCAAAAATCCATGGAAGCAGCATGAGCAGTGGATCTAACTGTGCGCCACGCATTTCTCCTCATCTGATGATACGACGTCTGATACGTTGTAAAATTTCAGGATCTCAGCTTTGGAGTCTGCTTGCGGCCCAGCGGCATGACATGAGAGTAGGCTGGAAACCCCTAAATTGATACTGGAAGGCTATCCTTTTGAGCATCCCGTCCGTCTTTGTCACCGGCTTTTTTGGAAAGCATCTCCAAATTATATCTTTCCAATACTGCAGCTAATAAGAACAATTATGAAAGATGAACGCAAAAAGGTGAGGATATATTATTTAGCAGGAGTCATCTAACACTTTCGGTGGAAAATCTCGTTCTAAGTGCTGTACTACCTCATGGTTGCTACGGTAATCATTCCACAACCAAGCAGCACAAACACGAAAGTATTTAATGGTAAAGATAAACAGATTTTAAATCAACTGACCAGAAAAATAGACGCTCCCTTCTATTCTTAAATCGACTACTTGCTGTTTGTTCAGTGATATGGAACAATTTGACACCCAGATAAACATGGCATGAAATGAACAGCATACCTCTGTGTGGGAAAGTACAAAGTAGACACCAGATCGTTCCCCTCCATCTAAAGAAGCCTCAACAGACTTTGAACAAGTCTCTTGTTCCCCCACACAAAACTACATATTAACAGATATTTCGTTGAAATCTCTCGTGCAATTCAATTCAAACTATTGAATAAAAATAACTGCAGAGTTCCTGGCACGGAGAATCTTCCACACCTCAGGGGCAATTGAGCAGGCTTCGTTTCGCCTCAGACTTCATAATCAAATACCACAGCACTTCCGCCTGACGAGCAGTAGCTAACCGATCAGGTAGCAAGAGCTACAAAAGATAGTATTCATCTTGTTTGTGCAAACCTTTGTAAGTCTTGCTGCACATCTTATAAGAGTTTCATCTCCCTTCAATTCAGAGTCAGTCAAGATGGCTTCGCAAGATAAACTTGACTTCCAACCAAGATTGTCTCGACAGCGATCAGCTCAAACTGCACCTTCCAGCTCCGATACTTCTTCGAGACATTTGGATTTGAGCTCAGCTTCTTTAAACCTAAAGTCGGCTCAAACTGTTTCCTTCAATAAGTCGACTTTCCGACCTGCTTCCACTCGGACACCGAAAGCTAGGTTTAATATGTCGAAATCCAGAAGTGGTGTCCGAAAGACGAAGATCGAAGCAGATTTACATGCGAAGTTCTTGAAAAACGTCATCGCAGGCATCCAGAGAGAGACTAATAGTCCGAACAAGCAGATTCTGGATTTGGTAACCTCTGATGGAGCTTTGACAGAGAGTGGGAGAATCATAATTGAGAAAAACCTTTGGGACTTCGAGGTCGGCTATGCTGACAGTGGTTCAGGGGTCGATGCTTTCTGTCGCTGCACGTCGAAAGAATCTCACAACTGGATCAAGAGCATTGGTGAGACTCCCAAGGAAAATATCATGCGACCAGGCATCCCTATCTTGCTACGATTATTTTTTGAATCATTTACTGATCTCTTCGCTGAGAAGCGATACCTGATGGCACAGGGATTATGGTGGGACAAGTCCTATACGATTGAAAGCATATCGTCTGAGATGCAACAGAAGTTCTTTGCCAATGCGAAGATTGACTTTGCTGATGCGCTATGGGGACACTTCTTGACTGAGTTTAGAAGCGAGAAAGTTCAGACCTGAAAGATGATTTACATGAACTTTCAGAGCACATAGGTTAGGCGGATTATAGCGCATCTTCCATCCGCTCGATGAGGAATCGAACAACAACTGGCTTAATTTGATAATCTGGTAGGCAGAGAAAGGCTTATAGCTTTTGAAGAATCACGAGCTTTTGCATAGAAATAAGATGTCGTAATTCAATCTGAACTTAATATCAAAGAAAGACGCATGAGGGTGATAATTAAATGAATTTTTGAACTGAAGTGATGTGGAGAAGTCCCATATCGAAGGTCATCATCACGTCTTATCCAAGACGACTAGCTCGGACCGGATAAACAATTATACGGAGGGGCAATTGGGGCATTCCGAGAGCTCGAGTCATTACCCACCTCGATTTCCTAACCATCCTCAAAATGTTCACCGGAATAGTCGAGATAATTGGAGGTTCGTAGTTATTCCGTGTGAAGCTCCATCTCTAACTCCTCTTGAAGTCGTCTCGGAGCTCAATCCCCAATCCGAAGATGGGGGCACCAACCTAACCATTTCCAATGCTTCCGAAATTCTCGACGATTGCCACCTCGGCGACAGCATCAGCGTCAATGGCACCTGCTTGACCGTAACATGGTTCGACAAGTCCTCTTTCAAAGTCGGCGTTGCGCCGGAAACTCTGCGAAGAACCAACCTCGGCTCCTTGAAGCAAAACAGCAATGTCAATCTCGAGCGCGCTGTGTCGGCAACCACGCGGATGGGCGGGCATTTCGTGCAAGGGCATGTCGATACAGTGGCCACAATACTGAAGATCGAGCCTGATGGAAATGCGCTGACATTTAGATTCCAACCGAGGGATAAGGCTGTGCTACGATATATTGTCGAGAAGGGCTATGTCACCCTGGATGGAGCGAGCTTGACTGTGACAAAAGTGGATGATAAAGAGGCTTGGTGGGAGGTTATGTTAATTGCATATACTCAAGAGAAGGTTGTCACAGCTAGCAAGAAGCCTGGAGATGAGGTCAACGTTGAGGTGGACCAAATTGGGAAATACGTCGAGAAAGCTGTGGAGGGATACTTCTCGAGTGGAACCAGTGGCGAGCCTGCTATTTTGCAGAAGATGGTCGAAAGGATCGTAGAAGCAAAGTTAAAGTCAACATCTTAGCTTGAGCGTCATACCAGGCATATTAAAAGGGTGACAGCGCCAATAATGAAGTCATGAACATCCACTTTTCCATTTCTTCGATGTTATAATTTATTTTCATTCCTTGAGGATTTGGTCTAAGGTTATGTAGTTCATATCTACTTGCGCTTGCACTGGGCCAGCTGTTTTACCTTCCCTGCTTATTCCGTGAGTCTGTATACCTCTCCCTCGGCTGATCTTTCGCAGAATCTAAACCTCCACGCTCCTTCGAGCCAATATAGGATGCTGAGTCGTCAACCAACTCTTTCATGGTACGCTCTTTTCCTAGGCGAAATAAGTGTCAAAATGCGCGTGATGTAGCAATCTGGGCTGCTGCAAAACACCATGGATATGAAGCTTGATCATGGAGGTTGCTTTTTTGGGTTTCTCTACTCTGCCATCGCAGCTCTGCTCAGTGTGGATCTCTCGGCACTTGGGTTCCTGTTTGAGTTTTGCCATTTCGATGATATGGGAAAAGTTTACAATTATGATCGCAGAAATGTTTTCTCGTATGCGAATATGGCATCTTGCTTCCTGGTAGGATGGAATCTGTGTCAACAAACCCAATGTGCGAGCTGTCAGACACAGTCGTCGCACTCGATGACATGTCTTCCGAAAAGGCCATGGAATCTCGCACACTATCATCGCTTGATTGGCTCATTGCATCCTTTTTCCACCAAGACGTTCGGGCTTCCATTTGGCAAGGCTCAGATAGATCAACTGCGCAGCTCGGATCATCAATACGACACCTGGTACAAAATGGCGTACTAGAAGTTGTCGATCCCTTTGAGTTTGGCTGCCACGATGTCCAGCGCTTGCACTCATTACACTGCTGATGCGACCAAGTGGCTGCATGTCTGAGATTGTCTCTAGAATTTTCGAACGTCATGTCGCACCTTCGACAGTAATACATTCCCACTGGAAATATTGGTCGCGGTTGTTGAGCATCCGAGGTGTCCGAAATCAGAGGTGTTTCAAGCGTTTTTGTGTATTTTGGTAACTTTTGGCCATCGTCTAACCATCTCTGTGAATCATCATATCGATACGGCGGAGTAACAAGATTCTCCGTCCTCTCATTTCTCAGCCTTTGATTGAGATATCTGCCACTCCTCACGCGGTGCGGTCGTATGTCTGCTGGTCTTGGAGGTATTGTTAAGACAACCCTGTAATCCTCCGACTCGCAGCGAGGTGTCATCTTACTGAACATTTGCAAAGTCGAGAGATCTAGCTGAAGATTCACAACATTACCAATTTGAGGTGCCATGGGATCAGAAGCGTTTTCGTCAATTGATGAACCTTGACCAACCATAGTATTGTCGCCCTCAATCTTCCGCACGATCGCGATGACATTGGTGTCTTTGAACGTGCACACAGAGTCGCCAGGAGTCGTTCCAACCGGCGCAATCGCAATTGTCCAGCTCAGTCCTGTTTTTGCCAAGTAGATCACACAATCTTCATGGCCTGGATTTGACCTCAAGAAAGCCGAGGTACGGAGAAATTCGCTGCAGAAGTTCACGAATGTCCGCAGGCCGTAAACAGCAGTGTCGCCATTCAAGTTTGGGCAATGGATATCTACCATCTCCATACTTCCAAACCATTTGGTGGTTTGTCCTGAAATGATATCCATCTCTTTGCTCCTCCAAATCTTCCCAAGAGCTTTGGTAATTTGAGATGTCAAGACCGGATAGTCGACATCTTCGCAACCAAACTTCGTCTCTTTGAACGCCTCGATCATTGCCCTTGGTACCATCAAGATCTCCTCTTCAATAAACAATGACTTCAGAGGCGGCGTGACAAAAGCGACTTGTCCTGTCTGATGTCCCAAAATCATTATTGGACTTGGTATCTGGGACTTCAACACCACAGTGTCGAGCTCTTCCACTTCGGCAGGATTGCCGACTCCAAAGTGATTCTTGGAATAGGCCTGCTCCAAAGCTCCGTTGACGATGAGGCCGTGTAAATCCAATGATCGACGAACAACTCCCTCCCTTCCACCGTTTCTTCTTCCATCGGAATGACACAGGATATCATGCTCCAATACTCTTCGACACAGAGTGTAGGCTGAGCATGTATAGTCGACAGGAATGCATGTTCGGCAGCATTCCGGTGCGAAACTGTGTGTCCCAAAGATTTTATCTCTGACATCCGCGCATTTTGCATCCTTATGTGTCCAAAGTAAGGATAGCAAAGACGCAAGCTCTATGGCAGGGCCACTCTCTGTGTTAGCTTTCCTCTGTCGACAGATTTTCATTGCTGCAGAGCCAACAATTCGTCCCAAGACAGCATCGCTCGCATGCCGAGGCATGTTGCTATTGTCGAAACGGCGGAGTCTCTCCTCAAAGGCGAAAAGAGCAGGACTGAAACTTTCCTCCCATCCTAGAACCTGTTCTCCGCAATGAACGTCAATTCGTGCTGCGAGAACTATTTCTTGGATGATCCACAATCTCTGCCAGTATTCTCTCATACAGAGCCTCGCAACTGCTGCGAAGTCGTTTAAAGCCAGGATCCCCTCCTTCACTTTCCTTATATTCTCGGCGTTGTTGAGAAATCGAAATGCTTTCATGGAAAACTCGTCGGAAAGTCCAAGCCACACTCGAACAGTCGTCGCCTGGGAGTATATCATTCCCATCTGTGCAACCTGGTGCCCTCTTTCCGTGTCATCTTCCTGATTGATACAAATCGCGTCCACCCATAGAACCCTCTCCTGGTCTTTCAATCTTAAATACCTCAAAGCATTCCCCAGATTTTCACGCACCTCCATGGTACGTCCATCATCTACTCGCAACAAGACACCTTTGCCAGGTTGATCAGCACCCCACATGTATGACAGAGCATCATACGTAGGACTCGATCCTAAGCGGGCATGGAATATAGTACATTTCACCGGTTCTGATCCAGTTCCAGGAAGAAGACGGAGAAGTCTTATCTCATCTTTCTCGCGCAGTGCACTGTACACGATGCCCATGATTCTGTTGCTTCATTGTGCTTGGGACAAGCACACCAAGGAGTAAGTGTGGATTTAGTGGACGCTGATTGGTCAGAAAGCCAATGCGTCGAGGATGTTGGAGTTGGACGGTTTAAACATTGAAATTATGCAGAGACCCGAAATTCCCACGGTTAGGAGAAAAGATGAAAGTTTTGAAGCTTCTGAAGATCATTTTTCGAGAAGATCTGCGAGAGATGTGGTTCTCGGACCAAGACGAGTATTCGTGGCTTTGGTGAGGCTGAGGAACTTTGTCCACGTACGCTCCTGCGCAATTGGCCACCCGCTACACTCACCGAAATGCAGCCTTGCCTTAGCGGCCAGGTACAAATAACGACTGGCTCGGAATTGTTATGCTTGTATTAAGGTTACGCGTCGCTTTCGGTCGTTTTTTTGTTTGACTATCACATAATCAAGTGATCAGTGACCCGAGAAAGCTGACAGGCATTGAGTCCGTCATGCTTGGAAACCATGGATCTTACTGATATCGCTATTATTCGAGGTTAGTTTCAGACTATGTTATGTCATATTCAGCTCAATCACTATCAGAGTGCGCTACATTGTATAATAGGCAGTATCTCTATTGCAAAATTTCATCCAAAATGGCAAAATTCACCTTTGATCAAGATTGGTCCAAGTTCGGTAAAACTGCGAACCTCGTACAGGCCTCCATGTGCTTATTTAAATCTATAACGATCTGACGATATAGACTCCGATCACAGCCGTGGGCACCAATTGCGGGTTTGATATGCTTCCCCATCTGTTCAAAGGAGCACAGGACAGGCAGAACTGGCATTCTTCTACTTGAATCTTTGAAGAAGAGGTACCAAGACGATGACCGCGCGGAGAACAAGTACTGATATCAACTTCAAAATCGGCGAGCATGCACCGATCCCATTTGAAGCCCACAAGTTTCTTCGCTTCAGCCCAAAGATCTCCGGCGATCAAACGAGTGAAAGTGCGGCATGTATGGATGAATTCGCTCCTCTTCCAGAAATTGGTCTTAGATATCGAATTAGAGAATGGCTACAGCTCTTCTACTTAATTCTTTGCAGCACGCTACAAAACAGTTCCAAAGGATAAGCTAGACTCGGCATTCCTTGGGAGCTGTTACCGTGACGTTCCCTAACATGCGGTCAGAATTGTTCACCTTGGGGGGGATACAAATACCCACAAGCTTGGATTTGTAAAGCGGGCGAAAATAGTGCGGACGAAGGAACAATAAATGTTTCTATACCGTCTTCATGTGGAAGCGTTACTCCGTCTGGTGGAAGGATCCAACAGTTTCGTGCCTTAGCCACCAGGACATACCCGCCTGTCGTAGCACTGAAAAGAACCCTTTTCGGAGGGAAGCCACGGGGTAAATAGATCGTATGGATTTGTTCCAGGAATGTTCACTTCTTCGACCGGGCCGTCGGTTTCGCAATTTTCCTTCTCTTCAATGTAGACTCTGAAGTTTCGGGTGAGATTAAGCCATCCTCTGCCCGTTGTCTTTTGATTCCCCGTCCTACCTCCTTGTTTGGTTTTCTAGGACCTGTGACAAACATTTCTTCGCCCAGTTCGGCTTTTGTAGCCCTCCCAGAGCGTCTGTCGACATTGTCTTGTGGGATTTGTAGTGGGAATTTGGAAGTACGTTTCGCTTTTCGAGGAGGTAGTGTTCTTTGGGGCAGTAGTGCTTTTGTCGTATCCTTCCAAGTCTTTCGAATTGTGCTGTTTAGCCCACCACCTAACTTTTCTGCAGACTGAATCTTAGCAGCTCTTGGAAATGTTTCTTCTTCATCGGGAGGTGGTGGCTCGGAGTAGCTGTCATCCACCTTGTTGATCCAGGATAAAACCGAACGTGGAGTCTCTGAATGCGACAAGGGAGAGTTTGGCATTTGCGGAACGTAACTCTCTCCAAATGTCCGTTTTGTTGCCCCTACTTCCTTCTGAGTTTTGCGGATAAAATGACCTCCAATCACTCGCGCCATATCTCGATAATGGTTTGGGGCGTGAACATCGTATTGTTCCAAAATGTCGTGATGAGCTTTGATGAAAGCATGAAATGTGTCCATGTTTCCCTCCGTCAGACAGCGTTCCGCAAAAGCAGATGCGCGAACATCGTAAGTTTTAAAGGTTGCGTCGACGACCTCTGCCAGGCTCTCGATGGGGAGATGTCGTAGCGCTTCCTCCGGGACTGTTTGCTCGTGGCGCGGCGCTTCTTCGTGAAGGCGATCAAGCTGTCGACCATACCAGCCTTTACAGTGCAAATCAGAAGATGCGGCCATCTCCCTCTCTCCAGACGTCGCTGGTCCGGGCTTCGATCCAGAAGTTGTGGTTGTTGTACATTTGTACGCTGTCGACGAGTTATGAGGGGAACGAATCTTGGGCAGTTGATTACAGTAATGTTGTCGGCACGGAACAAGCCGGGGCTAGCTGATTCCCCTACTTCCAGCAGCCCTGCAATTGCGGGGTGTCGGGGATGTATTTCAGTGGTAGAAAATTCGCTTTGCATTAATATTGCCAAATGCGATTGCTTGCGAAAGGTCCTGGTTTCGATCACCAGCATCTCCATTTCACTTACATAGACTAATGGAAATAATCAGCCCAAACCAATCATAGGGCTGCAACGAACACTGAGCGAAGAACCGATCTCATCTTGACAGTTTTGGAGGTTAGTAAACACCCGCTGCATTCCACAAGTATTTTATATGCCATTGAAAAGCTGTAGGAGAGGCAAACTCCGCGTTTGCGAGAATGAGCTAGGGTGGGGTAGGTTTTGGATAGCCGCCAATGCTGGAGCATTTTCATATCGATCTGTGAAGTCACAGCTTAAGGTACGGATCATAGTCACCTCCACTTACCCCCTCGCGTCACAAAAATAGGCATTGGCCGGTAATTTTGTTTGCGCTGACACTAAATTTGCTACTTATCGAGTATCTAAACTTACTATGGGGATCTTCAACAGTCTAGAGATCCCTAAGTTTGAAACGCAGCTGAAATACTTAACCGATTGGAGAGGGATGGCGCACTTCTCATGCACCCAATAAAGCGCGTACACGCCTTGTGCTATTAAAGATAGTATCAATAGCAAGTACAAATGACTCTTTTGCCTGACAAGGCTTCCTGTCTCTTCATCCTTGAAATCGTACAATTTCATAATTTTGATCCGACCGACACTTCTTCGTCAAACGTAAGGGAACACCGGCCTGCAAGGGAAACAAAAACGTATCTCTCTCCGTTGCACAATCAAGGGATAATGAACGACTATCTTTTGAGCGGGCCAACGAAGAACCCTCAGCTCCTCAATTTCCACCGGAATTTCGATATCTCTCAGTATGCCTTCGTCATTCAGTGTTCCGGCCGGGCGGCAATCCCCTTACTGCGTCGCAACCCAGAGTTAATACGACCAGAGATTAGCAACCTCGAGGATCTTGAAGATGATGAGAATATGTCTGATCAAGGCACTCCGTTCGCTGATGACAATCCAACCGCTTGGATTTTCTCGACGTGGGACCCGGAAAGGTTCCTCTATACCTTTGGAACGTCATCGAAATGTGATGTTGTTCTACCTCGACTGACGCAAATAAGTCGCAGACACTTTGCAATATTCCTATCCCCACATGGTACCTGGATGATAGCAAATATCTCCAGGTACGGGACTTGGATCAATGACGACTTCTTGGGAATCAGCGTGGGAGAAAGCGCCCCTGAAGAAGCGCAAACCGAGTCGACCCTCAATCCAGATTTGCCTAACCAAATCCGAGTAGGTGACACTGAGATCATCATTCACCCAGTACTTCACTCAATATTTCGAATTCCATCCCATACTGAGTTGAAGATGGCCCTTGCGTTGCTTTTAGAGCAGAATTTTGAAAGCGAGGGAACTCGGACAACGAGTGCCACTGAAACATCCGTGATATACCGCATCTCCAATATCACAGCACATTCATACCATTACCTCACTGAAAGGAAGATTCCAGTTCAAGGAGAATCCGAGGTTTGTTTGGCAATTCGGAAGTCATTTGGCCAACACTGTATTGCGAAAATCTATCCAAAGGAGGAAGAAGAGAAAGCATACAGACAATACGAGTTGAACGAGCGACTACGGGTAGGTTTGTCATCCGAATGTACATTCACGTTATCATAATTCGGACTAATCGCTTTCTTAGAATCTCAATCACATAGTTCAGTACGATGAGTTCGTTGCTACTGACACCGACTTTCGAATCATTACGCCGTTTATGGACGCCGTAACTCTTGAACAATATCTGGGGCCACAAGTACAGAAATACGATACGGATCTCTGCTTTATTCTTTGCAAACACATCGCAGATGCTCTAGCATGGCTCCAAGAAAACGGAATCGTACATAACGACGTCAGCGAGCATACCATGCTCATCGAAGAGTCCACCGGACAGTACCGAGCATATCTGACAGGATTTTCCGAGTTCAGCAGAGCACCAAAACATTCGAATCTTGGAGCGTCTTTCTCTAAAGACCTCGTAAATCTTGTCTCTTTGGTTAGCAAAATGCTTCCTACTATTGAAGGTCGGCCATGTTGCGATCCACAGTGGAGTGAACTACTGAGTCAAGCCATGCACGAACAGGTAACAGCGCGGGAGGTCACGACCGGGTTGGAATTGATGTGTCCAGGATATGAACAGACGCCATTCCGAAGCGCGGTAATAGCGAAGACGATGACTATCAAGCGACTAGTTGACGAGAATAGGGCTGAGGCTGACGAGCAACGAACTCTTTTATAATCTAATTCATTTTATAACTATCTAACGCCGTCCCTTATAGGACGTGTTACTAAACTAGTCTACTATATATAGTTCCTTCCATTATCGTCCCCGTCACGTATTATAGTTATAGCCTAATATCTCCCCCCCTTAAGTTTTTAAACGGCTACCCCTATAGTCGAACCTTATCTAGCGATATATAGTACTATAGTTAACGCCGTCGATTTCGGGTGTTTAGATAACTTAGCTAGTGCCTTATCTTCTATTTTACGTCTAGACGCTATTAATTTTTTCTTTAGCTACTCGACGCTAGTCTTAGAATCGCTACTATCGCTATTACTACTAACCGCCTTAGATTTACCCTTCCGATATAACTTACTTAATTTCTTTAACTTATACTTAGATCTATAAGCTTTCCTATCTTCGTTAGAGTTAGTAGGTAGCTCGTCCTCTAAGTCTATATTACGCTTACGTTTCCTTACGTCCGTCTTAGATAAACCGTACTTATTTTACGATATAGGAACCCTAGCTAGTATATCGTTATCGCTAGTGTCTTCGTTATCTATATCGTTAATAACTATAGAGCTACTAGAGACCGCTAACCTAATAGTATCCGAATCCTTAATCGTCTTTACTACCTTCTATATTTATAATAATATTCTTAGCGATTTATAAAATATCTTACTATACTCTTTAGCTATATCGCTCTTAAAGAGTTTACTTATATTAATATAGGTTTCTAATTTAGCCGTTATATCGTTAATACTACTACTACGTTTCTATTTTATTTAAACTTTATAAATATATTATAGCTACTAAGATATATCCTTAGTATTTACGGGCCGTACGACGCGCTAAACTCGTTATAAGTCCTTATTATTCGTCTTTAACGTCGTTAACGTTTTAATTATCTATACTATAGTTACCTTAGGGGGCGTTACTAGCAATACCTTAGTCGGCGTAGTTACTTCCCCGAACGTAATTAGTTCGTTAGCCCTATCTTTTCTTAATTTTAATCGGGATAATAGTCGATTAAGCTTCGCGATTATTAGGACGTTATTCGGAACTACTAAGGTATAAGGTCGCTAGAAAGAGAGCTTTCGCGCTAAATCTATTAGCTCCTTTAATTTCGTCCGCTATCTATATCGTAAATCTTACTAGGTAAAGTCTAATATAGATTCGATAGTAGCCTTATAATATCGGACTATATCTATAACGGCGGCTAGAATAAACCTACTATATAGCTACTCGAAGAGAGCGTTAGGTCGAGGAATACTAGCTATTACTCGAGCTAGCTCGTTATTAAGACCTACTACTAACGATAGTCGCGTATTAAGGTCGTTTCGGACTAGTATAAGTTCTTTAGCGAAATCGAGGATATTAACTAACTTACTCGCCTCTAGCGTAATCTAGGTTAGTAACTTATTAATATTACTAATATAGGGTAAAGCTAGATTTAATAACGCTATAACGCTAGCACCGAGCTCGTAGAAGGAAGCTATATATATAGTAGACGCTAGGTATACGTATAGTAAGATATTATATATAGGGTATTCTATATTATAGCCTTATAATAGAACGTAATCTAGAACGTAAGTACGGTCGTCTACTACTAGTCTAAGCGGTTAATTTAGCCGTTTATATCGCTATAGGTATTACTCGCTAAGTTAATATCTAATTATCTCCTAACTATATATAAAATTCGTCTTTACTCCTAACGGCCGAAACTATAAGTCTACTACTTTCTTATCGAATAGTTATTTACGCCTAAGTACTTTTCTAGGTTCTTTAAGTACTCCTACGTATAGACCTAGCTTATCGATTATAATAAAGTAATAATAGAAGTTATAGTACTACTTATCTATAATTATATTAATATCGAAATCTTCTCTACTAAGGATATAAATAAGTAATAAGTCGGTTAGGCTATAGGTAATAGCGCTAATCCGTTCGTTAGCTATTAAGCCGTCCTTAGTAGGGTAGTCGATTAAATATTATCGAGGTTTATATACCCTACTAATATTCTTTCTCTAGTAGTAGATATAGCTATCGATATAGACGTTAGCTAGGTACTAGATATATAAAGGTATATCTTTAAGGCTAGGGAAGAGTAGTCTAAGGACCTCGTCGCCGAGATAGACGCCGATTAGTACTAGTCGGCTAATATTATATATAGTATTATAGAACGGTAAGTTAGACTTATTAATTTAGAAAAATACTTTAATAGTATCTAGTATTATAATTTTCCCGTAAGATATTATAGGAGCGTAATAGTATATTAATACGACTTAGTTAACGCTAGTAATATAGTAACCTTTAGTATTATCGATAGGATCGCCTTCTTCCTAGATACCTCTTATATTAACTATATTAGGTATATTGGCGGAATAGATTAGTAAGTCGATTTAAGGGATATTAGGGTCGCTCCCGTTATATAGGTCTAGGTCTATATTCCTAATAACCTTAACGCCGAGAACTTATTCTTTAATTCTACTAGGAATTTTATTTCTAGTCTTAATTAATTAATAAGGGATTATAAGAGGGTTAAGGAGTTCGGGTTTATATAGATTTTAGTTAGTAGATAATATCGCGACTAAGGCTACTTTTACTACCGCTACTATTTTCGCTACTTTAGCTTCCTTTACTACTACTATAGCTATAGCGATTTTCTATTCGATTATCTTTTTCGCTACTAATAGTAGTATTATAGCGTAATTACTAGGGAACTTAAGAGAGTTATAGTTATTATAGTATAGATAGAGAATTTAGAGATTATAAAAGTAAAAACTAAGAGACTTCGTAAAGCGAAAATAAATTTTTAAAAGTGAATATTAGAAAGGTATAAATACTATTAATATAGCCATATAGAAAATAAATATTTATAGTTAGGAAGATAAACTTATAAGCTCCTAAGGTTTTCCTTAAATATATAGACGACGTTAGGCGTGTCTTAAGAGAGGATTCGTCCTAGCTACTACTTAGCTTTATTATAGCCTAAGTATTTAACTAGAAACTATAGTTATTATATACGAAATCCGGGTTTACTATATATCTCCTTCTTAATAATAGTATTAATAATATACCTCTCTTATCCGTCTTAGATAATTAGTCCTAGCCCTAGAAGCTAACGTTAATATAGGTCTATAATTACTAGCTCGAGGTAGTTAATAGATATAACTAGGTATATCCTACTAAGCTAGGTTAGTAAGTTAAGTTTATACGCTAATAGTGAAATCTTCTTAATAATAGGGAAGGGCCTAATCTTAACGAAGGATAACTTAGTAAAGTTATTAAGTAAGTAGTAGCCGATACCTCTAGATTTAGCTATCTTAAGATAAACCTTATCTTTATCTATAAGGTTAATAAATTTTCGTTTCTTATTATAGAAAATTTTTATCCGTACTTAAGCGAGTATAATCGCTACTAAGGCGTCGTTAAAGAGGTCTTTATACGCCGTTACGAATTCTTTAGCGTCCTTATAATCGAGCTACTAGATAATATCTATTATAACGGCTAGGGGATTAGGCGCGGATCTAGCGTAGCGTAGTTTATATAGGGAATATCCTATTAAGGTATTAGGGGTATAGTTAAGCGCGAAGACAATAACTAGTAGTAGGTTCTCCTATATAGACTAGTTATATAGTCTTACTATCGCGTATCTAAGTGCGTAGATTAGTATTTAGTTAGATCTTTCTAACTACCCGTCTAACTTAGCGTTATATACTATAGTAAAGGCTAGTAAAATATTAAGTAGTGAATATAAACCTATCTAAAACCCTAACGTAAGCTTCGGGTCTCTATTAGAGATTAATCGATTAGGTAGTCTATTAGCTATAAATCCTTAGTAGTAGTACGCTATAGCCTAGTCTACTCCTCCCTAGTTATATCGTCCTAGAAGAACTATTATCTATTTAGTAAGTTAGTCTATTATCGTTAGGAAGGCGTTATTACCTTATTTAGATAAGGGTAGCGCTATAACGAAGTCTATATATATCGTCGATAGTTAGCGTACTACTAGTAGTATTAGTATTAACTACCCCTATTTAGTATATATATCGGGCCGTGCCGCTTAGTAGATAGGGTAGTATACTATATATTCTCGTATCTTATATTATATCTTAGTTATAAAAACGTGCTAATAGAGGAAATATATAGTCCTCTTAGCGCCCCTATACGCTCTAGCGTCGTATACTAGTTCTAGTATAGTCTATATCTACTTATCTAGGATATATAGACGTTCGTCGCCGGCCTTATTATAGTAGAATAAGAGTTTTATCTTACTATTAAGTCGAAAGTAACTAAAGGTTAAGACGCGCTTATCTTATAATAAGTTCTTATACTAAGTTATTATCTTATTATATAAGGTGCCGAATATTCTATTATAGGGTAGATCCTCGAGAATAGCTCTCTTTAGTTCCTTATCTATATATATAATAATATATAAACGTTACTCCTAACGTTATCGTTATTATCGCCGCTATCGTTAACTTATATTAGGTATATATAGACGGTAATAATATTAACTAACCCGCTATCTAATTCGTTAAGTAATTATTATATCGGCGGCGTTATTTATAAGTGTCGCTAAATTCATAATAACGCGTCTATATTATAATATACCTTACCTACTCTATAAATAAAGGTAATTTAATAGGCGTATTTATATAGAAATAGCCGCTAATTAGCGAGTTATATATTCTTTTTACCTTAACTACCGCTATCTTTAAGCGAGTTAAGGATCGCGCTATAGTCTATAACTACTATAAAGTTAACGCTATTAAGGTATTATAATAGCTTTTATAATACCTAGACGAGCACGCCTATTTCTAGTTCCGTTAGCTAGTAGTTTTTTTCTACTAGCGTTAGACTCTTAGAGAGATATAGGATAGGTTTTTCCTTATTATCCTAGGGGTCGATTTAGTATAAGGCTACGCCGTACCCTATTTCCTTAGAGCCGTTAGTATATAAGATAAATAGCTAGTTAAAGATTAGAAATATAAGTATTAATATAGAGTAGAGCTTATCGATAATCTCGTTCTATACTTTAATATATAGGCTAAGTAGCGTCGTTATCTCTAGTATTAACGCCTATTACTAGCGCTCTACTCGTCTTAATTTAGTACTACCTATATTTTCCTAGAGGCTATAATCGTTAGGGAAGGGAATCGGGTAATTATCGGCGTAGGACGAGCGCTTATACCCTTAATATAGTGCGTTACGGAATCTAATTATCTTTAGCTAAACTAGTAGATTAGCGATCGCTATATAGTTTCTAATAAAGGCTTAGTAGTAGCTAAAAAATCTTAGTTAAACTTCTAGCTTCGCTAATATATTAGGAAACGTCTAGTTTTTAATAGCGTTAATTTTTTCTAGTAGTATACTAAGGCCTAGCCGAGATACTTTATACCCTAATACTTATATAGATAGTTATATAAAGTAGTATTTAGATAAGGCTAACGTAACGCCTAATTTTTTAAGTAAATATAATATAATATTAAAGTAATTAAGATATTCGTTAATCGTCCTAGAATAAATAATAACGTTATTAATATAGATAAGTATAAATTTCTATAAGTAGCCTATAAATAGTTATTCTATCCGATATTAGAAGAAGCTTAGCGTCGTCGCTAGGCCTATTATTACTACTATAAGTTATTTATAACCGCGATATACTATAACTATAGCTACTTTCTACTTATCCTCTAGGTTAAGCGGTTATTAGAAAAATAACTTAGTTATATCTAAGCTTAAAAAACTATAGAGCCGCTTATCGCACTTAGTACTATATCTTACTAGGGTAAGGGGTACGCGTCGAGTTATAGTTTAGTATTAACTCTACGTAAGTTAATAACTATACGAGCTTTACTATTCCGCTAAACGATAAAGGCTAGTAATATAACTAGAGACGGCTACCTAAGTAGTACCTTCTTAAGTAATCCTTCCGCTCGTATAGGGTTAAGCACGCCGTCTATAGTATCTATATCCCGTTAGGAGAGTCTATATAGACCTTAACGTAGATTACTAAGGTCTATACCGTCTTTAAATTTAACTAGTATAGTAATACTATCGTTAAACTTATTAAGCTCTACCCTAAATAAGTTCTTATATTTATCTAAGAGCTATTTAACTTATATTATAATATCTAGTCCCTAGTAGTTAGATATATCTACTTTAATTAAGGGGTCGTTAATAGGTCTAATAAGGAAGGGGGATCTAGACGAGTATCGAGGGTCCTCTAGGTCTTCCTCTAGTTTACCTTAAAATATATCGACGATAGTATTATATACCTCTATATTAAGAGGCGTAAGATAGGGGTATAGTTCTAGTATACCGATATATATACTAACTAGAAGTTTAATTAGTACTTTACTAAAGTTAGTAAATAGAAATAGCTATAGCCTACCGTTAGTAATACCGCTAACTACTATACTAAACTTATTAATAGTTAGGTTAGCTTAGGGAAAGGCTTATATAAGATAGCTATACTATATTTATAGTAGGGGTCTATAACGAATTAGAAGATTTTATCCCTATCCTAGTTAAATAACTACGCTTTTAGTTAGGTAAACGAGTATTAAGGAGGGATAGGCCGCTACCTTCGCTATTATTAAGGGAATAGCTCGCCCTATATCTCCGACTATTAACTTATCGGGTTTATTAATATACTAGCGCCACCTAAAGTCGAGTAGGTTAGGTTATAGGAAGCTAGTGCCGAGTAGTAGTCTATAAGAAAGTTTAGGCACTATATATACCTTTATCTTAGGAAATATAATAGGTTAGTATTATTTATTATAGTAACGGATTACTACTTTAATATATATATTAGTGACTAGCCCTCCTAAGCCGATCCTTAATAATACGATTAATTAGTCGTTAGAGAGAAGCGTATAGTTTAAAAAATCTAGTTTCCGTATTTCCTCGTTAATAACGCTAATAGGGGAGCCTATATCTAGTAATATAATTTTCTATCGACCGTCGTCTATAATATAGACTACTTTAGCCCTAGTATTAAGAGGGTGCTCGACCTTATTAACTAGTACCTTAAGTGCTCTACTATATTACCCTACCCTATATTAGCCCTTAGAGGGTTAACTATTTTATAATTAGTCGGGTGGTTTTAGTAGTGGCGATAGGGCGTCTATACGATCGCTCGCTAGTATAGTTATATTAGTATTATAAAGTAGGTTCTTTATAGTTAGTAGCTTAGATATAACGGTAACGGTCGGGGTAGGCTCTAACGAGGTAGGGACGTAATTAGCGTGCGTTCTATAGTATTTATTATTATATAGTAATACTATTTTAGGTATTAATAGAATACTTAGTATAGATATAAAGCTTTTATTACTATCGTCCTCGTCTTTTAAGTAGGATAGTGCCTTATAGTTAGAGGGTAACTAGGCGGTAGAAGTCGTTAACGCTATTAGAAATAATACTATATCGTTATAGGGATTAGATAAAGTAAGTACTATATTAGGTATAGCTATAGATACTATAAGTATTTTAGGTAAGGGAGCGATAGTATATAAGATTAATACTTTTATAGAACCTAGAAGTCGTTTAAAGGATATCTTCTTATTAAATATCTTAGTAAGAATACGTCTAGTATCTTATAATTTTATTACTAGTAAGCTCGCTTTAGCTCGTACTCGCCGTCTTTATTTCCCTATATATCCCCGTCGCTAGTAATATCCTTAACGTCCTTATCTTTAACTATAAAGACTTCGTCGTTAATAATATAAGCTTTAACTTATCGAACTATTAAGTTTAGCTTAATTTTATTACTCTAATAGAATAAGTTCTTATAGTACTAACTACTATACGTCTTATATATATAGTATAAAGGGTTTAAAACTACTATACTACTAGGGTGTAGGAGAATAGGGTAGTACGAGGTCTATAACACTCCTAAAGTAAGTACGTAATATTTACGAATTAGGCCCTTCTAATTTAGTTAGGAAAGAAGAAGATATCTTATTCCTAGTCTAGTAGAGCGCCTTTAAGAGGCTTATAGGAAGTCACGAGATTATAGTTAGCTAACTCGTTATATAGACGATCTTAAACTACTATATTCGTCCCCTCCCCTTTTAGTAGGCGACCCCTATCTATTAAGCTAAAAAGTAGGAAGGCCGCGCCTTACTATTAGAACCTATAGTTTAGAAATTCCGCGCCCGATATATAAAATAAAGATTATATAGATATAACTATAAAAAAAAGAAAGTGAAAGCTAATTTATATTATACTACCTATATCTATTTTACCCTTCTCTACGAAGTTATCCTCTCCCCTTAATAGAGCTTCGCCTTCTTCTTCTCTAGCGTTAAAACCTTTATCGTCTAGGAGAATAGGGAATAGAATATTATAGTTATTAAAGCGATCTAGATAGTAGAAGTAGGATTTCTCCCCGAATATATACTACTCTTCCTACCTAATAATTTTAAATATATCTATAGTAGTCTTAACGGCACGAGCCCTCTACTTCTATATATAGTGTATAACCTCCTTATCCGTCCCCTTTAGGAGTAGATCTCTATCTCTTAAGACTAGAGGGGAGTTCTAGCGTATTCTATAGATAAGTACGTCCGATAGCGCACCTATACCTATAAGTTTAACGGACGTAGGGAAGTAGTATAGTATAGCACTATACTTATTAGCTAGGCCTAATAGTATTATAGCTAGAGAAACTAGGTCCCTATACGTAGCCGCTAGTATCTCCTACGACCCGCCCTTAATAACTTCTAGATTCTCTAAGTCGTCCTATATAGCTATAAGCTATAGTAGTATTAGCTTTCGTTCCTTTTTAGTAAGTCTATCGGCCCTATACGGAATCTAAGGGACGAAGATACGAGCTTAGCCTCTCTTACCTAGTTTAAAAGCCTAGTCTATACCTAGTAACTTAGTATCTTCCTTAGTGAGTATCTTCTTAGTGACTTTATAGACTAGACCGTCTGATCCTTATCCGCGAGCTAGAACTCTTTCTTACTACGCGCCGAGACACTTATATATACCTAGAATTATAATAGTATAGTTCGTATCGTCTTTATTATCTATAGACACGAAACCCTAGATTATATTCCCTCTATAGTTCTTTTTAACTATAAGGGGTACGTTTAAATTAATATACCTAAAATATATACTATCTCCCTCGATATTAAATTTCGTATAATAGGGGTATAAAATAAGTCTCTATTACTTATTAGGTTAGAGTATAGCGTATACTATATAATAGACGGGGTCCTATTATATTAGCTACTATCTAATCGAAAAGAATATATTATATAGCTAGCTATAGTTAGCGATACTATTAATTTAGCGTAAGTAATACTTATATATACTAAATTTATTCTTAATAATATCGCTAATCGGAGTATCCTACTACTACATAAATATATTAAGCGTAATAGTGCCTTTAACGTCCTATAGCTTTATATCTATACTACTATAGACTCTCTTTTATACGATTTCTTAGTCGAAATCCTACTTTTTCTATTAGTAGTTATAATAAAATTTATACGGGCCTAGGTTATTAGAGAGGCGAGTAGGTCTACTACTAAGTCTAAACTAGCTAAAGGTCTTATCGTCCGTCTTAATCACGCCTAACTCTAATTTTCTCTCGTGGATTATAGTAAGGCGTTTTATTATATTAGGTCTATTTAAGAACTTTATACGAAGTCCTATATAAGCGGTAACTCCCTTTATATACGAAAAGTAGACCTTTTTAAAACCTATTATATACTCGAAGAGTTTTAAATTAATAGCTTTAGTAAAGGTAGTCTTCTTAAGCACTTACGCCTTATAACTCTCTATAACTTTATCTAAGTACCTATAGGTTCCCTTCTAATACTTACGAGGTCTCTTATTACTATCCTCCTAACCTTCCTTACTTAGTGGCGTAGTTAGGGTAGTATATATCTTTTTAACCTCCTCTATAGTATCCTCTAGTGCCTTTTCGTTAATTATAAACTAAGTAGTAGCTACTTCTAATTCTTTATCCTCTCTCGTAATTCTTATATTAGCTAGTTCGACCGCTTCTATAATAGCGGGTGCTATACTATTACTTTTAGTCTACTTACTAATTTCTTACGCTAGGTTTAGGAAATCTAATCTAGACCTAGACCCGGACCTAGTATCCCCGCCGTCCGTTAATAGCTATATTCCCTCTTTAACTAGACTATATAGTCTAAGTCTTAAACTATACTATATAAGCTATATTCCGCTAGGGTTCTCGGTAGTAGTTAATTTACTAGCCTTATCTAGATTAGTAGTTTTAATTATCCTCTTATTCGAAACGCCTTTTCCGCGTCTATTTAGGCGGTTAATAATTTTATTATTTATCTTAATAGCTATAAGTATTTAATTATAAGTCTTAGATAAGTTCCTAATTCTTACTATAAATCTTTACGAGACCTTATCGGAGCTAGCTATTTAGTAGTTAATAAGGTAGGCAATAATATCCTCGCTCTAGTTCGTTAGAATAGCTCGCTTCGCTTTATTAACTCTATTTCGCCTATCTTCGTTATTTTTAATAATAATAGTAACTTTACTCTATTTAGTAGCGAATTCCTCCTCTATAGATACGATCCTAAAAGCCCTATTATTCTTTATATAGCTGAAGATTTCCTCTATATAGTCTAATATCTAGTTATATACCTTTAGAAGCTAGTCTAGTACCTCTATCTATATATCGCTTCTCTCCTATACGTCCTTAATAAGTAATATATATATAATAGCGTCCTTAACGGTTACGACGATATTACTATAGAATATAAGCTAGCTCTTATCCTACTTTATAGTCTTAACCTAGCTACCTTAATCGTTATCTAGCTCTATATCGTCTATAACTATTTAGTTCGTTAAGACGCTATAGTTTAGTACGTCTAGTATAGTACGCTAGGAGAGGGGAGTAGTAGTAGTATAGTACTACTACTATTATTAAAATAGTTTATAAAAGTTTAGAATTTTCTTAAGCGAGAAATTACCTAAAGTATTCGAGGCTACTATTATCGAATTCACTTTTAATAGTAAATTAGGTGAATTTTTACTTTTTACTAGGAATTTACCTTTTTAGTCCCTATTATACTCCCTTAGCTTATTTTAAGCCCCGCTTCGCTATAAACTTCTTAAACTTTTTTTAAACTATTTTAATAATATACCTCGGTTTATACCTTTCCCTTCCTTCCTATACCTCCTATCTATCTAGTATATATTCTTAGCTAATAGTAGGTATACACTAGCTTTATATAATAATACTATAACCTAAACTAGACGAGATATCTACTCGTTATATACTAAACCCTAACTATAGTATAATATATATACGCGAATTAATCGATAAGGCTCGCGATAATATTTATAATAAGGATATTCTATTATCGTTCCTTATTAGTGCTATAATAATTAGTATAAAGATAGGTATTACGTATATATAGGAAGGCTCGCTATTCTAGGTTCCTTTTATACGTGGACCTAAGCTTCGTATTAGTGCCCCTATAATAGGCGAACCCTTCCTTAGTCCTAACTTAAAGATCCTAGTCCTAGATAGTCTTACTCTACGTAACGGCTTAGATTATTATAAGAACGAGGATAACCCTAGTCTATCCGATCTTAATATAGAGGGTATTAAGAGTTATCCGTTATTTAAACCTAGAAGCGTAACTATCTTTTCGCTAGTAGTACTAAGGAGTCCTTAACTTATGTTCGGGTTTATACGTTTAAGAATCTAAAGGAGGTCGATACTTACGTTAACGGCCGCCTATATACTCCTAGTCCTAATACTATTCTATAAAGTACTCTTAAGGCTCGTGTCCTACTAAAGAGTACTAGTATTCGTACACTTAGCTCTATATATAAGTCTAGTTCTACCTCTACTTTAAAGAAATTATCGAAATTATCTATTAAGGTAAACGACTCTAATAACGATAGTAGTAAGTCCCCGACTCTAAAGTCTAGTACTAAGTGTAAGCGGAGTAGTTATAAGTATAAGAAGAAGCGTAGGAAGAAGTCTATAAAGCGCTCTATCTCCCCCTTCGATAGTAGTAGCGGTAATATCCTACGTCTAGCGTAAGAAATCGAAACTACTTATACCGCCTCCTTTTCCGAAAACGGTAATAGTATTAACCTAGGCTAACTCCTCTAGGAAGTTTATAGTAAGTTTATCTCTAATAAGAGAAAGAAGAAGAAAGCTACTATATCTCTAGCTATAGAACTAAGCGCTAATAAGTCTACGTTAGATCCTTAATCTATAATAGACGACGTCGACGGCCTCGATAATCCTACTACTTACCCTACTAAAGGTAGTAAAGGTCCCCTCTAGGTTATCTTATCTAAAGAAGGCTCCTAGGCCGGTTCGCCTACTTTAGAGTCCTCTCCTTTAAGTACTACTCCTAATAATCTTAGAAACCCCTTTAATAATATCGATTTAGAGGAGCTTTAGGGTAATAAGGAGCCTAATATAGACTATAATAGTAATATTACGTATAGTGACGGCGGCGGCGCTAATCTAGTATATAGTAACAGGGATAATAGTAAGTAGAGTTCACCCGCTATAAAGCGTTATAAGTCTACTAAGAATAGTAAGACTAAAACTAAGTTAGCCCGCCCTCGCCCGAGTTCTTCCTCTTTAGCGAAGACGAAGGCCTCTAAGCTAGTTAGGAAGAGTCCCTATAGTAAGAAGTTATCCTAAGGGATTCTTTATCCTCCCTACCTAACCTATATCCTCTAGCCTAATCTAGTTTAATCTAGTCTACTCGGGTCCTCTTACCCTTTAATAATATTTTCTTTTATAGGATATCTACTATAGATACGAAAATAAATACTAATTTTAAATAAAACTAAATACCTACTCGTCTTTTTAGTATAAATAGTAATATCGCGTAATTAGGGTATAAAGAAATAATAGGTAGCGAAAAGAAACGAAACTCTATTTCCCGCGCCTAGCGCGTAAAATTATATTATAACCCCTTTTTAGGCTTCGCCTAATCGAAGGACGATTACGAACTTTCGCCTATCTAGTATTACCGCTCGCCTCCTTTTTTAATCTTCTATCTCCTAAGCTCTACTTATTACCCCTCTTATTATAACCTATACCCTTTCCTATTCTAATTCCGAACTATCTAATAAGATAGCTTCGCTCTCGTACCTACTCTTACTACCGCTTATCTATAATTCTTCTAAGGCTACACCCGCTACTAGCGAGTAATTACCCCTAGGGTCTATATAGTCTCTCGTAATAAAGGTCTTTAGCCTATTTCCCGAGTACGTCCCCTTTATTAAGGTTCTATCTAGCTCCTTAAGCGTATAGGTTCCCTTTCTAGTATCTATAGTTACTACCTTAAACGGGCTAAGCTATCTATATCCTAGCTTACTTTTAGTAGATATATTAACTTCCTATACTATATTATAAAGAAGTATAAGGTTTCCTATATATATATCTCTACTCCTTAAACTTTTCTACTTATTAAACGCTATCTTCCCTTCTAACCTCTTTCTCTATACTATTAGCCGAGCTTCGGCTAGGTTAACCTCCTTTCTTTATAGCTATAGTACTCTTTATTTTAGTAGGTCTACCGTATTACGCACTCCCTCCTAGTCTCCTAGCCTCTAGGTTAGTAGTTCTATTTTAATAGGTAAAACCGCTTCTCTACTATAGTATAGGTAAAAGGGCGTCCGCCCTATCGTAGTTTTTATCGTATATCTATTAGTAAATAGTATTATTAGTAGGTTTACTAGCTAATCTCCCTCCCTTCCGTCCGTTATCTTTATAAGTACGTTAACGATAGGTCTATACCCCCTCTCTATTATACTATTCGCTTTTAAGTTATATATAGATATAACTACTCTCTTAATCCTATATCTCTCGGTAAACCCTATTATATATTTCTTATTTTCTAGTCCCCTATCTACGATAAGCTTCCCGAAAACTCTATACCTATAGATTACGTCCTCCTAAATAAACTTTACTACTAGTTTTAATATTAGTATAGATAGTGCCCGCGCTTCCGACTACCTAGATAGGTCGTCTCTTACTATAACTAAATAGCCCTTCCTATTTTTCTTTAGTATATAGATAATATCGAGCCTAACTTTCGACTATATATAGGGCGCCTATATAGCGAATAGTATCTCGGGTTTCTAACCCCCTCCTTAAGCTAATAGTTCTTATAGCTTTTAATATACCTTATATAGTCGCTAAAATACTCTTTCTAGTAATACCTATCGGCGACCCGTTAATAGGTTACCTCCCTTCCCTTATACCCTATATTATTATATATACTCTTTAGGATACTCTCCCTTTCCCTAGGGGAGTCGATAACCCTTATCTATAGTATATTTTTTATCGCTCTATAGTAAAGAACCCTTTTTATACTAGGTGCTTAAGGGCTTCCGTCTTAAACCTTATATACTCTTTCCTATCTAGGCCCTTAGGTCGTTTTAGGGTCGTTAGCTACTATATAATATCTTTAGACTACTTTCCCTAAGAAGCTCTAATAAGGTTTCCTCTTATATCTCTTTCTAAGCTTATCTCTAACGAACTAGAACTAGTGGAAAGTATAGCTATCCTAAGATAATTTAGCTTAGCTTCTATATATTCGTCGATATCTATAGTCTCTTCTATATTAGAGCTCGCCCTAGGTCGTCTTAATAGTCTATCCGCCGCTATATACCTCTTACTAGGTATATATCTAATATTAAAGTTAAATAATCGGATCTACGCTAGCTACCTAGTAACTAGGGCTCCTAGAAGGTCTATCGCCCCTCTATTTAGTTATATAACTAGGATATTCGCGTCCGTTTCGAGTATAAAATATATACTATATAGCTAGGCTTTATACTTCTTTAGGGCTTTTAGAACCGCCCTATACTCCCTCTTTATTACGTCGTACCTTACTTTAGCCTCTATCTAGATACTACTTTTATACCTATATAGGTGCCTTAGCTTCTTATCGTCTAGCTATATTAGTACTATACCCTAGCCCGTTAGGCTCGTGTCTATTACTAGGATAATTTCTCCTATATTTATACTATAATCTATCCTAACTAGGGCCGGTGCTATAGTTAGAGCCTCTTTTAGGGTGTTTATTACTTAGGCCTAGTTATCCTCCTATTTAAACGGCACCCCTTTCTTAAATAGCCGATAGATCGGCCTAGTAACTTCTCTAAACTACGGTATCTAGATTCGATAGTATATATAGACGCTAATAAATACTCTTACTTCTATAATATCCTTATAGGCCTCCTAGCGGAGTATCTTAACTACTTTTAAGCTACTTAGGCGTCTACTATCCTTATTATATACGAAACCTATAGTATTAATCTTATTAATATAGAATTATAATTTCGGCCTAATCGTATAACCTACTCTCTCTATATCTACTAGGACTTTACTTAGGTTCTAGATATATAGTAGTATAAACTTCTAAATATCGGGGGTAACTTCCCTATTATCGAACCTTAAATACGGTCCCTTAACCCCTATATCGTCTATAAACGGGAAATAGATCTTAGGAATATACTCTTAGAGAATAGCCGTAATAACTCTATAGAACTAGGCGACTAAGTTCGTTATACCCTACGGAAGCGTTATTTATCGTATTAACCCTAGCGGGGTTATAATTATAGTAAGGTCCCTACTAGTTTTTATAAGGCCGATCTAGTTATAGCCCGAGAAGAAATCGATAAGTAATATAACTATATAGCCTACGAACTCTTCCGAGAATTTATTTACTAAAGGGGGTAGATTTACGTCCCTAATTATTACGCTATTTATTTTTATAGCTACGTTAATAAGTTAATACTTATTTTCCTTCTTCTTAACTAAGAACTAGGGGTTTTAGTAGGGTCTATAGCTAGGCTCTAAAACTCCCCTATCTAGACGATCCTATACTATCTTAATTATAGTGTCCCTAAGTGATTTTAGGATAGGAAAGCTAGGCTCCTACTACGCGTTATATTTAATAGTTTAAATCTCCTATAGCGGCGCGACCTCCGCCCTAACCTTTCTATATTCCGAAAAGTCGAATATAATTATAGCTTCCTAGTAAAAGAGTATTTCCTCTAGTAGGCCTCTTTCTTTACGCGTAAGCTTATCTCCTATTATTAGCCTATCTAGTCGCTCCCACGTTAGTCTTTAGCCTCTCGGAATCGTAGAGAACTTAGGTTTAAACTAGTAGTCGTATTTCCCTTTCTAATAGTATTTTTAACTCTCTCGAATCGCGTCCGCTCTCTAGTTTACGCTCCCTCCTAGGTTTATTCTATTAGATAAACCTAGGTTTATAGGTATAACTTTAATAGCTTTCCTTTTATATACTATAAAACCCTCCCTTTTAATATATAGCTAATAGTTATCCGCTAGGCCGCTTAAGTATATCTCCTAGTCTATACTATATACTATCGGCGCCCTTTCGTATCTACTCTCGTAGGTCGCCCCGCCTATATAGTATTTCCTACGCCTAACCCGCGAAATCCCTCTACCTATAGGCTATTAAGTCCGCCCTTATAGTATATAGAAAGACTAATAAACTCTAGTTCGCTATTTATAAATAAAATACCTTTCTTTACCCTCCTCTCTTTTAGGGTTTTACTCTCGCTAACCCCTACCCTACGTAGGCCGGCTAATCTTCCCCTATGCCGCGACCGCTCGTACCCGGTAGCTATATAACTCTAACCCTAACCTTATTACCTCCCTTCGGGTCCTATAGTATAGTATATTAGCCGTCGTTAAGGTACTCGTACGAGAGCTAGACTACGAAACTAAAAGGTTAACCTAGGAGAAGCGTATAATCGCTATCCTTAGTAATATAGAGATACTATAGTACGCGAATACCCCCTATCTCGAGCTCTATATTTTTATAAATACCGTTAAAGTACGATACCTCTCCGCTATAAGGCACTATTATTATACTATTATTTCTCTATATAGCTAAGCTAATAGACGTCGCTAGCTCTCTTATTATAATATTTATCTTAGTACCTATATTAAGTAAGGAAAGCGTTATATTACTATTATTTACTAGTACTCTCGCTTTTAGGCTATCCGCTAAGAGAAACGGCTTCGCTCTTAGTATATTTAGGGAAAGGGGTTTACTAGTCGCGGCTCCCTCTTTAGGGGCCTTAGTTCGCTTAAATAGTAGGTCTCTTACCTCACTCGATAGTCTAATAAGCTCCTCGATTAAAACCTATAGCTCCCCTTTTAATACTCTATCTAGAACGCTTTATATATTCGTTTAAGCTTTAATATAGTCTCTAAGGTTCTCTTTCTTTTTATAGGTTTAGGTATCTTTTATATCTTCTCGTTTCGTCTTAGCGGTCTACGTGCTCCTAACCTCCTATCGCGGTTATACTCTAACTTTAGGGTTAGCTATATTAATATCGCTAACCTCCGAATCTATATTACTTTCCGCCCGCTCTTCCTTTAGGATCTTAGGGGATATATATTTTCTTTCGTCTCCCCTCCTCCTCTTTATAACCTTCTTTATATTCGTCTATTTATTATCCTTCTATTCTTTTCTTTTACTATATACCGCTCTAACGCCCCTCTAGTACTATTATTACTCCTATTATCTCCCGAGTCTTAGTTAGAGCTTTCCTCTAAGTTAATCTCTCTCGTTACTCTTAGGGCCTATAGAGCGTTATTATTAGCTTACTTATATAATACCGTTATAGGCTTATCGGCTTACTCCCCTTTAGTATATCCTAAGCGAGGTAGTCCGTCCCGATTACTACGCGTTTAGTTATACGCTAGTATATTAAATAGCTACTACTACTACTATTACTATAGCTACTATTCACCGCCCTATATTTAGAGTCCCGCTCTTTAAAGAACCTACTCTCTCTAGGTTAAGCCGCTATATATAAAGATAGGGCGCGAGCCGGGGCTATAGGTTCCTAGTACTATCTTTTCTTTATTATTAATATAATAGTATCCCGCCTAGATATCTTAGCTAAGTAGTATATACTCTCTTTTAATATAGCTAGGCTCCCTATAGTAGAAGTACCTATTTCCTATCTAACTATAGCGGCTTACTATAGTATTTAGGTTAGCCTATAGCGCCGCCCGGCTTTATATATCCTATAGTCTAAAGCCCTACTATCCCGAATACTATCTAGCTAGGTACGGCTAATTTCCCGCGTCGGGTGCGGGAAATAGTCCCTACCCGCGCTATATACTCTATACGACTATAAGGGAGAGCCTCTATATACCCTATACTATATCGGAGAGTTACGCCTCTACTCCTCTTTCTACCTATAGTACTAATTATAGTATAATCGGCGGGGCTAACTTAAGGTCTAGCGTCACTATTTCCCGTTTTTTCTACGTTTACTTAACTAGCCTCTATATATCCCTATCTACTACTCCCGCTCCCACGAAGTCTCTAACTATTTTATTTACTATATTAATATTAATAATTATCTTAGTTATTTCTTTAAACTTAACTATCTCTAGGTTCTCGGTTTTGACTTTATATTAGTAGATAACTTTATCCTATATACGCGTTAGGAGTCTATTAAGGAACTATACGCCCTATATATACTCGTCTAAGATCCTTTTTTCGGTAAGGTATTTCGAAATAGCCGTGAATTACCTAATATATTATTAGAGGTTATTAGTTTCCTTTCTTAGTATATTCGTAAAGGTCTCTAGGAACTATCTCGAGAATATCTATTAGAAGGCGTCCTAATCCTTATATTTAGAGAGGAGCGCGTCTTTAAAGTTCTACTATTCTTTTAGTTCGTACTTAGGTATATTCCTAACGAATTACCCTATAGCTATCTCGTAGTACCGTAGTAGCCGCCTCGTCCTTTCCTTTTCCCCGATCCCGTAATCTATATAGAGCTCTTTAAATCTTTCTAAGAATTCTATAACGTTCGCGCCGTCGAAGTAGGGTGCTCCCGGCGCTCCTACTAGCGGTATAGGTATACGAAATATCACTATCCCTCCTTAGGGTACTATCGCTTAGCTATCTCCTATAGCTATCGCGCGTGCCGTATCTTCTCTATCTATCTCTATCGAGAGCTCTTCTATAAAGTTAATCTTTCTATATAGTATTATCTTAAAGGAGATATAATTTATTAACTAACTAATTCCCTTCTACGCTATTCTCTATAGTAGTACCCACGCGTAGAGCACCGTCTATATAGTCTCTATTAGTACGTCCTATCTAAGGGATAATACCTAGTCTCCTCCTCTCCTATTCTATTCCCTATTTATTACTCCCTTATACTTTTCGTAGCTTAAATTCGCTTATCTCCTAGCGGTCTCCGCTCTTAATTTACCTATCTTTAGTCTATATACCTTCTTCCCTATATTTACGAGTCTTAGTAAGATATTTATTTCCGTGTCCTTCTAAGCTCTCTTAGTATACTCTTCGAGTATTCTTTCTATTACGCGTTATCGCTCTTCTATAAAGTCGCGTTTAAATTAGTATATAGATAGATCCTTCCTATATATTAAGCTCCCTACGTAGGTCACTAATATAAAGGGTTTAAAACTACTATACTACTAGGGTATAGGAGAATAGGGTAGTACGAGGTCTATAATACTCCTAAAGTAAGTATATAGTATTTACGAATTAGGCCCTTCTAATTTAGTTAGGAAAGAAGAAGATATCTTATTCCTAGTCTAATAGAGCGCCTTTAAGAGGCTTACGGGAAGTCACGAGATCGCGGTTAGCTGACTCGTTACGTAGACGATCTCAAACTACTATAATAGTTTTATATAGCCCCGGCTAGCTTAGGATTATCGTCTTTAGTATCTATTAGGTTTAGCTCGGCGGCCGGAAGTTATCGTGCTATTAGAATAGTTAGTAATAGGGTAGTCTAGAATATTAATAACGGGGCTATTTAGAATATTAACGACGTCTTAGTTAGTTCCGTCTTAAGTAGGTCTTAAGTTAACGTGCCTCGACTTAAGTCTCTTTACTATTAGAAGTTATAGAAGTCTCTACCGTCCTAGTCTTAGCTATATCCTTATTAAGTATAAGGTTAACGTTAGTTACCTATTAGTTATCTTAGCTCTCGTAGTTCCTTCTACTATATAATATAGCGACTATTATACTAGTTATATTAATCTCTCGCTCTATATTTAATAGCGTATACTTTATTATAAAAATCCGATATCGTATTAAACGATAGCCGAAGTCTTACTATAGCTTTAAGTATTAGGTCGAGACTATTATAGTAATAACGTATAACGAGATCCTTATTTATCTCCCTAGCTTTAGTATATATACTTAATTTCTTAGTTAAGTATTCCCGGACGCCTAGTTATAATTCGTCGTTAAAGCTATATATTATATAGTTAGCTTTACGTACGGCTTATAAGGCGTTAGTATAGAAACGGCGGATAAGTTAGTTAATAAAGAATTATAGGCTTTTCGTTATACATATTATAGTATAGTCGTTAAGGGCGGTAAACTAATCCGTAGCTTTACCTTATAGGTAGAGGGGAATTATCGCTAGTACTATATCCTTACTATATACTAATAATAAGAATAATAGACGTTTCTTATATTAGATTACTATTATCGTTAATTCGCCGTTAAAGATACTTATCTCGTCTACTTATAGTCGTCGCCCTATAAATACTAGAGTGTCGCGAGGATTATAGTACTAACTATAGAAATTATCTTAGTATTAATAGCGTTAGGAGTCTTAGTTACCTTATACCGGTCGTCGACTATAATTCTTATAGTTATTTACTACTAATAGTCTACCCTAGTATCTATCTTATTCCCTATAGTAGCTACGATTTCTATCGTTATCTCTACTATAATTTCCTCTATAATAGTTATAGCCTATATCGTTATATCGGCGGTTATCCCCCTAATAATTCCTCGGGCTTTATACTTATATTAGTAGGCGTCTACTTAGCCTATTAGGGATATTTCTAAAGACGTCGTTAAACGATTAACGGACTAGTAGTAGTACTAGTAGCGTATTTAGGTATAAGTTTTTTCTTAGAGATTCTCTATAGTTTAACGTTTATCTTTAACGTTATAGTGAGTATAAAGTTATACGTCCGTTAATACCGCTAGTTAGTCGAGCTATTAGGCCGCCTATTCTACCTATCTATTTTCCCTTATCTCTATCGTACTCCTCCTCTTTATTACTAGCGTTAGGTAATAGTCCCTTCCTAAATCTCTATATAAAGATTTAGAAGTATTCTAGTTAATAAGCGTACTCTAGAGACGATTAAATTAATTCTACTATAGCTTTATAGATTAATTTTTATATTATAACGTTAAGTAGTTAAATAATAGTTTAGGTAGTAGTAACGTCTAGCGATCTAATTAGGTTCTTAAGCTCTAGAAATAGGCTATCTTATTCTATAGCTTTATAGAGTTCGAGTACGATACTAGCGTTATATTTCTATAAGCGTTTAGAGTATATTTCTATAGCTATTATATTAAGCGGTCTTTATACTATAGTTAGAATTTATAGTTACGAGACTCGTCCGAAGATATATCTAGTTACTCGTGTCCTAACGCGACCTCTTTATAATATTGACGCTCCCTTAAATTTTAATAGTGACGAGTATTTTCTTAGTTATCGTTTTCGTAGCTAAGGTAATAGTATCGATAGTATTAATAACTCTAGTTCTAATCGTTATTATTATATTAAGGTCTATATTTCTTCGCTAGTCGATATCGTCTATAGGGAGCTTATCTATTAGATCGGGACTATTACTCTTTCTTCTATTACTACCTATACTTCTATCGCTATTATATCTAGAATATCTACTAGTAGTTCTATCGGAAAGGCGTCCTCCCTAATAGTTTCTAGCTCTAATAGTAGGGACCTTATTCGTCGTTATCGTCGCTAACTTATCGTCTATAGAAGCGGTAACTCTAGGTTTAACGAGGATAGTTCTAATATAAAGGAATCTAACGAGATATCTTCTATTACTAGGGTGCTTAACTTTAACCCTAGATTCTCTAAAGTAAAACGTCCGTCTAGGGTTCGTCTTCTCCTCGCTAGTAGTACTATAGGTGAGATTAATTAGTAGCTCTAGTAACGAGCTTACTCTCTAGACGAGAGGATACTACTATCTTACCGTCGGTCTCTAGGGTTACTTAACGTAATAAACTATAAAATACTACTAATTAACGAGTAACGAACTCTTTTATAATCTAATTTATTTTATAACTATCTAACGCCGTCCCTTATAGGACGTGTTACTAAACTAGTCTACTATATATAGTTCCTTCCGTTATCGTCCCCGTCACGTGTCATAGTCATAGCCTAATAGAGGCAGTTAGATTGAAAGACTTTCTCCGCATTATCCTTCATCACAACTCGAAGTTTACGAAGACTGCCGAGCTTGCGATCAAGATGGTTTTACGGAAGGAAGACTTGCTACAACTCGACGGTGAGCTGTACTGCTTTCTACGTGACGCAAATAGACTCATTCACTACCTGTGCCGGAACAGCCATACGGTTTTGCTCGATCTAACCCCACCAGTGCACAAGGAGCCGTGCTGGTATCAGAGTGAACATATAATCAAAGTTCCTATCAGTTATCATGCGTCGAGCGCGATGATTAACGCGACTCAAATTCTGAACCTGTTTAGTGATCTGGATGTGGATGAGGTTTTGAATCGTTTCACACCTCGTCAGGTTCAAGAAGTCGTTGGCTCTGCTGAATTGGAGGGTTACTATGTGCATAAAGCTACACTGGATGTCATTTTTCGGCATCTCTCTTTAGACTCACTCCCAGCGAGCTCGCCTCTATTTGATATCAAAAGTCAAAATTTGTCAGGCAAGACACACCATTACAGCCAAGAATATTCCGTCTTCTAACCCACTACTATAGAGGAATTAGAACACTCAGTCATTATTGCCACTCGAGAAATGATCGGGCAAATTTTATTCCATCGAAGTGAGGAAACAGTGCTGTGGGAAAACAAATCCCTGACAATAGAAACCGCGGTAAAGATCTGTGCAAGATATGGCTTACACGAAGCCCAAGAAGCGTTTAGTCGACTCAAAGAGCCTGCAAACCAGCAATCATGGACGACATTCTATTCAGATAATAAAATCACGAATCTCTGGGACACATCCGATCAGCCAGATTTCCCAGCATCAGCCACAAGCCACAACTCGTTCCAGAGCAGCGTTGATCGGACCAAATTCAACCTCAGGAAGAGAAAAGGCCGCACAGATATCCCTATTTTGCCACAGGCGAAGAATCAGGCCACTGAAGAGGAAGTTGTTGCGCCGATTGAAAAGGTCAAGGGCTGGATGGCTGTTGGGCCTGATATGCGCCAGACGAGGTTTGGGCCACGAAGAGAGTGAGTGAGTGAGAAACTGGGAAGAAAGGCGGGAGTGTCAGTACACAATTTTGGTCTTAGTTGATACTTGAGAAGGGATTGTTTGGATATCTGTTTGGATACTGGAGGGGTAGACACCATGCTGCATTGCTTTAGGTAACTTTTGTAAGAACTATTAAGTAATGAAGATGTATGAGAAGTTTGGAGGTGATGTCTGCCCTGATGGTCCCTACTTTTGTCTCGCAATAGCGAACAAGTAGATAGGAATTTCGCAAGCAGAGATTCACGTGTAAGTGTAGAACAAAAAGACATCGAATGAGCCGTCAACATGTATTATAGTCATTAAATTGATTCAATCAATAGCGGATTGCCCTTGAGAGCAGGTTAACATTTATTAACTTACAACACTAAATCCGCAGATCCAGAATTATGATTCCTTTGGGTCCCATTCTCCCCAAACCTCAGCGATTTTCGCACTCAGGCTTTTCTGAATCTTCTTTCGTCCAACCAGGTGCCCATCTCATTCATGACCATTTCTGCCTTCTTCTTCCTCGCTTGTTCACCCGACCCCTCTTTGGCATCGATCTTCCTGTAAGCTTCCACAAACGCGTTTGGTGTAGCCCAGCGCTTCTGGATCTCAATTGCCTTTTCCCCAGTCAGTCCTCTTGTACACATGAGCATCTTAAGAAATACATCCCGCAGCGTAAGCGAATCTGATTTCGAAGAGAGCGATGCAAATGCATCGTATGTGATGTTGTAGGATTTGTCGGGTTCTGTTTTTGCTAGATGAGCAAGCAAGGGTAGATAATTGCCAGTTGTGATAACTTTTGTTGGAATGACACGCAATGGCTTTGATTCGTATTTCTTTTTGAGCAGCTTCGTCATACTGACCAAATAATTGATCGAGTCGTCCATTCGCTGCGTCTTTTTGACAAAGAAGCCGTTGACAACTTGTGTAGATGCAATTGCAGTTGCGATATGCGTATCGTACGAGCTGTCAACACTGCTATACTCCTCGATGACGTAGATTTTGTTCTTTACTCCTGATTTTTCGAGTCGAAACTTCTGTTCAATAAAACGTCGGTCTTTGATACTGCTGACGAGATCATCGAGTCGCTTTCGCTCGACAATATAATCCAGTAGAACTTCACTGCCTTCCGCTCCATTCTGAGACAGGAAGTTTTCATCACTAAGTTTTGCAACCCAGAGGACATCTCCTAGATCTAACGCCCGCATGATCGGTTTAACACCCTTTTGGATCAGGTGGTTTTGCATGTAGTCTCGATCGTTCTTGGACCGAACTTCGCGAACGTCCAAAACCAATTCGATGGTAAAACATCCAGGCTCCACGATGACTGGATTGAAAGTAGGCAGGGAAGCTGCAGATGTGACTATTTTGCCTTGAGCGACCACATCCGGATTTCCAGATTTGGCAGAAGATTTCGAAGGCCCTGCACTGACAGCCCTTTCGGAGCCCGATTCTATGTCTTGAAAGGAGTCATGCTCCGAGTCCTTAGCAGTAGTAGGTCTCCTATTGAAAGTTTGATTTATTCCTCGGCTTGGATCGGCAGACAACTGTATTCTCTTTGCAACCTCCCATCCTTCGTCGGAAAGATTGTATCTGGTTGTTGGCCTCCCCTTTGCAAATACGAGTTCTTTATCGATGAGAGTCTTCATCGAGCTCCACGCTGTATAATGAGCGCCTTGGTTGGTCGGTACTGTATATGACGCATCACAATCTTGCTGTGCCAGCTCGATTACTTCGGCCTTCGTTAGGCCATTGCCTTCATCCTCATCTATCGTCGTCAACGCAAGAATAATTCCGTACCCACCGGTGCGCAAGTTTGGAACATAATCTTTCTTCTTCCTTGACTTCGACTTTTTTGCTGGACTCGGACCGCTTTCTCCATCCTCGCCCTCTTCGCCGTCACCATCAGTTCTCCTCCGTTTATTTTTCTTGGGCATAGGCTTTCCCTCTTTATCGCAGTACTCTTGCAGTTTCTTCGTCAATCGCTCGCAAATTGTGGGCCCGAAGCCAACCAGTGCCTGCAGATGGGCGGGGTGGTCGTATGTAATGGGACATGCTTTCAGAGAGTCGTAAGCCTTTTTATACGTTGAAGCGCCTTTCGAGTTCCGGTCTCTTGCTTGATCCCACCACTCCTTGACCCATTCCAAGAACTGGGGGTTCTTGCATTCGGACATGAAGGGGGGAACAGGTGGTTGTGGTTGTGGTTGTGGCGTTAGTGTTGATGTTGGTGTTGGGCTGGATATCGTATACATGTTTTTGGTTCTGATGGAGACGCGCTTCAAGCCCTGCCCATCGAACGCGCCAGCACGTGAGCGGGATGCAGGGGCTTGCGGTTACCCCTCAGCCCCGCTAAGCGGTGAGAAATGCAGTAGCTTGGCCCTAGCTGCCCGCCAAAAATAGCTTCGGCTGCAATGCGCAACTGCTCGAACTGCTGATCTGCCCGCCAGAGGAAGTTCCATCTCACCACCCTCCGCTCCCTCTCGTCTTGCTCAGCCCTGATCAATATCTCCACCTAGACTTCCTTATCTCTCCTCTCTTCCCACAACTCTCCTCTTCTCTTCTCTGCTCTCTTCTCTCTCTTTCCCTCACCTCTTCCTCCAACGTCAATCCTCAATCGCAATTATGGATACCAAAGTCCTCGAAGCTTCGAACAAGCACCCAAAGCCCGCCGATCGGGTCTTCCAATATGGCACTGCGGGGTTCCGAATGAAGGCCAACCTCCTCGACAGCGTTGTATTCCGCGTCGGCCTCATTGCAGCTCTGCGATCCCGTAAGCTCAGTGGACAGACAATTGGTGTCATGATCACAGCCTCGCACAACCCACCTGAGGATAATGGTGTCAAGCTGGTGGATCCCATGGGAGAGATGCTGGAGAACAGCTGGGAGGCATATTCGACCGAACTCGCCAATGCGAAAGATGAGGATGTTTTCAAGGTCTACAAAAGCTTGGAGGAGAAGCTGAAGATTAACCCGGAGACACCTGCCAGAGTCATCTATGCGAGGGATACGAGACCAAGTGGACCAAAGCTCGTACAAGCTTTGGTGGATGCGTTGGAAGCTGCAGGCGCAGAATATACCGACTACAAGCTGCTGACAACACCACAACTACACTATTTGACCAGATGCACGAACACTGAGGGTACACCGCAGAGTTATGGCGAGGTCAGTGAGAAGGGCTACTACGAGAAGCTTAGTGAGGCATTTGTGCGTGCCATGAAGGGGAAGAAGACCACAGGCTCAGTCACCGTCGATTGCGCAAATGGTGTTGGAGGTCCCAAATTGGCAGAGTTGATGAAGTTTCTTCCAAAGGGCCTCTTGGACATCAGGATCATCAACGATGATGTGCTCAAGGCAGAGGTGTTGAACCATGAGGTAGGACATGTCACTTTGTACTTCGCTAAGGCTAACAAGAGTAGTGCGGAGCAGATTATGTCAAGACGAAGCAACGAGCACCTCCATCTTCCAAAGCTGGACCTGGCGAGCGATCATGCTCTCTCGATGGCGATGCGGATCGCATTATTTACTATTTCATGGACCCAGAACATGGCTTCCGTCTTCTTGATGGTGACAAGATCGCTACATTGGCTGCATCTTTCATCGGCGACCTCGCGCGTGAGGCTCGTCTTTCCGATGAGTTGAAGATTGGTGTCGTACAAACCGCATACGCCAACGGCTCTTCCACGAAATATGTCGAGAAGTCACTTGGTCTCCCAGTAGTGTGCACACCAACTGGTGTAAAATGGTTGCACCACGCCGCCACCAAATTCGACGTCGGTGTGTACTTTGAAGCAAATGGTCACGGTACCGTCGTTTTCTCTCAACAAGCCCTCAAGGCATTTAAGACCAAAGAACCCGAATCCCCAGCCCAAGCCGGAGCTCTTGAGACTCTCCGTGCCCTAGCTGACCTCATCAACCAAACTGTTGGAGATGCACTCTCTGATATGCTCCTTGTTGAGACCATCCTCGCTCACAAATCATGGAAGCCTCGCGAGTGGGATCTTACCTACGTCGATTTGCCCAACAGACTTGTCCGTGTTGAAGTCGGCGATAGGAATCTCTTTAAGACCACCGACGCTGAGAGGAAATTAGTCGAGCCTCAGGGAGTGCAAGGCCAGATTGATGCGTTGGTAAAGAAGTTCAAGGATGGTCGGTCCTTTGCTAGGGCTTCAGGCACAGAAGATGCCGTTAGAGTTTATGCTGAGGCGGCAACGAGAAGTGAAGCCGATGATTTGGCGGGCAAGGTAGCAAGCATCTGTAAGCAGGAGGGCGGTGCCTAAGAAGGTCATGACGATATGAAGTACGATAAAAGAACGCACGGGATACAAGATGGAGGAGTTTTGAATGGGATTTCGAAACGAATGTAAGTCGTCGCAACGACGCACGATGATGAGACCATAGCATTTACATGCATTTGACAAGACAAAAGTTTTCTTTATAAAAGCTTATTTCAATCTTTCGCGTATAGTGTACATCTCATAACAAGTTGTCGTCTAGATCCACCTACTCACTCACTTCTTTGCATCTTCCTGTTCATTCTTCGGGACGCTGACGAATGCCGGCACAACGACAGAGTTCAAGTTCCTAAAAGCCTGTGATAAGAACGAGTTAGCACAATATTTTCTTCAAATTTCCACACTCATCGTCCCTTCTGCTCTCTTCTCGTCCCGGCTCATTATCCTCCATACCACGCTAGCGCTTTCTTGCCTCTGCAGTCCACTACCAAAAGCCCAAAGCTAGGTCAAAAGAGGAAATATTATAGCAGGAGGAGAAATGGAGGTAAGAGGCAAGAAGCAGGAAGCGAGAAGCAAGTAAATAGAAACCACTCCCTCCTCTAGCTTTCTCTCGCTCGCTCGCTCGCTCAACTCACCTCCCACCACCACATCTCCCACACCTTCGTCAAGGTCCAAAACCCAACATCGGCACCGTAGCGTCCCCACCACAAAGGGTTCACCAGCTGCAGCATCTCGTACACATCTCCCGAACGTACCTTTGCAAATGGGCCCTCGGGGAGCGCGCCTCCGTTCCAGTGGTCTTCGACCTTGGTGATGCGGAGTTTTTCGCTGTTTGCTGAGGTTTCGGGCTATGGGGATGTTGCGTTAGTTGTGTTTGTTTTGATTTGTGGAGTTTTTGTTGTTGGTGGGATGGGTGTGACTGTGTGATATGAAGTTTTATGAAGTGGTGTGTGAATTGATATAACATACCGCTGTCCAAATGTACACTTGGCTCTCCATCACCTTCTCGCTTCCCAACCCCGCCAGCTTATACTTCATCTTCAGATCTACAGTGATGGGGTTCTTGTCGCTCGTTACGGTCTGGGACAGCTGCGTGATCTCTGAGAAAGCGGCTTTTAGTCCGTACCATTGGGCTGCGTACTGCTTGCGTCCTTCGGCTTTGGTGATGGGGTCGGAGAAGGTCGCGTCGTCCTGTGTAGTTGTGTTAGTTTTTGGAGTGGAAGGAAGGAAATGAAAAAAAAATGATGAAAGGCGAGGGAGACTTACAGTCCATAATTGTAGTTTTGGAAGTGTAGGGAGGCCTTTGAATAACTGTGTTTTGCACGTTAGCAACTCTCTCATTGAAAAATAAGACCACGCATAATTCCATCAAGCTCATCGGCCCCTCTCAATCTTCCTCTCACTTTCGTCCTCCATGCCCATCTCCCTTCACCACCCAGCATCCATCAATACTGAAAGTCCTCCCCAACCCACATCTCCACATGCACAAACAGCCAAGGAAAAAGAAACAGCAAAACACACATCAAGCACACTCCCCACAACAACCTTCTGCTCCTCACTGAGCCTCACACCAGCCGCCTCATTAGGAACCGTCTCGATCCCCAGATCTTTGCCTGACGCCGCTCCGCTACCCTGTGTGGGAGAAGCATCCACAGTCTCGGCGCGCTTCTGCATCTGAGCGGTCGACGAGGGCACACCTTGTGACATTGCGAATTTTCCTCTTCCCGTTCTGAAACTGAGTCCTGTTTTTGTGTTGTTGAAGATTGAGGTGCAAGGTTTGGATATGGTGGGGTGGAGGAGTAATCGAGGTGTGATACGCATGAGTTTGACTTGGGGAATTTTAGAGAGAAAGGGAGATTATAGGAGATGGTTAGAGGGGGAGAGACAGGAGACAGGTTATGACATGCAGAGTTAAATACCTACTATGTGAATTGCTGTATCAGCGCGTCACGACTCTGTTGACGGCCAAGGGAGCTGATGCTCCGATGCGAGATATGTTGACATCATCGCCTTGGTACCTGACTAAAAATTCCGGGCCACACCAAGAACCACACCAAGGCGTTTTTAACAACTTGTCAAACTCGACACGACAAGACAAGCAGTTTCATCTGTGAAATGGTTTAAAAGTCATGCATGCAAACTCCAACGGAGTCGCTCATCCATTCTTGATTTTCTTTATCTCGCCCCCTCGAGAAGAGGAAAGGGGGCAGGAAGTGATGCTTCCATATAGCATGCCACGCTATGCAGCCATCTGAACGCCTTTCATTACAATCCCTCCAAATCGCTGACAAAGAAAAAACATAAAAGGGCAAGGACCACATCCTTAGGTATCTATCCAGCCGTTGATATTTACCCTTTGAGTGGCGTAAGCGTGTCCCAATCCACACGCAAATCAAAGAATCCAGGGTCTGCGCTCTCAGCCGCGAAAGAGCCCTTCCTCCCACCACCCGCCATCAAATCGTATCTCATGCAGGTCGTTAACACATCTTGTACTCAGCGCTTCCCTCCGCTTGTCTCATTGGGTCGTCGGTCTCCAACTTGTAGCTAATCTTTACATCTAAATCACGCTTGTTCTTATCGTTGGGCTTGTTCTCCAACATGCCACGGATCTGCTCTCCTTGTTGTACGGTCAGGACTTCACGGAGATAGAAAACGGTTTGCTTCCAGTGAGTGTATTTGGTGTGTGGACCGGTAGAGAAGCGGATGGGCTTGTGGCAGGCCGTAAAGTCGATGTCGAACCACGCAATGAGGGCGTGTACGAAATCATCGCGGCGGCAGTCGAGGACGAATGGGGATTTGAAGGCGAGGTCGGCGGTTGTGCAGGTGTAGAGGTCGAGGGTGAGGACTGCGGTTGGGTCGGTCACAACAGCCTTGATCTCAACCGTGTCGACGAGGGGCTCGGTCAATGCAGTGTGCTTGAGAGGAGAGTAGTCGAATCCATAAACGTTATCCCAGACTGAAAAATTAGTAGAGCCCATCTAGTGCCGGAGAAAAACTCACATCCAATCTTCTCATCCTTGTACTCTCCATCCTCGATACCAGCCATGAAGATGGTGGCCTTGTCGGGGAAGATCAGACCGTTTGGTGCCAGGTACTTGTCTCTGGCGTACAGAACGGTGTCCAACATGGACTCGTAGAGCAAGAAGTATCCCATCCACTCGGAGATGATGATATCCACCTTAGGGAAGGGCATCTCGATTTCCTCCATCTTGCCTTGAATCAAAGTAATCTTGTCCGACAGTCCATTCACCTCGACAATCTCCTTGGCCTTATCGATGATCGTAGACATGTCAACACCGATGACATGCTTGGCTCCAGCCTTTGCTGCGAACCTGGACGTGTTAGCAGTTTTCTCTAGCAGCCAGAGAAGAAAATACGAACATGGACAGGATGGCAGTTCCGCAACCAACATCGAGAACGATCTTGTCCTTGAACAAGTGCTTGTTTTGCACAATAGCATTCATGTATGATCGGGTACGAACTTCATCTTTCTGCATGGGGTGTTAGCGGGGTATTCTTCTTCACTGGCACAGCATAGTAGCAGCTACATACCAACATTTCCTCGTGGATACCTTTGGGCTGAGGTTAGCAGGGCTCGGAGAATCTGACATTTTCGTGTGAACGTACCATGATGGTTGTAGCTATACGAAAGTCAGTGGCTATAATATTTCGTAGATATCCAAAAACTGGGCATGTGCAACTCACCTGTTGAAGTAGTGCACCTCAGAATGCTCCATTCCCTTCATCTTATCGTCGGCCATGATGGCGGATTGGTATCAAAGTAGTACGAGAAATCTGCGGGAAAATATGAGCACGAGAGACGCGGTGTTCTGTGTATGGGATTCTGCACCTGGCCAGACAGCGAGAGCGGTCAGTTTTATTTTTTTGACGAGAGCCTTCGAGTCGCTGCGGCCGCGTCAGGCTAAGGCTCCAAAAGGACTAGTCTGCCTTGTTTACTGTTGCGGATGTTTCTATCTCGCGGACATTACTCGAGGTACTTTAGCAAAAATTCAATACAGTAGGAAGGCCGATCAGAATCTTAGTTCGAGAGTGTAAGCGCCGTAAGAGCTTGGTATCGCATCAATTCACGATAGTATTGCATTCTTAGTGTACGTTTGCTGCCTTTCTCTTTCTCTACCTACCTCTTCTCTAAACAGACGAGTTCTGAAGGGAATTTTTTGATCGCGGGGCTATCTACACGTGACCATGTCCCGCGTTTTAGCCGATCCCACATTTCACTTTCCGGTTCAAAAAAAGCGCTGAACTGGCTGGAGGAAACATTTCAACCCCGGCGGCTAGATTTGAAATTAGTGAATTTTTAATGAATGTGCCTCCGTGCATATAATCTATTCTCGCATTCATTGATGGTGTCACTAGACAGTCGTCACCCTCCGCGCTTCGAGATTAAAAAACCGACCAGGCGGGCGTCAAACTCGGTTAGCTCGTCCGCAGTCTTGCGAAACCCCACCGAGGCGACTCACCTTTCGACCACCAAGGCTGAGGCTGCGTTCTCCAAACCAAACCACCGAATTCTTGCCACAACTCCACCACCACACTCAACGCACATCCCTCCTGCATCTGCTCATCCATCACGTGTGGCCCCTATATCGAGAGTCATCGTGAATAGTTTATATTGCTTGCACTCTGGCTTGCGGTAGCCTCTGGTTTGCTCTCTGCTGGTGGGGTAGAGGGGTATTTTGCATTTCTAGTTTACTCGCACCGTCGCCATGCCGCGAGCACCTTTAGTCCGAGAGAATCCGCTGCGTACGCGACCTCCTATCAAGAAGCCTCCTCCTCTTCCCCGGCAAGCCGCCGCCGCCGCTGCGAGAGCTGCCCTTCGTGGCCAAAAGCGAGGATGTCCGAACCCCTCTTGCGAGGAGCCCAATATCGTCGATGGTATCTGTAACAGCTGTGGTCGGGTCGTCGATGACTCGAACATCGTCTCTGAAGTCCAGTTCGGAGAAAGTAGTAGTGGAGCAGCTGTAGTTCAAGGAAGTTTTCTCGGTGCCGATCAAGGAGCTGCGAGAAGTATGGGACCTGCCTTTGCTCGAGCTGGCGGAGGTGAAAGCAGAGAGGCAACTTTGAAAGAGGGTGAGTGCGGGTCGGTTTGTTGCGTTGATGATTAACACTAACAGAATCTAGGGCGTCTTGCCATCCAAGGTATGGGCAGTCAATTCAAGGTCTCCCAAACCACCATTGGTGTTGCCGTTCAGATTTTCAAGCTTGCTGCAACGATGAACTTCATTCAAGGTCGTCGTATGGATATGGTTTGTGCGGTCTGCTTGTATACCGCATGTCGCAAATCTCAACCATGTACTCTCATGTTGATTGATTTTGCCGACCGAGTTCAAGTAGGTTGCTCTATTGCTCTGCCCTTCCACATAACTTCAACTAACGATTATAGGTCAATGTGTTCAAGCTTGGTGTGACATTCAGAGCATTGCACAAGGCCATCCCCGGTTCTGGTGATGGTATCATGCCCATCCTACCCGAAGATTTGATCTGGCGTTTCACTTCTCGACTCGAGTTCGGAGAGCTTAATGATAAAGTTGCCGAGGATGCTATTCGAATGGCCAAGCGAATGAGTAAGGATTGGATGGTCATGGGTCGTCGTCCTGCTGGAGTCGTTGGTGCATGTATTGTCTTGGCTGCCCGTATGAACAACTTCCGCCGAACCGTCACCGAAGTCGTCTACGTCGTCAAAGTGACTGTCCAGACTATTCAGAAGCGCCTGGAGGAGTTTAAGGAAACAGATTCCAGTAATATGACTGTTGGTGACTTCTTGTCCAACGAATTTGTGGAAAAGGCCCATGATCCACCATCCTTCTACCAACAAACCGATGAGTTCAAGTCCAAGCAAAAGAAGCGCAAGCGCAGAGATATGGGCAATTATGGCTATGAATCAGAAGAAGAGGAAAACTCCGAGGAAGAGGGTGACGAATCGAATAAACGCCAAAAAACAACCGAAACGGCTATTCCACTCCGGAAAGATGCCGACGGCTTTTCCATTCCCCCTCTACCTACTCCTGCTCCTACAGCGACACCCGGACGCTCAGCTTCAGCCGAAGTCCCAATCGATCCTGAAATCATGGACAGGCAGATCGAAGATAAAGTCGGCGCTACCTTCTCCCAACTTGTCCGCGAATTCGGCGACCAACTCCCTACTCCCGAAATTGGAGACGACGAGGTAGAAGCGAACGGTGAACCTACTTTCCTCAGTCCAACTAAACGCAGAGGTCGACCTAAAGCTCAAAAGGTTGTTGTCTCTCCTGAATGGGAAAACTCTGAAATCGAGATGGAAGGCGAAATCAGCGAATTAATCTCAGATCCGCATACTATGCAACACGCCGCCAACTACGCCATGGCCAAGAAGCGCGTCGCTGCCCATATGTTAGTTGCTGCCATCGATAATCCTGGTCGAAATATCTCCATGGACACCCATATCGGCGAAGATGAATTTGCAGACGATCCCGAAGTCCAAAACTGCCTGCTGTCTCCGGAAGATGTTCTAAAGAAGGAGAAAGTCTGGGTCAATGAGAATAAAAATTGGCTCCGACAACAACAAACCAAGCTGTGGGAAGCCAAGCAAGCCGAAAACCGTCCCCCAAAAGCCAAGCGCAACCGCAAACCCAAAGCTCAACTCGGCACTGGCCAAAAGAGTCCTGCCAACAGTCCTGCCGAAGCTGCCGTCGCAGTATTGAAGGAGCGTGCGTTCTCCAAGAAGATCAACTACAATTCGATGGAAGACATCTTCAAGGGCATTGGATCTCTCAAGAACAAGACGATGGGCAGCGCGGCAACTTCAAGAGCCAGCAGCGAGTACGCCGAATCAGAAAGCGATACCACCTCCAGGGCCGGCTCTGAGGCTCCTTCCGTCGCCGACAGCGAGCATTCTTTCCTGATTCCACCCAAACCACGTGCTCGAGCGCGTCCCAAGATTCAAGGAGGATCTCCCACCTCGCACGCGCACCCTACACCAACCATAAGCGTCTCAACGCCCATTGAGCTGCAAGACGACGACGACGAGGAAGGCGATGAGGACGACTACGTCAACGACGCGGATGAGATGAGCGTCGAGGAGCGCGCGCGCCGCATGCGTATCGAAGAGGACCCCGTCGAGGACTGGAAGGAGGGCTTCGACGAGGATGGCGACGAGGTCGAAGAGGAGTTTGACGATGCCGGTATGGGCGATCTGGAGGATGAAGACGGCGCGTTTGGGGAGAGGAATTTCGATGACGATGAAGACGATGGCGGTTTCGGCGTCGATGATGAATACTGATCGAATCGGATCGGATCTGATAACTTCACACACACTTTCCAGTCTCCTGCCGGTGTAAACAAGCGCCAGGCTTCATTGGGTATCTTTTGCATACCCGGAATTCTCATGCTGGCTGGCGTTAAGGATGGAGCATAGAGCTGTGCCCGCTGTGCCTGCTATGCCGGAGATCATGCAAGCATGCACGCACACGTACATATGGAGGTAGCTCTTGGATTTGAACACGCATAGACAAAGCGAGCGTTGCGTTATTGTAGTGCTTTTTCCTGATTTCAGGAAATCATTCCATCCCTCATGGGTTCATATGGTATTAGACCACGTTGTAATATTACAATAGAAACCAGAAATCAAAGACATCGATGATTGATAGTTGAAAGCCTAAATAGAAAGAAAGACTAGAGAGGTTTCTTAGGAGAAGGCGATGTGAGAAGGAATTTTCCCCCTGCAATGGTCCACTTGACACTTATCTGTAGACATCGAGTATCACAGAGAACGGATATAGCACTTCTAGCCCACTCACCCATTTCAATTCCCAATTATCACCTCTCCACCACACTCAATATTGCCACAAAACTTGCACGGCACCATGATTCATAGGTTCTCTGCATTCGGTCAATCTACTATAGATTTACAAATCTATATACAAGTCCGCCGATCCATCCATCCGAAACCACAGTCCAACTCCCATCTCCCAACCCTAATCTTCCGTTCGTTGGTTACCCGTTTCAATTCTAACCCATCCCTCTCGCAGAAAGATTCCATGTCCCGGAACCAGTCGGGTTTTCGCTGCCAGCCAGTAGGGCACGAGACAGCCAGATATCAACCCAAACGCCAATGCTATGCAAATATCCCAATCCCATACTTAAAAAAAACACCAGTGCAGTACGCAGCACTACGATGCTCAACATCCAACCATCCCGTCCAAGACGTATTCGCTTCGAGCTATCCAATCACCCTCCAAAGCGTCTGAAGCCCTCGATTCCCAAAGTCGGAACCTCTACCCACCTTAAGCTGGGTACACCCTCTGCTCTCCTCCGCTCCGAAAAGTTATTACATTCCGCAATAATCAGGGCCCACTCCGCCAGGGCACGGCCACTGTACTTCGCTCTCATCCCCGTATCGAAGCCACTTTGCTTTGGATCTTTCGGAATCACCTCCTTATTCATATTCGGCACTCGCGCACCAATGCTCGCCTGTGCGATGGCAGGGAGCCTAGGTGGCATGAGACGACGCTCGGCACCCATGTTGAAACCTACGCCACCACGAACACCTTGCGGAGAGGGTTTTTCGAAGTGCTGCGTCCATTCAAGGGAGAATTTGAAGCAGAATATGCGATGTGTCACGGAGTTGGGGGTGGTGTCGCTGCCAGTGCTGTTGGTTTTAGAGTGAGTTCCTGGTCTCGTCCGTGCTAGTGCCGTCTCTCTCCGTGCTTCTTCGAGCGTCTTAGTTGGGGGACTAGATGCCCGACTGCTTGGAGGGGAGGAAGACGGGCTAGCATCCGGAGTAGACGAAGCTGAGGACCCTGCAGAAAGTAATTTCCCCATGAAAGTCCATCTCTTCTTATTTGGGGTGGAGGTGGTTGCTTCACCCTTCGCTTTGCCGTCGTTTGGTGCGCTCTCCACTGCATCTAGTTTATTGAAAGCTAAAGAATTTCGCTTGTTGCCTGACCCTTGGGGAGTAACTAATCCATCGAACCCGAAGAACAGGTTTGAAGCGGCCGCTTGGTTATCATTTCGAATAATAAGTAATCGGCGACCTGGGGCTGGGTGACAAGGCGCGGTAGATGGTGGGACAATATCATTCGCGTCAGAGTATTGCTTTAGAAAGAGATAATGGGCCCAAGTGGACTTCAGTCGAGCGGAGACGGTCGAGAAGATTTTGCTATCTCATATCAGTATATGCTATGCAAGGAAAGGGGGGGGGGGGGGACTTACATGTCCAAATCAGTGGCTTCTCCATCGTCGCGGCAAATGCGCCAGCATAACAGCCGCATGTAATATGCTCTGACCATGGGACACCAGTGGTTGAAGAACTTATCAAATATTTCCTCGGTTAATAGCCATTCGAGACACATGACCTCTTTCCGCTTTTCGTGGAGCGAGATAACATTCCATGCTCCGAAAAGAAAGGCAAATAATCGTATTTCTGACATACTGTTTTGACTTTCGAGGATCTTCTGACATACTTCGAGCCAGAAGTACCAATCTATAAAATCGGATTGCAACGCATGAGCATGGTGGAATCGGAGAAATATAGACAGCGCCTCTTCCATAAAATCACATAGCACGAAGCAAGCATTGTGATCGTAGAGGGAAGTTCTTCTTGCTCCAGCCTGCATGACTTTCCCAAAGGCTTCGGCAAACGTAGCTCGGGCGTTTTCGTACTCAGAAGGTCGTTCAGAGATAAAATCTCGCAAGAGCATGATTAATCGATTCTCTGCCATCAGTCTGGCAGAGTTAGTCGATGGTAGAGGCAGAGCAGATGCAGATGCATCGGCTCCAGCCAGCACATCATCAAACGTAATCGGTAGTGGTTCAGCTGCAGGCTGTCGGTGGATTGTGGCATCAAGTGTTGCGAGAATTTGTGCCTGGACGAGCATAAATCCTATGGCTGTTAGCTAGAAACAGCAAGATAAGAGGATCCGAGACATACCTGGACTTCGCGCCTTTTGCAACAAACATAAGTCTGCTGGCACGAATTCCTCAGCCAAAATGTGGTAATGTTTTGCAAAAACGAAAAACAGATCACTATCTCGGCCACACCACCTGGCCGCCCATGGTCCATACCAAGCAATCTTACCAGCCATTACTGGCAGGTTTGGGGCTCGGCGCAGCTGAGTTGCCATTTGTTTCGGCGAGGACCATCCTAAGGCGTGAATGTGAGATGGAAAGCCAGCGATTATTTCATCCATATCAACTCTGTTTGGTCGCCGTGGCATACCAAACTCGTCGGCAACACGCTGTAAGATGTCTGCTTGTAACTTCCAAATTCTGACCAGCATATCAGCAACTCCTGGGACGAAAAAGAATGCGTATGCAGCCGCCTTTCCACAGAAAGTCACGAGACTTGCCGGAGCATGCCTCAATGACATTTTGTCAACCACAAAGTGCATTTGGGCAAGGAGGTTCTGGATGAATAAGTTCCGTGTGTTATGGTAAACGGATTCGACCATGAACTGGGAGGCTGAGGAGCTTAATGACGTAGAAGACGACTTCTTTCTGGGAAGGGCACGTCTTTCGCCAGACAAGTTTGGAGGTCGCTCAGAAAGTGGTGCGTATACAGATGGTGATAGGCGCCATTCCGGCCGGGTCATGAGAGCATAACACGCATCCAGGAGTATGGGCCGATCTACACCACTGACGGTCTGGTTCTGCCTCCCATCAAGAACCTCGAGAAGTCCCGTCCACCATTTGTTCAAAATCGCAACTCGCCGATCCAGGTCCTCGGCGCGGAGTGTCTTATTAGAAGGGTGCGAAGCATGATTTCGAAGAAAAGGGAGAAGTGAGGTTCGAACGACATTCGTCTTCAAGGACCAGCTCTTGGATTGAAACTTCGTGTAGTCATTTTCGAGTGCGCGGAAGGCTGACCATAGTTCATCTCGCCTGCGAGGCATTTCCATTCCAATGCTTAATTTATCTGTAGAGACGTTCTTCGGGAGAGGAGGAACTTTGTCTGTTGAGGTTCTAGGTGTGGATCGATTGTCCATGGAACTACTCGGTAGGCTGCTGGTCGAAGAATTGGCAGATTGAAAGTTGGTGAGGTTCATAAGCACACTTTGTGGCCGCTGGCGTATCTTCTGCAAAGTTGTCGGGGCACGTTGTTGTGGCTTTGAGTCAATGTCAGGTAGGCTTCCTTCTTCCTCCTCTCTGACCGACGACACAGCCCAGGTGGAAGCGGAGACCGGTCCACCTTTGGGATCACTCGTAGGTGATCCCCCGTTCTCTGTATCTTTTTGCTTTAACTTATTTCGACTTGGAGATGGTGACCGGGACGATGAAATCCAGGACTTCCGAGCAAACGTTGCGAATGAGCCTGATACGGACTTCGTTTTGCTGTCCCGGCTCGCCTTGGAAATGGCGGGCATAGGAGGAGCGTCGCTGGGAATAGTGAAGCCAGAGTCATGGAGGCTGTGCCTTTCCGGGGAACTCTTCACTCTCTGTATCCAGGACTTCGGTCGTGCTACCAAGGACTTCCTCCTCCCCACCCGTTCCACCTTTTGTTTCTCTTCCTTTGACAGTTGTGCGGGAGCCTTCACCTCATGCTTGTCGTTCGTCTCTGTCTCCCTGGCCACATCTGCCGGTAGTTCTAGGGACAAGGCCCTTTGCAAAGCATTCGGTCCTCCATACTGGCCATCGAGGGTAGGTAGACAGTTGAAGCTGGCGGATCGTGGGAGTTCCTCATCCGGACGTGCCGCAGGCAGTTGGAAGTCAAAATTAACCAAGTCAGCAATATTAGGAGAGGAGTGTGAGCGAGGGAATGGGCCATTCTCGTCGAAGGCCGGGGACATGGTCAATGTTGGACCTTGCATGACAGGCAACTACCGTCCTGCAGTGAGCGGATGTCTATGCAAACATGGCAGTATGCTCCCGTCAAAGAATGATGAGGATGTTGGGAACGGGTGTCTGCTGGCGGATGTCGGTGTCGTTTGTCGAGGCTGAGGGAGTGAGCGAGCGAGCGAGCGTGATGTAGTGTAGAGTAGTGAAGCAATCGGATCGGGTGGAAAGAATGGAAGACGTCTTGGAAGGTACAGCAGCGGGTATGGGTCCGCTGTCGATGTTTGTTTCACAGCAAGGTTAGTAGGAACTTCAGGCGATTAGAGATAGGCTGATTTAACTTGTCGCAGATTGATTGACGGCGAGGCAGGGCTGGAAGGGCAAATTGATTGATCCAAACGAGTGTGGAGGAGAAGGAAGTTAGACAAATTTACGACGGCGAGTAGTGCAATGCGACAGCGAGGATGCACGAGCCTGGGATCCAAGGAAAGAAGGGAGGTGTGTAGATGGCCTAAATGGGCCGCAGAGGGCGTGATGTGCGCGATGTGATGCACGCTGCTGGCTGGTGAAGCACAGGGACAGGCACACGCACTGCCTGCACCACACGCATGCACGCACCAGCACAAACAGGGTCGGCGAGACGAGACGGTCATTCGGGAATGGTGGCGGTTCAGTGTTGACATGCCGTGTTAGTGTCCATCCACAGAATGCGACGAGATGAGGCCCCGTCTGCGGTTAGTGTCCAATGTCCAATGTCCAACGTCCAATGTCCAGTGTCCACTGTACTATCCAGTAGCATCCGGCACGATATTAGGGTCCCTCACTGCGAAACGGCTAGAGAGGAAGACACGATGATGCACTACTTCAATAGCGCGACGGGTCCGTTCGGTGGTTCTTCTTCTGTGTTTTGGTGCAGCACCCAAGCAAGACATCGTCACTCTCATTCGCCTCGTGGCTTGGGCATGGACGGGGCTATATTTATTTTCTGGTGGCTCATGCACGTGCCCACACAGACGTAGATCCAGACAGCCACATGTACCTCCAAGTACTGCTGCTTTCCCTGGCCGCCTGTCTACTTTCTGCCCGTCTCGCTGCCTCGCGATCTGACAGAACCGTGGCCGCATCAGCGTGCCACTCACCGTCTTCCTCAACACGCATGATAAGTAGAGTAAGTCATTCGAGATCTGCCTTTCCGCCGATATCAAACACCGCAAGTGGCTCCTCATCGGCGAAATAATTGGGGCGCCCTCGTAACCGTGGATGATCCAAATCTTAAGCTCCATCAATTCTGCTGCTGGCTTGGTTGCTTGCCCGCCAAGCCTGAATCGTGTTGCTAGGCTGAGACTCGAGACGATTTTTCGCTTTCTTTATCTTCCTGCTGGCCAGCCGTGGCACCACCCTCGGTTTGCAGCTGAGCTGGACTTTGGGTCTGTTCGTCTTCTCGTGCATCGTGCATGGGGTTTTGTGTTCTTTTTCGTCTCGTTGTGTCCCGCCAAACCCATTCCCCAACCCCCCAACCCGCCCCATCATCCTGGACCCTGACCGCTCCAACTCCCCGTCGCTCAAATTGGATGTCCCCGAGCCAAGGAAGGTGAGAGACTCGCAAAGTTCTTGAATCTCACAGCCAAGGCGTCGTGATTGACACGTTGCTCCATCTGACAGCCAGAATACCAAGTTTTCGATCCGCCTCGAATAGGCTTCGACTGAAATTTTGTTCAGACAGCAACCTCGGGTGACGTCCGGATGTACAGGTCTTGGGTGGTACGGCGTGAGTACAGTAGAACTACGGTTGCCCAAAGGCAGTGGTTCAGCCTCACGGACAATACCCTGGCCCTGGACAACGCACCCAATGTCGGGATGATGTGCCGGCAGAGCACGGATCCGGAAGTGTAATAGGCCAATCCCAGGCCAGAGAGATGGAATCAACGAGCGAGATCTGATGATGACATACTAGATCTTCTCAGCTCATGATACCGAGGATGGATTGTAAGTAGCAGACGATTCTTACATTCGATATGGCACGAGGAGCGTCAAGCTTTCGATGACCGTTTCGCTCCAATGTCTCGCGTCGCAGCGGAATGATGAAATGCTTTTTTTTTCCCACGAAAATAGTTTGCACCAGCCGTTGTTGCGCGCACCCATCCCGCTCGGCTTTTCTGACCTTCGTTCCGCACCTGTTGCTGCATCTCTTATCGCCAGAACCGCTAAGCCACTTTAGGCGCGATTAGACGTTCGCGAAGCTATGGAGAGCTCACGATCACAACGTCCCTCCATCTCGACTTCGTCCCACGCTTCACAGTCCGGTCGTGCGACCTCCTCAGATCGACCAACCAAAGAAAGGAACGCCTCGGAACTACTCCACCGCTATGGATACCCTTCCGAATGAAATTCTGGCGTTGATCCTGGACTGGAATGTGCGCATGTGTCGTGGGGACAAGAATGCTATCATTGAGCTGCGAAGTGTCTGCAAAGCTTTCGATGTTGTGCTGAAACCATACGTCTTCAAGACGGTGCAATTGGAGTTCTCGCGGTTCCTCCGTCATGAGAGGACACCAAGTGTGAGGGCCTTGGAGCGAGTTGGGAGCTACTGCGAGTCGATGTATTTGGACATGATGATTGTTAGGGATGAAGGTATGTCAGACCCAGCAGTGTCTCAAACTATCATTTGTGGAAGCGTGTTACACGGTCAAATGAGATCTACAGCCCTCTAGACCCTTAAGCTGTGTAAGTCATACCCCATGTTTGCTGACTGCTCGCAGAGGAGATTGCCCGACTTTCTAAGGTTTTCAAAAGCTTGATGTCGAAGGTTCCTGAGATGGGCCCAGTTCTAGAGTCACTTCGAAGATATTGCTTGAGTGATTCCACGTTCGACGAGACGGATTTCCGGCATGTTCTGGAGGTACGTTCAAAGATCCGCGATCGAGGAGTGGCCCAATGCTGATTGCCGTAAGAGCGTTTTCTTTCAGACCCCGAAAGCGAAGCGATTACGACTAAACCTACCTTTCCAAGTCATCGGATCGCATTCGAGGCCTGCTACTGTTATCCTGGCTACCACATTGGCAGTTCTTGCAAAGCGGCCGGAAGAAGACGAACCTCTTGAAACGTTGGTACTTGATCATGTCAGCGACACTTCTATCATAGAGATCTGCCAAAATCCCATGGATCTTGTCAATGGTATCCAGGTATTTGGACAGTTGAAGAATCTTATCATGTCGGTCAAAAGACAAGAGGCGGGATCGAACCGACAAGCTACATTTACACAAAACTTATGGTTCCTTATCCGAAAGGCTACTATGTTACAAAGTCTCTGCTTAATTGGATGGAATGTCAAGCGGAATATGCAAACGAGGAAACATTCTCACGGTGTGAGTTTAAGTAATTGGAATATGCGGTCCTTGCCCTTCTTGGAAGACGAGTCAAGGCGACTCGACCATCTTCGCTTTCTCGAACTCAAGCGCGTCGATATTGACCCGTATTCCCTGCTAAACATCATAAAACAGTCATCATCTTCTCTGAAGGAAATATTTCTCAATGAAGTGTATTTGAAGGTTCGTGGCGGGAATGTTGAGGGCAAGATAAACTTATGGATAGGACATCCGGATATCGTAAAGCCAGCAGATAGCTGCTGGCTAGCGGAAGAATTGCGCGATATGGATGGCCTGAACCTGGATATTATCAAAGCAACTGGCTTAGGTTATGATGACTATGAGCCACTATCTCATGATTCCCTTCCAGACTACGATTTGAGAGATCCAACAGGTCGAGATCGGTCATTTGACCGCCGATTTGTGGAAGCTGTCCTTGGTATTACGGATGATCTTCCAAAATGTGCCTCGACAACTCAAATCGACGAGTCTGAAGAGGCAGCGATTGAAACGCCAATCCCTCGATCAAACACCCAAGAGAGTGCAAAATCAGTAGAAGAATACGATTCCGAGACATTCCAGCGGCGTCACAACACAACCTCGCATTTCAAACGCTGCATAGACGGCTTCTTTTTCAACAAGAATGAAGGAGCTCTACGAGAGCTGCAAAAGGTGATCACAGTTGCTGATCGAGGAATGAATTTGCTCTCTGAAGAGATCTTCAGGGCTAGGGAAGGAGAGAACTCTGTAATTCCCGAAGGCGAGCCTTCGTAGTTAGGAGTGCATCAAAGTTTTCACAAGAAGCTTACAACTGGTGTTGCTCGCGTTGTCATTTGCTAAGTGTTCACGATTATTTGATACCCTCTCTGTCTATTTTGTAACTACATTCCAAGAGCGAGCGAAAACTTCGATATGCGTCGACATAAGTTGTGGGGTTATTTGAAGGCGGATGCTTCCACGAATCATTTGCACGCTGTGATTGAGGAGTTGGTTACGGAAAGGGAAATTTAGAAAACTTTGACATGAATCGAAGGACTTGCTGCAAACTGCTCTATGGTAAAATTCCGAGGTACCAAATCCCCATACTACTCTCACTTGCCGATGTTGCTTGCTGCTTTTGTTTTCAATTAACATTGCATATAAGATTCTACTCCAGGTCTGGTGAAAAATGCGCACTAACCAAGGCTCGCTTAATACAACATTCCCCTATCTGTAAAGGTATCTCAAGTACCTCACTTCACATCATCCTCAATTCCAACCCTGCAGCACAAAATACTCCCACAGCGCGCTCCGCAGATCTGTTTTCTCCGTCCTCTCCAAAAACTTCTCTCTCATCTGCCCACACAATGTCTCCAACTCGCGACTCTCAGCCCCTCTTCCCAGCGTCACCAGCCGTCGCGCCTCCGCAAAGTGAGCTGCGAAAGACTCAAAGAAAGCTCGTAGTAGAACGGCAGTAGATACAGATGAGGCAGCGAGGTCGCGTTGGAAATCACGAGGCGCAGAGATCCTGCTCTGGCTGAGTGCGGACGTGAGCGCTTCCATCTCGCTCGCGCTGATACCCGCCTGCTCTAAGCGCTCGCTCTGCAGCCCATCCAGCGTTCTCTCGAGAAGCGCCCGACCAGATGCTGTCCAGCCTCCGTTTGGTGCCAGGAGCATATCTAGCGATGGAGCACGAATCGGCGTCGGTGGCGCGATGGCGATGGCGCGGAACTGTCGCTCGATTTGCTTGGTCAGTTTCTTCACCTCCTCTTTCTTCTGGCGCGATTTCGAAGACGGAGGGGGTTTCTGGATGGCGCCTAAGGCTACTGTGTGTAGTGGAGGTGGGTGGGGTCGTGTGCGAGTTTGAGGTCGAGCCTGGGGTTGAGTTCGGGCCGGAGGACGAGCGCCGATGGAGCGTGAGAAGACGGGACGTGATGGGCTCCAGCGGTTTGTGAAGCGTATGGATGAGTGGGAAGAGGTGACACGCCGAGGTGGTGTAGAGGGGTTTTGAGGGTGGGAGGGGATAGCTGGGACGGGTCGTGATGATCCCGCAGGGCGAAAGGGAAGCGCGTTGAAGGTCGGATGATAAGTCATTTTCGCAATGTAAGGCCTTTGTGTATGTTTGGGAAGAGTGTTTAGCGAATTGGAAATTGGCTTGCTGGTAGAAGATGCTTGTGGGCTTGATTATCAAGTTCGGCGCGTCCATGTGTTCCGAATCCTGTTCTATACGCGGTGTTTTTCTTCTTTGATTCATTCAGAGCCTGTCATATGCTCATCTCTGGACTTGATGGATTTTAGAATTGTAACAAGGACTTGGTGAAGTCCTAACAATAAATCATTGTATTGTACATTATTCAACAGCTGTAATTGATTGTTCCGCACCTTATTCTCCCCTGTTGTTATGGGTTTTGACATGCACTTCCTTTGAGGTCTGAGACGTTGATTTCTATTTTGTTTATTCCTCAGTTCAATTACTATAATCCACCGTATATCATTCTCCATTTCGCCCTATCTGAAAGAATACAACGCCTCCACTGTTCACAGGATAGTCCGCTTCTCACTGTGTCTAGGCCAACTACACCTTCTGGTTACCTGCTAGAAGAGAAGAAAGGAAATCTGCAAAAACAAAACGCCAAACACCCAGAAACCTGAAACCTTATAGTTACCTACCGGTAACCACTTAACATGGTTCGCTTGCTCAAGCCTCTTCTAGGGCGCTGAAAACCCTGCTCAAAGTTCCCATTCGTGTACTCTCTCAAAAAATGGTCCCACAGCGCGTCAGCCAGATCCTCTTCCGCCATCGTCAAAAAGACACGCTTCATCTCACTGCCCTCTTTCTCAACTCTCTTGAACTCCGCTTTCTTCTCCGACTCCTCCAGATGTCTGAGAGCAGGAAACATCCTATGGTAGCATTCCAAGAAGATTCTGAGCAGGATTGCAATGCTAGGTCGCGGGATATCTTTGTATGCAATAAAAGACTCTGATCCCATCGTATCTATGCTACTGACCCATTCGCGCGCCTCGCGGATCGAGACACCGCAGAAGATATCCCCAGCGGGCTCCCAGGAGCCGCCTGAAATTTCGTATTCTGGGAGAAGCTTTTCCAGCTCGGCTCGGCCTTCGGCGGTGAGGAAGCCATTTGGTGCGATGATTTCCTCTGGTGAGGACTTGTTGGAGATTAGTGTTGCCCTTTTGATACGAGAACTTAGCTTGTTCATTTCGTACTCGTGGGACTTCTTAGTGCTACCACTCTTTTCGATGCGACCGCTCTTCACGCCTGATAATATTGTTGAATCAGACGGCTGCTTGGATGCTGCTCTCATACTTCCGCCTGGAGGCCTCATGTTGGAGAGTGAACGGTTTGGATTTTTTGGTTTCGGTGCAACTGCGCTTTTGGTTCGCAGTGGAAGTGTTTGTCTCAATCCCTTTATGGCGAGAGAGGAATGGGAGTTTGATGACGCGTATGGGTGAGGATTCTCGCGCGAAGCTGTCTGTGTCTGCGTGAGCTTCTGGGGTTCAGGAGCAGCTATTTGGGGGTTTTTGAGAGGCTCTGAAAAAGCCGTCGTTGGGAATTTGGGCCCAAAAGCCAGACTGTATGTAATCTCTTGAGCTGGTGCCATTTTGTTGATTGTTAATGGTCAGATCGGGTGTCTTCGAGCGAGTAGATTTCTATGTGTCGCAGGCGCTGAACGAATCTGAGAGCTGTTGGCAGAATGATAAAATTAAGCACAGTATGGCAGTGTTACTAACTCTCGCCAGCTGGCTCTCGATCTCTTGTTTGAGAAGAGGAGGTGCACAAATCTTGCGTGAAAATTCGTAAGGGGACAATCTGCCAAATTTTGTTCCTTGCGGCTACAGGAATTCGAGATCAGTTTCGAATGCTTACCACATAGCAGAGAAGACTTTCCCATCATCAACCTTAAACAATGGAGGGAGCTCTGTACATGTATGAGAGGCTATGCAGCAGCCTGCTCAATTTATGGAACCAAGCTTCGACGAATGGATCAAGTGAATATCTGGCGAAAACTCGAATGTAGGAAAACTTGTGAGTTCTCCATAAAATTTAGGCCTGCAGCTGAATAAGTAAACAGTTTTAAATCCACGCCCTTCTACAATCACTCCTACTAATATGCCTTTTTTGCTGCGAATATGTAAACTACCTTTCCTCCTACTCAAAAGCATTATGAAGTTAGATACCACCTAGTACACTAGCCACCGCAAATTGCGAAAGCACAGCTAGCTATATCTACCATGATTATTTCTTGTGTTCATTATGGCTCCTCAGATCGGCTTTATTTCGAAAGATCGAAAGTTCAGAAGTCTGGATTGCGATCTGCTGTTTACGATCTCAGGGGTACCACGTGACTTATAAAGCGGTCAATCTGGTGCCTGTATGAGCCTGGTACAGTTTAGGTCTTAGTGTTGATGACTTGGCCTTTTGAGAGATGTGTCTGATGTTTTAGCCAAGTCTCTGGCCTCTACATGCTTATTGCTTACCTTAACTACACCAGAAGACTACTCATTCCCTTACACGTACACATTATTGTTCTTCACAGGCGAGAACAGGAAACCTAGACGTTATCAATTATTCTGGCACCAGATGGGCCTCTTCAAATCAACTTAGTTGTGCGTAGTAATAATTGCCTGCTAAAAGGAGAAGATTCTCGCCTGGGAACATCAATTCAATTATCGAAGGCTTCCTTTCTTCGGGTCTTGACTTCCCTTTCAAATAGCTCGCTATGCATGCAACAAATGCTTGTCTGAATTTCACCGACGACTTTACAAGTATAAACCATCTGCCTGATTACAAACCTGTCTGTATCATATCTTATAGATTTATTGTACGGAAGGTGACAGCCGCAGATACAGCCAATACGTCTAGATTCCTCGATCGAGAGATCTGGAGTGGGGTTACACGCCGAAAAAGTGCCGACGCAATCCCAAGGGGAATCAGCCCCCAGGAATGGGGACAACCTTATCTACTGGTGGGGCTTTCCCCTGCCATACCAAGCTTCATATCCTGGGGCAGTCGTATCTTTAACCCTTTCGTTCCGTTGACAGTCATTAATCTTGATGGACTTGGAAAAGTAGAGGATTTAATTAGCCTCGAAACAGAGTTTGGAGTGTCAGTATGCCTCGTCCTCGAATACGTCCCGAAGACCGCCAACGAGCAGTAAAAGCTTGCATCCCTTGCAAGTCGGCGAAAAAACGCTGCGATTCCCGGATTCCGTGTGCTTCCTGCGTGAGGCGCAACTGTCCACTATCGTGTCTCTATCACGATGTACGCCAAGTTCCAAACAGGCGGAATTCTTCTCAATCAGCATCAACACAGAGTATCAGATCATACTCCGAATCAATCCAGCAACAACCACCAGACCACGCATCTCTTGACGCTGTTGTATCCTACAATAGCCACCTTGAACATCTTCAAGAAGTGCCAACTCTCGAGGATACACAATTTGAGGCCCCTTCAAGTACAAATCCCGATAGTGGAAACCTCCTGGAGGAGATAGAAGGACCTGTTGATTTGATTGATAACGATCTTGCATATAATATACCTATTAATGATTTTGGACCGGATCTGACAACAGTGAAGATTAATCCCTTGCCACAGAGCCGGCTGATGCTCAATGCAAAGGGAGAAAAAGGTATGAGACTTCCTCCAATAGAACCAAGTCTATATACTAACACAAACAGTGTTCGTGGGTCGTGCTGCAGCATTAGCATTCTTGGAATTTCTTCGCCAAATTTTGTCACAGCATATGGGACCTTCCCAATTCACAGAGAATAGCCGTGGTAATGTCATGCTCGAGGCGCAGACGCCGGGTGAGGACTTGCCAGAGTTTGAGCAAGATGTAGAACAGAAGCGTGTGCTTGCTGATAACTTTTTTCTTGCTGTGAGTGTCTAGCTACAATTTCAGCAGCGAAAATGACTGACGGGTTCAGACTAGTGGTATTTTGGAATTTTATTCGCGATCAGAGATGCATGAGATGCTAACTAACGTTGATTCATCCGGAAAAAAAGGAGGAATCGGCCAAAGTGTGGTATATCTCGCTCTCGCAATCGGAGGGCAATGTCTTACCTCCGATTCCGCCACTCTGAAGCATTCCCAGAGGTATTTCGCTCACGGCCAGAAACTTGCATTCGAGGGAATGCTCGAAGACCCAAGCATAAAGCTCGTTCATTCATTCTTGCTGATGGCATTCTATCTCTTCGGAAGTTGTCGAAGAAATGCAGCCTTTATGTACGTTGGAGTGGCAGCACGCGCGGCACATGCTTTGGGGCTTCACGAGGCTGACCAGTACCACGTACTAAGCACTGCTGAGCAGAATCTAAGGTAAGCTTAAAGTCCATGTGAATGATTCTCATCCTGACAAGGTGCATGAAGGCTACGAACGTGGAAAAGCCTGCGTATTCTAGATGTGATGGCCAGCTCTATTCTGGCTAGACCTTTCGCTTCTTCATCAACACATCAGCAGTCATTTTTGAGCATACACGAAAGCAAAAACCACAAGACCTCGACTACGCTAGACGCCAATTTCGAATTATCCTCAATTATCGAGGATGTTCTTAGTCACACCAGCCAGCAAACTCACTTGGATACTTCGTCTACGCAGACACTACTTCGAAGGTTGACCCAGTGGAGCGTCAATCTGTCACCCGAGATACGTTTGTGCTCCATCAAACAATCAATTATATCATCTGAGCATGGTATGGTTGTCGGAAACATTCATGTTGCATGCCTATACTACTTCACTGTGATGCTTCTTACGCGACCATTCTTAATACAATATCTCATATCCCGACTGCCAAACCTGTCTGGCCAAGTTTCTGGTGCTTTGAACGATCTTGAGCGTTCAGAGATGCGCAAATTAGCCCAAGTTTGCATCGATGCAGCAGTGTTCATGGCGCAGATTTGTCAAAACGCACTGTCAGCCGGCCTCTTGCTTGACAACATGTGCATTCTCAAGTAAGATCCACCCTTTGTCTAAATACAAGACAACTGACCAAAAATTTAGAGCCTGGATATTTGGAGCTGGTCTAGTCCTCGGATTTACCATGTTTGCCAATGTTGAAGTTAGTGCAGATATGGAGAGCGCATTTGCAGGAGCTCGAGACGTTCTCAAGAAATTCTCCTATTCCAGTCCACAAGCTGCACATTACCACGACGTACTTAGCAAGTTTTCAGAAGCCATCACAAAACGACGCGAACATATCGCGCAAGAGCGTCGACGTGCGACCAGCCAATACGTCGACCAGATCCTGATCATGAACTTTCAGGATAGTCAGGATCGCCAATGTGTCACACCCGCGCCTGGCCCGGACGACACAGAGACCACCGCGCTCGAGGCTGGCAGTATTGAGGACTGGTGGAATTTGGAATTCCCTCTAGCCGAAGGGATTCTAGATAACGCTCCAGACGTCTTGACCGCGAACTGGGATGCCTTCGCCTTGCAGATATCGGAGAACTTCACCATTGGCGTAGACCAGAGTGAGAAATCGATTGGAGCTCTATGAGATTCTACGGGTCACAAAACCAATACTCTCTGGCAATCATTCAATTCCCCCGTGAAACGGGTGGCAGCTGCCTCCGCAGTCAATGATCAACGCTACAGCTCAGCGAATAAGGCCCTCTGCCGCTCCAGACAGGGAGGTGCACTACCCGCCATCTCTTCATCTGAAGATAGCACGCGACAACGCGCTCGAGCCAAGTTGATAAGGCGGGAAATGATACGACAAGATGTTGTTCATAGGCCAGGCTGGCCCGTTGGTAATGGTTCGGCTATAGGAACCGATGGATAGTGGGTCCCGAGGCTCGTGTTGAAGCTGGTTCCCTGACGTCCAATGAGGGTCTTCGGTAGCATCTAATCAGAGCAACATCAACTAGCTTCTTCAAGGGTGGGGAGTATAGCTAATGCGGCAGCATTTCAAAGCAGAGCACTTAGGCTGCAAAGCGATGTAGCAAAATAATTTTCGAATAATCCGAAGATTTGCATGGACTAATAATGTTCATTTCAAAGTCTTCAATTTGAATGACCAGTTTGACTTTGTTATTGATATTCCTCCTAATTCTAGTTGAAGCTCTTTACAACATCGACCACGATTTCAGCAAGTCTGTCTCCCTTTTGCCATAATTCATTGTGATCTCCTCCTGCATCCATCTCGCTCACCTCTAGCTTCTCACTCTTGCTTGCAACCGCATTTCCCATCATCTCCACCGTCTGCCAGTATGGCACCAAACTATCATCCTTACTCTGCACAAACACCAGCTTCGTTCCCTCCGTCCACTCCTTGCTCCAGTCGTCAACAGAGATCGGGCACATGGTATGCCAGACCGCCTCATCGTCGCCAAATGCCAGTCGTGTGAAATCCTCATATGCAGCTTTCAAACCCAAGTGCTTGTCTCCTGGCTGGGCGATGAGCTTTGGCATATCGTACAGTCCATTCAATCCCACGATAGCCTTTGGCTTCGCAACATTAAGCGCGGTTGCCTTGGGCCCCCACTTTCCATGCGCCATAGCTACTTGGAAAGCCAGCGTTGCTCCGCACGAATGGCCTAGCAGGACATAGTTGCTCCCGAATCCGGCTTTGGCTTGCAAGAAGGAAAGCCCGGTGAGCACATCGACGATGTGGTCTGGATGCATGGCCTGCCGGCTGGGGTCAAGCGGAAGGCTCGGATCTGTGGGTGGTGCGGGATGGGTTGGATGCTTGGGATGGGGTGATAGAGAATAGTTGATCGAGGCGAAGCCTGCGATGGATGGGATGGCTGAGGCGTGTGCGGTGCATAGTTCTTTAACTGTTGGCACGAAAGAGGGTGCTAGGACGAGGGGATCGCGCCACGCGCCGCCGTGGACGTAGATTACCCAGAGGCCGGAAGAGGCTGGGATTGATGCTGCGTCTGGAGTTTTGGAGTCCGAGGCTGGTATCCAGACATCGAGGTTTTGCAGAGCGTTGGCGTTGGAGATGTATGGGACCTTTTGCTTGTGGTACAGTGAGACATCGCCTTCGGTTTCAAGCTCCCATGGAATGGATGCCCAGGTATCTGTCGACATGATTGCGATGTGATGAAGAGACGGCGCTTGATTGCCTACTTCCTGATCTTGAGAACTTGGCTTGAGCTTGAGGTCTTCTCTGATAGCATATGGTGGGGGTTGGAGCTATTGTCGTGCCTAGGTAGTGCTTTACCCGACGATCCGGGGCTTTCCTTGCCGTAATGCGTATAGCACCCGTAATTGTTCGGCAAGATAAGAAGATGTCACTTATATCTCTTTCGGTTGGGAGGTTGAAGCAGAAGGAACAGGGGGAGCTGTTTGAGATCAATATGGCCGCCGTCCTTTGGTGATCAATAGTGGGCGGCTCCAAGCTGTGCAAATTGCCGATCTTTTTCCAAACAAGGTTCGTTGCCGCTTGGCTGCCAATGGAGTGGACCTGTTGATATTCCCCACTTCTGCAAACCGCCAGCATCATCTTCAGAAAATTGACAAATCTCGCGGCCGGACATTAGAAGAGAGCTCGAGATAATCCTCGTTCTATCGCTTGAGAGCACCTGAGTGTCATTGAAACAATTTCTGTATATCTCCTTGCCGCCATTGAATTTCCAAGTTTGATACTCAACTGGCACCTCCTTTGATCCGATCGACACTCCCAATCCCAAGATGCTCTCCTTCCTCCGAGGCAGTGCCACGCCTCGAACAAACAATGCCTCCAACAACCCAATCATCTATGAGGGTGGCCTATCCTCTGTTCATTTCCATGCGCCCGACTCTAATTTCATCATGACGCATCGTCTTCCTCCCTTGTCGCCCGCCAACGGTGTCACCATAATCCAGCCGCCGTTCCACTACCACATATATCAGAAGGAGTTTTTCAACTTGCGCTCTGGCACCGGCAACTTCTACCGTGGCATTGATCCCAAGCCATTCATCACACTTTCGGATGCGCCAGGGATGCCCAGGACAGCGAGCATTGATGCAGGAAGGTACCATCGCTTTGAGAACGCTTCGGAGACGGAGGATTTGCTTCTAGATATTCATCTCACTCCTGAGGATTACGAGAACGAGCAAAGATTCTTCCGCAACTTCTTTGGGTATTTGGATGATTGCAAGAAGGCGAAGACAGAACCCAGTCTTTTCCAACTGTTGGTCTTTTTGGTAGGTGTTTACCCCGCTATTTGCTTGCCCTCCCTCGAGGAGCTGAGAACCGAATATATGCTTTGGGAGAGAATATTTAAATTCCCTCTCCTAAAAATTAGAAGTTTGATTCTTACTAACGCAAACGTTTAGGGTAGTGCAGACACACCACTGGCGCTGCCTGCGCCTACGGAGTGGATGGGGAAGGTGCTCAGTCGAATTTTCTTGTTTGTAGTCGCTGGCATTGGAAAATGGATTTTGGGGTACAAGGATAATTATCCAGAGTACTATGAGGAAGGGAAGTCGAAGTGAGGGATGCTTTGTAAGATTTAATAAGAAGCACCGAAATTCAGATTGTCGATGTCAATTTTGCCCTCTGAGCGGTTGGATGTGTTGAGAAGATATTACTTTTCATACGATTAATTTGGATAAGACGAAATTATGACCAGCAATGCCTAAATCAACAAAACATTACAGCTCAAGTGATTACCGAATCTTAATTTCATGCCTAGAATTATTTACATATAAGCTTAATGAGAAAATGGCCGGCCCTTGTACCGTGGGTCATCCTCCGGTTTCCCGGCCACGGGAATATCGACAACATCCGGATGCAAGTAAAACGCCGCATCTCCTCCTTCCATCAAAGTGGTACTCCATCCATTACCCATCCATCTCAAAGCATTCCCCTCGCCCTCGCGACTCTCAAAGTCATAATCTTCCCACCTCGGTGCTCGAAACACCTCGCATGCCTGCAAGACACACCCGGGCCAGAGACCACTGATGCGGTCTCCCAGTCCGCCATTGATCTTGTACCAACTCTTGCAGTCATCCATGTAGACAGTCTTCTTGAAGTACTCCCCCACGTACTCCGAGAAGTCTTTCACGCGCGCAGCCTTCGGTGCCATGGTGATGTAGTCTTCTTTCTGCAACTTCCGGATGCACTTCACGAGGTAGTCACCTTGTGCTTCTAGCAAAACAGTCAAGGATCCAGCTCCCAGACCAGCGTTAGGTCCTAGCATCATGAAGAAATTGGGGAAATTGTCAACGGCAACTGCGAGGTATGTCTGTGGGTATGGTGAGAAGCGGTCTTTCAAAGTCTCGGCGTTCTTGCCGACGATCTCGAATGGAGGAACGGCCGTGGTGTTGAATCCTGTTGCGCAGACTAGCACATCGATATCAAATTGCTTTCCATTTTCCAAAGTAATACCGGCTTCGTTGATTGAGGCGATTTCATTAGGGACAAAGTTGACATTATCTTGTACGAGTGCCTCGAGATAGCCAGGCCCAGGGGTCAGTCGCCTGCAGCCTACACCAAACGACGGAGAAAAGGAGGCCAGAATCTCTGGCTTTTTTGCTAACTTTTCTAGCGTCGAGGTGGTAAACATTTCAACAAACATCTTCTGCATCGCAGAGTTCTTGATGTTCGATTCGTAGACGCCATTCCCGTCTGCTTCAATCGCCCTACAGAACTCGAGATACAGCTCAGGATGGGATGCGAACTTCTCGCGTTGTTCATCCGTAACTAGAGATTCATGTTAACACACTATTCTCAGAGCAACGTTGGTTATGACTTACAGTCTAGAAGCGTTGGGTCCAAACCCAAAATCCCCATCACATGGTCTCCAAATCGATTGGAGATCCAGACTTTGCTGCGCACGAAACAATTCAATTGGGTGCCTTCAATCTTCTGTAGCTTTGGCACAATCTGAATTGAACTTGATCCTCCGCCAATTACTCCGATTCTCTTGTTCTTGAAATCATAGCTGATCAAAAGTCAGTGTGGGTTGATAGAAGTTAGTGTAACATAAGACTGACCTATCATTCCATGACGCTGAGTGCATCTTTTCTCCCTTGAAAGTCTCCAGTCCATCAATTTTGGGCCATGAGGGATCGTTCAAATTTCCTCTGCATGCTATAACGATGTCTGCTGTTTCGTCGTATGTCTCCCCAGTTGTGGTCTTTTCTACAGTCAGATGCCTGGGAGCAAAGTGTTAGGAAGCATATTCTGTAGCAATAGCGATAAACATACCATTTCTTCTCGACATCATCCCAAATACATTTCGTAACTTTATGCGAGAGCTTTACAAATCTGTCGACTCCGAACTTGGTTGCCGTGCCCTGTAGGTACTCGCATATCTCAGGCGCGCTTGCGTAGAAGGCCGACCAATTTGGATTTGGTGCGAACGTATACTGGTATGAATGCGCTGTGTCCGATTAGTGGCCATTCATCAATGAAATTATATGAATCTGATTTGATTGTAGGAGAGATAAACATACCGGGAATATCACAAGCGCATCCGGGGTACCTGTTCTCATACCACACCCCACCAACGGCGTCGTTTTTCTCGAAGATTTCGAAATCAATATTTCGGAGACGTTGCGGGATACGGACACCCAGGTAGATTCCTGAGTAACCGGCTCCAATGACTCGTACCTTCAGCGGCCTGAGGTTCTCAATTGGTGCATCTTTCAACGTAAAGGCAGAGGTTTCTGGTACACGGCTAATAGACCCCATGATGTGCTTGATGTGAAGACGGACGCTTGAGTGAGAGGTTGCAGGAACTTCTAGAGGATAGGTGCAAAGGTGGATCGGGGGATGGTGTACTAGGGAACAAGTCTAGAAGTACCGAGGTTTGGGTGAGGCTCAAGGAGGGGTTGAGAAACCCTTTTGTGCTGCGTGCATGAGAAATGCTGTGTAACATTGTACAGCTCATTCCCTGCCCCTTCCCTACTGCAAGTGATAGCAGGGGTCCGGACCGCACACCTCGATGGAGCGCTTCGTGCATCTCGATGCTCCGCGTGAATTCGAAATCACGCTTGGATAAAGGGGGCGACAGGGATCCGCTCGCTTGGGGTCACGGCCGGATGCTACCTAACGTCGGTAGACAAGGTCCATTCTTGTTATCTTGCATCTTTCCCCAAGCAATCCACCTTAACTTGAGACATTCCGGTTGGTAGTTTGATGTGGTGACTGTCACCACTGGTTCGGATGTGGCTACTTTTCATGTAACAGGAGCAACTGCCGTTCTAATCGGTTGGCGTGACTTGATTGGCTTACACTCATTCTCCACATATTCTCCCAGGTCAGTGAGCAGCTACCCTTCGCCATGATTGATCTCTACTGGGGTTCGACCGAGTCAAAGATTGAGAGTTGTCTTTACTTGCAGTAGGTGGCAAGGTACAGATCCGAACGAGTCGGAAAGGTGGTTCTTAACAGTACCCCAGGTCCGCACGCACGAGTATGGTTTTTACGTACTGGTCTTGACATCCTCTTTTTTTTCTCTTCTACCCTAGCTCCTGTATCCATTTCTACTCCCCATCGTACGAGGAGTTACAAGTCACAATGCAGAAAGAATCCGAATCTTCGCCGGTGGCAACAGCTGTTGTCGAGACTCCTTACCGTGTTGCTCCAGGAACAGAAACGCTCATCGATGAGAACAACAATGCGTACATTCAGACTCTGCAGCATGCACAGAAAGGAGATGGACACATTCTCCTTGTCCCTCAGCCATCCTTGACTGATCCCAATGATCCTCTTCGATGGCCAACATGGAAGAAATGGATTGTAGGTTGAGCTAAGAATATTATGATAAATGATCTAACGTGGATCGAAGGTCTTTGCCAACGGATTGTTCTACAGTTTTATCGGCAGTAACATTGGCCCCATCATGTCTGGAGGTTTGTTTTACTCTCCCACAAGTGACTAAACTCAAATACTGAAAAATCAAAGGCATGGTGGAACAAGCTGCCGAATTCGGGGTTTCAATGACCCATTTGTCTTGGTCCGCTGGAATCGCACTTCTAGCTTCTGGAATTGCCACGTTATTTTGGATGGTGAGTTACCTGCTGCTTCAAACTAGGCATAACACATGAGTATTGACGAAAGTCAGCCTCTTTCAGTAAAATATGGCCGAAGACCAGTCTTCTTAGCATCTTCATTCACTATGGCACTGGGCTGTATCTGGTGTGGGATGTAAGATTTCCCCTAAATTTCTCTCAAGTTCGTAAACTTACTGTTTTGATAGAGCTACCAAGACGTCTTTCACCTCATTCTTCGTTGGTAGAGCCTTTGCCGGATTTATGGCAGGCCCTATTGAATCCATCGTTCCTAGCACTGTCGTTGACATCTTCTTCCTGCACGACAGAGGAGAGAAAATCTCTATCTACGGCTTGTCGGTGCTAGGAGGAAATGAGATCGGTCCAGTTTTATCTGCCTACATCATTCAAGGTGCAAGCATGAAATGGTATGTCATTCAGAGTACGTAGGAGCTCTCTTTCTAACCACCTGTAGGGCATTCTACTTTGTTGCTATCTCAGCATTCGCCAGTTTCCTGTCAATGTTCTTTTTGATGCCTGAGACAGCATTCTATGGACCGCGTGCCAGCACCCACATCGAGGGATTGGCGCCCGCCCAGCCAGCAGCCATCGATGCTACTACTGAGAAGACAGCAAACTCGAACACTGAGGCGTCAAGTGGATCGGATACCGAGGCATCCATCTCTACGATTCCGAAACTCAGTTATTTGCAAACTCTCAAGCCGTTGAGCGTAATTAATCCCCACGTGTCTCTCAAGAAGAGTTTCCTCAGACCTTGGGTTTTGCTCGCATAGTACGTATCAAGCCAAGAAAAATCTTCGTCGATACTAACAATATATTAGTCCAACCGTTTTATGGGCAAGTGTGGTCTACGGAATGGCCCTTGGTGAGTTTTACTCTTTCAAATATGAATCAAGAAAGCCAGACTAATATTTCAAGCTTGGAACGTCGTTCTTGCGTTGACAGTGGCTCAATTGTTCGCACCACCGTATGTAATCACCTAAGGAAATAATTCAATAGCTAGGACATGCTGACACGCTTTCCAGACCATATCTCTTTGGTTCCGGTGCTCTCGGCCTGATCTTCCTCTCCCCATTCATCGGCAGGTAAGCAAGAATATCACACCCACCCACCCAAAGCTACTCCCAGGTGCCCCAACTAACAACACTACCTAGTCTCTTCGGAACCTACTTCTGCGGTCCCCTCGCCGATCAAATCGCCACCTTCTACACCAAGCGCAACAATGGCATCCGCGAGCCGGAGATGCGTCTCCCAGTCGCCCTGCTAGCCGCCTTCTTCACATTTGTCGGCATCGCAATCGCCGGGCCCTGCTACCAGTACAAAACGCACTGGATCGGGCCGATCTTCGGCTTTGGTGTTTTGAGCGTCGGCACCCAGATGGGTGCCAACCTCGCCACGACGTATGCCATCGACAGTCACAAGGAACTCTCTGGCGAGGTGATGGTGACCATCTCTGCGACTAAGTCTGCTATTGCCTGGGCCTTTTCCTGGTTCATCAATGAGTGGATTGATAAGAATGGCATGATGACGGTCTATTTCATCAGTGAGTCTCTCCTGCTCCTTTGTCGTTTGGTACTGAGCGAGGTGCGGAATCGTGGCGATGGCATACTGACGTTGTTGATTAGTTGCGGCTTTGAGCACTGTCGTCTACGCTTCGACTTTCCTGATGTACTACAAAGGGAAGGCGGCAAGAATCATGATCGAGGAGAAGAAATGGTTCGAGCGTCTTGGTCTGGCTTGAGAGTAGAGATGAAGATAGAATAAACCGCTGTTGTGGAGGGGAAGATTTAATTCAGTATCAGAATAGAATAGTGTTTTGAAGATAGATAATAATGGCTGCATTAGCCCCGCTAAAACCCCACATGTTTTCTTTTCATTCATAGCTAGACTGACAGCTGCTCATCAGCAAGACCCCCTACAGCTTTGGCTACTCATCTTTTCCCTTAATTAAAGCAGCCCATGGCATATGTGAAGCGTAGTAGACGCTATATTTTCAGGTGTGCATAGAACTCCTCGCTCACTGTAGCTGAAGTTTTCCAGACTCTTCACAACACGCATTTCACCTCATTCCTGATGTGCAATCAATACAGAAACTATAAATTTTCTCGAGCAAATTAAGAAAGATATCATAAGAGTGTCGGAAGTCTGTAGCCGTGAGATCGCTTAAACGGGGCTTAATAAGCTGACTGCAAATAAGCTTAACTTAAGGTGCTAGGCAGGCACCTTGGAATGCCAAGCCCAGTGGACCCAGCATACTGATTCATTGTGCTCGCAGAGTGGGATAACTCATGTGTCAGTCAGGAGAGAATCGAAACTACAGATCTGCTGATGCCGAGCTGCATGCGAGATATCTCCCATTCCTCGGTACGTGGGGTACGTACTGTCAGGGAAGAGGTCGGCCCGCGCCCCCAAAGCCGCGAAGCTCTGGCACGGCTGATATCAACACTACTCGCTGATGAACGTTGCTCCTTTGGTATCTTACATATGGCTTACTTGTATCTGAATTCATCTGTGATATTCCTCCAACTAATAAATCATCTTGTCTGCGGCAGCATTTCGGAAGTTGTAAAGTAGCACTCCAACCTGCCACCCCACCTAAGGTCATCTCAGCATTGCTCGGCGCGTTCATGGCGATCCAAGAGGAACCAGCCATTGCGATTGTGGGAGGTGGTCTGGCTGGCCTGACGCTTTCCATCGGGCTCAGCCGCCACGGCATCCCCCATAAGATATATGAATCAGCCTCCAAGTTTGCAGAGATAGGAGCTGGGATCGCTCTAGGCCCCAACAGCATCACCGCTCTGGAACTTATTGATCCCAGGATCAAGGAAGCGCTGAAAAAGTGTGTGACTTATAATGAGGGTGTTGATGCGGATGGAGAGGGTGAGGGAAAGGAAGAATGGCTTGATGTGAGGATTGGGGATGAGGAGAGGTATGCACCTGTTCTTCTTCGAAGTATGACCGGAGATTCTGATGAAAGACAGGTTTAACGAGCTAATCACAACCATCTATCATACCGGCACTCCCAAGCCCGGACGAGCTTGTGTCCACCGTGCCAAGTTTCTTGACGAGCTCATCAAACTCATCCCGCCGTCTACTGCTTCCTTCAGCAAAAGCTTAACATCCATCTGCTCAGACCCAGCGACTGGAATACTCAGTCTCAGTTTTGCAGATGGTACTACGGCTACTGCATCGGCTATCATAGCCTGCGATGGTATCAAGTCCGTTGCGCGTCAGCAATATGTCCTTGCCGACGTGGAAGATAAAAATATCCTCCGCCCTGTTTTTGTAAATGAGTTTGCGTATCGCGGCATGTTTACGCGAGCTCAATTTGCTGAGATCACGAGGGGTGCTCTCAATGTGGGGAAAGGGTCACTTTTCTGTGGCCCTGACAGCTATGTTGTCATGTATCCTGTTGACAGAGGGAGTCTGATGAATATGGTGGCTGTCAAGCGAATCCCACCTCCTGCGCCAGACTCGGAATTCGCTGCTCTTGTACATGAGACAAATTGGGTGCAGCCTGTCACCAAAGACGATATGTTGTCCGACTTTGCTGCCTGGGGTGCACCTATCAAAGCGCTGTTGTCAGAGTTCAAGCGCCCAGAGCGTTGGGCACTGTACGACCATATGGCAGCACCAACGTACGTTAAAGGCCGCGTTGCGCTTCTAGGAGATTCTGCCCATGCTACTACACCCCATCAAGGTCAAGGGGCGGGAATGGCTTTCGAAGACTCGTTTGTGCTCAGTGAAATTCTTGGTGAGATTCTCAGTGTATCACCTGCTGTAGGAAGGGAGAGTAATGATCTCAATGAGCGACTGGAAGCTTGTTTACGAGCCTATGATGCAGTCAGACGCCCACGGACGCAAGAGGTTACACGAACGAGCCGAGAGATGGGAGTAATTCTTGGATATACTGGAGAGGGGATAGGAAGAGACTTGGTGAAGATGAAGAGGAATCTTGACGTGCGAATGGATTGGATTTGGGATCTAGACTTGCTCGAGGAGGTGCGACGAGGTGTTGAGATTGCGAAGGAGGACTTGAAGGCTGTTTCATGAGCAGAGAACAAGGGAGTGGATTCTGCGTATATTTCACCCTTACGATCGGAGATATCACAAAATGAGTGACTGCCTGCAGATATCATTGCTGAGGGTTTGGATGGGTTCATCCCCGGATGTTAGATATCTACGGACGAGAGGTCGTTATGTTGCATAAAAGCGGCCGGGAGGATACCATGCGGATTTTGACTGTGTATGATCGCTGTTTGACTGGGATGGAATGCAGGTTTGCATGTTGCGGTTGGAATGATATCTAAGGTACCTTACGTAAGGTATCTATCTTAGGGTACCTTTAGGTAGGTACTGTGCCTTACCTACCTATATCCAGTGCAATACCCCAAAGAGGCAAGCACCGGAGCCGATCATGTGACAGTGGGTTTGCACGGGACGTCGCTTGCACTAGTCCAGTCTCGGCTAGACTTTATCCATCTAAGACTTCTCATCGGTGAACAAAAGGATCCCGGTGGCAAGTGAACCAAGTGAACGAGTGAAACCAAGTGCTGAAGACATGGAGAATTCCCAACTCTGCCACGAGCGTGTGGATTCCGGCAGCTCTCGTATAGCGAAGTGGGGTTTTTCTTTACGACGCCTACGCGAACCGTCACGCTCGGCCAGACTCCATTCAACAAAGTTCGATGCTTTGAAATTCGGTACGCTCCGCCAGTGACCCTCCATATGGATCTCTCTCAGGGATGCATGTTCACACTGCATGGTACGGTACGGTACGATGTTGACCTGTGCTGGACAGCACAGCACATGGAGCCTCGGCGCCGCCGGCAAACGCCCAGACCTGGTGCTTGTTCCACTCTGACTCTAATTTGCCTCATGAGAGTGGACGGTGAAAGAGGTGTGAAGCTTTCTGGCTCTGCAGTGGACCATACAGTATTGTACCGGGAATGGGTCCTCTCCCGAAGATGGCAGCTTGGCCCCGTTATGTTATCCAATACAAGTGCGATATCATTCTTCAAGCCACCACACCACCCGGCAGCCGCATCACAATCCACCCTCTCAGCCGCAACATGAGACACAAAAATAGCAGCCAGCCCTGTTGCCAATCAGCCGGCCGGCGTACGGGAGGCTGGACGCCTCCTGGAAGTCTTCTTCCCCTGGAAGATTGAGCGCTGGAACGGCTCGGGCGGATACCGGCCAAGGTTTTCGCACGAATCAAAGGCGGTAGGCGCCCGAAGCATCGCTTGTTGGAAATCTTCGGGAGGCGACACTGACGACAACCTTTCTTCCCGTGTCCAGTCATGATTCATGATCCACCGTCTCGCGTGGTATTGAGCTCTAGAATATGGATGGATTTTGACCGTATCCCGAACTCTGGAGAGCTGAGCTGCAGACAGTAGCAGAATTTTCCCTTTCCCTTTGCTGTGCATCGATGCAAAGTTGCAATCCACGAGTTCTGAGTTGGAACATCTTTGTTGGGCCACGCATTCAAAATAGCAAACCGTCGGGCATTCGTCCTCTTTCCTCACTGCCGACCTTCCGGAATCAGAGGATAACTTCAAGCCACAAGCCACAAGTTAGCCTTTCAAACCACATCCCCTTGCAAATTTCCTTGCCGCTTGTCAAAGTTGTCAAATGCTCGGATATCAAGGGTCAGGGTTGACGACGCTGCCCCTCCATCTTCGATCTTCAGCTGGGAAAATTCAACCCGATTCAGCCCAGGTTTAGCGATTTTCGTCTGTGCAACCATGTGTCCCGGGTCCAATAGCTTGAATAACGAAGCTAAAACCCCTGAGTATCTCTACTTCTGGTTCAATCTCCGCGAAGCTAGAAGCTTGATGTTGTTCCTGGCATTTCAGTTGGTGTAGGTTTGCAAGGTTTCACCATCTTGCTGCTTTCTTTACCGAAAATCAACACTTGCTTTGCCATCAGATGTCATGGATGATCTTATCCCAGCGGAGATCGTACCGTTGGGGATGTACTGTACTATAATCACACTGCTACGGGACGTCGAGCACCCACCTTGAATAAAAGTGTGAGAATGCCCACCCTTATTGTATCACGTCTTCTCTGTTCGCTCGATTGTACAAGTGTTCGTTCGACAGCTTCACCATGCGGCTCGGAATGATGAAGGGCGTGTTTAAGGCACTTGCCATTCTCCAGCTTGTGTCATTGGTGTCGGCTCAAGATGAGGATGTCACCGTGACTGTTTACTCATGTGCGAGTGGAACCACTTCCACCTCTTGCACACCTCTATCTTCAGCCTCGTCTACGTCTAATGTTGGAATCGGTGGCGTTTTCTTGGAGGTCGAACCAAGTTCAAGCTTGTCAACAACATCTACTGTGTCAACACCAAGTCAGACTCCCTCTTCGACAACTAAGTTCGTTTCTACCTCAAGCACCGCTACTCTTCTAAGCTCTTCGTCATTGACTTCAAGCTCAGCTGCCGGTAAGTAGCCTCGAAATCATACTCTGTGAGACATCTAACGTTGTACAGCTACTGTCATTGTCGATCAAGCTGGAGGTGGGCAGTTCACTGCCATTAACGCGGCAATTTCTTACGCTCAAACTTTCGCACGACCAACGGTACTAGTTCGAGCGGGAACTTACAATGAAGTGGTATCGGTTGTTGGCACAGCTGCTGTCACAATCGTTGGAGATTCTTCGACTTCAGGCGATTATACCAAGAATCAAGTTACAATCTTGTCAAACACAGCTGGTGTAATCCCTATGAGCATCTCGACCAACGGCGTTCAGGGAATTACGTGGAGGAATATCAACTTCATCTCCAACGCAATCGGCTCTGCAGCTACGGTTTCTCTGCGCGGCGCCAGAAACGCATTTTACAACTGTCAATTTGTCTCGACGGGAACAGGAGCCGTCACTTCTACTCTTGGAACGACCCTCATCGCCAACTCCTATATCGAGGGGACTGACAAGTTGTTTTCTGGATACCTGGGGTTATACATTTTCAATTCAACAATTGCAGCAACGGCGAGCTCTGCGACAATTATCTACAGCCATGGTAACGCAACAACTGTGTCCCAGACAGTGCTTGACTCCTGCAGTATTATCCAAAAGGCTGGAACCACCAATACGTATGTTTACTTTGCGGGTCCAAACGGAGACGGATCGCAAGCAGTGCTCAAGTACACCAGCATGGCAAGTCTGATCGCACCTGCAGGTACCAGAGCATTGGGTACAAATGGCTTCTACGGAGAATATGCAACAACCGGCCTCGGCAGTTATTCTCACGGAACAGCGCGAGTTGATACTTTGATGACATCGTCAATGTTGTCAAACTGTACCATAGAATATGTCTTTGCAAACTCGTTCAAGGGTTACACAACTTCCGATGCCTCTTGGGTGGATTCAACGGTGTTGAAAGCTATTTCCTCCGCCAACGCTGTTGTATCAAGCTCATCTATCAGCTCGACTTCCTCTTCTAGCTCTTCTAGTTCAAGCTTGACTAGTCTTTCGGCTCAGTCATCGACTCTCAGCTCATCCTCCAGTGATTTGAGTTCTCAGAGCACAAGCACATCAGCATTGGCACTATCGACGTCCATCTATGCTAGTAATTTGACAGCCAGTCTACCCTCAAGCACGGCCACATTAAGCTCGACGTCTGCATCAGCTTCGGCAACTTGCATCCTGCCATCTACAGTCCCTGCAACGGCCTATATTGTCGGACCAGTTTCATCCTGCGCACGCTATAACACAATCTCAGCTGCGATTGCTGCGCTCCCTGTAGATTCGACCACACAATATGTGTATATCTTGGCAGGAACATACACTGAACAGATTCCATCTTTCAACAGGGCTGGGCCAACGATATTCCGAGGCGAATCAACAAGTCCACTATCGCAATCATCAAACACTGTCACATTGCAATTCTCTGGTAGTGTTTTGAGTAGCGCGGGAGGATCCGAGACGTATTCCGTCTTCAGAACCACTTCTTACAGTGCAAAGAAATACACCTTCTACAATATCAACTTCGTCAACATTGCGCCAGTGTCGCCAAATATGATTGCAATTGCCATGGATATCAAGGCTCAACAAGTCGGATATTATTCTTGTGGATTCACCTCCGGGCAGGGCACTTTCCTTGCTAACTACGGGACATTTTTCCTGTCTGGTTGCTACATTGAGGGGTCCCAGGACTTTGTCTGGGGTTACGGTGAGATTTTCATCAGCAACTCGAAGATTGTCTCAAACACCGGAGGCTACTCCGTTGCAGCTCAGAGCTGGGTGTCTGCATATCCATCTCAATTCGTCTTTGACCAATGTGCCTTTGTTCCAAAACAGGCCACCTCTATGAGTTCAACAACCTACCTTGGTCGCGACTATTCTACGTCCGCTCGAGTTGCCATCACCAATTCGTTCATTGATGCCCACATTTACCCTGCTGGATGGGTTGTCAAGACTTCACCAACCAACGTCACGTTCGTAGAAGTTAACAACACTGGACCAGGATATGTACCAGCATCAAGAATATCCCAGGTCCAGATCTTCAATACCTCGACGGCTTATTCGCTCGCCAACGTGTTTGGGGATATAAGCTGGATTGACTCCTCTGCTGTTGTCCCGTTTTCTGGATTCCCGGATTCAGTCTTCGCTACCACGTCAACGACCTCGAGTGCTACAGCCAGCAGCGCATCTGCCACTGCCTCTTCTACGGTGTCTTCACTTCCTGCCTCGGCCACGTTTGTTGTCAGTAAGACCCCCAACACAACAGAATACAGTACGGTGGAAGGTGCTATTTCAGCTCTCCCTAATGATGGAGCTGAGAAGATCATTCTTATCATGCCTGGAACCTACACCGAGCAGATCAACATCAACCGCACAGGAAAGGTTACTCTTCGTGGTACAACAAGCTTCGTCAACGATTACTCCCAAAACCAGGTCAAGATCCAGTTTAATTATGGAGTTTCAACTAGCGCCGGTCAAGATGAGCTCACACCCGTCATCAACAGCAAGAAGACTGATGGCAGTGGATTGGCGTTATACAACATCGATTTTGTAAACACTTTCGCGCAAACAAAGAACTACGCAGCTCTTGCCGCTGATTTTTACGGAACGAACATGGCTGCATATGGATGCTCATTCATTGGATTCCAGGATACTCTACTTGCAAACAAGGGAACCCAGCTTTTCTCAAACTGTTATATCGAGGGTAGTGTGGATTTCATTTGGGGATTCTCTCAAGCCTATTTCCATGGATGCTACATTGCGTCAAACACCGCAGGAGCCTCAATCGCTGCTCAAAGTCGTACCAGCGGTGCTTTAGGAGGTTACATTTTTGATTCTTGTCTTGTAACTTACACAAGCACGTACGGGTCGTCATATGGACTCTCATACCTTGGTCGTCCTTACTCAAACTACTCCGTCGCGGTGTACAAGAATTCTTACATCGATAAAAACATCAACGCAGCCGGCTGGAGCGTATGGCAAGCTTCCAATCCGCAGACCAACAATGTCCTCTTTGGTGAATACAACAACACTGGACCCAGTAGCTGGCAAGCTTCCACTGCAAGAGCTTCCTTTGCTACCAATCTTACCGACGCTCAAGTTGCCGCCTATAGCCTCAGCACTTTCATGGGAAGCACATCATGGATCGACATGACTGCATACAACTTCGCTCCTTCATTCAGCTGGACCTCGACTGGAATTGTTGTGAATGGTACCTCTACCAACACAACTACTCCAGTCGTATCCACGAATTCCACCAGCTTACATCCCACTAGTGGCACCGTTCCACCAAGTGGGGCAGTTCTTGTGTCAGTTGGAGCAGTCATCGCAAATTCTTTTGCTAATTTGACTTCCGCATTGGCATCGCTTCCTGCAGATAGCACATCCAAGGTTATTTTCATGTATCCTGGTACCTACACTGAGCAAGTGTCAGTCAACCGTGCGGGCTCTGTCAAGATCATCGGATACCAGACCGGCAGTGTTGGCAAGACTTATTCAGCAAATGAAGTTACAATCTCCTTCGCCCGTGGACTTTCTGTTGTGGCCCCTGTGGCAACCGGACACACCGATGCAGAAACTGCAGTCATTGCCACGGCTTCCACCAACATTGCGTTCTATAACGTCAACTTCATCAACACAGCCAACTCGGATGGCGCCACTGCCTCCTACGTTACTCTTGCTGCCTCGGTATATGGAGATCAAATTGGCTTTTATGGATGTTCTATGGTGGGATGGCAAGACACACTTTTGACTGGAAATCCTTCCGGATATGCATACTACGAGAACTCATACATTGAGGGTGCCATTGATTTCATTTGGGGTAAGATTCACTCTTTAATTGCATCTCAGTCACCTATTATCAATAGGGAAATTATGTCACTACCATACTAACGCTCATTTAGGATACTCGATGTCCTATTTCAAAGGATGCACGATCGGTGCCAAGAAGTCAAAGTCTTGCATCACCGCTCACAGCCGAGCTTCATCAACAGCCATTGGAGGCTACGTTTTTGATCAGTGCCTGTTCACTGCCGCCACTGCTGCAACAGTCGACCTTACCGATCTAGTTTATCTCGGACGCCCCTACTCGAAGTACGCTAAGGTGATTGTCAAATACTCTTATCTTGACAGCATCATCCAACCAGCTGGATGGAAGGCATGGTCAACAACTGATCCTCGCCTTGACTTTGTCACCTTTGCCGAATACCAGAACTCAGGTCCAGGTAATTGGGAGAATAATACGGCTGCTCGTGTTGGTTTCGGCAATGCAACATTGCTAACTTCGGACACATATACACTCAGCTCTGTCATGGCCTCAACTTCGTGGATTGATATGACCTACTGGGACTCTATAGTTACACCTCAGCCAGTAGTCGTTGCCCCTGTCAGCACCACAGGAAACTCTACAACACCTCCCGCTGGTGCTTGCATTGTCTCCAAAACAGCCATTTTCAACGTCACAACCTACTCAACCATTGCTGGATGTATTAGTTCCCTCCCATCGACTAGCGTATTGTCAACTATTTTCATTTATCCAGGCACATACAACGAACAGCTCACGTTCAACCGTTCAGGAGCCACAGTATTCCAAGGATACACAGCCTCACCAGGCAATTATTCCGCAAACCAGGTCATCATCATAAACTCTGCTGGTGTTGACACTCAAGGTGACGCCAGTAACTCGGACTCAGCTACACTTTACTCGAGAGGCAAAAATCTCAAGCTGTATAACATTAATCTTGTCAATACTTTCGGTACCACTCAAGACTACGCTTCACTAGGTTTTGCAATTGGAAACAATGGAAATGCGTCCTTTTACGGATGTAAAATATTGGGTAACCAAGACACTTTTGATGTCAACGCTGGTAAGTTCTAGTCACAAATATGTCGTCTCATTCTAACAGGTTAGGCGCGAGCATATTCGCATACAATTCTTATATTGAAGGTAACATCGACTTCATCTGGGGTGCAGGAAGCTTTTACTTCTTGGCGTCAACTATTGCTCCAAATGAAGGCGGAATTTCCATCACCGCGGACAAAAGGACGACCAACACCTCGATAGGTGGAATTGTCTTTGATCAATGCAAAGTCACCCCAGCACCTGGATCTTCAGTTGGTGCAGGAACCGTTTCTCTTGGCAGACCGTGGAACGCGAACGCGAGAGTTGCCTACATTAAGACTTATCTCGACTCTTGTGTCTCTGCTGCCGGGTGGTCGGTCTGGTCCACAGGTACTCCAAACACTGCCGGGGCCTTCTTTGGCGAATACCAGAACACAGGACCAGGATCTGTCAGCACCACCAGGGCATCCTTTTCTCACCAAATGACTGATACGGAAGCGACCGCATTTCAAATTGCCAACTTTTTTTCAAGCACGTCTTGGATTGACTTCACGGCCCTGTCCATTCAGCCATTCTCGGTTGTCGCCACACCTCTCACAGTCACTGTGACCTCCACCGTCACCCCAACTGGTAGTGTTCCTGTCGTCACAGCGACCAGTTATTCGACATACGTCTCGACTATGTCGCTACAGTTGCAAATCATTACTCAGAACGTCACCGAAAAGATTACAACTACCGTTCTGAATACTCAGAGTGATGTTTACAAGTACAATACCCAGCTTTTCACAACCACTTCATACTCTACTGTCATTCCAGCAGCGAAGTCAACCACAATTACCTTGGACGAAATCGTTTCCACCACTCTCACTATTCAGGGTTCAACAGTGACGTCAACTCAATCAGTTACCTCGAAAGTCACTGCGTCTTTGACAGTGACTCCATCTCCTGTCACTCAATACTCCACTGTCCTCGTTTCAGATGTCTCGATTACGACAAGCACGCCAAAGACTGTTTCTCAAGTCAGCACTGTGCTGTCCACAGAAACTTCATTATTCACTTCAACGCCAAAGGGCAAGACGACTACTGTAATCGATACTGCTACTATTTCCAGCGAGATAATTGCTGCCACGCCTATCGTTGAAATTAAAGCAACGACTACAAGCGTTGCTACACAAATTGCAACAGTTTCTCCCAAGCCAGTCACCCAGACCACAATCTTCTATACTACGATACCAGCTGGGCCTACCGTCACTACCATAGCCAAGAAAAAGGTCACTTCTTACATTTCATCGACTTCCGTTGTTCTGAAGACAAGCAAGACCAAAACGACGCTTACTTGCCTCCCAACAGCACTGAAGATCAAGGGACGATCGGTCGAAATGCTACCAGAGAAGATTTTCCAAAGACAGGCATCTTCTTCTACTGGATCCTCAGCGTCAGTTCCAACTGTCACGGTCTACTATACGCTGCCTCAGTCAACCAGCACTTTCTTCGTTTCTCTTATCACGTCTTCGGTCAAGACAGCCGCAGCTTCAAAGTCCATCGAGATAGATACCTACACCTCGTATATCATCAAATCGTCTGCCGTCCCAGGCCAAACCTTCACTTCCGACATTCAATCTACCAAGATTGTCGCAAAAACTACAACTCTCCCTGTTTCAACAGCAACATTCACCGTTGATCTTCAAGGCACATCGATCAAGACCACATCTTTGAAAGGAGCCACCTCAATCGAGACATCAGTCATCTTCTCTACCGTGAAAACGACCACCAAGACGGCCGTCGGGGTTACAGTTGACGCCGTGACAACCAGCACCGTTTTCAAAACCTCGACTCTGGTCCTCCCCACACCCACGGTCCTCAGCACCGTAACCTCGATCAAGGTCATCGACGCAACCCTCGTACTCCCAACCTCCACACTGACTATTCTCAAATCCACCACGGTGACGATCAAAACCACGTCCACGCCACCGGCATCCACGAGCACCACGTACAAGACCATCAAGAGCACGCTGAAGTCAACCGTCTCGCTGCCCACGGTCACCGTGCTGGTCAGCAAGACGAGCACACAGAGCGAAGAGGGCGCCACGGTCACGAACACGAGCACGGTCGTCGCAACGACGGTGGTGAAGAGTACCAGCGTAGTCTGGACCACAAGCACGATTACACCCAAAGGCCTACCAACTTGTTCTTGAGAGGACGGATCTAAAGGGGGAAGAAAGGGGAGATGTAAATATGATATAGACTTATATATGGGCCTTTAATCTTAGTCATAATGTATATACTTTAGTCCATCTAATCTTGCTTATTTGTGAAAATGGGTGAATGTGATACTAAATTTCGGGTTTTGGGCCCACGTCTTTCTTGTGAAACTCTGTGCCTTTATTTTGCTGTTGCACGTCCCTGGGATAGATTCGGAGTGCTTGAGGAGGCACTGGCCCTAGGCTGGCGGGTGGTAGAGAGCGGTATGAGTGCGTATTGCAAAGTTCAACGTAGAGTGGTTTCGAAAGGGGTTGCAAGCGACGACACTGCAGGGATGTGTCGCAGTGCCTTTCATCTTTGGCTCCACCTGCTTTGGGCAGTGAGAAAACGCACGATTGAGACCAAAAGAAAATATGAGCTGCTAGGAACTTGGTGGGTTTAGTTCACGAAGCGTACAGCAGTTTTACAAACGATCTAGGGCGGATTGGAAAAATCCAAAACGGGAATTGTCATATATATCATCATTCTTCAGATACTGTATTTACTTTATTATACGCTAAATCCTCCCAGATGCCTGACTGTCGTGAATTAATCATAAATATTTCATGATCTCGTTCTCTCACTGCACCACAAATGCCTGCGTGTGAGATTTGTACAACACCGAGCTATCCAACACCGCCCCAGTCGACGAGCGGATGAAGTCAACCTGCAAGTGGTTCGCATCTGACAGCGTCACGGTGGCATAGCTGAAATCATCTGCGTACGCGAAGCGGTTCGTTGTCTGGTTCGTGCCCACTGAGCTCAAGCCCTCGATGTTGCCCGCTCCACCGGCAATGATGTACATGGGGGCCTTGGGATCGTTCATGCCCTTGGGATCCGCGACGCCGTTGTACGTTGGTGCAAAACGCTGCGAGTTGTGCACGTGTCCGAAAATGGCCAAGTCGACACCGTATTTGTAGAAGAGGGCTTCGAACGCCGTTTGGCATGGCGTGCAGCGGCTGCTGCTGCTGCCGGTGCTGTACCAGGGACGGTGACCGCCAACGATGAGCCATGGGGTGACGGTGCGGTCTACGGATGCGAGATCGGCTTGTAGAAATTGGATTTGCTGGTTTGCGGTGCCGAATGGGCCGCTGTCCAAGCCTGCTGAGCCGCCTGGCTGATCTGGTGCGTCGGTGAAATCGGTCTCGGTGTCGAACATGATCACGTGAGCCATGCCATACTCAAAGGAGTACCAGAACGGGGGTTTGGCGAGAAGCTGAGCTTGGTTGGCGAGAACTTTGGCAGTGCTGTTTGTTGAGGTTGATGCGAAAGCAGTTGGCATCGTTTGGCCGAATCTGTTCATGAAGTCTGTGAAGTTCTTCTGGCCGGTAGGGCAGAGGCCAGTGGTGTAATCGATTTCTTGACAGTCGGCTTCGTGGTTTCCTGGGCTCGCCATGTAGGCTCGGCGACCAGCGATGGGTGCCAGTTGGTCGTAGAATTGCTCGATGATGGCTTCGTATGCATTGGTGCCATCAAACCAGTTCTTGGGCTTCAGATACCAGTCATCAGCGTAAGCGAAGTCACCAGGGTGGACTACGAGCTCATATTTATCGATGTTGTTGGCGAGGCGGCCAATTGTGGTGTGGTTGAGAGATGGTTGGATGGTAGGAATTGTATCCCTCTTGGTGGCATCCATTGCAATGGTGAAGCCATCTACTCCGTAGACACCGAGATCGATCACGGCACTAAGTGTGAAAGGGGTCTTGTCACCAGCGGTGCGAGGGCTGATGAAGTGCTCAATACTGGAGTTGGTGGAAACTATCTTGTAGTAGTACGTTGTGGCCGACTTGAGTCCGGTGAGAATAACTGTATTGGTGTACGTCCTTGAAGTAGGGTACGTTGATGATGTAGTTGTGCACACTTGAGATGTAAGAGCGGTACTTGAGAGGCCGTATGAAACACAAGATTGGGTGAGCTTGGAGTAAGTGTTCCAGCCGATAGACATAGCTTGGATTGGTTAGTACGAAGCCCAGTTCGATGTCTGGAGATGGGACAAATGCACTTACCATTAGCGCCATTGATAGCAATTCGTTGTTGAACTGGCGTAGTCAAGTCGACAGGAATGGCAGGGTATGTAGCTGAGGCTGAGACACAAGCTGCCAAGAACGGCAGTGCCTCGAGAAACATCGATACAGCTGGCATTGCGCACAAGTCACAAGTCTATCTGAAGCCGTGGAATTATATTCCTTTTTCAGAGGTGGGGAAGTTGTGAGTGCTAATGTGGCTGCTAAGCGGAAAGGCTTGGTGGGGATTGGCATCTATTGTATATTTATGTTTTCTTGTAGAATACCACCGGTCTCGAGGCAGCCCCACGTGCCCTTGGAGCCGGACTCAACCCCACTATCATATGTGAATGTGTACCTGCAGGGCGATTCGGGACTTCATTGTCACTGTTGATGATCTTCGCGCGTGGATGATCGATTGGTCGGCAGTCGGCCGGGGCAAACACCTATCAAGCACGGAGAACACCTGATCCGCGGGTGAATCGCCATCTAACCGCTGATGCAGCGGCTCTTGGACTGAATGGAGAAGGTCCTCCTGATGCAGTTAGAGTGGATCGTGCAAGCAGTAATACAGCTGTTACGATAGGTAGAATATCGTCAACTTTATTTGCACTTCGATGACTTTTGATCGGACTCAAACCTTGTTTTGGAGAATCGCCCTCGGCCCCACCTTTCACTCATGATTGCCGGGAACCCGCACATCAGTCGTCGTAAGGCTAATAAAACAGAATAGCTGTGGAGAGGGAATCTTGAGAGGCATTTAATTCAGTCTCGTAGTCCCTGTAGCTCTTGCGCAGGAAATCTTTAATGGCATTGCGATTCGCTTAGCGGTTTGGGACTTTTATGAAGACCACAGGCAAAGCTCACTATTAATTGAGGAAAGCAAATATTCTTGGGAGGCATTTGAAGCTAGGTGGATTTTGCTTCAAGTGATCATGCAAATAAGCGATTGTATCATGCGCTTTTGAAGCTCTTGAGACTCATATCTTGTAGTATCTGTTCTAGCTGAGGCGAGTGCTGAACGTACCACAACTTTTGGAACTCCGCTAAACCACGATTGAGACAAATCTGCTTTATGCTCGCGCGAACCATATTCCTTGATTTGGTTTTCCGTGAAGAAATTCGGAAACTGCAGTCCACGATGTATGGGCAAGACTTGGAACAGTTCTGATGCACGTCATCATAGCCTATAGGAATCTGTAGGTGGCGTACGTGGACGACAAGTTCGATCACCAGCAGCAGCAATGCAAGCAAGGGAAAGCTGATCTCCTTCATCGGGAAGTACGGATGACTGAATCTACTGCCGTTCGGCTTAAAGCAGACGGGATCTGTGTTGGCGGCCCGTCCATCGATATTTTCCGCAGCTGACTCCTACGCTATTCTATATCAGTTAAAGAACTAGAAGGAATCTGGAAGGACGATAGATGGGGCAGGTTCAGAGTGACATCTTGCAAGACATCGAAGAGATCTAACTTATGCTAAAGCCGAGGATATTGTAACGTGTCTTACATGTGTCATCGAATCAACGACCAGAAGGTCATTGCTAGAAAGAATCTTGGGTAGACGTGGTGACAATGTTGTGAAGATCGAATGCCACCCGCCGAGGGTACTCTAACTTGAAACAGGTCACGTGCAATGATCCACCCCACCCCCTCGGATTCCTTTCGTTTTCTTCGATTTTTATTTAGTTTGTAGATTCTAGACATTAAAGTGATGTCTTCAACGACAAAATATCACACGATGGCTCATAGCTAGATACGTGCTCAGTGGTTTGCTAAAAATGAACCACCTCGTATTCTCTGAGCTCTAGCGCGACGGCAGCATGCGTGCCGCTTGATGTTGTAGACGCCGTCGACGCCAGGTCTCAGCACTGTTGACCTTTCGCGTTCTCCATGCTCGACGACAAAGGGGGACGACAATCATGCATCATTTTCCCACGATGGCGCCTCCAGCATCTACCTTGCCTACTTTGAAGATCTGCGAGATCCTCTATGCTCTCCGCGCAGTCCAACAGCCCATTGTGACGATAACCGGCTTCGTTGCCTCTTATCTAGCCTACTGGCACAATGCGCTGGAAGATCCGATCCCAATACCTTTCACTGTCCTCATAATCGCTGTAAGTAGTCCTCCCTCCTGCAAATTTAAGCCCACCATCCTATCCGCGCATTCCGAACCCAATTGACCATACTCATAGTGCGTTGTTGTGCTCCTTCAATCCCACCTCTTCATCCTCTTCCCGGAGATGCAAACCCACATTCTTCTCCTGAAGACAAGCGCGCCTGGTTTCCTCCTTCTCTCGATCGGCTATGGTACTCTCTGGGCGATTCCAGGAATCAGGGGCAAGGAAGACGACTACTTTGAGCCGTTCCGCCAGACGCAGGGTTGGAAGCTGGCAGATGCCGGAGTGGAGGAACATCACAAGACGTTGGTGAGGATTCTGATTACTGTGGGAGCAGTAGCAGTTCTTGTTTCAGCGGGTGTGACAGGAATTGGGGCACACGGGGTGTGGAAAGAGAAGAGGAGGAGTGGTTATGCTGTGGTTGGATTGGAGGAGCAGCTGGATATGGAAATAGGGGATATGGATGATGGAGATGAGGATGAGATTCCCATGAAGATGTTGTGATCTTGGGTCTCTGGGTTCAAGACTATTGACTTGGAAATTTATCGGAAAAGTGGTACCAGTCCATGTATTAACTTAATCGCATGTCCCTTGGAGTCTTGGAGTCATAATAGATCATTTACATCATATTCCCAGATCTCCTGAGCAAGGAACGGAGGATGGATAGGAGATTATAACTCAGACGACAAGTGGCGAATGAGATTTATTTCAATTTTAATACTGGTAACCTTTACCGTGAACTACACCTTTATTTTTTTTGTGTAATAGCATACATCTGGATAACCCAATGGCCGTCCAAGCTGACACCATGTTTACGTTCTATTGCACTCCCCAACCCTCACCATCTCTTCCCTTCACCCACTTACAACCTCACCCACGCTACAGCCACGAGCACCACAAAAGCCGTCCAAAACGCCTCACCCATCCCAACTCTCACCCCCCTATAACCCTCGCTCGCCGCCGTCTTAGCCGGCAAGCCCGTCCCAGTCGTCGACGTCGAATTCGCACCTGTAGTTCCATTCCCCTTAGCAGCAAGCGCGACCTCGGTAGCATTCAAGACCTTCTCGCTCTTCGGATACAAGCCACAGTCCGCATTCGCACTCACATCCAGCCTACAGTCAGCGTTCAGACAGACTGAGTTCAATACCGGCGACGTGTTTGGCAGACCGGGCACGACGGAAGGCGCCGAGCAGCGGAAGTTGAACTGCTCTAGTGTCAGGTAGAGGGCGCGCACGTCGGCGGCGGAGAAGCCGAGCGAGGATGCAGAGTCGGTTACTTGTTTGAAGAAGAAGTCCATTTGGTAGACTGAGAGGTCCATAAATCTTTAGGAGGAGAAGTTAGTGTTTGAGGAATTGGAAGTTAGATAGTAAGGACTAGGGAAGAGAAGAGCATTCTGAAGACACAGGAGACAGAAAGGTGACTTACTTGTGCACTTCGAACATGCTTGTTCTCCCTTGGTACTTGGGAAATTCCGGACCACCTTGGAGCGAGCAGTTGAGCAGCGTGCCGAAGTATTGGTATATATGATTCAAGACATTACTACATCAGAGCCATCAGTATTTTCTCTTTCTCCTTGCCCAAAGTTGAAACTAGAAAGGAACAGAAAAAGTAACTCACTATTGGGCACTGGTAACATTCCCATTAGAACTCATATTATGCTGCAATGGCACTGCTCCACCATCATCCAAAAACGCCTTCCCAACACCCTTCGGACCGCCATCATTCGTACTCAGCAACTCTGGCGTAAAGTACCCGAGCAGGGCCACCTCGGTCCCGTTGTAGACACCTGGGGCAGCGAAGCCGTGGACTGGGACACCGACATTGGGCGTCGTGTAGTTGCCGAGGACTACGGTGTTGATGAGGAGCGTGATGAGGAGCTTCTCGTTGGCAATGGTGTTGGATCCTAGGATCGTGGCGGCGTAGTAGTCGCAGATTGTGGTGTTTGCAGGGCGCAAGCTGACGGCTGGTAAGGGAGCTAGAGCGAGCAAAGGGAGAAGAAGGGATGAGAACTTCATGTTGAGAAGGCAGTTGTAGCTGTGAGTGACAGGATGTATAAAGAGAAGGCCAGAGAAATCTTGAGATAGGAGTCTGTGTGCTTTGGTGAAAAGAAGTCTTTGGGGAGAGCTTGAGTTATACGTCCTCATAGTCCGTCGAGAGAGGCGGCATGGTTAATCAAATACCAGTCATTGGATCCAGCGAGAGGTTAATTACAACTTCTCACATCATTCCCTGCTCTCCCTCTCTCCCTCGCTCAATGCAGCTCTCAGACCACGAGTAATCAAGCGCTTCTGACATTCAAATTCGTCGTATTTTGTTTGGGAGAACAGTAGCCTTATCACCTCGCTCATTGGAGAGTTTAAAAAGTGCTGATGAACTTGAACTAACTCATTGGCTCCTGAAAGCCCTTGCACCAAAATCCAGGTACCATTCGCATCTAGATGGTAGGGCTGGCGACGGCTGAGCATGCACATCTCGTATGTTACATAATCACGGCTTGCACGTTGGCATGCCTCGATCTCCTGTCCTGTGGGTGACGGAAGTGAGCCTGACAGCGGTACGATGGTAGGGATGCGGTTTAAGCTTAAGGCTGAATCAGGGAGGATTTGAGATTCGATGGATGGGGAAAATAACAGCCTGGCTATAAGGGCTGATGATGGCGCAGAGCATGCTAAGTTGGTATCACTCCAGTGAGAGTGTCCTTTCAACTACTAGAAGCTGGATCATTGGTGAATCGAGTAAGGTTCTTGCACGAAAGGATGAGAAGAGCTGCCCTTGGCTTCGCATATTCGCCACCAATCTTAGAATGTCCCCAAAAGGCAATTCATTGGCACTTGGAAGCAGTACAACACTGGCTCCTGATTTGAGCTGTTTCTTTCTGACTATAGATGACATGAGACTCATAGAACTTTCCCCTACTCCTGCAGTGGTGAAGAGCAGGGTGGTGATGCAAATATAGATAGGGAGCGAAATTCATTAGCAGTCAGTATTTTCTACCGTAGTTTACCAGTGGCAGTGGGTAATATTTATAAATACAGAATTTGTGATCTTTGCAGCAGCATATCAGGTACCTCCTGGGTTCCACCTGATACTTTGTGCATTGGTAATTTTGGCCAGATAGTTAACTTTCAGAGTTCACTTCATCTCCACCGTCGACTTCCCCATGTCGAAATCCCGTCTCCTCATTTGTACCACACAGCTCTTTCCTGTACTTCCATGATATCCCTTCCTCTGTTGAGGAACATGTGACCTAATTGATCGATTCCTCACTGTACGTTTGCGAAATAACAATAACATCGCCAGCTTGTTGGAACGGCTGTTGTAGTATATACATCCGGATTCGGTGGTAGTATTTTGTCCTCCGTTAAACTTGATTTAGCTATTCCTTTCACTCATAGTCAATGCTGATTTGCCTACCTGCTCCAGTTATAGCGGTAATGCTAGAGCATGCCATCGTTCAGCCACACTGTGTTGAGGACTAAGCTGGCAGCTGCGTTCTTCCAGGTCACCATATGTCTATTCCTACCTTGGATTCAGCAACCAGCGCACTGTATTCCGTATATGATCTTTCAGCACTTGGAGTTCATCGTTCCAAATCACCCAACTTTGCACAGCCATGCCCGTCGCCTACTCCGACATCTGTGTATTATCTCGGTCGGTCGGAAATTCCCCATTTTGCCAAGCCATGCACTCGTCGTGTAAGCATCTGATGCCAACTCACCAATCACGTAGCTTCCTCGCTCTCCACGAAAACCATGCAGAGCTCACCGCTTGCGGCTTCAGCTATCATCAGAACGGCTTTCTATTACAGATTACAGTGATAACATGGCTGGCTGCCAATCGGTCTGATTCCTTCTGCCAAGTCTCTTGCGCTATACCTCCTCTAGTGAAGAGTCCGAGAGAGGCATGTCGGTGCCAAAAAGCCTTGGAATGATGCTGCAATAGAAAACCGGTGCGTCCGCGCCGAGAGAAATCCAAGCAGGACCAAACAAAAGGTCAAACTAAGACTGTCATCTCGCATACAGTCTTCAGGTTAGTAGCATGGGGCTAGTTCCCCTGTTCAGCCTTCAGCCCTTCGAGCTGCGGTGCTTCAGAGAGTGTCGAGCAGAATAATTTCAAATTCCGATCTTTCTCCAGAGATTTGACATTTTGCTGATGCGCAAGTCTCGATATAAAGACTTTGAGAAGTCTAAGTACCAAGAACCAAATCCACCAAGAGATCGAAGAGTTCCAAGACAACCCCGGATCCTCATTTCAGCCCCCATTGATCATGCCTCAAAGAAGAACCCATGTGAGGTCGAAGAAAGGCTGTCAAACCTGCAAGGAACGACATGTTCGGTGTGATGAGCGGCTTCCCTACTGGTATGGCTTCTTTTCCCCGCTTGACTTCCACCCGCCCTTTGACGACGCCTGCATCAACACATCTCGTGCCCCGAAACACCACATCTCAGCCCAATCTAACGCAAATCTAGTGGAAAGTGCCTCCGTCTCGGTCGAGAATGCAGCTACACACAAACCATCCCACAAAAGTGCCAGAAAGACACCGAGCCCGAAGCTCCCACGCGCTTCCAGGCATCACAGCAAGCATGGCTCACACAGCAAGGACCGCGTCAGTTTCAGGTGTATTATGTCCCTCCGATACAACGGGGCATGAATTCGGCCACGATATCAATCATACAGCAATCGCAGGAGCTGGCTATCAAGCGACCAATGCCACGCACTTGTCTCATGACAATAGCGCAGCACTACACCCCAAGTATGCGTTGCTCCCCCGGCTACCATATCCGACACCCGGCAAGAGAGACAGATGATTAATTGAGAAGCAGGTATAATCTCCTCGCGGCCCAGTTCGACTGCGTGAAACATTCCATTGTTAGCTTTGCAGCTTACATGCACTACCAAGTCACCAAAAGCCCACTTTCACAGGAAGTCTGTGTACAGAGCATCGGTGCGGCTTTGAAGCTACTGCAGAAAGACATTGCTTCTTTTGGACCCCAAAATGCAGACGCTGTTGTGACAGCCTCCATATTTCTGGCTGGCACGGCTCAAGATTGGTTTGTATTTCCAAACCCACTTTCTACTCACACCTTCTCTCTAGCGTTTCCTTGGAGTCTTGCTGATAAATCTATAGGGAGCAATGGGCAGTTTTTGTAGATGGCTATTCAAAGGTCTTTAATCGTGCCATCGTGACTAGATGCAGAATATTGATTTATATCAGGCTCTAACCCAAATTATCAAGTCCAAACTCCAAACAGTATATCCTGATTTCTGTGGCTCCGAACTCCAACTTCGGCGCTTCTCCATGTGCTCTAATCCCAACACGCTCCCTCTGCCTGTCTCTAAGCCACATATGCGCTCCAACGGTAAGGAACCCTCACTCATTCGCCCATGTCTCACAATACCCACTACATACCTTCAACCCGCAAAACACCTCCCGTCCCTCTTCTCGCGCCTCACCTGCAGCCCCACTAACAACATCCAGTCAACCTGGTCCTCACCTCCATTCATACGGCAAACCAAACCTTCGGCCTCCAAAAATGGCGGCAAGTCGGTTTCTTCGAGCTCGAGAAACTCACACTGTCGGTGGACGCGGCGCTCGCCGCACCCTCAGACAGCGCCACATACCACCAGCTGGCTTGGCTGCGGTCGTGGCTGTTCTGGATGGATCTCCGGCGCGGCGCAAACGAGGGCGCCGAGCAGGTGTTTCTGGGCGCGCTGTTTCACGCGCTGGTGCTGTGCGTCGTGCCGCTGTTCCCTACCCGGTATGCGGAGAGCTTGGTCGCGGTCGCGGAGCAGAAGATCAAGGGCGCGGAGGCGGCATTGGGGATGAGAGGGGCCCCGGAGGGTGAGGGGCTGGGTGGAGGCGAGTTTGGACTGGCCGAGCTGTTGGAGGCTACGATGCCTGTTTGGTGAGAGGGAAGATGCTGGGAGCATATCCTTGGCTGTTGTGGGACATGTGAGAAAATCGAAGCCAGCAGGTATCTAGCTTCAGATAACGATTGCAGTATTACAATCCAAATTTACCATTAAAATCTTTTCCAAGCCCTCCTCATGAACGGAGCTCTGACTCGATCAATTTGACGCACCAGATGTGGAAACAGTCATGTAAAATAGTTAAACGAGCATTGCTTAAACTACCGCAGGTATATACATAAACAAAAAGTCCAAAAAGACAAGTTGAAAACATTGGCTTCTGCTGTTCTAGCTATCTTCGTCAGATCATATATCAAGTGCTCATCTTTCCACCTAAACCACACGAACAGCTATGAACTACGACTGTTGAGCTAATACCTTGAGGATATATTGCTTGTAACTACCTAGTAGTCAAGTAGAAAGCCTACCCTACCCACTTTGTTGGTAGAATATTAAATGAATGCACTAGTGCAGACATTGGAAGTGAGTTACTGAAGAAACCATTCTATTATCTATTCTACCCATGCGGAAAGACAATGCTCTATCATGACCACTTTTCATTCCCACTTCCCTTCAATTGGCCTGCTGTACAATTTTGTTAACGCCTGCCTTAACACCGTACCACTACCTCTTCCCGCTTTCGCTCTGCTCAACAAGCTACTCCAAATGTATGCGCAAAGAAAGCCCTTTTGATTTCCTTTAACCTATCTGGAATTTGGGTTCCAATGCAAGCTGTTTGACAAATCGCAAACGGCACAGAAGAGTAATTCTAGAAGGCGGGTGTCATGATGAACATTTTGATCTGTCCAGGAAACCAGAGACTCCAGATAAAAGCTCGTGGCGGTGATGTGATTGTAGTGGCTATAACTTTCACAAGGCCTGGGTTACTCCTGGCACTGACAGCCCAAGCGGACATAATTTTCCGTGGCGGATGAAACCTTGATCATGTTCCTGTTGTCGTAAAATTCGTAAAATAGTAACCATGTTCGTTGAACCTGCGAACATGCAGCAATGAATATCTATACACTGCCAGCTGAAGAGAAAATGGACTACTGCTCCTCTTGGACGTAGCAATTTTGGGAATTGTGTGGGCTCCATATTGTTGGACCACCGCGACCGTGGAACCCACAACGGATTTCGTCAGACTCATTTTCGGCGCGAGATATTACACCAAGCCCCCAATCGATTTTGCAGGACGTCAATTTTCTTGATAATGGAACTAGTCGTCTCGTAGCAAGCTCCCATGACCAAAACTCTTGCTTCGATGAAATGGGTGAAACGATCAGTCAAAATCTTGTCGTTGACTGTCACCAAGAACCTCCGTTCTGAACATGCCTTCTTTGCCATGACCAACAAATCTTGATCTAGCTGCTGCTGCAACTTCAGGTCAGCTTGTAGCGTGATGAAGAAATCATGGATTGTTTCGGGCGAAACGCGAAGCTCCACGAATCCATCCCCAGTTGGAACCGCATTAAACTCGAGCATGTCTCTCAACTGAGCAAGCACACCTTGGCTGCGCTGTAGAAAGACAGACTTGCGAAGAAAGATCCTGCCAGCATGTTCTCTTCCCAGATATATCGTCCGCAACATGACCTCTCTGTCCTCTCGTCGGATTCGGCGAGTATCACGGTAATGAGTGATTTGCTTCTCCTTCCTTCCAAGTAGCTGTACCAAGTTCTTGCTGAGATGGGCCGTAAGATATTGCTGCTTCATCAAACCCCGTTTGACTCGTCGAGTAAGGCTTCGTAGACGCTCATATTCTTGGACGGTCAGCTTGACAGAGGACGTCGACGGACCAGAGGAGGAAACTGCTGGCTGCAAAGAAGCGAGGGAGGAGATGGAGCTGAATTTAGAATCTCGACCACTTCCAACACGACTTTTCCCCTTGCCAAACACATCTCTTCTTCTAAAGCTGGGAAGTGAAGACGGAGCTGGAGATAGAACAACCACAACACCGTTGTCTTTGCCTTGCTGATCCTTCTTTAATTTTTGTGCCGTCTTCTTTGGAGGTGGATGAGCCTTTGTAGAACCAACAACAACTGTACTCCATAAATGCTCGCCGAGCTGTTCAGCGGTGAGCTTTGGCTCTGGATGCTTCGCGGAAGAGGGAGAATAAGGTAGGATGGCTTTGACGAAGCGTTTGAGTCGCGAGCTGGGGCTCTCGCTGATGACTTTGGCGATGATGGGCGCCGATTGGGAGGATGTGAGCTTTATTTTTGGCGGGAGGGGCAGAAACGCCTCCGTAAAGATGGTTGAGAAACGGCGGTCCATGATTGGGTGCTGCAGCTCTTTCCTTTGATATATGTTAGCCCCATTCCGTTCCTCGAGCTGTTTCCATCTGGTTTATCTTGCGCAAACACACCTCGGAATATTATTTGACTTCCCCCTTTCAAGAACCCTGTGATTCGCTATGGTATTTCTAGAACAATGCCGTCGTGGGTAGAATCTGCCCGAGATCGATGGTCGACGTTGATGATAGATTTAAGCTGCAGTTCGAAGCTTTTCGAAGACTCTTGGGATGGAAACTATTCAACAGATGTCTCGATCTGATTATAGAAATGCTTCTGTTCTTCGTCGGAAGTCTCGAGTAACAATGGGGATGCCGATCACAATACCAAGCTCCTATTCACAATGTAACAGTAGCAAGGCTCGCTAACCTTCGTCAGATGAATCCACGTCGGAGATCCTCTTGTCCTCAGCACAATATATCGAGCGCCAATTGTCTTGTCACGCAGCTCCAATGCAATGTCGTTTCCAAATCAAACCCTGCTCCAAGTGCCAACGTCAGCTCCAGCTCGCCCGCGAACTTTGAAGTCCAAATAACGACGCAGATATGAATTCCAGAACGCGGCCAGCAAAGTTAAGAAAAATAAAGCGAGTGGACAGACAACGAACAATCACAATCTCCAAACGAAAAGAACTCGCTGTAGATAAGGTAACGGAGAATGAATGTGAATCGAAACAAGAAGATCTCCATTTCGTGTTCGACCCAGGGACCACCTCGCCAAACGCACATGCTCGCTCGAGATGGATGGTGCCTGTCTCAAGTGTCTATTCTGAGACAATGCGGAACAGAGCATGGATGTCTCGCGGTACCAATTGCCCGTACCGTGTGCCATGGCACGCAGCTCGTTGCTGTGTCGTTTGACCTGCCAGCCTCGAATGGATGGTAAATGCTGGGGTTGGTGCGCTGGCGCTGACACGCTGCCGCCGCGACACGTCGATGCGATCACGGGCCAAGATATTGGCTCTTACTTACCTGTTGCTTCTACCTTTCTTATCTTCAACCAGAACCAGAACCAGAACGAAATCGCAAGGAAAGGCACGTCGAAGCATAGAATGGGAACAAGGGGTAGAATCAGCTTTTCGTTGTACGGGTTTCGCAAGGAGATCTAAAAAGCAGATTACCATCGTCCTTCTATCCGCTATTCATCCTTCAGACCGGTATCCAACCGTCCAGCAAATCCAGTGCCCCGTTGCTGTATTAAATCCATCCTAGCCATCCATTCATTCAAAGTCGTATATCCGTTGCGCGAAGGAGCAATTGCTTCACAGGGCTCGCCGATTCTAATCGTCGTCCTCATCTTCACCAACCTCAAGCCCTTCTTCACTGAAATCCTCCTCTTCTTCAGCATGGCTAACCTTGGCTTTCTTTGTAGGTGCAGGTGCAGCCTCGTCATCAGACTCTTCTGGCTCTTCGGGCTCTTCCTCCTCCTCTTCCTCGTCATCCTCGACGTCGCCATTCTTAGCGGCTGGCTCTTTGGCCTTGGGGGCAGGAACAGGCGGTTCCATTTTGCGCTTCTTCTTGGCTGGTTCAGCTTCTGCTACTTGAGAGTCAGAACACATCTTGCCAAGAATGGGTACGCGATGCGATCCCCAGTCGGTCGGGGAAGTGGAGGCAATAGCATTGCGGAGAACATACCTGGCACAGCTTCTTCCTCTACGTCTTCTTCATCTTCTTCTTCATCCTCATCCTCAGAGCCATCAGCTCCGCCGCCATAGTCCTCTCCCTCGGAGTCTTCATACCTGTCTAGTGTCAGCTTTGGAGTCAGGAGTGTGGTAGGCTCTGGCTGAGAGCCTGATTATCAATTGCGATGCGAGAGAAGCTATGCGACAAATTGGAAAGCTTCAATTGAAGTGCCATAGCGCCGTCGCAGCCCGGTGAATGATGGCAAGAGATAAGAAGGTTGAAATAGTGCTTACTCCTCTTCCTCTTCACTCTCGTCACTCGGGAGTGCCACGAGCTCTTCGTCTTGCTTGCGCTTCCTTGTCGACATGTTATCTTATCGCTATCTCGTTCTTGGCAAGCAATTGCGTTCTCAACGCGTGGAATTGATAGTACAGATGGGCTGTTGATGAAGTTTAAAGGGGAGGTGAGATGGATGTTGGTAAGCTGGGAGAGGAAAGAAAAGAAAGGGTGTGAGAGGGAGCAACGCGAGCTCAGCTCCGATGCGAGGGGGGAGGGCAGCGCAATTGGCGGGCGCAACGGATTGCTGGAGCTGGGGAACGGCAGCACGTCACTGATTGGAGTGGCGCAAGTCGCCCGAAGAGGCAAGGCGCGATGCAGGGGCAATGGGGAAGTCGCTTGTGGGTTAGTGCTGCACGTGGGCCGGAACCACGTCTCCGCTCAGTAATTCCGGTGGATATCATAATGATATTTGATATTGCTGGGACTTTGGATGGGACGGAAGTTGATGATGGCAAGCACAGTGAGGGCGATGTTCGCCGTGCTGGCTGGGGGAGAGTGCAGATGAGGGAATTATGCACACCTGCAAGCATGCCGAGTCGAAACCTGGAAGCCTGGAAGGAACCTACTTGGCTTGTGTGACGTGCGGGAGGGGTTCTGCACACCAAAGCTCCCAGCGAAGTCGTCACGGCAAAATGAACATGACAGATATCTGTCAGATTTTCAGCTGAGTGGTTTTGTGCTGTGTGCACTAGGCGGGTTATTTACTTTTCTTCACTTGTTGCTACTAGGAGAACGAATTGGATGACTATCAAGTGAGAAAGGCTTCGATCACGTGACATATTGAGAATTCTCTTCCTAGATACGCAGAAAAAACAGTGATGGTAGTGAATAACATGAGTGAGTGTATAAATTATGCTAAACAGAGGCATTCAACGCGCAACTTCCATCTTGCTGGCGAGGCAAATCTTCCCCATGTTTGTGAGACGTCGATTCGGCTTTCGGCTTGTCAGAGACATCCCGAGCCGCACAAGAACATTGTTGGAAAATCTGCTTCCGGCCACCGCCGCAGTCAATTACAAGCCAAGATTCTTTACGCTGCAATGAATACAAGCCAACATTTTGGCCAAAAAAGCAAAAATAATGAAGAACCTTTTTGACCTACGCAGGGATCGAACTGGAGTGTTTGTTAGTGAAAGATCTTGCAACTGTTGACTGAGATGCTGCTTACCCTGCAATCTCTTGATTCGTAGTCAAGCGCCTTGCCATTGGGCCAGCAGGCCGTTTTAATTCGTTGAGGGTTTGGCCGGTCTTTTAATTTATGAAGCACTTACGGATCTATCACGTGATCGCCATGGTCTTCCGTTCCCCTTTCTCATTGTCGTCGCTGCAAATGTCAAAATCGTACAGTTGGAACTAAGTGAGCCTACATCAAGAAGCAGACGGCTCAAGGCTTCCAAGCTCTATTCCGTGAAGTTCACTTGCCTGATAAGCGTATCCTTTACGCGATGGTATTGGCTACATGCTGGCGTAGCGCTCGTTGGATTCGCAACTTTCCAGTAATGACGTTCCGGAGATAGTAGGCAATGTACCTTTCAGTCCAAATGTAATTTTCTTTATTGTGCTTCTGTATCTTGCTTGTGAATCATCTGCATTCTCTGCCTCGCCATCAACTTTCCATGACTGTTCTACTCACCTCAGTGATATTCGCATCCATGGTATCTTGCAGAATCATCTGACATAGCATAGTCGATATAAGGCAGAATCTGTGCTTCTGTAATCGATTCTCTGATCTCTTGTTCTGTTGCCGTGGGGTCCTGCAATATCCAGAAGCACCCATCGACTCGCCGAAAACCTTTCATCCAGACCATTTACTCAATACTCGACTTGGACTTTTGTTACTAACCCAACCCTCAACTGACTAAGTATTCGTAGCATCTGCAAAATTGATCAATATTTTGGCCACACTTTCATCCAAGATGCGGGAACCATCTAACCTCCAGCGCAATGCGAACCATCCATCGACCTCCAACTCGACCCGGCTCCTCACTACCAACGATCGTGTACGCCATACCCGGAAAATCTTTAGCAAGATCATCGAGAACAAGTTTTCGACCCCATATTCCGATCAACGATCGATTCCCAGTATCACCTCCAAAGACCCTCTCATTGTCGCACTTTCGGAAGACTTCCGCAACCAAGTCCAAAGCCGGATGAAGAACATCGAAACACTTGTCGGAGCCAAGCCTTTCGAGTGCAGAAGAGGGCATCATGCCCGCTTTGATTTTCTCCGAAAACTCGAGCAGTTGAACAGTAATATCTTCTACTACAAGAGCAACAAGACGAAGCTGGAGGAAAGTTACGAAGAGTTCTTGGAGTATCTTGAAGGATACCTGGAAACCGTATTGGCTATCGAGGTTCAGCTGATATTCGAGAGTGATTGCGAGGCTAGCGCTTTGAACTACCATTCCTCGAAGGCTAGCTTCAAGGTCATCCAAGGAGAGTTGATGTGGACCTGGCTGGAGGAGGGCTACAAGTTCTCTCCTTCCTCCAATAAGAAATCAGCCCGAGGGCAAACCGCGAAAAGGGGTGTTATTATTGAAGAAATGACACAGAGCATCAACATGAGACTTGAAAAGTCTCTCGCGGGCGCCATCTTTCATATTCAGACGTCAGAATGGCTTAGTGAACCCATCGATGATTGGAAGACTAGGGACATCTGCGAATCCATATCCACAATCGAGGATGGAAACAAGAAGATGCTTCAAGCACCTTTTGGTGGATTGGACACAAATTCGGAGCTGCAACAATTTCTCGACATTTTCGAAAAACGATGTGAAAGGACTGTAATGGAGTATGAGAAGGACCGCACTCTGGGAGTTGTCAAAGGTTTACTGTCCTACAAATCGCTTCGCACCTGGCTCGAATTCCAATACAAAGAATTCTCTCATTTCGTCAGCTCTTACACCGACGTACTACTCGAAGACCTGGCCGCCGCTGCCATCACTTCTCGAGCTGGAAATCGGCTAAACAAGTTCAACTCCACGACACCATCGCACCAAACTGGAGAGAGACGTCTCAAAGAGGGTGTATCTCAAAAATTCCTGAAAGGCAAGAAAATATTTAAGAAAGCACCCACAATGGGACAATTCTGGCGCACAAAGTTCCTCAAATCGCTCAGCGAACCAGAGTCAGTATATTTGAATCGGATGACCGGTTTGAAGCCGAAGTTTAAACGCCACTTCCGAAAGCACATGAAGAAGCATTTAGGGAACTACTTGGACATCTATATGGCGAAGGAAGATTTTAATGACTTCAAGCTTCCAGAACGGTATGAGAAAATCGACACTGGAGTTCCGTTCAACGTCTTTGGAGGTGGCCAGGCAAATATTTCTGGAGTACTGGTCACTAAGTGGGTGGTTGATTTAAAACCTCAGTTTCGGGCCATGGCCATTGTCAAACGTACAGGACCGGCTTTCAAATCTCTTGTCGAGGTGACTGCCAGCAGCCGATCAAATGGAAATGGAGAGCGCAATACGACGGAACTGAACGATAACGATGAAGATTACGATGAAGACGTGCCAGATCCCGAAGAAGAGGATCCGAATGAAAGTACTATCATAGTGAGGACATGCAGGCGCTATGCCGTCGAAAATGATGAAGATAATGAAGATAATGGGCCAAATGATAGTGATGACTGCATGTACGAGGATGATGACTGGGAGGACTAAGACATTACGACTCATCATACTGAAACGAAAATACTCCCCGAGTGAGACCCACTTCAAGCTTCATGATTTACTTTTTCACTAATGGGAGAACTAGGTACGATTGAATAACGATATGCTGTTCAAAGATCTAGCCAAAGACAAGTCACATAGGACCCTAAGGATGAACCACAATAGGCGTGACTGGGTTCCCATCCCGGTACGAGTCTAGGCCTTCCTCAATTGCCATGAGGTTAAAGCCATCAACCACCTTATACTTCCCAACCACCAAATGTCCACTTACAACCCAGCCCGGCAAGCTGTTCCAAAACTCGCTTGTCAGAGGCTGTAGAAAAGAAGGCCCACCGAGAATCATCCTTGCCTCAGCGTTGAGTTTTCCTTCGGAAATAATCTTGTCTGCTTCTTCAGCGGGGTGAAGAGTAAGCAATAACCCAGGCTCAGTTGGAGATAGCAGAGATAGCGGGAATGTGAAGTCCCAGGACACGCAGTCGTATATTTTGGTCAATCCATCTGTGCCTACAATCTCGTGGATCTTTGCCTGGATGTCAGAAGGATTTAAATGACGATCAATGGCATGCGTTGCACCGAGAGCCTTCAATGTCGAGGTGTTCGTCGCTGAAGCAATGGTCAGGATTTTTCCAAGTCCAACAAGCTTCCCAAACTGTAGTGCCATTTTTCCTACATTGGAACCTCCACCAATAACAAGAATTGTTTCCTTCTTTGGGTCCCATTCAATTCTGTCGGACTCTGAACTAGGAGAAGGAACAGGAAAACTAAACCCCTTCTCGTGAAACAGCGCTGCAAAAGAAGTCATCGCATTCACAGGAAAGGTAGCCATATCGTCGAAACTAAACCCAGTGGGGATTTTTGCACTGCTCTCTGCATCGAGCAGCGCATACTGCTGAAGTCCTGTTTCATCTGGTACGGAAAGCAAAGGATTGTCGATACCGAAGACATCGTCACCAGGAGAGAACCTCGTGGCAACAGATGAGGAACCAGTAGAGATGACAGTACCGGCGATATTGGTGCCGAGAATGAAAGGCAGGTTTTCGCCAAAAAAGAGACCGCTATCACGGCCGTACGTGTCGTGCGGAAGAACTGCACGTGTGTTAATTGACGATGGGGCTCGAGAAGGCAGCAATTCGGGAGAAAGACGGGCTTACGCATAGTTGACTGGACTCTGATTAAGATGTGATGGGCTTTAGGTGTGGGAATTTCTCGTGTCCCGATTTCAAGCGCTGCGCCAATTTTACGGACAAAGACTGCTGTTTGGGTGGAAGAGTCTGCCATTGTATTTCTTTTGTTTGGTGTTATGGTGTTATGGTGTTATGGATTGAGCTCGAATGATATTGAACATAGATAATACAGACATAGGGTGTACATTCTCTTTACTTTATACCTACAAAAATCCCCAGTTTGATCTGATAAGCATATGAATGACTAAAACCACGCAAAAACAATTCCATGCTTGGTAGCCACGCAACAAGTACGGAACACACGGCGTCGGCATAGTAATCATGTGCAGCTAAATCTTCCCTCGGAACACCGCATGGGCATAGTAATCATGTACAGCGAAATCTTCCCTCAGAAAATTCTAACTACTTCATTGACAGCAATTTCGGGAAATACGTGACTTGGATTGAAGCCACCATGCATCGACATGACTGTTCCAGTCAATTGACGGTGCTGGGAACTTAAGCGAACCCCTGATTACTGAACCTCAAGTTTAGTTCAGCCTGATGGCTGAACTGAATGGGTGTTTGATGAGATGCAGGAATTTGTAGGAATTGCTAACATACTTTACTAGTGGTGCTACAACCTGCCTTTGAGATGGGCTATGACCAGTTCTAAAATTTGTGTACTTGTGCGGTATCAATACTTTTGCTGTTCTACTTCACAAATTCGCCTGGAAGTGCTCGGCGAGCTCGTCAATCTTCTTGATTTGAGGAGTAAGAATGGTGCACTACTTTTGCTTCGGAGAATAATGAAAGCGGAAAGGAAATAGATGGATTGTACTATGGCTTGGGACATCTGAAGTACAGTGTTCCTGAGTAGAATGAAGTAGCACGCTCAGGTTACTAGTTGACACGACACCACGGATGGGTCGGCGTTTCGGTGGCTGGCTTTGATTTAAGCTTTCCGTATGTAGAAAGTAATTACTAATTCGTCTTCTATTCTCCATGGACTTAAGCAGCAAATTGGGAGAGAAGCGCATGGACCAGGATCCGAGCGGGGTGCAAGCCTATTGCCCAAGAAGTTTTCTGAAGCCACAGTGGATGCCAAGCGCCATCCTGTGACAGCGCGTGTGGAGATGTTTCAATAATCGCAAACGTTTGATAATCAGTCGAGTTATCCCCGTTAAATCCTTCGATATCTTAACTAGAATCGGCTGTGATGGATTGCGATGCTTCAGGGATCAAATGCCAAGTTGCGGTGCGAATACGGGAGAAACAGGCTCTCTAAGCGATACCAATAGCAGTATGTATGTGGAGCATTTTCGTGATCTAGTTGTCGTCCAATAATTTGAAAACACTGACCAAATGCGTGCTTGCGAGCTGTTCTCGAAGTCCTGGATTTTGCCTTCCACTTGACAGCCAGGATTATCAAACGTAAACTTTTGTCTTTTCTACCCCTTGGTCTCGCTTCAACAATATTTTTTCTCTTGCCAGGAAAACTGATATTCCAATACAATCATTCAAGCTCAAAGTAATTTAGATACGAACAAATCAAATTTCGAGCCCTACGTTCCAACTAGCCTAACAAAGTGCGGGTCCTTGCTTAATTTTGACACCTATTCATGCTGGTGAACCTTATTTTGCAGCCCCCGGCCTTCATTGAAGCCCGAAGTCCATTAATCCACTGTGAACGCACAGGTAATCTGAGTAGTATAGGTTATTCGCCATACTCTCCCACCCGTGCTACTAGGTATAGCCAGCCCCTTCACTTACTGGATTCTTCTGTTGGTAAGCACGGAGAATACCCGTCAGGGATACTGAATCAAAACTCGTCGTGTTAGCAGGCACATGCCAAGATTAAGTTGTAGGGGGTAGAACAACGAATGGTATCCACATGTGTTAAAATCCGGGGTAGGATGAGCTGAGAAATCGACGTTATTTTGAAATGGCCGGCGGGGGAATTCAATTCAGCACAGCTTTGCTCTGTAATCAGTGATGATATGGAGCAGGAGCTCTGGTGCGTTCTGCTGATTTGAGAAGTACTTAAAAACGCAGATGCCCTTCAACGGATTTACTCCCACCAACAGCTTTCAGAACATTCACAGTTCCTACTTCCAGCAGCTACTACCTTGCCATCTCTCGTCGTACCATTATCAAGTTTTTGGACACCAAAGAATGTCTACCTACAAATTCAAAGTATTCAGGGGATCCCCCTCGGGCGAAATTGTTGAGTCAATCACCGAGAGACCAGCGCTCGTCGGTGATCAAGTGCTGCTTAAGATCACCCATTCAGGAGTCTGTGGTACTGATGAACATTTCCTTCGAGCTGGAATTGCTTTAGGACATGAAGGTGTTGGGATCGTGCAAGAGCTTGGCCCCGAAGCAAAGACTTTGAAGATGTAAGTGTCTTTGTTCATGCACCAGCGCAATATTCAGATCCCTAACGCAGATAATAGCGGCGACAGAGTTGGGTGGGGCTATACCAACGGTAACTGTGGCAAGTGTAGTTCTTGTCTCAACGGTTTTGAGGTCACTTGTCACGGCCAGAATGCGCAGCGTTATGGTGAAACCAATCACGACTCTGGTAGTTTCGGCGAGAGCGCGATAAGGAATGAAGCTCACCTCTACCGTATTCCTGATGGATTGTCATCATCTGTGGCAGCTCCGTTGATGTGCGGCGGTATCACCGTCTGGGCCGCTCTCACCTTGGGTGGTATAAAACCCAATGATACAGTCGGCATTGTCGGTATTGGAGGCCTGGGCCATCTCGCCATCCAATTTGCCAGAGCGATGGGAAACGAGGTTGTAGTCTTCAGCTCGACTGACTCTAAGAAAGAGCAAGCCATGAAACTCGGCGCCTCACACTTTATCTCTACGAAAGGCAAGACTGAATTGAGTCTCCCGACAAAAATCGACCATCTCCTCGTTACTGCATCCCGCTCGCCAGACTGGGATCTTTTCATGCCCATCATGGCGTATCAATCCACAATCTATCCTCTGACGATGCCAGATTTCTCGGCAAAATTAGACATTCCGCATATTTGGCTGTTGATTAAGGGAATGAGTATCCTTTCAACCATGCCAAAAAAGTCATCTTACATTGAGATGTTGGAATTTGCGGCCCGAAATAAGATCGAAACTATTGTGGATCGCGATGAGATGACGAAGGAGGGGATCACGAAGAGCATGGAGAAGCTGAGATTAGGACAGACCAGATACCGTGGGGTTTTATTTGCCACTGGGGAAGCTTAGAGTCTCACAATAGAGCTTCTCTTTGTGTCCTCAATTGTTTCTTGCTTAACCTAGCCAGGCTCTTGCTGTTCGACTACTTCGTAGCAATCGCAACGTTTGCCACAAATCTCAACTGCATTGCCCCCCGTCAAGTAACCTCGTCCCCTCGCTCTTCTTGAGTTCCTTCTTCACGACACTTATTGCCTCATCCCACCTCTCTTCATCACTCTCCAACCACCCAGCAGCCGAAGTTCCCCCAATAAAACTCCAGAGCATCGTTACATACCTCTCAAGATCCCCTATTTCAACAAAAATGTCATTTTGTACCATTTTAATCTTATCATTCTCAAACCCTCCTTTCTCAACCACGCTCAGTAAAAACTCTGCGTGACTCCACTTGTCCGACCCTTGTCTCGGAAGTGGAGTCCCTGCTGGTCGAGTGCTCAGAGCGGCGATTTGGATAGGCTCCATGTTTGGAACATACGCCCATGAGTTCACGGCCATAATTCCACCGGGTTTGAGAGTCCTATACATCTCTTTCACTGCCGTGACTCCATCTTCAGGAAGCACAAACAGTAATGCATTTCCAACAGCGAGTGTAAAGGTTTCGTCTGGGAATGAAAGCGCGGCTGAGTCCATATTGAAAGCATCTGCTGGCCAGTTCTTCTCAGCTGCTTGCTTTTTGTAAAGTTCCAACGCACGTGAGTTGATATCGGTTCCTTTGATCGAGATTTGTGCTTGTGGCAGCATTGCTGATACAAGAGCGGCCGTACCGGCGCCAGTTCCACAGCCATTATCATGAATTGTGGAGCCGTTGGGAGGGGGCGAGAGATGAGATAGTGTTGCTACAGCCAGTTTTTCCATGCAATCAATGACGAGTTCATCATAGAGATCAGGTGTGGGAGCAATTGCTTGCTTGGGCACGAACGAGTTATTGCTCTCGGGATTGTTCATTATGAGATGGACTGGGTGGCTTGAGGGAAGAGTATCAGTCTGTGTTTAGACGGTACACGGTAGACCTTGAGATCATGAGATTATCAAATGCGAAATGGTCATTGGGATTCATCTTATATAGCGAGAAAATGGAAAGTAACAGACAGGAGATGACTTGGTCTCATGTGGTCCGTACCAAGATTTGATATTGTAAGCTGACATTTTGCTGATGCCAAGAGCCTAGCTTGCAGCAAGGATAGAAAGCGCTCTTTTTAGTCGCCTTCGCGGAAGAATTAAGTGAATCAGACATGGGGACTTCTTATGATGGTGAGATATAGGGCAGTCGTTAGGAATGTCGATGTCAATTTCCCGGGGACACAGTGAAACCAAGGTGACAAATACTCTGGCTGAGAATTCAAAGTTAGAAGGGCGACCACGTGAGTAATTCACGGCCCAAGCTTCACTTTTTGTTCAAGCACTGTCCAGTTAGTGCATGGAGGAGATGTGGGGATCGATCGATTTGTTAATAGGAACTAGGTAATTTGAAATTGCATTATTAGTATTGGTTGGGCCACTTTGTTCAATCGTTGTATCATTGTGGATACAGTACAATAGCCGTCATGATACCGTGCTATGATAATCTCCACAAATATCTTCTTAATACCTTTGAACTACTGCCATCGGTCACTAGAGGTCTAATTGGGTTTTATATTACAGTGCGCAAGCTGAGTCAGTATATTACAAACAATGTTCTGGATTCAATCTAGCAAGAGAAGCCGTTTTGGAGTTGGTCGATATATCTTCGGAATTTATAAAGGATCAACCCGGATCTGCCAGTAGTCACGGACACCTGTTAGAATATCTGTATCATTTCAGCTAATTGTATAAGTTGCTTTAAAAGTAATTTGTTTGATGAAAAGATGGAAGCTAGCTCGTAGGTAGGTTTATACAAATATCTTCAAGTAAATCGATAGTGGCGTTCAATTTCCTAGTCGTTGCCTCAGTCATCAATCTGCCTGGTCCAAAAATAAAAGGCTACCTGGTATCACGTTCAAATCTTCTTCCTTATTTCGTGCAACACCCCGCCTCAAAAGAAATCCAACTTCTAACTTGAATCATTCTCTGGTAAACTGAATTTCTTTCAAATCAACAAAAGACCTCATCCATATACGCCACCTCGTCGACGCCCTTCCCGTGCCTCACGGCCAAACTCTCCACCAACTTGAGTTTGCGAAGCAATCCTGTCGTAAGTCAACATCCTGGAAGACGCTCTTCCTTTAGATTCTTGTTCTTCTGTTCGTTTGAGTCATGTCAATTTCTTGTTAACAAAATGCGATTCTTTTGTGATCCAAACAGGCAGCTGATTCGTGGATTAGGCAGCCAACACTCACGTGCTTAACACTGCATCTCTAATCTTGTCGAAAATGGACCCTATGGCAAGCATCCTCACGGGTTTCCAGTCAGTTCCAGCCCCAATACCCGTCGATAATGGCCAAATCTTGGCTGCACTGGCAGGACAGCCTTCGACAATTTACCACGCAAAAATCAACGCTTCGCTTGTCATCCAAAGCCAATTCCTCCAAAACGTCCAACCCAGAATGGAAGATACGCTGGAAAACCGTATCTCTGATCAAGAGCGAGTCGACCGTTTCCATAGGAATGAGAAGCTGATCTACAACTTCTCTATTCTGGATAAGGTTATCACCGCGCTTGCTGAGCACCCTGATAAAGCCTGGCCCATGCGATTCTTCTTGACCGACATCTTGGCTATTCTCAATGCGGGTCCCTACAAGTCCATGCAGTTTTTCCTGCTTGCTCATCTAGCCTTTCGGTATGACCAAATCATCGAAATTTTCAATCAGACAGTTCATTTGGAACCAAGCGAGGAAGTGGAGGATTTCATCTTGCCATCCAGTCGGGACCCATCTGGCCGAAATCTTAATCTTATGGAGAGCATCTTCTTAGAGAAGTTAATGCTGGACTTTCACGCATGGGTTAGGTCTTCTGCTGTCACTTTTGAATGAAGTTCTGGGGTACTTGGCACTCCCGTAAGTAACACATTCAATAGATAATAACTACCGAGTGTGAGGTGTGAAAGCTTATTTAATTGAGACAAGATTTTCCATAGGCATGAAAACATAAAGGACTGAGATTTTCGGTCTAAAATGGGCGCTTCCGACCCCAAGCTTGGCGTAGGGTTTGTTGGTGCGGTAAAAGTTCCCACTTTCAGATTTATAACGGTGTTTAAGTTATGGTTTCTTTCTACTCGGCACTTCTGCAAAGCTCTTGCGTTCGTTAGCTATCGTCAGCTATGTTGCTCACGGCTATGATTCCCAACACCAAGAATAGATTTGGAGAGAGGAGTAGTGTTGGATTTTACGCCTAATAATCGTCGTCTCAATGACGACATAGACTACTACTTTCCCCATGAAAATTAAGCCGTTGCGGAACCCCTATTTTTCAATCTCGAAGATCAAGTATGGTAAATCTGAATGTGCTATTGAGAACTTTGCCTTTGAATTGCTGCGTTCTGTCATCGCCTACAATGAAACAATGCATTGGTGGACACTACATGAAACGCTCGCTCTTTGACAAATAGATTGTGTCGCACGTTTAAATTTCCACCTCATTCTGCTACTGGGCCATTTTTTACACAAGACTATCAAGCACCCTTTGGATAAAAGCCGTAAGTTTCCAAGAAGCGATTTTATGGGAGAGAAGTGAGGGTTATGTCGTTGATTGAAGACAAGGGGGGATTCTGGGGCTTGGAGGAGCTTTATATACATCAATAGTGTCTAAGGTAAAACAGACTCAATACTCGTGATATCTCAATTGACAGACGCCCCTGCTTTTAAAGTTGCGGTATAGTTCGCCGCTTTTCGAACTAAAAGAACCAGTTCCCATCGGAGGGAACTTGGTTTGTAGTGGATCCTGGAGTCCTCACTTTAAAAATCCCCAGAAATGCCTTCAGCTTCGTTTTGTTCGTCGTATACTCGCGTTTGAAATCTAGCAGGCCTTCAATGTTGACGGTTATTGAGTCCTGAGACTTGCCTTCGTTATTCCTGCTAAGTTTGGTAATTGAACTTTCTACATGGTAGTGTCCGTCAGGCGAGAGTAAATATGAAGAGTAAATGTCATGGTGAAGTATCCAGCAATGAAGCTCTGCTATTCTCAAGGGAACTCCAGAGCTGCAAGTAAACAGGTAGGCTAGCATGGCAAGTCCCGAGGTATGGTTAAAATCCTCTCGCTTTTTCGGTGTCCAAATTCTTGGAACCATCCCAATGACCTTCAAGTCTACTACCTCGAGACTTTGCCAATCCGCTAACACGTAAAGACTGCGGTGTACCTAAATTTCAATTAGCTAAATGCTCGGCAGGGATCCGCTGTGTGTTAAGTCTTACATTGCGCTGATTATCATCTATGCCTAGATGGATTTCCGCCAGAATAGGGCAGGCATCGCGAAGTTTGGCCAGATCCATGGCTGGTAAAGTGTTGAATTTGTGTGGATATGCGCTTTCATCTACCAACGTAAGTTTTCGCAGAGTGGAGCCGGTTGTGAGAATGGGCTTTATTCCAATCGCCCACATCCAAGATGTCTCCAGGCTCAAAGTCTCTAGATTTGTCATCAGAGAAAAACACCTGTCGTAGAGTCTCTTTGTTGCCACTTGCTTTTCAGCGGATAAAGTTACCTCACGGGGAATGCAGTCCCTGAGATGGAAGTGTCGAACGTTAGGAAACACAGTTTCGGGGATTTTCCTCATGAACGAGGCTCCCCCTGGTGAGAAAATCTGAAGGTTTTGAAGCGCGTGTAAGTTCAAAGGTATACATATATCGAGATTATCAGGGAGTTTGCGTGGCGATGTGCACAGTGTTGTGATTGGCAACGTGCTTCCTTCTGCACAAGGCACTCCCGAAAATATCCTTTTATCATTGTCCATATATACGCTGAGGGTTTGATCTTCTGAGTCTGTCTTCATAGTTTTGTAGTCTTCAGGTAATTTTCGACGCGCCAGAAGATCAAATTTGTTACACCCTTTGGAAAATATCCATAGGAAGTTAGGATACCATACTAGCCATCTTTGAACAGGGTTAAATCCTAGTTCACGTTCATGAAGTCTCCCAAGATAATATTCACCGTCATCCGCAACAAAGTAACTTCGAGGTTGATTATTCATAAGCTTCTTCAGCCAAAGGCTGGCTACTAATAGCGGATCGTAGACTTTCATATCATCGAGGTGCTTAATTGCTAAGAACAAGATGCTGACTAGTCGACAGCATCTTTCAATAAGTTGACCAATAGCAAGTACGGTGTCCATATTGACCATCTTTGGGAAAATCATGAAGCTGGTATGTTTAATTATATTCTCCTAGTCGAAATGTAAATATGATTTAATCGAAAACTGTTATCACGAAGCTCACCTTGAATATCTCAAACGCTGGGCTCAAGTCGTCCGAAAACCTCCTCAGCGTGCACCCATCAGCAAGATTCTCCAATTTCAGCACTCGGTAAGCGTAGGATCGTAATGCAATATCAAAATCCTTAGAGACTAATCTTAAGGAGCGTAGCCAGTTGAAGAAAGAAGATTCCGGTCCATCTCCACGCTTTCCCTCATATTTTTTCATCTCGTGGAACCAGATCTAGTTCACGAAAGTTACATTAGGTACCTAGGTAGCTAACGAAGCTTGCATTGAGGTTCAGAGATGGAAACAACTTACATCGTCAACAACAAGATATATTATATCATAATTTAATGATGATCTCAATGCTGTAGCATCTTCTAGAGTTTCGTTGTTTGCCGATGCAGAATCGATTTGCAAAGTCAAAAGTGATTTTGAAAGTCTATCAATATCCATTTTGACCTGAAAAAGAGACTGCTGCCCATCAATCTTAAGATTTAGCGTGATTCAATTTATATTTGAATTTCATCGACCGAGTACGGCAACCACTTTTTTTATAGTAGCTGCGAAGCAATTGTATGAAGGATGTAAATGACTAATATAGTGTAACAAAGAGCAGGTTATAAGCAGGAGAGATATGCTGGAAACTTCATTGTTAGTCTTACATCTCGATGTCTAGTTTTGGTTCTTTGGTGGACAAAGATCAATAAAAGAGCGATAACTTAGCGTATAGTGTGAGATCAAAGAAACACAATCAAAAATAGAAGATGCATATGCACCTCGAGCCCATTCCTTGAAAGCAATAACCTAACCCCTACTACTAATGGCTCAACTACGAGTCTAAAGTACGACAAGGCGAACTGCATACGCGATTGGCTAAAAGAGACAGAGAAGAGGAGGTAATCATCCAATTTCATAGACATTTCAGATCTCTTAAGCACCAAAACTTGCGTGCTTGGACACGATAGAGTTGCCATCCTTATAATCTCCAGGATAGCTGTCACTTGATGGAAGCATTTGAGTTACACAATGGATCTGCAGAGTTCGGAAATACAACCAAGACCGTTAGAATCAGTACACATTCTCGCATTCTAGCTGCCACAGAAAGCTCTTATCACTGCGGGCTTTTAGATATCTCAGAACTTGCAGTAGATGCCAAGCTTGTGACAGCGACAATCTGTTCTAGTGCGTAATCCAAGCACTCCTGCATGCCGAAAGCCGAATTAACAGTGATAGCATTGGTCAGCGGGCGGCATGGGTTATCCATCCAATTTTTATATTGAGCACGATAGTCAAAGTCGGGCCCTAGTGACGCAGCCGCATCAGGCACGGGGATGTTCACTCCTTTTCGCTGACTCCTCAGCGAGATCCTACTGCGTAGCCTTTCGTCTAACATATCTATGTCATCGACCTTGCATTCGACATATTTATAGTCATAGCTGTACCGCTTGGCGAGTGAGGCTCCTTCAGTAAGCGTCTCTTCGTAATTACAAGTGCTATCAATAATAACGGTCCGCCTTTGTTTCATCAGATCCTCCGCAAGCGTCCATTGAAGGTTGTATGTAAGTTTCGCCACCTCCTTGAAAGAGATTCCTAGGTTGTTTTCAAGAAAGAACGATTTGAGGAGGTCATGGTTAATAACTATTCCATTGAGCGATTGTCCCAGTAGATTTGCTAGCGTGCTTTTCCCAGAGCCGGGCGCGCCCGACATCTTTGTAAAGTTAGCGGCAGAGTTGAGTTCAGAGGTAGCACATACGTGCCTGAATGAATAACTGCCGTTGAACAGGCATAGTTTTGAGACCTGTTTGGAGTAGGAAGATCGAAAATGAACTTTAAGAGACTCGTTAGAGAAATGACGTGTCACACCGAGAAATGCCGTGAAATGATGTGGGTTGGCCAATGACCAGGAGACCGCTAGCAAGATCAAGTAGTGATGCGTGGTAGAAAGGGCGATATGCCATAACGAATGTATGCCTCTTATCAAACATCTTCAGGACTAGCCTGATCAATCAATCTTATGACGCGGCTCGCCCTTATTGTAAATAGAGAAGAGCTCGGATTGGAAGGTGTGAAATGAGTGTATATTCTGATACGCTCACTAAACGAATCCCCACAGTTCCTCATGTCAACCCCTCAATTGATGCTCATTATCATTTGCAGCGTTAATTTTGCAGTATATCTTCAGCAGCCTGATCATATATCTTGAAAATGACAACCGCTGAATCATTTCCTCAATTTCAATGACTCCTGGTCGGCTATCTTTTAAAAAGATGATATTTATTATGTTGATGTGGAAATTCGTGGCGAAAGAAAATAGAGCGCGACCTGCATTGGTGGAACAAAAGCCACAATGGAACACAAGAAATCTGGTAGTATGTTCTATCACTTTCACCAAGAAATAGAGTTCTGCACTTTCGCTCTCGTTATAATATTATTACCCCAATATATCTAAACCTTTGCTTCGGCTTTCTCGTCAAAGCCCGTTTGAACAACTTCAAGGCTATTAGTTCCCTCGCTATCCCCAACGCTTTCATCTCTCTCGCCATCGAAAAACCCGTCTCTTGAACCCATGTACTCCCATGACTTTGGTGTCTCTCCATATCCGTCAGGGTATGTTTGAGTTGGCCAAATTAAAACACTGGCGGCGTATAATACACCGCCTACCACAAATGTCAGAAGCCATCCCATTTTATACATGTTTTTGGCTGCTTGGCCAACTGCAGATGGAACGTATGTGCCAATGAGACCCGGGAGGCCAAAAGAAACTGCACCACACCAGGCAAAAACCCCTCGCCAATTTGTGCCATAGGTGTAGTAATAAATACCATCCTTATTACCATTGTAAAGAGAGGGAACATGGATATTTCCCTTCTTGGCGAAATAGTAATCGACCATAATGACCTGTAAGTTTGATTAGTATTGAGCTTCATTCAAAAGAGTAGATAGAACACATACGGAGCAAAGAGGCGCCATGAAGATACCATAGCTGCCCAGGAAAGACAAGAACGCCTGAGCCGAGGCAATCAGCTTCCACGGGACGAGGGCAAATCCGATGATGGCACACATGACTTGTCCACGTCTTATCGTAAAATATCTTGGGAAGAGCGCCGAGGTATCTGCCGCAAATGGAATACTGTTGGACGCAAGATTTGTACTGAGAGTAGCGAATAAGAAGAAAAAGGATACCAAAAAGATCGCGGTTCTGCCAGCTGGTGTCCAGTTGTGTGCCAAGACAGCATTGAGGAGATCCCAGATATTCCAGTATGCTTTTCCGTATGCACCTTGAATAGATGCAGTGGTCGCAAGACCCAAGAAAAATACTAGAGTCTTTGCAACAAACACTGCAATACCCTGGGACCAGCCTGCGTCTGAGACCTTCTTGCAGTACCGGGATAGATCAGGTTGGTTGACGAGCATAGGAGAGAGGGTTCCCATCACGGCATTAATTCCAGCCATGACCGACCATCCCAGAGGAACCCCTTTTGCCGGAGTAGCTAGTTTGTTGCCAATAGCAGAAATTCCGGCGCCATGAGCCATACACCAGCCAAAGAGGCCGAACACAACTACGGGCATGATGATTCCTTTGACCGTGTACAGAACGTGAATGTTTCGTGGATGCACAAACGTGAAGGGAAGTTCGATGAGCCAAAAGATGAAGAAGCAAACCAATTGCTTCGAAGTGACTGATGCTGAGACCGGGAGCGCATTGGCGAAGTTAGTCCAAGCGCTACCGAACATACAAGTGAAGCACGTTGCAAGCATATTGGCCCCGTAGAATGTCTGGATACCATCTGCAGAAGCATATTAGAATCAACACACAGCAGAAATAAATTAGAAAAGGTTTTTTGCAGCCGATTTTCAAAGGAGTGTGGCGAGATAAGTAACAGAAGGAAGATATTCCTGTACTTACAATACTATTTCAATAGTTAGTAAATTTTTGGTGGTAAATAATTATTTATGTTGAAATCTATCGAAGGGATTACTTACGATAGCACCGACAACTGCTCTCAGAAATACGAAGAAGTAAGAGCCAAACATTCCCATTACGGAACGACAGAGTACTGGACTAAGAGAGGAGTGGCCTGTTAGCAATTTCCTTGAGATGAAACTTATGTCGCAATATCATAATGAGCTAGGTAGGTGACTTTACTATCCAATGTGATATTGAGCACCAGGACGTGCCATGCCAACAACGACAAGTCCGGACAATAATGCACCAAGTACACAAGATATGAATGCTTGTTGCCAAGTCTGAAAATTAAGTCAGGGTCGTTAGTCAGGTACTTCCAATAGCGTAGGCCCTTAACTTGAAAATGAAGTGAGATTCTGAATTACTTACCAGACCAGTTGCGAGGAGAGATGCAGCTACATTCCAACTTGCTGTTACGTGTGTCAGATAGGCAGGCACTTTTCTTCTGATGAAAGCGGGGGAAATGGAGTAGATTGATTACATACATGTGCTGAAAGCAGTCGAGAACCAGTAAATCGGAAGATTATACCATGTCCAGTTCCGTTCCTCTGTGATCATACCGTCATGTCAGCTACTGAGTCTTTTTGTAGAGTCTGGCAACTAGAGCAGGGAAGTGGGGTTGACGTCTTGATGGTTGAAACAATGAAGAAGAGCAGTATCTTGTATTTTTTCTGTGCCACTTACCAGGGGCCGTAGGTTCTAAATCTTTATTACTCCATCTCACATCTCCAATGCTATTCTCCGGCGGCGTAGTACGAATAAATTCGAGGAAAGCCGACTTGGATTGGAACGGCCGAGAAATCTTCTGCGTGATGGGAACTTTCGCCATCTCGATGAACCCTACGTGCAAAATAAAAGAACTATTCTGCTTGCCGGTGAGATGATGATTTCAGAAGAAGATCACCGATATCGTTTAACAAAGTATGGATGTCCATCTTTCTTAAGGAAAGCATCAATCACACCAGTTTAAGTGCTTATAGGAGATGACAAACGTTCCCCGATGAACCCTTATCAGTGACAGAAATTCGATGCCTCCAGTTCAATCAGACCCTGTTTATTGTATAGAATTGCCCGGAGTGTTCTTGGCAACAGCATTGGCAATGCTGCTTGGCAGACAAATGCATACTAGTCGGTGCATCTTTTATTTGTTTCCTTATCGTTGGGAATTGCGGATGTCGGTATACCGATACACTAGCTATATGTGTGCTCGATCAGGCGCGCCCCTGTCGCTTACCAGCTGACGATAAGACATACGCAGGGATTAATCGGATCTTGGGTCCATGTGGTGGTAGATAAGCGGCCCTTCTACCTTATTCAGGCGGCACCACACCCGGTGAACTTTGTAAGAACAGCGGATCTTTCAGCCTGAGCGCAGCTAGAGAATAAAGTTTAAGCTTCTTATGCCTTTTGGGAACCTGCCCTGCTGATTAAATGCCCAACTATTGTTTGTTAACGATGTAACTAATGTCTAATTTGAAAAGTTCGACAACTTGTCTTGTGTAGCTTGTGTATATAGGATTCGGAACTGATCCCGAAAAGGACGCATGTTGTACTGTCTCTCGATTTTAGCTGGCGGCAGTCTTAGCCGAAAGGCCCAAATAAGTTGCCCGTGTCAACGATGGGCTCACTTGGCTCACATTCGGCGTACCGACAGCTCGGGGTTAACGACGGAAACAGAAAGATACCATGTGCAGTTCCCATGTGGGAATATGCGATGCTCATCTCAGACAGTGCTCAAAGCTTTCGTGCGGCTGCCGGCAACCTTCTCGCAGTCAATCTCTAGACACTACTATTTATAGCATTGTTTCCCCATAATCGTCGTCGCAGGGGGCTTGGGTGGTCAACTTATCGACAGAGTGCAGTAGGTTGGAGGATTATGCTAATTCCATTTCCGGACTTGAGAAGAGAGTTCTCTGAAGACTTCTCCGGAAAACGCTCCTATGACGCAGAGGAAGGATACAAAGAGTGGATATCTCAAGTTCTACTAAAATATCGACGCCTTTCTACGAGTAACTTTTTTCACCTAAAAACTCAAAATGATCTCTCAAACTACGCTGTTACCATAGGTGGATCTGGCCCCACCGTGTGCCACCTGACAAACCACTCTCCTTTCCTCAATCTCGCTCGACATGCTGCAATCCCCATCTCTGAAGCTAAAATAATTAGACACACAACTAAGATCAGTCATCGTGCTAATATTGGGGACCAGAGGGCAGATGTAGCAAATGTGTGGCCCAGAGCGAGGTTCAGGGGAAGCGAGCATGACACGTGATTAAACAAATGAACAATCCACCCCACCGCAAATTGTGTTCCAGCTGACAACAGCAGGAGTCATGACAAAAAGAAGAAGCTGATCTCAATGAGTTGATTTCTTTTTATCAAATGCACTAGATATTCAGCCTACGCATGTTTAGCAACCAGGATCACGACAACGCGCAGATCGCTTAGAGATAGATATCAAGACGTGGAGGCACAATCACTATATGCAAAGCCGTCAATGCCAGATATCAAACAGAAAGCATAGATTTGATTGTAAGAATGCAAGATGTGCCACTGAATACGCAATCGTCAATTAAGGCAGCAGAAACCCGTCGCTCTAAACTCCAACCCCACATCGCCATCGATTTCACAACCAGCCGAAAGACAAGCCCAGCCCATCTACCTTCCGCTACCAATCTCGACCCTCCTTTCCCACGCACTCGGTGCCTCCACTGGTGGTGGTGGACCTCCGTACATCTGCTGCGGAGGCGGCGAAGATGTTCCATTCTCATGCCCGTAGCCACCATAACCCTGCTGCTGACCCTCCTGGGTCCTCACATACCCACCACCATGATGTCCCTCGCTTGGATTCGGACCGGGCATTGGCTGTGCAAAACCCACGGCTGGCGTCTTAAACTCTTGTGCGGGACTCTGATATGGAGCTGGCTGCACACTATACATCGGTGCTCCGCCATAATTGCCCGAGTTCCCATATTCTTGTGGTTGTGTATCATTCTTGCGTTTCTTGGAGCGGATGAGGCAAAAGGCTAAGACCGCAATAACGAGAAGAAGTACGCCGCCTACTGCGATGCCTATTATAGCACCGATAGCAAGCCCAGTCTTCTTTTTTGACGCAGTAGGTGAGACATTGCTCGTTGCTGCGCTTCCAGAGCTCGAGCCCGTGCTACTTGCTCCCCCAGCAGAATCTGTACTCGCAGCCGCCCCAGTCTGGCTTACTAAAGACGTAATGGTCGTGACCCCACCTCCTTTTAGCGTGCTTGTGATAGTCTTTGTGCTCGTAGGTGCCGCCCCTCCCGTATTTCCAATTATTGTTGTCACCGCTTGGCCTCCAATCTGGCTTGCAATTGTCGCAATGAGGGAGGATGCGACGGCCTGTTCGGGATAGCCACATATGCCAGTGTAGCCCCTGATAGGCAGTATGCCGATTTGGCCAGGCTCACAGCAGAAAAATCGCGTTGCGCTGATCTTATACATATTCCATGTAGAATTGGCACATACGGGGAGGTTTTCGACGATGTTTACGCAATCGCCATCTGCGTGTGTCATTAGCGTCTGTAGTTGGAAGTTAATAAATAAAGAAATTTGATGGACGCACTTGTAGGGCAGCAGTAAGGCCAATCACCTCCTTTGCAAAATTGCCCATTTGGACAGCAAGTAGGGTTGACATATCCAGAGTACGTAGAGCATGCGACTGGTGCATCTGAAGGGCAATCTGCTCCAGGCAAGGCAAGAGCCCAGCCGCCTTGATATGAAGCTCGTTTCTGGGAGAAGTCCCGAGGGACGAGTTCAGCGAGTTCAATACATTTCACTGACGTTAGAAGGGACGCAAGAGCCAAAATGATCGGAGAAGAATGCATGTTGAATTAGATAGTTGTCAAATGATACACGGATTGAGAAAATAGGTGAATCGAGAACTGCGAAAGAGAAAGAGGTGCCACCAGTTCATAAGGAGATATCATCAAGCCCGTCCCAGGGCTGAGCCACAAGCCCGACTCCTTCACAAACAGCAAAACCACTTGGCATTGCTGCCTCCAGGATCGTTGCATTCCTGGCCAGGATATGGTTCTGGCAGAACAGCGACTCGTCCAATAGCATAAAATGAGTACTTCTGGAGAAGCATAACCCCTTGTCTGTGGCGTCAAGTCGGCTCCTCTACGACTGTCATTGAGATTAGGTTATGACCAGACAATTCTTGCAACCTCTAGTAGGGCGGCTGAGCTGCATTCAAAATCCGAAAGCAGCTGGGATGTGATTGGTTGGGCGCGGGTGGTGGCTGGAGAAATCCGAATGTGACGGATATTTCCATGTGGAACACAGCGAACAGAAGCTCAGATGTACCAAATTAGAATATGAGGTCTCTCTGAAACTCCAAGTGCCGTTTGCTTGAAGAACATGATTGGCGGGGCATTTTTGTGTCTCGTGTACCTACCGTTGCGAAAGACGTTCGACTCATACCTGCATGTCAACAATCAACATCAACTTTCCACAATTTCACTCACAAAGTTGAAAGACCTATATGAGGTGGCCGAATTTCTCATTAAGTGCTCTTGACGAGGGCCTCGTCTGGTAAATCCACCAAGGGACTACCCATCCATGATCTCAAATCATGAACAACTACAGCTGCAGCATCCCCATGCATCCCAACAGAAAGGAGAAGTGTGGTACGAAGAAGTCGCCCGACCCGTGGTGAGCCTCTCTTGGTCACAATACTACCCGCAGGGAAGATTGTGGCCCAAGATCCGAGAGCTCAAAAGCAAACGCAATTCCTTCCGTCCAAAAACAGCAAAGCGGGGGGTATTATAAAGAGTGGAGGATGATGTTACTCATGTTCATCGGAAGGCGGCCAACCTCTTTATGATGAAGTGAAATTTGTGTTGGTGCAAGCACGCGCAAATCCCAATGGTCCAATCTGATGTAGATGACAGTCGTCCTCGGAACAATTTGAACTCCGAGCTGGGTACCTGTCATGACACTAAGCAACTTTAGATGGTCTTGGGAGATTTGGAATTTCTATGATCATGTTAGTAACGTTACCCAGTGAGCGTATTGAATTCAACTTACCCGATCTCCACAATATCATCGACATGGTTGCAAAGAGCCACAAATAGGTCAAAGAAAAGTTTACCGCCACTCTCCATTTCTGTCTGCATGGTTCCGCTCCTCTTAAATGTCTTACGACACCTAATTATCAAGGCAAGGTAATGAGCGCGCAATCTCGAGTCCGTGTCCGGCGTGTTGTCATAGGCATACCGAGCACTGCGAAGAATAGTAGCGACCTCAATTCCGCTCTGCAGACCTTGCTTTCTAAGGGCAAGGCGCTTGAGCTCCTCAAGACCGTATTTCTCCGCCGAGCAGTATATGACAGTATCCTTCAAAAGGTGTTCTCCCACGCTGGAGATATAGCTTGTAGCCTCGACAGATCCGCGACCACCGGTATTTTCGGGGTTGGGTGAGCTCACTGCATCCTCGAGCTCCCAAGAGTTTCGGCGCTTGTTGTGCAACAAGCGTGGGTAATAGTCACCCTTCTGTAAAAAGAGTTAGTGTCAAGTCCGCACAAGCATTTCAGAGGTCAAATCAGGCAGACTTACGTATAGATATTCGAGCACACAGGAGAAGATTTCGGGTTCCTCGTCTGGAAGATCAATCCTCTTACTCTGAGCCTCAAGGAATTGGCCTCTACAAGCCGCCGCAAAGTACGGCGACGCGGCGAGGACATCCTCATGGGCCGCAAAGAGTCGTCCTTCCTTACCAACAGTGAAAGTCACAATTGGCGCAGTCAGGGTACTGTTCGCAGATCTGTCAGCATGCTTCAATTGTGTTTGCGACAAATAGGCAGCATACCTTCCCGGCTGAGGCGGGGAGCCCTGATTGCTGAACGACCTCTGCAATTTCGACAACTTCGCGGGATCCTTATAAACCTTCTTCAACTTCACAACCTTCTCCACGCGATCGTTCAGGACACGATCGTTCGTGTTGGATCTGAAAGAGCGCTTGAACATGGCTGTGGTGCGGGGTTTTTCTTGACGTTGAGACAGGTCTTATCGGGATGGCGGGGGTATAGATTGAACGAGTGACGAAATGAGTGTTGAGGAGAAAACTGACGCACAAAAGATTGACTGGGTCCTGGAAGAGATCTCAAGATATTCAAAGAAAGTCTAGAGATTCTTGTGTATTATTTGCGACCCGAATGGTGTGGTGAGGAGAGGAAGAGAAGAGAGGGAAGAAGCGCGAACTTGATAGACATAAGTAGCGCGCCTGGTTGCCTTGGCGAACACGCACGTGATGCGGAGAGCCCAATAGAGCCCGGCAGCTATGCCTGTTGTGGCTCGGCCGCTGAAAGCAGAGCATGCAGTTGAAGATATACGTGCTTGTAATTCGCTGTCTTATCCCGCAATCGTGACGCATCTCTGGATGCCTGTCAAAAAAGCGAGGCTGGAGCGGGCGGAGCATTTAGCGAATCAGGGGAAACTGGGACTTCATTGGTGACAACGAGAAAGAACAAAGTCACTGATAGGACTAAGAGAACGGCGCACGAGCTTATGGAAACACTTGGAAACAATCAACTGTTAGGTGACGAGCTCCATGAAGCTGCGTATGATGTCTTTGGGGAGTGTTGTTAGTGAGGCTAGCAGCAGGCAACAAAACAAAAATCACGCCTGGAGCTGAGTTGAAAAAGTAAGCGAAGATGAAAGTGGTATATTGCGCATTAAGGATCGTTTGTATCATAAGGTCGTAATTGCTCAGTCACGCATTCTCACATATGAGAAACCCCATACCCAAGCCCAAAATCAGGGGAGTTTTCCCACGAAGCCATGAAAGGTTTCCTACTTAAGTCAAACACTAGAGAGAACAGCGAGTCTGCCATCTCATCCTCGATACTCATGAGCCAGTCTCCGTACTCTCGTAAAAGCTCGAGATCCCGATAGCAATCATTGCACACAACCAAGCCGCATCCTGGACATTTCGCAGGCGAGCAATGAGTAACTATGTGAAAAGCGTTCTGATTACACCTTCCACACGTGTGCTCTCCAACAAGCCGCTCCCAGTTTCCCTCAATGTGCCAAGGTCCTTCAGCATACGCTGCCAATGAGGACGGAAATCGGATACTGAGCTTGACTCTGAGTAGTGCTTTCCAATGATTGATTCCTTGGCCTCTGCGATCGATCATACTGAAGAGTGGTGGGTTCAGATCGCGAGGACCCAGCATCTCTAATGCTTCCCGAATTTGTTCTCGTCGAACGCCAGCTTCTTCTAGTTCATATCGCCGCCGGTCCTCCTCCAACTCAGCCAGAAGGCTTTGCAGTCGAGCTTGGCGATCTTTTGCATCCTGCGTGACCTTGGTGGCAAACAACTTCCGGGCTTGCATCATCTTTTCGACGGCTTCAACAAATCCTGGTATCTCTGAGCCCGACGCCCTTGCTCTCGCGATCGCCTCATCGTCTTTTGCGTATTTCTCCATGTCCAGCTTCAGTTTGTGTACTTCCATCAGACACACGTGGATTAAAGCAAGATGCTCGTCCCGGAATTGCATCCATTTACGCAGACGAGCCACATGGCCGTCCTTCGCGGTCGCCTTCCATGCCATGGCCCTCTCACTCCTTCCGGCTGCATTCGATGACTGATGTTGCTCTGCTTTGTTGCTAGATTGGGCATGGTGTGCCCATTGAGCACTAGCCTCACGCTCCATCTCATCCCGTCTCTTTCTCCAAGCACAGGTCACTTCTTCTTCAACATCGTCTTCAACATCATCCTCGAATTTCCTCTTTGCCACCCTCACATAGTTCCGATCGTACTCTGCCCGTCTCGTCGCATCTCTCAGCGTTTCCCATGCGGTCGACAGCCGCTGGAAATCCGATGTTGCACTGACATCCTTATTCTTATCCGGATGAAAGCGCAAGGCTAGCCTCTTGTATGCCTCTCGAATCCTGGAAATGGTCGCTGATTGCGGCACCTGGAGCACGGAGTAGTAATCGTCGGTCACCACGGCGTTAGCCATGCCATCTGGCAGGTAGCAGGAGCGAGAGGAACAGCTTTTGAAGACATGGCTGTTGTGTGGTTTTGTTGAGCTGCACGAAGCTGGGCCTCGAAATTGTGCCGCGGTACAATCTATTTTCGGTCAATTTTCTGTGGTTCGATTGATTACTGAAGCGGGTCCACGATTCTTGGCATTTATCGCGTGACCAATCCCTCTCCCCTATTTCTCGGTAGTCTCACTTCGCACCCTCTAGGCCAAACCTCGTGGCGGCCGAGACGTGCGATATCGATCGAGAGTGCCTTCTCGTTTTTCGTTCTGGATTGTAGTATGTGATATACACAAGAGACTGTCCGCTTGTCTACGTCTACCAACACTCAACAAACAATCGCCACTCCCAACGATGTGCTCTTGGTCGTCACCTCCTTGATAACCACTTCCAAAGCCTTTGACTCCGTCCTGCTTCTCAGTTCCCTCTTTGCCCCTGCCATAAGTGCAAACTCTAGCTACTGCAGTGCGGGGCAGGGTCCTTCGCGACGCACATGTCATCCATCGGACCAAGCGCTTTAATGCAGCCACTTCCTAATTCTCAGTATTGAACATCTAGTGCGGGGTCTCGTACCTAATTCCTATCTCCACCAACATGATTCAGCAAGGGTCAGCCTACAGTAGCAATGGCGCAATTTCTCAATCGGGGAGAGCATGCATAGAGCTTTCGTTCCTCTCGCTGATCCCGAATTTCTCAACGTAGGGGTGCCAAATGTAACTCTCATTTCGAACATTCTAAACTTCTTATAAATATCCATTCTCTAACTTCTCCAACATCCTCCACATTCCCCAAAGTAGACCGCCAAGAAGCTTATGTCATCTGAAATCTCATCGAATGTTCAGATTGTCTAGGGTGTCTCCACATTCACGGTAAGGCTTAGTGGCTCCATATTTTCTATTTCCTGGAACTCTAAATGCTAGTCTCCGAGGCTAAGAGCTCAAGATCACTTCGAGTTTCACAAACACATAAATTATGGAGAGTCATGTCTCTGAAATTTTCTTATAGCGCCAAGGTATACTGATTCGAACCCTGCTTGTGACAGTTGTACTGACCCCTCCGCCCTCAAAATCCACCATGGCCCATGTATTCGAGATCCAAGTATGTCAGTGGCTTGACCCTAGCTCCCCGAACTGTCCACCTAACCCATCAGCCTATTGGCACTTCTCAGTACACTACATGCGAGCTCCCTGTATCGCCTAGACCTCTAAATATGTGGCCTCAAACTTGCACTGCCTCTACTTGAACATCAAATTTAGCGTATCTTCCTTGGTCTGCGGTGGGTACAAATCTATCGACGCATTTAGCATAGCTTCAAATTCACATAGCAACCGTCCCTGTTGCCGTTTAAACTCGGCGGCTTTCCATCCGTGGCATTTCATTTCTCGGTTGTTGTCTTCGTGTTCTTTGACGAAGACTCTCGGTAGCTTGCTGTGCCCCTGTTTTGAATCGGTTGAGAAGATTGTTTAATTACGGTGAAAGCTCTTTCTAATTAACACATGTGGAAACGGCCCGAGTTCAACGATTAACGGTCCTCAACTTTAAAGAGAACCGCCATTAAGCGTGTCGGAATAGCTTGTGGTTTTGTATCGAACTCTAAACATCGACTGTTACGCATGACCTGCATTACCCCACTCACTAGTTGCATACATCACATGGAAATTCTAGGTAAGCCAGAAAGACTCTAGAGTGATTTAATTCCAGATCTGCGCTCCTAGTAACCGTAATTGCTTTTCATGATTAATTTAAAATTGTTTACGTGGTCCTAATTTAATATTAAGAGAGTCAATTCTGGGGTGGTTTGAGCTGTGTAACATTGACGCGCTCATTGTCAAGTGTTTTTGGAGCCTCCAACTCGCCATATATCTCTTCATTAAAAGCTACATCTCGTTCCTAGTTCAGGTCGATGCTCATAATATTCTCCGACCTCACTTTTTCGCCAACTCAACCAACACAGGGAAGATGGGAGTTCCGAATCCCGTAACAGGATCCCACCCCTTCGTCGCATTAAATCCGTCCACTCCGCACCCGGCTGCGCTTCCCCCTGTGATATCCGTAAATCCTTTGTAACCCTTCTTGTACAACCACGGGTTCAAGAACCCAAGTGGCTTTTTCCCACACTCCAATAATGCATCGTTGACCAACGCCAATATTCCAGCGGTTAATGGAGTCGATGCGCTAGTACCTGAAATGACACCCTCGGTCCCATTCCATACGTAAGCAAAGTATTGGCCCTGCGCGGCGATATCTGGATATGCGCGCCCTTTCTTGTTGTATAGGCCGTCGTACAGTCCGTGCAAGTCTCGTACATACGAGGAAACGACGCCGTCCTGGTATGATGGGCGGGAGAAGTAGTTACTGAATCCTCCTCCGCTTGAGTAAATCTCTCGGTACACACCGTTAGCACCAAAGTACCCTGGGCGGAAAGCAACAACTTCGGGCTCAAACTGATGTGTTGCGCCAACAGTGGTGACATATGGGCAGCCAGCTGGGAACGATGGCATGAACATGGTAGTGTTTTTGCCGTCATTTGAAATGCATGTGTTGTTCACGCCGACACCTCTATCGCCGGATGCGAAGAGTAGAGACACGCCGCGAGCACCTAGCTGTGCCATTTGCTTGCAAACTCGCTCAGCGTATGCTTTGGGGATGGTCTGCTCATCATCGCCATATGATGTTGAAATAATCTGCGGGATGACGGAGTCTGGAAGAGCAAGCATGTAGTTGAGCCACACGAGGTAAGGCTCATTCGTGTTGTCAGGTGTATTGATATCAGGATTAAAAGGGGGCGAGCCTCCTGTGCTGTACGAGAAGACAGACACGGGATTTGAGATGCCGGTTATAGCCTGCACATCCAAATTTGCTTCACGCGATGTACCCTCTGCGGCTTGTGAAATATTGAGAGGCCCGTCTTGTACGGGGCCGTCAGCGATAGAGAATTGCTTGAATTTGTTAGCTGCAGCCTCTTGGCCTGGGCGATACTTTGACAGGAACTTGTAAGTGTCAGGACGAATGGGGATCTCGCCCAGGAAGTTGTTGAATGCTACTTTGTTTTTTCCAGAAGCAGATGGCACGTAACCTTTAGTTGAGTAGAGCGTTTCGAAGCATTGCGGAGTCACTGAGCTGATATTGCAGACTTTGCTGACAGATGCATTTGAGGGAGGTGTGTAGCCTGGTGAGATCCATGTTGGAGAAAGTAGGAACTCTGTCTTTTGTGCAGCGGTACGCATAAATGAGGTAGTTGGCTGAATGGCATCGATGTGAGAGTGGAGGTGGAGCGGGAGCGACCACTCTGAGGTTCGAACGAGCTGATCACCGTCTTCGTGCTCATAAACACTGTATGAGGTATCGAGCAGACGGTTGATAGCTGCTACTGGGAGGTAGACTGAGATCCAATCTTTTGAAGAGCTGTAGCTTAGATCCTCGATGCCATTCTGTCTCAGCCACTCGTGGACCAGCTCCGAAGTCTCATCAGTAGGCTTGACGAGCTTATTCACATCCTCATGTGACAAGTGCTGGCCGTAGCGTGAGTGGTCAGGATCAGACACTGCCTCTGTTAGAGAGCTTCACAGTTGGGAATTGGAACGGTATTCACCTTCGTACAAATGCTTCTCCAGTTCATCGAAATTGTTTTGCTTCAGCCCAATATTGAGATGAACAACAAAGTCATCCGCGGGCTTCCCCACATTCCGCCATTTTTGGGGAACAAAGTGAGTCTCCTTGACTGCATATGCAGTTCGAGCCTGGACAGGAGAGCCAGCTACTATTTGTGCAGCAGCAAAAACTGAGATGAGGGTCGCAAAGTTGAACATAATGGCAAGGTCAAAGGATGGCTTGTAAGCTCAGAACCCGACCTCCAAGTGGGGAGCAGCTTCGAGATAAGTAAATAAGATCTGGAGACAAACCACCGGGGTGCTTCGTACACCATCATCGTGCTGCATTGCGATGCACAATCCCGTTATCGTTACCCTAATTCGTTCTCTCATCCCATTTTTCCACTTGGCATTATATCGACTATCCACTGTACGGTACTGATGTCCAAGATCTCCATACTCCGCAGCTTTACGCCTTCCTGTACGGGCTGCCAAGCCGAGATTGTTCTCTTCTCGCAAGTAAGTTCGAAAGCTTGAAAGTGATGATAAGAGTTGATAGGCTAGGCTTGTCAGGTACAAGAGAAGCTTGAACTACGTACAAGCATTGTACGCCGGAGCTAGGATGAATGAGGATGGAGAAAGCCGGATTGGCGCCTTGGCTCCACGGTACCCCGCTGCTGCCAAGACGATTGAACAGATTGGCAGGAGGGGGAGGGATTCGTGATACCGGATCTACTTTGTGGCAAATCTTCTTGAATGGCGTGACATGGTCAGCAGGAAAACAGGTCGCGTTGGGAAGAACAACGAGTTGCAATCAACTTCTTTGTGAATGAAAGTGAGCAAGACCTATTTACAAGACCGATGAAAATACTTTATGTCCCATTTCGTACCCTCCAAGCCACCTTGCCAACCTTTTAGTTATCTGTTCCACTTCATAAAAGTCATAAATCATCAACAGGTCTCAGGAAATTTCTCGTCACCTCCATTTAATCACATCCATTTCATAACCCAATCACTAGCCCAGGCACCACAGCTTGTCGAGTTCATCAAACCCTTGACCTCAAGCACTTTGCTTGTGGAGTTATATGACCATCCGGTGGACAGTGGAGCGCCATTCAAGGTCACATTACTAACTGGAGAGGACACCCCCATGATGGTCACATTTGCGAGAGGATTGTTATCCTTATAGAGACCGCGAGCAGAGGCATAGAGAGCGGATTTAGTGAGTGAAAACTGTTAACATTGTTAGCAAAGCCAATAAAGTAAGTTTCTCAAGAAATAGACTTGCCTCGACAAACAGGGTAGCGTTTGGGATCAAAGACTCGCCATCATCGATATACAAGCTTCCGCTTGCAGTTCCTTCGAGACTGGTAGCTGCCAAAAGACCCCAGGGGTTAGAACGACAGTCTCTTGTGGTCATGCCTGGTTCTTGTGTCGGCAAGATGCTGCCACCTCGGATGTATACAGGAATATGACCAAGAGGAGCTTCAATGGTAATGTTCTGGCCAGCAGCCGCTACAATGGCAGTCTGATTGTACCAGTCGTACCACACTTCTCCCTTGCCAGCGCCAGGGAAGACTCCGTTGACAGTAGTGGCTCCTTGGATCAGGACTGGCGTGATCATAAGAGAACCGCCCAGAAGGAATTGGCGGTCTGCAGCGGCGAGAGTTGGATCATTTGGGAATTCCCAGGCCAAGGCTCTCATTACGGTGGAGCCGGTCGAGTGAGCTTGATGGTATAAGGTATACATGTACGGGAGGAGAAGATATCGGATGTGCATTGCGCTTTTAGTGGCCTCGGCGACAGAGGACCAGACGTAAGGCTCTTGTGAGATGGCCGACAGGACATTATGGTTTCGATAAAAGGTGAAGAAGGCAGAAAGTTGCATCCAGCGGTTGCAGAGCTCTTCGTCGGTATTACCATTGAAACCGCATGTGTCAACACCGAACATGGGGATACCAAACAAGGAGAAGGAGAGCGCTTGGGGAATCGAGAAGAACATATACATCCAAAGCGATGCGTTATCGCCTCCCCAGTGACCAGCCCATTTTCCAGTTCCGGCAAATGTTGAGCGACCAATGATAAATGGACGCTTGGTGGGCCAAATTCCAAGTAGTGCCTGATAAGTTGCGTTCAATATTTGGTGGCCAAACAGATTGTGAAAGTCGTATTCCTGCGTGCCTCCATGGTGGGTTGCATTAGGTGACACAGCATGGACATCAAGAGCACCTTGAACATTGTTGATCACGTACGGCGGGTATTCGATAGCGCGAACACCTGGAGTCGGGGTTGTTCGGATGTAAGAGATTGTGGTAGATGTAGGTGTTGCCGAAGAAGATGATGAAGCGAGGGTGCCAGTTGAAGAGGCTGGAAGATTTGACGTAGATTCTGCTGCTCTGGCTGAAGATGCAGAAGCTGCAGCACTTGAAGAAGCTGCCTGAACTGACGAGAATTCGGTTGCATTTGTGATGTTAAAACCTTCCGGATAACCGTAAACAATATTCCCAGGCTCCCCGGGAAGACTGAAAGGCGGGTGAACAGGATTGAGAGTCAGATTTCCACTTCCGCATGAGCCAACACAGAATGACGATACCTCGCTCATATCAATCCAGATGCCGTCAAAGCTGACGTTCTGGTACCACGTTTTCATCTCATTAACCCACCAATCAATAGCTCCGGTACCATTCAGAACAGCGCCAGCGAAGTCGGGAAAAACGGTATACCCGGGCCACACAGCGCCGATGTAGTCGCTCCCATCTGGGTTCATCATAAACGCCTCCATTTCGATTCCACGGCTATATGTCGCATAAGCATCACTAGCATTCTCTGGATTTGGGTCATAGATAGCGGAGTCTACAATAGGAACGTAATGCTGTCCATTTGCGTGTAACTGGGACAGAAATTTTGCTCCTTCGCCATAAGGGAAGGTGTTTTGATCATTTTCAAAATCGCGATACTGGTTCATGTAGTCTATGTCGGTCCTAGGATTTGTTAGCTTCATGCAGATTGGATAGGGGCATATTAATTACCAAATAGTCTCTAGTGGAATACCAAATCTCGCAAAGTTATCAACGACGTCTTGAAGCTGAGACCAATTGGCGTATCCCCAACGACATTGATGATATCCAAATGACCAATATTGCTGCATGGCCGGCAGGCCGACGGTGCTCAGCTGGTAAGACTTGGTGACTTTTTCTTGAGTTGGTCCGGCATAAAAGTACAAATCGATACTTCCTCCGAGAGTTCTCCAAGTGAGATTTGCTGGTCTCATTAGGACTTCCTGTCCGTGTGCATTTCGCAGAAATACACCATGAGAATACGAGACGTAATCAGCTGATGCATTGGTGGCGTTTGAAACGTAGGCAAGATTTCCAGTCGTTTCATTCATCTCATAGTATCGTGTATCGAGATAAAACGGATGGTCGCCATAGAGATTGTAATCGACTGGGTCTAAGACTGGTCAGCGAATGGTTGCTTTTGGGAGGGGTTAGGTGTCAATATACCGCCAGTATCAGCAGCCCAAAACGTGCGGGTGAAGTTATTGCCCATTCGCAGGCCGTGAATAACCTCACCCAGGCCATAAAGGTTGTAGTTCTCTGGCAGAGAAGTTGCGAACTCGATGAATTGGTTCTCATAGACTAGTTGGGTACCAGTTGAGTCAAAGATGACATCGCCCGTGGATTGTCTGATGACAGTAAACCCAAAAGTAGGATCGTTGCTCCATGTAAAAAGAAGATCATTGTCCAATGTAGTCATATTCGCGTCGGCATCGATACCTGGTCTCGGCACAAGTGCCGCAGGTAGGACGTACCAGGAACTATTAGACGAATCAATATGAGATGGGGTGATCTCGACATGTAAGCGGTCGTCGGATTGAAATTCAACCGTCAGATTCAGGGCCTCCACATCAGTGCCATAGACATTGCAAGCGGGACCAGCAAGCTTCAGGTTTGCAGTCAATCCGTATGCAGTTCGAATTACGTTTGAAGCGATGTATCCAGGGCAAACATCTTGCGCATTGACTGCTTCCGAATCGTAAATGTTGGGAAGCAGCGGAACCGAGTTATCCGCATCGGAAGGGACGGTGAAAATGGGGCGGAAACTTGTCGCTGTTGTAGATTGAGCATATACAGTTGTGTAGGTAGCGCAAACAGCGCTCAAAGCGAGAGCTGCTCTGCCAAACATCTTGTCCCGCAGCCAGAAAATCCGGTAGCTGGTGTAGAGAAAGACGAAAGTTGACGTCCAAAAGAAAAGACTTAGGACAAAGGGAGAAAGAAGAAACTCAACACAGAAAGTAAATATACAACATAGGGGACGAAGAAGTCCATTTTGTATGAACTTTGCTCGGTAAAAAAAACCCCAACGACCCCGCAGTTCGATACCTGCTTCTCAACCAACGCTGCATAAACTAGCAAGCTAGGAGAGCTTCGAGGAGCTCAACTCAGGTTCAAGCTGTGAAGTGGCGTGAGCTATTAGATGCTTAACAGCTCAGGGAGCGAAAAGGCCCGAGTCTAAAGCCCGCCAACAAGTTTCGACCTCAGATGGTGCGGTTGATCTTCTCCCAAAGAAGCTATTCGAAGCTTACCTTAGGACCCTGTACGCAGGTTACAGTATCCTGGTTGCAGCTACAACGCAAGCTTCGCTGAGGACGTCGCTCGAAAACACCTCGAATATCTTTGGCATCGGAGCTATCTCAGATCCAATGGTGTAGTTGCTGTGGTAGTTGGGCTTTAGATAGTGTCGGTGCCTGCTTCGTACCTGTCAGTTGTCTTGCTCATACACCATCTCAACCCCGCCCATGCAGCATTGGGGGAGATGATGTAATGTACCAGTGCCGCATGGTGGGAAGCGGGAGCCTGGAAACTGGGGAACGATGCACTTGCTGGCATAAACGGCCCGAAGACAGAAAGAGAAACTGGAGAAGCTGGAGATCGCGAGTGGGGTAACACGCTGAGGGTGATAAAGCAGCGAGAATTTGAGCGAGCAGGTGAGATTCTGACAGATAGGTAAAAGGAGCGAGGAATTGGGGAGGGGATATGTCCAGGAGGTGATTTGGTGAGTTGCGAAGGATGTCAATCAGAGAAGAACGCGAAGATGAGTCCCCGGTTTCGTAGTACTGTTATCACGTGACTCTTTATGACCCTCTAATCAGCGTAGCCTTCCTACCATTTAGGAGTTACTACAAGATTGCGTTTGAAAAGATTCATGTGAAAGGTCACGGTGCACTTGGGTATCTAGGAATAATTCCAGGACAAAAAGCAGGCTAGTGTTGGTCTCTCTTAGTCCAAGGCAATGTTATTGAGCTGAACCAACCTCCTGGCCACGCTTCTCCAATGCACTCCTTCACGTTGTCACGCCTGAACTGTCGAATATCGTCACAATCAAACTGTTGAACTTGCGATTACGATGAGTAGTCAGTGTGTGGTGCAGGCTGCGGTCGGTGAAGGTAGGCATGTGGGTAGTTCTGTGTGGGTTCCCAAGTGAGCTTAACAGGTAACTTTTAAGTGCACTGACGGGGCTTCATTTTGCTTATCAGGCTTGCGATAGGGAGGATTGCTGGCGAAGTCTTAAGAGTGCCGGGCTGAAGATGTTTTATAGGGCTTGGGAAGATGCCTGGATCATACGCTTAAATGACCTAAAACTTTATTCTGAGCTTCTATTCCACAAAAGTGTTTCGAAGTATGAAGGACAGTAAGGACGGTTTCTGGGGTCGAATCAAAATCAAAGTCAGTGGGATTGCAAAGATGCTATGATTCAAAGGAGTAGTTGACATAGATGTGGATCTCACTTTCACAAAGATTCTAGGGTCTCTTCAGGTAAACCGAATGGTTAATCCATCTTGTGTTGTTTCAGGCAGGGAAAGAGTCATATCTAGCATTGCAATAAATGAAGCAATGGGAACATTTTCTTCGGATCACCCGAGACGCAATTTGAACTGAGCTTGACAGGTAAAGCAGAAGACTGCTCAAGGACATCTGACGATTCACACGTGATTGTGCATGTGCCGGGTCGCTGCCGCCTGGAGAAAAAAGCAAGCATACCTGGTAAGGTATGCAGGCCGATCATTCATAAGGGGACCGAATCATAAGCATCACAACTGGTGATTTGCACATCGAGAAGGATGAAAGAAAGAACTTCAAACTCTTGTCGAATTTAAAAAGTAATTTAGATGATAAACTTTTAAGTTTAACATCTCCAGGAAGATGCTGTTTTTAGCATTCCGCCACTAAACCGTTCTTGGGCCTAGCTCCACACAGTCGGCCGCCAATGGCTCAGCAACGTGAATTTAGCAGTGTTCCAAGATTCGACCCTCCTCCTTCTTCTCTCCTTACACCTAAGGTGACCGACGAGCAATTACCCAGACACTCTCCAACAAATGCATATCGAAACAAACAGTTCCAAAGTATTTTCCTATTCAGTTCAGAACCAGATGCGCACCGCGAAGAACCACCAGAAACTGCATCGAAATTACCGTTCTCAAATCAGGGCCGACGCAGAGCGACGACGTGGCGCACCATGAGGTCCCCAGAACCCGCCATGAATACGGTTCGAGGATTCCATACTCCAGTCCCTGGATCAGGAGACGAAGACTCGGATTATGCACCATATACACCATCGCGAAGACACATAATTAACGATGTAGTAAGCGCCAATTCTAGCCCCATGTTACGCTCCTCGTCAGGTCTGGGAGGGATCAGCAAGCTGAAGCTACAACTGGACACGAACCTGGAGAGCGAATCTCGATCGAACTCCTTCGTCCGCGGTCGCGGCCAGCTGAAGAGTCAACCGCAGAGCAGCACGGGCACGAACACCTCCGACGGATACAGCGATGATGAAACATCCGACATCACCAGCTATGAAGTCGCCCTCGAGCACGATTTTGTGAGCGAAAGCGTGCGCGAGAAGCCCCTATTTGGCGCTATTGAGGGCGGGCTGGTCCAGGACACAATAAAGAGGAAGATCACTTCGGAAGATTTCGAGCCGCTGCGATGCCTTGGGAAGGGAACGTTTGGGACTGTTCTGCTCGTGAAGCAGCAGACAACGGGGCGTCTATACGCACAGAAACAGTTCAAGAAGGCTTCCTTGACCGTGCATAAACGCCTCGTGGAGCAGACGAAGACCGAGCGCAAGATTCTCGAAGATGTGAACAGGCACCCATTTGTTGTGAAGCTTTTTTACGCCTTCCAGGACCGCGAGAAATTATACTTGATCCTGGAATATGCTCAAGGCGGAGAGTTGTTCACTTACCTGAAGCAAGAACGGATGTTCTCCGAAGTTGTCGCTTCTTTCTACATGGCTGAGATGGTCCTTGCGCTGGAGCATCTCCACAGAAACCTGGGTGTCATCTACCGAGATTTGAAGCCTGAGAATTGCCTTCTGGACTCTGAAGGGCACCTGCTCCTCACTGACTTTGGACTCTCCAAAGTGGCCGTGGACGAGAATGATAGATGCAATAGCGTCCTTGGAACAGTCGAGTACATGGCGCCAGAAGTCATCCAGGGACAGAAATATGGCATGGCCGTTGATTGGTGGTCGTTTGGTGCACTTGGCTTTGACTTGATGACTGGATCTCCTCCATTCCAAGGTCAAAATCACGCAAAGATCCAAGAGAGAATTATCAAGCAGAAGTTGGCCCTGCCATACTTTCTTAGCGCTGACTCGAAGGACCTCCTAACTCGTCTACTGCGAAAGGAGCCTCAGAAGCGCCTGGGCGCTAATATGCCCAAGGATATGCTCGCAATCAAGAAGCATCGTTTTTTCCGAAAGATGGACTGGAAGAAACTTGCCGCCAGGGAACTCGAGGCGCCAATTCAACCGCTCATTACTGACCCTGAGTTGGCGGAGAACTTTGCAGCAGAGTTCACGGACTTAGCGCTTAGTCCTGTTTTGACTAGCTCGAAATCTCCCTGGGGTGACAAGGAGAGAAAGGAAGAGAATCCTTTCGGGGTTTTAGTTATGTTGCAAGCCAAAGCTTGTTGGATGGTAACGGATTTATTGGGATGACGGCTGAACTTACGACTTGATGCCTGTTTTTCTTTTTCGCTGTCTTGGGTACGGAAAATGGACTGGTACGGAAAACTTAGGGCTTGATTTCACAGACAGAGAGTACTGTATACACAAGATCGATATATCTGGCTCTAGATGATAGACGAGATATTGGTAATGGGCAAGAAAGCATTGGTCATGGTCTTGGCTGGGATAATGGAGAAGGCGTTCGGCATTGTAATTTACAGCTTGGTGGACTGCGCTTGCTCGAGAATTTGCGATAGAACTATAAATTACCCTCGTCATCTGTTTATTGCATTTTGATGTTGCCCATATGTTTACACACTGTGTAGCTGCTCTGATGATAAATGGAGCTTAATATCGATTCCATTGTTCTAGGCAACACAGCGCCTCTTACTCATTTCCGTTAATATCATCTGAGCCTCTGTTGAGAGCGCAGCGGATCTATTGATTCGCTCCCGAGCGAGATCCTCTGTTATATTTCTCAATATTTTAAGTAGGGCAACACTTTGCCAGCCCTGCTGACTGTTTGCAAACACTTCTTTGTGGTGACCCTAACTATTGACTGGACACTAACTGTTCATGATCGGCGTTGAGGGAAATATGCAGACTGGGCCGAGAACCAAACTAGGTTCTCTCAAAAACTGAGGCAAGGTCACATCTCCCTTTCCGGGTTAATGCTAGTTCGTATATTTTAAACAAAGCTCCTTGATTAAAGATGTAGGTAATGACAGTCTCAATTAAACACAAATTCCCAACATTGCATCACTCATTCCGACTTTCAAAAAGCCCAATCAACGGAGCCACGTTCGGTCATAAAGCTGGGTCATGAATTACCACATGCAGAGCGAAGACCGCATTCTCACTCCCCAAAAGATGCAGATCATCTCAAATTACCCTCAACCACCCTTGACTTTAGACACCGCGTCCACAGAACCTTCTTCCTTGATTGCAAACGTTTTCCCAGCCATATTGTCCTTGGTAACCGTGGGCTTGGGGATCATTTGGGTGGAATTCATCCCAGCCCGCCCAGAAGACACCGCACTTATCATTGATTAGATGAGCAAGAGCCCGTCGGTCTTCAGCCCCTGTTGAGTTGTCAGTACATGTCCTAAAATCATAACCATCTCTAGATCGTTTGTGGCTTCACTTAACCGCCAGGTTCCTGGGAGAACTCAATCCGGAACAGGGAGAGGAGAGAAGACAGAGAGAAAGAGACGAAATGAACTTACAACATCCCGTGCCAATGGCTACGAACTGTCCTGGAGGGAAAAGTGCAAATGACATGTTGCAAAAGTAGGACACAACGCAGCCTGAGATGGAGTAGAAGTCGAGGTTAGGCCGAACAAAATTGTGAGGGGGCACGCATCTAAGAGAGTGGAGGCTATCAGAGTGTATTCCCATCATATAGTGTAATTAGGACTGGAGTCAAACTTACTGCGCGTCGAGCATTCCATTTGCACGATTCGTATCATCGATGTTCATCATATAGCCTCCACAGCCGATTTTGTTGACAGAGTTCGGGACTTGTCGAGCCTTGACTTTCTTGCTGGCAGGGCCAACGAAGACATCACGAGCTTGGTGTCTTTCGAGCTCGCCTTTCTCCCAGGACTTGACGAGGGTGTGCGTCTCGGTTCCGTTCTCGTGGTACTCTACGGAGTACGTCCCATCGCGCTGGCCAAGGGGAATTTCGAACGCGCTGACACAGGCAGCCAGGAAGAGAACCGGTTTGAAGATATGCATCTTGAATAGCCGGTATGCTTGATGCTCAAGGGCGGCTTTTGGGTAATGAGAGATGTCTTTGTGAAGAGATGTGGAGCTTGGTGAGAAATTGGTTGCAGCGAGAGGGACAATGAATTATATAGGTTTTCTTCTCCAATTTCACTTAACCTCCCCTCATCAACCCTTCTTTATTACATAATGAAAGAAATAGCATCTACCGTACTAAAAAAACGCCATTTTCAAATGAGAAAGATGGCGGGTTGCTGTTGGGGTCCAAGCTGTTGGTCGTGTGCACACACTCGGCAAGAATTGTATACTTTCAGCGGTCAACCAATTGTTGGTGGTAGTAATTTGCAGCTTGTGAACTCCTACAGAACGCCAGACCAGATCATTGAAAGTCTTGATGTGCATCTCTAACTAAATGCAGCTCTCTTTTCCGTTCTCACAATTTTAAAACCATGACGTGCTCTTGAAAACATAACAGCGTTGGAGCAGCTGCTACTCAAACCAAACCGTGCAGTTTCTGTATATTTTGGCATAGTCTTTAACTGCGGAATTTCTTGTAATACACTCGCTAATCTCGGTACGGGACGGTGAGAGATGACAAAGGGGATGGAGTTAGGAATGTTAGAGGTGCAAGCGTGAAGCCGGCACCCAATCGCATCGAACGACAGAAATCCAGCTCAACTGCCGTGCTTGGTGCTGTAACACTGCAGTTACGATTTTCTTTGTGCAGCATGTCAAATAACCTCGAAGTTATAAAGGGTCATTCAGGAAACCAATAACAAGATCCCTTGCGCCGATATCCAACCAACACTGCCTCGGTACAGCAAGGACTAGCGAGTTTGGCGTAGGGTTGCCGCAAACAGACGCCACCTACAGACGTGTTATGTGTGAAAACCGTTTTCACGAGAGTACGGTCCATCTGAAGGAAAGTTGTTGAGTAGCTGGCAGTTAAAAATAAGGTAAAGGGATGAGTGCCGACTTTAGCTTCCCTATCTCCAGTGTAGATGCACCCCTTTTCTCAACGTTGCGCATCACGTGGGAAAGTGTCATTGATGATGTTCTTGGTCATTATAGGGTTATCGGTGATGCTTTCAACTGTGTGACAAGTAACCTGCCATCTTGTCACTGACAAGTTTCACTATCGAATTGTATAAGAACGGTAAGAGCACTGAATCATGCCTCGATTCCAAACTGTTAAGGCAAATTCGAGAAGGAGGAAGACGTAAATCAAACAATCAGAGCTCTCATTTCATCAGTAGCACCCTTTTGTGGCTTTTATTTGTTTTAATTGCTTAATATTTCAACGCGAATTTAAAAGCCGTTGAACGATCCTCAAAGTATTCTAGATCTGAAGCAGCCTTTGGGAACACCTGCCCTTGAACCAACCAACGCTATTTATGCCAAGTCGCAGAAACCATGCCTCTTCACTCCCACTGGTGTGATCCTTCATCGCATATCAAGATTCCTTGTTGCCTTCAGCTCAATATAGGAATCACATTAGGGCGCTGGCGAATCAAATTCAACATCGGAATGAATAGCTTCTTTTCCACCACCTCATCCTCTCGAGCTTCAGTTATGATCTTGACCCACTCCTTTAGCTCCTCCCAGCTTGCCCACTCCCATTTCTCACACTTTTCCGGCTCAAGAACTTCAGGTAGATCATCATTTTTCTCCCTAACGCACACCATGAACATTGTGATGTAGTGTTTATTGTCGGCTGGCATGTAGTCATTTGTGGCGGTCAGGAATTGAAGGTTGGTAACTTTGAGGCCTGTCTCCTCCAGCAGTTCACGCTCACCACACTCTTCGGGTGTTTCGCCAAACTCAAGATGACCGCCAGGAAGTGCATAAGTTCCAGAACCGTGGGAGTTGAGGCGCTTGCCGACCAGGAAGCGGGGATTCTGGGCAGGCTCCGATGACGATTCGAGGACGAAAACTCCAACGCCAACACGAACTTTGGGTGCTTCGGCTGACATGATAGGGTTTATTTACTAGTCGAGTATTTCAAGTTGACTGCAATTGATGGTGAAGCTGCCAAAGGTTTGTTGAAGAAAGGCTGCGGAAAAGTGTGAGGAAGGAATGGAAAGTTGGGCAAGATGACTGATATTTAAGCGAGTTCCAAACCAGCCAAGACCGCGTAGTGAATTCCTGCATGCCACGAGGCCGGGAAACTTTGAGTCAAGGCAGATTTTGAATCCGTGGATCATTTGGTTTTCTACTAGAATCAAGGGTCAGAGGTGAATCAAAAAGCACACTAATCACCCATAAAGGCACGCAGGCACGTGATGTGACAAGGGTACGGTAGGTAAAGTTCTCTTAGGGAAGGAATGGTTGCTGCTTAGGAGATCAGCAATTACGAAGAAAAGGTTAAAATTTACAGCATTCTGTTATCTGTTATCAGTTTTGTGATTGATGCCCGATGAAAAATTCGAAACACAGCCTCAGCGATGAGAAGATCCTTCGTGCGGAAGAAGGGACAAATTCGGCGGGAATGTCATCTCTTGAACTAGTTTTACATCACTATTTTTACTTTACTATTTGAGTTCTCAATAACAAATGGGCTTATGTGGTATCTTTTCATGCAAAAGATTTGTTCTATCTGCTTTTCATACGAATGAAAGTAGTGGCAGCCAACTGTGCCTGTCACCTGGGAATGGTCGTAAAAGGCCACGGTGCCTTGGGAAGATATATTACTACCACAGTTGGACAACGATCATCCGAAACCCGTTTCTGGCATCATACGGCACTGATTTGATGATTATTGCCCAAAAATTTGAAACGGAAGTGGTCAATATAGCCGCGTCTGACTGTGGCTCGGGGGACAAGGTCAGTCTATGAGAAATTCCATTTCGGAAATTTATAAATGATCAAATGTTTACATATCATTAAAATTTACAACTTATTATGCTTTGGGTCTTGGAAGTTGAACTACAGAGCAGAAAGAAAGGCACAGCGTGCGTTGGAGGAGGTCAGGGGTTGAGGTTGAGTTTCGCTTGGGCGTTCCCTGGTCCATTCCAGGGGCTGCGGTTAGCGTGTTCTGAAATCCGGGACTCCGAGAACGCGTCTCGCAGCGTGCGAGACCATCCCATAAGGTGACCACTAATTCGACCTAGACCTATCAAACAGTCCGACTTGCATTTTGCCGGAAGACACTCTGTATCGCTTTGTACCACCACGATCTCCATATGCTAGTCTGAATAATTGCACTTCAGATGGAGGACTACAGAGCGTAAGATTTCGACGCGTCGCTAGACCTTTCACAGAAGCAAAGCTGAAATCACTAGGATTCTCTACAAGAGAGCATCGACCAACCTTCCAGATTGGACGAAAGGACCAAATGACTTTTATGTTGCCATTTTACCGTATATGTGTCATGTACGGAGTTGCACGTGGAAGGATTTCCACTGGTTAAAAGTTAACGGCGTACGTATTCACCAATCGCAATTTTCGAAGCTCAAAAACTGACTGAATATCAGAAAAACACCATCTCCCAAGTGAAGAAGTTTTATAAGAAGAACTTTTATAGCACGATTTTGCTAAAAGACGGCACCAATACACCTTCCGATGGTGTCGAAATCCGGTCTCTAGACCATTTCATGAGCGATCTAGTTGTTTTTTGGACCGTTCTTGATTATGCAAGGCCGGTCTTACAACATGTCTCCGGCGGGAGACATAACGTTCCCACGGCTTTTCAAGAACCAGCTCTCAAAAGGAAGATCTCAGGTTCTGAGTCGAACTTCGGCTCTGATTTAAATCCGAACTCATTAATCAAAGTTTGTTAACGCGCATCTCCATCAGAAGCAAGCTGACCAATTTAGCGAGCAAGAGTTACATATCCTGAGCTCGGCACCGCTGCCTTGAATCAAGAATTGATCGCAGTGCAGGACCAATATCCCACTTCCTCGTTCAAAGTCCACGAAAGCTTTGGAGCCCGGTCTGTTCAGTGTTCTCATTGCTCGGATTTCAGTCTGCCGGCTCCAATGTCGAGCAAACGTGAATTGATAAGACAAAATATGCAGCAGCACTTGAATACGAGTGCCCATCGTGCTCGAGCCCTCACACGTTTTGTAGCTCCTGAGAAATACAGCAGCGCTCCCTCGCATTACCAATCAGCATCTACCTCAAATTGGTTGTCTGTTGAGCGCAAAGGACGTTTGCTCGGAACTCTCTGGCAAGCTCATCCTCTGTCAGACCTTGATATCGCACCTCTCAACAACTGGCCACACTTGAAATGCAATACCTGCAACGCTCACATTCTCCAACTCAAAGACTCCCCAGAAATGACCGCACACGCAATTCATTATGCTAGACAACACCTGGTTGATGGCAGATGCGCAATTATTCGGAATCCACCTAAGCTGGTCTCTGCCGTCCAACCAATGCCAGCAGTAAAAGAATATCGGCCGGATGGGCACGTTCGCCGGCAGCTTTTGAACAAACTTGGCGAGATATACCCTGAATCAAAGCTTCATATCAGAGGACCAGCTATGTATCCTGGGCTAAGATGCATACCGTGCGACAAGGAGATTATAAAGCTTTCAGACTCCCCATACTTGACTGAGCTAGCAATCGGCATGATGAGAAATCACCTGGAATCTGAGTGCATCAACACGCTTAAGTTTCAGGATGGGAAACCGTTCTCCGACCATATCAAACCACACCTTATGAAGATTATACAAGAATTATACCCTCTTGCAAAGATTGATATTGAGTATCTGTCATGGCGCCTCCCTTTCAGTCTTCTCTTGAAGTGCAAGAGCTGTAACATATCACTTGATGAAATGACAAAAAGGACATACACAACATCTTTGAGTATGCATAGTATCAAAGTGCATATAACATCGGGGAAGTGTTCCTATACTCGAAACTTGAGTCGATTAAAGTCTCCAGTAAGTCGGCCGTTCACCTTTGATATAATATGGCTCATCTAACCCTTTCAGACTGAAGAGCAGCATTCATTCTCCGAGAAATCGCTAAAGCCAGGACTCAACCCAGATATCAGCGCAAGTCAGCAAGAGTACAAGGCGAAGAAGCTGGAGGCAAAGATGCAGAGGGCAGAGTCTATCCTTGCAAAGCTAGTACTCACTTGCAATTCATCTACTCTATACGTTCGAGCGACAGGCACTACGCCAGATATTTGCTGCCAGCTGTGTCCAAAGTTTGCACGTCGGACATCAAGTACTGTGAAAACCGTGTTGCACTGCGAAATGCTCGCTCTTCACTTAAATAGTACCGAACACAGGATGGCTATTGAGAGAGCTCCTCCGGATTCTCCTTTTCGTTCTCTCGCTCCTGTATCTACAAAGAAAGAAGGAAGTATACCAGCCAGCCAGAACCATTGGCAGAAGATTTGGAAGGAGGCAGAGATGCAAGATGTTCCAAAGAAGGAATCAGTGTCAATCAATGAGAATCAGAAAGATGATTCAATGAAAGGTGTCGACAAGATACCAACTGTATCGACACCTCCCAGCAGGACGAAGCAATCACCGAAGGCTCTGCTACGAAATTCGCGTTTGCAGTCACAGCAAACAAGATTAACCACCCTAAAAATTCTGGGAGATCTACGCGCTACTCACCCAAGCCATACATTGCACCGGGACTACACCTCCTCAACTCCCTTGATCGCCTGTTCGCTCTGCGGCCCGCTCAACACCGCGAATCGCGAACTACTTGTCCTGCATCTATCATCAGCGCAGCACAGTCTAGCTGAACGCACCACGCGAGAAGCCGCACAGGTGGCAAACCCCGAAGCAAAATCCACCCTTCGTCCCGCGTCACATTCAAATCCAGACCCTTCTTCTCCTTCAACGGGACTTGGAGGTATCACTAAAGAAACGAACAAGCGAGTCCCAAGTTCCGACACAACATCTGCATCTGCAATTCAGACACCACCAGAGCCAGCACGCTCCCCCAAGCAGCGTCTCCAACACAATCGTGATCGCGCCGCATCAAGCCTCGATGCTCTTCGTGCCACACAGCCAGACCACAGGTTCTACATAGCCGGTGTTCGCACGACCGCCATCCGATGCTCAAGATGCCGCTCATTCGAGCTGTCCTACGACACTAATGCCGAAGACGAAAAAGCCATATCCGATGCGGTACAGCAGGAACGCTTGCAGGCTCATCTTGCAAGCGCTGAGCATGTTGCATCCTTTCCTCGGCGCGTGACCCGTGCGAGGAGGTTATTGGCTTCTTCTCCTACCACACACACTTAGTTTAGACTTACATGGAACGTACTTCATAGAGAAAGGCCGCGTGCGCAAATAGAGCTGCCTAAATTGTAAGAGGATGGAATCGATACCCATGTATTTTAATGTACTGCTATTTGACGAGCTTACAGTATTTCGAAAAGCTACGAGCTCTCCTGAACATGCTACTTCGTTCTGAATTTTCGTCTTGATGGTGAAATATGTCCACACGCACTGATTCTTCAAGCTCACCAAGCACACTCAATCGATCCGTGAGGGAAACATATCTATTCCATAATACACTAAGGCTGCTCGCTGACCACTAAACATCGTTGGGTATTCGATACTCCGTATCCCAATTCGAAACTCCTAATTCTCCTCTCATGCAGGCGCTAACTCACCGGAAACCTGGTAACTTTCCCCTCCTTCGTAAGACTCGCTTTCTCTTCTCTCCAGCGTTTCTAACTCCGAACCCATTTATAAAACATTTGCCTTTCTCCCAAACACCTCTCCTATGGTTTGCCCCAATATTACTTCGGCAAGTAGTAAGTTCAACCTCCTTCTCAATCAATTATTTTACCCCTAAATTCTTGATCCGATCACTCCACACTTTGTTTCGGCTTCGTAACAGATCTAGATCCCGATATCGCGTCTGGCTTCTCAGTCGCCTGGCTGGAACGAGTGCTTTCAAGTTGAACATTCTCGACACCGCGGTTAATCGGCAAGGCCAATTTCTCTTCTGGGTGGCTGGCAGGATTGTCTACGATCGTCCTCGTTAATCTCGGGCGTGGGCATGGCTCCCGGCCTCTAGATACGGCCCTTGGACGCAAAGTTTTAGGTGTTAAAGCACCTGTTGATATAGCACTTTGAATCATACTCTCTGCCATCTCGTCGATGTCCTCGAGTGTTTGCTGCAGAGTCGCATTCTTTGCCTTCCCTTTGCCATTCGCCAAAGGAGGTAGCCCAAGTTCTCCTGGCCGCACAATGCCTCGCTCCATCGCCGTCCGTATCATGAACTCACCCCTCTCACCCGCACCATCAAATATACCTCCATAATCAGCATCATGGGGATGCTCGTCTGTTATCGTAGCTACACCTTGACTTTTGCGCTCGCCTCCATTAGCAGCTTTAGACCTTGCTCCAACCCCTCGTAGTCCTCTCGCCTTGTCCATGAGCCTTTTAAAGGTGTTTTTCTTCCTATGCGTGTTTTGTACCTGGAACATTGTGTCTGAAGAAGGTGCAACGTCAACACGCTTAGTGTTAGTACCAAGATTTGAAATCGTGCCCATTGCCTGCGACTCGGCAAGTGTTTCGCCATCCACATCCTCTGGATCTGCATCTTTTGACGATTGGGTGTCTTCGGTGACTTCAAGCTTAGGTCCGCTATCATGGTTCTGGCTGGTGCTAGACGGATTGAACATCTCTTGTTGGGGCAGATATGGTGGGGGACGTGGATTGACGGAAGCGAGCCGTCGTCGGTTTGCGATCGAGGGGGAATATATTGTGTTGTAAGTCCATATGAGGTGTGTGAATGATGGGATATTATGGGTTAAGAATGAATACCTAGAGTATGTATGACTGACGTGAGAATAGAGGCATATTCATAGCGAAAACGCTTGAAATAAAAAAGCTCAAAATAGGGCAATTAGATGAAGGTGAGTTTTTCTTGATTTGGCAGGCACTTTGCTCTGACGATATGAGGGAGGAGCAACTGGAGTCAAAATTTTGTGAATAGCTACATTGAATTATATGGAATTGTCTTTGATTTCAATAGGTGCCAGAAATTCGCAAGTTTGAACGTGAAAGATGTCCGAAGGTAGGGAATAGATCCGGACATTTTTCTTTGAGTACAATTTCCTGACTCAATCCCCTCGGTGAGCTTCTCGGTAGACATTTCTTCGTCAATTGAAAATGCACGAGGAGACCAAGTGTTATAGAAGAAGTGTAAATTTTCGACAGAAATCCGAGCATGTAAGCTTAATCAAATTGCTCTTGGTCACTGGCTCTGATCAACACCTCTGACTTCTTAGCAGCACAGCAGAAACACGAATACGAGTTAGTAATCTGTGATCTGCAACTGATCTGATAAACGATCCTGGACGCGCTACTTAATAGTTAGTATGCACTCCCTGGTACCTGGACTAACGCCCACACTAAGGCGGCCGTGACGTTGGCCTGATGAGAACGTGTCATTGACTTTGTCTTTACCACTGCACGTAGTGAATTAATCTAAGAACGATAACTGATGAGGAAACATTGCCATCCTCGCGATAGGGCTTAGAACTATGCGGAGGAAATGCTCCTCATGCGCCTCTGACGGAAAGCGTCGCGCGGGGAGAAGCAGGATGTAAAATGTATAGGTCATCACAATATCGAGGTGGTTATGAAGAGGCATATAAGCAACCATGCGGTCCCAAAGATTTAGTATATCAGAATCAAGTTCTTAATTACGACACGATTTCAAGCAGCATCATGTCTTCAGCTGATGAACAGTACGAGCCGCAAAGCGACCAGGTCTCTGGTAATGCACCAGTTGGAGACAACGACTATGTTTCCCGTACCGGCCAGAGCGAGATTCCAGTTCAGTCAGACAACGCTCCAGTTGAGGATCCCATCGACGGTGCTACGGCCGACAGTGATGAGCAACTTGGTACGAATTTGGCAGTCCCCCATTTTCGAAAATTATTTAGTTAATATATTACATATAGCTCGGGATGACAATGAAGCCATAGACCAATCCAACGTTTTAGAGGAGCGTACGCGAGGCGCAAAGCCCAGCGGAGGATATGCAGAGCCAGGCGATGAGGAGGGCTTGCCAACAGAAGATGGAACGAGCGCAGGTGCTCAGTAGAGCGTGTATTATATCGTTTTTGTTGGTTCGTGTTGAGGGATCTATTAGCCACAATATGACTTATGTTCCATTTCTCGCATGTGCGACTTTACTTGTTTAGGACTTGAAAGCCCTTGGCGTCTTATGCTGGGACTCTGACTGATTCTCGGATCTCTGCTTCGTACCGTTTCGGCACTAAGCCTTCCGCCTGATCAATAGCTCCCTCCATGTCGTCCTTGTTAAACAGGAAAAGCCCTTGTATCGCTGCGGTACTTGTTTGTAATCTTCCTCCAAGCAACTCGAGATCTTCTAGCCTGCGTAAAAAGCGCTCTTTGCATCTGCCGTTCTTGTCAAGTTCTCCGTAAAATCGATCCCACATTTCTGCTGCTTGGTATCTCGTAGCTTCTCCTATTCGTACAGTCATGTCGACTCGCCCCGGTCTAATCAGAGCCTCATCCATTCGATCAACATGATTAGTCGTCAGAAATGCCACTCGTTCTTCACCAGCAGCCACACCATCAAGAGCGTTTAAAAGACCTGAGAAGGTAACTGTGGCTCCCGAGTAACCGTCGGCGTCTACTTGTCTCCTATTGTTAAATGCTGCATCTGCGTCTTCTAGCAGTAAGATCGTCCTGGCAGGTAGTTTTGTTATGAGGTGTGCTAATTTATCGTCTGTCATTCCTCGCTCGCTGAGATTGACGATAGCAATGCTGAAATTCAGTTCACCAGCAAGAGCTTGGATGAAAGAGCTCTTCCCGCTTCCTGGCGGACCGTATAGCAAGTATCCTCTCCGGTATGGAATTCCCCGATCCGTGTACCAGCTGTGTTTTCCAAGGAACTCTCTCACATCCTCGACGATCCGCTCCTTTATGCCCTTATCTAGAATCACCGAGTCCAATGGTCTCTTTCTACGAGCACCACCAAATTGTTCCCAACCCATTGCTTGTACGGTATACATCACTGTCTTCCCTTCCTCGGCAGTAAGGGCCATTTGGTGTGCCTCAGTGAAAATGTTCTCAAAAATGTTGCGATGCGCGTATAGGGTCGTCAATGTCAGCGTCTCGTGTGGTTCTGTCCCCATCATGCTCCCATTCGACTGCTTCTCCCTGTTCACTTGTATGTAGGCATTTTGATACTTGATAAAATAGGTTCCAAAGCCAGGCTGCATTTTGAACTTGGCGTAGATGGGTCGTCCTTGATCTGATTTGGTGGCTGATATGGAGGTTGTTTTCATTGCCAGGTAATTGATCCGAGTCATTTTTCTCTCCACAAAGCCCTGGGAGTTCCTGGGTTTGGCCAGCCAGGTGAGCATCCATTTGTAAGAGTCATCTTGTTTCGATAGCTCGACATGGACAAGAAGTCTGCGCTTGACGAGGGATGCGCCTTGGATTGTGACTCGTCGGGCGAGAGCTGCTGCCGCACCTAATCCCGCGATTCCAAGACCTCCAGCAAATACCGGATTGTCGAAGAGAGTTTCGAGGGGAAGGAAGGACTTCGATGTCGATGTCGTTGATTGTGCCATTGTCCTGGCATTGACATGGACTTTGGTCGAAGCCAGAATTTGGGAAATCTTTCTCGGAATACATCCGCACTCGACTACGGCGAAGAATAAAGCGCTAAGGTGCCGGCGGGTTACCGTACCAAACACGAAATGTGCACGATATCACGAACTTCTTGTTTGTATCTAGCCTCATTCCCGTAACTATCCCATTTTCTTGACAATTTGTCATGCCACACTCCTTGCTTACCCAGCCTTTATTTCATGGCTTTGCCTTTTGCCAATTATCATTTGCTCAATGCCCATGGAGGCTACTGGTCCACGGGAATATAGCACCCTCTCCGCGCACTATCTACCAGGCTTCAATCGGGCGCTGCTGAAGTCTGAGCAAGGCTCCAGGCTCTCTTTCCGTGTCACGTCTCAGTTTTCCCCCCGGTCGGTGAAAGTATCCAGTGATATTTCACCGCGCCTCCGGGCGCCATAGCCTCATGCCAGAATCTCCAAGGCACAGCCCCCGCCAGAGTCCTGCACCAGGTGGTAGCCTCTCTATTCGCTGGACTTGCCCCAGGACTGGCGGCTCACGCCAACCGCTATGATGGGAAAGCCTCAGACTCTTGGCTTGTCTCCATCCCAAGGCTGAAGAGCCCGGCAGTGAAAGCTTCTCTCTTGGGAGACTGCACTGAAGACATTGGAGGTTCGACGCTCTAAGCTCGACTATGCTCGATGAGCAGCTGGATAGGTAGATTCGATTTGTTATGTTTCATTTCTCAAAGGGCTCCGATGTGTTTTATATGTTTTGAAACGGTCTGCCTTGATCCTCATGCAGCCACCGACCAACGTGGCTTCAGAACGCCGAACGATATCCACTATCTTCTTTTTCGGCGCTGTTAGCCTATGCCGATAGGCTGTGTCACTGCACCCCCTCACGTGCAAGCAGCTCTGAGGTCGTCTTATCTTCCTCTAGGACTCTGCCTCATCTCGGTCAAAACGTTGACTATCGCTTTTGCTTTCTAATGACCTTTTTGTTTGCTGCTAGCTATCTTCAACTTCAAGTTCATTTCTTCATACCTCCGTAACATCTATCATCTTGTTGTTTAGCGTTATACAATCCTTCAGCGTTTCGAGGCAAGGCTCCAGGTCTACCCTGCACGGTACCAGCAACCACCTTACTTTTGAGCAGAAAATACCGAAGCCGCCAGGATGCCAACGGCTGCATGGGCCGGCTTCGTGCACTCATGGCATACATTGGGGATCGTCTTGAAATGGATGTGTATCACGGTTATCGGTATTCCATTCGCCATACTCACGTGCATTCTGATAGGCCTATGTGCAATAGCCTTTGCACTTTTATGTCTCCTCGTCATATTTATAGCCTGCGTGGTGGTGTATTTGATTTTGAAGTCTATTTGGTGTCTGGTCACCCGCTGGCCTTATTGGATTTCTCAGTTCAGAATATGGAGGGCCGAGAGAGCACTATTAAGGGGCCTCCCCCCTCCCGTCACCTCCGCAACAGACTTCCCCATGGCACAATGGACTGGACCTAAGGCTGGAACACAAAGGCCCCTCCAAGCGGTACCTGTGGGCTACTTGGGTGCTAATACCTTGCCTCGAGCACCAGCTCGATTACATATCGCAGCGCAATTTGCATCGTCAGATCCAGCAGGTCCATTGTCAGACCTTCCGGGCATGTTGGAATGTCAAATATGCATGGAAGAAAAGTTTCAGTCGATGTTTCCTTCTCGGCCACCGACGGACGGTTGTGATCATGGGAGAGCAGATTGCTGCAGCGCATGTTTGTCTCAAGCTATTGTCACAGCTTTTGAAGGCAACATGTGGGATGATATCAGATGCCCAATGTGCAACATTCAGCTAGAACACAAAGATGTCGCAGAATTTGCTCCCCCGGATGTATTCGAAAGGTGGGCATATTCATCTTTTTTGATAATTCGATTTGCTGACCTCATGCAGGTATGATGTTCTCACCACACGACGAGCTCTCGAGCAATCACTACCAAACTTTCGCTGGTGCCTCGGTCCTAACTGCAGCTTCGGCCAAGAGCACCCAGACGATCCCAAAGAAAATCCAATCGTTGTATGCTCGTCATGCGGTTTTGTCCAATGCTCACACCATAATACACCATGGCACGCAGGCCGAAACTGCGAAGAATATGATGCTTCCTTGCTCAATAACACAACAAGTGCGGAGAAGAAGAGCGAGAAGATCATCAAGAAGATTGCAAAGAGGTGCCCTGGATGCGAGAGATTCATCAACAAGAATGGCGGTTGTGGACATATGACATGTAGGTTCATGATATCATTAGATCGAAGCACACTAACAACGGGTACAGGTCTTTGTGGACGCCAGTTCTGCTGGAATTGTTTACACGTCTACCCAGGACACTCATGGGCTGTACAAGACGTGCTTGATACGTTGTATAAGACGAAAGAAGGAAGTTTTGGACAGTCTCAAAAACTTAGGATACCCTTTCGCGGCGTTCGTGATTCCCATAAAATACTCAGTACCCACCTAGAATCAATCACAGTAAATTATTTGCTCATGCTGCGAACCCTGAAATTTGTTTGCCCGCAGTTATTTTATTATGACTGAGCCATCTGAAATCGCAATTTTGTTCTTACTAGCTCTATTTGGAAGGCGTACCTGGGTAAGGTAGCCACGACTAGACAGCGAGTTGGACCAGTGTGCCTGTTTAGGAAGGTGGGGTGCGGGGCTTCTTATACCACGTGACTGGTCGTAGAGAATATGGGCAGCCAGCATAAGACCAGGAAGCTCCCCATGCTCCTAGACTCCACTCAAAAAGGATCAACCTGGCTGCGAAATGACTTCTGAAAACGTAACCGCTCCTTATGGAACGTGGGAGAGCCCCATTACTGCCGATATTGTTTCGGGGAGCAATCTACAGTTCAAGGAAGTCCACGTAAGCGTGAGTTATTGTACCTTGGATAGACTCTACATTCACTCACTCCAGTATGCAGCCATTGACAGGAAAGATCTTCATTGTTGAATCTCGGCCCTCTGAGAAAGGACGATGTACCATTGTTGAATTGAATTCTCAGGGTGAAAGCAGCGAGCCCATCGAAAAGCTTCCCCAAGACTTCAGTGTCCGAAGCAAAGTCCATGAATATGGCGGTGGTGCGATGGGTATGAGTCCGGAAGGTGACTTTGTCATTACCGATTCCAATACCGACGGAATTTTCATCGTTGCGCCTACAGGGGAGGTCAAGGAAGAGATCCTTAAGGGTGACTCCAGCTTCCGCTACGCGAATTTCGACGTTCATCCTCAAGGGCAGTATATACTTGCCATTCAGGAAGAGCACAGAGACAAAGAAGTCATCAACAGTCTTGCTGCTATCAACGTCAAGACCAGAAAGGCTGAAATTGTGGTCGAAGGAGCTGACTTTTACTCTCATCCAAAGTTCAGTCATGATGGGAAGAAGGTGTCTTGGATGCAGTGGAATCATCCAGATATGCCATGGACTGGATCAGAGCTGTACGTTGCTGACTGGCATGATGGCAACATTGTGAACTCGGTTCACGTGGCTGGTAAAGCAAGACTTGAGAGTATTAATCAACCAAAATGGCATCTTGATGATACTCTATTGTTTTCGAGTGATGTATCTGGTTTTTACCAACTCTATCAATACAATACAGAGACAAAAAAGATCGAGCTATTGGTTGTCGATGGGTATCAGGACGCAGATCTGACTACTACAGAGTTTATGCTCGGCGCGTGAGTACCTCTGCTCTATGAATGGAGAACTTGCTAACAAGTCAGGTGCTCATATGTCTACCTAACCAAAGATCTGCTCGCCATCACTTACACCCGCACTGCCAGCACTGGCATCGTTCTCTATAATATGACAGACAAAACTACAACTCCTCTGCCCACTGAACTCATAGATATCGGATCCATCAGTCGCGTCTCAGATACTGAGATCGCTGTGATTAGCGGCACCAGATACGCTCCTATTGGTGCTTACCTCGTCGATATCAACAAATCATCAGAGCAAAAGCTTCTCAAAAGCTCAAGCATTGTCGATCTCCCACCCTCTATATTTTCAATTGCCCGCACCATCACCTTTCCTCGCCTCCACGGCGATACTCTTGGCACTCCCTCTCATGCAATCTTCATCCCGCCTCACAATCCCCACTTCTCCCACCCCCAGAGTTCGGATCCACCTCCTTTGATCATCTGGGCGCACGGCGGGCCAACGGGACACAGCGCCCCAAGTCTGGATTTGAAAGCACAGTACTACACCTCGAGAGGCTATGCGTATTGTCTTGTCAACTATGCGGGGTCCACGGGTTTCGGCAGGAAATACCGGGAGATGCTGGACTACAATTGGGGAATAAAAGACTGCGAGGATGTCGTCTCGTGCGTCGGTTTTCTTGCTGAGCAGCGCTGGATCAACAGAGACAGGGTTGGAATCACTGGGCGCTCGTCGGGCGGATACACGGTCCTACAATCCCTCGTTTCCTTCCCCAACGTCTTCGCAGCTGGCTGTTCTCTCTTCGGCATCGGCAACCTCAAGCTGCTTGCTCAAGACTCGCACAAATTCGAATCGCATTACCTTTTCGATCTCATTTTCCCTGAATCATCCAGCGACGAGGAGAAGGAGAAAGTTTACTTTGACAGGAGTCCAGCGTTTCACGCAGATAAGATTGAGAAACCTCTGGTGCTTCTGCAGGGTACTGAGGACCGAGTTGTGCCAATGGGACAGGCGGTTGAGATGGAGAAAGTGTTGAAGAGCCAAGGAAAGGATGTGACGCTTGTGATTTTTGAGGGCGAGGGTCATGGATTCAAGATGGGCGAGAATTTGAGGAGGGCCATTGACGAGGAGGAAGGCCTTTGGAGGCGCACTCTGCTCTAAGGTGATGACGAGTGAATTTGGTCAGAAATCACGCGAGATAGGTGTGAAGTTCAGGGGCCTAGTTACATAAAGTAGCTTTGAACTAATGCAAACTCCATTATCAAAACATCCTGCCATCGGCAAAAGGCATGGGTTTAGTAAGGAGATAATGAACTTTAGGGAATATGACAGGGGAGCAAAAGTTGACATTGAGGTTTTGCATCTTTAGGTACAGCTATTTCGAGAATCTTGCTAGACTTGGTGGCTTGATTGAGCAGACATGTTTGATTGCCTTTGAATACCTTTCGTGAAAGAACACTGGTTGGGGTTTCTAGCTCACGCTGTTACTTTCCAGGTTATCTCATTTGTGGAATTTGTTGCAGATAGTCTCTTGTTATCAGCATGGCTTTTAACCGCAAGTCTTCGATGCACTTGACGGTGCTTCCCAATCGAGGCGTAGACTACATACGTAGTAAATAGGGGCATCGCTGCACTTTACTCTAACTAACAAATGACGGAATCTGGAGAAGAGACAAACATTGGCGCCTCTTGTCTTTTCTTTCCTTTTCTTTCCTTTTCTTATGCCAGACGAGCCTCCCTTCAGTCAGCTGATCTTCGCTTCTGCATGTGTCGCAGCGGATGGATGGAGCCGCTCGGATTCTCACACATTCGCCATCATTGCCAACCTTCCCCATCCAGGAGTCAGATGTTGCTGCTGCCGCCTTGGCGCATGCTCGTCGCATTCGAATGCGATATGCATCGATGAGTCGCACTCGATGCGCATCCACGGCCACACAGCACTCTGGCAGATGGCCGGCTCGTGACAGCTTGGCTGGTGATGGATGAGATTCCGACGTTGGACGTTGCTGGCACGGGCAATCCGCCGGACCAGGGGCCCTCCCCCGTGTAAATGCCGGCAACGTCATTGGCCTCTCCAAACAAGACAATGAAACTCGGGTCTGCGCAGCGCAAGAGCAAAGTCAACAGATGCTGCATCGCGTGGAACGACCTTCTTCTTCTTACATCGACAATGCAACTTGCCACGGTGCCAAATCAAGGTTCACACTGGCCCTGTTTTTCCTCACTTCTCGCCGCATAGACGCGACGGATCCTGGTCGTTGCTGATTACAGATCCGATCCACTTACACGCTAAAGTGGAGTAGGTGTAATACGAGCGCGTCAGGGCACCGGCATCTGACGGATAGGAGCTGGAAATCGTGCATCTCATCCTTTCCATCGAGGATGCGATCATGTCCATGGCAACGGATGGAGGGCGTTCACCAGAAGCAGCGGCGGCCGGATCACTAGGTCGTGGCGATGCCATCACCACGCTCCCGTCTGCAACTCGCGAGCCGCATGACGCCGCGAAGAGCGTGAAATCTTCCCAGGGATGGGTCGACTCGGAGGTTCTGGATCTGGATTCTGAGGTCGGGAAAGGAGAGAAAGATGATCAGACAAGAATGGCCTCGGGAACTGGTCGCGCTCATCCAACTTTCAGCTCCCGCCTACAGACAGCCAGAGACACCTTTTTTCTAACCTCGGAAGCGTGGTACCAGCAGTATATCCTACGCGGGCTGCTCCGGCAACGAGAGCTTCCCCAAACCAAGGATGGACGTCGCATTGAGCTTGATGCTTCGAGGGGCATTTCACTGATCGATGAACGGACTGGCCGTCACTACGTGGGCAATTCCATCCGGTCCAGCCGGTACACGATTTGGACGTTCATTCCCTACCAACTTTGGTTTCAGTTTACCAAAGCGGCAAATTTTTACTTCCTGGTGATGGGAATACTACAATTAATTCCCGGATTCAGTACAACAGGACAATTTACTACCATCCTACCGCTCCTCTTCTTCCTTCTGTTGTGCATTTCCAGAGAGGGTTATGACGACTTTCGCCGTTACAAGCTCGACAAGACAGAGAACAGGAGACTTGCCCGCGTTCTGTATGGATACCGAACAGGCGAAAGGCGCGGTCCAAATCAACACCGTGACATTACTGCTATTCTTGAAAGCATCCGGGATGCATTGCGGCGGCGAGGCTCGAGACAGATCGCCGAGACAGCCCCGGTAGTCCAAGTTCCCAAAGATCTACCACCGTTCACCCCATCGGAACGATCAATCACCTCGGATTCAGATTCCTGGTCGCCCGCTTCGTCAGAAGCAGATCCTTGGGCGACTGTGAAATGGATAGACCTTCAAGTCGGAGACATCATCGAGGTCAGACGGAATGAACAAGTGCCTGCCGATATCGTGCTTCTTCATACCGATGGCCGAAATGGCCTCGCCTATGTCGAGACTATGGCGCTGGATGGCGAGACCAATTTGAAGACCAGACAGCCTCCAGCGCCGCTCGCCGAAAAGTGTGGAAGTCTTGTGAATGTCTCCACCTGTCACGCTCAGTTCGCCGTTGAGGATCCGAATCTTGATCTATATGAATTCAACGGCAAAGTCACAGTGGCTGGAACTACTCTTCCGCTCACTCTGAACAACGTTATCTACCGTGGGTGCACATTAAGAAACACCAACAGGACAATCGGGATGATCGTCAATACAGGCGAGGAATGCAAAATCCGTATGAACGCCAGCCAAAACCCACAGACCAAAGCTCCAGTCATGCAAAAAATTGCCAACAATGTCGTGTGGATCCTTGCAGCTTTCGTTGTTCTGGTCTCTGTCGGATGCAGCGCGGGATATCTCGTCTGGACCAAAGTCTTTGAGAACAAGGCTTGGTATCTGGCTGATGGTCATATTCGATTTGCAGATATCTTTATTGCATTTGTGATCATGTTCAACAACTTGATTCCTCTGGCGCTTTATGTCAGCTTGGAGATTGTCAAGTTCTTCCAGTTCATCTTTCTTCATGACCTTGAGATGTATGATGAGGCATCGGATACTCCGATGGTCTCCAATACGCAAACCATGTTTGAGAATCTTGGACAGATTAACTACATCTTTTCGGATAAAACCGGCACTTTGACAGAGAATGTGATGCGCTTTCGAAAGTTCAGTGTTGCTGGAACAGCTTGGATGCACAATTTGGAAAAGAAGACAGCAGGCTCAGTGGACGGCAACCGTGCTGAGACTAAGAAAGAAGTCTCCGCAATCAACGATGTTGCCATTTCAGTTCAGGAAGCTAGTTCGAGCTCATCTAACTTCCAGCCAGCGATGGCTAACTCGTATCTTGCTCCGCCAGTGATCGATCTACCCGACTCCGAACCAGTCAGCTCGAAGAACGAGCTGGGAACCGCTGAGCTCATACGTTATCTTCAAACCAATCCAGACACCCCTTTTGCTCGAAGGACTCGGATCTTCTTGCTATCACTGGCTCTATGTCACACATGTTTTCCTGAAGTCCAAGAGAATGGAGACATCAACTTTCAAGCTGCATCCCCAGATGAGCTGGCTCTGGTTGAAGCTGCGCAAGAACTAGGATATGCTGTGATTGACAGGGTCACGAATTCTATAACATTGAAAACGTTTCCATCCGGACCAGATGTTGCCGTACAAGAGGTCTACCAGGTTCTCGATGTAATTGAATTTAGTAGCAAGAGGAAGAGAATGTCGATTGTGGTCAGGTTTCCAGACGGACAGCTGTGCATATTTTGCAAAGGTGCTGATTCTGTCATTGAGTCACGACTGAAGCACTCATCCATTGCACTGGCAGCCTCAAGTCAAGTCAAACATCAACATGAGCTGCGAGCAAGCGAAGAAGCCGATCGAGCCATCGCACGAAAGAGTCAAGATCAGCTATCGAGGAAGACATTTAACAAGTTTGGAATGAGTCTTCAAATTCCCAGCATGAGTCGAAGAAGCACATCTCTTGACCGCGCAAGTTTCGAGCTTGACAGCATTCATAGTGAATCCCGGAGGTCGAGAGAGCGTGGTGATGGAGATCGAAATTATCACGTAGATACTTTAGTCCGTGATGCTGAGTCTTTGGATGAAGCGGGGCTGTTCCAGCGTTGCTTTCAGCACATTGATGGCTTTGCTTCTGAAGGCCTACGAACGCTGGTTTATGCATATCGATTCATTGGCGAAGGAGAATATGCTTCTTGGGGACGCGTCTATCACGAGGCTACAACGAGTCTCGTTAATCGCCAGGAGATGATTGAGCGAGCTGGTGAGATGATTGAGAAGGACTTTGACCTAGCAGGAGCTACTGCAATCGAAGATAAGTTGCAGAAGGGAGTGCCAGAAACCATCGATAAACTGCAGCGTGCAAATATCAAAATCTGGATGTTGACTGGAGACAAGCGCGAAACGGCAATCAACATTGCCCACTCGGCTCATTTGTGTAAAACATACTCGAGGACAGTCATTCTAAATCACGAGCAAGGTGATATTAGGCAGCAGATTGATGCAGCTATTGTCGAACTTGGAACCGGAAGACATACGGTCGTCGTCATTGATGGGCAAACACTCGGTAGTATCGAGCACGACGACACAACAACAGCCGCGTTTTACGATCTCCTCATTCGCGCAGACTCAGTGATCTGCTGCCGTGCATCGCCTTCGCAGAAAGCTGCCATGGTCAAAGCGATACGCTACAGAGTTCCACATTCGGTAACCCTCGCCATCGGCGACGGTGGAAACGATATCAGCATGATCCAGGAAGCACACGTTGGCGTCGGTATATCCGGCAAAGAAGGTCTACAAGCAGCTCGGGTTGCTGACTTTTCGATCGCACAATTCCGGTTCCTACAGCGGCTTCTCCTCGTCCACGGTCATTGGAGTTACGTTCGTACAGCAAAAAATATCCTCTGGACGTTCTGGAAGGAGATGTTATTCTACAGCATTCAAATCATGTACACAAGATGGACGGGATATACAGGAACATCCTTGTACGAGATCTACGGGTTGATAGTGTGGAATACCCTGTTTACCTCTCTATGTGTGATGGTCCCAGGTGTGTTCGAGCAGGATCTAAGCGCTGCTACATTGCTTGCTGTGCCAGAGCTTTATTCATATGGCCAGCAGAGCCGCGGGTTTAATTTGAGAATTTATGGTTGGTGGATGATCTTAGCTGGAGTTCAAAGCCAGGTCATTTGGTGGTTGATCTATGGGCTCTATGGCATGGCCTTATTCACGGAAGATCAAGGTCTGTTTGCATTTGGGAATATGGCGTTTGCGGTTTGTGTGGTTTATATTAATATCAAGCTTCTGTAAGTTTCGATCCTCGTAGTTTTACCCCAGACATCCACGACTTACTAACACACTCTAGTGTCCTCTCCACCCACAACAAAACCCGTCTTCCTCTCATGGCCTGCGCCATCACCATCGCCGGCTGGTGGACATGGTGCATCATTCTGTCAGCTATCTACACTCCCAACCCTTCCATGGCTGTGAAAGACGGCATCATCTACCATTTCGGCAGGAACCTTGCCTGGTGGCTAGTCTTCCTTGCCACACTGACCCTGTTGATTGTTGGGGACTTGATGATGGACACCGCAAGCAAGTGGTGGTGGCCGAGTAGGATTGAGATCTGGCAGGAGTTGGAGCAGGATCCGGATGTCAAGAGGAAGTTGGAGGAGGTCGGTGGTGAGGGTGGCTATGGTGTTGGCCTCTGGGGAAGGGTGGAGGATGGTGAGAGAGATGAGTGCGATGACAGGGTCGATTGAGACATGATGAGAGAGTATTACATAAATGGTGGCTGGCTTGGTTTGCATATTTGTATACATGGCTGGAATTGGTTGTTTGCATACGTTTGCGAGAGATGATACCCATAGATTCTAATGATTTCTTCTGCGCTACTTGGTTGCTTGCTCATTTCTTATCTGACTGTTGCGTTGTGAAGACTAACTCGAATCATTGACTGACAGCTCGTCGTCAATTGCAGTCAACTCTTCAATCCCTCACGTATTTTTGTCAACCAGATCTAGAATATGAAAGTCAAGTATATTAAATATATTGAGTTTCCAAGCTAACATCATTTTTGAGATAGTACTACGAGGTCTATCACCAGATTGACAGTGATTTAACATGCCGCCTTCCAACACGTCCATGAGCCCCAACTCCAGAGCTTCTAAACAGCCACCTCAACCTCCTAATCGCTCATCATCTGCACCCGATCCACCAACCTCTTCCCCACAACACTATACCCCTCCACCCCAAACGCAACCCCAAAGTCCGCCACGAAATTATCATACGTCGTCTCCGGCTTCCTAGCACACAAGCCACACAGCGCCCCGATAACCCCGTCCCTAAACCCACTCCGAGGAAACGCAGCACAGATGGAATTCCACACGTCCTCCGACACGGCGCTCGCATAGCTGGCCTTCCAGCCGACGAAATCGGTCAGGATCCCTAGACACGCGGCCTTGACCTCGGGCTGCTTGTGCACCGCGATCGAGGCAGACGTGTGCAGCGCCACCGCATCCCACGCCAGCTGCAGGCGGTGCGCGTCCCAGTCTGCTCCGCCGTGCGCGAGCAGGAAGTCCCGCGTCGCGTTCGCGCTGTCGACTTCGAAGCGCTTGTCGGGGAGCAGAAGGTTGGGTCCGTGGACCATCCTAGGTCGTGGAGGATGGCTGTTATGGCGAGTAGCTCGCTGTCTAGGGCTGGGATGTCGGAGTGCGAGGCGATTTGCTGCCCGAGGAGCCAGGAGCGCATTACGTGGTTGTAGGCTGCGGGGTCGATGGCCGACTTCGTGTAGCTGATGGCTTGGGTTATTAGTGCGGTGTCTGGGACTGTGACGCCGGCTAGGACGCGGGTTGGGAGGGGTGCTGTCATTTTTGAAGGATGAGATTGATTTATTTTACTTTGGTTTGGGTGAGTGAGGTGGAAGTTGGTGTGGATTTGATATTGCAAATTTGGTTGGAAGGAGGAGATTGTAAGATGTCAGTCTTTGTTGTATATTGAATAGGGATTGATAATTAATTTTGCCAGAGAAAGATCAATGTCTTATATACTCAAGTTCGAATTTCAAAGTGAGTACTTAGCCATTTTGGATATCCGGCGGTGTTTGGCTCTGCGATGCATCTGTCAGCAGTTCAGACGCCGAATGAGCAGGCTCTATTTCCGAGCGTCCAATGTCTGGCGACGTCAAGCCATACCTGGCTTAGAGCGTGCGTTTTGGGCGTCCAAAATTTCTACATTGGGTATGTGCTCTGATCTCATTGCAACTAGATGGATAGAAAGATGTCCCGGGGAGATGTAAATCGTTGGAACATGCTGCTGAGGAGAATGGTTTGCACTGATGATGAATAATCAGGGCAGTGTTGACAAAAAATTCGAATGATACGACTATGTGGCATTCATCAGGTACCCCCAGTAGTACAGCTGTGTACTTGAGTCCTTGACTGATTGCACTGAGTCTGAAAGCCGCAGTATATTTCATGGCAGGCTTTAATATCAGGGCCAGATACTTCTGTGCATCGGCATCTTGGGATAGCACCTCGGTCTTGTTTCTCCGTCTTCGTAGCCAGTTGGAGCCCACTTGAGTTTCCCCATGGCCACGACGCAAAGAAGGCGATCTCATATTGGTGTTGTAAGGGGAAAAGGAGATCCCCTTTCTGGTACGCGGGGTCCTCGTCCTCGTCACGCTCGTCACGCTCGTTTGCCTCGTTAAACTCGCCCCGGAACGGGAGCAACCTTTCCGAGTCCGGCTCTGCAACTTCCCCGAGTCCGGTGACTAAGCGACGACTAAGCAACTCAATACAGAGTATCCGTCGCAATTGCCCCATAATTATCCCTAGTACTACCTACAACTGGTTAAAGCAGTCATCCCATCCAATCATGACATCCAACGCGCAATCCAAGTTATAATTGCTTCCTGAGGCTCAAGGTCTTAGCATATGAAATATGAAATGCTGATTTGGCCTCAGAGGGCAATGCATCCGTCGGGTCAGAAGCGGATATAGCAAGGGTTCTGCAGCCAGTTATCCTCGTTGTCGTCTTCCGTTCCACTGCATGGTAACTGTGCCTCTTCGATACGGACGGTGCGTTCTGTAAATGTCTCTGCAAGCGAGCAGAGGGAGAGAGAGGATTGTAGTCGTGCTGGCTCGGTCATTGAGACCACGTCATCTTCATCTAGTCTGAGCAAGGTGGCGAAGAACCAATTGCCTACCTTACTTGAGCCGCGGCACGTGGAGGAGCAGCATGGAGCCTTCATTAGACCCAAGTCCAATGAAAATACGGAAGAGGCGGGGGACGAAGCGGAGTCGGGCAGGTTGCCTAACGTGCAAGTAAGGAAGCTCTCCCGGTGTGTCGATCACGTAACTTACATTAGTTCTAGACAAAGAAAAGTAAAATGTGATGAGACAAAACCGATCTGTAATAGATGCGTCTCATTTGGCATTGGATGTGATGGCTATGATGCCACTACGGCAAGTCCAAGAGTGCAAGCAAAAGCGATTGTAGTCCATCGCTCTCAAGGCCCATTGCAGCTCCTTCCTGCGCCACCTCGAAGATGGGAGCTTGAAAATGACATGGAGCGTCTTCACTTGAAGGGGTTTCAGATAGATATTGCTCCAGAGTTGTCAGGTGTATTTGAATCAGCGTTCTGGAACCGTGTTGTTATGCAGACATCCCAAGACGCCCCTTTCGTGAGAAATGTCGTCATGGCTTTGAGCGCCTTTGGCACTGCAGAGAGAATGGCAGTAAGCAACGAAGTGATTGCTTCTCGCCACAGAGAATTTGGTCTCGTTCAATACCAGAAGGGTCTCCAATCGATGAGAGAAGAATTGTCCCGGGAGCCCAATGCGAGGAAAGCGTTGATCGGCTGCCTGCTTATATGTGCACTCGAAGGCATCTTTGGATCCACGGATACCGCTCTTACACATGCTCGGAGTGGCCAAAAGCTCATCCAAGAATGGCTTGCGGCACATCCGTACGAGAAACAAAACAATATTGGCGTTGCCTCTCCCGCCAGTCACTTGATAGAGGATGACCTACTACAAGCCACGTCAGGCTTTGAGTACCAAAAGCTAGGCTATTTTGATAGTCGCAAACCAGAGGAGCATGCGAGAATCAAACGAGAGAGTACGCCTGCATTTGAGAGCATGCCAAAGTCGTTTAGCGACATTGAAGAAGCGCGGCGGTATTTCTATCTTGCATCGCGGCGAGTGCGGCATTTTTGGATGTACAGGAATGGTACCATCGAAAAGGCCCAGAAAGCAGAAAAGGAGGCAGAGGGGAACTCACCCATTGTTGTTGATGACGATGACGATGGCGAGCTGCTCGATAAGGCCGAAGGCAACTATGCAGAGAGGGGTGCGGATAACCAAGTTGGTGCGGTTTCAGTTGATCGCCGTCCCATGGTTGGTCCAAACGTGGCAGGAAGCACCTTTGAATCCTTCCAAGCCGAAGAAGAGCAGCATGTTTTGGAACTCGTACGATGGCAGTCTTCTTTCCGGGCCTTGTACAAGTCTCTCAAGAACTCGACAGACAAACGCGAAGTCATTGCTGCTCACACGCTTTACATCCAATGCGTGGCTACTCAAATTAGCTGCACAATCGCTAGAGACTTGACCAACACTCTTGTTGATCAGCACATAGAGGATTTCCGAGAGATGCTCACGATTGCCCGGAAGATCATCTTGTTAAAGAAGCAAACATTCCGATCAAAATTCAACTGCGAGCTGGGCATCAATCCGATTCTGCTCATGACTACTCAACTCTGTCGCAATCGTGAGCTCAGGCGCGAGTCTGTTGTCCTGCTGAAACTCCACGAATGCAGAGAAGGCATCTGGGACAGCACGGCAATGGCTAAGGTCGGCGAACAATACATTGAGATTGAGGAAAAGGGTGTAGAGGTCGATATCATACCCGAGGCTGCCCGGATTCGGGTGCTTAATTTAGTATTTGATCAAGGTAAGAGAGTGGTGAAGTTTTCCTACTCAAGAGGTCCGATATTCAATCGAGACGACCTGGTTGAAGCGACGGTGACGTTTTGAATGTGTATTCGCGAGGCTGGAGGACGACAGGCTTGCTCTAGATGAACAGGATTCACCGGAACTGTGTGTGTCTGGGCAGTTTCATCATGGAGGATGGGATATCTCCATAGTTGATATGCGGGACAAGAGTCGAAAACCCGTTCGCTATCTAGGATTTGCCACCATGGCTCATCAAGCCTGGCACTGTCAGGCGAGCATCATGGAGACTAGGAACGGATGCGTTTAGCTGCATGGGAAGCCTTCCTTCAGGCTCCTAGGAAGACTCAACTGTAGCTGGATGCTGGATGCTGATGCGGCGAATTATCAAATTTGTCCTCCTGGCTCTCACGTCACAGAACAACGGACCACCAAAGAGCCAAAAAGTCCGCCGACCGGGCTATGAGATGAGATCATGTTGCCATATTCAAGGCAAGGGGTTCAAAGATCACAACAATGTACTCGAAAACCGGTGTAGCTATATTGGAAGATGATACGAGTAGAGAGTCGCGAGATAGATACAAGCTGGAAAATAAGATGGTGGCTAGCAAATACCCAATTGCCTCCTTTGTGGTTGATATCTGCTTGCGCGAACGAGTAATCAAAAGACAGAATGTAACAATATTGAAGAACCAGCTATTTCACCTTTGCTTCTACTCTTTGGCTTCGCTTTCATTCATGGTTTTAAATCATCAACACGATATCCTTCTATTTATCAAGGTCTGGTCTTTTTCGTATTATTAGAATGGTGGAAGAGATGGAGTCGAATAGATCGGGGCTCTGCGTGTAGTCAGCGCTTCAAATCAATTGTCATTGGTGGTTTGCTTCGTGCGTTGAAACCCAACCATGTTTGGCGGCTATCTTGCAAAGCTTGAAACACATTCTGAAAATAGTTCGATCCTCCTCTCTCTAAAACGCGATAAATCACATTCCGCTATAGGATTAGTATCCCACAATTCGTAATTGTTATCCATTTTCGAAGATGTTGCCTTGCCACTATTACAATAGTACTACTAGGTCTCCTTAAGAAAGGCTTGATTAATAGGATACCTAAAGGTATTCCTCTGGCTTTCCAGCCCCACTTGTCGACATCATACTTACATCTCACAGTCTTCGCTATATTGTTTCTATGACCCTCGTCCGCTTGGACACCCGATACTTATACCGCTCTATTGCGCAATCGCCAGAATGGAGTTGGCCTCGTACTCTTTACTTGAACGACAATCGACATGTACCGCGGCAACTTTCGTCAGTTGTCCACAGTCAGGACTGCCTTCAGGTTTCTGTTGCCCTCCAAATAATACATGCATACCCCTTGCTGCAAATACTACTCTTCTGTGTTGCCCAAGCGGGGATTGCAGCATCATCCTCCCAATAATTTGCGATATCACAGCCCAGAACGCAACACTACACCCAACCAGCAATATCAAGACAACAGCTCTCAAATCAGTGTTACCATCTTGTGGATCGCAATGTTGTCCCTTCGGATTTAGTTGTAATAGTGGTGGATATTGTTTGATGAATGCCAATCAAGATGTTTTTGACTTCTCGTCAGTTGTTCAATAGACAAGCCTGCCTCTATTAATATGACTAATATGTGCTAGAACCTCACCAAATACAACTTCTACCTCAACTTCTGCCTCGACTTCTACTCCAACTTCTGCGTCGACCTCATCCTCGACGTCATCCTCGACTTCTGCTTCAAATCCGGTTGCAAAAGACCCAGCAACAACAAACACTAGTAACAACCACTCAATGCTCGTTGGAATTGCGGTCGCTGTCGCTGTCACCATTCTCGCGGTGTCGGTCATTTTAGGAACATGTTTCTGGCTATATCGAAGGCGTACCATAAGATCCAGATCGTCTGTCAAATCCCAATTACGATTCGATAACGCAGAACTCGACGCACAGCCAATTACCAGGAATCGTTCTTCCATAGCTGAGTTAAGCAGCCGGTCCCCGAGGATTTTGGAATTGTTGAGTGTTGCCGAACCGACGGAACTGCCTGCGACGCCATTAGTAAGACAGATACGAGGGAAGAGACCAAACTTGATCTGAAAAATCGCCTTTGCCAACAATATCCCTCGAAGAGGCGAGGTTTTCTTGTCTACTTGACTTGACGAAGTGTTTGACGAGAGATACAAATAATAACATTAGTTTCAAGGATGCATTATGATTTAATGAACTACCACTTTACCTCTGCGTCGAGTTAGACTGTTCTGGGCATGGGAGTGAGAATGATTTCTTTTCATATAAAGACCACTTGTATATCTCATCATTTAAAAGTACTACATGTGCCCGGATTCATCTACCGCTGCAAATAGCGCTGTTCGCGGAAGCTTTCCATTCCTTTGACCTTCTCAGGAATAACCTTACTCGACGACGTCCACGACAAAAGTAAAGCAGTGCGTCACGGTTTATCCTAATTTACGCAGCTCGCAAGTTTGACCCTCTGAGGGGCTGTTAGGGCGTCCAGAGATCCTGTGGTGGCATCTCACGAATTCTGGAAGACCTTTCTAGACTCGCCACTGAACGACTTGGATACTTCGACCCAAGATCGAAATATTTTTGTTAACTTCATGTGAGCTAGATACGCTCGAGAGGCACAGGTATATATCTGCCCAAACTTAGCACCAACATGATGTGTTCGAATTCTCTCATCTAAGTACCATGCCCTTAAGAAACTCTCAAAGACCGAATATCATCCATTTATTGCCGACTTACGACTTTGACTATTGTTTATCTGTTGAGGAGGTTCGTGAGACGACTTCTATGGCATAGTCAAACACAAACACAGCTCTAGTTGTGATCAGTTGAAACGACCTCTCTTTAATCTTTCTGCTAACTTTGAGCTTTTTGAGCTCGCATTAGTAGTTTAATAGCTGCCACTAACGGCAAACTGAGCAAAGCGAGCGGTGTGGACATGACCAAATTCAGTTACATGAGCGTCCTCTTCCCTTTCTGCTTGCTTTACTAGCTTTGACTACTACGTCTTCAATACCTAATGCCTATATTGCCCCATGTCAAAGTCAAATACTACAACAGATATGGAAGCCTCGGGCTCATAGTATAGTTTCTTGTGGATTCTGGAGAGGGATTCACTGCGAATGCCACCCTCACTTTGCTGGAAGGAGCAAGCACAGGAACGCTGAGCCTTGGGATATCGTTTTGAGCAAGTCGATCTCTTGGTCATGTATTAGTAGTGAATTGCTTGCGAACCGTTGTTCAGGTAACGTCAATTGTCCGGCTGGGGAATCTACCATGGCGATATCGAGCACTATTGAGGTTCTTGCATTTTATGGAATCCAAATATCTTTAGACTTAGATCCACCCATATTTCAGTTAAAGCTTCACGTTTCATATCCTGACGGCATCAGCGATATCTCAGCCTTATATGATCCTCAATCATCTTTCCAAGGCTTTACGGACCATCGACTCATTCGACGTTACTTCTACCTCATCCAGTAACTCAACATCAAAAACGTCCATTCATAGAACATGCCTACCAAAGGCGCTAAAGCGGAAATTAGTATAGGAGCAGCACTTAGCGCCTTACTCGTTCCGACACTGTATATGACTCAGTAAACCAGAACTATACGGGTGGCAATTCTTCGAATGTTTTCCCCAAGGCTGAGTATCAGGTGAGGTACTCCCACTTTATGTAGGTTCTCATACACGCAGTAATTGCACGCTGCCTGTAAATGAGAGGGATATTTGCATCAAAGTTTCTAGGTATTACAAAAGAATTGTATATTCGTAGCACCATCGAGTCTGTCAATACCAAGCAAGGTATAGAGGTATGAATCTGCCTAATCTTTAACGCCTGTTCTCCATGCCTATGACTACCAAGCCATCCCAGTGTGTTTGTATCCAAGTAATCGTTCACTTCTTTCCGCTCTTCTTGATTCCCTGAGATCCGGTGTTGAGGGGTCCTTTGCTTCCCTTTGCTTTTGCAGCCATCTCAGCCTTTGCTTTGGCATCTATCACAATATCAGCAAACCAAACTTGCGTTTTCAAGACTTGACCACTCACCAGCCTTTTGCTTGTCCTGGAAGGCTTTGTCCTCCTCGTCCAACTCGCCCTTGGGGGCCTTCTTTGGTTGTTTCAAAGGCTTTGCCTTGCCACCTGCAGATAACATCAGCATGTCATACAGGCTGCTTTTGCGCCGTGCTTACCAGCTCTGTCGGCTCCTCCCATTTTATGTTATGGATTTGTAGTTGTGTATTGCGAGATGGCCTTGTTGAAGTGCCGGTTTTTGTGGACAGCGAGTGGATCGTAGTGGTGGGATGTTTCGTGAAATAATGGCGGGGTTGATGAGACTTCTTGAGGCTTTTCCCACCTGCGGCAATATTCTGTGCTAAACCCAATCAGGAAAGGCTCAGCCGACTCCCAGATGCGCCTTCCCGTCATTTTTGAATTCGATATCTCGACGGCGACATCAACTCTTCTACTATCTTGACTTCGGCAGACGGACACACTTCTCCAAACTTCCTACACACGACTATGCGTTGAATCTATAGACAAAGAGACGATAGATACTCGGTTGGGCTCTTCTCACATTGAGACTGTAAAGTTGGAGCTTTGGCTAACACACCTTTCCACAATAAGGCAGGGTTCTATCAGTCTGAATACTGCATAATGGCGTCCCCAGCCAGTTCAGATGAGGGGGAGATTAGGGATGGCAATGGCAATGTAGGGAAGGCGACTGAGTCGCTGCCGCAGTACGATGGCACTTCGGTTGACGGTCCAAGCAGAACTCGCTCTAGCACTTCAAATTCGAGATCCCCAGAGCATGCACAGAGGTCGAGAGACAGGAGATCGCGCGATAGAAGTCGGTCACCATATTCCGAGAGGCCTAGAGGCTCAAAGAGAGCTCGCGACGACGACTACTCCGACAGATCACGCAGAGACCCACGGACCTTCCATGTTCGATATGAGGATAACCCTCAAGATCACCAGCGCCGCTCTCGAGTCTCATACGAGGATCTCGACCAGCACGGTGCCTCGTCTGCTGATCTGCAATACGATGACAGAGACAGGCGTTCTGATAAGCGACCAAGAACCAGAAGTCGTTCGCCATACAGGGCAAGCAGGGTGGAAGAGAGAGGCAACCGTGGGGGACAGTCAAGGAGGGATGAGCATCGTCGTGGAGGCTACGAGAGGGGGTTTGAGAACCAAAGTCATAGGCCTAAATCTCAACTGAATGGCGAGTCAAGAGGATGGGATAGAAAGGACCAGTCAGTGAGCAAACGGGGACCAAGCCCGCTGCCTGCTGATACTGCAAGACAAGATGCTAAAACTACGCAAGGGCATTCACAGCAGCATAAAAATGTTTCAGCAAGTAATCTCGATTCCTCCGAGTATGGCACACTTTCCATCAGCGCGTAGTAATAACTGACATATTTTACAGTGCGTCTCTGGTTGAGGAGGAGCCATTGGATGAGGCAGCTCTCATAGAGCAGAGAAGAAAGCGTCGTGAAGCAATCAAAGCTAAGTATAGAGGCTCTGGTACCCCCCTACTGGTTCAAGCCTTGCATCTTGCCGATAAGTCTGGAAAGTCTACCCCAGGTGCGGAGGATACGACACCATCATCAGTATCCTGTAAGTTGAAACCTTGACTTCTTGAGAGCAATACTGATTGCTGTCGAATAGCACCTTTCATAGATTTCACGCCTTCTCCTCCAGCTGAAATCCAGGATATTGGCTCACCTGCCGTCTTCGATATCACTGATGACCAGGACTTGGCAAACACCAACAGTAATCTTGTGAAAAGTGATGACCACGATAGCCCCTCCGCAGCCGACTATGATCCAACGATGGATATGAGGGAAGACAGGAAGCGAGACGATCAGAGACATTCCGACGATGTACCATCAGCGGCGTATGATGAGACAAAACCAACAACAGAGCAAGATGTGCTACTTCCTGTAAATCAAGCCACCTCACTCGAGGAAATGCCCACAAAGTCCAAGGATGATTTCGATATGTTTGCTGACGATGACGACGACGATATGTTTGCAGATGATCCAGTTTCTAATGGCAAGCTGCATGAGGAGGCTTCAGACCAAGTCGCTAAAGCTGTTCCAATTCCGCAAGCCAGGCATCTCGATATTGGCATGTTGGACAACTGGGATGATCCAGAAGGTTACTACAAAATCATCCTGGGAGAACTGCTCGACGGCCGGTACCACGTACAATCCAACCTCGGTAAGGGTATGTTCTCTGGTGTAGTGCGCGCTGAAGATGCGATCACAAAGAAGCCTGTTGCCATTAAGCTAATTCGAAACAATGACACGATGTCAGTAGCTTCCCTCCGATCTTGCAATTATTTTTACTAACTTTGTACAGGCGAAAAGCTGGCATGAAGGAGATCGAGATTTTGCAAAAGATCAACGACGCTGACCCTGAAGACAAAAAGCATATGATCCGTTTGGAACGACATTTTGAACATAAAGGACATCTCTGTATGGTATTCGAGAACCTCAGTATCAACCTTCGTGAAGTCCTGAAGAAATTTGGACGCGATGTAGGTATCAACATCCGTGCCGTTCGGGTATACGCTCAACAGATGTTTCTTGGTTTGGGCCTGATGCGAAAATGCAACATTCTACATGCTGACTTGAAGCCGGATAATATCCTTGTAAGATTCTACCCGCCAGTGAATTCAACTCCTGCTGATTGATCATAGGTTAACGAGTCTCGAAATATGCTCAAGATTTGCGATCTTGGGTCAGCGTCAGACGCATCTGATAATGAAATCACTCCTTATCTCGTCAGTCGATTTTACCGTGCACCAGAGATTATTCTAGGAATGCCGTATGATTTTGCCATCGACATCTGGTCTGTTGGCTGCACTCTCTATGAACTGTATACCGGCAAAATTCTATTTACGGGTCGGACCAATAATCAAATGCTTCGCTCAATCATCGAGACTCGGGGTAAATTCACCACGAAGATGCTAAAACGCGCCCAGTTTGCCCATGTGCATTTCGATGAGATGGCCAACTTCATTAGTGTAGAGCAAGATAAGCTTACTGGAAAGGTATGTCTATTTTCATCTCGTTGGGTCGGAACGTGGAAGCGCTGTGGCGTACGTGCCTCACAGTGGCATAACCGACGACCTTCCTTCTTGATCCCAACATATTTATTTCATTATAACAGGTGATGAATCGATTACTAAATTTTTATCCCCTGCAGGACACAATTAAGACCCTTGCTTTCTCCAAACCGTCTCGAGATATTCGATCACGCCTCACGTCTGCAGCAAAGGGCCTGAACGACATTGAGACCAAAGAGTTGGCTCTATTTACCGATCTATTGGAACGTTGTTTAGCGCTGAACCCGGAGAAGCGGATCACACCGAGTGAGGCGCTCAAGCATCCATTCATCTTGAGGAATCTCAGGTAAGACTTGGGTGTTGGTGGAGTTGGTGATATCGCATTGCATAGATATTTTTACGCTAAAGGCAACACCCACATGCATGCAATAGGCAATACGCGTGACCGCGTTCTTTACCATAGATCAGAAGCAACGTAGATGAGATACCGCCTAAGAATAAAACTAAATATCCAGCTGCTATATCGAAATTTTTGATTTGACAACACCATACCTAATGGCGTTTACACATTAGTTCGTGATGATCTTGATCGCCTCCAGAAATCGTCTCCATATTTGGCAGCTTCCATGTTTGATATTGTTAACTCGAAGTTTGAAAATAGACACATGATGCACACTCATTTGGGAGACTTGACAATCAGTGGATCATGATCACTAACTGTTAGCTCCATCTAACACTCTTCACTCTAGCTCCGATCATGAACAACCTAAGCTAACGAGTTTCTAAAGGAAGTCCCATGTCGACTCGTGCGTCCTCACTGCACGATCTCGGCAGCTTATTTTTTCAATCTCTCGGGTCGAGTAGCCCAAACTGTGAGAAGAGAAGAGTGGGAGGGGGTAGTGCTGGCGCGTGGGACGAGTCCCACCACGAAGGTAAGCTAGGTAGGCAAGGCAAGGCAAGGTAGGTAGGTAGTCTTCAATGTCTCATGTCTCATTGTGAAATGTCTCTGCCTCTCGACTGCTTCTGCTACTACTTCTTACCTCGTGAAGGAAGGAACAGGTGGTGTGTGCTCACTCTGCTCCGCTCACTCCACTCTGCTCTGCTCTCCCTCCTTACCTAGCTGTCGTCAGACCTGCATGGCGTGCAGTCCTAGCTTGACGCTGACTCCTCCCCCACCCACCTCTTCCCTCTTCTGGGTCCTGGTGTTTTTAGAGTTGATAGTACTGTAAGCGTGCGGGAAGGAACGAGGCTATTTCCAGCCAGTCAGCCAGGCGGCGTGATTGAGTAATTGAGTGAGTTAGTTAGTGGGTTGGTGAGACATGCGTGAGTTTGTGACGGGGAATTTTTATTTTATTTTCCTTTCTGAGATGTTCTTTTGTGAGATGTGATGTTGATATTATTATTATTTTTGGAGAAGGGATTTGGGTTTGGGCTTGGGACTAGTAGTGAGGAGAATGGTCAGTCAGTTAGTCAGTTGTCTCATTTTTTTTTTAGTATTTTTAGTTCTTGTCAGTTTTTTATCTTTCCTGCTGCTGCTGCTGCTGCTGGGTCTCGGAGGTATTTCAGCTGTGGGGTTAAGCTACTGGGGTTTTGGCTTTTGGCTTTTGGGGTTGGTTGCTTGAGTTGGTGAGGGGAGGTAGGTGGGTAGTTGTAATTTTTACTTCGTGGTGGTGGGTGGCTTTGCTTGTTAATCTTTCTTTCTCCTTGAGGCTTGAGGCTTGAAGGTTGAGGAGGGGAAATGAAAAAAAAATCTAACTACATTGTGGGGTGTCATCGATATTGGTACTTGCTAGTGACTATTGAGCTTCTCAATCAATCTGTCAATCTCGCAGTGTCTCTCGAAGATTGGGGTGATGAATAGTTACTTTAATAAAGTATTTTGTTTTCGCTAATTCAATATCACTTCCGACTAAGTGAAATATCGTCCTTGATCGGTGGAGATTGTTCAACACTAGAAGCAGCCTACACACATTTTGCACAATTTTTATTCTGATGATGCTGATGATGCTGATGCAGTTTAAAATTTATGACACTATCTTCATAATTCCTCTATACTGGTTCTTTGGATTTCATAATAGCCCCCATGCTGGCCAGGCGAAAACTCCCCATACAAGCAAGTGATTGAGAAACCTATCATCCGTACAATCGTGATTCATCGTATCGTTAGGTAGGTATCTTCGAGTTTCCAGAAATCCCAATCCCAATCTCAATCCCAGTCTCAATCCCAGCACCTGTCCCTCTGAACGCCACATGAAAATACTCTTCACAAATGCAGACCCTCAAGTGCAAATCCAGACTGATTACCAATACATATACGGACTGTAGCTCCCCACGAGATTGCCCTGGTATCTGATATCAACATACCACTGCAGACATTAGCGTTTTTGCCTTTTCATTCTCATTCTCATTGCCTGTCTCCCTCATCCACGCAGCCCACGTGAGAGACGGCCACGAGCAGCTCAACGCAAAGGAGCAGGACGCACCCAAAAGCACCCACAACACCAGCTGTCCGCCTTCTCCGCCGCCTCAGCATCTTGAGATTTCCTGGTATAGCGGCCTGTCTCCGTGTCGCACAACGCAGCATCCGCGTCCGAAGTCGTCTCGACCATGTTATCCTTGGCGATACTGTCTCTATTCCTCCGCCTCTCGCGCTGCCTCTCGCGGTCCACCTGCGATGCGTAGCTCGGCGGCTCGCTCATCGACGGCCGCGCGCTGCTCTCATCGTCGTCTGATGCAGCGGCGGGCTGGTAGCTAGGCGGCGGCGGTACCGGGTGCGACGACAGCGGCGACGGCTGGATATCCAGAGGGGCTTTGTACGGCGGTGGCGAGGGGCGCGAGAATGCGTGGTTGTACACGGGCGGTGCGTAGTACGGCGGCTGCACCGACGTGAAGCCAAAGACGGACATCCTGTTGGGTGCTTCGCCGCGGTAGAGGTTCTGCTCTGGGATGGCGGATCGCGCAAAGGGATCTCGCGAGCGCTCGCGGGTGAGGAAGAGGGTGGTGAGGGCTGCGGCGTCAAACGAAGGAGAGGAGTCTGCTGGTGGGTTGGATGAAGACATTATGATATGATGTATGTGAGGATATTCCGAAATGGGCAAATCTCACGCGAGCAGCGGAAACGTGAGCAAGAGGGAAGATCACAACGGGCATGCCGGGAGCTATTCTAAGCAGATCGATATCAAAGGCAGGTACACGAAATCATCTTTTAGGAGCGCGTTTCGAGCTCTGGGAGCTACCAATCGATCCTCACTGTTTCCCAAGCTGGGGGCTGAGTGCGCTGGCACTTTCGCGTCGTGGATCACAATTTTCTCACGTCATTTCCGCTTCGTCCATCAGCGCGCTCGTGGACTTTTCACATACTTTTCTGCTTTTCCAGGGAGGCGGGTTTTAGTTGGGTGCTGTTAAGGCGAGGGTGGAGCGATCATGCCTGTTTGACGTTGGTGCGGGCGGGTTCTCCCTGGATCTGACCACTTCACTGGGTCCTCGACAGCCTTCACTCGTGATGTCGACGTGTTTCGAAACAAACACTCACGAATGGGTAGCGAATAGAGTGGCCAGCAACGTAAATCCGAATCTTGGGATGGAGACGATAGGGTAATTCCGCAGGCACGCCTCGAAATAGCTCGAGGTGTTGCGCTGAGGTAAGCCCCCCTTTTGTTGCCTGCGACGAAGGATGAGGGCTGCTGGTAAACGAGCGAATAAAACATGTAGTATTTTTAGGCTTCTGAAAAATGAAGGAGCAGCAGCAGCAGTAGAAATTACGCAACGAGGCCTCCTGTGGTCCGCTGGGCAAGGCTTGCATGAAGCCTTGGTGAGGTGAAAGGAAGAATAGGCGTCTGAGGTGATCCCAACAGCCTTCATGAGAAACAATGAAGAGACGACAGCACGAAAGGCAAAGGCACGAACCACACCCGAGCCCATCTGAGGCCGAGAATAGACTTTCCCATGGGAAATACCTCGCACAATTGAAAACAATCCCAAAGGTAAAAATATACAAACAAAACAAAGCGAAATTTCGGAAAATTCCCTCCTTGGCCCCAAAGAGCCGGCGGGCGTGCCGTTGAGTTGCCGACGAACTCTCCTCTTTCATGCCCCAACCGCATCACTTCTCGGCATGACGCATCTGCAAACTATAAACAGAATGCGCAATGCAGCGCACAGAGAGCACGATGAGGCAATTGGGAAAAAGCTATTTTTTCTCTCTCGCAGCGGCGGTAGCTGAGGGGAGGTCCCCTGCACCGCACGCACGACATGCAGAGTGCGAGACAGAGCTGATAGGAAGAGAGGAGGAGGAAGAGGACAAGTGCGGAGAACCTAGTCGCGCTTGTGTTTTGCGAAGCGCGCAGAGGAGAGGGAGAGGCTGGCCGCAGAGAAGCGACCGTCTCTTTTCGTGAGAAGCGACCGTCTCTTTTCGTGAGCGATCACGATATCGACGTGGTGTTCGGGCCTCCGAGGCCGACGAGGGGGCATCTGCCGGGCGTCTATTTTGATATCTGACCTTCTCCCTTTCCAGCCTTCCAGCCTCTATGATTGCTTTTCGAGAAGCGCTGGCTGGTGGTTGCCACGGGTGCGTGCGCTTCAGCACAGGTGCATAAGCTCAGCAGCACCGTTGGTGCGTGGAGATACTGTAGATGCTTGTTTTCCCAATGAATTGCGTTCTGGTAATCAAAGGGCGGGGGACGTTGCTATCTGGAAATAGCCTCACCTGCCTGCCTGCCTCCCTCCCTCCCTGATGAGGCACATATCCGCACTGGGCACCGCATGTGCACGTGCATCTAGACGAACGTAAATATGCTGTCAGATGTCCGTCGCTGCGTCTAGCCAATTGGGGTGGCACGCACGGCGACGAAGGCTTTCAGCTCCCTATCCCAATCCTCAATGAGGCAATGGTGATGAGGTTGGTAACCTGGTGCGACGGGCGAGGCTGGGATCCTTTTTCTTACGCTCGTGCTGACAGCCAGCAGCCAGCCAGCTGGGGCCACCAGGCGGCGGCAGCAGTAGCAGTAGCATTAGCATTAGCATTAGCAGCAACAGGAGCAGGAGCACGAGCAGGAGCGCGGGGCATGGATCACACTCTGCGGATCTTTCATGCACATTGCACATTGTTCCAGAATGCATCCACTTTCAGTCGCGCTGTCAGATCTCAAATCTGCTCGGCATGTCACAGTATGGAATATGCCACTCACTCACTCCACACGGAGAGGAGAGGGCACGTTGGTGATGGAAGTTTGGCGGCGGCGGCGGCATGCGTGGTACCAACTGCACCCAGCCGCGCGAGAAATGAGCAGATCTTGACCACACGAGACGGAGCATGATGCACGCTCTGTTGGACATCAGTCGACAATGGCGGACGCTTGCTGCAGGAGGCTGGAGCAAGTGTTCCCAGATGCTCCCAGAGATGGCGTGGATGGTACGAGGCTCAGTGCAAGGCACGGGAATGGGCAGATGGTGATGCCACGTCAGGTGACCTACGGCCCCCTTTTCCGCCAAGCGAAGTGTCGAGCAGGGGAGGAGGAGGGAAGGCCTCGGTGAAGAAGACCCAAGCCTCTTCTTGCCACTTCCTTCTCGCCTCCTGATTTCAGGACGAGCTTGGGAGGATGATCGACCACAGCGATCCTGTTTTGAAGTCCCATCCCTTCCCTTCTCGTCTCATCCCGTGCAGGACAGGACAGAACCGTACCCGTACCGCCGCAGCAGTCTCTTCCATTCCGTTCTATTTTCCAATACTGCAACGGTACCAGGTACCTGGACCCACCCTCGAGAACAGCCTGAACAGCTTCCCAAACAAATGTGCGCGGGAACATGCAAGTGCAGGCAGCCCAAAGACCCGCCGGTGCCCAGGACGAGGACCAAACCGGTACTGTATGGGACTTCGTGTAGTAACACACAGACGTCAATAATGCTCCCAACCTTGCGGATAAGAAACTGATTGCGATTTGACGGCGCTCGGATGCCCATCTCGCACTACCAGTAGTGAACAGGACATTTCCTGGGGGTGCACTTGGTCCGGGCTGGGTTACAGGCAATAGTCTTTTCAGGGCCTTCGTCCAGGGACTGGCGGTGAGTTTCAGGGGTCAATAAAACGTTTGGTTTCGTCAAACGGCGTTGAACGGCTCATATTGATTGCTTGCATCTGCCCCCTCCCCAGGCACATGGAGCCTGGTTCAGTACGGAGTACACATTTACAACACACACGAAGTTATACAGGAGATTCAATCAATGCTTTTAACCGAGCGGTACCAAGTACGGGTGTTTGCTCGCTGCGTGCTTTTTTCTTTCTCGCTCATCCGGACATAGCGCGAGGCACAGAGAGCATGAACGATGAGGATCAGGAGGCTGAGGGGGTTGTTCGGATGGGAACCGAATCCGAATTAGATTATCTGCGCGCTCTGTAATTCTCGCTGGTGAGGGATGGCTGAGGCAGGCAGTGAGCATCCAGACAGACCTCGCCCAGCCGGTCCAGCTCGACTGGCTCTGTCCATGACGCGGATTTATGCAGGCGTGCTCCAAAGTATGAGCGACCAATGCAGCCGGTGCAGCGAGGCTGTGATCACAAATGATGGTGTGGTGTGGACTCGGCCAGTGCAGTGCAGTGCAAGTGCAGCACCGCACATCGACGACAGCCCACCCACGGATCTGATTGGGACACTTAGTGACTGACCAGCGGAGATTCGACAGGCAAGATGCATCGGCTCTACGACACTGGACAGTCGCTGGGCAGGATCTGGAAGAAACACACGTCGCTCGACGGCAGCCAGGCTCGTTCCAGTCTAGCCGGCTGCAGCGAAAATTGCTTTTTCAACAGTTTAAAGATCCACCTGCCTGCATGTCGCCAGTTTGATTTGCCTTGTTCTGCCGGCCCTGGCTCCCTGTCACTCGTTTTCCCTGGGCGCCACCAATGCATTGCAGGGCGCCACTGTCACACTGCCATGCCGAGCGATGGCGGCACCGCCAATCAGCGGCGGCGATGCCCTCTCTCAGACAGCCTCACTCTCGTGAGTCGGGCACTGACTGGCCGGGTGCGGGAAAAAAGATGGAGAGATTGCCTGCGTGGGAGGGTGAGTGACTTTCCAGGCTCGACAGGGCTTCCGCATCATCGCCATTCGCAACGGCATGCATCGGGCGCAGCGAGAGGGCAACTCCTCCTGGCCTATGCCTCCTGATTGGCAAAGATTCTCCCTCCCTGGCCCTGCGGCTGCTCTGGCGACGTGGGCAGCCAAAGGATCCGATCGGAGATTGGCCACGACGTTCTAGTGGGCGATCCGACACTTGCCTGGCGGTCATGACACATCAGCACTGCAGAGGCAAGCGCAATTCCCCATCCATGCCCCCAAGCCTTTCCATTTCCGTGGATCAGATCTGCAGAACCTGACGGGGCGAGGACAGGACGGACAGGACAGGACAGACCTCGAGTGGAGACGGAAGCTGTGGAAGTGGAAGTGGAAGAGGTCGAGGAAGAGCGTATCGAAGGGGCTTGGGGGCATATTGGAAGGGGTGACCCGTCTGGCGCCGTTGGGAGACGAGGAGCGGTTGGACCCAATTATTATTATCATCGTACAGGTACAGATGCGAAGAGGCAAATACGATGCTACAGCTACTGCTACTGTTCGTTCCGTTGCATTGATCACTGGGAGCCACGAGGCAGGATGTGCGGCAGAGGAACTGCTGAAGGAAGTCAGCAACACACCACAACACCACACTGTCGGTCACTTGGTCTCAGGGCAAGCAGCCCGGTCGCAGCGGAGTCTCAGATGTCGAGAGTTTCTGGCTGGGAAGCCTGGAAGATTCATGCATGCCGCAGCCTGACCACTCACTCTCCTCACTTCACTCACCACGGCTGCCGACGGGGCAAACGAGAGGGCCCTGCCTGATGCAAATCCTACTGGGCGCCACCGCCAAACGCAAGAGACCGAAAGGCTCGTCCCCGTGAGTGACCAGTGAGGGACGGCGATGACCTGCCAGCTGCGTTGCGATGCACCCAGCGAGAGCACCACCTACTTTGACTTTCTCTCTTCTGCCTCTACCAGTAGCCAATCCTTGCCCATGCCATGTCATGCCATGCCAGCCATGATACAAACAGAGAGTATGACCGCAACAATACAACCAGGTGCAGAAGACCCTCCGTAGCGGAAGCGTAGCAGAGCAGAGCAAAGCATAGCCATCAGAACATACAAACAAGTGCCCAGTAGGCTCCAGTCCGCAGTTAAGCGGCTGTTGAGCTCTGTACGTAAAGTCTCGTCCTGTCAGCGTTTGGAAACAGGCAGTAGGCCACCAGCAGTGCGGCCAGGCAGGAGGCTCCCAGCACCCGTCAGCAAGCGTCGCCAGCAATAGAAGCCCGAAGGAAGGACGTCTGACGCTTTGCGCCTGGCTGGATGGATGCTGGGATGGTGCCGCATGGGGCCAAGTCGAGGCCGACCTGGTGTTGTTGCTCACTTCCACACAGCAGTCACTCAGTCACTCAGTCACCACTCACTCACTTACAGTCCGCTCATACTCACTCACTCACCCTCGTAGTCACTCTTCCCTCCCCCCAAGTCATCCTCTCCTCGGTACGCCCGCCTTCGCCAGCCCTGCCTTTAGCACAGACACACACTCAAAGGCCGATGGTGCCCACCCTCCTGCGTGCTTCCCCCCTCCACCCCGATCCTTGCAGCTATTTTTGCAGCTGCTTGTGACGACGGACGGGGGCGTCGCTGTTGTTGTTGCTATTGCGGTTGCGTACGAAGGAAGGGTGGCTCGTCCCACTTTCCGTGCGTGGTGGAGACTGTGACTCTCGAGACTCTGTGAGAGGCCACGCTGCTGCCCACCATCATCTCGCGCGCTGCTTCTGGCATGACTCCACTGGTGGACCGAAGAAGCAAGATCCCCATCCGACCTGCTCTCCCTCCTCGTCGTCGTGCTCGTCACGCTAGTGTCACATCCAATAAGCCTGGTGGATGCGGCTGCATGGATATGGATGTGGATGATGTCTCTGTGTCTGTCTGTCTGTGTCGATGTGGATGTGGATGTCGACAGGATGTGGATGGACCAGCCTGTGAATATCGTCCGTGCTACACGACGCCGGCGTGAAAGTAGTCTCGAGTCTCCACCCACTGGCCCTGCCCTTGCCCTGCACTGCGCCAGCCCAGTCGGACCTAGTGTCTTCGCCTTGTTCTTCGACATGCGCCCGTCTGAGTGGGCTAAACCTGCACCTGCACCACCACCACCGCTAGCCGGCGAATGTGTGGACAAGCCTCACTTCCTGCTGCGGACCCCTGCTGGCTCCATGGATGGATGGCGAGGGTGACTGACTGGGGATGGGTTGTGGATGTGGATGTGGATGTGGGTGTGGGAGGGTTTGTGTGTGTGCTTGTGCCGGTGCTGGTGCGTCGATATCTACCCTACCGTCATCCTCCTCCTCCTCCCCGCCTCGACCGACCGACCTACCTACCTTCACCTCAAGTGCTTGCCCTCACCATCACGACAACTCCTCACAACCTCATACCTTCACCACCGTCGACCTTTCTCTCGACTCTCGACCCTCTCCCTTCCGTCGCCACTACACCGATCGTCACCACCGCTCTCTCCCAGACCTCGTGTCCTGCAAACGCTCCTTCGACGCTCCATCGCACCGTTGGTTTTTAGGATCCAGAGCTACTTCCAGGGAGATTTCTTTCTGTTCTGCCCAGTTCACCAGGAGACCTTTTCTATCCACTCAAGGAATCGACCGTCGGTTTTCATTTTTGCCATGCATAATGCTCCAAGAACGTTACCTACACCACCAGCAACTCCACCACCACAGGCCCATCCACAGCAGAGGTGTCCCCACCAACACCTGAATCAAGGATAGGTATCTTTCTCGGCCGTTCGCTGGAACTGAAGGGCATACTCGGGACGGGCGCTTATGGAGTTGTGTATTCCGCCATCGACCACATCACGCAAACGTGGTATGCGGTCAAGGCCCTGAGCAAAACCAATGCCAATGGAGAACCTTTGGACAGAAGACAGCGGGAATTCCAATCCAGGGAGATCCAGCTGCACTACCACGCATCTGCACATCCTAACATAGTTTCTATGCTGAAGATCGTGGACGACCCAGAGTGTACCTACGTTGTCCTGGAATACTGTCCCGAGGGTGACTTGTTCTCCAACATCACCGAGAGGGGTAGGTATGTGGGCAATGATAGCGAAGTGCAGAGAGCCTTTCTCCAAATTTTGGATGCCGTGGAACATTGCCACCGTCTGGGAATCTACCACCGGGATTTGAAGCCAGAAAACATCTTGGTGTCCAACGGCGGTGATAGCGTCCTGCTTGCCGACTTTGGACTGGCGACCACAGACCTCGAGTCAGAGGACCACGGATGCGGGTCGACCTTCTATATGAGCCCAGGTAGGCTTCCTGATTTACTCCTCTTTCCATCCCCCTTCAACAACTAACCGTCTTTTCCTCTCTTGTAGAATGTCTGGATCAATCTTCACGGAACGCATCATACCGATGCGCTCCCAACGACATCTGGTCCCTGGGCGTGATTCTTGTGAACCTCACATGTGGCCGCAATCCATGGAAACAGGCCTCCGTTGAGGACTCCACCTACAAGGCCTTCACCCGGAACCGCAATTTCTTGAAGACCATCTTGCCCTTGTCAGATGAGTTGAACGAGATTTTGGGCATGATCTTTGAGCGCAACCCAGAGGACAGGATTACCGTGAGCGAGCTGAAACGCCGGATCATTGAGTGTTCTTCCTTCTCTGCTCCTCAAGTCTACACCCCTCCTGCCTCCCCATCCGTCTTCCCCTCCGACGTGTCCTGCACGTCTCTGTCCGATGATGGTTCCATCTCCTCCTCGGAAGGCTCCTTGACGGGATCCTGCTCGACCCTGTCCGACAGTGACACCGACTCCGATTCCGGCTACGAGTCCGCTGAAGAGCAACCCAAACAGCAATGCGAACCCGCCACCGACCCGGTGATGCCAGCACCCAACGCGCAGCAACGACCCGCTCTCCCAGCTTCGTTCCAGCCACAGTCATACGTTCTTCCCGCACAGGAATTCCACGGGAACCCATGGGGCACCCCCGTGAAGGCAAATCCGTACTCCCAGTACTGGAATCCATATGAGCACCAGTATGAAGCCCATCATGCTGCCCACCAGCAACAGATTCACCCTGTTGTCTACCCACATGCTCATCAAGCTTTCCACCCCTCCCCATACCATTATGAATGGTGAGAGGCGAACGATTTTGTTCCCTCAAGGTAAAGCGTGACTGGTCACGAGCATGTGAGCGGTCCTTGCTCCACAACTCGCTCCAGGACATGGAAAATGGATTGCCTCCACTCCCGCCCGGATTCCAGTGGTAAACACAGGACGCTGGATCCCCTCCTACCTTCCAAAGATACGTAGCTTGGACCTCACTCCAATGTCTCTCAGGGTTTGTTCATCCAATCGAGACACCGTCTCATGGCAGGCAAGACTGAACCCCGAGGACATCCGCTCCATCCACGGATCACTTCACCATGTTTATACATACCACCCCGCTAAGGATGAATGGCCTCGGCACCAAAAGTCAATCACAACTACAACATCACCACAACAACAACAAAAAGCGAAAGAAAAAGCCGTGTTTGGAATTTCTTCCTCTACATACTTCACACCAACACCATCATGTCGTTAAAACCACCCTGTACACACTTTTATTACCTCTTCTTCTTCCGTCGATTTTCTTGGTCAGCACAGCTAGTTAGCAAGGCGCACGGGTATTTTTTGTTGGTTGTCCAGCAAGCATGCGAGCCAAGACCTGACGAACGAACATATATTTACTTCTAATGTTATCTTTTTTTTTATGTGTGTGTTTGGGCTGGGCTCTCCATGGCGTTTTTCAAAGGGAACGGGCGGAGCTGGCTAGCTCTTGGGATCGGAGGTTGGAAATCAAAGCATTTTGCAGCGCGGAAGAGAAACGCGGTTTGCAGCGGAGTCTTGTCTTATGTCTAGGCCTATCTTGTTTCACCCTTCGATATGTTTTGTGTTCTCTTTTTTCATTTATTTTATGTGAGAGCGAGAAACGGCGCGGAACTAAGCTAGATCTACGGATTTGGGCTCTCGATGGTGGCTAGACGGAAAAAAAGGTCTAATTGATTCATCCAACGCGCTTTGGATATCATATACGTTATGTGGGCTTGTCACCAGCAGGTCTACGGGGAATGCTCAGCGGACGGGGCGAAAGAGAAAACATTTTGTTGGCCTGTACAATTCTTATTTCATGGGCATGGATGGAAATGACGAGGATATGAAAGATCAAACACCCCTAAAGATACCACCAAATAAATCACCAGATTCACATCTACCACGAACTTAAAAATCTTACCATATAATATTTTTGTCTGTCTGCTGTGATCTGTGATCTGTGACCTGATTCGGCGGGTGGGTGAGATGAGTGCAATCTAGCCAATATTGAAACGTGAAACAACCCTCTCCTCTGCAAATTTCCCTATCTCGCAGCTAATCATATCCGCAAAGTCAAATGATGCACCAGCATCCATCAATCGGTTTTTCGCCCATGTCATGTCATTTACCCAGCGCAGCGCAGCAGCTACTCATCTCGGTCAGCACATCGTAATCTCAGGCTCTTGCAGGTCCAGCAGCAGTAGCACACCCTCTTCCGGCCGCGTCCCTTTCTTCGTCCGCAGAGACGAACTCCCCAAGATGCAAGAGACGTCCATCTCCCAATCAGCGGAGCGGATGGAGTTCCCATCCAGATATGATGGGGAATGGCACGAATGGGACGAATAGAATAGGTCCGTCTGTATCAGTCGGTACGCACATCCTGTCTGTCTGTCAGTCTGTCAGTCAGTCAGTCAGTCTATCAGCACACCGCCGGTCCCCAGCAGCCAATCCCATGCGCTCCCTCGAACGGCGGGCGCCCCAAACCTCCCGCGACGATAACGCAGGGCGCGGGCTCGAATTCGCCGCCACCGTTCGCCCTGCCTGTTTGCCTGCTTGCCTGCTTGCCTGGTCTGCCTGCCTGCCTGACGGATGGACTGTGCCCAATGGGTGAGAGCGACAAAGAGGGGGGACGGAGAGACACACACCAAGTCACGCACGCAATGTCAGCGTGTGCCCAATCAGTGCTTGGTGCCGATCTGACGTGCGTTAGCGTGGGCGCGGGTGAGTGAGTGGGGACGGGGAGCTGGGTGGTGGATGGTGGATGGTGGATGTCTGGAAGGGAGGAATCATGATGATGGATGGCTTGGGGAGGGATGGAGATGGAGATGGAGATGGAGATGGAGATGGATGGGGCGCACATGGTGTCTGCGTGCGGCCGTGCGTTTGCGGGCGTTAGGACACCATACGGACCATACACACCATACCAGCCCATACCAGCCCATGCCAGACCATGCCACACACGGGAAGGCATTCGAAATGAGCTGTCGCAGGCGTATGGGAGTCCAGGACGGACTTGGTGGTGGCAGTGGAGTGTAGTGGGGTGGGGGATCGAGGGATGAGGGAGCAGAAAACTTGCTTTTGGCGTACTTTTTGCTGGGCTGGGAATGGGAACGGAATGGAATGGAATGGGAACTAGACTCTACTAGACTGTGTGAGGGACGCTGCATGCAGAATGCTGAATGGTGGGTTGGTGGGTGGGATTGGATGGATGGGATGGATGGAGGGAGAGCATGGTCTGGCATGGCATGGCATGGCATGGCATGGCAAAGGCAAGATGGGTGTTTCGCGATTCGGGCGTACTGCTGCGGGCACGCACACACACAGACACACACACACGCATCCAGAGGATGGATGGTTGGATGGCTGGAGAGATGGAGAGATGGAGTCGATGCAGAAGCAAGGCAGAAGGCTGGATGGGGAAGGGAAGAGGCCAGGGAGGAGCCGGGCGAACCGTGCGTCTGATTCGACAACATCGGACATCAGGACGTTGATTGGGTGGCGGCCAGTGCAACCAGTGCAGCCAGTGCAGCGAGGCAGGAGGCAGGCTGGGAGGCAGATTGAGGTGTTGATGCGCGGATTTTGTGAGTGGTCGAGTGCCTGGAGGGAAGGCAAAGTCTGGCAAGTCAGCAAGTCAGGTCGATGCAGCTGCACTGCGCTGTACTGTGCTGCACTGCAGGCAAGCCCGGAGCGTTGCTGTGTTGTCGCTCTCGGCGCCGTTGCCTGTGGCATGCCGTGCAATGGATGGAGGAGGGCGAGTGCCTCATGCTGGCCTGAGGAGGCCGAGTACAGCGATGTTCAGCACGATTACGAATTGCTTGCTTGTCACGCTTCCTGCAGGAAGCGAGGAAGAGGAGGGGGAGGAAGGGGGAGAGAGAGGCTGGCAGTCCATGTGACGAGCTCGAGCAACTGAGCAAGTCGGCGCGCGTTCCGGTCCCTGATGAGAGATCTTTTTCCCTTTTCCTCTGTACCGCCAGAGAGACTTTTCCGTTCTTCCATTTTGTCATGCAGCTGATCGAGCCGTCTCTTTCCTTTGTCAGTCATGATGCGATTCGTCTCTCTCCCTCCACTGCGTGATCTCGCGTCACAGCTCTCTCTGTTGCTATGATTCTCGCTTAGAGACTCTGGGCATGTCGTCTCGAAAGGGGGGGGAGAGGAGGCGAGAGAGCCCCTCCTAGAGAAGAGAGCAGGCGTACCACGACGGTGTAGTTGCCGTCACTATCTCACTTGCAATCTGGTCGCAAAGAGGGAACTTAAAAATCGGTCCCAAAGTTTCCCGACTCGCCGTCGCCGCGGTGGGTGCGTGCAAGCCTGTCCTCACTTCGCTTGTAGAGTTTGCCAAAGCTTATTGCCCGCGACCACTTGACCTCGATGTGGATAGTTCCCGCGATGATGGCATTCTATTCTGTTTCTGGCTCTTGCGGATTTTGCCTTCGGAGCCAAGGTATCCCATCAACGCCTATTGACACGGCGAGGTGATTCATTCGCACTATCTCCATTGTTTGCCATGCTAGGCGAACGCAAAATTCTGGGGAGGGCAACTTCATACGAGTCGTATATGACCAATTACCGTTCATCTCGGGGAGTAGGGTTCTGAGCTAGATTGTTCTAGATGGGAGAAAGTTCCGGAATACTCGGGATTCTCTCGTATCAATTACTTTGCGGACTATTGCCCGCGGATATGTGACAGATGGCCACTTCGTGTTGAGGTCACCCACCGCCCGCTGGTGGAGTTGAGTGCGACAAAGTGTCCTCTGTGGAGTGCAAGACTCATCTCTCGTAAACGACGCGCAATGGTGAGCGTCAGTGCCATTTATCGATCGATAGCCTGTGTCTGACAGAATGGGCTTGAACCCACTGTGGCTCGCCACCATTAGGTACTTCGTATTGATTTCGGGGTACCGGCGGGTGGCCCAAGTCCAAGAGGCATCAGCCCTACCGAAACATCAAAACATCATGTCAATATCATGCCAAGAGGTGAACAGCCACCATTGGGACATTGTCAAAGTTCACTCCCGACACTACTTCATGCTCTAGTAACTAGAGCGAATCCACGAGTGAAACACACTTCTCTCGCTCTAGCTCCTGTCGTCGCCGGTCTCGAACATTGACTATTCACTAACCACGTCTTGGAATATGCAACCACTGTTCATGTGCATATTCGTCCCGACTTTGCCTGTGCCTCATCTCAACTTCTCAAACGTCCGGCACCTGCGAGATCAGAAAGGAATCGAGATTTGGGCAAACTCAATTTCGCCGAGCTACTGCTCATTCCCACGCGCTGCGATGCTTTTGCCCGTTGGTGAAACTCAAAACCAGAGATTCGCGTGCAGGACAAGGCGTAGACTACCACCCAAAGACACACTTTACCTAAGACACGATGTGACTTCATCACCTTTTGCTTTCGCAGCAGCCAGGCCGGAAACGGCTGAGTTTGCCCCGCGACGCACACAGCCTTACCCACCACTTACTAAACTCGGCCTTAGCCTCGCCAAATTCCAATGTTCCACTCCAGGTGAGGTGAAGGTCCAAGAACATAGATACATACGGATAGTCATGCGTTAGGCACGCAGCAGTCGCAGAGCACAGAGCTTTTGCGGCCCCCAATGATCTCCACACATGACGAGAGGACTGACTCTGATCGCTCTCCGCTGTAAAATGCCGCCGTCAAACACGGCAGCCAGGCTCAAAGTGACCTGACCGTCGCCGCCAATCCGCGCCTGAGGACGAGGTAGCATCTACACCGCCTGTTGTCCCCGTGCGTGACTTCCAGGCCATGCCCCAGGCAAGCGGAACAAGGCGTTACCCGTATGCAAAAGGAACTCGGTTTGGAGATCCGCACATCACACGCGGGCGAGGCTGGGATGGGATGGAAATTCATGCCATGCCATGCCATGCCATGTCGCCGAGACACACGACGACACGAGGGAGAGCACGGCAGATGGGCCTTCCAGCAGTCGACTGGAGCGCAGGATGTCGGCGGTCACGACGGCGTGCGTGCGTGCGTGCGTGTTGGACCAGCATTATTTTGGAGTTTGCGAGTGGGCCAAAGCGTACCACGCGTGGAAGTGTATTGTTGGATCGCAGCCGTCGCATGGGATTGGGTCGAGCGGCCGGCCTTACTTTGTGATGGAATACTGGAACTGTACAGTACATGCCGACAGCTGCTTGCACCCACGAGAGATCTTAGCGCATTGGTCGATCCGTGACTCCTGATACATGTCCAAGGAGGAACGCTGTTGGGTCGCCCAGGGAGCCAGGTAGCTAGGTAGCCCAGCCTCTACTCGGCTTAGAACGCTCACAATCACTCACTGGTGTCCGGGTTGTGGGTGGAAAACAAATGTCTTGGAGAGCGGGAGTGATGAGCGCTATCCACCTGCATGCAGCTTATCGATATCGATAACAAGCCGTCTCTATCACATCACCTCGCCTCGCCTCGCCTCACTCCACCAGCAGCACAGCCAGAGGTGCCGTGCACGCACGCATCAGCCAGCTTATTTCTCTCCCAGCCATACAGAACGGTACTACTGTATACCACTGGATGACGTTCTCCAGCCGTGCCGAAGTCAACGACGTCAGCCGGGGGACGATCGGGAAAACGGTCTTCCCAGGCCAACGTCTCAGCTGCACAGCAAATGTCACTCTCTGCGTGGCTGGCTCCTGCTGCGAGCCATCGATCGTCATCTTAAAAATACCTGCCGTGTGTCTGATCATCCTTACTAGAGGCAAAAAGGAATTCTGCAGCAGCAGAACGTTCAGTCCAGTCCAACCAAGGGGGAAGGAGAGTGCAAGACAGAAATTGCTTCCTTTCATCATGATCGTCACCTGGCTGGGTTTGGGGATGGGATGATGACCAGAGAGCGGTACGGGAACGCAAGGGTTGAGCTGTTGGAAACCCGCAGGATTATGAGGATGGATGTGAATGTGGAGACGAATCCTGATGACTGATGAGCTGACTGGTCCTTAAGTCCGTCTTAGAACATTTTCCCGTCTGTGTCCCTGCTACTATCCTATCCTATCCTATTCTATTCCTTCCATCAGATCAGCCCATCCACATCCACGCTCACATCTCTGATTCTCGAAATATCCATCACCCCCGAAAGAAACGGTGGCTGCAAATTGAGGACTTTCCGCGCTCTTCATCATACCACATGCCCAAATTGCGGAACCCCCGTCTCAGTCCGGCAGAGAAGCCGACGAGGTGCTGCCCTGCCTGTGTGGAGTAGCTGCACGTTTTATTTACATGGTAGCCATAACTTGCTTTTTTGCTCCCCCCGTCTCATCCAACCAGGTGGCAAATATGTGATGGGTCGGATGTGACGCATCATTCGGGACATCCTTTAGGATTCGAATGGGATGGAAAGGGTCCTTTGATTTTCGCCGAGGCAGCCGGTTCAGGTTGCACAAAGCGTAAGTGAGGCGCATATGGTTCAGTACACGTGATTCAGGTGGCTGTCGCGTGTTGTGAAATCTTCTGCGGGCACTGTTCGTGGTGATAGAGGCTTGCATCGCGGGAGGTGAATTGGAAGCAAGGGAGAGATAAGTGAGACCAAGTCACCATATTCCTGAAGTGGTTAATGGATTTTGAGAGAGTGGAAGTCATGCCTCATACTGAGCACGTGATTTGAAGATCTCATTCGTTCCTTGACACGTGCTTCAGAAGCCAAAAGGGGGTACTTGTATACGTTGAGTCATTACTCTGCAGTTGCTATATGTTGAAATCATGCTCTATTGGTCGCTTGAGTCAATCGTTATATCCCTCAAACCCTCAAGTCATGGTCGTCGGAGAATGTCGAAATAAAGTTGTGGGCCCCCTTTCCCCTTTTTGTTAAGCGATGATAGAGAATGGAGCCGCAACCACATCATGACCTCAGAATCCACTGTTAGCCCAGAGTCGAGAACTGTCCTTGACTGAAAATGTAATCCCGTGAAGCGTTTCTCTCTCCATGTCTTTCATTTCTGTCGCAGACCACACAGCACCGACCACGAGCTCTTCCCTGTGGCTCAAGTTGCGAATGCGCAATTTACAGCAGCATCTCGTCGTATCGGTCTCTTGTCAAACCAGGCACGATGCCTGCAGTCTTAGTACAATCAAAGATTAAGAAACCACTGCCAATATCAAACAGCTCCAGGAAACATGCCATATTTACCGTACCCCGCAAGATATCCCCTATCTCGTACAAGGACTGGACACCAGCAGAAGAGGCATTGATTGAGGCAATGGAGGTATGGACCTTGGAGTCAGCGCTTTTGAGCCCGCCGCGATCCGATCTAGAGACAGCGCAGTTCATCAATGCCATAGGCCCGATGGACGAGAGGGAGGTGTATGACCTTCGAGAATTGAAGGGCGACACAGCCGACGAGAGGGCCTTGGCGAGAAAGCGGTTTGCTGACATGGGGAATGCGGGTGAAGGCTACAGTATGCCGTGGTGGAAGGGGTTGGTTGAGGATATGAGGAAACTTTTCAAGATTAAGGCAACGAGAAATCAGAGGGTGCCCCTCGTTGCAGTGGTGCCGTAGTCGTGAACAGTTATTAGAAACCTACGATAGAGAAGGGTGCTGGAATGCCAAAACCAGATATATACAGAGACGAGCTGTGTATGAGATCAAATTAGATACAGATGTAACATCAATCACCACGAATAGATTGCATAATAATGCAAACTCGAGGGTTTTTGCCTGTGAGCAAGAACGAGCCCTTTTCAATGCTTGAGAGTACAATCATACAGTAAGAATAAAGAGGCCAGGTTGCAGGTGCTTAGGGACCAGCCCGTAGTTTGTGTGATCCGGGAGGAGTCTATGAACTTGTTCATCCGATTCCATTTCCTAAAGCCGGTTTGTGTGTCAGTGACATGCTTTTACCGTGATGGGTAACAAGCTATGAATCGTTGACTTAGAGTGCAAATAGAGCACGTCAGTATGATGCCCAAAGACTGGCGACATGCACCACAGCTAGCAGATCTATAACAGCGAGACCCGCAGAATGTAGAAACTGTAAACACCTTGTTCCCCACTGATCTTGAGTAGCTCACCTACAAGAAAAACCGACTAAGGTATCTTGCGTCGTCACTGGACCCGAAAATGGAACTTATCAAGTTGAGAATATAAAAGCCATCATCAGCTCTAAACTCTAAACCACTTGTTGTTATGATGCGTGAATCGAGGAGGATTGACGAGAAGACCTTGTCATTAGATCCTCAAACAAAAGCGTATTAGTTACAGCGATACATCCCATTGCCACCTAGTGCAAGGAGACTAAATACCACTATACTCGATCAAAAAGAAACGGCTGTAGAGCCAAATTACACCCGCGGTTTAGCATTTAACGACCAAAAGTGGCAGACCCGTCTAGAACTCCTAAAGGTTACCAAACGATATCAATTGAGGCTACGGGAATGGGTTCCTTCCAGGAATCTCGATAGAAATGGAAAGGTTCCTTTAGAATCCCAAATTCTAAGAATGACCAAGGATCAAGTTTCATCATCCAGCCCGCTATCGTAGGCCTATTGCCGGCCAATGCGAACCTCGCTCGGAGACTCCATGTCTGCACGGGTGTTCCGACGCAAAATGTTTGGTTGTAAACCCCGTTCTTCGTTAATGTGGCCTGTCAATGATAAATGGAGTTATTCTACTGCAATTATAGAATTTCAGCCACGGTTAGAATTTCTCTGGACCTGGGTTGAGATATGGCTCCGGAAATCTTGGGCCGAAATGCCCAGTGTATGCATATCAATCGGTGAGGCTAATAGATGGTGATGTAGTCGTTGCAAATGGTCGATCCAGGTCAGCGATTATGGAGACTGGCTTGAGAATTCGAGCTTGTTGTTGAGGCTATGCGTAGCTTTGCGACTCAGGTTTCAAATGCGTGTTCGGGTTCTGCGAGATTATTGTGTGATAATCGAGACTTTCTGGACTCATCGCCCTTTAGGTCGTCGAATGATGACCTTTGTTCCCTCTAGCTCCCACCCAACACTGTATTCCTTGACCAGGAAAGGCCATGAGCTATCTGTGTATTTCTCCAAGGTAGGTAGGTCAATATTCAGGTAGGCTCGCCCAAGGCACTTCAAAGCGTGTTTCTTCATGCCTTCATCCGCATATTCCATCAGCTTCGCTTTGTGACCGTCCACACTCTTCCTCACTTTCCAGAAAAGAAAATAATTATCGTAAATCATGGCTCGGAGAACAGTGTCTACCTTCGTATCCCGAAGATTGTATTCCATCCTAACAGCCTGCGCTGCAGCGAAGTTCTTCTCTCGACATGCGAAATCAAGTACTTGGTACCCCACAAATTCCTGCAGCTCAACACTGGAAAGAGGTTTGGTTTTATGCATGTTGTTGAGTAGGAACATTAGTGCCGGTTTATATGACTCCCATTGCTTCATGAGGATCGAAAGACGAATGCAGAAGATGTATGCTTGAATCGAGAAATCGTCAATACGGTTCAACGCTACGATGCCTTCGCGCAACTTTCTCATTGACATCATCAGGGTAGAAAGATCCTGCTTCCCTGAGGCGTCAAAGGACAGGTTGGTAGAGCCATCGAATAGGAATGCATGCCGTAGTGGTGATTCGGGCTCTCTTGTTGGGGAGATGTCGAGTCGCGCAAGCTTTCGCAGGAGTTCGTCGCCTCGACCTGCATCAGAACAAAAGGACATATATCGCTCTACAATCTTTGCATAATACCGCTCCTGTGTCCGAGGATCTAGGAGTCTGTGTGGCTTATTGTTAGGAAGTAAACAAAGGCGGGGCATTCCAGTAGAGACGCGACTGTACCTGTTGTCGCCCTTGGAGGGCAGGCCTATAGCATCTAGCGGATCGATATTGACGGGTTTCAATCGATTCCATGGTCCCGAAGGAGCGCGGCCACCACGCGCAGACATAGTAGAAGTACTACGGTTCGTGGTGTTGACTTGGAGGGGTCGAATGATGGAGGGCGCAGGTGGTTCGTTCGCATGTGACAAAAGCGACGTTCTCGCTTGTAAATTGGCCTCGGACGCGGCAGGAACAACAGCTGCTTGGGCTCCACAAGAATCTCAACAATTTGTCTCTCCCTTTGAAAACAGCAGCTTTCTGTCTTCCTCTGTGTTTAGAAGTTTTTGCGTGTTCTTATCGTTCAGAAGTCATAACTTATTCGTTCTGTCCAATCATCTCCCAAGACAAAAGCTAAGGGCCTGCAGCCCACATTCTCCAATGTCAGTTAGACAGAGGAGGCCCTCAGCCACAGAAGTCATCTCAGATGCAGCAAAGAGTATAGAAAAGAAGGTCGAGAAGGCTTTGACAGTACTGTGGGATGACTTGCCATCGTGGCAGCAAGACAACCACTACATATATTCAGGATATCGCCCCGCTTCTTCGTCGTTTCAAAAATCATTCGCAAGCCTTGGATACCTTCATAATGAGTCCGTTAATATTTACTCGCATCTCATTGGAGCCCTCATGTTCACAGGAGCGGGTCTGTTACTCTACGCCCAGGTGAAACCCCGTTACGAATCGGCGTCGGTATCAGATATCACTGCATTCGGGTGCTTCTTTGCAGGTGCAGCTATGTGCCTGGGAATGTCGGCAACGTATCATGCCATCTCTAACCATTCACCAATGGTAGCAAGATTTGGCAACAAGTTGGACTACGTAGGAATTGTTTTTCTCATCACTGGCAGTTTTATTCCGAGTGTCTTCTATGGCTTCTATTGCCACCCCCATCTGCAGGAATTCTACTGGACAATGGTATGCGTCTTCATTTGTACACTAAATGAAACCGAACTCACCATATCTGCAGATATGCTCGATTGGCCTTGGGTGTGCTACAGTATCAATATTTGACCGTTTCAGAACTCCAGCTTGGCGACCTTACCGTGCTGGAATGTTTGTTCTGATGGGACTTTCTGCAATTTTCCCCGTTTTTCATGGACTCGAGTTATATGGATATGAGGATATGCAGAGCCGCATAGGTCTCAATTGGATGCTGCTGCAAGGATTTCTTTACATTCTTGGGGCTGGGCTTTACGCAGTAGGTGTTTCTACACAAGTGCAAAGGTTTAATTGCTAACAGCATCTAGGCTCGCTGGCCAGAACGCTCATGGCCAGGATCCTTTGACATTTGGGGCAGTTCGCACCAAATATTTCATGTTCTGGTTGTGCTTGCGGCGGCTTCACATTTATATGGACTCTTAACGGCGTTCGACTATCACCATTCAGCCCTTGGCTTTAAGTGCTGATCAATAAGTTGTAAAGACAAAAGCATTTCTAGAACAATATACCTATCCTATGTCGTACTGTTCACTTTCGAAGGCCAGTTTTGCCTTGTTGCTCACTGTATCCTGGTTACTTTCCACGCTCCCGAGTCTCATTTTGATCCGAGCTCACCCGGCGATTTTCAGAAACTGTTTCTCAGCAGCTACGGCCGTGGTTTAAATTCCCCTTTGTACGGAGACACAGCCAATCACGAGCTTCAAGCCGAGTCAACGAGGCTGACGAAGTAAAGCCTCGGCCTCGGTACCCCGGATTTTGTGATGCCGAACCGACGCCAACCCCACGATTTAGCATGGTACAGTACTCCATCATAAGATCTTCAGAAGACCTCATTCCAAGTGCTTTTGAATCTCAACATCGTAGTTTTAAGAACCAATTCTATCTTACCATCTCACCTCTTTGCAAGTCATCCGATATGTCTCAACGAGCGGCACAAATTGCCGGGCACCTCAATTACCCCCAAGGTCTCCTTGCCGGGCAAGTCGCAATTATCACTGGCTCTGGACAAGGAATTGGAGCAGAAGCCGCTCGCCTGTTCGCAAATGAGGGTGCCAGAGTTATCGTGTCTGACATCGATGGAAGTATGTTCTTCCAATTCAATTTGCACGTCCAATGCTGACATTCAATCAGCGAAAGCACAACAAGTCGCCGACAACATCAACAAGTCCGGTGGGAAAGCTCTTGCTGTGGCAGGTGATATGCTTGATGCCGAATATCTCAAAGTACTAGTGAAAAAAGCTGCAGAATTTGGCAATGGAAAGATTCACATCATCGTGAACAATGCGGGGTCAGTCCGGAAATAATTCAAACATCAACTGCCGGGTCTGACGCAATTACAGTTATACATGGGATGGTGTCATACATAAGGTATGCCAGATCATTGTCGTACTCTTGATATCTTGCTGATGGCCTTGCTCTACGTAGATGACTGACAAGCAATGGGACAACATTGTCGCCCTTCACAACACTGCCCCATTCAAGCTTGTCCGCGAAGCTGCGCCCTACTTCCGCGTTACGGATGGCGAGCCACGTTGCATCATCAACATCTCTTCGACTTCTGGCGTACACGGTAATGCAGGACAAGCCAACTATGGTCTCGCAAAGTCTGGTATAAACGGCCTCACAAAAGTCATTGCCAAGGAATGGGGTCCCAAGTTCGGCGTCCGAGCCAACTCGATTGCATTTGGCCATATATTGACTCGATTGACGGCAGCGAAGGAAGATGGTGCGTTCGTGACTACACCCGACGGTGAGAAGATCGCACTTGGGATACCAAAGGGCCAGGGTGCTCAGAAGGAGGAGGCACATTTGGATATTCCCCTCAGACGTCCTGGTTCAGCCACGGAAGCTGCGAACTCGATTTTGGCGGTGGCAAGTCCGTTATTCAGTTACATCACTGGACAGGTGATTATGGTTACTGGAGGCCGTAATATGTAGGGAATTACTTGGGGGGATATTGATATCGATTTACCTACATTCTTCTCGTCTTCTTTCTCGATCTGGTTTTTTGAAAGTCTTTTGTTACACAAATTTTGATTGCTTAAAGCCAGTTGTGCCCCTTTTCCCCCGCAATATTAGTGTAAGTGGTAAAGTAGTAACAATTCTCAATGGGGAAAGGAGAAAGTAGAGGTAAATTCAATACGTTCTGCTCTCTATACCTACATCCCATGCCCAATATATCCTCAACTACAGCAAAATAAAGCAAGCGCTATCCGGAAATAATAAGCAAACACCGATGTCATCCCCACTCTCATTTTAATATTGGCCTCTCTCTACCACCTGATGCTTCGTCCGCAAATGCCTTTTCAGATTCTCCTTCCTAGAAAATCCATCGACTTTGCCATTTCCATTGTTATGCCCATACTTACACCCCGTAACGCCACAGTACCATGTCCGAGTCCTAAAGTGCCTAGCGTTGTAGTGTCTAGCCACGTCTTTGGGAGTTTCGAACCCTAATCCACAGTTGGGGCAGAGAGAAGGGTGCTCATGTGATTTTTTATGTCGGCTACGCGAGGAGTTAGTCTTTGTTACTTGCTAGAGTCTGTCTCTCTGCACTTACTTGTATTCATGATTGTGTGTGAATGTTCGTTTGCAGTTCTCAAATTCGCAGGAGATTAATAGAGGAGAGCGCCAGGTAGCACCAGAGTTTTCGTGGAGGGGTGGCGACAAGGAGAGTGAAGAAGAGATTGGAGGTGAGAGAGAACGTGTTGAGCTTAGTGGCGTATTTGTCGTGGTTGAGGGTGTGGTGGGTGCCGATGATGTGTAAGTTGGCGACAGATTATTGCATTTCTCCTGAGTTTGGATGTGCAGCCCTCGGTTCAGATCAAATTCGGCAACAGGGTCAAAGTCGAAGGCCCAGTCAGCATCGAGATCCTCTTGGAAAGTCCAACCAATATCGAGATACGGTGCTGATCCAAAGCTGGAAGTACAGACCCATGAAAGTTGAGGCTTTATGAACGGCTCGGTTAAGATCTGCTTGGACAAACTCTTAGACAACAAGAGGTCTTGCGGGTTCACAAACTGCGGAAGTGAATCGGGATAGGTATTCTGAGAGAATTGAAGGTTGTGGTCTGGGATTGTGGACGCTGTTGCAGGATCCCCGCCTACCGCGTGGCGGAGGCCTGCGCCTTATCGAAACGGGTTGAGCTGGGCCCAAAGCGAGCAAGAGGGTCAGAAGTGGTCTCCAGACCGAATAAAGCTGGATTGCAGTGCGAAGTTGCTGCTGCTGGAGCGCCTCTGCGTCCGACTTTTCACAGAGAAGGTCCTTGAATTGTTGAAGCTCCGCTTGATGCGCTTCGGCGCAGGTGATGGATGATGGCTCCTGAGTTTCCGTGCAGAGGATCAATCGACGACTCAGGTTCACAAGTGCTGTTTCAATATCTAGTTGGTCTTGTTGCATTCGCTTGACCAGAGGACTTGGTGCGGCGATCTCGTTCAAACAATGTCGACAGATGGGCAGGTCGTCCTCGCTTGGCAATTCACCCGTAGCCAGGACAGCGTAGAAAGGCGAATGCCAGCCGCCGGCGGGAGAAAAACACTTCACGGAGTCTTGGAACTTGTCGAATACCAGACGCTCGATGATCTGGTGTCGGATGGCGAGGCTGCAAATCGCGATGCGGATGTCAAAGGTATTGTCCTCGAGGGAGGACATGGTGTCAGAGGTAAACGGTGAACACCATTTTCGATATGTTTGACAAGGTGCTATAGAAGAGAAGAGAAGAACAGGAGGATGAGATGATTGGATATTTGAAGATTTCAGAGTCACGGTTGAAAAGTGAGTCCCACGAGGCTACGAGGTTGATCATGGGGCACTCCGTAACAAGACGGGGTGGCGTGACGGGCCTCAGTTGTGTTATCCAATTGGAAATAGAGAGATCTACCCCAAAAAAGGGGGTGGGGAGTGTCTGTGGTCGCAGAATGTCTCTTTCTCCGATCGGCATTTTTGAGCTGGACAATCCCAACTAGGCTAATTCCCGACACACTGGTTGAAGCAGATGTGGCTATATTGCGAGATAATGTACATACATCAGACCTAAAATCTTATTCACAAATTGATGCTGTAGTGCTATATACCTAAATTAACTTGTTATGTTATATCCTGCTAGTGCCTAGCAAGCCTTTGAGAGCGAAGTTGTCTTCACTATAACCCTTATTAAGTTCAACCGGCAAAGCCAACCCAAGGCTAAATAGACAGACAGATTCTCAGTCGACCAAGTTTTCCCTTTAGGTTGTAAATTGACGACTTTGAATCCACTTTCGTCTTGAAGTGGAAAAATACTGATCGGAAGTTTGGCAAGGCTTTGCCCTGCTGACTTTTTGGAAGTCTGCCTCGTTAAGGCTCGGCCTTGATCCGGCTCCTCCCTACTAAGACCCAACCCGATTAGCTGAGTTTCTGAGGAATGGGCATCCGGTCTTCCTGCGCGACATTGCGACATGCAACAAAAGGTTTCCTGAAATTTTGAACTTCCTCGATTGGCCCGCAATAGACCATCCCACACGTGATCATATCATCACATGACCTTAACTCTATCTCTCGAAACATCGTCACCACAAAGCAGACACCCAGCTTCACAACCACATTTCTGTATCCCCTATAACCATCATGGACTACGTGAAATCCTTCTTCGTTGCGGCGCCCTTGGATGAGTCCACGCTCCCTCCCCCGCGCCTTCCAGACCTTCACCCATCGATCCCCGACACCAACACGGCACAAGAGATCTCGCTGGCCGTCTCGCAGCATCGGCTCGTAGCCATCATCTTGTGGGCGTCGTCTACGTACGACGATCTCTCAGCGCAGCAGGAGGCGTACGACCAGTTCCTGTCGTCGCGCGAGCGGTGTCACGAGGATTACGTCTTTTTCAAAGCAGACATCGATACTGTCATCCGCGAGGAGGGCCATGGTGATGAGAGCAAGGAGGAGAAGAGGAAGCGGGGCGAGAAGAGGGTTAGAGGCCTGCTGGGCGTACATCCCAGGGCAATTAGGGAGACGGGTGGTCTGAGTGTGTATAATAAAGGCAAGTTGATCGGCAGCCTTGAGGGCGAGGAAATGGGGAGTACGGGATTATCGAGAGGGCTCTGAACTCGATATTCTGATGGACGGGTGGGACTTCAGGTGGCAGGATGGTCAGAATTTGTCTGATTTTATGTTTGATGTATACCTGACCTCTCTCTTGGGTATTGGCCTGAAGATGGGTCAAGGAGTGGTGAACGTTGGAATCAAATTCCATAGCGCACCTGCAGGAAGGAGACCAAAAGATTTACGAGAGTAGTTCTGGTCGGTACCCTCGTTATTTGGCGATGTATTGTGCTACATGGTTGAGAGACCCTCTCCAATGTGTCGGTCTCTAAGTATCATTTTGAAGGCATGTAGCAGGGGTGGAATTTACCCCGAGTGTACGTTGATTCCTGTCGATTACTTCAACAAATCCAAGCTAGTACAGCCACTATAAGATGCCCAATCGGCAACCTTGGTTGCTTCTCATCAAGACAGAGAATCAGACACAAATAACAAACAAAAATACCTACCTGAGATACACTGCCGACAGTCACCTGATCGACCCGACCTCGCTAGTTTCTGTGAAGGTACTCCTAGTAAGTGACCAAGTTCGTGACACAACAGCGAGAGAAAATCATGTTGCACATCGCATTTTGAACACAGGATATCCCTACCTTCGCGATGTGTTGAGATGATCAGCACAGGACGGGTTGGTACTGTAACGGGAATCCCTACCTGATAGGGGAGCAAGCAATCTCCTTGATTGACCAGGTAACCCCTTGTTATGAACTGGAGGGAAGAGATGTAGAAATATCGGAGATTCTTGAAATGGAAATGGGTCGCGGGGAATTTGTAGAAGGTGCAATTACCGATCTCTATCTCAAGGGTTAGTTGAGTTTTCAATGTTCCTTGTTAGAAAAATGCATGGGATGGTCTCGAGACTGGGTAGCAAGTGTGACGTCTCCTAGCTGCAATTATTGACTACGAGACAGGCAGATTATGATACATCCCCCGCGGCTTTTCTTTTCTTCTCAGCCTTCACCTTCATAGTCTCCATTGCTCGTTCTTGGGTCCTGATAAAACCGATCTTACCCGCCTCTTTCCAGTTCGCGTCCACAAAGGCCTTGACAGCATCAAGATCATAATACCCTTCCTCATTCGGCACCGCAGCATCTAAAACCTTCCCTTCCCATAACTCTTGCTCCATAATGACCTCCTTTAGTTGACGGATAGCAGCAGCTCGGAAAGCTGGATCTACATCCTCCACTGGGACAGAGCCTTTGATCACCTCTCTCCATAACTCGTCTTTGTGCCGAACAAGTGACCACTCCTTTAGTCTCGATTCGTATTCCTCCTTGATTGGATATTTCTCGAACATCTCGTTGCGGATTTCCTCCCTCGTGATGGTGTTGCTGCCGAATCTACCTTCTTCCCTGCATCTGGGAATAAACTCCTCGATCCAGGCGTTGAAAATAGGCCGTTTAGACATGCGTTGTCGATCATTATGCTTGAGCTTCTTCTTCCCAGCTTCTCCTCCCTCTTGGGCTCCCACTGGGAAATCACCAACGACATCTCCCTCCAACACTCCTCCGTCCTCATCCTCTGTCTTTTCCTTGACCCAGAAGAATCGGCACCCAGCTGCATACTCAAACATCTCCTCCTGACTTCCAAACTGCTTCCACCACTTCTTCTCATCCAAACCCAGGAAATCTAGCAGCTCGTTTGGCTCATCGGTCAGGAAAAGCATGCTCTTCTTGCGATCATGCAGCTCGATTTCTGGGATCCGAAGATAGATGCCACGATCATTGACTGTAAAGCCGAAGGGACGGATGGTACTACCAAGGATATTCCAGAGGTCGCCATGTGCTGAGTGGAAGAGTTCCCACTTGAAAATCTTGACCGAGGGACAGGTATGAACATCAATCTGGACGTATTTCTGCTCCTCATATGAGGAGATGAGAGGCCACGGGACAGCAAGGTTGATAGTTGGGTTTCCGCTTTCAACGTGGAAGGCCTTAGCATTTAGCAGTTTGGAGAGATTCTCAGCGACGGTTCGTTTGGGCGTCTGGGCTGGGTCGAACGAAGGTGTCATTGGCAAAGCGACGAGGAAATCAACATCGCCGTAGTCGGCCTTGCCTGGTGCTTCGATGGGTGAATCGGCATAGGTGTAATGTTGACGCAGGATGGCGATGGTGGACGAGAGGACTTGGTTATAGATCTCGAAGGGCATGCGGGGTGTTGGGAGAGGAGGGTCATGACTTGCGAAGGCACGGCCGCCCATGATGAATATCCCTCTTTGGGGTAGATGATAGTAGGCTTTTTTGGAAGCTAGAATAAAAGAATCCCTCTGTGTTAAAAGATAAATCGCGTGATGACTTTGGCTACAAATGCAGGAGGCGGGAGTATGCAGGCGGGAGGAGAAGAAGAAGAAGAAGGGAGGGAATTGCTAGAGAGAAAGCATTCCAACGCGCAAACAATAATCTGAAGATTGCTATGAAGCTCAAACAATGTGACAAAACAGACAAATAAGGCAGATAATACTGCTAGAGTCACTCGCTCTGAGTCACGTTTTTGATCAGCACTGAGGCGTCTTGTTGATGAGGCTCCTCGTGATAAGCCAAGTAGGACGAGACGAGTGAGTGTGCGACGCCACCAGTCGCCTGTTTAACCAGATCCTGCATTCTGTATACGGTGTACATGCCCTCTTCCCACTCTGAAACTAATGCGTGAATCATGCTTGAACCAAAGTGATGATGTGATTGTTCTGTGTGGACTTGCACAATTTGCACAACATTTATGAAGCCCCTCTACCTTATTTTATGAATGGCCTCGCCAAGCGGAGAGGTTCGTTCTACGTCATGCACCTATATCAGCCCTACGATCGCAAAACCGTCGATATTTTCGACAACCTCGGGTCAACTCGACACGTTCATCGCAAGCACCTGCAGCTCAGGCGCAGACACACGCACGCGTGCGGCGAGCTTCTTGACAAATCACACTGCTCCGGACTCGGAAATTGTGCGGTTAATTGCGAATTCTGTGCCCCCTCTGCCCCCTGCTCACACGCCTCTTCTACTCTTTCGTCCTTCCAAACCTTGCAAGCTGCGAGAAGTGGCTGGCATCACCACACAGCCAAGCCGCTTGCACGTTCAGGCTGTGCATCAGTGGTGGGCAAGTGTCGACATCGCGCCGACTGAGCCACAGCCAGCGTCCCAGTCAGCACTGCCCCTCACTCATTGCCTGTCGCCTGCCCGGTGGATTGGGCTGGAATTGGGTAGTTCCAAGTCCGGGATCCAAAGTTGCCTTCACGTACGACTGACATAACCCCTCCTGCTACACCTCATCTTTGCTCTTCATTAACCTACATTCCTCAACCTCACTTTGCAGACTAGGACATCCTTCAATCCGCAGACACAGACACGATGGCTTATCAACAAGGTGGCTATTATGGTGGTCCTCCCCAAGGACCTCCTCCGGGACGTAAGTCAGCAATCGACAGCTGAAAGAAGCACGAGCTGACCAATTTGAACAGACTCTCCTCAACCTCCCTATGGACAACAACAATATCCTCCCCCTCAGCAAGGCTACGGTGCGCCTCCGCCCGGTCAATATCCTCCTCCGCAACAAGGTGGTTATCCTCCTCAGGGCCAATATGGCCAGCAACAGTATCCTCCTCCACAACAAGGTTACGGAGCTCCTCCGCCAGGACCTCCACCTCAGCAGGGCTATCAACAACCTCCCTACGGTCAACCCCCTCCACAACAATATGGTTCCCCAGCTCCGGGTGGTTATGGTGCCCCTCCTCCACAACAATATGGCGCTCCCGCCGTCCAACCATATGGAGCTCCGCCAACCGGTGCATATGGCGCCCCTCAGCAGCAACAATACCCACCTCAACAAGGTTATGGGCAACCAGCACAACAAGCATACGTTCAACCAACTCCTCCATCAATAGGCTACGGTCCAGCTCAGAACATTGGCTGGGACGCCTCTGCAGACGCGGATGCTCTTCGGAAAGCAATGAAAGGTTTTGGTACTGATGAGAAGACATTGATCCGCGTCCTTGCAACAAAAGATCCCCTTCAAGTCAATGTTCTGCGGGAAACTTACAACAGAAGACACCACCGGCACCTTCTGAACGATGTAGAAGGCGAGACAAGTGGCCACTTTGAGAAGGCACTTTGCGCTCTCATCCGTGGACCCCTCCTTCAAGACGTCATACTTTTGCGCCAAGCTACCGATGGGCCAGGTACAAAAGAGAAAGTTTTGAATGATGTGTTACTGGGAAGATCAAACGCAGACATGCGTGCAATTAAAGAGCTGTACCAGAAGACATTCCGCCAGAGTCTCGAGACTGCCATCAAAGCTGATTTGAGCATGAAGACCGAGCGTCATTTCCTGATGGTCTTGGCTGCAAACAGGAACGAGGAGGCCACACCAGTTGTGCCACAACAAATTGACCAGGATGTTATGGAGATTTACAAGGCGACTGAGGGCAAGGTTGGAACAGACGAGCTGCTCGTGTGCAACATCTTGACCCAGCGCAGCGATGCACAAATCAGAGCTATCGCGCACACCTACCAGCAAAAGTTCACCCGCGACTTGGAGACTGTCATTAAGAAGGTACTTATCATTCTCCCCTTTGAATTATTCAATGCTAATAACTCAGGAATTTTCCGGTCACATGGAACTCGCACTCCTCCACCAGCTGCGCACTGGTACCGATAAGGCCATGCGTGACGCTCTCCTCCTCGAAGATGCTATGGCTGGCATGGGTACGGCGGATAATTTACTTATCAACAGAGTTATTAGAGTACACTGGGACCGTAACCACATGCAGAATGTTAAGGGTGCTTATCAGCACAAGTTCCACAGAGGCTTGACGTAAGAAAACCTGTTTCATTGGGGACGATATTGAGTTGAGGAGATGATAATTGGGAACTTTTGCTAATTCGTTTCAGGAACAGGATTCGTGGTGAGACAAGCGGTGATTACGAGAAAGTACTATGTGCTTGTCTGGGCGAGTAATTGTGCAACGACACAGGGAAAATATTGGGGAACAAGGGGCGATGAAGAACAAGTAATGAGATAATACTTATTACACGATGACGTTATGCGGTTATGATTGTGGGGCCCAAGGGATGGGCAAGGACGGCTTTCTGGTTTTGCCTGGGGTTTTTAACTGCGATACCATATTTTCTTTCCTCCACCTTGACTGATTGCGCTTCTCAAACTTGCAAGTCATGCATGGGTTAACCCAAATACTCAAATAGTTATACGTTCCAGCTGTCCCATTTATTGGATCTTGTGTGAATTATTCTTCGTCTTCCAATCAGTGAGATAAACTTCCTCCTTGCTAAGACCCGTCGTGAAGCAAACCGCTCTCTCCGTAGTCTATCGTCATTCCCTGTTGCTCTTCATGTCGTCTCTTGAATCTGTTAGGACCTCAGGCAGGCACATTGACAGACAACATTGGCGTAGACAAGCCTTATAAAGGGGCAGATTGGTTCTTTGCACACAGCTTTTGTTCTTCTCTTCTTTAGATTCACTTTACATAAGAACCTGAACCCTCACTCCTTCTATACCCATGACTCTCCACCAGACTCCGTAACAATCAGCATATGCTGACCGGACGAACGTGTCTCTAGTTTTTGCCGCTCTCAGAATTACGCCAACGTTACAACTGTACAGGATACCTTACCTTATAGACCACATCGCCACTCGCTAAGATAAAGATTGAAGCCAACGTGTTTATCGGTTGTGTTGACGAAGCAGCGACCGACCATCCCTTCGAACTTGAGATATGAAAGTGTGACGGGTTTCCCAGCCTGGGCCCAGTATGTAGGAGACTATTGTATGCCAACCCATGATGTGATTCAACATATTAGGTCTTATATACTGCTGCCATATATTAGAACTCTCTACTGATGTAATCAGCCTGTACAAGTTGGTGATTTAATATATAAGACCTGTATAAACTGTATACTTTCTCTGAGATCTGTATATTTTAATACACTATGAATGTTTGAGTTATGTGCCGAAAAGAAATCCAGACCTACGCGCGGGGTAGATCTTTTGAAGCTCCAAGGGAGTAAGCCTGTGTACTGACGCTTGTCAGGAGCACTATCAAATACTGCTCTGAGGCTGTGGAGTCGTATCTTGATTGCAGGCATAATATATGACCATGAAAACTCCCTCTGGAGCCTTGAGATGTTTTGTTTTCGCCGTTTTCGTAATAAGAGACATGTGGTGCAAATTCTTGAATTCCGAGCCCGATTCATCGGCGACAAAGGTAAATCTCTCAAGTCAGGATAAACACCGTTCACAAGCCGTAAAATAGAGGCTTCGGGAAGAGCTCGATTATTATGGACGTCCAAATCCAAACAAAGCGGCTGTTCCGTCAAATACTAAGAACACTTGTCCCGTGGTTATCCCATGCAAACTCCGGTACTTCGCGGGGCTTCGTACGGCGTATCGTTCTGCATATTATGGCGATCGAGTGTTCTCAAGATCCTTACCATGGCAACCATCACAAATGCACATCAAGTAGCATACCAGCCGCTGTACAAGGTCCCATTCTCTAGGTATACACATAGGGTCTGTCCGATCCCGTCCTCACTCGCCATTCCCATTTTGCATCATCGGTACACGTCTAGTGGTGAGCGGCCTCCTCCTCTGGCTCCTCCTCAAACCAATGCTCCTCTGGCTCAGCAGCTCCACCCTCGGCTTGTCCCTCAATATCAACAGTCGACGCTTCGTATTGCTTGAGCTCGTTCGCGATATCTGCCTCCTCGGGGCTCTTTGGGGCGCTTGGTGGAGAGAACTTCTGGACGTGACCTTCGGAATCGTTGGCCTTTACTGCTGGTGTCTTGTAGGCCTTCAACTCCTTGATGTATAGCTCTTGGACGAAATCCGCTGCGACAATGTTGGTCAGTCAAGGGGCTTCGGGTGTGAAGGGATGGCATTCGCGCAGAGTGAATTCCAGGAGGTAAGAAGAACGGGATCTTGAGAGTCCAGATGAGTGCTCTGGGAGGGCGAAAGTGTTACGAACCTTGGCGAACAGCTGTAGGAGTGATGAAAGTGCGCTTGATCATCATGCTCGAAGACTGCTGTCTTGCGACACGAGCGATTGAGGAGCGCTGCTAATGTCAGCTGGATTGATGCAGAAGCTGTATATGGGCCATACCGAAGCGCGGAGAGTTTGTGTGAACATGATGACGGGAGTGGTGGTGTCAATTGGGGATGGAAGGTCGTTGAGGAAGATTCATCTCATCCAGATTCCTCCGAAGCGACAAAGGCCGAACAAATCACGTGACTGTGGTATTGACGCCTTGATGCCTCATCAGGATCTTTACTTCTCCTCATCCAGATAGGTCCTCATTCTCCAGAGTCCATTCAAAACCAGCTCATGAACTTGCAGCCAGAATAATTATTACGTGTCATTATTACGTTCCATTAGGTCGTGCTTCCGAATTTAATGATCCCTCAATTTTATGTCCCCATGAGAGTTCTGGGATATTTTGTGCACTCGCTATGTTACCCAGTTGAGTTATCCAGTAACTCACAAACTTCGCAATTGCTCTAGTCTCTACATACACAGCCGGATCAAAAACTCTTTTGTTCAAGGAATCTTAAAGCCTTGTGTGTGAATATAAGGTGAGACAAGGACTCTCCTAGCGCGGATGTGTTTCCCGATGAGTCGTCGCTGCCTTTTATGAGGTGAGGCTGAACGCCTGCCTGGGCTATTGATATATTTCACTCCTCCCCTCGTTTACACAGTTTCTCACGCAGATTTCTATCACTCAGTCTAGATCCAACTTAGGATTGCGTCCCCGATAGTACAAACTCGTTCCCACTTCAAGTTCATCCCACATCCGCCGCAATGGGCTTTCTTCAACTACCCGGGGAGCTGCGCAACAACATCTACAAAAACTGCATTATAAATGCAGGAATCTGCAGATGCAGCAAATTCCATGAACCTATTCTTGATATTGGTCGAATCCCACAACTAACATCAATCAATCCACTTCCTCTGCTTTTTGTCAATAAGCAGATCGCATATGAGATCACGCAGATGCTGTACTCGAGCCTCAAGCCTCTTGTGATCGATGGATACTGCTTCAGGACGGACGAAGAGACAGGCAATAAGATTCTTGATTGCTGGAGGGGATTTCCGGGAGGCCTACCTCGGCATCCTTATCTGCAGAATTTCCTTCGCAGGGTGAATGTTGTTGTCGGCTTAGAAGGCAGCCCTTCTCGGTACACGGATGGGTCTAATTACGACTTTCGCCTTCCTCGACCAGCTAGTAATTATGTTCTGCCACGAGTGCCGTCTTCGGGTCCAATCTTGGTAGAACTCTTGGAATATCTTCAGGCCTACAAATCGATGTCACAACTTCAGATAATCATCGACATTCCAAGAAAGTCTCGTGACAAGCCTCCACGACGAGACATATTCTCGGAATTTCTGGCCTTCCATGATATTTGCGAAGTGCAACTGATCCTACGCTTCGAGCTAGGCACAAGGTTTCATGATGTGCCTTCCCGGAAAGTTCTTTCAGATTGGACAAACACATGGATCGAGTGCCTAAGTTTCTCTTGAGGACCTGAGAACATCTTGATTTTGGGCATGGCATGGCAAGTCAAAAATGAGTGCCTGTCTATATAAAACTGGCTGGTATGGTAGTTTCGCTGCTGCTCTTAAAAGATAGTTGTGCATCGGCTCTTGCATAGATGCTAGGAGAGGTTGAACCGAACGATCCTGACAACCCGTTACACACAAACCACAAAGATGGCTCGCCAATAGAGGGCCATGTTCTCACGAGCTGACTTCTTCCTCCTGGCGTCTCGAGCTCAATATTTCGGGTGGGAAAGCCGAAGCCGATTACACTCTTCGAGGTACCCTCTACTATTGGAGAGGCAAGATCAAAACAGCGAGATTAATCTCGTGTTCGGAACTGCAAATCTCTTGAAATGTTCCTACCATGTATTTGAAAAGGGATGGCGTGGGTTTAGGTCATTTGCCAAGATCTGACAGCGAGTTGAATATCTGCGGACATCTGAACGAACGGCCTTTGCAGCCGGAGAGGCACGGGATTCGATGTAAAGATATGACTAGTCTAAAATAGCTTGGGGTTGAACAATAAGATGTTCAAAAGTGAAATGCAGAATTGGGAGTGGCAAGATTGTCCGGGATTTGACAATTGTCCCAAAACGTGATGCACAATACAGGTGTTTCGATTCCCCAAGTCATCTCAAAGATTGTCGTTGGCTAGGTCAAGAATACTAGGTAGCTCAACTACTTATCATACTTGATATTAGTACTGCAATGCTGCCACACTTCAGAAGCCAAGCGAATCAAATCATCACACCTTAAATCATTCACGTGAAAGTTCATCCATGTTTTGATGTCTATGATTACAAGGCCCACTGTGCAAGCCATGCCCAACTCCCGCCACTCGTACATACCAGCCCAAGCCGTAAACCCATCCCTCTATGCATAAAAGTTAACGGTGTCCTTCTTCTTAGCTTGCACCGTGCCCGCCCCTTCGTGAAGAAGGAAACCGTCAACTTCTACACATCCACTCCCTCTTTTTTTGATCCAAGATATTTCAAAATCCTCGGCTCATGTAGAGAGCATCTCGAATCGACATCGTCCAATTCTTCATTCTTACTCTATATAACTATCGCTTTCTCTGTTTCATGGGAGATATTTCATCATGATTTCTTTCTGTGATTCAACGTCTGTGTTATGCTTCTCCAACTCTCAAAGTATGATGAGAGGGAAAAGTACTTTGTTCTGCTCTCATTTAGTTGCGAAGAACATTTGATTGAGAAAATGAATTCACTCATTACCTGTTGGAAATGCAAGGGTCGACTAGTGACTCTCTGTATCATTGTACGTTGTTTCCGTTCTAGAGTGCTGGCCGTGACTGCCAAAAGCGCTCGAGCTGACTTCACTTCCTCACTACGCATTTTCACTTTTTCAACACTCTTCCCTTCTTCAACGACAACATGGCAGATAACGAGATCAACTCGTCGGATTTTGAAGACGATAATCTCACTTTGTTCCAACCGAGGAAGACAGCTGGGAAGAGGACATCAGAAAAGATCATACAGAACCAAGCAGCCAATAGAACTTCCTCGAAGAAAGCTGTACGGACTCTTGCGATTGTTCGTGGCGCTCCTGGAACTGCTGCGAAGATATCTTTCGTGGCGAATACCTGGCAAGCGTTTTGTCAGACGATCCGGCACGAGTGAGTTGCAGCTCTATGATTGTTCCTTCTGCTTATATCTGTGCTGATCATCGACAGCCCCGATGTCTGCCCCGATGGTGAGATGATCTTCCGCTTCATCTGTACCTTGGTTGCAAATACTCAGTCGAATTTGCGCGGAAAGCATGCCCCCTCTCTCTCCACGATCCAGGGGCTGTGGATCTACACAATCGAGGTCCTCAAAGTCCAGCACCGCCATCTTCGGCAGTCCTATACCGAGTACGATGAGAAGAGAATTTCGACATGGCTGGATCAGCAAGTCACGCTAGGCAACGTGATTCGAGGACGTTGGGTCGAGCGTCAATGGCTGGGACTAGCCATGATTTTGAAACTTGTAAGAGCTACGGTAGAACACAGTCTCTCCCAAGGGTGTTTGTCATGGGATATCGTCATTGCCAAGATGCTCGGAGTCGTCCTTGCATGTGCTTGCAATTCACGACCTGGAGATATAGCACGTTCAGATGGGTACACGAGCATGGAGTATCTGCAATTCCGACACATCGAGATAACCTTGAGGCCGGGTGGGACTAGTGTACAGGATCTGAGGGCAAAGGTGACCTTGAAGTACACAAAGGAATTCAAGTCAGTACTGTTACTCAAATTGACGCTGTCCAATTACACCTAGTGTTTACTAACATCGACGGTTAGACGCGACCTCAACATCGATCAGATCGTCTTCTTCGATCCTCTCGATAACCCAACACAGAGTGTGATATGTCCCATCAAGTTACTAATGGTACACGCTTTACGTCATGGCTATGTACACGGAAGTACTTTTCGAGAAGTGTTGGAACACACTGCTCAAAGACTCGACCGGACGGTTCAGTGGAAGATGCCCGCTGCGCCAGTGCTATGTCAGCTTAGCAAGTCAAGCGCATTTCTCAAATTGGAACTGCCAGCACCACAGGGACAGATAAATGTCAACATTAAGAATATGGCCCTGTTGGCAGGTGTTCTGGTACCCGTTTCATCACGAGCAATAAGAGCTGGTGGCGCGAGAGATGTCTCCTACCTCAATAAATCCATCCGAGGGGTTGCCACCAGTACAACCGCCTTGATCGTCAACCACAGCAGCGAGTCACTGCAGAAAGGGACCACCGCTCGTTATGTTGGTGCCCTCCAGGAGACTGTGTATAATCTCAAGGCGGCGAATCCTCTTGAAGACCGTCTCGCTCCTCGTCTCGCTGCTGTACCAATTCAAAGAAAGAGACTAAAGGCTCCAGAGGTTGATCGGTACATGAATGCTCACAACATGGTTAAGTCAGATACAAATTCACGGCAGAAGACTTACCGTGCGATGAAGAACGACGCTGTCGATGACTGGCGTGAGACTGAGGGAAATCGTACCGCCTCAGACCCAATTACAGCACCGAGACAGAACATCGAGGCTAGACCAGCACTTTTACCACGGAGTTCGAACTTGCCTAATGTCACTCAAGCTGGATCCGGGATGTCGACTCCTCCTGTTTCCGCTCTCGTGCCCGGTAGCACTTCTACCGAACTTGCGTTACCTAGTGACCATTCATGGGATTTACGTTAGTTGTGATTCCCCAATTGCACCGATTATTCATACTGACACCTGAAAGCTATTGATCCTCGAATCCTCGAAGATCAAGACAATATCGAAGTGGACCCGAAGGCTTTTCAAACACTTTGCTCGACGCTTCTTGAATCATGTATTGATGATTCCAGCGACACAACATCAGCTCCTTCAGATGCGACTGTGGACGTCGTCCAAGAGCAGCTGCTGGAGTTGTTAACACAGGAAGAACCCATCACAGATGCTTGTTCCTTGGCTGGCGATGACTTTGTCAATTATTTTGCGACTATCAACATCTTCAAAAACCTTGCAGCTTTCAATCACGCATCAACATCCGAAGTTGCAACACATGTGTCTGTTGGTCACAGCCGCAACGAACCAACACCGTTCTTTTTTCATTGTCAGATAGGTTGTGGATACAAGAGCTGGAATCTAAATTGGATCCTTGTCCACGAGATTACATGTGATGGTGTGGAATATGATGATGAGCTTGAGAAGACCTTCAGTTGTCCGAACGAGCTGTGTGATAAAGCGTATTCAACAGAGCAAAAACTGAGGCGCCACATTGAAGATGTCCACAACTGGATTCCGAAGAGATGTGAGCTGGAAAGTACTTTAGAAGATCATGAAGAGGTGTTTCAGAGCTATCTCGCGTACCAGTCACATTACAACAAGTTTCATAACGACCTCCCATCTCCTCAGGAATGTCCGCTCGTGGAAGAGTGTATGTCTGATCAGCTTTTCTCCAAGAAGCGCTCCCTTACCGCTCACCTGCGACGGACTCACCATCTTAAACCTGAAAAGATTCAGGTGTACATGCCAATAGAGCCAGCTTCGAAGAAGTTCTCCTCCGGCTGCATCATTGAGGGCTGCGAATCGAGACTCACGTTTACTGCGCCTGCATTTCTCCGCCAGCACCTGGTACACGGCCATAAAATGACGCAGGAAGAGGCAGAACGCCTAGTTCCTCTTAACAGCAAAGCAAAAAAGGCTGCTACCAGCAAAGCAAAGCGTCCTCAAACACTGGGGAAAAGATGCCCTATACCTGCCTGTATATCTGAGAAGTTGTTTCCAAGTGTCAGCGAGCTCAAGAGACATCTTACGGGTGGTAAGCACAAGTTAGACGAGCAAGCGGCCAAGGAGACTGCAGAGGGTGCCTTTGGCAAAACATTAGGTAAATCGCGGGCTAAGCGGAAGCAGACACACACAGAAAATGATGAAATTGAGGAAGGCTGATACATTGGTTTCTGTAACTATCATTGCGAGGAAGAGTGTCAGGGTGCTCAAGTGGAGACTAATTTTCGCAAGGTTTAGAGTTGTCAGGGAAGCCGATAGTATGAAGAGTTGGTGATGATTTGCATTTGTTGTATCGCTAGACATTTGCTATAGCACTTTATACAGTCACTGTTCTCAGATGAGGGACACGAGTTGCGTGAATCGACGCTGTCGATTAGTACCTCTTCACAACATAGCCCGTACCGAAAAGTACTTTTCAAAACAAGTGCTAGGCAATTGCATTTAGAATTATGAACTGCAATACAATGTCTTTCTACTAGTGCAAGTCTCTATACCAACCTCTATGAATAAAGCGAGTTGCGTGAATCGACACTGTCGATTAGTATCTCTTCACAACATAGCCCGCACCGAAAAGTACTTTTCAAAACAAGTGCTAGGCAATTGCATTTAGAATTATGAACTGCAATGCACTATCTTCTACTGTTACAAGTCTTCATACCAATCTCTATGAATAGAACGATAAGATGTCCTTCTTCTTAGCTGAAACCTCTGCAATGGCATCTACATAATGCTCGTGACTGATCTTATTCTTGCCCATCCGCAGCGCAATCATACCAGCTTCCACACACACAGCCTTCAGTTGAGCACCACCAAACTCGTCTGTGCTGCGTGCTAACTCAGGCCAGTTGACGGCGTCGTCAACAGTCATCTTTCGGCTGTGGATTTTCAGAATCTGGGCCCGGGCTTCTTCGTTGGGGAGCGGGAATTCAATCTTTCTGTCCAGACGACCGGAACGGAGAAGAGCAGGGTCTAGCACGTCAACTCTGTTGGTTGCTGCGAGGACCTTGATACGGTCGTCTGATGCGAAACCGTCCAGTTGATTGAGAAGCTCCAACATAGTTCTTTGGACCTCTCGGTCTCCACTCTTCTCACTATCGAAACGCTTGGTGCCCACGGCATCCAATTCATCAATGAAGATAATCGCAGGTGCCTTCTCCTTTGCTAATGCAAAACAATCTCGAACCAACTTTGCACCGTCACCAATGAACATTTGTACCAACTGTGGGCCAGCCAGCTTGAGGAAGGTGGCGTCGGTTTGGGCTGCGCAGGCTCGAGCTAGAAGGGTCTTTCCAGTACCAGGAGGGCCATACATAAGAGCACCTGCAGTATGTTAGCACAGATCAATGAGTTCTACTGTGATCCTACCTTTCGGTGCTTTGATACCGATCTTCTTGAAACGCTCAGACTCCTTCATTGGCCAAACGATTGCCTCTACCAGTTCCTCAATCTGCTTATCCAGGCCACCTACGTCCGAGTACTTTTCTGTTGGCTTCTCATCGACCTCCATCGCCTTCACTCTGCTGTCGTATTCTGCAGGTAATGTGTCCAGAACCAGGTATGAATCCTTATTGACACCGATTAAATCTCCTGGCTTCAACTTCTCTGGGTCAACCAGACCAATAAGTGGCAGGAAGATTGTTTGTCTTGTCGAGGTCTTAATGACTGCAGACTTTCCAACTCTTGTAGCGTCAAGGTCGATGTTTGCGCCTTCTTCTGCGGATTCAGCGGTAGGGTCAAGATCCAGAAGCTCTACTACATTGCCAACAAGGTATGGTAATTGTCTGTACATAGGTTAGCTTCGGCGCTCTGTGCAGCTAGAAGTGGCATCCAAAGCTGCATACCTGTTGTTTTCAATCTTGTCCAAGTTGTCCTTGATCTTCTCGCCCATTGCAGCCTTCTCATGTGTTAAACGGGTGAACTCGCTCTTCATGATTCGTGAATCGTTCTCCAGAAGCCGTTTCCTCGTCATGATATCTTGTGTGCTCAGATTGTAGATTTCCTCATCTATGGGGTCGTCTTCCTTCTCCGCCTCGGCATCCTTCATCTCAGCATCTCCATTCTGGTCTGGCTTCTTCTTGTCCTTGTCGCCATCCTTCTTGTCATCCTTCTGCTCCTTCTCCTCCTGCTCCATGAGATCGAGATCTTCTAAGGTCGACATGATTGGATGTGTAATGGGAATTTATTATGGGATGGAAAGTTGTAGAAGCGTAGACGTGGTGTTGATGGGAAAGTCGAGGTGCTGAATCAACAGAGCTTCACCTTGAGCTTCCATCGCGTAGGCGAGATTTCTAAGGCAGGCACCGCCTGTCGCGTCAGCCTCATTGAGATCACATGACTGCTTAGCTCAGGCACCCAGGCTGAACTCGGATGCAAAAGATATCATGAGCCTCAGCCGTCCACTCCCTTCTGCCTCCTTTACCCTCTTTTCCACGCTCGTTCGCCACCACGAAGTACGCACAACTTGTCGCATTCGATCCAAAAGTTGCCGGTCATCTTTCCAGAGCGACAGTAACTTCATTAATCACGACAATTGACAATTCACGGACGCCTTCACTGGTTTATCGTTCTGCGAATATTCGATCGTCATAAGGCAGCAGCGCAGCGCCAACTTCTTCTTTGTTCCTCTCCTTTTGCGGTCATAACAAAAAGAGGCTTGCAAACATCAAACCGAATTCGAGTAGCAATCACTTTTCGAAAGGCTTCGAGTTGCGCCCATCGAGTTCCAGCACACTTTCCCTTTGGTAATCAGTGGCGTCGATTCCTTTCGACGACCTACGATCAACCTCAGGTTTCCATCCAACACCGCCAAAACGCATTCCCCACTCCTTCGTCGTCTTTCGACCGCTATCCTTTGCAAAAAGGCAACAAGAGATACCAAAACAGCTGTAGTGCGGTCGCGCAAGAGGAAGGAGGTTCGTCGCAGACCAAGCAAGCGGGTTGTTTTCAACGAACTCGATAATATCTATCGGCCAAAGCCTTACAAGCCAAAGATGATGGCCCCACCGCCGTCCGGGTTGGACAAGGAAGAATGGAGCGAGAATCTGAACATGACGATGATGTGCAAGGACTGCAGGGAAGATCCGCCAAATTTGGTTGAGGAATTCTCCTCAGGTGATATGGTTTGTGGCTCTTGTGGTTTGGTTCTTGGTGATCGTATTGTCGATACTCGATCTGAGTGGCGTACTTTCTCCAACGATGATGCAGGAAATGATGATCCTTCTCGTGTTGGAGACGGTCCTAACATGCTTCTCAACGGATCCCAACTGCAGACCACGATCGCATTCACTGATGGAAACGCCCGCAGCCGCGATCTTCTCCGAGCTCAAGGCAAATCGACAGCTGACAAGGCTACCAAGAGTCTTCTTGCTGCATATAAGGAGATCGGTGCTCATTGCGACGCTGTACAAATCCCCAAGCAAGTATCTGACACTGCAAAGCATCTATACAAGATGGTCGATGACGCAAAAGCCTTCAAGGGCAAGTCCACCGAAGCAATTATCGCCGGTTGCATTTTCATCGCCTGTCGCCAGTGCAAACTTCCCAGAACTTTCCGCGAGATCTACGCATTGACGAAGGTTTCCAAGAAGGATATTGGTCGAACTTTCAAGGCCCTAGAGAAGTTTCTCGCTGGGAAGAATGCAACGGCAAATCGTAAGTTGTTTGTGAGAAGTCTTATTTTATTACTCTTTATTAACATCACTACCTAAAGCATTGTACCCGACTACAGATATGTATGTCACCACCACTGCTACCAATGCCTCCGATCTCATCATCCGTTATACGAGCAATCTCGGACTCAAAGGTCAAGGTGTCATCAAGGTCGCACAAGCTCTCACTGAGAAAGCCGCTACCCTTGACCACCTCGCTGGTCGTTCCCCAGTCTCCGTCGCGGCTGCATGTATCTATATGGCTTCTCATCTCCTTGGCACTCCAAAGTCCCCGAAAGAGGTTGGAGTTGTCACCGATACCAGCGATGGCACAATCCGTACCGTCTACAAGTTCTTATATGCGGAACGCGAGAAGTTGGTCGAGCCGGCGTGGATTGCTGATGGCAAGGGAAGAATGGAGAATCTCCCTGTGGGCTAAATGGGTGATACCATATTGAGTGTTAAGCTGGCAATGTCATGGGTGATACCATGTGCCTGCGGTTGACTATCGAGATTGACCTGTCGGATTTCTACCATGAAATTGGTCGTGCTTTTTCAATTGCGATGCGTCATTAATGCAGAGATGCAATATAGTGACTAAGAAAGCATTTAGGTCATGGCAAAATGCGATTGGGCATTTACGTCCTTTACTCTCGCGATTAATATGACCTTTGGCACGGGTCTGATGCGCAGCATTGTCTCTAGAAGCAGGGTGGTTTTGCACTCGTTATTAAAAGATAATATATGGATGCACATCTTATTAGGATTTCAGTTCTTTATACTGTGATGTGATTGACTATGGAACTACGGCTTAATAATGACCTGTCTGACTATCTCTGTAGTCCCTTTACCCGCATTCAAATTCAATTTGAGAAGTAACTCCTTTGACTCTACCCTCTACTCTGCCAAACTTGTGTGCAACCTGTTTATCAACATAATAGACAGGTACTACAGTAAGTGGCATTGATGCTAAGCCTTCTTTGCTTCCTCCAACTCATCGGCCCTCAGCCTATCCCTAGCAACCATGAGGGCTTTTCCGAGTAAATTGAGCCCCCATCTGTCTCTCTTTTCCTCGGCATTCTTCTCACCAAACCCAATACCCCAGATCTTATCCATCGGGCTCGCTTCAACCAACTCTTTCTCCTCGGTTGCAAGAAGCCTCTCCTTCAAGGTCATGGTGTCGGCTTCTTCACCGTCAGAATGCAGGACTCCCTGGTCTAGACCGTACTTGAATTTGAAATACGAGGTCTCCTCAACGATACGGGAGCGATTGGCAATCCAGATTTCCTCCGAGAAATTGGAAACTTTGCGGCCCAGACCCTTTTGGATCTTTGGTGAGTCAGTCTCGAGGATCTGCTTAGCGATGGCATGGTCATGGAAGAGCAGGGCTTTTTGATGCATCATACACCTTGTTCACTTGTCAATCCAATGTCTCTTGTCGGTCGTCTATTTGAACTTGGAGTCCTAAGATCAGGAGACTATAACTTACTGCTCAGCGGTCTTATACACAATCCCACCATCACCAAAGTGGAAAGGCGAAGGGTACCATTGAGATAGGAAGGAATTTGGTGAGCCGTATTCGCGCCAGAAGTAAACCGGCTTGGGCCCATTTGCCTGCTGGCTGGTGGTTGTGACAGTACTGGCCGGTTTGGAAGCTGCCTTTTTCGAAGTTTGTGAGGTGGAGCTGCGTACTGGAGCTTTACCCTGACTTTTCTGGACTCTGTTGGCGGATGTGGAGGAACGAGTGGTACGCGACGACATGTTAATTGGGGCTACGGATATCGCTGGCTTATTGAATATTTGGTGAAGTAAACCGATACTTGCTGCAAAGGCAGTTCTTGTCAGATATTCAGTTGCAAGAGAGGTGTGTTTAGGCAGGCGAGACATGTATAGTAAATTCTGAGCCTAGCCAAGGTTCCTTTATAATGGAGCAGATGCAGTCGGCGAAGAGTCACTCGATTGTACTTGCCGTCATCAGCTCGTTCTTGAACATATCAATGGCAGATAAAACGATTCGATGGGGACGAAAAAGCCACCGTCTCAGCCTTGCCTGGTTTCCGCAGTCATCCTGCCCAGGGTACGATTAGTGGAGGCTGAGTGACTGTACCCCGGCAGTGCGAAGCAGGTAACTCCATGGCATCGGAATGGTCGAGAATTTCACGACGGAGGTATTCAAAATATCCATGGCTGCAGAGCTCAAAGATGTGAAGTCTGCAAAGTCAAGAAGCTTTACGGCTATGGAAATGTCAGCGACGTTGAGTAATTGTTGTCAGGGATGTTGGACGCTGGTGCCGAGGCACATGCGAATCGAAGCCGAATGTGGGGATGGTCAGATCCGGGGTAGCTGTCAAGACAACCACCATCTGCAACCACTTCTCTCTCTTCCCTTCTTCCCTTCCTCCATTCTCAATTGCATTGTCTCTCTGCCAAATCCATACCGCAATTACAACTAAGAACAGTGAAGCAACATGTCTGGACCAGGAGCAGGTTTCGAATATCCCCCACAGCCAGTCGCATGGCTGAAGCGGGATGTCCTCCTCTTTGCCAATAGCATCGGCTGCAAAGCTGATGAACTTCGATTTCTCTTTGTACGCTTCACTCTAGCTCCAGCTCAATCTCACAGCTCCTAACAAGCTTTCAGGAACTGCACCCCAACTTTGCCGTCTTCCCTACCTACCCTATCATCCTCCCCTTCAAGCGTACAACCCCGGAGGTAATCGACTTCTACGCCTCTCAAGCCGAGACTCCCATTCCGGGCGTGCCAAAATTTGATGCCCGCCGTGTAGTCGACGGTCAGCGCCTTATGCAGTTCCTCAAGCCGTTCCCTCCTACCTCAGAAGGCCGCTCATTCGAACTCCGGTCCAAGGTCTTGGGTGTGTATGACAAAGGCAAGCCAGGAACTGTTGTCGAAACACAGCAGGATATTGTTGATAAAGCTACGGGGGAAATCTACTCCCGTGCTATCGGGTCTGCATTCTTCGTCGGCCAAGGCGGATGGGGCGGTCCTAAGGGCCCAGCCACGGAGAACTTTCCTCCTCCCAAAGGCAAGACACCCGATGCCGTGGTGAGCTTTCAGACTACAGCTGAAAGTGCTCTGCTTTACCGTTTGAACGGAGACTACAACCCTCTCCACGCCACACCAGAGCCCGGACAGAAGATGGGATTCGGCGGTGCTATCATGCACGGTCTTTCATCATGGAACTTTGCCTGCCATGGCCTGCTTCAGGCACTGGGTGGCAGTGATCCAGCGAATATCAAGGAGTTCCAAGCGCGTTTTGCTAGTCCTGTAAAGCCGGGAGATAAGCTTGTCACTGAGATCTGGAGAACTGGAGAGATTAAGGATGGATGGGAGGAGGTGAGATTTGTGACAACCGTGGAAGGTGGCAAGGTTTGTTTGAGTAACGGGAGGGCATTGATGAAGTGCGTTGGTGCAAAGAGCAAGCTGTAAATTACAATTGAACGCCAGTATTTATGAATGAATTAGTCCACCTAAAAATGATATTTCAGGCATGTCTTGTGTAGACCATTCCCTGATAAGGAGCTGAGTGGCTGAAGCTAGTTCATCTCTTGCTGTAATTCTTTACCTATTTACACTTTCATCCGCGTTGATACAAAATAAATCTAACTTAGAGACTGCCTTGACACTCTACCATTGCCACCACATACCTGCTTCTGAGCGGCCCTGAATAATACTATATCGGCTTTCTTGCTAGCACATCTCATCGTCAAGAAAAGATCCTTGACGGCATGTTAGGCTCAAAAGTCCCCACTGACAGCGTGGAGATATGAGTACACATTCGGTTGTGGAACCGCTGGTGAGACTTGTGGGGAATGCAGAGGACTGGTAGCTATTGCTTCAGGCACGGACATTGTATCGGGATTTCAGAGAGTAGATACAAGCTGCGTCAATTACGTGGTGCTTCAAACAGGCCGGAATTGGTGTGCCGAGCGCTTTTCAAGGTGGGCCGTTGAAGAGGAGCTTGCCTCGCACCGAAGTAAGGTTGCGAGACTATGACTGAAATCGTAGGATACGGAGCCGGAAATTTGTGGAGAGGATTAGCTGTCTGGTTATGGGAATAAGAATGTCACTCCAGGACGAAATATGCAGCAGACTTGTATTGTTGTGTTTCCACATTTCATTATTTCATTTTCGGTCGTTTTTCATATATTCATCAATCACAACCCCTCCCTTCTCTTCTTTCTTTCTCTTCTCATGTTTTCCTCTTTAAAAGCCTTGCTTGGCAACTTGGGCCTCTGCAGCTGCCACAGTAGCCGCGGCATTTGGATCATCAAAACCACACCCAGTCTTCCCGTTTTGGGTAGCTGCCGCAGCGGCTGAGCAGATACCAACGCCTGTTGTGCCAATCTCGGCGCAGCAAGCGGACTGGCAGTCATCGTCGGCGACGCAGCCGCCTGTTGTAAATTCTGTAATGTTGTGAGCTTGGATGTAATGTTTGAGGCGCACGGGAAGCGGGTAGTTGGGAACGTACGTGCACCGTTTCCTGCTCCAACATTCTTAGCTCCTGCGTTATTTGGAGCGAGAGCGAAAGCAGTGATTGCGACTAAGGGGGTACAAGTATCAGCAGCTTCGGAAAATGTCTAGTGGGAAGGGAGGGGAAGTCAAGAAGACGTACAAGTCAAAGCGACAGCGAGAGTGATGCGGACCATGTTGGCGGTTGTTTTGAGATTTCGGAGTATCGAAGTAAATATTTAAAAATTTGGTTGTTCAAAGTGAGAGGAAGATTACAAGAACGAGTGAGAATTAAAGACGATACCGGATCGTTTTTTAGAGAGAGCGAAGGTAATGGGTAGACAAGTTGAAGGAATGTTGATGAGATTGAGGGATATTTCATTGCAGCAGGACACTGCTTCCCTTTTGTAGTTCATCTCTACTAATATCTGGTCTTGTTCCAAGACTGTCAGTGTTCCAGCTCAGTCTCACCTCGATCCATCAGATGATCGAACGGTTTGAATGACGTTAAAATTCCATCCTAAGTCTTGGATAGCTGTCATGCAACTTCGGCTTCCAGAACAGTGGACGGAATGTGGGGATTCCCCACTATGGTCTGCAAGAGACGTGTATGGTACGTTTGATCGTCCCCTGAAGTCACTCCCGAGATCTGTGGCAGATGTGAGACGACGTCATGTGACCAACTTACTCCCGCTGGGATATCTTAACGATAATTTGAAGGGAATATAGTCTGTTCTACTAATCTCTGGTAGCTCTGTTATTAAACGTCGAGTAAGTATCGTCACTGGAGGTGCTAAAATTACGTTGAAACCACAAGGACATACCCCTATTTTCTCGCTTAACAATTTCAACAAAGTACAAGAATGTCTCATCCAAGTATGACTTCCTTCCAAACAACCCCCTCCCCCTTCCCAAATTCCATCTTAACTTATTCTCTGCATACCCAGCCAATAGTTAATTCATAAGCAACTTCTCCCTCTTTAGTTCAAATAACCAAGACTTTTCAAAAGAGACCAAGTCCATGGTTCGGGAAGAGAAGAGAGTCGCATTGAATGTTCTATTCCATCGGGATAGGTTCCAATGAAATCGACAGAGACTTTTTCATTCGAGTCAGCCCCTAGAAGTCACGCAAGTATATCGGGTAGCGCGTTCTGCATACGCCAGAGGATATGATTACAACCTCTCGGCGATCGATTCGTGAAGAGAGATGGTCAGGCTCGTCTGCAGTGCTTCCGTAATCGTCTCCAAAGATTTATTCCCCCAAACCCCCTGTAAGATCGTGGAACGGGGCTTCCCTTAGCCCTTCAGATATTTGCATAGCAAGCTCTAACTCCAGCGATAACGCTCGAACTCTCAATTGTCCGCTGCAAGCCACCTGCCATCGCAAAGTGGTGTCTGCAACTGTTTTGTGGAAGCTCGGTCCTCTCAATATCACATTGGAAACATTCCTGCTTTGTAGAATATTTGAAAAAAATTAAGATATGAGAATATTTGGAAAATCAACGCGAGAACCAGCCACCCCACCTTTGCTTATCCCGGAATGTATAAATTGTATTGTTTCCATCTTGGCCTGTGATTCCTTTAAGTGTGGAGTGGAGCCTCCAGAAACCAATCGACTGCAACCTCTGCTCATCAAAATGAGGTCAAATGAGAGAGCGAGTCTAACAGTGAAGCATAGGCTAGTGTAGGAGGAGGCCAAGTGGAAGGATTCGATAAGCTGATAACATTAGAAGCGCACTATGTGATAACAGTACCAGGTACATAAAAAATTCGGCAGACTCCTTATCATCGGAGCCATGTCATTTTCTGGGGTCAGCTTGGCAAAGCTCAAAGTTTCGATCCCAGCTGTCTTAGCGAGAAGCCCCTGAGAGCAATACTCAAAGGAGAGTGTGGCGGTTTTCGTGACTAAAACTGAGGTAAGTGCAAATATTGGAAGCAAGGTATTTATTTAATTCCATATACAATACAGAGTCTCCGCTCAGCCTGCACGTGTTTCGCAGTTCACGTTTCGTTTTGCCCAACGACGGTTCGTCACTCGGCCTCAATTCGGCTTGCAAGCAGCCCTGTCTCTTTTAAACTTTCCAACGGCTCCGCCGAAGACGAAGAGTAATCTCGTCACCCCCATATTCCAATCTCCTTTCCATCGATAAGCCAATCTTTGTCTCTCCTCCCGGGGTGAAATTAGACGCCCACCTTGTAATCATTGCGTAAAGACGTTGAAATTGCTGGACGTACAGCTTGCCAGCGGGCAACCTACGGCAAAGAAGGAAGCCCGGGTATATGTATCAGCATGTATCTCTCGGGAGGATGAGTAGGCATTGCTCACCTGTTCCTTGCTCTGCGTCAAAAGTTTCTCGATTCTCTAGCACAACATGAAGCTCGCCGTCAAGTCAATTGCAGCCGGGTCGCTGGTCTTAGCTGCCCATGCGGCCCCATCCTCATGTCAAGTGGATGGACTGAAGCATTGGCCTGCAGCTCAAGCAAAGGCATTGAATCGGATGATAACTCTGGTGAGTCTCCAGCCCTTGCTCAGCTATTCTTTAACTTTATGTAACAAGCAAAACGTACTGACACTCCTAAGAATGCCAATCAGTCCAACTTCGCCGTCTTCGACGCTGACAACACAATTTGGCGTTATGATATCGAGGAATCTTCCATGCCCTACCTCGAGAACCTCGGCGTCATCTCACGTGCCACACTCGATCCTGCGCTCAAGCTCATCGACTTCAAAGATACAGCTAACTACACGGAAACACTGTACAGTTACTACAACCGCCTCTGTGGGATTGACGCACTTGTATGCTACCCATGGGCCGCACAAGTCTACTCCGGTCTCACAATACGTGAGCTGAAGGTGCACATTGACAACTTAATGGCGCTTAACGGCACGATTCCCACTTCATACTGGGACGGTGATGTTGTTGTGCAAGAGGAAATCAACCCTCCTGCAATATATACGGCGCAAGTGGAGCTGATGAACAAGCTCATGAAGAATGGTATCGAAGTCTACGTCGTCAGTGCTTCCAACGAGGAAATTGTGCGCATGGCTGTCTCCGACCCTAAATATGGTTACAACATCAAGCCGGAGAATGTCCTCGGCGTTGCAACCATGCTTAAGAATACCACCACCGGGGAGATCACTACTTCCAGGAAGCAGATCGCCGCTGGGACTTACAACCAAACTGCCAATTTGGATCTAGTGATCGGCTCATACTTGTGGACACCAGCGACGTGGTATGCAGGGAAGTGGGCCGCTGTTCTGACCTATGTTGATATGTGGAAGAAGCCTGTTTTGGCTGCCGGTGACACTCCTGGAAGCGATACGTATATGCATTTCAATGTGGACGTCGAGAAAGGAGGTGTGCACCTCTGGGTTAACAGGACGCTGAGCAAGTACGAGGCTTTGCAGACACTGATTACGGATGCGGCGGCGGGACAGGCTGAGAATGGTCTCAAGGTTACCGCGGATAAGAATTGGATTTACGTCAAGCCTGAGGAAATCTTGTAGTTGAGCAGCACACAGGTTGGGTTCACGAGGAGAGGAAATTCGATTCTGAGCAAAAACAGTAGTAATGTTAAATATAATGATTCACGAAACCAATGAGGGGAAGATAAATCGGCTTCACGTGTGTGCGTCTGGTTAATTCTGGGACCGAAACCAAGTATAAGTCTTTTCAAAGAACATCAGAGCATACCTTCGTCTTAGTTGTAAATCGTTGTACTATTGTCTCTAATTATAGTGCAGTTTACAACCAACAGCTTGACCGGTCCTCCAGCCAGCTCAAGACGATCTCAAATGCCACAGACGGTTGAAAGCCAGAGGTTAGCTACAGACCCATTGTCCTTTGCAATAACAGTACCTCATGCTTCGTTACGAAAACGCCCTTATTTTCCTGCCCAGTCCCTGGTCCATCACCATCACTCCCTTCGATACCCATCTCCAATGCTTGCACCAAATCTCTCACTTTTGCACTTTCCCATTCCCCACTCTGATTATTCCAAAACACTCGCTTGATACCAACATCATGCATGGCAGTTACACACCTATAGCACGGTCTCGAAGCTCGAATTTCGGGTGTATGTTCAAGTGTCGCCGTCTCGACAGCAGAATTCAAGGGGGAGCGAGAGAGAAGTGAGAGTTCGTCATACAAAGAAGCAGGCTGGGAGGAGGATGCAATAGGTGGCGATGTTAGGTCAGAAGTCTTGGTTGAGTGTAGCGTTGGCTTCAGGAGCGTGGAGTTGCCGAGCCTAACTACATACAGATCTGATCCCTTCAGCCGAAGATCTTTGGTGCGTGCTGCGATGTTGGGCTTGGAGTTCAAGGACTTGGTTTTGGTAATAAGTATATTTTGAGGCTTAGGAATGTCTTGTGTCGGATTCTTGGAATGCTTTGAAGAATCAGTGAGGAAATTTGATGAAGATTGAAAACTTACCTTGGATTTGTTATTCTGTGGGCGTGTCGAATCATCCTTGGAGGTCGAAGAGTGGAAGCCTGCACAGCTATCGTTGGTACTATTCTTGGAAGAAGGTGGCTCTGAATTTCGATTATGCTGATAGTCATGCTGCGGCTGAGTCCCGTGATAGTGATTTTCGTAGTGACACTCGTTCTCGTTCTTCTTCAGTTGGTGTCTCTTGGCAGTTCTCTTGTTGTTCTTTGTCACATCCTCCACATAGAACGCATTGCTTGCCACCTTGTGGTTGGCGTTGACGTTGAGGCCATTGGAAACCTGGTTGAGATGTGCCTCGTTCAAAACGCGACTTTTGAATAGGGAACTTGCTACCTTGGGCCTTGCTAGTACTTGGGAGGGTTGCTTCCGCGAGGACTGCTTCCGCGTAGGCTTTGAGACCTCGGGCTCGGGCTTTCCTCTGTTTAGAATTACCCGGTAACTTGAAGCACGGTTTTTGGAAGCACTTCGCTGAGCGGGCCGAGGTCTGAGAAGAAAGGGTACCGGCGGAGAGGGAGAGGGCAGAGCGGATGGCCATCATCTCGGAGTGCATGGAGAGAGGTCCATTAGCACCATGGCCGCAACCCGTCATTTCAAAAGGCGTAAAAGTATCGTTGCCCTGCTGACTCTGTGTTTGAGACTTACCCTTTGGATTCGTCTTCGACTTCAAGCGCCGTTTGAGCTCAACGATAGTGGGGCCATCGAGAGAGTTGGATGGCAAAATTCCCGTCTTCAATGCACCCCCATCAAATCCTGGGCGGTAGCAGTTAAAGCCTTGACCAATGACCTTACCGCCTCGAACGATGATCGAGCCATGTCGATAGTGAAGCGGGGAAAGTTCGGCTTGGGTCAGGCAAAGAGAGAGATACATGTCGTTGCGTGGAGACATTATGATACTCGTCGGTGGAATATTTGATTGGTGGATCAAAATCCGGCTGTTGCGGAGGGACTTTGAAGAATTGGTTGCGTGAGGACTGGGCAACTGGAAGATTAACTTTTTGCACGTGAGATTCCTTGGAAGTTTAGAAACGTGGATCCTGTCTTGGGCTGTAGATAGAATAATAGAATAGCAATCGTGACTTCCTGGTTGAGTCACATGCGCGGCTAACGCGGTTACATCGTGGGAGTCACCCACCTTCAGACATGGCCGCAAATCATGAATATTCCATTGCTACCCGACTGTCTAGTTTCCACTCTAGATTTTTCAGGCAAACGCCATATGCGATCACAACCTTGCGATCAAGCACCCTGCCTGCCTGTACGCCAAAGATACTCCTACATTCATTACACAGTAAGCACACAACCACCCAGACATCCAGCCTTCTCAGACCACGCCCTTGTCAATTGGAGGCGCTTTTCTGAGAGTGTTCTCGATCTCGGTCCCCCATCTATTCTTCCACTCAATTTCTTTTTCCAAAGCCTTTTCAAATGCCTCGAGACATTCCGGGGGTAGTTCGGCTTTAATATCATCAGAAACACTTGAAAGTCCATTGAATCCAAGATCATGAGCATCTCCATCTGGACCAGGCACTCCTAAATGCGATGCAGGAGCAGATTCGTAGACTGTGTCGACAATCATAAAGTTCTTGGAATAGATTGGTTTGACAGGGGTGAATATTGTAGGAGTAGCCTCATGGTCTTCCGCGTGTCCGTTTGTCAGAAGCTTCATGTCAACATCTTCATTGTCATTGATCTGCTCCCACCTTGCGTGCGTAGGTTGCATGGTCTTTGGGTACTGCATAACATTCGTATGGGGATCGTATATACCGTTCAAATTGTTCTTTCTTAGAGCACCTAGAGCCGCGTTAAATCGACTACGTTTAGGTCAGTATTTTTTGTCATGAAGGCGGACGTGAGAACATACGATGCTTCCCTCGCGTGCTCCAGCATCCAATTAACGTCATTGACCATGACTCGTCGTTTCTTGCCATCCACCACCTTTCCAGGTTGCAAAGGGACTGTTGGCACTCCTGAGTGGTAGACAGAACTAGCACCATGCCATGCAACATACTGGTTCTTATTGTAATCCTCACCCGGTTTAATAATATCGTTCGGATCTGCAACCGTGCCCTCCACAATTCCGTCGGCCTTCAATTTTGTCACTTCGTAATCATCGATAATCCTCTTCCCTCCAATTATTATCTGTGCGCCAAACTCGCGGAAGACAGAGCGGGCTGTAACAATACCGATGGCACGACCTTTGTAGGAATGTGGAATCAGCTCGCGCTCGATCAGATCTCTTTTTTCGTCCTCGTCGATGATGATCTTATACAGGCGCTTGTGTTTTGTGAAGAAAAGATAACTGTCTCGGAAACCCACACATCGAGCTGGTTCCGTGGATAACATGTAGAGTCGTGTCCCTCTACCTAAGACTGTGAAGGTTCGGCACCGATAATCTCGGCCGCCCTGGAGGTGTCCCATCTTGTCGACTTTAGCCTCTCCCTCGGCATCTTCAGGCAATTCCACTTCGTCGTTGATAACATCCATCATATTGCCCTCCTTGTCAACTGGCTGCTGGGTAACGTGCGATGGTCCTCCCCTTCGTGCCCATCGCCCACCGCCCTTGCCAAACCCACCTCTGCCTCGACCTCTCTTTGCAGGAGTGCCTGCTTCTGAATTGTTGTTTTCCCCGTCATCTTTGTCCCAATCTGCGGGCCTATTCTTTGGTGGTCTCCCTAATCTCTTCTTTCGAACTACAGGTTCTGGAGCTGGAGATGCAGCTGCGGATGCAGCTTCCGAATCGGCTGCGGGAGTTCCATCCTCGTCTTCTGCATCCTCTCCATCATTTCCACTTCCAGCATCAGATACAGGCGCATCTAGCATCTGCTCATCTTCTCCATCATCAAAATGCTGAGGCGTGTTTTCTGGCAGAAATAAAAGTTAGCAAAGGGATGGAATGCGCCGGAGGTCGCAAACAAAGAGGCTTACTCAAAGCAGCTGCAGCGTTTTTTGCCGCAGCTCTTCCTGGCCGTCTACCCATTGTGACAAGTTGAACGAGACTCGATTCCGGCGTTGGTGATAGTCAATTCTCGTGAACGTGGTGATCTTGATCTGGTCGCGACTTGGAGAACGCGATGAGACGCACCAGAGGCCTTTCGCTTAAATTTGTTGTCGCCTGAGGTTTCACAATCACCTTTCTTTTGGAACCATTCAGCATTCGGCTTCAACTTCAACCTTCGTACGGGCCGATCCCGACTCTGCCCGGATATGCATTTAGGTGCACACTTTCTAGCTATCGTTTGCTGACCGCCCATCACGGCTGATAACATGACTCTACATAAAAGCGGCCTCCCTTCAAAGTCACACATTGGCAGAAAGTCAAGTTTCGATCATTTGAAGCATTCTCCTATCAACAAATATTACAGGCAAGCTGGATACGAGACAGCCACCAGTCCGGTCAGCAATTCAAGATCGTATTACCCAGATTCCCAATGGCTCTTTTACGACGGGAATCATCTGTCAACCACAGGTAGTGGCCAGGATGGGATGAGATTTAGTATTTGTTCTGGTCTGGCGATGCATCATGTTCTGTTGGTCTGGTTTCCTGCATTGTTGTGGCACGCGGTAGGGGACAAGAGGAGTATTGAGACAGCTCTGGAGAGGCGCTGCTGCCGGTGGTGATTCGGTGGTTCGGTGATTTGGAAGATGGGGCTGAGGTGCAGCTGTGATATTTGTCTGGCCAGCCTGCGCAGAGGTAGGTTTGAAGTATGTAAGCTGTGAGACCCTTGAAGCCCACCAGAAGCCACTCGAGCCTTCGGCGGCATTTGGGGCACCTGTGAGCGACCATCTGAGAGAGCTCGGCCATAAATAGAACTCCGGAGATATCGTGAACGCGGAGAGTTACGTACCTATCAAGGCCCTTTGTGAGATATGAGGAGGAGAGATGCATTGGGAGGCACTCGGAGCCATCGGCGAATGACGTCGATGAGCCTTCCAGCACCCCTCGTCGGCAGAAAGCACACAGCGCAACACAAACTTTCTGTTGAACCTGGCTATGGCCGTTAGAAGTAGAAGTCGGACGTGTCTCAGCTTGACTGAATCTAGGTTTGACGTCAAGAGGGAGTCGGCCATAGTACAGCCGGAGTCGAGGAAACAGGTTTGTGAGCCATCTCACACCCATATCCACATCACATGAAGGAAGCTGGTGGTGGAAGGGTGGAATGATAGAGGTAGGTAGGCTTATGATATGAGCTCTAAATTGTCTTCTGACCGGTCCCACCATTTGGATCTCGACTATCTCACCATTTCCCTATCTCAGCTGAACCCGGATCTTGAATCTGCCTGCTCCTTGCTTGATATTGCTTGACCTTGCCTTTCCTGCCTTCCTTGCCTTGTCTCTAGGACATTCAACAGTCTCACATCGATGGGAATCTGCATGGGCATTGTCAGCTCAGAGATATGGGTATCTTTCAACCCTAACTCTATCCTGTCCAACGGTTGAACAAACTGCCACTGCTACTCGCACTCCTATTCCCATCTCACATCCCTCCCCTTTGCTTTGCTTTCCTTCCCCGCCCCTTGAGGCAAATAAACAAATAACCCTCTCGCGCTGGACCCTCAAATCAGCTACTCTAGCTTGATGCCTTACACCCGATTGCTGCGAGCCCAAAGATCCATTACCCGTAGACACGTCCCGGCGCTGACCGACTAACGGCAGCTGCTGAGCTATCATCATTCTGCCAGAGCCAATCCTCAGCGATCCTCAGCAATTCGACACAGTCACCAGCATTCGCCTCCACGAGTCAGAATATTTTGCCTGGGCTCGGCGGCCCTACCGACTCTGCTCAATTTTGCCATAACACACAGCCCTGTCGAGCCGAGTTAGCTGGCGGCGAGTCGATTCCAAGTGCATGCATCCAGTCAAGTCGAGTTGAGACGAGTTGAGTTGAATCGCGCCTATCCTACCCTACCTGACCCTAGGTTCCATTTCCTACCTTATCCTGCGCTGCCCTGCCTGACGTTGCCTCTCCGCTCCGGGCGCGCTGCGAGATCAAGCGAGGCTTTGGCCCTTCGAATACCTACTTCTGCGGTACCTTCCCGATTCTTTCCTTCATTTTCCCACTTTCATCATTCCCCTCCCACTTCCGACTTCTCGAGCAAAATAAGATATCAGTCGGCGTCGAATGCATGCGCACTGCGTTCTCTCGATCTGCAGAGCTCCCAACACGCTTCGCCACCAGCGTGCCTCGTCGATTATTCAGCTGATGTGAATCACGAAGTACCTGTACCGAACACACTAGTTCGCCGGAGTCTTCCTCGCAGACTCGAACTTCTCCACCTCCGCACTTCCCTCACGACGACGCGATAGGAATAATACTGGCGGCTCCAGCAGAGAGCAGTTCGCGATGGCAGGAAACGATGGCGACTTGCTAAAGCAAGCAACACAAGCGATGATGGCAAGGTACGATGGCAAAACACCGTGTTTCTCCGTGTGTTTAGCATGCTACAAGCACAACGATCCCCTCACCTACGTCATCGGGGTTGTCTGATGGCACACATATGGATTCCACCTGTGGATACGAAGCTCAATGTCTTGGGTGTTTGTTCTGGAGCACTATACAAATTGTCTGGATGTCTCCCGCGCAGGCTTCAAGCTCCTGGTCAAAGTTGACGAGGGGTCAGCTTATCGACCGACAATCGGTCGAGCGGTGACTGGGTGGAAGCCGATGGAGGCAGAAAATTGTACATGGCTTTTTTTCTTGCAAATTTGCAACCAGCAGCGAGCATGCATACACATTGATATTTCAGCATTCAAGCTTTGCTGCGCATTCTCCCACAAAATCCAATCTTCTGCTGTCTTCCTCCTGTCCTGGCCTGCAAGCACTACCTTTGTCAAGCTCAATCACTATTATGTGAATTCAGCATTCACCATGACTTTGGCTAATGATTTGCGCAGTAGAGAGGATAACGAAAATAATGATTCGGACCGAGACACCCCCTCCGGTGTCGCTACCCCTCAGCCTGACCCTTCAGACAAGCGACTTCCCGGCATAATGCACAGTTACTTTGGACAGGTTGGTTCTGGTTCTCCTACAAGTCCAAATTCTGTTCCGCTAGAAACCCCTGCACTGGACAGCAAGATGGAAATTCAAGCTCCTCTGCGTGTTCGAGAAGAAATGCAGGGAAATAAGGTGCTATCGGCAGTCACGCGGGACTCCAACAATGAGCCTTCGAGTGACTGTTGTGATAAAGAGTCTTCAGATGTCCATGTCCAATTCTCTGGGCCAAATGGGCAGGCGGGACTTTCAGTTGCACCAGAGAATCCCCAGAACAAGAATCTCCATCCCTACCCGACACCACCCGCTTCCCAACCACCATCACTGCACAAGTTAAAGCTTGGGGATGCAAGCTCAGAGGACGATGAAGCTACTTCAAGCAAGGAATCATCCACTCATCATCAGAGGGGCATCTCGGAATCAATTCCGTCAAGCGTGCGGAGAGCTTCTGTGATGAACCCCCTTTCTAGTGTTGTGACGGCTTCAAATGTCCATGCTGCACATTTTTCGAACCCCAGCGATTGTTGCAAAGACACTGAGTCCAATGCCCCTGCACATCCCTCTGAAATTCACGAGTCACCTTCATATGATCGTCTCAAGAAGCTAACAGATGACACTTCGCGTCTAAAGAGTATCCCCGCAACTCCTACTCGAGCACTCTCCAATCAAACAGTCAAATCCGACGCGAGCGGCGGCTCCGACCCTGCCAACCCACCAACACCTGCGAAGACCAACCTTGAGGCGACACCCTCTCAATCAACTTCCTCGGGAACATCCGGTGCCCCGGCACCTGCACCCAAAGGGAAGCTGATCGTTAAGATTGCCGAGGCTAGAGGATTGCGCAAGAGCAGAGAGCCCTATGTGGTCGCCGTCTTTCAACGAAATGAACTTGTTTCGAAAGGGCCAGTACATGAAGAAACTGACGATGCCGAGGAAGCGACCGGTAGTCCGATGATGGGTGGAATCCCAATCACGAGATCCGGAAGCGACTCGGGCCGTGCCATGGCAATTCCTATGAAGAGTCGTCAAAGCAGCAACACTAGCTTGTCAGAGTATCGTGACTTCAAGATCAAAGGGCGAAAGTCCATGACCAACCCAAAGTGGGATACCGAGGCAGCTTTGTGAGTAATTAACGTATAAGCGTGAAAGAGAATGCTAATTCTCCTCAGCGATGTAGTTGGTTCTGACAAACGTGTGAACATTACCGTCTACGATCGAAGCAGCGCATCGGAAGAATTCTTGGGTCATGTGGATTTGGAGGCAAGCTTCGTTGAGAATGATGCCACGCCGATCAAGGGTTGGTATTCACTCCGTGGCAGAAACGACATCGATACCGCGGGAGAGATTTACGTTGAGGTCACTTTTCAGAGAACCGAGAGGAAACATTACGGGCCAGAGGACTTCCAAATCTTGAAGCTTATCGGAAAGGGTACCTTTGGTCAGGTCTACCAGGTCAGGAAGAAAGACACAAAGCGAATTTATGCCATGAAGGTTCTCCAGAAGAAGGTCATCGTGCAGAAAAAAGAAGTTGCTCATACTGTCGGCGAGCGGAACATCCTGGTTAGGACAGCCATGGCCGATTCACCCTTCATCGTTGGTCTCAAATTCTCTTTCCAGACCCCGACGGATCTTTACTTGGTTACCGACTATATGTCTGGAGGTGAACTTTTCTGGCACTTGCAGAAGGAAGGGCGGTTCGACGAGAAGCGCGCCAAGTTTTATATTGCCGAGCTAATCCTCGCCCTGCAACATCTTCATATGCACGACATTGTTTACCGGGACTTGAAACCCGAGAACATTCTTTTGGACGCCAATGGACACATCGCTCTTTGCGATTTTGGCTTGTCTAAGGCGAATTTGACCAAAAACGCCACTACAAATACGTTCTGTGGCACAACCGAATACCTGGCCCCAGAGGTTCTTCTGGACGAAGCAGGGTACACAAAGATGGTCGACTTTTGGTCATTGGGAGTTCTTGTGTTCGAGATGTGCTGCGGCTGGAGCCCATTTTACGCTGAAGACACCCAACAGATGTACAAGAATATCGCCTTCGGAAAAGTCAGGTTTCCAAGGGATACACTGACTACCGAGGGGAGAAACTTTGTCAAGGGCCTATTAAACCGGAACCCAAAACATCGACTGGGAGCGACCGACGATGCTGAGGAACTGAAGAGGCATGCTTTCTTCGCTGATATTGATTGGGAAGCATTGACCAAGAAATTGATTACGCCACCATTCAAGCCAAAATTGAAGTCCGAGACGGATACTTCAAACTTCGATCCTGAGTTTACCAATGCTTTGAATGGAGCTTCGTCCTTGAACGCCCGTGCAGCAGCTTTGGCAGCTGGCATCGCCACATCTACGCCATTGTCACCAGGTATGCAAGCCAATTTCAAGGGATTCACTTTCGTTGATGAGAGCTCGATGGATGAGCACATGGCACATCTTGTCAAGCGGGACTACGATGATATGGATGAAGATGAGAAGAAAGATCAAGATTGGGAAGAACCATTTGATGCTACTGCCGAGAAGCGTCGGAGTGACCGCATGAGTGGCATTGTGAAGTCCAATGAGGACAGCAGCATGTTCAATGGCGGACACTTCGACATGTAAATTTGACCTGTTCAAGCATGCTTCTTTCGAAATATCTTCGTGTTTTCACAAGTTCCATTACATACCTACGCATTGGGCCGGAGTACATTTTGCATTTGGGGTGGAGTCATAGGAATTGCAACGAAGCATACTCAAATTGGCTATCGTACCGAGTTGATAAGGGTGCGGGAAGTTTTTCTCGTGGCGGTGGGTATATCTTTGGTCCTTCGTGTGGATATCGGCAAGATAATGTACAGTGAACATGAATCATGATGACATGGCCGAACCACGATGACGATGTTTGCATGGAGGGGACGGGGGAAACACATGTCCTGCAGTAGTAGTAGCTTTAGTAGCACTAGCCAGAATGCAGCATCTTATATGGTACTATCAAACACTGAAGCAAATATGGCATATCACGCAGCGCATGATTTGGTAGATGACCTCTGTGATTGCGAGTGTCTTGGTTAGTCGACTCTACCTATTACATTAACACAATCGGAGTAAAGTTCCAAGATTGTCCATTATAACCTTATTGGCATTTATTCCTCAACTTTAGTTTCCAGGCTGCCATAAAGAAGAACTGTAGTTGATGGCTTGTTGTAGTATTAGGAAAAGTGTCTCTCTTGCGGCTCTGTCTCAACACCACTGTCGCTCATGTCTGGCTTCAGGCGTTCGTGATCAAGGACTCAAAACCAGCGAGCAAGCGCAGTTGGGTCTCGATTCTCGTGAAGGCATGGTGCAGCCGAAACAGCCAGTAAAAGTGTTCAAGATAGCGACCGCCCCCAACTCTCATGCGAGCAGTTCTATCTGAGCTACAACAAGGTGCTTCTGCGTACCGGTAGTCTGGTACAGGCGTGTGATACTATCGCGCCCTAGGCTCATGTCTCAGACCCTTCTATCAAAAAGTGGGCACACGCGGACCTGACGGGTCACGCATCCGCCCCCCTGGATCAGCGGCCCGTTAGCGACTTTTTGTTGTTGGGAGAAGGGTGCTCAACCAACGTCTACCTTTGGCTGTGCTGCGGATACTATAGCGGTTCCTGCCTAATCTCCTCCGTTATCTCGTCTTTATTCTCGTCTTTTCTTTCGTCTCTACTTAGAAGGGATTTGTTTTTCCTTCCGAGATGCCTGTGAGTTCCCATCCTGGCCTGTTTGGGAGGCAGGTAGGCTGATGTGTCGATTTGGTGCTGGTTGCGAGCGAGTGTCATGGATACAACAACACAAACGCCTGTTCTTAAAGAAAGGGTAGCCTTGAGTGATCTAAGACTTCTAATTGTCGTCAGCTCCAGGGTCTTCGAAGCTATAGTAGTGTTGTGTCGTGGCGGAAGATAGACCGATGGTGCTCGGCGGTTCCGGCTTGCCGTTCAGCTGGAGGTTTGATGCAGCAACTGTTCGATATGAGCATACAGCCTTTCAGCATACCACCTCCTATCGCCTGTTCCCTTGACAACCTCCACGTGTTCGCTGTCAAACGTTCTCCCTGTAGAACGAGGAGTATCATCATGATACTCTATGCACGAGGCTCACCGCACTTGCGAGTTCCAGATTGTATTTGATGTGGCTTCCGCAGTTTCAGTCAAAGACTGACAGACATGAGTTTAGCCCTTCTATATGAGTATGGGTGTAGGCCACAATCTCCTGGAATGTGGCTGCATGACGATTGTGACATGCAAGTTGGACAACGCCTTCTTCTTATACTAGCTAGCCTCTAAATTCGATGCAATGTTTTGGAATTGCAAGTGCACCGAGCAGTAAGAAATAATTTGTCTTGGATTTGGCACTCCTGTCTCATGATGCCTGTTTATCTTAAGTGAGTATCAAAAGTGAGCGAATTTTCTCTACACATATTTCACCTGCAGCTCTTACATGCCATTCAATAGTTTGAAATTTAAGTGGAGCTCAAGGAGTGCGCAAATCAACTTTTATATTGATCTTTGAGCCTCAAAGCAGGATTGTTCTGCCCGGTCTGGGTAGTCGAGCTCTTCTCACAGCCTTGAAGTGTTTGAAACAATGCGAACGATGACCGCAATCACTTGCCCTTTAGCTCAGACCAACGACAATCAAGATATCTGTTCTATTTCATGTTCATCTCTGAGGCTGACATCGCACTCTTTCTTAGAGGTCCGCAGATTACTCGTCTTGATTTTGTCTAGATTCTGTCTTTTACTTTCGCCAAACCGCACAATTATTGGGCCAAGAGTTTGGATGCAGTTATCTTTATCGGATAGCTGGGCTGATAGGGTGGGTGCCACAAGGTCGCTGTTTTGATTCTTTGACTTCACGACGATACGGCAATTTGCATGATCCAGGGATATTTTAGTTGAGTGTGTGAACAATGAGGTGAAGTCTTCGAAGAGAAGTTTAGGAAATGAGGGTCTTTGTGAGGAGGCCAAAGACACTTTTGTCGCTGAAGAAGCTTTTACGGTCGAGGATACTTTCGTGGTGGAAGAGACTTTAACGGTCAAAGAAATTTCCACTAATTGCTTCAGATGACGAGTCTGGCGACTAAGCTCATGTGCCGGGGGCATGTTTTCTTTGTAATGAGCAAAGGGAAATGACTACTTTGGCCCGTTTCTACTGGTGATAGTTTCGGGGTGATTTGCGGAGTCTCAATGAATCGTGATGGTTCAAGGATCACTATCACTTTCAAAAAAGGATTGATTTGCGGTAAAGCTTGGCCGTAGAGCTGAGCTTAAGTATGAGTCTGGAATCTCAAAGTTAGACAAGGCGACATTCCTCTGCTTTGTTAAAGTTAGTCCTTGGTCTCTTGACGCCACGACCTGTAAGGAAATAAGCCGGCTATAGCCTCGGTGACTGAATGGAAAGCACCGGAGTCGCGTTTTATTGTGGATTCTTTGTAGTCTCTGCAATATTCAACGGAAAGATTACGCTTTACTTTCAGGTAGCAACCGATGAAGTAAAAATCCATCTCAACATATTCGATACATCTGGAGACGAAGTCTGCAAGGAACAATGGTTTGAGCACCGTTGGAACGAAAACAGTCAGGCTGCAAGGTGATTTCCTAACATCGTTAGAACGTTGAAGCGATCGGCGATTATATTGAAGGTTCCTAATGCGATCCAATACTCAAGCCACAATAATGAATACATTGGGCAGCAACATATAATTCCTTTTCCTTAAGGTTCAGCTCCGTGTATTTGCAGGAGCGCCGTGGGGTAGCACAAACTCACCTTGGTCGGCAAGGCTACTTCCTCACTATGTTTCCCATCGAGGCTTTCATCTTACACAAATGGTATTTTCGACGTTACAATTGATCTGAAGCTAAGGTAGTATATCAACGACAAACTACCATCATACCATGAACGAGCTCGCTGAAACGTACCCTGAGCGTCTTATTACAGGCTGCGTGCCAGGTGACGGTGACACGACGCTGAAAAAACAATCAGATGGGACTTTACTGGGTGCACTCGTCGCTGGAAATGAATACGAAGCTGTTGGCCTTATCAAATCTGGAGCAAATGTTAACACATCGCCAAACACCACTTCTCCGTTGCACGTCTCCGTAGGTTGCATCAGCAGCACCGTCGCAGCTATACTCATCAGGTACGGAGCAAACTTGAATGCCATAAACAATGTAGGAGAAACAGCTCTGCACCTGGCTGCCAGGTTTGGTCACTTCAATGCCGTGCGGCTTCTTCTGCGTCACGGAGCAGCGGCCAGTGTTCCTGCTATGGGTCGAAGTTCTAGCAAAATGCCCAAGACTGAGTACAACCAGCGCTGGACACCTCTTCACGAGGCTTGTGAGCAAGGGAGTGTAGAAATAACTAAGGAACTGCTCATATATGGATCACGTGTAGACGCGCGAACCGCTACCGGAAGTTTGCCTCTGGACATAGCGACTGAGAATAACCACAGACACGTTATTTCGGTCTTTCAAGAGTTCCGAGATTCTGAGGCAGAGACTAACCAACAGCGACTAATGTTCGATCCAAGGAGTGCCACTGAATCACTAATCCCCCATCTCCAAGGGCTCATAGGACAAGGAGGTGGTACGCCGAAACTATGCTTGACATGTGCTCAGCTGAAACAGACTTCGGAAGACGAGATAGCTAGATCCTCATGCCACTGCATCTGGTATGATTCTGTATCACAAGTTCGTCGATCAGCCGCCAGTGGATGTCCACTTTGCGTCCTGCTGATGGACTGTTTAAGCAATCATTCGCTGGAAGGGAAGGAGAATACAGGTGTGTACGTGCGGAGTGGAACGACATGGTATTCTCCTAAGCCGGGAGGACCAGTTGGCATTATTATGGGCTTTATGGGAGACGATGCAAGAGGAGAGGACATCAGACACTCGATTCAAATCACCCTTGATCCAGAGGGAAAGGAGGCTCCTGATTGGGTTGAACTCATGCGGCTATCCCCAGTAACAGGTATGTTAATTGCAACTTTGTTGCGATTATTACCACTAACTTCGATACACAGATGATGCTATGATCACGACACTCAGTCATGACTGTTCTCGCGATACATCTACCGGTTCGATAGCTGCCGTTGAGATAGCAGCTACTTGGCTGTCGACATGTGTACGGAATCATGCCATCTGTAGTAGTAACCTGAAGCCGGCCATGCTTCCAACACGGGTACTCCACGTCGGTTCAGATACTCAAATGCCGTTTCTGTACGAAAGTTGTAGCAATAACGCGCATTACATCACGTTGAGCTACACTTGGGGTGGGCAGGTACCGCTCACAACAACTTTAGGGACCTTGGCCGAGAGGAAGAAGGGCATTCCTTTCGAGGATCTCCCCCAGACTTTCAAAGACGCAGTTCTATTTTGCAGGGCTTTGGGTATTCAGTATATTTGGATTGATGCGTTATGCATTATCCAAGATTCCAATGAAGACTGGACATGCGAGGCTGGGAAAATGGCCCAGTTCTTCCACAATTCTCTGCTCACACTGGCAGCAGCTGACTCTGCCTCGGCATTAGATGGCCTTTTCAGGACACGACTCCGCGGCCGATCTCGTCCATATCTGCTTGAGCCTCGGATCCCTTTCAGAAGCCGTTCTGAACTTGGCTCTGGTCGACTTTCCCTCGTCGGTGGGCCAAGAACAAACGGGAGCCTCGTAAAGCCAGCTAGTGTCTTGTATACGCGGGGTTGGGTTCTCCAGGAGCAAGTTCTGGCCACGCGCACTCTGGCGTTCTCAAAGGGCGAGCTTTTTTGGGACTGCATGTGCCTCAGGGCATCAGAGAGACATCCCATGGGTATTCCCGTAGTGCCGGATATGCGAGATCGAGACATCCAATTCTTCAAGGAATATGTCTATGCCAATACGGATCTCTCAAGTAACTCTCGTCGCATACGATTCCATGTTTCGTACCGCACTATCGTTGAGATGTACACAGAGAGGAAGCTCACAAATATTAAGGATAAACTCTATGCATTCCAAGGTATCGCCGATGCCATGAATGATAACCTTGGTATAAAGGTCCTTTCCGGTCAGATCGCGACAGATCCTACCTGCCTTGCTTGGAAGGTCAAGGGAGATTTTGAAGATTTACCAATGGCCAAGGCTGCTTGGAGGGCACCATCATGGTCATGGGCGTCGATCGATGCTGCTGTCGAGTTTTCCTGGTACTCGGAATTCACCCTTGGCATACCACGGGCCCTGGTGGAATTTGTAGATTTTGCTCACAGTGTGACGAATCGAGTTCACAGTGCGAGTCAACCACTTAAAGTCCGTGGCAGAATTATTCCTGCTAGTCTGATCACGACCAAGGGAAACGAGATGGTACTACAGTGTGGGGAGAACCAGGACAAGAGTATCGACGTCAAGTGGTATCCTGACACAAAGACACAAATCAAGGGTCAAATCTGGGCTCTTCATGTTATCATCAACGGCGATTGTGGAGCTGGTATCTGTCTGATCTCTGGCGGAGAATCAAGTGTCTTCAGCAGAATTGGCGTGTACAGCTTTGCAGTATACAATAAGGATAAGATGCGGATGTTTACCAAACAGGACGGCCATGAAAGAGTTCTGACACTGATATGAATTGTATTGGAAGAAAGAGAGTTTTAGTTGATGGAACTTTCTGATGATATGTTCTTCATATATTTGAAATCAATTTTGTACCTTAGCTCTAATCCATTTGATTGAAGATGCCATACACACTCAATCCGTACGCCATCCTAGAAAACCGCCACCAGTGTACGAACCCTGGGAGACTATACTGAGATATTATTGCCTCAAGTCACTGGAAGCCTATATTCAATCATAAAGTAACAACAATGTACTTTTGGATCGACTGAAGGTTTAACTGCGTCAAGGGACGCATCAGCATAAATCCTCGAATATTTCGAAAATAAAGCGCACAGTTGAGAGTAAGCAGTTGAATCAATAGGTATATCGTGTCCTAAATAAATGACACCAGAGTATTCCAGGATAACCTTTACTGGGTCATTCAAATTTGAGAAACGATCAATGAGGGACGAACTTATCACACGTCGGCCTCGAGACTTGACGTTTACCTCTACCCCGCTATGTGGAGTGCTAGAGTTGTGAACATTCACAACATCCCCAGCTCTGAATCTAAGCAGGTCAAATCAGACAAATAGTCCTCTTGATTTTTAACGTGCTAATCAAATTATATCTCTGAGTAGCGCTGATACCTAAAAGTCCAAAGTCCAAAGTCCAAAGTCCAAAACAAATCCCATCCCTACCCAGCCCCAGCATCAACTCTCCCAACTCCCTCGTCCCCCACCAACCTATCACACCACACACAACACAACACACAAACACAGTACAAGTATTCAAACACGCCCTAAACCCCTTCATCAAGCATCCATCTTCCATGGCGCAATTGGCTAGCGCGGTAAGCACCCCTCTCTCCTCATCGTCTCAAGCAAGGCACATCAACTAATTCATCACAGTCCGACTGTTACTGCAGGTTATCGGGAGGTTCACAGTTCAAGCCTGTGTGGGAGAGTGTTCTCTTTTTGCTCTTTGGTCTTGGGAATAGATTTTTGGGCTGCGTTGAGAGCTGGGGATTCCTCGGGTTCTGGATGGGGAGAGGGGTTGAGTGAGATGTTGTGGTGGGTGACGAGTTATGGGTTGCTTTGATTGTGGAAGTTGTCATCTATAGCTATTTAGAGTAACGAGGAAGTTTTGGGTATGGTGGAAAGGAATATTATGGAGCGGCGGTCGCTGTTTGAAACTCCTTTTTACCGATATCCTCTCAATTGCTTTCCGAGATGCCCAAAAGAATACTATCTCTACCCTCTCTTAACAGCCTTTGTTACCCCAATGGAGAGATCAGAAACGCACTTTCAAACCCCTGTAGGAGCGCTTACATGACAAACAACTCCTACCCAGACGCTCAAGAACTCGTTGTGAACCCCCTATTCGACGAGCAATTCACCCACTTGTCCCGTAGCCAACAGGTATAAATCCTCACCTTCGTCCCAACTCTAATACCTGCAAGAATACAAACGTTGTCTTTCTTAGGAGTGTAGTCCTAGCTATGTTCTCCACACACCTGTCTATCATTGATTGTAACCGCTTTCTCTCTCACTTCCCACCTGTCATTGAGTAGCTCTATAGAAAGGAAATAAATTGACACTGCAGTGCTCACTGTAGTGAACTATATCAAAACACAGGTTTGTGAAAGATAGGTGAAGATGGTAACACTCGGTTCTCAAACAACGGCTTAGAGAGAGATGGCGACGAGTCAAGTCCTGTGGGATTGGCGATGAGGCTTTTCTACCTTGGGTGAATGGGATGGGGATCAAGCAACAAGGAGATTCAAATGCTTAGATAGATCGATCGCAGATGCTGGTCTTATACAAATGAGTACTCCCGAACAACACATTCTGCGCAACACAGAGTACCTACATATAAAGCTAGTACCGGTAACAAGACTGCAATATATCTGTATACACCCACCTCCAGACCACGAAGTGATTGCTCCAAGTAAGTCAACATCACCAAGCATATGCAGTTTAGACCCTCGCACAAACTAACAAAGTATAAATATGGTAACCACGTCCCCTCGTCCCACATCTCGATTCATGCGAGCTTGCAGTCTCATATCGACTTGACTGTTGTGTTGATCTAGAAGACTCCCGCACCTATCAAGCTGTCAAGTACCTACCTCATCGACGAGTATTAAGCATTGATTACCATATCATATCACATCACAACCACGACCATTGTAACCACAACACCAACGAACGAGCATAGCACCGCCGATGACGACTCCCCACTCCCACTCCCATTACAACTCCCTATTACTGTACAACACGCTATCACCATATCACCACCAAATCAAACGCATTCAACCCACACAGCCTCCTACTCTATCCACTCTATCCACTCTATCCACTCAAGCCCCAAAACACCTATCAGCAAAGCAAACCTACCAGCATAACCTTCTCCTCTCCTCTCTCTGCTAGCACAACCCTACCCACACAATCACACAATCGGCTAAATACCCCTTTAAAACTCACCTCACCTCACCGCACAGCACCACAGCACAGCACCAAGCTGCAGGTCCCTCGGTCCATCCGATCGCGCCGGCAAAGGTGTACTGCACGGTACTTACTTACCTATTTACAAACAATACCCCTCTCCTGCGTCTCTTCTCTCTAACACCCTGATCCCTCCTCCCTCCCCCTGCCTCCCTAGTCCCTAAACCATCCCAGACCCACATCATACATTACAGTGCTTACCATACAGTGCTTACCGTACAGTACTCACCAGCGGCTAATGTACATTATCAAACCAAGGCAGGACCTTGACTTCAAACAACCCAACTACTGTACTGTACTGCACTGTACAGTGTACAGTACATGTACCTAGGTAAGTAAGTAAGTACCCCACTACTGTACCTAGCAGACGCCCCACCCCATCCCACATGTAGACCCCTCCTCCTCTTCCACCTCCTCCGTCGTCTGGTCTCGTCTCATCCCGGTCCCTTACAGAGCAAGTGCAAGAACAAGCAAGAGTGGGAGAGGAAGAGGGCAGTGAGAGGAAGAGAAGCGCCGAGGTACCGCAGGCATCGTATCGTATCGCATCGCAGGCATCGCAGGCACTAACCACACCAAACCAAACCAAACCTAACCACACCAAACCACCGGAGCGGAGCGGAGCAGAGCAGAGCACAAATGGAATGCACAAGCACAAGCACAAGCACAAGCACAAAACTAAATCTACTCAATGAAAAATTGAATAAGAATAAATGATTAATTAATTGATTAATTCTAATGTATTGTATTGTATTTGTGCCGTTGTGCGTACGCTAAGGTAAGGTAGGTAGGTACCTCGCCGTCCCGAAACTCTCCCTTCGCCATCACCACTATGACCACTATGACCACTATGACCACTATGACCACCCACCACAACCACCACACCAGCACACGTGACGAGGGCAAGAGCCTTGCTCGAGTCCCGACCGAGTCTCGAGTCTCGAGGATCCATTGTAATTCCATCTCGAATTCTCCCACACGCACAAAGACCACTTGGTTAAACTCTACCCATACTCACACAATTCAACCGAGCCAATCGTAAAATTCAAATCACTAAACACGATACACATTGATGAAGGGTGACAAAAGGTCTTCATTAATCTAAGAGCCAGTAGTACCATCTCATCTCATACGCAAACTCCCCGTGAGCCGCAGGAAACCCGATGCACCAACCAACCAATTACATCTCCATCCTTCTATCATCATTCCCTCGAAAAGTTTCAAAAAAAAAAAAGTTGTGCTAAAGGGGTATATGTTTTGTGTGTATGTAGTTTGTGCTTGTGTTTGTTTGGGGACTCTCAATTCATCATAACTTCGTATCCATCCAGGGTATGTAAAGGGCACGCCAAGCCAAAGCCTTTCTGCCTCCTTCTGCGAACAAGCCAAGCCAAGGGAGTAAAACCAAAGAGTGAACACAATTTGGCAGGATCATGACCAATTTTCCCTCCCATGTCATCCCAAGCTTGACTGGACCAGATCAGAACAGGCCAGCGTAAAGAACACCCAGATGTGTAAAGTTTTTGTTAGTCCCAGAGCCAACCCCATGCCGCGCAATGCCATGCCAATGCCAATACCTCCCACTCCATTCTTCATGCATGTGTATTGACTGCCAGGCTCGGAAGAGATTCGAGCCTCGATCTAGTGGCCACCAGTTGTCGTGTAGAAAGCGATTTGGCAGCCGAAGCCAGCCATTCGAATTTCTGTCCCTGGTTGGCCATCCAAGTCGAGGTCGAATCGGTTCGTCGAAAAGAGAAAATTTCTAGAAAAGCAAAAGCAAAGTCCTTCCCAAGCCCATCCCATTTTGTGCATGCCAGCCACTCCCAGTAAAAGAGCCAGCCAAATCCAAACGCAGAACATTGTACAAGAATCTCGACCAGAAAACGACGCGAAGATTGAGTGTCTCTGTAGACAAATGAAACGAGAAAAAAAAGGGGGGAACGCCGCCTAATTACAAATTCTTGGGTGGCGAAACCAAAGAAACCGGCAGCCCCATATGTTGTTTTTATGCAGACTCGAGTAGTCGGGTCCCAAGTCTAAAGCGAAATCATGAAAGAGCAAAGAACAGAAAAGACGAAGCCGCAAATTCCGCAAATTAGGTCGCGCAAATAGAGTATGCCTCTCCCGCAATCCCAAACACCAGACTGGGTTTTCCCACCAGCCTTCATGCCAACCTGTTCGAAAGACAAATGAGAAATCTAAATTCGCTGATGCAACGCCGAAGTCAAAAAGGGAAGTCGTAAGATCGAGGCGGAAACCGTGACAGGCGCAACGCAGGCTCGAGATCGTGATGTGGGTGGAGTTTCCGTGTTAGGAAATTATCGTTTTTGGAAGCCGGCCGGATGATCCACCTCAGGAACGTAATGCGTGCTGAATGACGACGCTGGAAATGAGAACTGAAGGCAAAGAACTTTTATAATGATGCACTGGGCATCAAGGGGTATTGTGTCGAGGGATGAGAAAAAAACATGTTCAACACCATGCATGCCCATCAGAGGTGTCGAGCGTGTGTACTTTATCCAGCAACAATCTGCTGTCCATATCCACCGTGACCCATGAAGTGTGGTTGCTTGGAGTATGGGTTGCAGCTACCGCACCCACAGCCGTTGACGGTATCCCAAGCATGTCCAGGGTAGTGATGACCGTAGTGGGTGTATGGAGTGTGGTAGGCTGCGACGTGAGGAGGGACGTATGCGGCATGTGCCTGCGGTTGATAACGTGCGTAGTTATCTTGGAAGACAGTCCAGTCAAACCGGGGGCCACCGCCAGTTGCACTGAGGTACTCCGGAGTCGCGATGGCTGAGTCGGGCGCAGATGGAGGAGTGAGCTGTGGCGTGGGATAGTTGTTCACCCAGGCGGGTTGCTCGTAGGCCGCATGGAAACCAGACTGCGGGCGTTCCAGCGAGGCAGTCTTGTTGTAGCCATTGTATGTTTGAGCGTATGGACGCGGTCGCTGGACGTTGGTATCGATCTGAGCGAGCGGTGCACTGGTGAGGCGATTGAGCGTAGCCTTGCGTTCAAGGTTCTTCGTCTTGCGCCAGTCCTCCCAGCTTGCAATCCACGCGTTGTAGTCGCTGCTCTCGTCGAGGTTGACGTACAGGTTGTAGCCCGACGCCTCCAGCCATTCGTGCTCCAACGTGTTCAATTCGGAAACTGGGATGCCACTGACCTCCGACCAGGATCGGTTCTGGAACGTGTTGTCGTCCAGAAACTTGCTTCCCAGCAGGAGACCGATGGTGAGCATCCGCCAGACGATGCCCTCGCCCGACTTGGCGGTGGCCGGGTTTTGACCCACGGCGTTGAGCTCGTTCGTGCGGCGCGCGAGGTAGTTCATCCCGAGAAGAATGGTGGTGCTGGGCAGGCGGGTTGATGACAGCAGGCCAGAGACGAACTTGCGGAAGGATGGGGACACCGGGTTGTTGGGCAACACGATGCGCTGAGCCATCTCTGCAACGTAGTCGGTCATCTGGTCGATCTCATAGTCCAAAACGGCACACACGCCACCGGAAGTCATCATGACGAGCGAAGTCCGAGTAGCCGACAGAGACTCTGAGGAGACTCGGTCGGGCGGCAAGAAGAATCGACTTCTTGCTGTTGGTCGGAAGATGCTGGGAGCAAGACGATGCTAGGATCTGAAGTCTCGCGACGTCGATGATGCGATTCCAATGTGGTTGATAGACAAAGGGACAGGAAGGAAGAAGAGAGAGCGAGATCCCCGTGAATTTATTGTGCCATCGATTTGTTCAATTGATCCTCGAGAATGTTTTGGGGTGCGAGGTCTGCGTCTTACAGCGACCTGAGTGACGGCGGCGGAGCGAAGGCGACGACGTCGAGAAAAAAATCGTAGCAAGAGTGCTTAGACACCGATCCACGCGTTCAGGTCGACTCTCCCATGCGGCGAGGAAACGAGTCGGATCGTGATGGTTCTGGAAGTCTTTGGGGGAGATGTTAGCTGAGGTTCCGAGCGATGGTTGAGCACAGTGCCAGATTCTGTGACAGAACTCAGACACGGAGGCCGAATGAACAGAGGTTTCGCGATGTTTTCGTGTGTTGCAGGTCTGATTATAGGCAGCGGATGTCGAGGGGGTGGTTGTCAGACAAGGACGCCCGATGCTTTCTTTGTGGAGGAAAGGGAGGGTTTTTTTGTTGTGGGTTGTTGTGATGTGATGGCTCGTTCGGAGGTGCGGATCCAACCCGTTGCCCAGTGGCCAAAGATCAAATTTCGCCGTGGGACGGCTTTCTCCAGGACGGGAATTGGAGGGTCCCCACCGGCTGCGACAAGGAAAAGAATCTGTGTACACACCTCGTCGTGAATGGTATGGACCAAATCACTCTGCCAAAAGATTCCGAAGGCGAAAAGTCAGGATGGTGTAGCCCTGCAACTGACGTCGAGATGCGGAAGTGCGGTCGAGGTCGTGAAGTCGTCTGGTGGTGGTCAGAGGAGGATGAAGGGAATCGTAGTTGGTGGCGGACGGACGAAAGATGCAGAGGAAGAGGAAGAGGAGGAGAAGAAGGAGGATTAAGAGAGAGGAGAGATATGCTGGACTGGAGTGTCGATAGATTGGTCCCACGAAGTCGAGGTTGCTGGACCGTGGAGGAGGTAAGGGAAGGGAAGGGATGGGAGGAGGAGGAGGATGGATGGATGGATGTATGCGCGAGAAAATGGGAGAGCGACGGCGGACGGAGTGTCGGGGGGGGGGGATGATGAAGGGGTGGATGATGGATGGGTGAGTGGGTGGTGGATGGGTGTTGGAGTGCAGTGGAGCAGATGGGGATTGGGTGGGATGGGATTGGATGGAATGGGATGGGACTGGATTGGGACTGGACTGGATGGGACTGGATGGGATTGGACGGGATTGGACTCGGAAGGAGGGAGGGAGCGAGTGAGTGATTGAGGCCGGGCTTCGGCTGGGCTTGGGCTTGGACTTGGGCTGGGCTGGGCTGGGGCAGGTGCTGGCTGGTGCTTTGGGGGTGGTGGTGGTGAGTGAGTGAGTGAGGTGAGGTGAGGTTAGGGCAGGTTAGGGTTAGTCGTGCAGTCCCAGTGCTGCTACTGTACTGTCCGTCTCGGCTACGGTACCCTCTAGCGGCAGAGCGGTTGACGGTGGGTAAAGGGTAAAGGGTAGAGGGTAGAGGGTAGAGGGTAGAGGATCAGGGTGCTGACGGGAGACCGCGACGGACGGGAGGTCATGGCAGAGCGATGCTGGATGGATATTGGACACTGGATATTGGATACAACCATATTGCGAGCGGGTCTTGCACAATCACTTGCACACTTCATATTTCACCCCTCACCTTCACCTTCACACTTGCATACCAGACTGACTCCCACTCCCACTCCCTCCTTCTCACACGCCGGATGCGAGAGACCAGCAGACAAGGGGGCAGGGGCAAAAAGGGGAAAGGAAAAACACTCCTAATCCCACTCCCACTCCCACCTGCTTGCTTGCTTTCTTGCTGCCTCCACTCCCACCTCCCGCGTAATCGTATCGTATCGTGTCGTATGGGATGACTGATTGACTGATTGATTGACTGACTGACTGACTGACTGACTGACTGACTTGGGAACCTCCAGCATGGAAAAATAAAATTCAAGAATGGGCTGGACGGGGAAAGGATCGGAGGAGAAAAGGGGGGGGTGTCAAGTCACTTCCAGTCCCGTGAGCAGCGTGGATGAGATTCATCCCAGTGGCATCGCGACCGCATATTCGCTGAGTTTCGCGATGATTCAGGAAGGGAAACCCGTAGCTGTAGCCGTAGCTGTATCGGTCGTCGGGGTTGGTGTCAGTGTCAGTGTCAGAGTCAGAGTCCACCAACCCCTTTTTCCTTCTTCTGGTGACTGACTACTGCAAGCACGCACTCACTCACTCACTCACTCACTCACTCACTCACTCACTCACTCACTCACCCTCCTTGCCTCATCTCTCGATCTCCGCGTGCGTTCTCCTGAACATGATGGTGATCGACGTCAACAACAGCCACCACCACCACCACCACCACCCACTAACCCCCAGCTCGCGTTCCAGTCCAGCTCGCAGCAATGGATGCGAGGAGAGGAGAGGCGTGTGAGGGAAGGGGGTTTGCGTGTGCGTATGTGTGTATACCACGAGCATGCATCCAACATCTCTCGTCTATCCGAAGCCTGACCGTCGTGTCGTGCTGGTCTGCTCTGGTCTGCTCTACCTACCGACCAGCCGACGAACGAAAGTGACTCCGGTGGTCGCTGAGTCGCTGAGTCGCTGAGTCGCTGAGTCGCTGCTGACGCTGTTCGCGGTGCCCGTTTGGATGCACAGCCAGTCAGAAGCAGCTGCCTGGGACACGACGACCACACCTTCGATCCATCGCCATCTCGTCTCCTGTCCTGTCCCACACGACGACGCACTTCCCATCCACCTCCTCCCAACATGATCCCGACCATGCCAGAGACACCACCGCGACAGGCAAGAGAGGAAGGAGGCGGTGGCCAATTTCAACCAACCACTGGGAGGGAGGCACCGCCGAAACTCAAACTCCACCCAACACCCACCCTTTCCACCCCCACCAGCTGCTACTGCTGCACACTGCCTGCTGCACCGCACTAACCCAGACTCCTCCTCTGCACAGCACAGCACGCACGCAACGCAACGCACGCACGCACGCACGGCGCTGCCCTGCACGACCACACTCTTCTGACTGGTGAGCCGGTGCTAGGCACCGGACGGACGACCGAAAGTCTTTTTTTCTTGGGACGTGATTCTGATTTGCTTTGTTATTCATAGCTTGCGTCCTGCCGGCTGCTCGGTCGGTCCCTGGCTCGATTCGACCGTCATGTCATCACCGCATTATCGTCACTCTGACAGTCTCCGCCCCTCGACACGACAGATCAGCACGAATGAAACAGGAATCAGACTCATCACAGGCAAAATAACACAGTCACAAATCTCGCACATCGTGGTGCCTAGTGCTTTGTTGTGCCTCATCACGGCTATTTCGTATTGCACTGCTGGGTGGGTGCGTGTTCCTGTGCCTCCTCTCCTGGACGCTACTCTTCCCCGAATAGTGTAGCCTGCTCTGTGGTGGTGTGCCAGCCTGACGGATGGATGAGGAAATAATGCACCCGTCGAGTGGGTGAAAGATCCAGGTCGAGGGCGAGGGTGGACTTCACGAGAATGATTTCGCACAGCCGGTACGGTACCTGTGATGTGGGCTCATCTCATCCCATGTCATCCCATCCTTTGGTCTTTCCTTCCACTCAGCACCGTACCGCAGTCCCACTGCGGATCCATCCCACGAGGTCATTTCAAGTGCATATTTCACGTCGCATGTTTTTGTGCGGAGAAGGACGACGGCCGCGCTTGAGGAAAAAAACCAGGGACATGACGAGAATAAGCGGTAAACCCCTCGTTCCGCCTCCTTCTCCTTCCCCTCCCTTACCCGTGAAGAAAGTTCAATCCACACGCGTGACACTCCAGCGGCGTGGCAAATGGGGAAAGATGCAAATCAATCTCAGCATGGCCATCCATCCACATGTTTGACACAGACAGGGCTGGTGGTGGTGGTGGTGGGTGGTGGCCGCCTGCCGTCCGGAAATATTTATGTGGTAATCTTGGGAATCATTGAATGAGGATGGCGATGCGATGCGACGGATGGGAAAGGTTTGACTGGATATCGGAGTCGGAGGGAAATTTCATACCCACCCGCTGATTGGCTGGCGTCAGCCACAACTTCTCGGCTGGGCTGGATTGGATTCACAACAACAACACAAATCCGCTCATCATGATTCGTATATTCTGCCTTTCCCTCCACCGCTGATCCATCTGGTCTGGTGAGGTCTGCCTGTCCAAACGTACAAACCGTTGGTAACCTCCCCAGACTGTACGGCTGACTCGCCTCTCTCCTCCACCGCCGCTGCACAGCCGTATCAAACCAGCAGGATTCGAGGCTCGTGAGGCTATGAAGTGTGCGGTGATGGGTGCTGAGAGCTGGAAGCGTCGAGGGCGAGACCGAGGCCGAGAGCGTGCGTGACAAACGACAAGAATAACTCTCCTCCTCTATTTCCCCGAGGCGTAAGTTTCACCAGATGCTTGCTGCTGGCTGCTGCTGCTTCGACCGCATCACATCAGATGAGTAAAAACGACCATCCGGGCGGGCTCGCTGGTCGCAGTCGGGGTCCGCAGCCGCTGGGTGCACCGTCCGAAACGGCCAGACCCTGAAACTTTTTATAGCAGCTGCTAGGTCTTTGCGCTGGGTCTGCGTCTCCATCATGTTCGCGCCGTCGCATCGCCATCACGTCGCACAAACGATCCAAGTTGCAGTTGCAGTTGCAGTGCAGTCCCAGTGCATTCCAGTCCCTGTCTGACCGGTATGGCTTCTGTCCGACTGGGCGGTGGACGGCTGGTCTGTCTGGCTTAACGCCGAACCCTTCAATATCACACATGAAAAAGCACACAACCCAAACCACTAGTCCAGTCTCGTCTCTCCTCTCTCGTGATTGCTGCCGCTGCTGCTGCTGGACCGACGACACAGCGAAACCCATCCAGTGATCCCCAGCCAAAAGTCTTCCTCCGTCCACTCCCCACTACCAGATGAAAAGCAACCCCAAGAAACCTGCAGCAGCGTGACAAGACATTGCAGGGCACGCCGCCAGTCTTCCAATGGCAAATGGACATGCGAGCGGAAATGGAAAATGGGAGAAAGATCGCGGGAACCAAGCTCAACTTTTCTGTACTCCTTTCCTCCCATTGGTCTGATCAAGCCCAATCGTTCATCGTCCCATCGTCCCAGTTGTCGTAGTCGAGATCCACAGTTCGAAAGCCAGAACCAGACTGCCAGAAGCAGAAGACCAGATCCAGCTGCTTTCCAGAACATCATGACCACCTTCCAGACCATACCTCCCACTATGTATCTCCACTACCTTACTTTTTGCTTCTTCCCGCTCAAGTCGTCATTCCCGCAACATGCCATTTCTCCATCCTCATTGGGACTGAATGGGGAAGCTAGCTGAGCTAGCTGGAGACAAGGTACCTACCTACAGTAGTTCCTACTTGCTGAGGTATCTATGTACTGGAGATCGACGGAGTGATGTCGGCAGGTTCATCACTCACTCACTCACTCACTCACTCAGCCTAAGCACCTTAGGGGGAACGAAAACCCTTCATGAATTTTTCATCGGACGTGATCCCACTCCAATGGCCATACTCCCATTGGCGCGATCGGGTTCTTTCTGCCCAGGAACGCCATTCTTGGTTCCTGTTCTCCATTCAGTCCGCGTCGTTCCGTACGGTATGAATACCCTTAACCCTGGCTCACGTCGCCCTGCAGACCCCACTGCAAATTCTCTGCCACGATGTGATGTGATATGATGTGTATGTGCGATGCGCGTGTTGAACCCCGTCCCCATCGGACGGACATACTACCTACCTGCTGCAGGTTTGAGGACCAGGCCTCACTCATGTCGTCACATGGCATTTGGTTGGCGTTGAATCGGATTGGATCGGCGGTCGCTGGCTCGCTGCAGAAACCCATCGACTTCGAACCTCTTCGCTTCTTGCTTCTTCGGACTCGATCCCCACGCTTGTTGAAGCCCAACCCCAACCTACGCATGCACCACGCAAAGCAAGACCTTCTTATTTCCACTCATCACCCACTCACCACTTGCCACTTCCAACATCCCCCAGTCGACTGGGCAACGCGGCACACGGTGCTGACCTTGTCCAGCCGGCTGCCAGTGAACATCTCGTGCGGCGGCGTGCGTCACTTAGTAACAATCATGCTCTGGCCTTCGGACCTCGTCCTCCTTCTCCTCCTCCTACTTTCACAAGCTTCAATCACAAGCAAGCACCAAACACGATCCGAGATGAGACCCCTCACCCACTTACTCCCGATCCTATCCGGAGGAAAGGCCATTAGCTGCTTGGCTGGGTTTCTGTCGGAGGTATTGGGTTTGCGTGCGTCTATGCTGCTTCCGTACCGATGCTGCTGAGTGTAGAGAGATATCCCGCTCCGCTTGTCCTGCCTCTCCGTCCGCTTGTGGAACTCCCCCTCCCCTCTCTCCACTCCATGCGCGATTGATTCATCGATGCTGCAGCAGGCAGATAGCGATGGTAGGGGCTGCAGCAGCAGTCATGGAGCATTTTTAATTTGATGAGCAATCGCCGCCCACCACACCACGTTCCACGTTTTCATGAATACGTCCACGCTCTCTCCGGCGGCGTGGTCAGGCAGGTGGGCAATCTTAGACAAGATACTGTACTGGAGATGAGCACAGCACACATGCATGCGCAACCCCCCCCTTTTTTTTGCCAGACATGCAGAAAGCCAGGCTGCTGCTCATTCACATCGTGACAGATAGGCAGGTAGGTAAGTGAGTGGTGGGTGGTATTGTTGACACAGCCATCCACCCATCCATCTCTTTCAGCCAGCTAGCCAGAATAAAATGGTGCGTGAGGGAGAGTCAGAAATCTGAGGTGATGAGCGCCAGTGACACCGCCTCATTGGTGCCTTACCGCATTCGAGAGGTCAGACATCGTCGTCGCTTGTCGTGTGGGATGCTGTCTGCCTCCACTGGGCTTGCGAAGGAGCACAAATGGGTGTCAGCCGTTTTATTTCCATCACGCCGAGGTCAACTCGAGTCGGGTCCAGTCGAGTCGAGCCTTGCCGTCTTATCAAATCTATGTCTTGCCAACGTTCAGCCTGCATGCCATGCCGCACGCTTCCATCCCTCTTTCGTCATTTCTTCATTCTCGCTGTCTCGGATGATCATCTCCTGGGGCTGACCGGAAGGAGAGGACGGGAGAGGAGAGAGGAGTCGTTCTAGGTTGCTACCCAAGGTACTTTTCGGATACTGCACCGTGGAACGGAGAGAGGGACGACCACTTCATGTGATCGAGTCACGTGTCTCGTGGCACCAGGTATGATGCCCTGTAATGGAAGCCTTGAGTGTAACTCACCTTTTTTTCCATTGCGTCACTCCTCCTCCGAGGGTGTGGTCGAATGTTGAATGTTGAGGCCTTTGGTTCTTAAACTGGAAGGCTGCAAGGCTGGATGTAAGTCGGGCTAATACAGAACTCACGATGTGGCTACCTCTTCAGGTAGGTAGGTGCCTGAAGCAGTAGGTGCCCAAGACACCTCAGGTATGTCATGTGTCAACCAATAAGAGGTTTCTTGAGCACGGGGCTCAGCTTGGACTTATGCTTCAAGTAATCTGTAGCTACCGGGGAGTGACTGTAGCTGTTGTATTCTGGTACTTTACTACTATCACTTTACTGCTGTGATTCAACACACTTCCCATCTCTCCTAATTTCTAACTGTCATGTAAATTGCATAAATATGATGCTGTTGTGACCTCTGTCTACTTTGCCGGAGAAACGGTTGTAAACTTCGAGTATCGTATTACTTCTTTCAGCATAAATGTCACCATATAGACACCAAGGTGGAATCATTGGTTTTTGAACTTCTTCCCTCAGTCAACCTCCAAAAATATCGTCCGCATCTCCTCAGCTGTTCGCTAGTTGCCAACCTGTATGGTTGACAGCATTGTTGATTGGTGTTTGAGGTCGAAAGCTGTGATTGAGAAGCCGGCTTTTATACCTCGTTCCATCATCAGAACGTACAAGGCGCGGAAGCTGGAGTGGTGAATCACAGGTTTGATTCTTGGGAATCGTGGCATTCACTAGATATGTGTATTCTCTCACCCTCTCCCGCTGCATTTAAAGCGGTTCTCGGAGAAATGAACAGAGAGGCAGAGCAAAAGAAAAACCAGTGGATGAAGCAATGCCGTCTTGTGGTGCTAGCGAGTTCACATATTATCATAGAAGCCAGCAATAACTGGTACGGTTCTCCCAAGAAGGGTCTTGAATCTAAATTCTCTCTATGGGTTTCGTGGTGCTACCAATTCCACCTGAGTGTCACTCCTACCGTGCACCTGTTGCTGTCACCTATTGTCATTCTCTCTTAACCTAAAGTCTCCAAATACGTCGCCTCTACCTCTTCGGCGCTGCATGACAATCTCATCCGCTTTACTTCAATCGGTACCACTGTTAATCTCAAGGCTTCATATTTTCATTGTAGTTAACTGCACCCAGCATGCAATATTGTGTTACTGCACACTTGTTGGAGCGTTGTTTATGTTCAATCGGATACCACCAAGACGTGACTTGGACTTTATAGTTGGGAGCTAGGATGAAGATGGCACGAAGGAACAAGGGGTGATTTGACTTCAAGATTGGATTGTAGCTTCATTACGCGGATTCTCGAGCAGGCGCAAACATCCGACTGACTACCTGCCTCCTCCTATTCACCTGAGTGATCAAAAATCGTGTGATTTCATTTCTCAACATGGAGCTGCGCAAGAGCGAGAAACACAACGGGAGAAGAGAAGTATATATTATTCCTGATTATCTCTGAATTACTGCTTGCACGATCTAACTAAAGGTCAGATGAGACAAGAACACTGAGGTGAGAACTTCAACATTCGGAAGAATCCCAGAGCCACGGCTTTCACAATAGAACTAGCTTTTCTTGCTAGCAGAACGGAAGATAAAGAGAAGATATCAATTTAGAAATACTGGTTTGTGACTTGGCTGTTGCTGTCTTTATAATTGCTGTCATTCTTCCTGACCGCTGCTATACTTCTCACTCTAGTCGAGCCTCTCTGTCGATTTGTAGACAACTCAAGCCTGAGAGAGCAGCAACTTCCATCCCACCATCTCCACCAACCTGGAGTGGATTAACCAACACGCAACAGCCACGGAACAGCAACTCAGTCAGATCGTCGACATAGTCTCGGATCCTTCAAGTTCTAGATATTCGTGAATCATGGCCTTTACACTGCTACATGAGCGAAGATTTCCTTCAAAAAAGGGAATGATTGATACTGGTTGGTTTGTGCATATCCCTGTCAAGAGGGTAGTAGCTGTGGAAGTGAATGGGGGAGACAGGGCTATAAATATCACCTTGTTAGCTCCCACTTCGACTACAATGAACCAAAAAGGGATGGTTCGGCAAATGAAATAGGCAGCAAGGTAGACACCTTTTACGGTGTTTACTTTAATGCTGTGCTTCGAACTGAGATAAATACAGTGGCTTGACTGAGCCACAAACAAAAAAGATTCTCTATGAGAGTGGCATTCTAGCGAACCTGAGTTGAAGATGGAATCAAACCTTACTGTCAAGTCGACTATTGCTGTCAGCAGCTTGAAAAGTTATTAAGTCTTGCAATGGATGGGGAATAGTTTGGGGTGGGCTGTGGTGGTTTTGAGAGTGAGTCGAGGAAGTGGAAATAGGCAGGGAGGGGAAAGTATGCATAAATTAGCAGCAACAATGCTGAGTTGTCTGCGAATTCGATGTGAAAATCCAGAACAATGCTGGCAGATTTCTTCTTGTGTAGAAGTTTAGCTACGCAATAGAAGTAGCTCGTGAGCTTGATGTCTTTTCAGAAAGCAGAAATCATAGACGGAAGGGTGGGATCATCAACTATGCCTGTATGGGCCATGCGGCGCGCTGTGAACTTGAATACTCGTATCCTTAGGACCACTTGTAAATGCCATTTCTCCATTGACTTGAGAATCGCACCAACATGAACCAGAACGTGACGTTAAGAAAGTGAATCACAGATAGCCAAATGCCTTCCCAGCTAACCTAACCCAGCACCCCGCCATCTTTCTCCGAGCCTTCTTTCCAGCTACATATATTCAAATTTGAAAACATCCTTCAACCTAAATCCAAATGGTGGAGTGGTCTGATTGAGAAATAAATGTCGGTCCACATCCTAAGTTTGGGACTCCGTGAATGAGTGAAAACTACCTGCCCATTAATCAGCACGTCGACGTGTTTGTAGGGGCAGGGGCCTGCAATGTCGGCGAAAATCTACCCTTCGTAAACTCGTCCCCAGGGAGGCGGTTTAACATCATATCACCTCGCTTGGAATACAGCGCAGCAGATTGAGATTTTTTTTGCTGCTTTTTGCAACTTTTTGATATAGGAGTTAAGCGAGGTGTTGCGACGACGAGCTGGCGCCGGCGAGGATATTGATTGGTAGTTCGTATCAAAAGGTGAATAGCGTTTCCGCATTCTCCTTCAAGCCTTGTGACAAACTTTATGGCTTTTCTTTTATCCCGTCTGTTTTTGCAATACTACTGAATTTCATCATGAAGTTCACATCAAATATACAACCACAAGAAACCGAATTTCTGTCATTCTAGAGAGGAAGCCGCAATTTTGCACTCTGCTGTTAGCGATGCTTGCTCAAACCACCTCATGTCCTTGGACGAAGATGAATCGCAGCTTTATCTTCCTACCCATTTGCTTCCGTGCTCACAAATTCATTGGTCCAGACTTCCCACATCGCTTTTCTAGTTAACGCATACCCGTGCTCGTGCTTGAAGTTCCCAGCAGCTGCCACTGCCTGATATCATTTTTACCTTGAGTACGAAGGCCCCTGGAGTGGAGGGAGGCCGAACGTTAGGAGTTTGTTGACGTCGTCTCCGAAGCGATCGGCCCTTTCCGCTCTTGGCTAGGACCCCTTTTATTTGAATCCACACATTGTTATACCTTTCACTTCTCCAGTCTCCACTTGTCTTTTTACTCCTTGCCCCTTTCTGTTCAAGTTTAGTTTTGTTTCGCCCATTCCCGTAATCTGACTCTTGGACATTTTCTTGGGAAATTTGGCGCTTATTTTTCATGTTAAGTGCTCATGCTGTTTTCTGAGGGGCTTTGCAATCAACTTCTCAGCAAGTTTGGCCGCTGATTTCTTTCATTCATTTCTCTTTGTTCCTCCCATTATCAACATGTTAATTTCAATTGGTTTGTATTCAAATGCCCTGATGCCCAAAAACTTCAATCTCTGAGCCGCTCAGACCAAAGACTATGCGGAGAGAACTTTCCTCCATATCTCACACATCTCCATCATCTCGATCAATTTGATATGATAACTTTTTCCAGCCTCTCCCCGTGGCTAATTATTTAAAATCAAGGGGCGATTACTACATATTAACACAAAAGGATGTTCTTAGTACAAACCCGTGACTCGTCTCTTATGGCATGACAATAGGTTAGGCGTGGAAGTTGAAATCGCCCTGATTATCCTGCCACATGGAAAATTGATCAACGTTATCCGCCATCAAGGCATCTTGAAAGTAATCCTCCATCTGATCCTCAACAGACCATGTCAAAGGATCCCACTGGAACTGCTCTCCCATCTGCGGGGCCGATGCGATATGGGTGCCAGGACCCAGAAGTGACCGCCGACCGTCCTGTGAGGTAATGTTCTGTCGTGAGGGAACAACAGAGCTTGCGGAATTATGGTATGCTACTGGATTTGGTGCTTGCAACGAATGGTTGTTGCGGCGAATGTGCACCTTGCCAAGTAGCGGAACTTTCAAAGTCAACTCTTGCACCTGAGTGGTATCATCGTCCTGCCGAAGCAGTCCACTCAAAGCACGGAGAGTAGTGGTCACACTTCGTGCGAGATTGACACCTGCAGTGACCGCCGAGTTCTCATCAATGACCTTGACAACTTGGGCAACCAAGATGTCGACTTTGTCTTGGTCGCCTCGAACGTTGGAGCGATTGGACGAGGATGAGCTGCGGGAGGTAAGGAGGAGAACAACCATAGCAGTAAACACCTGCAAATCCAGTATCTGGCATATAAAAATTCCTGCAGGAAGACTGTTTCGCAGAAACTGATACCGCTGTGCTACCGACTCGCAAGCTTCCGTACAGGCTAATCGACTATAGATAAAATCATTTCCTGGGTCCTGTCGCATGGCAAAGAACAAGTGGACTCTCATCTTAACGCAGTAGTGCAAGAACTGAATGATGTGTTCCGGTTTGACGTGATCGGTGTCTTGAATCCACCAGGATTTAGGCGTTTGAGACGAAAGTAGCTGGAGCTGTCGGTCGAGATCTAGTACAGAGGCATAAAGCTCAGTACTTGATCCTTGCTCCGTGTTCATATTGTCATACTGGATCTTTGTAGAGATATCTATCAATCTGCTTGAGTAAATTCGGGGTTGTACATCACCGTCAGCACCCATCAGGGGGAGACTGGTTTGCCGATATGGATTGATGCAGGGAGGTAGGTTGATCAAGGTTCCAAAGAGGCCGTCGATAAAGTTGAGTGTCTCCCATAGCAGAGCTCTGTGGATCTGCGCTTCGCTGCTGTAGAGTCCAGTTGAGTTGTTCAGCTGAACGATTTGGAATGCCTTCGGTAAGCCTATGAGCTCTCCAACAGCCCTGAAATGCCGCAATCGAAGCCATGCTTTCTGCAAATTACCCATACTCATTTGCCTAACATTATGTTAGCTTAGAAGGGGTATACATTCATGATTGATACTGACAGCCGGAAAAAGTGTACACCCATAGCGACACCCTGGATGGTACACACGAGCTTATCATGGATGATGATCTTGTTCTCCACAGCATCTAATACTGCTTTCGGGAAACTTGTCAACTGTTGTACTTGAGCAGCTGGGGTTCCGTGATCAGCTGTCTTCTGTTGAGCTGAGAGAGCGATAGTGAGCAACCATGATGCCAAAATCGTTGGATCTACATCTGGTTTGCGCATATCATCATAGCTATCAATAATATCTTGATCAGATTTGGCAGCGAGCGGTTGAGGAAGCATGGAATGGAGCAGATCAAGCCACCTCGTTGCAGACCTGGCAATGTCTGCTACCTCGTCTCTGGATGGGATTAGTTCCTGGAGCGCATGTCTCGCGGCATTTTGTAACAGTGACGACGCTTTTGCCTTGCGACTCTGAGACTGCTCATCTTTTGGAGGAGTGTCCACGCTGAGCCAGTCGTTCTGGAAGAGGGAGTGCAGTTGCGATGGAGGGTTTGTTGCTAGTATATCCGAATCGCTCGAATCATCATCAGAGTCCTCTATCCCGGGATTCGAGGCTTGCTCAGCAGAAGCCGTCGATGAGATCCGAGAAGTTTGATATCCTAGTTTCGATTCAATGTCTCGCACAACCCTACTCAAACTGGATACTTGAGACTCTAGTTGCGATATTCGAGCTCGGGAGGATATCCTTGGCGGATCCGACGGATGGGAGCTGTAGACCTGCACAACACACTCCGAGCCGCGCTCCTGACACTTACGGCAAGTCTGCGCCCCTTCATAATCCCGAATGCAACGGATTTTGCGGCGCCGGCCTGTATTGAGCTTCAGTAAAAGTCATTTTGGGGGCGTCGGTTGTACCCTCAGAGGGTGCACTTACACTCGGTACAACTTGTAGTCCCTTTCCGAGATTTCGTCCGACTTTGGTCCTCTGACATGGTGGCACTTACACCGATGGCTTGGTCGCTGTAGCAAGGATCATTAATCTGCCCGAACTGGGAAAAACGGTTATGCGGAGTGGGTGGTTGATGGAGTTAAGTTTGGCCTTATGGAGCGGCGTTCTTTCGGCGCCGTCGCTTTCGGCAACGGAGCACTTTTGGTGCGCGTCCTTGAAATCCACATCCACTTTCCCGGTGTATATATCCAAACCGGTGCGCTCAGATACACATGTCAGATGAAAGCTTAGACTCCACGGGCTTCTTATTCAACTCTTCCCTCGACATCGCCACTCGAAATCACCAAAGCTTGGCGTCATGTCACGTGATTTCTCGTCTCCCCTTTCCGCACGAGGGGGTCCGTACCCATCAACCACAGCTGGACTAGGAGGTCTGCCTACTGTGTCTGTCGATGTTCCAATATGCGCCGTTTTACTCCTCTTCTATCTTTCCTCCGCCGTAACGAACGTGACAATCTTCCGACTCAACCGTAGCCGCAACCACAAGTTCGTTTTGTCTATGCTCCTCTTTGGCTTCTCGATGGCACGCATCAATACACTCATCCTACGTATCGCATGGGCAACAAGACCGCACAACATTCGCCTCGCCATCGCGGCGCAGATTTTTGTCAATGCGGGGATATTACTAGTGTATAGTACGTATTCTCCCTAGCCAAATTCTTTTTCCCGACGAATGCTAATACACTTCAGTTGTCAACGTGATCCTAGCACAACGTATCTTGCGAGCCATGCAGCCGCAGATCGGCTGGAATCCATTCGTACGAGCAACCTACAAAGTCCTGTACGTCGCCATTGGCGCTTCACTAGCAATGGTTATCGCTTCCGTCGTCATCTCCCTGTATACGCTCTCCCCCAGCACCAAATCGACCTGCCGCTCCATCCAGCTTGCGGCCCTGACTTACCTCCTGATATTTGCCACCCTCCCGCTCCTACACATTCTCGTCTCCGTCTTGCTCCCGAACCACAAGAAAGCAGAAACCTTCGGCCGCGGCAGCATGCGGAGCAAGCTCATCATCCTCACCATCTCGACGCTCATCTGCATGCTCATCGCTGGCTTCAAGGCGGGCGTAAGCTGGAGTCCACCACGGCCAGCTAGAAACCCGGCCTGGTTTGATTCCAAAGCCTGTTTCTACGTGTTCAATTTTGCCTGTGAGGTATCTATTCTGGCCCTCTTGATCTTCTCGAGATTTGACAGGCGGTTCTGGGTTCCAGATGGCTGCAATGCCCCTGGGGATTACTCTCGATTGAAGTTGACAGAATTAGAGTCTATGGAAATGGCAGCATCAGAAGTTGAAGGATTAGAAAAGTAGTGATAGTTAAAGGGTTTAGGAACCCATCCTACTCTTGTACCATTATCTAGCTCGCCAGCCATCGAAAAATAGCGATCGTGATTTTGGAGGTTTACATCGAACAATAGCATAGCAAAACACGACAGGAGATAGTATCTAAGGCACTATGCCGTCGTCTGCTGTAGGAATTGAGGGGAAAGTGTTGAAGACAGAGGAATGATGATCAAGGGAAATTGAAGAATTGTATTAATAGGTTTATACGTATCGTGTCATCATCACTTCTCATTAGCCACTTGTGATCTTAAGTAAGCTTTTCCCGTAACTCCGTTCCAATGCACCCTGTATCCATGTAGGATCATTTACAATGCTCGCTGCTCGATTGGGTGCTGACAAGCAAATCCAATTTATCAAAACAGTCTCACCCCTATTCCCCCTCTATTGTACATTCCCCTACAAGTGATCATATCGCTCCTGTCCAGCCAGGTTGTCGCCTCGTGCGGTAATAATCGTATGACAACGGATCCGCATCTTCTTCATGCTGTGGCAGTCCACCGTAACCTTGAGGCCCGCCGCCAAGGAATCCAGGAGCGACTTGTTGATGTCCCCCTGGAGTTGCAATAGGCATACCGGAAGCGTCACGTACAAGTCCCATCGTGTCGCTATCATTGCCGTCGCCATAAAGATGATTGTCGCCAATATCGCCTGCTCCATCATAGTTGGCACCAGAGTAGTTCCTGTACGGGGCTGGGTGATTGTTGGGAGTACCAGGTCGTGACTCGGTACCCCAACCAGAGCTACCTGGAGTATCGGTACGTATGATATCTTCTGCTTTTCCGAAAATTCCACCGCCACCACCATGTTCTGCACCAAACTCATGTCGACCTTTGAAGTAGGAGAAGTCAAGTTTGTTCTCCGGAACCATTTCGAAGCCGGGCATTGAAGATTCGGTTGCTTGACCAGGACGACCTGGCTGCATAGGGTTCATCATGAACAAGTCCGAATATCCAGAGACCGACGCAGATTCACCAGAGCCCGCTATATTCGGGTCTGTAAGACGACCACCATAGACAGAAGCTAAGATATTGTGTGCCTTTGCATGAACCATCGGCGTAATGAGAGGTCTGTAAAGAGCTGGGTGACCAAATCGAGAGGCGAGTCTGTCACCTTTCTTCCCGTCAAATATCTTGGAACGAGCCGCTTCAGGGTCTTGGAGCCCTTTGCCACGAGCGGAAAAGTGCAACTTGTCGTCAAAGGTTCTCTTGCAGTATATCTTAAACAGAATCATTAGGAAAGGCAATGGAACCAACGCATAAGCCTCGGTGTGTGCTGCGTCGCCTTGGACCCAAACTGAGAGGAAAACTACCAAGTTGGCCAGAACGGCAGCAAATACCATACGGTTGTAAAACATGCGCCAGAACATGCCACCAGATTCGGTCTTCGTCACGAAGATGTAAAGGAGCAAGTACTTCTTCAGATACACGTCGAGAACGAAGTAAAGGGCACATGCCGGAATCGCAAGCGGCTGAATCGTAGCAAAACAGAGGGTAACGGTGCTGTAGAATAAGAAGTAGTTGTAGTATGACGCATAATCAAATGCTGGCGGTGCAGTCAATTCGATCATCTCTCTAGGTGTTGGATGCGAGAATTTCCGAGCGCAAAAGCTCCAAACTAGTGTCCATAACTGAGCCAAATCGACAGCGGCTCCAAGATTACGCTGAAGCAACCATGTGATCCAGAAAGGAGAAATGTCGCAAAGAGAGATGAACAACCCCAAGCCGAAATTTGCTTTTTGAATGGCAGTCCAAGCGTCTGCTCCATTCTGTGTGTTTTCGATGACGTTGGAGACGAAAGTCCATACTGTACTGAATACCGAGAAAACAATCAAGAAATTGAAGACGAAAAACGTGTATAGTTTGCCAGCGACATGACGCTCGCGAGCAGTCTTCGTCCGATCTCCAGCTTTGACCGCAAGGCGTCGAAAGATAATAGGGAGTATAAGATATACAAGAGAAGTGATTGCTGGCGAGGCGACACCTTGAACAATTGACCACCAAGTTGTGTGGGCAGCCAATGAAGACTGGAATGCGGGCCAGACATGTCCAAGATTTGCCAAACTAATCAAGAAGATCGAAATCATGGCATTGGGAGCAATCCACAGGATTGTCAAGAGAGTGACCCAGAGGTTATTGACGATACGACGGGTTTTCCTCTGAGACCTACTCAACGGCATGTTCTTCCAGATGATATCATTTGGTCGAGGAGCCAGGACGATAGTTGTGCCTTCTGGATGTTTCTTCCTTGCAGCAAAAGCAATGCTATGTGCTTCGTCTATCGCCTCGTAACTAGCGAATCCATATGGCAGCGGATTTCTGTTGTCGACCGTCAAGCGCACTTCCTTGATCTCAATCTCCAACTCTTTGATACGGGCTGTGAGATATTCTATAGCATCAAGTTTCTGGCCCTTCACGTATGTGCCCCAATTTGGGTCTGTCTTATAGGGCTTGCATTCTGGTCGTTTTGCCGGTAGATTCTTGGGATCCTTGAGATACTTCGCCAAATACCTTTCGAGGTCTCGCACAGTCTGTCCATGCTGCTCAATGAGCTCTGGCAACTCCTTCACGTTTCGTGCGATCGAAGTTCTCGAAAAGGATGAGGTTGGCACAACTTGGTCAATTAATCGTCCAATGCCCTCGTCAGAACGGAAACCTTTAGGAATATCATTAATCTATCACAGTCAATTAAGCATTCCTCTGTAAGCTCAGTTCACCTACCATCAAAGTTCTGGCATGCAGACTGGACTGATACTCCGGGCTGTCGTAGTATTGGGTTCTCAATTTGAGTACTGTTCTGTAGTTCATCCACAAGAAAAAGGCGATTGTGGCATTAAACAACCATGCGCAGATTGTCATTCCCCAATTGGCACCCCCATAAGTATTGACGGGTGTGACCCTGGTGATAAAAGTTGTCGTGGAGTATTTCTGCCCCTTGGCCAAATTGACAGGAATCAAAATTCCACAGCCCACTGCTGTCAGTACCAAGAATATGTTTCGGCACATCTTCAGGATTCTCAGGAAAACGACGGCATCCAAGCCAATCAATGGTATCAGGTCCTGCTCCTTCGTCTTCAAAACTGGTCCAAACCAGGCAAATATGCCCTTTCCCATCGGAGGCGGAGCATGTTTATCGTCCGCGACTTTAAGCTTCGGCGCATATACCAGAGAGTTGTAGGGTCGAAGAAGGGAGAATCCGATGGCAAGGAGGAGTGTGAAGCCGATCGAGGTGCCTAAACTGGCGTATACTGATATTTGTGCGAGCTGGTATTCCATTAGCATTGCACCGCCCGCGAAACAGGAGATCAACCCACCTGTGATGAATATGGATTCTTCAGGAGATCCAGCAGTTCCTGGGCACCAGACTTCTGCTGCCTCTTCACCAGACTGTCCACGAATCTGATTGCGTCCATTATGAAAAAAAAAAAGCGAGTGGCAATGACAAGCCGAAGGCCAGTACAAGATTCTTTGTGGACTATATCACAGCGCGCTGTCGGGAGGAGTTCCCACGTTGGGAATCAATCCAGGTGCGTTGTAATCGCACTGCTGGATTTGCTGGCTGCCCCTCGATTTGATGCTGGGGCCGGGGCAAGGTTGTTGGGGAATGGACGTCACGGCGTGTCAATCACGGTGCTTCCGGTGCGAGCTCCAAGGAAAGAAATAGCAGCAATTGAGGTGAGAGTGCGAGGGTGAAGTTTCTGAGGAGGGAGATAACGACAGGAGGAGGGTGACAAAAATGAAGAAGCTTTCCTTTGGGTTACACGCACCAACCCTCCTTCATCACAGCGACTAATAAAGCCGTGGCATGTTGTCGGCCGGGTTGGAAGCCAGCATGAACAATGACGGTTGATCGACAAAAACGACCCTCCACCGGCGGGTTTTCACGCGCCCCTGGCCGCTCAAGCCGCGGCCTTCCAGAATCTTGCCCAACAGCACGCTGTCATTGGCTCCCGGCGCTGGCCGATCCACCCAACAGGTCTATTCTTGCAGCGCCGTTGCAAAGCTCGTATTTTTCTTCTGGTCTTCTGTCGCGGCTGCATGTCACACGAGAGACAAACCAACAGCTGAGAATACCGTCCAATCGTCGCATCGCAGAATCGCGTTACTGCGACAGGAAGTCTATCTGGCGAGCGTCGATGTTCTCTTCTTCTTCATTTCTCTCGCGTTTCGAGTGTTGGTTTTTCGTCCAAGGGAGTTTACAGGTTTATGCGCAGGTCTCCAGGCGGTGCTGAGCTTGAGCCAGATCTGTCGAGTCTCCCCCGCGTGGCTGTGCAGTAACTGAGGGGCCTGCCATCGGCAATTGGCGGATCATGATGCACTCGCGGTTCTTGTTATCTCTTGGCCTGCACCGTGCCAAGTATCTCATCCGATCCCCCTTGGTACGGGTACCTAAGTACTTCGAGCATGTACGGGTATCAGGGGCGAGTTGGACATGACGGCTGGCTGACGCCGGTGATGGTCTATTACTGTATGGACTTTGAAATAAACATAACGAAGAGAATATCAGAAGTTAACGACCGTTGCGCTTGTAGTCATCCAGAATTAAGCACTAGAAAATATCTGATTTGATGTTACTTTCACGTGCTAATTTCCCTCTTTCAATTAGTGTACCATTTGACTTGTCATACGCCCATCAACTGATCGTGACAATACTTGAGAGGCTCGACAACCTTGGAGAACATAGCCTCTCGCCATTTGTTCTCCTGCCCGTCCGCACCATTGCTTTCAGGCATATAATGCAAACACCAACACACCGCGTCCGAATATCCAGGCCCAGCTTCTCCGGCAACCTCTCGTAGCCATTCTGTTGCAGCCATATGGTTGACCAACTGTGTCATCTCTTCAGTAGTTGCTGGCATTGCCTGACATATTCGATGTTTCTCAATGGGACTGCCAAAGCAGAGCTCGAGCAGCATAATGCCGAGATTTCGAATACTGTTTTGGAAAGTGGACACACTACTTGTTGCAGGCGGTGTCGCTGTGCTTCCAGCAAGTGATTTCGATAGAGATTTTGAAATGTACGGCTGATCTGTACATACTTGGCCCAGATTATTGATGTCCCGCGGAAAGAGGATGTCTGATTTACTCCACTTGGACTTTAACCATGGTGTTGGATGAAGCTGGATGAGTGTGGATGCGAGGATCAGAGCAATTTCAAATCTCTGTCGGCGGCTAAGAGTGATGGGAGATCCTTTGTTGAGAAGCGTATCGAGAGTAACATAATCATGGGATTGTGAGGTTGTCTTCAGTGGTTGAATAACGTATTCACAAGCATCACCTTGTAGGCATCCGTAGGGAGCAAGATCGTCAGCACATGCTGCTATAGTAGTGCATAAATTTGTGATCTTCGGATTCGAAGAAATTGGTGTTGCAACTGGAGGAGGGCTAAATGCCACTTTAGGTCGAGTGCGTACTGATACAACAGTCGGTACGGCTGGAGATGATGTAGCCGGAACCTTTACTACTTGGGAGGGACTTGGATTTGATTTAATAGGCATATTCTTGGTCGATGAGCTGGCGTCTTTTGCATGCTTGATTTTATCCATGAATGATTTGAGCACTGCCTTTTGAGGTTTCTGAGCCTGAGCAGCCTTTTGCAGGTCAGATTCTGGGAAGTTTACAGGCAGGACCACTTGTGTAGCAGGACTCACTGGTTGCTTTGCAATTGTGGGAGCCAGTGCCGGAATTGGTTGTGGAGGACTGATACTCGGGACTGGAATAGATATGCTAGACGCCGGGGCCTGTTCAGGTCAGTCTCAGTACTGTATTCGCCAGTTACTTTCATTTGATTTAATGGCAGATGCATCCCGCTAGAGTAATATGTTGCTTGCTATCTTGCACATGAAGAGGCTGTTCAAAATAAACAACCTACCTGACAGTTTTCGACTAGCTTAATGCTGGTGTTCTGCGAGGTCCATGGACTTTGGGATACTATAGCTTCTCCCACATGGGCATTGAACCAGAAGACAACTCTAAAGTTGGCCGTCGGAGCGATGCGGTGCTGCAGCAGAAGATTTGCTTGATGGAAGGCTTGACACCTGCAAGACCTACAAATAGTTAGCAGTTGCAAGTTCTAAGCATAGAAAAGGCTCAGTTTATCATGGAACTAAAACAGCAACCTTCTAACAGCATAAATTTATTCCCGATCCGGATAGAATCGTCGACATGCTTCTAGAAAATCAAGAAAAGAACGTACCAAGCCTCTGTCAATAATTTGAAGATACTTTCTCCATGGCTCCAGAACTTCCATAGTCCAGCGTTCGCGGCAACAGCCTTGCTCACACGCGTATTCCTCAAGGGTGCAAGACGGTCGGATGAATCCAAAATGTCCTTGAGCCTGTCATTGTACTTTCCAAAGTCGTCAAAGAGCTCTTCTCGAATCTCTTTTGAAAACGCCCATTGTATGGTTTTCGTGTGAAATTCGATACTGGCGAAGCCGACAGACTTCACGTGCGCCATCACAGCCCGTTTTCCTGACGGTATCTTTTGAACAATCTATTGCAACTCATTAGTTCCGGCTCTCATATCACCTTTGGACTTCACAACTAACATATTCTTCAGTTACACGACCTTGAAAGTGGACCTTGTTCATCCCCAAGACATCCTCTAGGTTTTCCAAGGTGTCCATTATCATTTCCATGGTGTCCAGGTAGCTAGAATACGCTTTCGGCATTCGCGCCTTGAGAAGCAGCTCTAGCTCTGGGTCATGCCATTCAGGGCCTCCGGGAAGAAGCAGTAACCTTTTGATCTTTTCCTCGTCGGCAACAAGTGGCAATAAGAGATACTCCAGATTCTCTTCAAAAGCGATTTTATAGAAATTTAATTCTTTCACACATTTTTTGTAGTGCCGTTTGATCTCCCACCACCCATCAAGAACTTCCGCAGTGACACGATAGTGATCTAAAGCGGTTATCATGAGGGGAATTGCCGCAAGGACAAACCCAGCAATTTCTGGTCAAGTTAGCAATTGATCTGCTCGTCATCTGGCTGACTTCTCATGACGACATGAATGCCCTAAGCTTAGAAAATGTCATTGCCCGCAAAGCTCGGCTCTACTACAAGACAAACTCAAAGATCTTTCACTCAGCCAAGTATGAGCCTTTCCCCGATGCTTTGGTGCGGTTACTGACGAGAATTGGCTCTCATATTCTTCACCACAACGATCCAGGCTCTCTGCCGTGTGGCGGGCCAAGACCTCAAATGCTCAAGCGTCTGTCCGTGAAAGAGGGGGATATGAAGAAAGGGTAGCACTGACCTACACCACTCATCTTGTCATATTACCACGTTTGAATCCAAGACGTACGCATCCCATCATCTGAAGTGGTAAACGGGACATTTCAATATCATGTCGTCAGGTCTTCAGCTCAGCCTCACTGAGAGCGTGGGGGCCAGAATGAAGCGAGGTTGACAACACCAACAGCCTGCAGCCTTCTCGAGGCTCAAAGAATGTAGATGCATCACCTTCGCTCGTGTCTCATCCGGTCATCTCTCGAGAAAGGAACTGCAGTCTCACCCAGAGATGCCTCTTTCGCTGAATCATGTCGCTTATTGCTTCACGCGCAAAGAAATGTGTCGCTTTGTTCACTCGCTGTGCTACCCTTGTTCGAGAGCCTGAATCGGCGGGCGACGAGCATGATGTCTCTGAAAGTCAAGTGACTGACGCTTTTGGTCGCTTTCGAATATGGGCCGGGAATATTGGAGCAACTCAGAGTATCGAAACCAAGAGCTCTTTGGAATTTCGGCTACGAGAAGCACCGAAAATTGCTACTCAGATCAATGAGATTCTTGACGACTTGGTCGAATCACTGGAGGATGGCAAGTAGCTTTCTCTCTTGAACCATCTCAGCCTAGCTGACCAAACAGCCGCTTCGATTCTCTCAAACGCAAGACAGAATCGGATTGGAGTCGTGTCAGCGATTTCAGCTGATGGTGGCGAGCAAGAGATCTCGGAGCTTCATGAAATCTTCGAATCTATCAACGATGGGATTAACACCCTGTTTCGATTTTCCATCCTCTTAAGAAACAACACGAACCGAGATCGCTATCCTAAAGCCACTGCCGCTGGTGCTGGCTCCCCTTCAATGAACAATTCGATATCCATCACGTAGCACACAAGTTCCCAGCTCTTCGGCTTGCTGGTAAAGAGTGGCTCATCGAAAGGTTGGGAAAGGCAATTTCCCAGAGGCGTCAGTATCTAAAGTACTGCCGTGAACATCGCGACAAAACTTCAAATGATCGTGATTCGGAACCCAGCCAGCAAGTGTCTCACCAAACACTCTCACCTGTGCCTCACATGAATGTCGAGCGACATTTGCCACCTCAGAGCGAGTACTCTAAGCCAGCGAGTACTCTAGCACCTACGCAAGCTTCTACTTTGGTGTTAAATTCCAATCAAATTGTTGAGGAGGGATTGTCTGACGATGCACAATCGCAGACATCATATGCAACCTCAGTCGATGAGGGTAACAGCAGCTCTAATCTGCATGTGGTTCCAATCGAAGATGTATCTAAAGGCCTGAGTCATTTCGAGTGTATTTATTGCTGGCAGATTCAGACAGCAAAGAGTCAAAAAGCGTGGAAGTAAGTATAACATATCTTAGAAGTGATTTGTTCTAAAATCCCTACAGGAAACATGTCCTGGCAGACTTGAAGGCATATGTCTGTACGTTTGAAGATTGCGAGCTCAAGCTCTTTTCCGATCGACATGCCTGGTTTTCTCATGAGCTTCAGGAACACCGTTGCGAATGGCAATGCCATTTCTGTACACATAAACCTTTTGAGAAATCGGGCAACTACGCTACTCATTTAGTCGCTGAGCACAATCTACCATTTACGACGGATCAACTACCTGCAATCCTAGAGATGAGCCAGAGAGCAGTCACAAAAGTGTCTCCCACAGACTGCCCGTTCTGTGAAGATTGGGAAGCACGTCTCAGAGCTGTAAATCCACATATATCTCCTTCGGAGGATTTGATCGTTACGCCGATCCAGTTTCAACGCCATGTAGGAGGCCATATGGATCAACTTGCATTGTTTGCTATCCCCAGAGGATATACTGAGAAGGGGGACGCCGATTCGGGCAGTGCTGCTGCAGCCCATGACGACTCGGATGGCATATCGCTCAGCGAAACTGGTGGTTCCAACTCGGAGCTGGTCGAAGATCTGAACCGCTGTCAAGAGGTACTTGAAGAGCTTCTTTCAGAAGGTTATATCTCTGATCATTTCAAACTCGTACCGCTTATTCCCACCTTCTCGATGTGGATCTCTACTGGTGATTTTGTTCAGGTGTCACCTCTGGATCTCAGGACAATATCACAAAAGCTCGCAAGCGGAAAATACCCCACCGCCAGAGATTTTCAAATTGATATCATTCTGATGTTTGCCATGCACCGCATCACTAGGACAAATGAAAGAGACGTATATTTTGACTCGAAAGTTGTCGATTTGTTCACGACCGGTTGGAGAGTTTCATTTTCTGTCATTCCATTTACTCAGATTGTATCTGCAACCGAGCAAAAGATGCGATGGCTGTTTCACAGCGCAAGAAAAATGAGCCCCTTCAAATCTGGTTCGGATGTTCTGAGGATTACATTTACCATGGCAAATGGGAATCAACTGGCGACCCAGCTCGGCTTTGATTTCTTTCTCCGGGAGCTGTATGCGTACATCGAATGCTACGAATTGTTTGAGGATCTGGAGAGCGTACCTATCGTTGGGGATCCCGGGGAGTACTCAAACAGATACTTTTTCGTTTTGAAGTCTTCAAAGCAACTCAGACCTCGGGAGACACTCGATATTGAGTCAGACGAAACGATCGGAAGTTATTTTGGAGCAAACGGAAGTGTCAAGATATTTGTTGAGCATCTTCCACGTGGTGAATGGAAGCAGATGACGTGGGAGAAAGACTACTTTTCCGACACTGTGGGACAAGGAGATCCACCGAAGTCTGTCGGATTACCTATGATTGACCCCGGTAAAACAGGTGCATCTGTCTCCCTAGAGGGTATTACACGAAACGATAGGACCGACGATGAAAATCGAAGTCCTGTGCGTGACTCAATCGAGAATAATTCACAAGCGGGGTTTATCAACTCCTCGATGGTTCAGCCATTGGGAAGCATGGGCAAGACCTCTACTTCTGCAGGCATGATCCGAGTTATTGTATCGCATAACAACCATGAAATTCTTTTGGAGATGCCACTGCATGAGACCGTGGACAACTGGGTCTCTAAGGATATAGTTGCTAGGCTTCACGCAGAACCAACTAATCGGCCTATGGAACTTCAAACAATCTTCAATCAAACCGAAAGACAGCTACTGACAGCGACATCCGAGGTGGAACTTTCCTATGGCAAAATTGACGGTCCAAGGCATAACGGTATATTTTTCGTGTCTGAAGACAATGTTTCGTTTGGCATATTACTAGGTCAGAAGGATCTTTTCAGGGTGATGCCAGCCCCATCAGATCCGCCACCCAGCTCAAGCTTGAAGAGAGAGCAAGACGAACATGTGCTCACACAAGAAGAAGAATCGGAATGGACCCGTATTTTTGAGGCAGTTGAAGCAGAGGATGTACTTCTTGTTCGTGAACTCTTGGAAACCTTTCCTAAAAATTCCCGACTTCCTGAATCGGGACAGGTACTCAGAATTGCAGCTGCCAGTGGAAATATCGCCATGTTAGAGACGTTGCTTGACAGCGGGATGTTTGATATTAATGAACCAGACACCAAAGGCAAGACTGCTCTATATGTAGCTCAATCTCGCGGTCATTATGGTCCCTATTCTGCTTCGGATCTATTAGTTAGACGAGGTGCGGAACTACTAGACCCAGAGGACTTAATATTGGCACAAAAGGAGAGTCAAAGCTGGTTGGAAACTTTCGGATTCTTGAACCAGAACATGGCATCTCAAACACTCAAAGGCAGCCACGAGACACTCATTTCATTCCTAAACACTCTTATTAGTACATTAGAATCACTCGGATCACGTTCGAGCATCACGAAGGCATTAGAGCCTTGTCTTCCTGCCTGGCATGGTTTCCAATGCGTGGCCAAGATGGTTCAGGACGCCTTTGGTCGGGGGATATGGACCATACATCACACGATGTCATGCTCGAGGAAAATATTACCAGCTGGTTCGCGATGTCATCTAGCCTCCTTGCGAGACCCAAGCTAGAGCATGAGGCAGCTATTGGGCAAATCCGAACAGGAGCTGCTATGTGTATTAGTTTTGCAAACATAAAGCTCGAAGAAATTCTCAAGAGTCTGGATCTTGAAGCAGTAAAGAGTTCGGATCGGCTTGCTTCAAACCCTAGGGAGGATCGTCTTGCAAATTTTCCGTCTTCATTGCCGTCTGACAATGCGAGTCTCATATGGACAATAGATCGTGTCGTACAATGGCTATTCCAAAACAAGTTCTCTAAAGAATGGGAGTACACTTTCAAGGCTTTGGACATTTATGGCTCTCAATTCCTGGAATTACCGAATGAGGATAATCGCTCCCAAAAAGAGTTCATAACAAGTCAAGTTTTGAGTAGATTGGAAGCAAATCCCTCTCCCTCCGGATCTTACTCCAATCCTGTTTTCAATGCTGCTGAAGAAATGGAGCGTCTTTGCGATCTCGTCTCACGCATCTCAAAGGGTAAAGGAAAGCTTGTCGACAGCCAACTACCGGTTGACTCAATTGTGCCAAACGATGGTTCTTCAGCAATCACTCCGGAAGTTGAAGAATCAGCTAACCTTGGCTTCTCCTTATTGAATCTTGGCCAAGAATTGAACGGGATGAAACAAATTCTTGAAGGAGTAGCGCGTCTCGAACCTCCTAATTTGCGAGTGATGGCTCCCTTAGAAAACCGTATTATGGTCGTCTCGGATCAGCTTGAGACGTTCTACGCCAGGCATCACATAATCCCCTTCAGTACAGACGAAGCTGGCACAGTTGTGGGTATCCTCCAAAAGAGTAGATTGTTTGTCTACACATATCTGGAACTATTGGAAAAAACAAAACGCCTTCGAGAGAAAGATCGCATTCAACAGGCTACTCGTTTCGAAAGACTCCACAAGGAAGATATAGCTTTCCTATGCGAAACCCTATCGAAAATAATTGAATCCGTTGATTCCAAACGGATATCCGCTGCAGACGATCAAGCGAGGATTGCTTCTCAAAATCCTGGAACAATGCCTGCAGCCGCAACAGCAACGACGGCCGACGAGTCAAAATATTTCTACGAAACGAAATGGAACTGCTGCCAATGCCCTGACACCTCCGGTGGTATGGATAGGGAAGCAAGTCCTTTTTGCCCAGACTGTTCTCATCATATTTGCGGGTCGTGTCCAGTATATTCTGTCAGGAGACGAATTACCGAGCGCGCACGGATTGCTTCCAGATCAAGAAGACAAAATTTCTTGTCTTCTTGATCTGGAAGCAATCCGTACGCGCTCGGTACTTTTAGCAACATTGAATAGACTACGTCAAGAATCTCTTGTGCACGTCCCAGGAAATCAGTTGCAGCTACCAGCTAAGAGCAGTACTGAAAGTCTGACTCAACAGTTGGATTTACGGCTGCTCGAATGGACATATTCAAGGCCTCGAAAGGGGTACCTAGTCAAAGAAAGAGGCAGATATTTCGGTCTAGGATCAAAAAAGAGAAATCTTGTGATGGATGACAAATATGTACATCTTATTAACGAGACAATCGGGTCCCGAGGCCCAAAGACAAGTAGTATACCTCTCACTAATATGTTAGAATGCAAAGTGAAAGGGCAAAGTTCTTCCCGTTTTCGAGGTATGGGATTTCTCTCCTTATGTATGAATCTATATGTTCTAACTTTTACCCAGATTCAGTATTATACGAGCGTTCCATCTTCACCTACAACTCTGCAGCTTGATGCAGATACAACAGAGTTGGCACAAGAAATTGTGAAAGAAATCAGCATCGCGGCTGTCCAATATACTGCTAAGCAAGGACTCCTGTCTTCGGGTTCAGTAAGCCGTTTAGCGTCAGAATATCACGGTCTTGCCACCGGCAACAGCTCCCCAGGCGATGCACAATTGCCTGAACCCTTGGTTGGAGACATCTCAGCTTCGAAATTGCCTGAAACTGAGAACGGGAACAAGACTGTAGATATGAGTAAACTTAAGGGGAAACCCCAGCCATTCATCAGTTACGGCAACCGAAAGGGGATTGAAGAGCGAGCTGAATCTATCCATGGTGCGGACCCGGATAATGTACCTGTCATTTACGTCTCCAACATAAACGCTGTCAAGCAATTATACACCAACCTAGCCCAGTGCCTGGATATTAAAGTACTACCACAATTACCCAGCGATACGGACTATCTGATTTACAGCTACAACAGCCGCATTTTGTCTTCCTCTAATCTCAAGGTACTCTTCATCGTATCTCTGTGTCGTCCCTCTGAACTACTTCCGTACCGGATGGTACTGAACGCTCCTGACGAGAAAGCGGTGCGATATTTTCATGCAGCAAGTGTGAAGTTAGAGTCGGGATCGCATACAGGAACAAGCCGGCTACAGAATGTGGCACAGGGTGAGAAAAGCGCAACGGCCATCGATAGGGATGGGAATGTGATTGAAATATTCTTCGTGGCTGGGATGGAAGGAACACCTGTAGAGGTATCAGACTTTTACGAGATTGCGTCTGAGGACGTTGACCCGAAAGGCCTAGGAGGATTAACAATCCAATAAAGATCTCTTGAAATAGATGCCATGAGAGTCACATCAAACCCCTGAACAGCGGGAAGAGAATGAGCGGGGAAAGATGGAGAGGAGGTTGGAGGTCATGAAGCAACTCACTCGTTTCCAAGCATCTTCTAACATCAGAGGGCATCAAAGAGATAAGTACTATACAAGAGCACACCTCTGTAGCAATTTACTACGTGCTCGCTTTCATATACCCTCTTTGTTCACTTGGATTCGAGTCACGAAACGCTCTGAGAGGTAGATGTGTATCGTGTAATCATAGTATTTTGCTACCATGCTCAAGGTTTCAACCATCCGAATGCTATGTACTTCTCAAGCTCGAGATTACTTTAGCTGTTACTTTATTTCTTGTTCGAACTTGCGTGCTCTAAGAATCGCTCCAGGGAAAAATCCAACCATGCATCTCTATTCCATAGATAGGTAAAAACAAAATTGTACAAGAATCCTCTTACATGGCGCCTGCCTCCCCTCCTGCGGGATGACTTTTTAATGCAAAACGCACCCAGCCCGATCGATGCAAATCCATCTAGTCCCTTTCTAACTCATAAAACAAGAGATACACTTCTCTTTGCATGCTCAACACCTCACTTGTCTTACTCTCCTTAACTTTATCGTCGCTAATCCTCCACCAGCGATTAGTCTTAACCGTTTTCCGCTTCCCTCTCACCACATCACTGGTTCCAAACGTCGTGCTCGTGGGTGTTTCTGCCGTTTCCGTCTTACTTGATGGCGAATTCGAAGATTTGGAGCCCTTGCGTTTCATTGAATCGGGGATTTTACTGGTTAGTGACTCCCGCGCTGAACGAGCTACTGAGCGGATACTGTTTGCGTCTGAGGCGTCCTTGTCGCGCGGAGCTGAGGTCGGGCCTTTGGCTCTTGTAGTTGCGTCGGTCGAATTGGTGGAGGTTGAGAGGGATCGAGTGTTTCGGAATGATTCTCCTGAGCCGTTTGTGAAAGGGAGTGATGGAGATGAAGAGGCAGCGGAGGCAGGCGAAAGAAGTTCTGGGGTAGAGGACAAGGTACTAGTTTCGGCATTTGTATCTGGGGAATTACTGAACGGTCCTGAACGTGGAGTCGACAGCTGTGAAGGTTCGGGTGTACCTGTTTTGCTATACCACTGTGCAATCTGAAAAGTGTTAGGTGTTGCGAAAGGCGCATTCACAGTTTGACGACGGAATGTCTCATAGTGACCTGAGTGATGACTGCCTTTGTGGCAAACTACACTCGAAAGTTTGTAAAACCTTTGGTTAAGGATTCCACCTAGAGGAAGGCGTTCTGGAAAGGAGACCTTCGCCGAGTTCTTCATAGTCGTTCTTCCAGCATCAAATATGGACCTTGACAGATGAATGGCAATGACCTTTGGAAATTTGGTAATCATGACGTGCTTTGCAATCTTGCGCTTTGGAGCAAATTTCCAGTCCGGTAAATCGATACCTTCGAGCTCAGCCTCTGGATTTGTAGCAATAGCATCCTCGAGCTTTCCGATCGCCTCCTTCGCTTTGTCTTTGAACTTTTCTGAATTCGAAGTCGCCAACTCATGCTGGAAGTTTTCCAGCGCATGAACGAGTCGGCACTTTTCGCACTTGAAGTCTTCGATATATTCCGTTTTGAACATCTGGTCAAAGCAAGAGCTCAGCGTGGTCGAGCTGACCTGAGGTACGCTAAGCGTCAACGAGCAGAAGGTGGTCTTCGTTGGTTTGGGTTTGAACCCGCAAGACAAACACTCGATTTGAGACTCTGATCCGCCTTCTAATGGAAAACCCTCTTCTTGTTCAAGGACGGAATTCTTCTTTTCTTCTACAGCTTCTTCGATAGGACCGCCCGGTACGTGACCATTTGCATTCTCCAGTGGTTGTTCCAATTCCGGCACGGAAATGGACGACTTTGTAGCCTTCCCATCAAGATTTTCGGATTGTTCTTCTGACTCGCTTGCACCAAACTCCAGCCTCTTATCAACATCGCTCAGCATCTTCCTGGCATGGTTCCTAGCTCTGTGTCCTGCATGATATTCGTCACACAGGCGCTCGGCCACCACTTGTAGAAACTCCTGTGCATCTTGTTGCTGCCGGCTAATACGCTGCTTGAATGCAGTCTCTAAGACCTGTACAAACTGCACTGCAGATATTGTCTTCTTGTATATCGGGCGCTCATTTAGTGCATCGAGAACGTCCTTTAGGCCTTGACTGACAATTCCACATTGGAGACCCTGCAGTTTCCACGCCGGTAAGTTCTTACGGGCAGGATCCGTCACAGCCTCCGCATACACGGCTGTACCATCCAATTTCCTCCTATGCGTTTCTCGAATCAGGTATATGCGCAGGTCGCCCAGCCCTGCCAGCGCTTGGAGGACCGAGTTGATGAAGCAGTCGTTCGCTGGGTTCGACAATCCCACGATCGTTTTCTTCCGCGAGCTGGCAGATGTGCTTGCGGATTCCCCATCTATGAAGAAAGTAGGCGCAAAGACGTAGACAAGTGTAATTGCTGCGAGCGATGCGCCAGCTGCGTAGGTGGCTATGGTAAGTTGTTTGTCCGGCATAGTGGCTCGGAAGAGTGGGAACAACAGAAAACTTGGGATTTTAACAAGGCATCGTCAAGATCGCATTCCGAGGACCAGGACAGTCTCTACCGGTGTCAGAAGATCTGGTCTAAAAGAATTGGAAGATGCGGATCCAGGGTCCTTGGTAGTAGGCTGCTGCGAAATGGATCCGAAGCTAGAGCCGTCCCCGTCACCCACCTCAAATTCAGCCGCGATAGGATAAAGTGCTTGGTAGTGGAGAGAAGGAAAGAAGATGAAATGCGCAAATGACTGTCGCGCTGCTCTTTTGCATTAAATAGTAGCCCTCATTACTGCAATTACAAGACCACAGCCTTGAAGCAGGGATGAACTCTGCACGCCCGAAGTTCGTGGTGTTGGTGTTGTCAATCCAATCCATTAATCCATGTCGGAGTACCGCTCCCTCTAACTCCGACCCGTTCCTGACCAATCACAGCTCGCAACGACCATTAGCGTGTTCAAATATATTTGGCTGATGCTGCAGCATGTCGACAGTTGCCGTAAGGTGAAGCTGCTGCCCATTGAAATACCACAAACCTCTCAATGGCTTCACCACTCCTATCTCGAGCTCCGCAATGCATGTCCTGTGTCCGCCGCATGACAGGCAGCCTTCTCGACGTAGCTCCCAGTCAACAGCACATACGGGGCAAGAAGAGACTGGCTAAGGTTACCACAGTCAAGGTCCAGTTACTGCAGAATGTGCCTGGTTATGGCAGAAGAGGTAAGGAATCGCCGCAGAGCCACAAGTAAAGTGCCATCTAACACCAACATAGGTGCCGTCATCCCAGTCACTGCAGGTGTGATGCGAAACATCTGGTATCCCAAGCAGATGGCAGAATATGTGACAGCGACAAAGGCAGAGGAACTGGGACTGAAGAAGGACACAGCGATTGAGCGAGAATATGCATTCAAGAGTGAGAGAGAAAGGAAATTGGAGAGACAGACGATCCAAGAGGAGAAAGAAGAGCGAGAGCGACAGGAGAGAGAGGCTGAAGAAGAAGCGGCACTTTCAACACTCGCAGATCGGAAGGCTACCGTGAAAGTGCCTACCCCTCATGAACCCATTATTGAGATTGAACTCATAAGCGTAAGACTACAGAATGCCTACTGCAAAATAACTTTGCTGACCACCAATATAGCCTCATGAAGCCTTGTCCACGTTGGAGAGTCTGCTGCCAGCAAATCTCGACTTCTATCGAACCCCTATTGCCATTGCTGCATCGAAGCCTGTATCACCCTCAATTGCCGCCAGTGCGACAACGTCTATGAGAGACAGCGCTCAACCCGTACCTGGGAAAACAAGCATATATGGCTCAGTGTCTACAAGTGATATCGCCGCAAATCTTACGGCTATACTAGCAGAAGATGAGCAAGGTAGTCGTGTGGTCATCGCCGCAGAACATATCTCATTTGTGGAGGAGACAGAAGATAAGGATCGTGTAAAGCATATAGGTGTGTTTGAGATCGAGATCAGGATTGACGGAGCAGAGGATACTGTTCGTAGGACGATCCAGGTCAATGCCCAGGATTGAGCACTGTAACATAGAAGTATGTTCTACCACTGTAATATCACACTTTGTATAAGCAATGGTCACAATGCTTCAGGAAATAAAATTGTGCCTGTCAGCTCTGTTCCGCCAGCCCAGGTCACTGCTGAATTTCAGCGTATTTCAAGTCGTGTCAGTGGGCTCGTGCCTTGGGCAAACTCTTTGAGACAACCAATTTACAGGCATATACCAAAATGGCATCCTGTTACCGTTCGACTTTGAGACTGACTTGGCAGGGCTGAAGTAGATGCATGGCATGAAGAGCGAAACCGAAAAACACAGAGCACAAAATACCTGACAGATAAAGCGAACAAATGGTTTTCTGCTCTCTGCCAACCAGCACACCGCTTCATCGACATCCCACCTCTTTCTGAGGCATATTGTGACGAGAAGTGAGAATGACTCGGCATCCTCCAGACGTGGTGACAATTATATGCCTCAGATTGAGTGAACTGTGGGATAATGTGGAAACCTGCCGCAGGCCTTGGCGCATGCTCATGTTCAGTCCAGTGTACCTGCAGTCGATGCAGAACTGACGCTGAATTAATCCAGCTGGATCGCAACAGACAGCTTCGCGCTCTTCATCCTCCTCGAGACATAACTTAGCCATGAAGTAAACAAGTCGGAACCTCAACCGGCGCATTCCGCGAGGACGAAAGTATCTCGGCATGAGGTCGGATATGACGAGGAAGCTTCGATTCCTTCCGTCCCCCACCAACGAAACCTGCCGGATTTCATCATCTTGGAAGAGCTACCCCTCCTCGCTCTCGCTGTGCCGAACAAAACTCTTCACGAAGAACACTGGTGACTCAAAACTTTGCGCAAGAATAAAACGCAAATCAATCCGTAAGCCATTTTTCATCATCAGCTGCACGTACAACGCAGTTTTCGGTGTTCTTGCCGTCGTCTAGCGCCACCAGATCTCTTGGTGGTCGACTGGTCAACCCCCACCAAATCAACCCCTCCAACTAGTGCCGTCGAGCGAAGGACCGATAAAAGCACCCCTTCTCCACAACAACCAGGAAAAACTCTCCTCCTTCGATACATAACTGATCAAACTCTTCTCCAGTACAGATCTAATCCTAACACAAACCACAAACCGCAATCATGGGTGCTAAGGACGTTCTCAGCCGCAAAGTTGGTGTCATCGTCGGTGACGATGTCTTGAAGCTCTTGTAAGTTCTCCTCAACCCCTCTCTCAACCTAAATCGCAGCTCCGCAGCTGTCTCCAATTGCTTCGAATCAAAAGCTAATTCTTCTTCTACATAGTAACCACGCTCAAGAGAACAAGTATGCTATTCCTGCCATCAACGTTACCTCTTCCTCCACTGTCGTTGCATCTCTCGAGGCAGCCCGCGATGCCAATTCACCCATTATCCTCCAGATGTCCCAAGGTGGTGCCGCATACTTCGCCGGAAAGGGTGTTGCAAACAAGGATCAAGAGGCTTCGATTGCTGGTGGAATTGCTGGTGCCATGTACATCCGTGCTGTTGCCCCAGCATATGGCATCCCAGTTGTATGTTACCCCTCCTGCACAGTCACTTTGGCTTGGCAGACCGGCTCTTGGAGAGAGAATCTTACTGACGATGCAATCGAATAGATTCTCCACACTGATCACTGCGCCAAGAAGCTCCTCCCATGGTTGGATGGCCTTCTGGATGCTGATGAGAAGTACTTCAAGGAGCACGGCGAGCCTCTCTTCTCCAGCCACATGATCGATCTTAGTGAGGAGGAAGTCGACTTCAACATCCAAACCACTGCCAAGTATTTGAAGCGCGCCGCACCAATGAAGCAATGGCTTGAGATGGTAAGTCCAGAAACTTGGGCCAATGGCAGCCAAACTAGCTATCTAACCCTAGACTTAGGAAATCGGTATCACTGGTGGTGAGGAAGATGGTGTCAACAACGAGGACGTCGACAACAACTCTCTCTACACCCAACCCGAGGATATTCTTGCTATCTACCAAGCTCTTTCCCCAATCTCCCCATACTTCTCAATTGCTGCTGGTTTTGGCAACGTCCACGGTGTCTACAAGCCAGGAAACGTCAAGCTCCACCCAGAACTCCTCGGCAAGCACCAAAAGTACGTCAAGGATGCCATCAAGGCCAAGGAGGACAAGCCAGTGTTCTTGGTCTTCCACGGTGGATCCGGTTCATCCAAGCAGGAATTCACCGATGCCATCAGCTACGGTGTTGTGAAGGTCAATCTTGACACCGATCTGCAATACGCTTATCTCACCGGTATCCGAGACTACGTTCTTAACAAGAAGGACTACATCTTGCAACAAGTTGGTAACCCAGACGGAGAGGACAAGCCAAACAAGAAGTACTTCGATCCCCGTAAGATACCTCTGCCAGCTCCACTTAAAGCGTACTGACCAAGTTTAGGTGTCTGGGTCCGTGAGGGTGAGAAGACCATGTCTGCCCGTGTCACCGAGGGTCTTAAGGACTTCAACACTGCTGGACAATTGTAAATGTCTGCCAATCACTTGATTGTTGCGTGTCTTTCTGTCATTTTTCTGCTAGGCGGTTGGGGGTCTGAGTGGAAAACTGGCAAAGCTGTACATAAGCCTTATTGATGGCGAACACGGCTTGATGAACGAGCAAACGAATGAAAAGAATAAACCACAGTGTCGCATCTGGCGATGACTTGAAGGACACGTAATACCAGTATGCGAGGGCTGTGTGATCATGGCTTGGACGCGATGGAATAATTTTTTTTGCCGTGCCACAATGGGAAATTTTTGAAGACAAAAGCGACCGAAACGATGTGGTCGACGAAGCAACCTCGGAGATTTGCCATTAAGCCGCAAGTTTTTGCATAGTGCTCAAGTTATGCATCTACTCAATCACTTGATAGGTTTAGTTGTGATACTTCACAAGCCCCAGTCTCCTGTTCATCTGCACATGTTGTCACTCAGCCTGATTCAAGATGTCTTCTAGTACAATTCCGTCGTAAATATCAATAGCTTCGCACGCTACAGGAGCAGATCACATGGTGGCGTACCCATTTTGCTGCTGAGTCCCAGGGGTTCAAGTGGAGTCGTAAAAGGAAAAGTAGCTCCGGAACGTGTCCCTGAGGCTGAAAGCGGGTCGGGACGCTGGCAGGTCGGCTTCCAGCCTTCTGAGACCCCTCGAATGCCTGGCGCCACAAGATGTGATTCGGCTCTTTTGACGTCTTTGGGGGAGATTTCCTATTCTTGATACGATCGTCGTGGGTGCACATGCTGCCCTTTTATTGGAAAGGATACGCAACACTTGCTCACATTCGTCGTGATGTTTTGAGACTTCACGCCATTGAGACTCTGGGGGACGGAATTGGGACAGAAAGGGGAGGATACAGGTCCTTTCGGGCTTGCCGGAACAGCTTGTGTGGATATGATTGTGAGACTACTGTTTTGAGATTCATTCTCCTCGATTGGAATGTTTACGAGCAATGAGGGAGCAAGTACTGCACGAGTATAAGTACAAGATAGATTATTGCCAGTGTGCATCTCTTTGTTTCCAACCAAATCCTCCTCTCTACTATCTTTCCACCCCTTACTTATTTTTCTGATCTCCAAACACACAGTCATGGATTCTCCAACTTCACCAGTTTCACCAGGTCTAGTCGACCCCCGACTACCCAAGCGGATCGTCGTCTGCTGTGATGGTACCTGGTACGCTGCCGACAAAGGTGTCAACAACCTTCCTAGCAACGTTGCACGTCTCAGTCGTGCGCTAAAGAAGGTCGGAGAAGTCAGTTATGGAGAGGAAAAGGGCCAAAAACGGACACAGGTTGTGTACTACCAGTCTGGTGTTGGAACCGGAAAATTGGGCGTAGTTGATAAAGTCTGGCAAGGTATATTCATCCCGTTATTCTCTTACTATTTCATGAGAGGCTGATCATGGTTATCTAGGTGCTTTCGGCGCAGGTCTAGATGAAAATGTCTGTGCTGCCTACAATTTCTTGGTGAATAACTACGCACCAGGAGATGATATCTTCCTCTTCGGTTTCTCGCGTGGTGCTTTCACAGCTCGAGCAGTAGCTGGACTGGTGTGCCACGCTGGTCTCTTGAAACCGCATTCTATGGAACTCTTCTACGATATGTATACTGCCTACCGTTCCCGCCAGCCAGCTCAAGACGGAAAGCCAGCTGAGAAGCTTTCTGACACCAAGTGGGCGAATGAACTATACAGATCGCCATATCAAACCGAGGAGGAAGCTGCTGAGAACGAGAAGAGACCAACGAACTGGGAGATGTATTCTGCACACTCGGATCAAACTGTTCAGATCAAGGTTGTCGGTGTCTGGGATACAGTTGGAAGTTTAGGTCTTCCTGCAGGTGCGGTGACTTATTGGACGGGGATGGGAGAGAAGTATAAATTCCACAACACCAAGCTGGATCCTAGTTCGTACTCCTTTTCCCACCAACTGTCAAGCACAGAGGGTTAACCTTACATCTAGAAATCAAGCACGCTTTCCACGCCCTCGCACTTGACGAGCATCGCGGCTCCTTCTCTCCAACCCTGTGGTACATCCCAGGCGACACTCACGAGAAGGCACTCCTGAAAGAGACTCGCCTTGTGCAATGCTGGTTCCCAGGTTATCATGGCAACGTTGGTGGCGGTACGACTGGCGAGGGCAAAGACGACAATGATATTGATGAGATTACCTTTGCTTGGATGTGTGATCTCGTCAAGCCGTATCTCACCTTTGATCGGGAGGCGATCAAGCAGATCATCCCATCCAAAACAGACCTTCCACCTGTGAGGTATCACATGGGTAAACGCACCATGACTGATCCCAAGATCCAGCCTAAGAAGAAAGTGGTGGCCAAGAATGCTGCGCCCAAGCCAGGGGAGCTGAGTGCTAGCTACGGGACTGCAAAGCTGGACGACACGTATGGTGTAACGTGGAAGGCAGCGGGTGGCGATGTGCGCCGACAACCGGGGCAGATCAAGCCGCTGGGCGATGGAGGGAAGGAAATGGAAGACGTTGAGACGAGGGAGTGCATGCACCCTTGCGTTGCATACCGCGAAGTTTACAGCGATCGGGTGAACAGATCTCCTTCGCTTGCACCGGTCAAGACTGGAGGATGGATGTACGAGGCAGTGGACACGAAGTGGGAGCACAGAAGAGGAGAGCACGGGAACGGATTCGTGTGGGTGAAGCATGATAACCTGAAGAAGAAGGAGCTGGTTCAGATCCCTCAGTATGTCATTCCGAGTCATGACGATGCGGATGGTATTGGGAGTTTGGAGAGGCTGTTGGTGCCCGAGCCATATATGGCGATACTGGACCAGGCGAACCAGCATATCACCGGAAATGGGGTGTTGTGCTGCGATGCTTGAGGCGTGGGCTGCAAGTCAAACGTAGTGTGTTAAATATTCTTACCTTATAGATCGAAGTTCCCTATAATCTAATATTTATTATCAATGTCTGTTGTCAGTTCTATCTGGTACTAGCCCTACATCGTTCAAGCTATCACATATCCCTGCCCAACTAGGTTGTCTTGGGAGTTTTTTGATACTGCTCTAATCAGTAGAAAAGTCCACAAACGGCCACTATTTATCCCCTATTGAATTTCAAATGAGGGCATATGTTTGAGATCAGAAGGTATAATGAGATTGTCCGAAAAAGTGTAATAATCGGTGTTTCGCCTGTGCGGAGGTTCTAAGCTATGGGCATTGTATTAGTGGATACTTGTCACAATTCAGCGACCAAAGTCAACCAAAACATCAGAGAGAAAATATGTGGTAATGTGATAAAAATGTAAAATAAATGTTAACTATCCATATACAGATCGAGAATGATGCAGCGTTGTCTCAGTCACTTGCGACCCCTCTTTGGTGCTCACGTGCATTGTTTCCAGTACCTGTTCAGGGAGCAGGGGCTTGTGTTCCTCCGCAGCTTGATGACGTGGGGCAACGCCATGGGGGCAAGCGATCCTCCACCAAGAATTGCAAGGTCACTCCCGTTCCTTTTGATGCCTCTCCACGATTGAGACCGCAATCTTCTCTCCAACCTCCCAGCATTCCATATCTCGAGCAAAGATTTCTCCGCCAGCGATATCCGCGAGAATTGTCTCCTGCCCACCAGGTATCCATCCCCCAACAATCAAAACAAAATAGCCACAAAGAATCTCAGAATGAGTTCCAGCGAGAAAGAAGGCGGTGCTGTGTCGGCGCAGAACAAGGGATCTTGGAGTGCTTTCCTCAAATCTATTGCTTCATTCTCAGGCGACCTGTCGTCCTTGACTGCCCCTCCATTCATCCTCTCCTCTACCTCTCTCGTCGAGTTCTCGTCGTATTGGGCAGAACACCCCTCAATTTTCGTCGCGCCAGCGCACGAAAAGGACCCCAAGAAGCGGGCACTCCTGGTTTTGAAGTGGTTCCTGAGCACATTGAAGCAACAATATGCTAGTCGAAGCGACAAGTTCGGAAACGAGAAGAAGCCTTTGAATCCCTTCTTGGGCGAGCTCTTCCTGGGTAAATGGGTGGATGATTGTGGAACTACAGAATTGGTGTCTGAACAAGTTAGGTTTGTACCACGATTGCTCTGCTATGCTAAGCTCTACTAATGCGATATCTACAGCCATCATCCCCCTGCGACAGCCTATCGCATCGCAAACAAAGAACATGGCGTCTATCTTGAAGGATATAATGCCCAAAAGGCCTCGTTTGCTGGCACAATCTACGTGAAGCAGATTGGCCACGCCGTCTTCTCGATACCTGCGTACGACGAAACATACCTCATTACACTCCCAAATCTGCATATCGAAGGACTTATCTTTGGCGCTCCATTTGTTGAGTTGAACGACAAGACCTATATCACCAGCAGTTCTGGATATACTGCAAAAATCGACTACAGTGGGAAGGGATGGCTGTCAGGAAAGAAGAACAGCTTCACGGCTACCTTGTACCCAACTGGCAAGGAGAAAGAGGTCATCTACACAGCCACCGGCCAGTGGAACAAAACTTTTGAGATCACCGAGGGCAAGCACAATGTCATCACAACCTACAATGCTGAAGCTAATCCAACTACCCCTCTAACTGTTGCCCCAATTGAGCAACAAGACCCCATGGAATCGAGGCGAGCTTGGCAGAAAGTAGCAGAGGGCATCGCGATCGGCGACATGGACATCACGGGCATCGAGAAGACCAAGATCGAGGAATCACAGAGAGCTCTGAGAAAGGAAGAGGCTGCTGAGGGGAGAACCTGGGAGCGCAGGTATTTCTCCAAGGTGGAGAGTGATCCTGTTCTGAACCAACTGGGTCCGGCGATTGGGCTACTCCCTGAGGCTGAGAAGACGGGCGGCATCTGGAGATTTGATGAGGCGAAAGCGACTCAGATCGCAAGCTCCGCTTCCACTATTGTTAGTGAGCCCAAGGTCGGGTTGTAGGTGGGAATGGTGGGCTGGAATGTGACATTTTGGCACTACAGGTCTGCTTTAAGTCCCTGAACTGAGTGAACTACGATGTATTGTATTATTATAGATCAAGTACCTAGTTTGCATGGATATGGCGGTTAAAATGAAATTCTAATTGGAGGCAAAGAGTATTTCCACGAGCCGTGCTGTGTGAGAAGAGGTGAGGTGTGATTTTATGCTAGGAAAAGGGCCATTTCGTATCTTATTCTGGAACTGGAATTGAGCAGCTGACCACCTTTGCAAATCAAAGATATTCAAGGCAGTGCGCTTGAGAGCGATTTCTACTCGGTTTGCATTTTCTCCTCAAATCGCGTTCAAGTCTTTGACATAAACAATCAAATCGTTTTCCACCTGCACTGTATCTCAGCGCTGTGTATCTCGGCGGCGTATTTGAAAGATGTTGGGGCCTTATAGCTTCCAGAATAAAGTGCGGATTGCCGATGGTTATTCCCGTCATCTGTGCACTTGGTGGAGGTTTGGAAGTAAATCTTCAACTGACAAATCCCGGGGTTGAAAGTTAATACGATCGCCCATCCCAATCGGGACACGGACAGTTGTACCCGGAGTTGATCCGGTATGTTCTCGCCAATCAGCGGTGAGATGCGGCTGAAAGTTCCTAACAATGGTAAGCGAGCCATGTTCGTTGTACATCTGCAACTGGGGCCAACGCACGCATGTTATGAGGAGAGCAAACTCTCAAACTAACAGGAATGAAATCTATGAGTCGCAGTCATATGATCTCCGGGTTTACGAAAGTTGCTACAAATGCTTCTTCACCGACTCTGGACTGTTGATGGCCGAGACTTGGTGATCGCCTGGCCCGTGCATTGACAAACACGCTAAGGTGGGCATTGCATCTTCCCGCCGGTCGTTCTTCGACCGCGATTCTGTCAATCATACTTGCACTTTTGCTAAAACTTTGCTCGGATTCCAGCTCTACAACCAACTCAACCCAAACCCGCTCAACCAATCCCAAACAACGCATTGTACAACCTCCTTGTTAGCGCGACGCAATGGAGGAGCGACGCAACTGGCTGAACGGCCGTCGCCCAACTACCTTGACTGGCGCATTTGCAAGAACTGCCAGCGCAAGCAGCGAAAGCGGATCATCTTTTGGCGCAGGAAGCCCAAGTCCAGCGGCGCGTGATAAACCGCGTTGGAACACCGATTATGCCGGCAAGCTTCACACGAGAACCTCGTCCGAAGAACTGACAGAGGACGAAACCACCCGCACTAAACCATACGTTCCGTATGCCCGACAACCACTCTCCCCGAGCTCGCGACGGGCCAAGAATCAAGAAGCTGTCAAGCGCGCGCTCGAGAGGCCACCTCTGTTTGTCAACAGGTCACAGAGGGAGAAACCAACTTTCGCAGCCGCCAACCGAACAAGACGAGAGATGGGAGCCAGGATCGAGGAAACTACAAGAGAATTGGCTAGGAAGTCGAGCATGAGCAGCATTGGTAGTGCTCGCAATGACGATGATCAACCTCTACCTCCACCAAATGTCCCAAAAGCCTGGGGTTCTAAGGCAAAGAAGCGACCACATTGGATTCAAAAGATTCTGTCTCCCGACCTTCCCGGCGCAACCCAAGAGGAAATGGATGCACTCTTCCAGAAGCCTCATCCTGCGCCATTTTCCGACACACCTCCTCTCACTGTTGATACGGGCGCTCATGAGCTCACCCCACCAGCCTCCCGGCCGGCATCAGTTCAACCACAGCATCTCGACAATGATTACTTTACTGGATCAGTGGCTTCAGATGAGCCAGAACAGCAACAATACGCCGACAACGATTACTACACAAGATCGGTGGCTTCTGTTGAACCCCAACGCGACGACGATATCTACAGACCACCTCCAGCTTCGGTCCGATATCAATCACACTATGATGATGAAATCTCAACACCAAGCCCTACCGACGATCAGTTCACATCGCGTTCAATTGAGGTATCTCAAAGCCCAGCAATCCGTGTAGCGACTTCTCTACTCGATGAAATTCGCGAGCGCGAAATCGAAAACTTAGCCGCACGGGCTGTCGCAACGAACAGACTGGGAGAGATAAGGGAGCGTAATTCCGAAGAGAGGGATGTGTCTCCCGCCTCAGTCAGGCGATTTTCAAAGTCGCCAATAGTACCGGTCATTAAAACCAGCACACCAAAGTCTGCGGAGGAAGTGACCGAGGAAATTCCATACGATCCTCACTACAAAACAATTTTGGAAGAAGAAGGATACCCTATCCCAGGCACACCTGTCTGGGTCATGTCAGAAGAAGCATACCAAGCCAAGACTGGCTGTGGCCCATATGTGCCAAATCCTGAGGAGACCTTCCAAACCCTACGCCAGCTGGCTAAATCACTCAGTCCACAGAACAGCCCAGCTGAGCAGAAGGTTGAAGAAGACAAGGCTGTCATTGAAAAAATTGAGGAAGATATGGATACCATTGAGAGGCTCCCGGAGAGTGTCGAGGCGGTGAACGAAGCAGCTAAGATTTCGGAAGGCGGTCTAGCGGAGGAGAAGCGGGAGATCTCACGAAGCGGCTCTCCACAGGAGAAGCGAGCTGCAGAGAAGCCCGTAGAGCCTACACTTAGAAATAAAATGCTTGATATTGAAGGGAACACCAAAAGGCGCAGCACCGGAAGCATAAAGTCAGACGTGGATCCAGAGGAGCGCATCACTGCCGAAGCGAAACTGTTTGAACTTCAAGACTCCAAGTCTGAAAGAAATTCCTGGAGCGCGCCGTCCCGTTCCCGGTCGCTCTCTCCTGCTGCAGATATGGAGGAAACACCTAGGCCTGTCAAAGTTGATCCTTTGACCCTTCCAACTCCTAGGGTCACAGGCGCCTACATTGAGACGCCTGCACAGTCTGAGCGAAAACCTAGGAAGCAGCGAGCCAGCGTCACTCGAGTCGATCGCGAAATGAGATCTGCATCTTGCGATTCGTCCGCATCTGAGGATAGTCTTCACTCCCAAACAGGCTCGTCTCAGCGAACAGCCTTAGAAACTAATTATCGCTCTCGATATTCGTCATCACGACGCGGCTCAGATGCCACCCGTCTTTCTCGAACGTCTTCGCAGCAATCTTCGGACAATGAAAAGAAACCACGAGAGGATTCCCCACACCCTGAGAACACACAGCAGGCGAGGCTTCCTTTAATCAACACAGCGACCATCTATTCGGCCGCTGAAGATGCACGACAGCTTGCAATCGCAGCTGGGATTGATGACAGTGGTCTTGACGATTCCACTCTAGACGAATTTGCTGCTATGATGGAACAGAATCCTGCTTCTCCATCAGCCATTGATCCAATCGACTCCCTCATCTACGATGAAGCTGGTTTTCCTCTTTCGCAAAAGCAACGGGAGCGAAAGTTAGAGATCTTGCACTACGAACGAATGAGCAAAAGGTTATACAACACATCCTCTGGCATCCGACAAACTACGAGGGGCATAAGTCGAATTGCAAATACCTTGACATCTTTACCAGATCCGGTTCCTCAGCCTGCTGTCAAGCCTGTCATCCAGGAACCTGCCCAGCCTCTTGTTGAAACTGTCGTCGGTGGTGTTGTCCAATCTAGTGTCAAGCCTGCCAGACCAACCAAGGTCAAATTTGGTATAGAATCAGAGGCTATCGAAGTGGACTTCAAAATGGACATCAAGTGGTCCAAAGTCTTCTGGGAAGGCACTGAGAAAAGCTCAGCTCAGGGTCGTCACAAAGGCTATTGGACTAATGGTCGGAAGCTTACCTGGATCGGATATATCTGCTTCATGTTCTCCCTCTTTGCTACTTGGTTCGTTGCAGAATCGGCCATGTGTGGTGTCTTCTGCAAGCCCAAGTATGCTTCTAATAACAACTGGAAATACACCGATCCGTCGTTCCCACTTGCTATACCCACCAAATTGGATCAATGGACGGGCTCGATCGTCAGTACTAGTCTATCGAATGCATACGATTACGTTGAAGAGCTGATCAGTCCTGGAGCTGCGAAATTGAGATATTATTCACAACCAAACATCCCAAACGGATCGAGGGATTGGTGGATTGGAAGAGATGGAGCTGTTGGAATCAACTTACCAGAGGCTAGTACCTTTGACGATGACGAAATTTTATGAGTAACGATTGCATGGATTGGATGGGATGTTTTCGGCGTTGGGTATGAGCGGGAACTCGGAGTTATATTGGCATTTGCACGGCGTTTTAATCGACATTTGGAGCGACACTGGCATTCACATGGCGTTTGAATTCAGGATCGGCATTGGGATACACAGTTTGGAACTCAATGACGGGGGAATACGGATTTAAACATTGGATTGGAGTACAGGCTGGGTTCCATGGAGTGCAACAGGAGGATTGGCGCTATGATTATCGGCGGGATGGTTTCTGAATTTTGAGTTCACATCACCCTCTTCATCATTAACATTCGAAGCTCGAGGATTGACGCTCGGGCGTGCCATAGTGTGGTTTTGTATTTCTTCTGGCCTCTTACATTTGTATATTTTGAGGTTCAGGGAATGGTGTTTGGGTCTGGTTTGAAGTATACCCCGTCTGTTGACTTTTTGTAGCCAGAGCTCGAGTCCGGATTGTATGTAGTCTCAGTACTGTTTGCAGTGAAAACTCCAGAACTGATTGATAATGAACAATCAAGGGATTATCATGAACCATTCGTCTTGATGTGACGTGAGACCTGATCATTGACAATACCGCAATCTCTGACGTGATGTAAAACTTCAAGTTTACTGAAAATTATAATTGCAGTTATTGACGAAGTTTTATAAGCAAGAGAACGATCTTCGATTATAGCTCCTATTCTATTAAATTAATACTATACCTCCTCGTCCGTCCCCTGGATCATATTAAACCTTGGCTGGCGACGTCGACCCCACTAAAACTCAAAGCCAACCAAGGCTCAACCTCAGCCTCGCAGAAAATTATATTTTCTCCAGGACCCTCATTTTCTTATCGCCAACTCCAAAACGAAACCCCACCTCAAGCTCCAAGCAACACAAGAACTCTGCGCAATGGCGACAGAGACAGATATTCAGCAGACGCCTTTCGTCAAGCAGCTCGCTGCCAATGGTGCGTAATTTTACCTGCTCTACCATTCCCCCACCATAAACCAAGCTATACACCCCAAGGCTAGACATCTTCAATACATTAACATACTAACACCCTTCTCTCTCCAGACCGGCCAACCCGCGATGCAGCCCTCCAATCCCTGCGCACCTTCCTCTCAGGACGGCGCAGCCTCCCTCCGCTGGAGCTGCTCAAGCTCTGGAAGGGCCTCTTCTACTGCATGTGGATGTGCGACCGGCCACTACCGCAGCAATCGCTCGCGCAGGCGCTCGCAGATCTCGTGCACGTGTTCCCAGACCAGGAGGCCAAGATCGCATGGCTGCAGGCGTTCTGGCAGACGATGGGGCGGGAGTGGACGGGTGTCGACGTGCTGCGCATGGAGAAGTTCCTGCTGCTCGTGAGGCGCATGCTCGGCGCGGGCTTCCAGGTCTGCGCGAAGAAGGAGTGGGATGCCGGCCTCGTGGAGAGCGTCTTGGGTGTCCTGGCCCAGACCCCGCTGGAGCCGCTGGATCTCAAGATCCCGAACGGCATGCGCTATCACGTTGTTGATATCTATGTTGATGAGCTAGAGCGGGTAGGTGTTTTTGGAGTTGAGGGGGAGGATGGAGAGCTAGTGGAGGATAGGGAGCTCGTGGAGAGGCTGCTGGCTCCGTTGAGAGCGCTGGCGAAGGATAGTCCAACCAAGACGGTCAGGAAGAAGGCCAAGGAGCAGTTGGAAGACGAGCGCTTGCCGGCGAATAGGAAGACCGAGGAGCAGAAGGCGCTGGAGGCTGCGGAGAAGAAGAAGGCTGAGGAGGGAGAGTGGGGTGGTTTCGACGACTGAGGTTAGTCGGTGACTTATCTGGCTGGGTGCTAAGCGGTAGAGATTATGCATTTGGAGGCAGCGAAAAGTTACATGGGGCTTCCACACGGCGTTGTTGGTTTGTCTATTAAAGGGGGTCATGGGCTCGCTTACACGGCAGGCGTTCAGGTCAAATATTCATACATGTATGTTCAATGCAGAAACATAATGAGAAATGTGATGAGAAGCAATGATTTGTACTTTTCGATGCGGACGTATACAAAAAGTGGGTAAAGAATAATTAACTCCGATGCTCAATTCGCTGTTGATGCAATGCGCTGCGATCCACCTCTGGGGTATCTTGTGGGAAGTCGGGAAGAGAACTCTAGGAGAAGCACTTCAAATACACGCACACAGAAAAACAAGCAACGCCACCCAAACCCCTGTATCCCAAATGCCGACTCAACCATAATCACAAAAACAATAAAAATTAAACCCTCGCACTATGTCCTGGCCCGGGAGCCTCATACATGTGGCCCGTCTTCGACAACACAGTGCCCAAACCTTTGTGCACCTCTGCCTGGAAAGGAGCAAACGGTACGCGCTCACCGTCGATGCTAATATAGCCGTCTTCTTGGTTTTTAGGGATGATGCGGTAGCCGAGAACCTTGCGATACCAGACCCCTGGCATATCGAAAAAGTTGCCATTTTCGACGGCGAACATCATTTGCATAGCTGTGAGACGGCTGATGTCACCATTGATGCAGACAAGATCCATGAAACCATCATTGGGAAGAGCGGGCGAGAAGAAGTTCGCATCTGCAGCCATATATGCCATCTGGAATTGTTAGTTTCAAGGAGTTCAACGAAGAGTATTACTTACGTTGCCGCAGTAGAAATTCCCGAGCTTGTCGTATGGCACTAGCTCCCATCCCTCTGGTAGTTTATCGTTGACCGTGCCGTACCGAAGAGGTGGTAATGTTTCCTCGGTGCCACTGTTCGCAGACGCATCATCATCCAGCAGATGCTTGTATCCCCTCCGCTCACTCGCTGGCTCAAAGTTGGTCTGCTCCTTCTTGTAGTGCTCTCGGATTTCAGGCTTGTGTTCGATAGCCACCTTGACCGCAATGTCACAAGGGTAAACTGTCTGGCGCAACAAGCGTATCAAGAATCCATACGTAAATCTCTGGCCACCCATCCATCGCAGATGTTCAGTTGCTAGATCAGACTCGGCCACAATTCCGATGGCCTGAGAAAGGAAGCTGAGCGTTCGGTTCTCCCCTTGTGTGATCGATATAAGATCTAGTGGCGTGGGGATGCCCTTGATGACAGCCAGTGTCGCCAAGCTAGGACTGTCCGTCCCATTCAAATTGCAGCTCATAGCATTACCACTGCCACATGGTAGGTTTACCACGGCAATCTTTGCCAAAGCTTTCTTGGCATCTGGTCTCTTCCCAAGCCCATTGAAGACCTCGTGAGGTAAACCATCCCCCGAGCAAGCGGCCACTACGTCATACGCCTCGATATCCAGCTTCTCTGCGATTTCGACAGCCTCTCCGCTATGTCGTGTTGTGACCATATCGATGTTGCAATTCGCCGCTCTTAGCAAGGGTTCGATGTCGCGAGCGTACCATTTTACTGCACTACCCTTTCCGGCGTGTGGGTTAACCAGAACCTTTATCCGTTTCCGGCGCTGCGACTCCCCATATGCTCGATCCAAAAGCTTGAAAATCCATACGTTCACTAACTCTACCATCTGGTACTCAATCGGATATTTTAAAGTGGCCGCTCGTACTACTGTTTTCGATGACGGCGATGCATACTGGATGGTGAGCTCGGAATTGGCCAGTTCTGCCCAAAGGACGTTGTAGAATGGAATCGCTCTTGTATTGGCAGTTCCTGTGCGATTTCTGTTAGAATATTACTCCGGAATACCGGCATGCTCGGGTTGTACCTGAAGGCCATAAGCCGCAACAATTTCTGTGATCCCGCTTCTCAAAAGCCTCATCTGCGAGGACATTAGCAGGGCATTCATCCTACAATGAGAGGAGGACCTGCCTAAGACAATCAGAGAGTCGGTTCCCAGAGTCAGCGAGGCATCCTTTCCCACAGCCAAGGTTGAGTCTGTTGCGAAAGAGTTCCCGCGCGTGCCATCTGCTTCGAAGGAGGTGTTGGGGTCGACAAAGGGATTGTCGGCGGTTGGGGAAGTGGTCGTCATGGCTATGTTCTGCGTGACGGCGGGAGCATTCTTGACTGTGGTGAGGATGGGGATGGGGATGGAGATGCTGGGGTTGATGTGATATGTAAATGTGCAGTACTGCAGGAACTAGAGCTGGGTGACGTTCGGATTCGCTAACCTCTCGGGTGCGGGTGGTGCAGTGCAGGTCCTGTGCAACCCTCGCAGAGATGCCGAGCTTCATCGACAACCCTGCCAGAAAGTCCGCAACTTGCAACTCTTCGTGGATACGCTCCACTTCTTTAATTCCTTCTTCAGGGTCTGTCCCGCGTTTGGGCAGCCTCTCCGTCTTATGCGCGATACCGATCATCCTCCGTCACGGCACCAGTGCCAGATATCTCCATCAATCAGCCTGTTTCTGGGCTGCGATCCGGTGCAATCACCGTGCTACCCGTAACCATCACCAATTGGAGCATCTTTGATAGGCAAAATTGGATGCAACAAGTCGGTGTCACTCTCCAGTTTCCCCGTCATGGTGCAGTCGGCCGGTGCTTCCAGAGTGCAGGGGAGGCGACGCTCCGTTGCTGACAATCACATGCCGGATACGAGTCTATTGTGTACTACTGTACCTGGCATGGACGTCCGAGAGTCGTCCAGAGATTGGAGCCTACCAGATATTACATCTTGCTGGTATTAACTCGGGTCCACTGTCATTTGAAATATTTCTTTAACGGAGAGCTCTCTAAGCGTTGTTGCTCTCAAGTCTGGTCCTGGCAGGAAGCCTTCTGTCCTATGTTAGGAACAATGTGCCGCAGTAATAGCATTTAACTTTCGCTGGCATGGTCATCTATCATTTTTTCTGTACGAGTCTCTAGAACAATTCGGGCTCATAAACAAAGGTCGGATGAACAGCCGGGTAGGCATTGACCATCGGCCGGTGTCTGGCTTGACACCGCCGGGTGGCAATTTCCATCCGGTCTGCAACTATGCCGGGGCCGCTCGTTGTCACAAAGTTGGTAAAAGTCGACATTGTGATTCTGCATGCGCTCTGCAACCTCGAACACTTTGCACTCGTCATGATGCAGCATGTCTCTATTGTCACGCGCGAACCAGCTTGACGTAAGACTTGGGATACAGTTGCCTATAGTGAACTACTCTCTCTGCCTTCCATCGAGATGATCAGGCGGCAAGTAAATCTTCTCATCGTCCAGGTTTTACTCCTCGCCTGTCCAATATGCCCCAGGCACCAGCGCAATAGCTTCTCCAGTCGTCACGGTTTGGGATAATATTTGCGTAATGCTCAGGAACGACTGTACGACAAGGTCGTTGAGCCACCCTTCACTCGATAGAGGTACGCAGGGCATGAGCAGCCTGATGACAAAGGTAATAGGGCACATGGCGATATATCTGGCAATTTCTGTTGCCGATGACTGCTCTACGATATATGCTTCCGGTATTAAAAACATCTAAGTCCAAAATCATAAGCGTCTCAAAATGGGATAGCTAGTCAAGCTCTGTACCAACCACAATTCTCTGGGCTTTTATCAGATGTTTGAGAGTTAATGATCGTTCAGCTGCAGCATCAGTAAGATGCCCATGAATTTGAACCATCCATTCTGCTTGTTGCTAGTCAGGTGGGCAGCCCGGCACTAGAGTCGGCTTTCAATTTAGCCTTTGTCTATCCGGAGAAACAAGATACCCACATCGCTTCCTATGGACCATGAGACGGTGATTGTGGGGAAACCCTCACTTCCGTCAATTGGCTGAAATTATCTGTCGAAAGATGCACGTCTTATGAGGAAAACTTTATGAATACAGTATCCAACGTTCATAGAGTCCCGCCGCGGGATAGGCAACAGATGGGCTGTATCGCTTATGAAGGCGTCAGGTTCATAACGAGTTAGTCTTAATCTACGTCGTTTGTGGATGGGATAGTGCGTTAGCTTTAGTAGTTACTTCCCTATTCGACTTGCTGAAATTGGAGATAAATCAGTCGTCGCCGCAAGAACTAGCCGGCTATTAGTCCGCTGGTCTGAGCTATATCTAGGGCTCACCACATATCTCTCAATTGCATTAGCGATGTCTTTTCGGATCGGCTCGCTGGGGCCATGCAAGGCTTGTGGAAGACAATACAGAACAGTACCTTACTTAAGCGTAGCATACCAAGAAAATGCAGTTGATACCCTTGGCGGCGCTCTTACGTTATTTCGAGATCATCTCCAGACATATTTAAGTAGTGTGTACTTTTTGACATGGGTTTCTTCCACCCGTATTTGTGGTTCAAAGCTCGTATGCGAGGAAGTGCTTGTAGCGAAAAGCTCTTGACAGCGTAAAGTATTCAGCTATTGAAATCTCATTTCCGTAATGTCATTGGTTATCCTTGCTTTGTTATTTTGAGAGCTATATATGTGTACCTACGTGTATGTATTTATTCTATCGTCAACTCATCCATGTTCATGGGAAAGAAATCATTCCGGCTCTCTAAGCATAACGACGACGGTGCCACAACATCCTCCTCGCACCTGCAGTATCTCCTTGCAGCTACTGCTTTCTCACACCACCAACTTCTCTACACAAAATACTCCTTGACATTCCTAACCACCGCATCCGGTACCTCCTCTGGGATATAATGGCCACTTTCCACGCTCTCGCCACTCACCTCTCCGTCACACACAGCGCTCCATTCCTTCAGTGCATCAAATCTCTTCTCCACGACGCCCTTCTTGCCCCACAGACACCTAAGTGGACACTTGACCTTCCTACCCGCCTCCATATCCGCCCTCGCCTCGTCCAGGTCCACTGTAGCAGCAGCCCTGTAATCCTCACACATGCCATGCACGCCCTTCTCGTCCACAAACTGCTTGACATACACCTCCATCGCGTCATCCGTGATGAATGCCGAGCCACCGAGCGCTGCGCCGCCAAAGAAGCGTGCCTTGAATTCCGGAATGTTGTTCATGATCAGATTCTCAGGGAATGGCGCCGGCTGGATGAGGAAGAACCAGTGCCAGTAGTCGGTCGCGAAGCCCTGGTCCGTCTTCTCGAACATGCTTAACGTCGGCGCGATGTCGAGAACCATGCACTTCAGCACCTTGGCCGGGAAATCAACGCACATCTTGTGCGCCACTCTGCCTCCTCTGTCGTGGCCCACGACGCTGAAGCGTTCGTACCCAAGTTTGGACATGACGGCGACGCAGTTAGCAGCGAGCACGGATTTGGAGTACGGCTTGTGGTTCTCCTCCGCTGTGGAGGCGGGTTTGGAGGACGCGCCGTAGCCGGGGAGATCGATGCATATTACTGTGAACTGCGAGACGAGCTGCGGCGCCACAATGTGCCATATGTGGTGTGTTTGTGGGAAGCCATGGATGAGGAGAAGAGGGGGCCCAGTGCCGGAGCGGATGCCGTGGATGGTTATATCAGGGCAAATGGCGATATCGAAACTTTCGAAGCCGGCGAACATGTTTTCTGATTAGCTAGAGTATATGAGGGTTAAAATCAAATGTACGTTTATGAATCAGAGAAATGATTGTTGTAACAATGAAATGAGTGAGGTGATGTAGTGAATTGAGTGACATTATAAGAGCCGAGGGTGTCGCCTAAAGGGCGCCGTCGCCATCCCCTCTTCATTAGTAATAGACGTGTTTGCCAAAGGTGGACCGCAATGTTTTTCAACACCGTAGAAGCAGAGACACATATCTTTTGTCATCCGTGTTTTTGCTATGAATTTGGGTAGGTGAATGTTGCTAGTGGAAGGTGGTGGTCTAGGTAAGGTTTTTAACTAGAAGCGTATATATTGACATTGTCTTAGGATGCAACGAGCCATTGTGCATCGTCTTCTACTTCTGTGCTGGTGTGCTCAAATAAAGATGTCGGACACTTGTTAAAGTATCAAATAAGAGGGCACTACCTTGTTGCGGTTGCATCATAGAGTAGCGCTTGCTACAAACCTCCCTTTCGTAATACTTATATGTACCAGTGCCTGTTACCATCCTTTTCGCCTCACAATCCAGTACACTTCGCAGAAGGGATATTAGTCTGATGTCATCTTTATTCCTATGCTAATACTGCAGGATCAGTGAGCAAGGTCTCAGCATGAACCATCCCCCGGATACTTCCAGGCGCCCCTGCCTCTACTTCATCCCACAATCGTCATTCATTCTCCCATACACAATTATTACCTGCTATCGTGGCAGCACCTTAAATCCCCCCTGCATCCACCAAACCATCGTCGTAGAATATCTCAAAGGACTGATGTAAAAGCGTGAATGCACAAGCCGATAACACCAATGCTGCAAGAAAAACGCGCTCAAAACACAAATACAATATGCACATATCGCCGAACAGCTCAGAGGCAATCAATTCGTCTTCGCAGAAGAACCGAATTCTCGTTGCACGTAAAAACGCTCATCCATCAATCGCTCAGAGGAGGAGACCCATCGCACCAAGTCCAACAGCAAGAGCACCAGTTCCGAAATACTTTGCGTTGGCAACCAAAGTTGCACCAGCTGCCTTGGAGGAGCTGGTGGAGGCGCCGGATGCGGTAGCAGCGGCAGCTCCGGAAGTTGAGGCAGCTGTTGTGGCAGCAGAGGTCGTGCTGACAGCAGCGGCAGTGAAGTTAGCGGGGCTCAGTTGACCACAGTTTGTCTTCTCGTTCTTGGTGCAGACAGCTTGCGAAGCGGCATCATTGGCGTTAGCGGTAATGCAGTTGGCGAAAATTTGCTCGCAGATGAAGGTTGGCATGGTCTCCTTGTAGTACATGAGGCCAGGGGCAGAGTTGTTGGCAGCGCAGGTACAGCTAAAGACCAAGGTATCCTGTGACACGCGATTAGCATGCGATCAACGATTATGGAGAGCAGATTCCGTCTGATTGTAAGGCATAACGTACTGAAGAGCAGGTGTTGTTGCCGACCTCACCACTGCAGAGAGTGCCGCAGGTGTTGATTTGGCCTTGGCACCATTGGGCTGCGGAAGTCAGCTCTCATTCTCCTCCTATAGCAGCAGACTCTAGATGGGGATCATACCTCGGAGGGTAGCAGAGACGGATGATGGCTCAATGGTGGAGTTGCCCGTGGTCGCGGCGGCAGTCAAGCTGGCCAGGAAAGCAACAACAACAGTCGATTGGAAAAGCATCTTGGCGGATTGAGACGTTGAGCGGATCGAAACGAAGTTCAAAAATGGATCAATTGATGCTGGATCGCGAAGCTGAGCGGACGGGGAGTATTTGAGAGATTTGAGAGCGCACGGTATGGGAAGACAAGAGATCGTTGCTGTGGCAGATGAGGAGGGAAAGCAGGGCAGGAACAGGGTCGCGAGCTCTAGTTTCTAGTTTCGTGTAGACACCAAAGAGGCAAGCCCGAGCCAGGTACTACGTGTGGCGCTAAGGGCGCCGCCCTGTGATTGGCTGCCGCACTCCGGCGAATGCGCTAGCGAGCAGCCGGCGAGCTGGGTGGCTTGGCAGTCGACGAGTAAACACAGCACACATCCAGGACATCCAGGATATGCAGATGCGGCCGTCTGCTGCATGCGATTTCGAGATCCAGATGCCCTGCTCTCTCCTCGTATTCTCTGCTGCCCGCGCAATGGAGCCAAGGCCGTCCTCAACAACCCCTCATCCGTCGCAGTGCGTGCTGGACAGCATCGCCGTCTCCCTCTGCAGCTTCGAAACACCGTGGAACATTCTTCCTTCTGTCTTATTTCCGCGCTCGTCTAATCTCCTGCCCCTGTCCAGCTGCCCCAGGGAGATTGCCTTCTATCGGCCAGCGTACAGTACAGCACACGGTCCAGCCCAGGGGCTTGCGAGTTTGAGCCCAGAGCCGAGAAGTTGGCGACGATGAGGTGGTGCACTGTTCACGAACGAGCTCGACGCACCTGCGGGACGATGGGCCAGTGAGCTGACGCAGCCAACATCTGGAGTCGCCAGCTCAACACCCACCACAGCTCAACAAGTAGTAGCAGCAGCAGCAGCTGTCGCCCTCTCTCGGCTACTTTCAGGTGTGGCGAGTGGGAACGCGCGCTTTTGGAAGGCTGGGTGTGGTACGGTACTGGTTGGTACAGTCGCTAGGTCGACGACGACCATATGTAATGACCCCACCACGCGATCTCACGATGCGTTTCTTGGGATGTGTCGCGCCACACGCAACCAGACGAGACGAGGCAATTCCCGTATCAAGTGTCCCCAGCCATGTCAACTTCGCATTGGCCGCCGCTTTCCAAACCTGTCCCAAGTCCTCCCCGCCGAACAATCTGGGTGTGGTGTTGTCGCTCTGAAACTAGTCTGAGTGCCTTGGCAGGTATAAATCCATCTCATTACACTTCTGAGTGGAACTGGGTCGAAAATTTCGAAGCAATCTCCCCGCTCCAACCCGGCCAGTTGACCCGGTATCACAATGCCCTGATTGGTTGGACCGTGAGTGGACATTGCTGCACGTGCTCATATCGATAGAACGGGATTTAGTAGATCCCTAGCCAAGGCTAAGCTTTTTGCTCATCTGTGGTCGCCGCTTCAACTTCCGGGTCCTTGTTGCCGTCCGACCTCTCAGATGGAGCCGGAGGGCAGGCTAGAAAAGATATCCACAATATCGACCAAAAATGGGGTTGCATTCAATCACTGACCAATCGCATGGAAGGAGATGAAGAGTGAAGAAGTCAACGACATCTCCATCTTCTGTTTTTCATTATCCACTATGTCTAATATTCGTCGTCATCATAGTGGCTCTTCAAAGTCAAAGGTGCTGTGAGATTTTGGTTGTAAGCGATGACTACGGAAGAGGTAGCCGAAGCTAGTGACGGCACATCTGCCGCACGTGAAGAGAGTAATGGAAAGCATCAAGCTGATGGAAATGATTCTACTTCAACGTCGAACAGTGATGAGAAGAGGAGATTTGCGAGATTGAGAGACAACGAGCATGCAAAGGCAGCATGGAGGTTCGTCACCTGGACGCCGAAGCGGTGCCGTTGGGATCCAATTGAGCCTCCTCATTTCTCCATGGGATTGAATTTGTTATTTGGATTTGGTGAGCCTCTTTCGTTCGAATTTGAATCTAATTTTTGCGTCAAAACATTTAATTTGTTGCACTTAATCATGTATACTGCCGTTAATCATCATCGTCGACTGTAATGGCTTCATTTAATCAATTCGGCTAAAATCTGACGTTTCTCAGCTGGAACCTTTACTGTGGCCAATCTCTATTATAACCATCCAATCCTGAACATTTTGGCTGTCGAGTTCAATGTCTCAAACGAAAGAGCTTCCCTTATTCCGACTGTCATGCAGGCAGGATATGCAGCTGGATTGCTCTTCCTATGTCCATTAGGCGAAATTTTCCGTAGACGCGCCTTTGTACTTATCCTAGTGTTTTTCACTGCCATCATAGTAAGTGAGCTCAAGAATCTTGTCAGAGCTGTATCTAAATTGCTGTAGTGGCTGGGGCTTTGTGTCACTAAATCCTATTCGGTCTTCCTGGCACTATCCTTCATCACGGCAGTGTCAACAGTAACTCCTCAACTCATGCTCCCCCTAGTTGGCGACCTTGCGCCCCCTCACCGACGAGCCACCGCTCTATCGATTGTAGTCTCAGGCCTTCTGCTCGGGATGCTCATGGCTCGTCTCCTATCCGGAATTCTCACTCAATATACTTCTTGGCGGAGCATTTACTGGTTCTCATTTGGAGTTCAATTTCTAATATTTATCCTCCTCTTCCTCTTCATGCCCGACTACCCATCTACCAACCCCGGTGGTCTCAACTACTTTAGCATGTTATTCTCCATCCTCCAGATGATCTTCAAGCACCCTGTCCTCGTCCAGGCGTGTCTCGTTGGCTTCCTAGTAGCTAGCATATTTACATCCTACTGGACAACATTAACCTTCCTCCTCTCTTCACCACCATATTCTTATTCACCTGTAATCATCGGCCTTTTCGCACTCATCGGGATAGGAGCCATGGTCTTCGGCCCATTCTACTCCCGCGCCATAATCGACCGCTTCGTACCTCTGTTCTCCGTCATCCTCGGTCTCTCTTATTCTCTCATTGGCGTCGTTATTGGAACATACATGTAAGTATTTCCATCTTCTTGATTCCCAACTCTTTTGAAGATTCTGATAACCTAATTCATGTATGTCAAATTCGCACTAACTCACCAAAGTGGCAACTTTACAGTCGCCGGCCCCATAATCCAGGCCTTCGCCATCGATCTCGGGCTCCAAACAAGCCAAATCGCCAACCGCTCTGCCATCTACGCCATCGAGCCTAAAGCCCGCAACCGCGTCAACACCGCATACATGGTCTCTGTGTTCTGTGGCCAGCTGGTCGGCACAGCCGTGGGCAACAGGCTGTATGCGGAAGGCGGCTGGATCGCGAGCGGCAGTGCCAGCGTGGGCTTTGTGGGTGCGGCGCTGCTGGTTTGCTTTGCACGAGGTCCCTGGGAGAAGGGCTGGGTAGGCTGGGGTGGCGGATGGAGTTTGCGGAGGAGGGACCTTGGTGCGCGGGGTGCACCGGGCGCGCAGGAACCAGCTGTTGAGCAAGTGCTGGACGAGCTATCTGCTGAACAGAGAGATGACGAGAAAGATGAAGTGCACATGCACACTGGCAACGAGAAGCTACCTGATGACAAAACCTCTTCGACAGCCGAGGCTGGTCCAGATGAGGCATCTGTAGCGCCAAAAATCTAGTTGCTGTTCAGGTCTAAGATATGTAAATATCAATAGAATACAATATTTTCGAAACTTCTCTGACAAATATTAGATGAAATATCCCACTACATTTACTCCTTTACCAATTAAACGACGCCTGCTCCGTAGCCAACCCTCTTTTCTTTTTGACGGGATTTGGGAAATATCTTGGCTCGTGTCCTACTGCTGTTGAACAACAAGACGCTTATCAGATAGCAATAAATCCCAAAAGTTTATTTGGAAGGGATACCGAGATATTAAATTTTTGTACATGCAAGCTGTTTGATATAAATCTTTGGGTGAAGGCTTGATTTCTCAGTTTCTATCATTTCTACTCCCCTTTAGTCTTTGCTCTCTGCCCCTATCCATTTCGCATTCGTCCTGGAGTGGATCCCTGCCTGATTATTGGTGAAGGAAGCCTTCCGTGAAGATAAACAGCTCGTACGTCCTATCAATTCCTGCATCGCTATCTTTCACAAAGCTTTGGCGTTCACTGGATTCCTCATTCCCAGCAGACTATTCTTCCCCAGGAGAGAGCACAAATTGGCCTAGTTTTGCTGTTCTCCGCTGTCATCTTGGTCTCACCAACCTTACCTATCAACGGCCATGGTGGCTTTCAAGCTACCCACAACCGCAAAGCAAATGACAGGGCTAATAACATACGAAGCCGTGATGAACTTTGCGATACTCATTTTCTCATCCTCATCTGCACCGCTGACGTCCGCAAGGGCTGTGAGTTTGGTGGCTGACGGGCCGGTGGGCAACAACATTAAAACAAACCAGAGGATAGGGTCGTCGAATAGCAGGGAGGTATTTGAGGCGATGAAGTAAATGACGAGTATGGATATTCTGTGGGTGTTAGGAGGGGTCATGAAAGATGTTGGTTAGGAGAACTAACATTGGCCATAGAATGAATCTTATAAAGAAGATTGAAAGCATTGGTATCATATGGAGTGTCCCACTTTCTTTTCCTTGTTTCATTTTCACGAGACTGCCACTGAGTTTGGCACCCACGACAACGAGTTGGAGCGCTGCAAATAATTCACCTATATTCTTCACGGACGTTGTAAGCCAGCTAGGTGATAGTTAGTATGCAGTACACAGACAGATATATGGGCCATGACAGCTGGCACATCGAAGTTTTCTTACGCTTTGAAGATCCCGCCTTCCGCTGGATCGTTGAAAAATGCCCTGTGAAGTGGTGGAGTGACACCAAGAATGATCCCTATAAGTGCGCCTATCATAGGAGCATTGACCATACTTCCTACCACACCGAGTACTTTCTGAAGGGTAGGTGGTAATTTCGACCAGGGCTGTTCAAACGCAATTTCTTCTAGGTCTCCACTGATACGAGCAACTCTCTGGGGGAGAAGAGTTGTGGTCTCATTGGTATGCTCTTCTTGCTCTTCTGCTGTTCTCCCAGAGCTATTCGTGGGCTGTGCGTGCTCTTCATCACTTTCCCACCGTCCATTAGCATGCTGATGTTCCTCTGGCTTTTTCTGACCTTCGTGGTGCTCGTCAGATGCTTCTTCATCATCCAAGAGTTTAGGGCCGATCGCAAATGTCAAGCTATTCGAAACCATGGAGGAGATCAAAAAGTATGACTTGGCTCTGCTCACTGCGGCAGATCTTGAATCACTTCTGCTCATTAGAAGGTTATCTAATATACCAGAGGTTGCAAGTGATTGTACGAGAAGTAAAGGCAGAGCAGTCGTGTTATTGAAGCAGATTGCAGGTACAGTCCAGGCAGGAAATTTGAATAGTCTCTTCAGCACCCAGCCCAGAGCCATGCTCGAGAGAGTATAAACGAGTGCCCATACTATTGATAGTCAGGCTTTGCTCCCAGGTCTAGAAGAAATACAAACTGAGGACTGGCACATAACGGACTGCAGTATCGGCATGTAACTCCGACCCAACACTTGTGATTAGGAGTGCGGGGAGGAAGAGCCGCACACAAGTCTTTGAGATATCTCTGGATGAAGATTCTTTGAGCAAATTGAATCTCGATGCAACAGCGCCATAGCCAATGGTAAGGAGCACAGCAAGAGAAGCTTGCAAGGCACCTAGAAAGCTAGGGAGAATGCCGGTCGACATGTTCTAATAGCTGTTGAATATTCTAACTCTTTGAAGGAGCTTACAGAATCGAAAGGACGGAGATTGCGGACTGAAGAAAGAATTCCTACCTGATACTTGACTTACTACTTGTACTTGTACCTGTACCTGACCATATCGATGCACGGCATGGTAGTTGGCTATTCTGGAGCAACCACGTCATGGGGCAGGGGGAAGCTGGGGAAGCAAACAAGCTTTGCCAAGCGTCCACAACACACGTGACCTGGAAGCTCCTTTGGGCAACGCTTCGTTCGGCGTCTTTGAGTAAGTCCGTCTTGATATCAAGCTGTACTGGGAGACAGTACTTTAAAAATATGAATCTCATATAGACCTGGCCTTCAACATCCAGCTCGTTATGCGCAGAATCCATATCCATACTGCGAGGGGACTTCCGCATGTGCTCGAGGATCGGAATCAGCCTGGACTTGGCTAGGCATCAGCCTCCATTTGGGAGGTGCAAGCGTGCTCATTGGCTCACCTGCAATCCGTCATACGAACCAAAAGGTCGGGGAGTAGCACCTTCATGATCGACTTTCATTTCAAAATAAATATTTCATCAAAGACCGTCAAAGAGGATTGAAGTTTGTAAAGAAAACTCTCCCGCTTTCGCCGTGCATTTATCGACCAATACCGTTGATCAGCGCAGCACCAATCTCATCGATACATCCAAGCCGCATGACAGCTCGCCAACCTCAACGAGGCTGAGCTCGACTTCACATCAGCAAATATTTGATTCATTCTCGAATTCAACCCGTTTACAAATTCATTCACCTAAGGTTATCGGTGAAGTGAATTGCTGGTCTCAGGCAGCTTACACCCGCATCTCTTCTGCACCTCCCGATCCTTCTTGGTCCATCTCACCACCTTCTCGAGCATATTCTCTACGCCTTCGGTCTTGTCAACCTAGCACCACCCTGCATACTTGATACATCATACGGCTAGAAGATCGAAAACTTAGCCCTATTCTCCCACCTCGCATAGAAATCGAATCGACATGGCATCCAATGACGGCCAGCGCCTGACCATTTTCGGTCTGAGCTATCGACAACATGATAATCGATCAATGCAGCGTATCTTGCGAGAATATGACCAGCTTCCTACAAATCCTGGAGACAGAGGTGGTTTGTTCGTCGCGCTCACGTCTCTTGCAAGAGAGCTTGACGAAGAGAAATCTGAAGGCATCAAGAACTGGCTGCAGAATGGCGGGGATTTCCCTTCGCCCAATATCGTTAGTCCTGAGCGTGAATTCGGTCACGGCTCACCTACTGCTGCTATTCCTTTATCTGGAACAGCACAACCTCTCTTCCATGGTCCTCAGGATGGGCCTGTTAGATACCCAATAGCTCCAGGTCGTGGTCGTGGTCGTGGATTCGGAATGGGCCGTGGTCGGCCATACACAGGAGCAGGATATCCTGGACTTCCGAACATGACTATGCCAGGATTTATGGGTAATAGCCGTCCTGGTTATCATCCTGGACCCAGCTCAGCAGCTTTTACGGGAGTCGGCCGTCCTTTGGTCGATAATGACGCCCTGGTTCCCGAATTCCCATCCGCAAATGCGCCTACAGATAATGCATCTGGTTCGTTGGCAGTGGACGGAGATGTTCTTATGGATGGGCTCGCCAATGAAGGACTAAGTCCGAGTAGTGGTGGTCCTCTGGCAAATGGCATGGAAGAAATGACTATCACGGAGCTCCAGCGCCAACAACGTCAAGGCATGGGAATGGATTTCGGAGCTCGCGAGCACGGCGGCGAAGCTAATTATGAAGACGACTGGGACTCGGGCAGCGATGATGAGGATCTCGAGGAAGAAATCTTAGGTCTACAAGTGGCCCAATCAAGAAATCGACATGCTCTTCCTGGTACCGCATTCGACGATCCTCTCGACGAGCCTGCCCCTCATGGCTATACTCATAATACTCTCCACAACCCTCTTATAGCGCCCGAGGTACCAATTCCCGAAGGCTATCTTGAGTGCTGCGTATGCGTTGAATCACTTGACCCTACTCGCTTCCCAGCATCGCCGAATATTACCAGCAGTTGTGAGCACCCTGACGATAGTATGGTCTGCTTGGCTTGCATAGAGCAAGCGATTCGCGCCCCTATCGACGAAGGCATTCTAAATCTTGTCACTTGCCCCTTGTGTCCCGAGAGCCTCTCAGTTGAGGAGATCAAGTTGTATGCATCAGAGCGAATCTTTGCTCGGTACGTTGGTCATTTCCTACGACTTTTGACATGCCTCTAACAATTTACCAGGTACCAGTATCTTCTGATGTCCCTTAACCCTGACATGGTTTTCTGTCTCGCTCCACAATGCGGAAGCGGTCAAGTCCACTCCCCTAAAGAATTTGGTCCTGTTATGACTTGTGGCAAGTGTGGGTTCAAGACCTGCGTACAACACAAGCTTCCATGGCACGAAGGCATGACCTGCGATGAATTTGATTGCGACGAATCTCAAGTCGAGCGTCTGGAACAAGAAGAAGCCACCGCCAAATTACTTACATCGCTCGCCTCTAAGATTTGTCCAACTTGCAAGCAAGGAGTCGACCGAACCGATGGTTGTGACCACCTCAGATGTAAGTATGGCCCAATCTCTTTCCCAAGACAGCTGCTAACCGAGCTATCTAGGTCGCTGTGGCGGCGAATGGTGCTTTGAATGCCTGGCTTCGTGGGAGAACATCTTGCGCCTGGGTATGGAAGCTCACGCACCAACATGTAAGAATCACCCACGACGAGTGCAAATGCGAGCTGGGCAAAAGTCGTCCAACGAAGCTGCAATTCTAGAGTCAGTTCATGGTGGAAAGGTCAGCGATGCGTTGCAAAAGGCTCGACAAGAGCGCAATGTTAGAAATCGGGAGAGAATTAGACCATTGGCTTTAGAGGCTGCAGAGAAGCGTGCCAAGGAGGAAGCAATGGCTAGACGAGCTCAGGAAAATGAGCAGGGAAGTGCGAGGAAGCAAAAGAAAGCGAAGTTGCTACCAGCCTGGGAGGAGAAGTGAACGTGACTTGGTAGCTTCTTCTTCTTAGCGGTTTTTAGCGATGAGACATTGCAGAGCAACGGCGTTGAAGGCGGTATTTTGCTTCACATAGCGACTAATGACTCACGACTCAGGGTCCCACAGTTCTTGCTGGTCTGGAGATATCGGGCAGGCTATGAACCTTGGAAAGGTACTTGATTGACACATCAGACATACAAGTCCTTCAGGCCTTTTCCGGACTGAAAATAATAGAATTTCTCCAAAACCCTTCTCATTTACTTCTGATGATCTCCTCTGAACTTCTCATCGTCCCCTCCACAACATGAAGAGGCGGAGGCCTTCATCCCCAACGATGCTCAAATGACGCACTGCCAAATTTAGAGGCACGAATGCACAACCCGCAAGTCAGCCACCATGGCACTAATGACGGCAGTGGAACACGACACTCTGCAGCATAAGGTACCGACCGACTGTATCATGAGTCTTGTGTCCGGTGAGCCTTCGGGACGCGCGAGGCCGGCAGGCAGCAGCAGTGGGAGACAGGGAGGGAGGCAGCCTCGCCAACTCTGACCTGCAGCTGGGGACCAGTCGTTGTGCTTGGTTTGTCGTGATGCATCCCAACAGGCGGTGCATCTCAGCCTCATTGTCGGGGTCTGGTCAGCTCCCGCATCGCCTCGCGTTGAATGAGGCCTCGATTGTGGAACGAGGCAACCTCGAGACGCCCGTATTTATGAGCCTTGTCCTTTGCTTTCTTCATCCGTTTTATATTCCTCTTTCTTGCTGCCAAAGCTCCAAGTTTGGGTTCCAGAATATTGACGATTTTCCATTGCAGCCTGCCTTGCAATAGACGAGCCTTCACACTGCCAGTTCTTTCGCCACAATTCTTTCAGTATTCGTGCAGCCTGCGTTCAGAGAACAACAATGGCATTTTCTAGATTCGCAAATGGGCTGCGGCGAACCGCCTCACCGTCTATCTTTCGATATACGCATTCGCAACCAAGATTTCTGCATAGCGAGACTCTATATCGATCACGCTTCCATGCGCTCCCAAGTCCCCGCGCAAGGCTGTCCGCACCGACGAGCATGCCATTTAAAATCACTCAATACCGCAGTCTAACCCAGGACCTCCATTCCCGACCGAAAACATGGAGAAGAGCCGTTGATATGAGCCTTGGAGCCCTTGCGTTAGTTGGCGCTGTCTCTGTAGGCACGGTATGGTATTTCTACTCGGGTCATGTAGTGGTCGAGAAAGTGCCTCTTACAAACCGTTCACGCATGCTATGGACCGACAAGGAATTCGACGAGGAATTAGGGCACCCTATTGAAGCCTGGCTCATGGGCCAAAGGGAAAAGGCTAGACTGAGCGAAGACGACCCCGTAGCAATTATGGTACGAAGTATCATGAAACGACTTCTTGAAGTGGATGTTGCAAAGGGACTGGAGTTCAAGGTGTATATCTTTGATGATTTTGGTACGTACTCAGTATCCGAATCAGAGAAAGGGGAAATACTGACGGTGATATCTAGCTGAACCAAATGCCTGGGGCGGACCAGCTCAGCACGGTGGGCGTATCTTTATCAATACAGGATGCGTCCAATCCTGCAAGAACGCAGAAGAAGTTGCTGCAGTACTGGCCCACGAAATGGGGCATGTGATTGCTCGACATGTTATAGAGCAGAGTCTCAAGAAGGCATTTGCACAGCATATCGTACGGTATTTTGGCTTCAAGGGGACCATTGGCTCGGATCTTATTACGCTGAGAGTAAGTTTGGTCCTTGCATTTCTCAATTCGAAATCGAAAATTCCAGGTTACAAAGTTCTAACTTCAGACAGGTTCAAGAGGCTGAAGCAGATCATATGGGTCTCCTCATAATGGCTCAAGCAGGCTTTGATCCCGAAACACGTCTTAGCTACCTCAAAGACCGTCTAGATGAAGAAACCAAATGGCTTGCAGGCCGCGAAGCTCTCCCTGAGTTTCTCTCTACCCATCCTTCTGTAAGCACCTTTCCTCTCTACACTCACCAAAACCGCAACTAACACATCTGCAGTCCGAACACCGTATCGCACTCGCCGAAGCCGTCATGCCAGAAGCCCGAAAGATTTTCGCGGCCAGAGGCAGTATCGCAACCGAGATCACGAACTGGGAGCAAGTCAAAAGCCAACTCGACGCATCGTACGCACAGTACGCCGAACAGTGTGCCGAGAACGAGCGTCTCGCGCCAGACGTGCTGCTCAAGACCATCGACGGCAAGCTGAACAGTCTGATCGAGGTATGGAACAACCTCGTCGACGTGCAGCGGAGTGCGGTCGAGGAAGCGCTCAAATCCAAGGTGCTCGAAGAGGCAGTTCAGGAGGTCGTGGCTCAGAAAGAAGCGCAGGCGGAGAAGCTTCAGGCCCAGAAAGCCGAGACCGTGGAATTGGAGGGCAAAGCTGCAGAAGTAAAGGACGACGAGAACCAGAAGAATGAGCAGGACATGGATATTTCCATGGGTCCTGTCATTAGAGAGACAGCGTCGATTGCCCTCGCGCCGCCACCGATGGTATCGAGTCCGATGGCACCGGGGACAGAAGGTAGTTGTGTGATTCCACAGCCGGAGAGTGCCTCTGTGGCCGGGGAGAATGCAAACATGGCAGAGAGCGAGCGGGAGCGAGAGACCTCCTCCTCCTCCTCCTCCTCCTCCTCCTCTTCACCCTCTCCTCCATCGAAAGAGTAAAGAAACAGGCGAAATATGATTTCCTTACATCCTTGGGATTGACAGGCGTTTGGGCAAGACATGAGCACACGACGGATACCACTCAGCATGTATAGCGGCACGGGCGGCGTTTTTTTTTTAAGTTTAGCTACTCTGGTTGTAGATTGGAATCATGATTGTGTTCCTGCTGCAAATGGTGGTAATAGTACCTTAGTAATAAGTGAACGGAGGTGCATATCCTAGGTAGCTTATACATGTAGCACCGGATGAAATGCAGGTAGGAATTAATTCTGCAGATGAAATCAAGTCAATGGGTTTAGTTGCTTGAGTGATGCGAATAATTCAAGTCTGTAAATGTTAGGAAGCGAGGGAGATAGGTTTCCGTGTTTATAAAGTAAGCCTGCACATGGCATCTCAAGTACTGCTTCGTTCGTAATTTTCCTGGCTAGAAAGTTTTCCATGGACGTCTGAGTACCGCTTGCTGCTTCACGATATTAGATAATCAAACATCCTCGCTTCGACTCGATTGTTTTGAATTGCTCGTTCATTACTCAGGGGTATCTATACAACCATCAATCATCCACGCAAATCCCCTATTCCCAGATCCAAAACACCATTTAATGCCTATCCCGCTCACGCCATCCAAATATCCAAACCACATTGTGTCCCGCAAAGAGTTTTCGTTTCCACAAGTCCCCAAATAAAATAAAGAACACAGGTAGCTGCCTTCCACCAGATAGACAAAACAACTCCCTAATCCAGATTCACAACCCTCAAGGTCCTTCTCGGATTCAGCACCACGCTAAAGAAACTCGGCTCTTGGCCCCCGAGGAGATCTTCCTGACTCCCTAGACTCCCCATCATACTCGCCGTCGCGCCGCTCTCCTGTCTTGAGTGGCCTCCTCGGCCTCCAGCACCACCGACACCCAGGTACTCGGTGCCGGTCCCTGCCTCTTCGTTACCCTCACCATACCTCGCACCCGGCACAACGCCGTATCCCGAACTACTGCCTGGATCACTCCCGCCTGAACGTCTGCCAATCTCCGTCCCGAAAGGCCCAAGTATGACACCACCCGAATTGGAGCCGCTCATCTCGCCGTCAACGTCAGAAGACCATTCCCCATTGGGATCGCCGCCAAAAGAGGAGCGCTGCGCCATCTTGACGTGGTTTTGATACATTGCTATCTGCCTCCTGTAGAGCCAGGTACAGAACGCCAAGTAACCCGCGACGCAAGCAAGAACACCTGCGATGACGCCCGCTGCGACAGCGCCTGTGTTTGTGCTTTTCTTCGCTGAACCGGCCGAAGAAGAAGGTGTGGTTGTAGATGTCGAGGTAGGGAACGCGGTTTGGATTATCGTTGTCCCAGGACGAGTGATAGTGAAGACGGGGCTTCTGCCTGTAGCAATGGGACCAGAGGTTGCTGGACCCGAGGCAGGTGTGCTTGCTGTTGCGCCTCCAGCTGATGAACCACCGATGATGGACTGTACTTGTGCAGGGACTGCATACCCTACTGAGCCTTGGAGAACCGACGATCCTTGATCATTAAAAGAGCTGCCTGAGCTGCTGCCGCTTAGTGATGTGAAGCTGTTAGTCCATTGCAAGGACGAAGCATTGAAGACATATATCCCCGGACTATCGCATGAGATATCCTTCCCTACATAACCGCCTACGACAACTATTTGACCATCCCACATTGTACAAGTATGGCCTGCGCGAGCAGGGGGTTGCGATTGCCCATCCATAACGACTTGGGTCCAGGTGAAAGAAGGGATAGTGAGGATCCACATATCAGAATATTGGACTTGCTGGTCGTATGGAATAAGATTCTGGCCTCCATATAGATAGACATTGAAGCTCGTGCCGTCTGGGGCAGCTGCCACAACAGCGCATGGGTTGACTCGAATAGGGGGATTTGGGCCAGAGGTCGCTTGCTTGTACCAGGTACTATTTGCAATGTCGTATACATCGATAGTGTTCATCTCAGTCTGGCACAATTAGCTTTGCTCTGAGAGAGTGCCTGGTAACTCACAAAACTCTGGTTAGTGCCCCCAGCCAAGCCTAGCAAAATCCCGTCGTCACCCCACCCAGGAATATATACCAACACGCCATCCGCCCTCTCGGTGAATCCAGCTTCATCCTGTAGCCCTCCTTGCGTAATATTTCTATAGGCACCACCGTTTCCAGCAGCAACCGTAGTTCCCAGGCCATAAACTCCCGTATTTCCATACCCTGGGTGCGTAAACTCCAGCAAACTCTTTAAATATACTCTAGCAATCTGGTTCGACCACCCAGCTGTCGTAAACATGTCTAAATGGCCGCCAAAATACCAGCTCCTACCCAGTTCCGGAACACTTATACCTGCTCCTTCCGCGCTTCGCTGTACTGGTTGCTGGCCCGGCGCCGAGTGGTTACCTGCGGAGGTGAGGGGATTGGTCCATTCTTGCCAGACAGCAGATTTGATACTATATTGCCAGGTGGAGACTGGTAAGGGGGATGTTGCCGGGTTATCTGAGAACTCGCCTCCGTAGAGGAATAGAGAGTCATAGGAGTGCCATAATGTGCCTAATGCCACTGCTGGGGGCCCCGAAGGCTGTGGAAGTCCTGTTAATGAAGGAGAAGCCCTGTTCCATGATTTCGTAAGGTCTAGAGTCAAAAGGTCGTTATCTGCGGAGTTCTTAGTGCTGTGTACCATGAGGGATGTTGCATTTATGGAGCATACTCCAAGTATTATTGGTTTGACCAGCTTGCAACTTCGCCTCTCCACCATAGATATACACAGTCCCGTTCACATTCGCAGCTACGGAGGTGTGAGCGTTCGTAACCAATCTCACAACTTCCAAACATACCTTGATGTGCCCACCGTGTACAAACAGCAGTCGGACTGTTAGCCCTCCCTTCAATAAAAGATCCATTGTCTACCAACTCCGCCGTCCTAATAACATCAGCCTCCGCGCCCGCCATGATGACACTGTCCCCGTCTCTACCATACCGAAATCCCGGGACCACTACAGCAATAAGGAGGACAATCAGCGCTGCTCTTGGGAGTGTCGAGAACGCGGGTGGAGGGCAGTCGAATTGGTCGGCCTAGGTCTGGGTCCCGGTTCAGATGTTTTCCCAAGCTTGGAGAAGAGCCCGCCAGCCTTGGGCGCATTTCTCTTCCCATTTGCGTTTTTCTCAGACTCCTCCTCTTCTTTTCGCACATCCTCAACTCCAATATCCGGCAACAGGGCTCTCTCACCCTCACGTATTATGTGCACACTGGTATCCAGATCGTCCAGGCCCTCCTCCCGAAACACGCTCCGGCGCTGTGGTTTGGCCTTCGCACTCGCTGTAACTGACGGTCTGCGGTCACTCTCCCGGATTCGATCGCTCGTCTGCTTGGAATTGAAGCTCGGCCTGCCCCTCCTGCTTCTCTCATGTTCGTCGATTTCGGCCTGCGACGGTCGCGGGGTCGTGTGCTCGAATGATATTGTCGCCATCTCGTTCGCACACCAAGGCAACCAACCACAACAATATACGAAATAGACGCGAAGAGTGTACAAAGTGCAATAGATAAATGTGGATTTAATACATAGGCGCAAGAAGATACAGACACGAGTGAGCAGATAGATAGCCTAGACCTTTTGAAATACGAGCTGAGCACGACGCCTCTCGCCTGATGGCTGTTGATAAATATAACCTTGCCTCAGAACCACAAATCAAGCTGCTGAAGACAGGGTTCTTTAACCTTACGTGTTACATCATCGACAGGTTCCTGACATGGGTATTTGGATGGTGTGTTTGGAAAGTAGACAGCCGGAGACTTCTCTTGATCAGGAACGGTTTGGTTTTCGGGGTTTGTTAAAGCATTGTCATTGGTCAGAAAAATGCTGGGGTAAACTTGCTTTTCCCTAGCAACCTTCCGTTGGTGGTGTTTATCACATCAGGCTGGTCGACGTGGCAAATCCCCTTTTCATTATGATAGAAGCATTAATATAACAGAAAAATCGTCATTTAACGCACTTCTAGCTAAGTGGCTAGCCCGCAATATCCCATGCTTATCGTATCATCAGAGAAGATGCCTATCAATTCCGCATATCGTCCGAAAGTCGCAAAATCCGCAGGATGCAAAGAAAATTCATAGTTTTCGTCCACACATTCGTCGTGTCCTTCCATTTTCTTACACAGCTTGCACTTATCTACAACTCCTCCTTGATCTTGTCGCCAGCTTTCTGGGCAGCCTCTCCAGCACGGTTGGTGGCATAAGTTGCACCCTCCTTTACAGCATCGCCTGCTTTCTCAGCTTGGTAGGCAGCTTGTTTACGGCCAGCAGCAGCACCGACGGAAAGTTGGTCCATGACCCATTGGGCACCATTTGAGAGCTTGGCCCAGAGTGTACCTGATGGTGTAGTTGTTCCATACTGGAAGTAGTTTCGTTGGTTGCGTGCCCATGCAATAAGTTGGTTTTTGGTCGAGCCTTGAGGAACATTGAAGCCATAAGAGTCCAAGTAGTTCTTCAATTCAGATTCGCTCCAGGTATCGAAGACTGAATCTTTTGCAGAATCGGTTTGTTTTGAGAGATATGATGTGACACTGGCGTATGCAGGGCCGCTGGACTTTGAAGCCGAGGCATATGCGTCTTGGGCAGCCGACATAAGTTGCTCACGGGTAGCACCAGCTTGCTTGCCAGCCTTCTCTGCTGCAGCATTTCCGGAGGAAGCAAGATACGCCTTTAGGTTCTCGAGAGTCCAGGTATCAAAAGTCCATGCAGACCATCCAGTAGCAGCCTTGTGTCTTTGCAGTCGGACAGCAGCAAGGAGCTCATCCTTCTTACCATTTTGAGGAACAGGAACGCCACGAGCATCGAGGTAGGCCTTGAGGCGAGTCTATCAAGCATTAGTAAACTCTCCGAGTCACCTGCAGGTTATGTTGAACACTTACTTCACTCCAAGTTGCGATTGCTTTGTTGAAGAGATCTTCGGCCTTCAGTTGCGCATCATCGGTAGCCTTGGCAAATTCGTTGCCAGCTGCTGAGGTAGCAGCTCCGAATGCAGACTCTCCTGAAGCACTGGCCTTGCTTGCCCCGCTTTTGACGGAGTCAACAACGTTGTCTCCAGTGAGAGATGCTCGGTGCTTGCGGGCAATGGCTAGTAGCTCATTGCGCTTTGATCCTTGTGGAACCTTGATACCATTCTTATCTGCCCATTCTTTGATTTCTGTTTTTTATTAGTCGAAGTTCCTAGGTAGCTATAATAATTCAACAGAGAATCTTACGTGAATCAGACCATGAATCCAGAAGCTTGTCACTCAGAGTCTCAGAAGCAGCGGCAGCGGACTTGGACGCGGATGCTGCAGTATCGGACATCTTGAGGCTAGCAATGCGGGCATTACGGCGAACGGTGGCAATCAACTTGTCTCGGTTGGTAGGCTGAGGTGCTGGAATGCCGTGGGAATCAAGCCACTCTTTGAGATCTATATTCCATGTCAGCTCCTGACGAGAATATAGTTTTAGGTCACGGATTTCAAGTGGATCAACTCACCAGACTCAGACCAGGACTCATACAACCAGTTTCCAGGATATGCAGCAGTCTCACCCAACTTTTTGGCGACTGTATCGTAACTCGATCGAACCTTCTGGAGAAGGGTGTCCCGTTTGCGAGGTTGTGGAACGGGATATCATGCTTGTCAGCAAAGGCCTTCAAGCTAGATTCTAGAGATAATGTCAATTTCGCCCTTGGAGAGCATGGGTCAGATCACCTACCTGTCCAACTATCAAAAATCCAGTCCTTGACGCTCGACCAAGCATCGTCGGCTTTGTCTTCGGTCTCATACCAGGAGCTCTTGACCGACGAGATCAAACCATCCTTATTCTCGGCGGCAGTTTCCTTGGTCTCAATACCCTTTTGCTTCAGGTATGAGCTCAATTGGTTGGTATCCCAATCGGTATATGGCGAAGCGACCTTGGTTTGCCAATTCTCCTTGACGAGGCTCTCGAGATCTTTTCGATCGGCAGCTTTTGGGTAAGGGACATTATGATCAGACAGCCATCGCTCAAGCTCATTCTCGTGCCACTTGTTGTATACTACGATTTGTATCAGCAGATTGTTCGATGAGGCAAGAAGAGAAGGTGTGGGGAAAAGGATAGCTCAAACGTACCAGCCTTGCTGAACCAGTTGCTCGCAATAGCTCCTTCAGCTACGAGGCCCAAGACCAACAGCTTGGAGAAGAGCTTCATATTGGAAAAGGATCGAGATATTCAATATGGAGTGTGTTTGGTAATTCTGCCAGGAAGAAATTCTGACGAGAGTTGCAAAGAACGGAAGAAAGTCAGATCACGCAAGGGCAGTTTTGTTGATGTGATGTCGCTTCTACAAGAAAGAATTCGCGGTGACGTCGTTGCAGTTAGAGGAGTCGGGTTGGTGCGTTAGCTTCGCGGAGCGTTTGCACCGTCCCGGCCACACAATGTTCTGGCAGGCTGGCTTGTGATGCAGAGGATTGGCTGCACTGGAGGGTCTGGAAGGCGAATGGACTTCTCACTTTGCCATAAACAGCGTCGCATCCCAAAAATCAAGGTGGGCAAACAAAGTCAAGGGAGTCAAGGGAGGCGAGGAGGGGCGGCGATCGGCATCAGGGACCGTCATGTGGGGAAGCTCGGGGGCGGCGACAGGGAGCTGGGCAGTGACATCATGCCTGCAACAGCTCCCCATTCCAGCATTCCACGCAGCCACAGGGCACGGCCTAGTGCGATGATGAGCTTTGGTGGGGGATTCCCGGCGGTGGCTGCAGAATGCAAAGAAAAGGCAGGGAAAATACGCAATTGCATTTCACAGGCATACATTTTACAGGCAGACATTTCACAGGCCAGGGCAGCAGCTTCCCATGACCAGCCACCATTCTGCACAGTGGGAGCCCATTCCTTGGGTATCCAACATTGCAGCCAGAGACCAACAGGTATCAATTGCTATAGACGGTATGTGTACAAGATCGCAGGACAATAATATACAGGGCAAGTCCAGAGTTGCAGTTCAGGAACTCGGAATGTTTCCTCGACTCATACGTGACCTATAACCTCAATTAGCCAGATTCCATCAAGGGAATGCCACACACTCACCCTTTCAAAACCTCTTGTCAACATCGTCGTGATTAGAGACCTAACGAGCTCGACCGTGTCCCTTCTCAAAATCCCGGTTATGCTGTTCGACCTCAGCATCCTGCTCCTTAGAGTTGTCCTGGCCTGCTTTGTGATCCATAATCTTGGGCGAGTGTCCTCCCTTGGCCTTGTCTTCAGAGCTCTTACCTCCACTTTGGCCCACGGAACCTCCAGTTGGGCTTGACCCCGTCTCCTTCGCCTCCTTTGATCTCGCTCCTCCTGATTGCGCAGATGCGTCTTCTGGGCTCTTGCGAGATCCTCCCTTGGTAGGTCCTGCTCCAGTGCCTTGTCCAGCAGCGGGAGGCTCAGGGCCAGGGTGCTCAGCGTTCTGCTTTGTTGCGTTGGAGCTGCCTTGCTCTTGGGGATTCTCGCCTCTTGGATCACCAGTTCCGTCACCGTAGCCTTGAGCGCGAGCAGAAAGACTGGAGGAGAAGAGACGGAAAGGCTGGCGAATGGTGTATGTAGCACCTCGTCGAGCGAAGCTCGTGATAGCTGAAGAAGGTCTGATGAAAGACATGTTTTGAAGTAGGTAAGGTTGGATTATTTTAGGAACATTGATACAAAGCAGCTGGTAAAGAGATAATTTACCTACCTGCAAATCTCCTGGCACTAGCTGGTCAATAGCGCATCGGGTTCGAGGCTCGAAATCGAGATTCCATCAGAAGAATGTCCGACGTCATGATAAGAGTGGTCGTGCTCGTCACCACAAGCGTAGTAGCTGATGATCACGGCTTGGGGAACTTAGCGATTGCGAATCTCACGTGCGGCCTCTTTTATTATGGATTTGATGCAAAAAGGGCTTGTTTATTTCTCCATTGACTACGCATCCTTCGCAGCTATCGTTTCGAAGAATGCATCAGTCAGATATGCTCCTGAAATCTCAAGTCCGTTGCCCTTCCTCGCTAGTGCTGGCTTCTGGATATCCCTTACATATCCAGCAATCCCTTCTTTATGAAGCAATTTAGCACAATCACTTGCATAGTGTCTGATTCCCTGAACATTCCAAGTGGGCTGAATTTGGAAAACTGCGCCCTGCTTTGCCATTTGCGAAGGGAAGTCCTTGACATCAGCTTCAGAGAAGCCGTTTCCTTCCCAGTCGTAGCTGTTGGTGTACCCATAGCAAAAGAGTCTGCGGGGATACAGTGCTCGTACAGCATCATGGATTGCACCTGTCAGTTTGAGATCTGGTGTTTCCAAGTCAGTAAAACTGTGAAATATTCTTGAGTGGGAGCACCAACCAGGGAAGTCCATTCTCGGCCATGTGAGGTCTCCGAGTGGTGCAACGGTGAGGCAACGCTCTATGATGCCCTTCTGAGTCCATTTATACATATACTGCCCCTCTTGTGTACGTGGCAGTTCCCAATCAAATACAACATCCATTCCCAAAACCTCTTTGGCGGCGATACGTCTTTGAGCAAGGGCTGTTGGGAAAGGGACGAGCTTCGCATAGGCACTATACTGCTCATCAGTCGCTTGAGCCTTAACAGCTTCGTCAAAAGTCATCAGCCCAGCACTTGTCTCCCATACCTTCCTCACTTTTACCAATCCGATCAGAGTGGTCTCCCCCGACTCCATTGCCTTTGCCAAAATTGCAGTGAGAGGCTCTACTGCTAAAGTAGCACCAATAATATACTCATGATCTCTTGGATCTATGACAGAAGTCATAAACTGCGCCTTGATCAAATCGGTCCTCATCAGCAACATAGTTTCCGCGCCCATAACATCAAATTGCATCCTTACAGCCGTCAATCTACCTACGTACTCCGATGTTGGCACAATGGTCCTTCCCTGGCCCGTTGTGAATCTCTTCATCCCAGAGGCTAGATCATCCACATGAATCATCGCCACGCCAGCTTCAACAAACGCTTTCGTCATCTTGACCGTCGAAGTCAAGCCCCCAAACCCCATATCACCATCGGCCACAATGGGCGCCAGGTAATCAACATACTGCAGCGCAGCTCTCTCCTCCTTGGGCCTCGACATGCGGCACTGATGTTGCCGTCTATCATTCCACATCTGGGAGCTAGAGATCTTAGCGATAACCTTAGGGATCGTATCCCACGGGTAGTCAGCTTGATCCATGCCTGGCTCTGCAACTTCGGTCAGCCCACACGCGTATCCCGAGACGTAAACAGTCTTCTGGTACTTCGCCATCTCGGCAACGACGATGGGGTCCGAGGCACCAAAAGTAAGCTCGTACGTCCCGGCGTCTAGGTTGGACTGGAGGATATCCCATAGCTTGATAGCTTGTCTGCTAGATGCGAAGGTATCTGTGACTGTGTTTCTGAGCGCCGCAATGCGAGCTGCCGAGTATGGTCTGTAATTGTTTAACACACGACTGCGAAACCAGGATACACCTGAGTCTCAGATGCATCACACCTCACTCACCTTTTGATTGAAGCCTGTCGGGGAGATTTCCACCACTCCTCGATGCTAGCAACTTCTTTATCGAATGCCGCCTGCTCAGCATCGAGATCAACAGCAATAATCGCCATAGTCTAAAATATCCCAACTATAAAATCAAGCCCACTTCAATCAAAGTATAAGGACAACAAATCTACCAGTGAAAACTTCACGAGATTTTTTCTGCTTTCTTTTTGAAATGCGTGCAGAAATCTGAATGCAAGCCAACAATTCCATCGTTGCAGCTTGGAACGTGAACCCTTCGGACGCCATCGGCTGATAGCGGACTCGACGCCGATCAAAACAACCGCATCCCACTTTGTTGGATAACCAGATCCCCGCCCTGCAGTGAGGTGAGTGTATCCCACTTTAAGAGGATGGGACTTCACAGACCTAGCTTCCAGCCAGCCAAGGGGCGTGTCATCGGACTACGGACTGTAGTCACCGAGCAATGCTGCGTCGTGGTCAGAAAATCAGGCTGGCAGGCACTTTCTAAAAGTCGGGTGGGGGAGAAAAGGGGTACGGGTATTAAGCGAAGGGGTTCACGACCAGCTATTGTTCCAGAGGAGAAGCAAAACATAAGGTAGATAGGTAAGACGGGCAAGAATGATGATCTCATGGGTATCATTACGCAATTGTCTGTCTGTCTATGCCGAAGTTACCAATTACAAAAGCCCCAACAAAAGCGCCGAACCCTTATTCCCAACCTCCCGTTTTGTGACAAGTTTTGACTTCTTTCCTTTTTTCTTCGAGTCCTTCGCGCCCTCCTCCTTCTCAGCCGCCGCTTGCTCTCTCTTCGCCTTCTGCTCGGCAGTCTCTTCGGATGCAGCCTTCTCCAATGTCTTCTTGTTTGCCTTTAGAACCTTGATCATCTCGTCTCTCTCGGAGAAGCTCGTAGACTCCAGAAGTGCCAAGGGTACAAAAGAGCTGGATCCCGTAGCCCAATCCACAATGTGGTCTTTGATTATAGGGTACAAAATGTCAGCGAAATTGAGAGGTGGCTCTACAATTTTGACAGACTTGGTGACTGGGTCGAATCGACCACCTGCGATGAGAGCTTTGAGCATCTTTCCACCAAATGGTGTGCTGGCGATGTGAGATGGAGGATTGGTGTTCTCTACACCTTCCTCCTCCATTGGCGGTTGCACATATGTAGGGTCACCACCCACTGCCTCAGCAATTGCCTTTAGAGCGCCCGACTTATCACCTTCAGCGCCGAAAAGAACCTCGGTGACTAGCTGACAGCCGAAGGATGTGGCAACAAGATCACTTGCTGCTGTCTCAATGGCCTTTAGAAGTTCTGGGGAGAGAGCCTTTGCCAGCTCACTACGTCTGATTTCGGGATCCTTTTTGCTGGTTGTGGTACGGACTTGGTCAATCTCGGCTAAGATCTCCAGATCAGAGGCGTGGCTTGTTGGGAACAATGACTTTGATCGCCCTTGGAACAGATACAGGAGCGTGGTACGTGCATTGAGATCATTTGCTGCCGAAATGACATTGTCAACTTGCTTGTCAGCATCTTTGCTGAGCAACTCTGGGAAGATTGACTTCGCAGTCAATTTCGTGTCGTCAATCACCTCGTATGCGGTAAGGATGACAACATGGCCATTTGGATCAGCAGCCATCAATTGTAAGGTGTCCTTGTACGTCTTGAGGATTGTCTTTCGGTCCTTTGCTGTTCCATATGCCAGGGCGAGGCACACAACTCGTGCTCCCGATTTCGTAAACGCCAAGTTCTTCATTAAGTCACCCTCTTCGTCTCCCTTGAGCAGCTCTAGGTAGTCTGTGATTTCCTCAGTTCCGGCTTTGGCGTTGAGGAAGTATTGGAGCATGGCATCGTGGAGAAGAGTGAAACCAGTCATCTTCTTCTGAATGAGATGGTTGATAAGTTCCTGTAACGAACGCATAATTGGTGCACGCTTTCCAGGTTCTTCAGCAAGGATATCCGACAGATCCCCAGACAACTTCTCTGTCTTGTCCTTTTCAAAGAGGGCAAATTCGGCACCATACCACTCTCTGAGGATAATAGCCTTTTGCTGTCTTGTAGCAACTCCACGGTAGACATCATCCAAAATCCACGAAGCTTCTGGGTGCTTGATAAGACGACGGACATGTCCAAAAAACTCTGGTACAATGATATCCCTGATCTCATCATCTCCTTGGACCAGAAGCTTTCCGATCAGAAATTTAGCGTATCTGCTCTCAGCAAGCTGGCGGTATGATCCTGCAAGCTCCCTGGCAATGACCTTCTTCTGTTCTGGGTTGGCATATTTAATGGCGGTCTGAACAACTCTGACACTGTCATGCTTCAACACAAAGTCCTTCATGCGTCCAGTAATCAATTCGAACAGCTCGCTGACCAATTGCTTTCGCTCCTCGAGAGGGACATGTGATTTTCGACGCAGGCGTTCCCAAATCTTCTTCGTCCGCGCCAAAGAGTCTGCTAATGGTTTTGCAGCTTTTCTTTCGTTTGCCAATTGCTTCTGTTTCGCATGTGCTTCTTTGGAAGATTGATCTTGCATGAGGTTAGTGTATGCGTATCGTAACACTGGTTGGAATTACTCACTGCTGGCTACGACGGCCTTTGCTCTCTCAGGATGTAGACCATCAGCAACATTAGGACCCTCTTCCTCTACCTCTTCAACTTCCGATCCACTGCTGCCAATAGGGACACCTCCATCGGCGTCTGAGTCCAAGTCGTCTTCGTCCGAGTCGCTGGACACTTCCACCTTCTTGACCGGTGCTTTGGCAGGCTTTTTGGTTCTCGAAACCATCTTCGTACTAGGTTCAATTTTTGCCTTTTTGCTGTCCTTCACGGAGGAATCCTTGACTGGCGCAGATTTTCTCTTAGTCCCAGCCATTGCCGACTTTGTTGAAGTTGCTGAAGGCATTGTGGTTGTCTGTGGCAGGTTGACCTGCAGACTGATGCTCTCCAGAAACTTTTTTCTGCTGGACGCCGAACTTTTTGCGACCAAACCGCGCTAGTCGGCACCCCACCATGTCCATGAGGAGCATCCAAATTAATGGGATTCGAGACAGGAGCACGACTTTAAAATGGGTAGAGAAGAGCAAGTTGAGGAGCGGGAGGTGCTCGATAGTATCTTTCCTGACGAAATCCAAGGTATGTTAACATATATCAATGTTGGTTTGCTTGAAAATAGAGCATGCCCCCTCATTGAACCAGTTTCTGACCTGAGAGCAGACATATCAGAGACAGAATATCGAATATCAGTCCTCCTAGATATCATCAACGATGATGGCGACGAGTCAACTCCCCCAACAATTATTCTACAAGTCAAATACCCCGAAGACTACCCTGAGGTACCACCTGCACTGGACCTTCTCCCAGTTCCAAATGCGCCCGTCCACCCATACTTCAGTGTCGCTTCAGACAAGGAAACTCTACTAGATGGCTTGTCCGAGACAATCGAAGAGAACATGGGCATGGCCATGATTTTCACTCTTGTGTCCACCTTGAAAGACAACGCAGAGCAGCTGGTGGCAGAACGGCAAGCGGCAGCTCGACTTGTCCATGAGCAGAAGCTTCTGGTGCTGGAGCAGGAAGAGAACAAGAAATTCCACGGCACACCCGTGAACCCAGAAACTTTCACATCCTGGCGGGAGACTTTCAGAAAGGAAATGGAGGAGATTCGCGTGAAGGAGGAAGAGGCCGAAGAGGCGGCTGAGAAGAAGAAGAATAGAGGAAAGGAGACAGTGGTGCAGTTGACGGGCAAACAGCTATGGTAAGTTGTTTTCTTATCCTTTCATTTGGGGTTTCTTGGGCACAGGGCTGTGGGGATATGTTTCAAGAGCCGCCTCTCCCACGAGGACCCTCTAACGAAATGCCTTGCTAGCTTTAAATCCTAGCTCATCGCGAGAATATTTACTGATTTATCACAGGGAGAGAGGTATGGTGGGCAAGGTGGATGAAGAAGATGACGACGAAGAAGATGGATTGGAGCAAGGTGTTGAGAAGCTGAAAGTCGAAGCATGAGATGTGACTTGATTGATAGACGAAATATGAGTAAAAGCGTAGATATCATGGTAGGCACGGAGGAGTTGCATTGCAAGGCGTTTCTGAACTAAGGCTTAAGATGATCAAGTTATTCGAATCTTGTTTCATTTTGAACAAGACAAGCTTTCATACAATACAAAACAAGCTCTAAGAGCAGCCCATAATGCCGCTGAAAGTATGCAACCAATCCACAATAAGTTTTTGACTCCAGAACTCCTTGGGAATCAATTCATGCTTCGGCCATTTCTTGGTCCTCATCGCTGCTGTCCCCCTCCCAGTCATCACCGTCCTCTTCTTCGTCATTCGCACTTTCTCCTCCAAGCTCAGCACTCAGAGCAGAGAGAAGCTCTTTGGCATGCGCTCCCAAACGTTCATCCTCATAATCTTGCTGCTCGAAGAGGCGGAGACTGTGATTAAGCCACTGTCGACTCGAGATCCAAGACACCTCCCAGCTGTTTCCATCGTCGCCATTTTCTACCTTGACTTCTCCATTCTTTTGCTTCTCGCCCAGAATGTAGAGTCCCCAACCACCAAGATACCAGACTTCAACACTGCTATCATCCTCGCTGACCAGACGCTCTAACACCTCCAGAGCTTCAACATCCATATCTGCTTCCATGAGCAGCCGAGCCAAGCTGACTCGGGTGGGGAAGTCTGGGACAATAGGACTCTCGGGGGGTAGGTCCTTCCATAGGTCCAAACTCCGCTTCAACGCTGCATTTGCATCTTCCAGCCTCTGTTGGGATATCCTGACATTGGCAAGCGTCTGCCATGGTTCCGCAAATTCGGGTGCCACCATTGTTGCCTCTGTGACCAAAGCTTCACACTTCTGCTCGGCATCCTCCTCCCAGCTCAGATCCGTCATGTAAACCTCTACCACTCCACATAACGCAACCGCCAGTTTTCGTCTCTTTTCGAGTAGTGTAGCTTCGCCGTCTGCGTCCAGGCCCTGCATATCAAGCAGAGTCTGGATCTGTGTTCGTAAACTCAACCCGCCCTTCTCAAACCAGTCGACGCTGTCTTGTCCACCTTCCTCGCTCAGCTGTGCCAACCAGAGGAACTTCTCCGCACCTCCACCCACATCCTCGCTCACAGACCCATCCTCATCGATCGCGGCAGCTTTCAGGAAATATTCTCTGGCCGCAGCGATGTCTCCCAGCTCGACGTGTATTTCTCCCAGCAGATTCAAGGCTGGTAAAGCGTCCTCGGACTCCGGGTCTAATAAGCCCAAAGCGCGCTTTGCCTTTGGCACCGAACCCTCGATGTCGCCCTGTTGGAGGGTATAGGCGGCTTCCGCGAGCAAAACATATGGCGATGCGGGGGGTGATGATGAGGCCTTGGAAGGGCTGGCCGAGACTCGATTGACAGTTGACTTGTCTTTCTGCTTTGACTTCTTGTCGTTGGGTTTTAGTTTCGCCATGGTAGGTGTGAGCTGAGGATCGAAACTCAAGACCTTGTCAAGAGAAGTTGTGGCTGAAAAAGAGTGAAATGCGATGCGGCAGAACTTTATTTTTTCTGAAGCTTATCGTCGCCCCGCCAAGCCGAAATGACCCCTCCTCGGCGGAAGGACCCTTGCACGGACATGTTGATGGCATAGGGACATTCCAGTGTAAGCACAGGCGGGTTCCGCTTAGATTGAGCCTTGAACCAAAGAGGTTTGCAAAAGAGAAGTCCCTCTCGAATAATTCCCTTGCTTTGGTCGAACATGCATGTCTCTACTCAATGACGTAGGGGCACTATTGCTCTGCCATACATGTCCATTTCATCATCTGTATCATAGAACAAGCCAAAAAGGAGGTGAGAGATGTCGAGGTTCACGATCTCAACTTTTTCATCTTCTTCTTCTTCTTCATTAAGGCAGCACATTCAAGCCATAGAAAATATATGTTGACCATACTGATCTGGCAACTTAGTATGGAGCTAATCTTTGGACATACATCTTCCAGAAAGATATCGCAGTTCGCCACATAATGTTTTGATCTTCAGTTTCTCTGTCTTGATGACTTTGCTAAACCTCGAAGCTGACATGTAAAGGCAGACAGATACCTCTGTCCGTCTGTATTATCAGAAATATACCCAATGGAATGTACATAACCCAATTCCCTCAGGAGAGGTGGGACGGTAAACAATATGTGTTACCATTACCATTAAAAGGATGCGTCTCCGGACTGCAGATACTTGATCTAACCAGGCTCTTAGTTTTCCCATTTTCAGGAGTATAATAACATCCAACTAGATCCGGCCAACCCGACGCCAACGCCTCTTACCGCGGTATGTATCCTAGAATGTGCACATATGATTACTCGGCTGCACTACTTAACTTCCTTAACTTCTTTGACCTCCTTGCTGTTCGCAGTGCCGGGTCGTTGAATACTCCCAAGCTCCTCACCTACGCCACTGGCACCTCTCTTTCTCCCTGGAAGATGGAATCTGGAACCGGTCGGGGATTGAGGATGTGGCTCGGAATTCTCTCCAAACTTAGAGAAGAACCCTTTCTTCTTCATCTGCTTGTGTTCGTCGTTTAATCCGACATCCTCAAAGCCTTCTTCTGCTGTAGGCGGCTGTCTCTCAAACCGCCGCTCATTCATAGCTGATCGAGGAAGCCTGGGTATTCTTGCAGAATCAAGACTTTGACGGCCTATATCTTGGGAAAGGACAGGAGATCTAGCAGATATGTCCTGTAACATGTTAGCACACGCCCCACACTCCTAGACAAGGTGCAACACACAAATGATCTTCTATAAGAGTCGAAAGATTCGCGCGAAATAGAAAATGGTTCGATGTCAGATTCGCTATCCCGCGTACCGACCGAAGTGGCGGAAGGATTAGAACGTCTGGGCCAGAAGCTTTTTTTCTCCGGAGGTGAAGGCTGTAACTCGAGTCAGTGAGGTGACAGGTAAGATCAGCTGTTTATACTCACTGGCAGATATACTCCACTATCATTCACGACTGTCAGTCCAGTGGGACTCGATTAGCCACGCTTCTTCGATGTTTCCTATGTATTTGTGGTCCCTACCTGACAACTTGTACTCTACAGGTTCTGCGCTTTTCTGGCTACTAATACTCATCGCAGACGACTTGGAACCCATGGTATCGACCTTCTCGAATGCTGGTCGCGTGCCATTTTGCGATAACGGTCGAATACCCTCCTCGTATGGCTGCAGGCCTGACTGCACATCGGATCGCTTTGCGAAGGGATTTCTAATCGGCATGGTGAATCGTGGGAGTGGGGTAAGTGCAATGCGCAAATCAATCGTACGGTTCACTGTCAAAAATAGATGCGAATCCAATGGTACGGCAATTACTTTTGCTTCAACAGTTCTTCAATACGTCAATTGAGGGTCAAAAGCAGGTGGGACGCTCGGAAATGGAGATCTGATGTTGGCTAAAGTCTCCGCTAAACTTCATCAAATCGGTCGCCGTACCGTTTACCCTAGAGGAATCACTTGATCTCTTGATCGTCGTCCATGTGATCATGATGAGGATATATTGCTACGAAGACTCTTTCTTGGATTATTTAACGCCTGTCGAAAAGAGAGAGGTCTCAGTTCAGCTCCTTCCATGGCGGCTGTGCTTCTGGAATTCAGTCAGTGGGTTCTCGTTGCGGGCCGTGTAGTGTGTGACCGCGATCCAGGCGCCCGAGAGTGTTTCCCGAGTCGCGCATCAGAAGAGAGACCTGCAGCAATTCAAACCCGCTGGCTTCCAACTCAGCCATTTTTCTCCAGGATAGGCTCGTCATAACCTGAATGGCAGTAAACACTCAAAGCTACGTCGTGGTACCTAAATATGCAATGCGGAATGCAAAAGTTGGTCACCGGCCTGGGTAAATCAAAATGTTGGCAGCTTGTCAGCTTGTCATAATCGAGTTTGTACGAGACCTAGACTTCATGGCACTTGGGGGACCTATTCATTTTACCAAGCAACCTTATTCTTTGGCATTTATAGCTTCTAATAATCCGGAAGCATGGTAGCCGTATTGCAGCCTTTGAAAAGCCACAAATATTCACCTTCCGTTAGGCCTGACTCGGAGTGTAAAGAAGTGATTCAATGTTAAAAAACAGCTGAGCCAAAGTCAGCGGCTGGAAACTCGTATTTCAACATTTATGTGGCTTGGGGAGGCGAATGTCTTATATATTCCCTCATTGGGTGGTTGCTTCCCACGTCTCAGGAAGAGTGATTTGTTTCGCTACTGCTTCAGGGTTCAGCCTGCGATGCCCGTCTGGAGATCTCCTGGTTATGATCCAAAGAGGTCTCCGCATATTGGGCATGTCAATAAGAGGCGCTTGATAAGATCTTCTCATATCGAGATTTACCCAGCACCACCCAACCCAACACTTCAGTGAGATCTAGAGTCGGATGTTGCTCTTCACGCGCACGATTTAGCCCCGGACAATGTACACTAGGTAGACAATGCACACTATTGACAGCGCTCAGTCCCTTGCGCCAATTCGATCTGGTCGGTAGGATATTTGCCAACCGGCTCCGGAGATGCCCAAGAATTGCTCGCAGTGCTGCAGAAGCTGTGAAAAATGGGTACGGGCCCGCTGGGGTCAAGCACAAACAAACATTGTGGCACCCCATCAGGTCTTGGACCCCCGTTCCAAAGGCCTGGTTTCTCGGCACGAGCTGGATTCTGGATGCTGATACGATGCGCGGGGTACCGATCCACAGATCGACAGGCTCAGATCCGACAGCGCTGAATGTTTCAAGCCCAAAATAGCAAAGCCAGCATCTGCCCAGACTTGCGTGGTGGTGCTCTTTCCGCTGGGCAGGGAAAGGCACGAAAGCCAAAGGGAAAGGGGAAGAAGGGTCGGTGTGCAGCATCGTCCGTCGCTGCCCATCACGCCACCGAATCAGGGCCGTCGCTCTTTTCCATCGCGCATTCAAGCTTCCAATAAACGGTCTCTAGACTCGCCCTCGCGATCGTCGTGGCGTCTCCTATGGCCAAGAAAGTGGTAAGTGCTTTGCCAGCTCGCTTGAACAGGCAAGGCCTGGAGAACAGGTCCGGGAGAGAAAATCAAATACGGGTAGCAGAAAAATGATCTCCTCATGGACCTCTTTCTTGCCCTGACACATGGCTTGAGACAAGGATGCAGGTGGTGCAATTCTTGGGAGAGGGACGGCTTCTCGCCTCTATATATGTCTTGGGCACCATCACGGCAGCTCCCTCAGACTCCTTCGAAACACGCGCGCTGCTTAGATTTGGAAGTACTTTCGCGTATTGAAGCTTCGACTCCGAACTTGAGCAAGGGATTCTCTATCGCTCGTTATACTGTCGTTAGTTATACCGAGACGAGCAGCTATTCAGCCAACCTCGTTCCCGAGCCGCGTTGCACCAAAAGCACGTTTCTTTCAGGGCATCACCACCCTGCAAGTATCCGAGACCGAAGTATAAGACCGAAACCTGGTACGGCCCAAAGCTAGAAAGATTCTTCGAGTCACACACTGACAATTGCTCTCTCTTCAGAATCATTATAAGTAGAGGCCGGAGACAATCATACAGAGTGACAAACGCGATTGTGTTGACTTGACAACACTTCAAATCTTCTTTACCACAAACACCAGCGTCCCCTTTTCCCATCTTGCTACTTCCTCGCTGCCAATTTAAGACCTCCTGCCAAATTTGGATTCTTATTCTCGATTCTTCGCATCAACTTCTATTTGCCAACAAAGTCCGTATTGACGGCCAAAAGAAAAGAAAATCTAAGACAAGCTCTCAGTCGCGCTAAACTCGAGCTGTGCATTAGTTTATCGACGCACATCTCGACCGTCTTCCCAAGAAAACCTCTTCACAGTAAACTTTACTGGCCAATCCCAACATGTTTTTCGTTTCGTGGGTTTTGTGGGAGCAGATGACTTTTGTAAGAAATGCAACATATAGCCAAACGGGACGGATATAGCTAACAAGGTACAGGCCCTCGGTACTGCCATCGGCATTGTCTTCATTGCCGGATACATCAAGTTGCTTTGGACGAACAGAATAGTTAGAAGGCAAGAAATTGTCGATGAGGAAAAGAGATTGAAAATTGAGGGGCTGCGCAATAGTGGGCAGATCATAGACTCACGAAGGAGCTTCGATATTCCATTTGGTGTCAAGGCAATTCAGAGCGGCGTCCAAGTCGACGGAATCTGGATATCGCAAGCCAATACTCCTACGGGTAGTGAAGTGAGGCTGCCTTTGAGCGGAACTTCTTCAAATACGCCTCTGACCCCAAATACGAAAAGTGGCATATCTGTGGATGTTCGACCATTATCAAAGCAATCGCCCAAGCCACAGTCCAAGAGCCAGCAAGACCATCTTCAAAATCTTGATAATTCACTTGCTGCTCATGGAATGGCGGGCGGACCTGGTACACGAACCTCGTACAAGCCCAAAAAAACCTCGCAACTTCGATATGGGAGCCGTGGAGAAGTTGACGAATCGATGAACGTCCACCAGCCCCGGTCCTCCAACTCTCGTCACGCTGCAGTCGAGGAAGAATCGTCAGCTGCAGACAATGAACTCTCTTCTGGGGTATCTTCTCATTCAGATACAAGCTTTTCACAGAACATACATAGTGCTCTGGACACCCAGGACGGCCAATTTGTGAATACTTACAATTTACCGTCTCACGAAGTGCTCCGCCCTTCAGCTGGCCCCCAAAGTTCCAGAGCCGAATATTTCTCTCATCCGATCGGCACACCACATTCGGAGGTGTCGAATCCGTTCCAGACGCCTCAACCTAGTCCGAACCCTTCGGGATATTCTTCAACTTTCCGCAGCAATGACCAAGACTTCACTGGATACCACGCTCAGACTCAACCGCCATTTGTTCCTGGGGAGCTCCATGTAAATAAGGCAGTCCGCAAGGTCAACTCCGGATTTGAGGTGTTGCCAGCTGGAACGTTCGGAGTTCCTTCTGATTATAAAGGCAAAGGCCCCGAGGTAGACTATAACGAGGAATCTGGGGACAGGAGGCAACCAGCAAAGCTTCAGAAGAGGAACCAAGCATCAGTGACGACTGAGCGCATGTGAGGAGATGCTTCAGGTATGATTATATGATCTGTATTTGGCGTTAAAGGGACGACGTGGAGGAGTATAAAATTATTGTATAGCAATATGGAGTTTGGAGGTTCGATATTGAGAATGCAGATGTGTATTTGGGTGGAAATTAGAATTGATGGCGAGAGCGCAGATATTGCACTGAGAATACCATACTCCAAGATGTCTTCGATGGCAGAATTAAATCACATAAAACCATGCTTTAAACTCATCTATACATCTGATTAAGTATGGAAATTGACGATGAGAAATCTAGAGTCTAGGTGATAACGACTATTTAAGTCGATGGATGTACGCAGAGCTTGTGTATTTTAGTAAAAGGTCAAACATGCTTCTGATGACTGAAGTTTGCAAAGACGGCTCCGTCGGGAGATCGCGGTGCGATTTTCAAAGTATGATGAGCTCATTGAAACTCTTGTTGACACAGTAAGCAACCACGTGACTTGGTGATGGCGCGTATGTTTCGTTTGGGAACCGACGCGTCAACTTCAACTCCAACGCCACATTAGTCCAAAGTCTTCATATCAAGATATTACCACAATCTAGCAGCTGCGACTTTCAAAAGAGCGACAATGACAACTGAAGATATGGACGAGACGCAGTCTGTAGATGGATCAGGAGCCGGTGGACCTGGAGCCCCCACTCCACTCAGCGCGTTAGAAGTTGGTCTTATCCTTTTCAATTTCTTGCTTCCTGTGTTCTGACATTCATATAGGGTGTTGCAGGACTGACCAAGCGAGATATTCAACTTGTAGTCGAAGGCGGATTCAATACAATCGAGTCGATTGCATACACGCCACGAAGAGTACTAGAGCAAATAAAAGGAATCTCGGAACAAAAGGCAACTAAACTGCTGACAGAAGGTGCGCCGTACATACCCTTCATTTCAAGTGGCTGTTCTAATTGCAATAGCATCCAAGCTTGTACCCATGGGGTTCACGACCGCGACGGAAATGCATCAACGAAGAATGGAGTTGATATCGATCACAACCGGCTCAAAACAACTCGATACCTTGTTAGCCGGAGGCATTGAGACAGGATCCGTGACTGAAATCTTTGGAGAATTTAGAACGGGAAAGAGCCAGATTTGCCACACTCTTGCGGTGACTTGCCAACTGCCTTTTGACATGGGCGGAGGAGAAGGAAAATGTCTATATATTGATACTGAGGGGACCTTCCGGCCAGTCCGTCTTCTTGCTGTGGCTAATCGCTATGGACTTTCCGGGGAAGAGGTTCTCGACAATGTTGCTTATGCACGCGCCTACAATTCCGATCATCAACTCCAGTTGCTTAACCAGGCAGCGTCAATGATGTGTGAGACGAGATTCTCCTTGCTCATCGTCGACAGCGCGACCTCGCTCTACAGAACCGATTTTGTTGGCCGCGGAGAACTTTCATCTAGGCAAACACATCTAGCCAAGTTCATGAGGATGCTCCTACGTCTTGCAGACGAGTTTGGGATTGCTGTGGTGATCACAAATCAAGTCGTGGCTCAAGTTGATGGTGGCCCAAGTGCGATGTTCAACCCCGATCCCAAAAAGCCCATCGGAGGAAATATTATTGCTCATGCCAGTACTACCAGACTTAGTCTGAAAAAGGGTCGAGGAGAGACAAGAATCTGTAAGATTTATGACAGCCCATGCTTACCTGAAAGTGATTGCTTGTTTGCAATCAATGAAGATGGTATCGGTGATCCAAGCCCGAAGGATTTGGAGAAAGATTAGACTATGTTCGATATTATGGTTGAAATTTCAGTCCGATAAACGAAGTTAACTTGAACGATGGGACGAAGCGCTTTATTTGGTATATTTGCATGACTAGCATGGGGTGGAACACAAGGTGCTTCGGTGTAGGCTATCATTTGCCTTTGGCATCAATGGGAATAGGATTACTGTATATGCTTGAGCTTGAGGAATAGGTGCGAACAATTGATATTAATCTGAAGCTTGCATCTTTTACAGACTGTCTAATACATAATGTCTAAGTATTACAAGTGATCGCGCAGCTGCGCCTAGCTGCAAGGCTGAAGGCTCGCTAGCGTGCAACCCGAAAAGTGAGCTCGCGATAGAGCGCGTCAAAACCTCAGCGTTTGCGAAAATGCGCCCGCGCCATAACACACACTTCACGCCTGCTAGGAATTTGACTTGATGGAGACAAGATGGAGGTCATAAGACAGACTTACGCTTATAAAGAAACTCGACTTGATCTGGATCCTGCGACCCAAGGCTCTTTCATCTCAATCCGTTTACCTGCCCCCGGCGCAACATCCTACCTCAAATCACCCCAGAAACGATCTCACATTTCCGATTTGCCCATAGCAGAAGATGAAAATGCCTTCAGGCAGAGCAACTTAGCTACAGCAGCATCAATATACAACCGAGTCCACAACAAGTCACCTAGAAGCTTCCTCTGGCGGGTGCTGGAAGATGGAAGGGTGCTTTCAATTCGAGCGGTGGATGTCTCTAGGCAAAACAATGTGGTGGATGCGAACTTAACGTTGCGACTTACCTTTCCGCATCCTATCAAGCCAGGATGCATTGCTTTCACGGACTCTCGCGATCATGATGTGCTGAGCGTCTGCGTATTGACAGAGTCAAAATATGTTTACACATTGACCCTACGCCCAGATTTCTTTAGGAAGTCAACAAGCACGGAAGACAATGTCGGAGACTGGTGTAAGATGTACCTTTCGCCAACTTTGTCATTCAAGCAAGTTCATAGGATGGTGGCTTTGGAGGCAGACCAATTGCTTCTGGCGTTCTACGACGGTGCATTGCTGAGGCTGGAACGAAAATCCGGAGGCGATGGTATGTTCTGCCACCTGAGTCTAGAATAATCTAACGAATTACAGGATCAGCATGGAAGGAGACACATTACAACGAAGGTGGTTGGGGTCATACAATTCGAAGTATGATTCCTCTGACCAGCAGTGGTGCCATTCGTCACGGCAACCAGGTTGTTGAGCTTTCCACTGCAACATCGATTGCATCACCGGCTACGATCCTCGACGATATTCCCTACATATTTACAGTCTCAGTTGACCACCAACTTCGAATCTGGAATCTTTCAAACGGAAAGATTGCTTATGTAGGAGATATACTTAACCAGGACCTGGATGTACAAGATCAAGCAAGGAAGGTCATCGACCCGGCCCAATCTCAACTTGTGAAAGTTCTCAGCTCTAACGAAGAGAGTGCTCTATGTGTCACATACTCTCCTCTTGGAGCTGGCGAATTCAAGTTCTGGGATGTTAGACCTCTAGGTGATGGAGGGCTACATATTTCTGACATGTACCCACACAACAAACTGGTACCACAAGCTCCAACAAGTGAGATATGGACGTTGGCAGACTACTACGTCATTCGAGAAGAAGCCGATGCAAATAGCATGGCTTTATGGGCATTGTGGAAGAATAATATGACCTACAGACTCCTGCGACTGGACTTCCAGAGAAGTTCAACTGCCACGAGTACAAAAGATACTTGGTCTGGCCCATGGAAATCTATGGCTATGGAGACGCTTCGTGAAGCACCATTTCCATCTGTATTTTCAGGTGACCCATCAGACGCTACTGACAAATGGCTGCATTACATTCTTTGCCCGGGGAGGTACACGGCTGCGACTCTTGAGACGGCAGTTGCGCTTTTCGGAAAACGAAGTGGTGGCGCAAAGAACGAAAAGCATAGAAGTCAGTCCCTACCTGAGAGAATGTGCTCGACTGTGGCATCAACAGTCTCACTCGATCGTGACTCTGATGGGGGCATGAATTACGAGCAGTTTCGTCAGACTACAAATGAGCAGTGGGCAAAATTCTGTCGGTTGCTTCTAGAATTGGATAAGCAACGTGGTGAAGCTTTGTCACTCGTCATCGATCCTCAGGGCGAGATGCCCTGGGTAGTTTTGGCAGATGGCATCATTGCGGTCCGTGATTGCAGTCCTCTAGAGAAGATATGGCACAGCAATGAGAAGAGCAACCCAGGGACTGAACACATCGCACGTCCTCTTTTTGCAGCTGCATCATTCAGAGAATCTTTCTCGGAACACTTCCTACACAATTGCAAAACTATGCTTCTTGAAGAAATTTTCCAAGAGCCATCTCTTACCATTCCCGCCAGGATGTTGGCATTCTACGACAAATGCGACTTCTCTAACCAAATTGGCTACGATGATTTCACTCGTCTGTCGAGTGATCTAAAGGACTTCCGTGGGCTTACACCGCAGGTTTACGAAGTGATACTGGAACTTATGAATTCATCTGAGGAATTTGACAAGAGGCCACAGGTCCGGCCACTTGGCGAATTCGGCAACAAATTGGTGGTGAGAGGCGTGCAGGAGACAGTTGAGCTACATAGGACTATCTGCTTTGATCAGATTATTCTGTTGGTACTTATTGAAGGAGAGGTCAATAACGCGGAGGAAGGTGTGCACTTGGAGACAGCCGCTATCTACGACCACCTCATCACGATGCTAAAGAGGCTCGAGCTGATCAACTGGCTTTCAAGCACTCAGATCTCCTTGCCTATCAAAAAAATTGAGCGTTCAAACTCTATCACGGAAAAGAGCCTCATTGCACCTAAGAAGTCTGCACCAAGTATGGAGACCATCACAATCTTAGAAGGTGTGCTGCGCCATCTATTTGGTTTGGACCTTCGCCCATATGAGAGCATGTCTTCTGTGATAACAGAGGTCATTCTTCAGATCTGCGCTCCTGATAGCGAGTATGAGGCGCCGACTGCAGTTATTCAGTGCTTCTTATTGAAGCATGATCGACCAGATCTTGCTATGGAATTCTCCCGATTCGCTGGATCAGACCCCTTTTCTGTTTACGTTCAGGGCCGGGCCAATCTTGCAGCAAACGACCCGTTGACAGCTGCTATTCTTTTTAAGAAGGCGGCCTTCGGCATTGGTATATTTTCTTCCCAATCTTGCACGAGACTTTTGCTAACATTGGGTAGCACATCTGGACGTTGCAAAGCGCACTGGCCATCGCAGTGCTGGCTATCTGGATGAGATGGAGCGGAATCTGCTCAACGCTGGCTTGCCGGAATACTACTCTCACATTGTCGCCTTATATGACAAAGAGAAAGCCTACTCCTATGTCATAGACTTTGCAAGATTGGCTCTACAATTCGTCAAGCCAAAAGCTGGGCCTGGAAATGCCCAAGTAGCCCAACTTCGTACAGAGATGCACTCTCGAGTTTTCAACGCTGCGATGCAAACTTCTCGGTATGAATTCGCGCATTCCATCTTGGCGCTCTTCACGGACGCGGCCCTCCAACACTCCTCGCTTCGCACTCTCGTTCACAAAATGTGCGAAGCCTCATATTCGTCACAACTCATAGAGCTCCCGTTCATTGGTCTTCAAGACCATGTTGATGAGATCTTGGCTCAAAAGTGCCAGGGAATAGTTGATGTCACCGTTGGCGTCCCGTATCATAAGATCCTCTACTCATGGCGCATTAAGCGCAGCGACTTCCGCGGTGCAGCTGCCGTTTCTTTCGAGCGGCTACAACGGCTACAGCAGTCAGGCGACGGGGACAAGATTCTGGGAGACGACGGATTAGAAACACCCGTTACCAAGCAGTACATCGCACTCATCAACGCTTTGAGTTGTGTAGACCCTAAGCAAGCCTGGATTCTATCAGAAGAGCTCCCTAGAAAGGGCAGTGCGGTGGCTATCAACGGGAGTGGGAAGAAGGAGCCTGCTAGGAAAGTGGTCACGCTTGCTGATGTGCGGAGAAGCTATCAGGCAGAGCTGGATCGCATCGCGGCTATCCAGAACAACCAATTTGCTTTCGTGGGGGGAGATGAGATGGATGTGTTATGATGAAATAACCAGTCCATTTGGATGGGAAAAGTAGCGGTGGGCGTCATATGGCATGGAGAATTGAGTAAGAGTTTATACCTGTATTGTAAGAATACCTGACGCGAAAGCGTTAATGCATGTGAGAAAATGGACCTTTAGATGTGCAACTTGTTCAGCAATTACTTACACCAATATGAAATGCTCAGGTGCGGTCTGAGAGACTACCTTGCACACGAGGGCTTCTATGCATGCAAAAATCGGTTTTACGAATTGCTTCCTATCGTCATTCGCTATGGTGATGCGATCTATGTTACAAAGTGATAAATGCTACTCTCATTACGAACTCCGGTTTCTCTCACGCCTCCATAATACCTCCACTATGCTTGGGGAACCGCTGCACGTTCTGGAGGAGGGGCACCGGCAATCTGGGTCTGTTGACCTGCGCCGGCTGCGATTTCAGGGGCCTGGCGGTAGAGAACGATTTCGGATTGTTTGAAGTAGCGTCGTGCATCTTGAGAGAGTTGGGGGTTAGCTGTGGACTCATGTATTCCTTCAAATGGGAGTCAAAGAGGGATTACATACCTTCATCGATGAGCACGAGACTGAGGTAGTATCTGGTGGAATATTTCTTGTTTACTTCTCGGAATGTGGGCGTCAAGTCAAAACCTCCAAGGAAGAGTCTAATGGGAATTGTTTCTCCTCTTGATGGGGAGCCGTCCATGATCTGACAATGTCAGTACCTGTATCATCGGAGACACGAACACATGACTTACCTCAAAACGGACCAACGTCTCACTCTCATTATACTGATTTGGCGCCGCGCCAGTAGTCTCCCTTCTAATGATAGACAGCTCCATGTGCTTAATCTTCAGTCTCACCAGGAGGAAGTATATGCGCCCGACGATAACATCCTTCAAGTGGTATTTCGATTTCGAGTATTCGAACTCGATGTGTAGACAGTCCTCAATACCAACATCCATCTTGATAGAACTGTTCATCTCCGGAGGTATTCTGTACGAGTACACCCAGATATCCTTCTCTCTAATCACATCCGCCATTCGCCGCGAGACCGTCACCCGGACGAAGTACCGGAGGCGCACGTTGATGCCGCTGTAGGACTCATACTGTTTCTCGATGTTCTTGAAATTGAATTCGAAGGTCTGGGGATGCTGCAGGTCTCCTGGAGCGGCCAGCTCCTGCCCGAGAGATAGAAATTCATAGTGGTTGCCTCGATCAAAGAACATCTCTGTACGGCACATTAGCTAGCCGTCCTTGAGAAGCGGTGGATCAATTGAAATCCTACCAATAGTGCCAATGAACTGGACCTTGATTCCTGTGTGCTCTAACCTCTTCCCATCCTTGGGACGTATTGTGACAGCTCCCTTGACCGACTCCCCGTCCTTGTAGAGCGGTGCCTTCTCTCTGCGACCCTTCTCGGTCTTCATGTCCACCATCTGCCTGTCGTCCCCATCTTCCAACACAATGTCGATATCGACCGGCGTCGAGAAGAAGTACGACATATTGATCCTTCAACTTCCAACCCCTTTCGTATTGTTGTGGCGGCTGTATGAGGTGACGCGCAACTGGTGGGTAGATGCCTTGTGTTGATGATGATGGGGCGTGGAGCTCTGGCAGCGGTCGCTAAAAGAGGAGCTGCTGCAAGGCTGGGGCGGACTTTTGCGAACAAATTCCTGCCCGCCTTTCTGATACTCAAGCTACTCACTGCGCGACACAACCTCGATACCGCTATCACACCATTCCTCAAGCTCGGCCTCCTCCTCCGAAATCTATCCTGCTATAACAACGTGAATTTCGCGCCGCTCAGTCGGCAGCGAGAGCGGACACAATGTCTCTTCAAGGATATGTCAATAGTAAGGACCCTATATTCTTGCCCCTCCATACGCAGATGTGCTTTGCAAAGCTTACAGCCTGTTCTGACAGCTGGGTAGAGAAGGTTCTAGTCCTGACTAGTGATTCAAGAACACTTGTGGGAACGTTATTGTCATGCGATCAGATGACAAACTTGGTAGCCTTCCCCCTCTTTCTCGTCCTCAGTGTATAGTATGCTAATGGTAGATAGGTCCTGTCAGAAACCATAGAGCGTGTCATTCGACCCCCAGATGATCCCGAGCCGTCTGCTGAGGTTCCCCATGGACTGTATCTGATCAGAGGAGACAACGTTGCTGTTGTGGGACTGGTGGATGAAGAGCTGGACGACAGCATCAACTGGCTGGAGGTCAGAGGTGCTGTTGTAGGCGGAGTGAAGCATTCATAGGAAATGGGGCAGACCGTGATGTGCAATGCTGTGATGACGGGAGATGACGGGAGATGACGGACAACAAGCACTGTTGCATACCTACACGGCGTTCCGGTGGAAAATGAAAATATATTGCAAACATCGTGAACGTTTGAGCCGCAGCATTGCGGACTATTGGTTTTGGTGTTTACCTTCTAGTGAGAAGACTAGTTGCTTCCAAGAGATCTATGGAAAGGACCCAATTCTTCTTCGCTACAAGTGTTGGTCAGAGGTACACCCAGATCTAGCAGAATGTTAAACACATTTCGTATTTGCAGCCTCAAAACATGCGGAGCAGCCAATATTTCGTTGCTGGAGGTTTTGGACAAGCAGGCACTTCAATACAAGGCACGCTCTTCCTTGCCTTCAATTCATTCGGCTTCTTTAGTCAGGCGTGAATGAGCCTTAGTAGAGGCAATAATATCGATTTGTTCAGAGAAAACTTCTGAATGCATGTACGGACGGAGGGAGTTTATCTCGTATATAAAACACGTTTCTGTATGATGTATTCGTTCCGAGTCTAAAATTCATACTTACTATCTCTATGGGAAGCATACATGTTTTCAAAGTTCTTGATCCCTAGCCAAAAACACGCTCCAGTAGGTACGGACCAAAAGCTGCCTCTCCAGGCGATGCTACAATCCTATTGATCCTGTTTCCCTTGGTTAAGCTTAGCCAACTTCCATTATCGCCAGGCGCATCGCCTTCACTCTCAGCCTGAGGCTCGATGACTTGACCAATGTTCAGAGCTTCCATAGGATTGGTAATGTCCACGGCCCCTGGACTCTTTACTTGATCTGAAGGTCCGGCCTTCTTTCTCATACGTCGGTCAACGACATGCATCCCGCGAGTCCATTGACCGGCAGTCTCGACTCGAATATCCTCTGGAGCCTTAGGTGCAACCATCCAGGATGGCGCATCTCTTGTTAGCATGTACCAGATAGTGAGAGGGTCATGCAACTCGAGACCAGGATCTGTTTGCTTGCGAGTTAGAGATTCGATCTTCTCATAGGTCTTATGGACAAAAGCCGAGGTCCATTCTGCCAAAGGACTCCCTAGTTTTATGAGAGGATCCAGCTTATCTAAAACCTGGTTCCGGTGAAGCAAGTGCGGTGATGTAATATCCAGAGGGAATAGAGTAAGGTTAAGAGTCCTCGAGAGATTCTTTGGGTATGGCGGTAGGGTTGACATTTTCAACGGCGGAGGAGGCATGGTCGAAGCAGGATTCGGCGACGTCAGAGCAAACACTCGAGCAGTAGCCACTGCATCAGCATACGTGTTGAACTCAGCTACTGGAGTGATGTTGCCTTCAACGTCAATAGCTCCACCCATAACGACAACTTCCTTGACTCTGAGGAATGTCTCGGTATCTTCTGCAGCGGCGAGAGCAAGATTGGTCAGTGGCCCCACGGCAACGATTGTGATGGTATCACGCGGGTTTTCCTTGAGAAGTCGGAGAATTTCCTTGTGGGCTGGTACTTGAGAGGCGCGGAAAGAAGTTATAGGAGTAGCGAGTTCTTTGGACTCGGCAATCTGCTCATCGGTGGCGTTTGGTGGTGGGGGTCGGAAAAGGGCCTTCCAGGTATCTGCCGGCGAAAGATGAGGGTGCTATTTGATAAGTACTGGCTCGAAATAGGATCACGTAAAACTTACAGTTGTATGGACTCCAGCCAGGCCATCAACACCATCTAACTTTATATAAGCCAGTATTCTTGGTATTTCGAACATAAAACAACTGCAGGAATTGTGAATACCCCAACAGCCATGAAGAGATCCCTGTTTCGTTAGCTGGCCATAGGGGAGTGTGCATTTCCCTCTGTAAGGTGTCGAAATTCTCCAACTTCTTGCCTAAAAGGTTGCAGGGAGGTCGAGGTTCTCTCTCTAGATACTTTGGCTGCTGGAGTATTCACTAACTCTTGCACTTGCTAGGGAGAGACACTAATGACTTACGGAAATAGTCAGCCATAAGAATCTCATCCTCGAGTGGGTGATCCGCGCCAACAGCTACGATAGGCTTGGAGCTTATCATCGTTCCAAAACCTTCGAGTTGTCCCCGCGCTCTCCTCCACTCCATCTCCTTCTCAATAACATGAAAAAGAGCCACTACATTTCGGAGGCAGCTTCGAGGGAGAGTCAGAGAAGCTAGTATCAGACCAACAGGGTGGGCTTACCTTTCAACTTCTACATTGCCGTACGTTACTGATAAGAGGAGAATTTCAAGCTCTTCGGGTTTAGCGGCCAAGGCCAGAAGCATGGCAAGGATATCATCAACACCTGCCAGATATTTTAGCATGTTGCTTGGAACTTAGGGATGACAGAATGAAGTACCTGGGTCTGTGTCGATAATGATCCTGTTCAAAGGAGCCGCTGTTGGATTCGCCATCTTTGACGGGAGCACAATATAAGAAGAGGGGTCGCCTAAGTTGTACGAGACCAAGAGGGGTAGAGTGGATAGAAAGGGTTATACAAAGAGGTAAAGGGCAGGCAAAGAATGAGAGGACGAGGTAGCAGTATATATACTATTTTGTTTCTGCAAGTTCCGGAATCTCACACGGATTGAGTAGGTGAGTCGTGCGAGCCAAGCTGCTGCTGATGTTGATGTGTGATGCACCACTCGCTGTGAAGTGGGGCAGAGTTACTTTCGGCATCCACCGACACATTCTGCCCAAGGCGGTCACACTTGCTAACCCGATCGAGCGAGGGACCCGGCGCCCTTGTCCTGACCCGCTGCTGCTCAATTCCCCCTGCAACCCAGCACATTTTACGGTGGCCATCAAAAGAGGCTGAGCTCGTCGGAACTCAAGACACGTCGCCATTGGTGATTGTCCTTCGTATTATTCACGCGATCATTCATTCATTCACCCTTTCGTACCCCAGAGGCATTCTGTCCTTATTGACTTTCTGCCCTCCAACATCAACCTCCCCATCTCCATCTCCACGTCTACGCACTTCCCCTTCGTGCAAAGACTGATCTTCGTTGCTACGTTCCATTGGTAAATTCCTCCTGCAATAACGAAACCGCAACCGGCTGACTTCCATCAAGGTTTCAACGTTCTGTCATCATGGACACTGCCAAGGTAGCCGGAGGATGGGCAGCCCTCATCGCTGGAGGAGCATTGTTCTGGTGGGTTAGCAATGAGAGAAAGAACAAGAATCGCCGCACCATAGCTCCGAAATCGACCACAAAGGTTGTGGAGCCCCGAAAGGAGCCCAAGGCAAAGAAGGGCAAGAAGGATATCGGCAGCGACCAAGATTCGAAGCAAAGCCAAAAGAAGACACCACAACCCCCTAAGACGGAGGAGAGGGCATACACAAGTGCAGTGGATGAAAAGGTTGATGATGAGGTTGATAACCGCGAATTCGCCCGTCAGCTCTCCAATGCTAAAACTGGCACCGTCATGTCTGGAAAGACTCAAACCTCAAGCAGTCGCCCAAAGTCAGTCAAGCAAACTCGGGCACAAGAGAAGCCAGTAGCTGAAAGCTCGGATAATGCAACGGCACCTTCATCCACTACTGGAGGTGATGCGGATGACGATGAATCTCCCATCAATTCCCCTGAAATAGCTGCCACCTCAATGGACCCAGTCACAAATGGCGACGTATCCGACATGCTTGAGAAGCCTGCAGCAGGACCACAGGTCTTGAAGATCACCTCACCAACCAATCCCACTCCAGCTAAGAAGGCCAAGACAGCCAAGCCTGCTGAGGTTAAGGAGACCAAAAAGCAACGCCAAAATCGTCAAAAGGCTGAGGCACAGCGACTTGCACGAGAGGACGAAGAAAAGGACCGGAAAGTTCTCGAGGAAAAGCAACGTCGAGTTGCGAGGGAAGCCGAAGGACGAGCTGCCAAAGATGGCAGTGTCTTTATGGCAAGCAAGGCACCATCATCATCAGCTTGGACTCCTTCTGCACCAAACGGAACGAATGCCACCACAAGCAACAAGATTGAACTGCTTGACACCTACGAGCCTGCAAAGACCAATGGCAATGGTGTGAAGTCCGAGGATGTGGTCTCTTCCAGTGGAACTAAGAGCAGCCAATTGGCAAACGAGTACCATGGAATGTCCGAGGAAGAGCAAATCCGCAAAATCCAGGAGGATTCCGCTGATTGGAAGACGGTATCCAAGGACAAGAAGAAGAAGAAGGCTCCAGCTCAGGAGAGTGTGGAGACCAAGGACGAGAAGCCGACTTCTGCAACAGAGAGCAAGGAGTTCGGGGCTCCACCTGTGATCGCACCAACTGGGCCAGGACAAGCCTGGAGCATGAAGACTGTCCATGTTGATGACAATCGCAAGGTTGTCGAGCGCGAGGTTGAGGTCCAAGACTCCGAGTGGGAGGTTGCGTAAGAGAATTCAGACATCCTGAATATCTCGGGTCTTCTGTGTGATGGCCACCCCACCAAGATTCCCGGCAACTTCTACATCTCTTCCCGCCTCCACACCATAGTCACCCTTTGATAGCATCTACACCTGGTTAAGCACCTGCAGAGGAACGGTCGCTATTGCTTGCTCGCTGGACTGGGCACATCGCTTTACGTATAACGCATCTCGACATTGTTTCGCTGTTGCCATCAAGAATTTTTCCTCTCGGTGCTTGGGTCTGCTTCACTTGTACATTGTTCGGTTCGCGTCGATTCTGCATGGTGAGCTTCATGCCTCATACGTCTTTGCATAATCGGCATCCAATGGGGGAAAGGGGAAGGGTTGCATACCTATGGACTCTCGTTTTGTACTTGTAACTACCCCTTATTTTCCGTGGCATGGCGTTCATGGGTCTTCTTTTGATTTGCGAGCACCACAAAAGGGACATCAAAAATTGCTTGGATTGGACTTTTCCATTTTGAGATCACCTCCAACCACGCTGCTGTTGCTGTGCAGCTGCACATCAAATCGCATACAGAATAGTACTCGAGACATTCAAACCCTTTCGTGTGTATGTGACTGGTGACTATGTGCCGTTTATTTGTCTCCATCTCTTGGATAAGGTCGAGTCAGCTCGATCAATAAGGTAGGTAAACGTGCTTAGCCGTATTGGCTGAGAAGGCTCGGCAACGATGCAACACGGCAATCCCACCTGTAAGGAGCGAGCGTGCAGCTGATTGATGACTTGATGGTTTTAGGCAATTGAGACCAGTTGAAGGGGGCAGCATTGTCCACCCAAATGCCAACACGGCGCACCGTGGGAGTTGCACTGCGCATCGACAGGTGAATGCGCTGAGTTCTGGTCGACCGCCAACATCAGAACATGCCATGTCCGCACTCACGCGTCCGTCCAGACGCAGCGGGAGGTGGCATCACCTGCGCGCATCCATGCGCTGCAGGGCGCCGTACTGTGCAGTAACCGCGATCACGACCACGACGCTGGACCCCACCTGCCCAAACATCCAGGGGCAGATTGACCTGCATTCGGATTGTCCCAATTGGGCCGTGCAATACATGGGGTCGAGGACTCGGCAGGCTTTTTCTACTTGAAACCCTCTCCCCAACTTCTTCAATTGTGCTTCTGTCCAAACCGTTGCATTGCGCCCTCACGAGCGATGCGTGATATTTCCTGAACCTCTCCTCCACCACCCATACCGAAACGATCCTTTGCTCCCTCCCACCTTCCCAAGGAAGGATCGCTGCGCCGCGTCGTCTAGCTTCCTGCACCTACCAACTGCACTACTTTGCCTTAGGAAATCCGGGACGAGGGCCACTTAACTACCAAGGAGGGGGCAATTCCCTATCATTAACAACATCGTCAACGTTAAATCATACCCCACAGTAGTGTTACGTGCCAATACATTCACGACCGCCTCATCAACCTCACCGCGAGGCAGCCAATTCTTGCAACTATATCGATATCACTCCCACAGCCGGCGTGATCGCTGATCCCATACAAATAGCGCTATTTTCAAGCTGAAACAACAAAGGACGTTGACGAGGCCCATTCACTCAGCGCACGACTCCCGCACGTTCAATCTGCAGCTCTTCTTCAATTCTTTCAGGTCGACGGCAGATCGCCATTGGATATCAGCCTTAGTGTAAGACAGACCTGCACTGCTTCACTGTTGTCTGGTTCCGAGACATCTCTTCAAATCACGTTGTCCGACGGCTCTGGAACCACTATCCATTCTCGATTCCTGTTGCGAGTCTCTAGTCGCACATTTCTTACCAAGGCGCTCCCAGTCAACAATCAACCCCCCTCGAAACACCAACGGAAGCAGATCCTCCAGCTCAAGTAGGGTCATAATCCCACGATCTTCATGCATTCGTAATACCTAGCATCCCTCAGCACGCGATCTACCGCTTCGATATCATAGCACTGATCGCAGTCAATATGTCTCTCGATGTGGCTCTTCAGTCCGTTGCTTTCTACGTGCTCTCATGTAGTACTTGCGCGAAAATAAGCCATCGGCGGAAAGCAAAGGTGCAGGCGAAGAAGGAGCGAGCGGAGAAGCAGAACTTGGAAATGGAGCAGCCGGGACTCTATCGACATCCTTCACCGTTCAATACGAATCCATACTGGACGGAAGAGATTATGATGGGTCCCGGACCGCTGAAAGGGAAGGGTGACAAGGGCTCGAGCAAGAATGCCAGCCAGCGAGCATTGAACACTGCAGGACAAGGGAGCAGTTATGCTGGGAGCAGTACAGGAATGAGTTCAGAGCCGCCCAGTAGTCCTACGGCTGTCACCGAAGGGTCACGAATATCCGGGGAAGGCTGGAATTTCAAACGATATCAGAGAGAAGATGAAGCACTGTGGGGTCATGACGTACCAGGGCCCGGGCAACGAATTATGGATGCTATTGCGAAAGCGGGATCATCTGCTGGCCGACTGCTGGAATCCCGTCTGAGTAAAGGTGCTCCTTCGAAAGAGGAAGAGAATCCAGCGACCTGGTATGCGCCGAGAAATCCACCAGTCAATGATCTACATCCACCCGTGGTTAGTACAGCGCCTGCTAGTAGGGACCAAAGTCGATGGATGCTTCAACCTCCGCCATCCGCAAAAGTGATGGAAGGAAAAGAGCGTGTAAACAGGAGTAGGGCCGGGAGTAATGGTAGCAGCCGGAAGGGAGGTGATGGCACACCGCTCAGCCGCCAAGTCACTGAACGTCTGGTAGATCTGAAGGTTCAAAGAGGAGAGACTCCAACATATCTTGAAGCACGGTCAGTGACTGAGCGAGCTGAAAGAGCTACTCCGAGTCCATCCAAGATTCAACGAGATAGAAGCTCATCGGATTCCTCACTTTCGGATATAGCGACCAGGAGGCGGAAAGCTAAACCAACACCTATTTCCGTGTCCAGCTCTGGAAGAAGTTCTCGGGACATGATTGAGCATATTCCGATTCCGTCTGGCCACCCTTCAGGTGCCTCTCGTATTGAAATGCGAGAACAGCCCACTCGCCCTGTTCTTCCCACTATCCTCAGCTCGTCGGCGACTGTTCCTCGGACAAAGTCTAGCAACGGCCTCCGAGTACTGCAGGAACTTACACCACCAGATGCAAATAACACCATGAATTCCAGGTCATCCTCCCCACCTCAGACATCTTCACCTGTCCCAGATGCGACCATCCTGAACGTGGAGTCGAAGTATCCTAACACCGAATCATTTCGGTTCCCTGCCCACGAGTCTGTGGAGAATGCCACACCAGTCTGAGCCGCTTTGTGTGTGCGAAGGTCTCAATATTTCTTTCGTTTCGTTGTACAAAATTTGCTGGAGTCCTTCTTTTAGATGTTCCTTTGGATCATGAGTTATGATGCACTTCAGGGTTTAGCATGCATGGGCAAGGCGTCTAAAGTTCAAGGTGCTACACAGGTTACTGCAGGTAGCAGTTGTTTTATGGGGCATTGGGATGGTCTTTTGATGCATTTGCATCCCTTCGAAATGAGTTCAGAAATGGCATTGGGATACAAGGCCCTGTCTTGGGTTTGAGGTGTAGTGTACATACTAAACACGCACATTAAGAGCAAAACTTTCACACACACGCATTTTGATAGTTGTATGCTGATGCTATCCTTGGGTAAGGTAGAGCCTTTATGTTTGGTATCAAACGCCAATTGTGTCAATAACTCCGCTCATGTTATTTATTATTTCCAGCGGTTTGTTTTCAGATCTTATCCCTTTAGCAAAATCTCATAAATGCATTCCCTCGTCATCATCTTCCTCGGCAAGAGCTCTCATTCTCTCTTCCATGGCTCTCCGTAATGCCTCATCATCTAGACGACCACCTGCACTAGAAGTACCGTTCGTTGAAGTGTTGACCTGTGTTGCACCATCCATCCTGACCTCCCCATTTACAATCCGTCCCGTTTGAAATGTGCCGTCAGTCCAAGCACTACTCCTGCCCTCTACCTCGTCGCCGGTGTGCGCGTCCCCAGTCCCATTAACCAGCGGCTCTCCGTCTGCATCCTTGGTTTCCAGCTCCTCGGGACTTTGGAACTCCAGCCACGAACTTCCTCTGTTCTCTACCTCTGCCCTTAGCAGCGCAATGCGCTCTTGCATCCTCCCGATCACCACCTCATTCTCCTTGATCGCATCGACGCAGTCCTGGTCTGGCACACCGCCGCCTTCTGTCCCGTCTGCGAATGGCTTCAGCTGCTCGTTGGAGTAGTCGAGGTGTGCGATTGAGTTGCGCAGTTCGGCGGCTTTGAGGTGGAGGGTGCTGAGGGGCAGGTCTTTGAGCGCTTCTGCAAATCGCGCGGGGGAGATGGGGAGGGCTTCGTTGGACATTTTGGGATCTGTGGTTGTGTGTAAGGCTCTCTGTGCAGATAATATCTTTTTTTAACAAACCCGAGTCTCTCTCGGTGAAGGAAAGCGTGCAGCGGAATGGAGTTTTGTATCTTCTATGGTGATGGAGAGGCAGCAGAGGGGACGCGACAAAGGCCGAATATCTACCGACAGACGGCCTGTGCTCAAATTTATTCAATGGTGGTGATGACTTCAGTTCACTTTCATCCCGATTTGCGACAGCGGCATTCTGGTCAACTTCGACATTCCTGCTCGAGCCGAATATCCCACAAGTCGATACACCTAATATGTCACGATAATTGCCGACAAGGATGAACAGCCTCTGGCCTGCCACATCACGGATTTCGTGTCTGAATACTCGAACCATCTTTCAGACATGTCAAAAGGTTGACAGCCTCGCGGCGAGGCTTGCACATGGCTCTGCACGCACATATTCAAGGGCGCCTACCCCTTTCCAGAGGCGAGTCCAGAACCTAGGGTGGACAGATGGAAGGGCGACATGGCGTGGATCTTCGATATTCAATGGGCTGTCCATGAGGACATACGCCTCCAGGTCAATCATTACAAGATACGATCAATTACCTCAAAATTACACAGACCAAGATGGGCTGCCATACAGGGAAAGGCCCTTGTCAGAACTTGAGGCGAGAAGGATATTCAAGAACCAGGTGAATGCCAAGTCAGCAAACCACATCCTCAGAGTGCTGCATGGTCGAAGAGTGGCCGGCACAATGGCAGACCCATCGTTGACGATGCAGAACACCAGCACGGTGACTGTGGATACTGCACTCGCTTGGCTGAGGGAGAACGTACCTGTGGATGAGGTGGAATCTGCGGGGTTGAGGGCTGAGCAAGAACTGGCAGAGATGGAAGCCGAAATAGTGTCTGATGCGGAACGGATAGGACTCTACAAACCCAGTTCCAAAAACTCAGCGACAGCCGTGAAAGGCACTGATCGCTATGCGCCAAATTCTATACCCCGGGAAAATGTCTATGGCGAAAGTGGACTAGATGGAATTAGGAAAGATAACCTGAAGAAATGGGATGAGAAGGATGCTGCAGAGGAGGAGAGACGACAGAAAGAGGCCGAGGAGATTTATCAAAAGACCGGCACTCTGGAAACCATCAGTGCAAAATCCAATGTCGAGCTACGCAGACCTGGAGAAAATCCATTGCTCAAGTACTACCTGGAAAGATCCAAGTTCTTACCCGAGAAGCCCCTAGAGATGTCTGCCATGCGTCGTCTCGGCCCTTCGTTGCTATTGACATTAGCTGTGGTTCTCGGATCTCTGCTCTTCGTAGAACTTTACACGCCACCAAAGAGGGCCGATCGATTGTGGCCCAACATTCCTCCTTCTGCTGCGACAATTACTGGAATCATCCTCATCAATGCAGCAGTATTCGTAGCATGGAGGATTCCGATGGCACTCCGCTTTCTCAACATGAATTTCATGTTTTATCCTGGATATCCCAGACCTTTGGCTCTTATTGGGTCTACATTCTCGCAGCAATCTCTAACCCACTTCGCTGCTAATATGATTGGTTTGTGGTTTGTCGGAGTCAGACTTCACGACGAGATCGGAAGGGCTAATTTCCTTGCGGTTTACATGTCCACTGGCGCTATTGGCGGCTTTTGCTCTCTGTTCGTCTGGACGATGAAGCGCAGCTTTGTTACATCGCATCTCGGTGCTTCTGGGGCGGTTTGCGGTATCATCGCCTGCTATCTCATGCTCAACAGTTCCCAGAACGTGTCTCTGTTTGGCGTCTTCCCACCAGAGGGGTGGCCGTCTATATCCTGCATGGCTGCTCTGGTTGCCCTGATTGGTTTCGAGGTGATAGGTATGAGAAGTCGTTCAAAGAAGCTCACTCTTGATCATTGGAATCACATGGGTGGCTACGCAGGTGGCATTGCGGCAGCTCAGTTGATCGAATCGAGGGTCAGGCGGACGAAAGCAGCTGAGAGGGAGAGAAGGAAAAACCTGGGTTTTCTAGATCGACTGAAGGAAGGGAGATTCTGAGATTTGGATTTGTAACTAAGTTGTACTTGTAAGTTGTAGAAAGCGTGTGCACCAATATAGATGATATGGAAACCATTCAAATCTCCCAGCACATCCCAGCCGTTTCTTGGCTAACCCCTTTCTAAGCGAGCCCACCTGTGTTTGTAGAGCTGATGAGCGGAGTCAAAGTGATCATACAATTGCTTTCTCATACACACAGCAGGCTACACAAAGTTGTTGTTACAAAGCGTATCAATTCTAAAGTGTTTCATCTGTATCGTGATTCTTGGGCCACGAACCATTGACTGCTGATAAGTAAACCAAAAGCGCATGCATGACATCGGGCTATCCCTGCTGAGAGCCCTTTAATTTTCCCCGTGCTTCGTGGATTGGCCGAGGTCTACCGTGCAGGATCCCATCTTCACATTTTCGTCCGTTAACAAATTGAGCGTCTCCATCACTTGACACAGATATCCTCATGACAGGAAACGGCTATTTCGGATGTTTCATGTTTTACTCGGTCGTGCAAAACGTCAGAATCTTGTCGTCTGAACGACAGCAGCCGCCGCGCCGCAGCGTTCGGATCCACTTGGAGGGATCGACGTCCCCGCTGCAGGCAAGAAGGAGGGTCTGACAGGGATGAGCTTCAGCTGTCGTGGTGTCGAACGCATCATTATTTTGCGCCGGCAATCTTAGCACACGCAGAGCAGAGTCTTGGCTCTCTTGGCTTCACTTCTAACCTTGTTTTTGTTCTTCAACTAATGATGTGAGCTTCATTAATCTACCTTCGTAATATCTCGCACTTCGTTTTTTACGTACTCCGTCCTCTTATATCCTTGGAATCGCGAGTGCACGACGCCCGGTAAGCTGTTGATGTACCAGCACTGCTGCTGCTGCTGCTGACTTGCTGCAACGCTGACATTGCGCCGCAGCAATAAATGGTACAGGGGAGCTTGCCTCCACAACAATAAGCAAAACCATACGATCCTTTGCACCGCTACACAACGTTCTGAATAAACCTAAATCCCTTCGAAACACTTCAATCCTCACGAACAATGGCGGCGCATTACAGAGATAACATCCTACATGGGAAAGATCATACAGATCAGCATCTGGACGACGGGCGATGGAGGCATCAGGAATCCAGCTCCTACGCTCGCCATGCGAGCCCTCGCAGACCCAATGGCGCAGAACACGGTAGCAGCGATCTTGCAAATTTCTTCAACAAAGATCGCATCGAACGACCAAAAACTTCGGGCTCGGGAGCCTCGAAATCGCAGCCAATTATGGTTCCAGGCAACGCGCACAACCTCGGACCACAAACTAGTGGTGAAGAGCAAGATGGACTTGGAGGACGCCAGGTCGCGGATGATTCACATACTTTGGATGTCAAGTGTGGACCTCTTCTGAATTACAGGCGCATGGAGAAGGAAACGTGGTTTGGGAGTGTGCTGGTTGTGACGAAGGGCGGGGGAGCGGGAGAAAGCCACGCAATTCCTGAATTGAGGTGGACCGCGAAAGAATATGTACACCATGGAGGAGAGCAGCCAAATGGACATGCCGGGAATGGTGTCAATGGAGCCAATGGTGTCACCACAAACGGTCGCGCAAAGGAGCCTTACGGGACCGTAAATGGTGTTGACTATGGAACTGCTGAGCAGACCCAACCGTCTACGTCTGAGGTCCCGCAAATCACGCTCCCTGAAGGTGCAAGTGAAGAACGCGATGTTTCCAACAAGGAGACGAAAGTGCTAGGCACAAAGTTATATTCGGATCCGGCAAACACCTTCTGGCGATTTGACCTGGTCGTTCCAATGCAACAATTTGAACTACGATGCGAATACAATATACCCGGTTTGACATTCCCAAGCGAGCAGAAAAAGAGAGACCTGCAGCATTTCTTCGTTCCCGCAATTACAGACTCTATGAGAATAATGTTTCATTCTTGCAATGGTTTCAGCGTTGGTACGGATGAGGATGCTTGGAGTGGTGCGGCACTTTGGAATGATGTTATGAGAGTACATGAGAGAGCTCCTTTTCACGTAATGTATGAAATTCTGCGTCTAGAATCTGAGTAGCAACTGACGTGTGAAATTTTGTAGGCTTGGTGGTGGAGACCAGATCTATAATGATGGTATTCGGGTCGCCGGACCGCTGAGACCATGGACTGATATTAGCAATCCTGTCAAGAGGCGAGAGTACCCGTTCCCAGAGAAACTAAGAAGGGAATGTGATGAATATTATGTCAATAATTATATTCGCTGGTACGTCTGTTCACGACCCCTCAAACTGCTGAACAACTCGCTAACTTTTCCACTCTAGGTATGGCACAGAACCATTTGCCAGTGCCAACGGGCAGATTGCTCAGTTGAACCTCTGGGATGATCACGATGTTAGTTTCATCCATGCTTTACATTGTAGACAGCTTATTAACGCCTATAGATCATTGATGGTTTTGGCTCATATGTTGACGAGTTTATGCGCTGTTCGGTTTTCAGGGGTATTGGAGGTTGTGCAAACAAATACTATCTGCTATTCCAACATCACCTCGCGCCTCCAAGATCGACCTATACTACAGGTGTGAAGATAACTTCCAGCTTTCCTCTTCCTAGTAAACTAATGCATAGTTCAGACGCACCACAAACGACAGGTCACCTCGCTGTTGAGGACGATCCAAGGCAACTAGCGAATACTTTTGTCTTGAATGAGCCACAGATTGATTCTAGTTACATTATCGGAGCTAAACCAGGCGTGAGTTTAAAGTGCCGGAACCTATCTCTTCCGCATGCTAACATTTGTCAGCCCTATGTTGCGGAACACTCGCGAAGTATCTATGCCAGGCTTGGAGCAAGAATAGCATTCTTTGGTATTGATGCACGAACAGAGGTAAGAATTTCTATGTGATCGATTGCTGTCCCTACTTTACTAGTGCTAACAAGCTCAGCGAACTCGGAAACAAGTCAACTACCCGAGACTTATGATATTATCTTTAGTCGGTTGCGAAAGGAGCTTGGTGCCGCGAAGTCATCACCATCACCTATCAAGCATCTCGTGGTTCTGTTGGGTATTCCGATTGCGTATCCTGTGAGTACTTGGTGTTGCCTAAGTTTAGCAGTTCTAACCTTAAATAGCGTTTGACCTGGTTGGAAAATATTTTCTCTAGTCCTGTGATTGCACCCATCAAGTTCTTAAACAAAAGATTCGGCTTTGGTAAGTTGATTTACTTGACCATTAGTAAGTAGATACTAATGGGGATTAGGTGGTGGATTCTTCAACCATTTTGATGGAAGTGTCGACTTGCTCGATGATTTGGACGATCATTACACGGCTAAGACCCACAAGAAGGAGCGACAATTCATTGTTCACCAACTGCAGGATCTTGCCGCCGAATTCTCAGTGAGAATCACGATTCTGGGCGGAGATGTGCATCTGGCTGCCGTGGGGAGGTTTTACTCCAACCCCAAGCTCAATGTACCAATTGGCGAGGACCACAGATATATGGCCAACATCATCTCTTCAGCGATTGTCAACAAGCCCCCTCCACAGGCCGTTGCAAATCTACTCGCACGAAGAAACAAGCTGCACCACTTGGATACAAGTACAGATGAGACGTTGATGAACTTCTTCGACCGAGACCCAGGAGACACTAGCAAAACCGCCGGCTTTAACAAAGTCACAATGCCGAGTCGAAATTGGGCCATGATCACCGAAAATTCAAATGGCGACACACAGCCAACCTCCACAAATGGCCACACGACAAATGGTGCTCCAGTCACCGCCTCAGCCAATGGTCATACCACAGAACCTGCAAGTTCACTAGCACCGTCTAAAAACTCATCACAGAAGCCCAAAGACGGCCACTCATGGCTGCACGATGGAGAGGTCGACGCAGGCACTACTCATAAAGCTGCGGTTGTGGAGAGCCACGGCCAAGGCGAAGACGGAAGTCTGGACGTGGCAATTCGTGTTGAGATGGACCAGTCCGACCGGGAGGGTAAGACGAGGAGCTACGGCATGACCATTCCCATGCTGGGCTACATGGGTGCAGCGGACCATGTCGGGAGGAGGAGAGATAACATCGTCGGGGCAATCAACCAGGGGTATCACCACACGGCTGCGCACGGGACAGTGAAAGAACATCCATAGATGTGTTTGAATGGTAGAGGCTTGTAATGGGATAATGGATAGGAATAAAGAGAATATTAATTCGAGGAATATTGGGTAGCGTAGTGTAGTGTTTTTAAGTGCAGCTTGTCAGCACGTATACCATCTATAGAGATGACGTTTAGTCTCTTTGCATCAATCTGAGAAGCTTATACCCCATATTGTGCATTCCTGTTGCATGCATTTACGAAATTGGGATTCTAGTAGCGGGGAAGATGGGGAGGATAAGGAGGGTCGATCCATGAGGTAGTTATAGCATTTTTATAATGAGGATTCAGTTACTATGAGATGGTTCTCAAAATGCACGAATCTATTCGGCACATTTACATATACAAATTTTCATCCCATCCTCTTACAAAGTGCCACCAGTTTTCTTCCACATCTCGGCCATCTTCATGAGATTCGACAGCTTCTCGGCCTGTTGATCATCGGCTGGGAAGATGTAGTCGATGTACTCCTCATAGCTGTCGTCATCCAGCTTGCGGCGGCGCTTCGTCTTGCGCGGCATCTGTTTGTTCACCTTCTCGATGTCCTCTTCGGAACCGTGCGTGCGCTCAAAGGATAGCCAGGCGTTGAGCAGGGATACACGCTGGGGGGATGTTAGCGTACTGTTCATGATCATTGGGGATGTTGAGGGGAAACGTACTTCTTCTTTGAGATCTTTGTCCTTCATGCTCTTCAAAGCACGCTCAAACACCTTGCGAGCGCGGACCTTGGCGGCTTCACTGATAGGCTTCTCCTCTTCTTCCTCTTCCTCCTCCTCGTCGTCTGGGATGTTGATCTCGAAGTGTGCATATGAGATCCACACTTTGACGTGATCAGTCTTATCAAGCAGGCGCTCATACAAAGCCCTAGTGCGCTCATACTCGCCTTCTTCTTCTTCGAAATCGATGTATGCTTTCCAAAGCAGTTCAGGCATGTCGAGAGTTGGTTGGTCGATTGCTAGCTCAAAGATTGCACGTGTACGATCGAGGTCGTCGAGCGCCCGTTCTAACTCGGCAAACTTGATCCATGCTTGACAATTGCCGGAGTTCCACTCGATATGCTTCTCGTAGAGTGTGCGGCAGCGAATGAATTCAAATAGCTTGAGCTCTAGCTCGACGTATCCTTTGAATAGCTTGTCTTTTGGACACATGCCGATTGCTTGACCTAAAGTTTTCCTAGCAGCTGGTAGGTTCTGTTGTCTAACCTCGAACTGAGCCTTCATCAACCAGATCTTGGCGAACGTGAACTTCTTGTGTGGGACTAATTTCAGACATTCTTGATAGATTTGCCTCGCTCGCTCGATATCCTTGGACTCCATTTCCTCCCAAATGGCATAGAAAATCCAGAGGTAAATGTATCTTCTCCAATGTCGTTTCTCTTGCGTCGGTGGAATCTGAGCAATGGCGCGCTCATATACATCTCGGATACGATCAACGTCGCCAGATGTCTCCTCCAACCTGGCATAATCGAACCAGGCGTCATAGTTCTTCGGGTTTTCCTTTACTTGCTCCTCATATTGGACTCGTCTTTTCGATAGAATCACGTCCTCAACTCCCTCCCTATCGCCAAACTGCTTCTCAAATGTAGTATAGGCTTTGTGGAGCGCTACAGATTTTGATCTCGCGAGACGATCTAGAGCATACTTGTAAATAGCTCTTGCGCGCTCGTACTCCTTTAGCTTGGTCTCAAAACGAGCATAGGCGATGAAAAGGCGCTCGTCCATGAATTCGTCACCTAATGCCTCTACTGCGGAACCGAAGACTTCTCTGACCAAGTCACTGGTACCATATTCCTCTTCGAACCTCGACCATTTGATCCAATTCCTGGGCTCTGGGTGGACCATGGTAAACCGTTGAAAGATCTCCCGAGCTCTTTGAAACTCGCCGTATCGCTTCTCCAACTTGATGTAACTGCTCCAAGCAGCCTCATCTGGTTCCCAAGACATCCAGCGCTCAAAGACTTGTCGTGTACCCGGAATGTTTCCCAACATCTCCTCCATATAGACATACTTATACCACAGCTTGTCGACTCTGGGTAAAAGCGTGACAGCGCGGTCAAGAAGATTCCGGGCATGGTTGATATTCCTCGACTTCATCTCTGCCTCAACGTATCGGATCCATAACACAACGGAAGTGGAGTCCACATCCAGAGCTCTTTCAAAAACCGACCTGGCGCGCTTGTATTCTTTCTGTTCTAATTCCCATTGCGCATATCGCATCCAATTGCTCATGTTGATACGATTCCTCTGGCAGTAATCCTCGAACTCCTTCCGCTTCCTGCCTTGGAACTCATGGAGCTCTTCGAGATCAGCGAATCGCTGAGTAGGAGCCTGAAGGCCAGGTTCTTGTCTGTCGACAGCTTCTCGAAGAAGCTGCTCAGCGGAAATCTGGATTGCGCTCGGCGCCTTATTCTTGACCCTTGGGGGCCCCGCGTTGACTCCATGATGGGCGGTTTCGCGGGTTGTACTCGCGTGTGTTGTACAAGTAGGCAAGCTTATGGATGGCGTAGGAGTCTGTTGAGAGTTCACGTTGCGTGATCGTGTCGACCCGCGAGACGTGTAGAGTGCAGGATAGGTGGTTGTGCAGCGATAAATATTTGAGGCTGAGTGAGATTTGAAGTCGCCGAAATTTTAGCGTTCAGCCTTGCCAAAACCTTGTCCTCCTTCCTCGGGAACGTTCTTTCGCGTCAACATCAACACCACGTAACACGATGTCGACTCTAGCAGACGAGCTACTTCAGGATTTCGAAGACTCTGGATCTGAAGGCGAGGAGAATCAAAATGAGGGGCTGTTTCCTGATAGCGAGGACCTGAAGAATGGTCTCGCGAAGCCAATTTCAGGCGCAAATGGCACCATGGAGCTCGATGGCGATGAGGAAGAGGTTGAAGAGGATGAGGAAATGAGCGGTGTTCACGACTCTGGTGTCGACGTAGAAGATGAAGAGGAAACGAAAGCAAAGGTTGAGAAAATGGAGTTGGGCGGGGTTGATGATGTGCGAAGCGTGGCACGCTTGATGAAGACATTGGAGCCTGTCTTGGAGGTTAGTACTTTTCAATCCTCCCGTTCAATCCTTTTGGAAGACCCAAGGTTTACATCTATACCTTTGTGCAATAGCCCTGACATCACCGCGACTCTACAGAAAATCGCACATTTTCAATCGTTACCTCCTGAGAGGCAGACAACGTTTGTCGGATCGATCGAAGATAATCCAGAATACCATCTTCTGACACAGTCGAACACCTTGTCAACATCTATTGACACTGAGATCATGATCGTTCATAAGTTCATCCGAGACCATTATTCAATTCGATTTCCGGAACTGGAGACTTTGGTTACCAACCCTCTGGACTATGCTAAGGTTGTGACTATCATCGGTAATGGACCTATGGATGGAGAAAGCATTAAGGCACTTCAAACATCAAAAGACAACAGACTGGGAGCTACTCTACGGTCTGTTCTGGACGGGCCGTCGGTGATGATTGTTACAGTCGAAGCTACGACCACGAAGGGAAGGGAGATGAGTGCAGTCGAGCTGGAAAGAGTCATGAGCGCTTGCGACATGACTCTGGCACTGGATAAGGCGAAAAGGACTCTGACCGACTACGTTCAGTCTCGGATGAATTTATTTGCACCTAATCTTACTGCGCTCATCGGATCACTCACAGCAGCGCAACTTCTCAACTTTGCAGGAGGGCTCACTGGTCTCGCCAAAACACCAGCTTGCAATTTACCACCACTCGGGTCAAAGAAGCAGTCTGGAACTGGTTTTGCGACTAATGTTGGAGTAAGACAGCAAGGTTTCTTGTACCATTCCCCCATCATTCGCGGCATTCCTAACGACCTCAAACGCCAAGCAATGCGCATCGTCTCCGCCAAAGTTGTCCTAGCCGCACGTGTAGACCGTGTACACAACAGCCCCGATGGTTCCACGGGAGAAGAGCTCAAAGCTGCTTGTCTGGAGCGCCTAGAGAAGCTTACCGAGCCGCCTCCTAATAAAGGCCAACGTGCCTTGCCAGCACCTGATGACAAACCCGCGCGCAAGCGTGGAGGACGAAGAGCGCGGAAAGCAAAAGAAGCAACCGCAATGACTGACTTGCGAAAGGCTCAGAATAGGATGGCTTTTGGCAAAGAGGAGAGAGAAGTCGGCTACGGCACCGGCGAAGGCACGAAGGGTCTCGGCATGATTGGCCAAGCGAACGATGGTCGTATCCGGAATCTTCAAATTGACCAACGTACCAAAGCCAAGCTGAGTGCAAAGAACAAAGGCTGGGGTGGTGCTACACCAGTCGGTGGCTCTGCATCATCTCTTCGTGGATTCGGACAGGGTGCAGGTGCCGGTATTGACTTGCGTGGAAAGGGTTTACGAGCTTCGGGCGTAGGTACCACGACGGGCGCAGGTGCCGGTACAGCTTCATCATTAGCTTTCACACCTGTTCAAGGTCTTGAGCTGGTAGTTCCGAAGATGCAGGCGGAGATGGAGAGGAAGCGAAAGGCAGAGGAGGACAGATGGTTCAAGGGTGGAACTTTCACTCAGGTCGGTGGGACATCGAGTTCTACAGGGAATATGGGGCCACCGCCTCTACCACCGAACAAAAAGTTCAAGACAGACATGGGACCACCTCCTGTGCCTGGGAAGAAATAAATGCTAGGTTTTGACCTGGTCAAATGAATGGGACAATATCTGAATTAGGCGTTCAGGGCTTGCATGGCTGGTGTTTAGGGACAGAGATGTAAATACTCTGATCAGGCGAGAATGAGATTCCAAGGAGGATCTTGCTTGCTTGTCGAGCCGAACTCTTGTGATGGGGTTCTGAGCTTTTGAAGCTAGCTAGCGATGTAGTATATACTAAAATGAGCCTTCCACAACACGTTTAACGCTTCAACTTTCCACACATCCTATTTAGTGAGCTACTGCTTGTGTAAAGGCAGCAGTAGTATAACGGGCTGCCTGGCTTGGTAGGACAGAATCGTGCAGCCTGTGTAGGTAGCACTATATAAAATAGCATGTATTAAAAAGTCCTCGAGGCACCTACGGTGGACATCGCCACCGCAATCTTAAGAATGGGAAAACACCATATGAGAGTGACTTTGTTATCTTGCTATCATAGTGTGTATACCGATAGTACACATGTGTTTGTAATGAACATGCATGTACGTGAATGCAAACATGCACATAGATTACAATGCACCATGCAGGTAAATAACTTGGACAAATAAAAAGAAAAACAAACTTCACGGACAGGAGAAATCCCTTTACCGGATACGAATGCGAATACGAAGAGCTGGCTTGAGAGGCCTGTTAGATACGGTGGAGACATCTAAGTGTTATCTTTGTGAGAATATGGAGCAGATCTTGTATCTCTTGAATGGTATCTACTCCTCGTACGTACTAGTGTATGTACGTAAATACCTATATACCCACTTAAGGTATATATAAAGAAAAACACTTAGCTGATATACTCACTTGCACATCCCCGCCATAGCTACTCATCATCTATACATGAAGCTCACACAGGGAAACCCAGACATACAAACATATCAATCAGACAGGTAGATGTGTATATGTATATACAAGCCAAGGTGAAGTGAAGTGAAGCGAAGCGAAGTAAAGAAACCAAAATCGAGACGAGTAAGAGAATTAAAAACGACCCAAGAAAATAGTAAAGTAGAGAGCAATATAATAGAGCAAAGAACACACAGTGGAGTTAAAGAAGAAATTTGACAACAAAGTAATTCGGTTTGAACAACTTCAACTATTCAGAAACGTACACTAGACTGACACGCCACGAAATTGATGCATCTTAGATACCAACTAACATGTGGTGTGATGTAGCTGCAGACCGCAGACCGCAGAAGGCGGAACATGGCTATAGAACATGGCATATGGGATACGTAGCCAGGGGACCGGAGGGGACCTACGGACGTCAGGGAAGAAGGTGAGACGTTCAGTCATCACCTGTCTCACACCAACGCCCGCCTAACCGCCCCTTCTCTCCATCGGACAAAGATCTCCGTTCGATTCTGCACCTAACATCCAAGTTTACACTCCATTCACATGCCACTAGGCAACATTCGATCGTGAACAATGACAAGGCTCCATATTTACATTATTGTATTTGCTGTTTCTGTTGCTGTTTCTAGTCTTCCTCCGCTTTCGTGTAAATACATAATATTATACTGCCATTATATACTCTTACAGTGTAAATGAAACTGCGATCGATGACTGGAATCCCAGCAATCGACAATCGACAATCGAATCGATGCTCTCTTACTTGCTTGCATGTATGTACTGCATAACAACAAGTACAATACAGGGGTATCATTCATATATAGGATCCTAAGGCAAGCCAACCCCGCCCCTAGATGTATCCCCCAATCCAATCCAAAACCAGCTACCGGGCTCCCTGCGGCCAAAAACCCTTTCCCATGCCGAACCGTGAAAACATGATCATTAGCTTCGTCAAAATACTCGGTCATCGATCAATCATAAAGAGGAGAAACGCCACCGTATCCCTGTATCAGCGGACAAGATGCTCCGGCTTGCGGCGCAAAATCCATTCTACCAATCAGCGCCGAATCGCGATGCATGGCGTCAGGAAAACAAGAATATGCCCCAGGAAGCTGATGGACCCCGGAAAACCCTTCGTGCATCACTTCGGAAGCGTTGTGCGATAGAGGGAAGGTTGCATACCCTAGCGGGATCTTGCCAAGTCCTCCTCAGCGCGCATCCTCAATAGCGGGGTGAGGTCGAACGATTCCCAGCATCGTGGTGGACTGACTTGTCAAGAAGTCCCTCGGTAAATGGCTGAGGTGTTGAGAGCCAACGACAATCATGGGTGCGCAGTGAAATCGGCAGCTGCAGCGAGGACATCCAGCCCTTGATAGGTAGATGTCATTGGCAACGACGTTGAGGGTGGTGCGCCATATGTTGGGCTTGCAAGGGCGAAGTCTTTGTGGAACCGACTCGGGTCCCCATGCGCGATAAGAGCAGGGTCAACAGGAGAGAGCTCCGCACAGCTGGCATTTCGACTGGAGGGGCGACTAATGCTGGCACCGGAGGCTTTTCTGACGCCGGCAGGTCGAGTCAAGGCGATCACCATCTTGGATCTCGACTTGTCTTTGCTGTGGGTTTCCAGATGTTGCTTCATGTTGTCGGCGCGGGTGAATTTTTTGGGGCAGCCTTCGTAAGTGCAGTGCACACCTTTCTCTGCCGTGTGAATCTTGGAGTGTCGTGACGCATGTCCGGACGTGGTGAAGGTCTTGCTGCAGCTGTGGCTCTCTCTGAATCGACATGGATACCGTTTGCCTCCTCTGTCTGGATTGGATCTGGAATACTCATCCTCTTCGTACGTGTTGGATTCTGGGTAGGAAGGTGATTGGGCCTTTGTGTATTGAGACCTCGCCGGCGTTCCGTACATGGACGGCGTGGGATACTCGCGGTGTGAGTATTCGTAAGGTGTAGGGTCTTGGTAGGAACTTGCGAGAAGGGATTTCTGACGTCCATATTCCGAGGTGAAGGTAGGCGTGAGCGGGGATATAGGGTCCAAGTTGGAATCAAAAGAATCTGCGCGCGTCAAGCCCGGGGTGAGAGGTGAGGACATGTTGCTGGGTACTGAGTCGCGAGAATTGGACCGGGCCATGCTGGAAAGGCGATATGATGACGGGTATTCTGGCGTACGGATGGGCAGCGTACTCTTTGGCATGCTGGGAGCCGGTTCTTCATTGAGTAACGAGACTCGTCTCCCCGCAGAATCTCTGGCCTGGATCAACGGTCGTGAAGGCATCTCGGCAGTGGTAATTGTGGTTGTCGTGAGTGGTGTAAGTCGATACTTGCGGGGTTGGGAGATGCGGATATTGAATACTTCCGCTTCGATTCCCCCGAGGCGTTTGCAACAGCAGTTGAAGAGAAGATAGGGATGATTGATCACCCAGGTGAGTGTTTGGTGAGTTGAAACAACTGGCAGAGACGTTGACTATGACGGTGGTGGACGGACGGAAGAAGCTCTCTTTGTTGGGTGGGAGCGAAGGTAGAGAATTGCCCTGGTACAGATATATGGCGGGAGCGAGTGGGACGGGACCCCAAGCGTAGCGATGAACAATCTGGATATATATGATGCGGTATGATCCGATGCGATATGATATGGGATGATGTACGGGCGAGAGGTTTGTGGCGGTTGTGTGATGCGGTGCGAAGGGGAGGGAAGTGAAGTGCAATGAAGTGATGTGATGTGATATGGAAGAGAAGGAGGATGCGAGGGACGAGAGAAGTCGAGACGAGACGGTGGGGATTTGGGGGACACTGGACCGGGCATGGCAAGGCATGGGAATTTGTGCCAGTGTTATGGCATTCACGCTCGGGGGGGGGCTTGCAGGCTCCGCTCCAGCAGCTGCACTGGCTGCACTGGCTGCCTTGGGCTTAGCTGGCTGAAGGGTCTCGTCTCTGCCGATCCCTCTCCAGGATGCCCTCCTCCGCTGCCCTTCCTTCATCATCGCCTTGCCCTGCCCTGCCCTGCCATGCCTTGCCATGTTTACTTTTAGAGTTAGACATCAAACCTACCCTCGAGGAGATGAGCTCCGTCCAGTCACAGGGAACATCCATCCAGAGCGTCCATTACCCTCCTCTTTGGTACAGTGCAGTGCAGTGCAGTACAGTACAGTACATTCAGATACATATTCTGGTCACCCACCGTCGTAGCACTAACTCAGATCGAGCATCCGTTCTCTCGTCCAGTTCCATCCATCAACACACCAAGAGGTGGCCCTTCTTCCCGTCTCGCTACCCACAATCCATATCACGGCTGTTTCCTCTGCTGTGGCCTGTCCTTGATCCGGAGGCATCTCCTGTCTTGATCTCTCGTCGAGAGCTCTTGCTCATCTTTCACCTCGTCCGCTAATGCCAAGGGACCTACGGTTCCGCCTCGTATGTTCAGCTCCTCTTATCGGCCCCCACCGTTTCCTCCACTGGAAAAATGGCCAGATTTCCGACCGTCGGGTCTCACCATGGGGAGGGGAGAGGGTTTGAGTTTGAGTTTGCTCTCGCCTGCCTGATTCTCGCGGAGCTTGCAGCGGTGCGTGTGGATTGGTCGACTGCAGCCTTTCCTGTGATGCCCTGGACACTACCATGCTCGCCGCTCGATGCCACTTAACCTTCCCTCCGTCCACACTTTCGCGTTCCCCTGTATTCAAAAGCGCTCCACTTGCAGTACCCTGAGGCTCGAGCAGAGAGATCCAAATCCGAAGAAGTGGGATGGTGGATGTCCAGTCCCCGAATCTGCACTGCACTCGCGATCGCGATCGCTGCTGTTACTGGCACTGGAACTGGCACTTTTGAGTTCTGGTCTTGCGCCGCCCGCCATGTCTGCTTCTGTTGCTGCTGCTGCTGCTGCTGCTTCTTCGTCGTTGCTTCGTCGCGCGCTGCGGTGCTCTACCCGATTACTGGCACATGGTCTCAGATCTGCCGTGATGTGATGAGAACCTTATGCTTCTTTTTTCCCTCTATGAAAATCAAACCCAATGTCGAAGCGAGTCGCAAATGCCACCGGCTGCGGAGTCACCTCCGGCTTATGCTGTGGGACGATCGCAGTACTTCCAGATCCGCCGTAATTAAACTTGGCTCGTTGGTCCCTTTCTCTCCAGGCCCACATTGACATCCACAGACCCTCCGAGTCGGCTCAGGGTCTCGCACTACTGTGGACGATGCATCTTCTGGCACAAGAAGAAGCGGGACTCCGGATCATCGTCATGGCAGACAGCAAGAAGCAGGATCCAGGATCCAGGAACAGGGTCGTGTTGCGCAGAGGCAGTGGACCCGTTGCAATGTACACCAAACGGAGGCGACGCTCTTGCCGCGAGGTTGGCTTCAATTCGACCTAGAACATCTGACACATCGTGATGTCCATATCCTCCACATCCACATCCACATCTACATCCACCTTGAAATTCTCATTCGACCTGCGAGCTCGTTCCATGATCAATTGGCTCTTTCATGCATCCAGCTCCGTGACATCATACAACCGACCCCTGACGGAAAAATCTGCACCCCGATCTCGATGCGTCTATCTGCAAGCCGCCAACCGTGGGGCTGATGGATGCTGCGAGTTGGAGTTGGAGTCGAGGTTCGAGTCGGGTCGAGTCGAGTTGGAGTCGGAGTTGGAGTTGGAGCCGGGGCGTGGCGTGTGAGCTTCCCTCCCTTATTCCACAGCCAGCAGCGCGGAAGCCGCGTAGTGCCCATCTCGAGCTTCCGCCTCCCTCGGCCATCTGAACTCGGCCGACAGAGATGTCTTTTCCTTCTCTATTCCAATGCCAATGCCAATGCCCATGCCAATACTAACTCCAACCCCACCACCACTACAGCATGACGGCCTGCTTCGAGCAAGAACTCGACGGCCATCCGCATCCGATGCAAGAAAGTACAGCTTCGATCCCCAGTACCCTACCAGTAGATTCCAAACAGAACCATCCAGTACTGCACCAGCAACGGAGATGAGGCCGCGCCCGTTCTCTACAGCCCTGGCACAATAGCGACTCGAAAGTATTGTGGTCAATGTGCCGGATGTGATGGGTCATTGTCTCACTGTCTCGTCTCGCCATCCCATGGGCTGCTCGCTTTGCCATGGCATAGACATGGCTTTGTGCCTGCCTACGGAGATACCTCCTGAGCCAACGCGTCCACTATCTGGCCTGCAAATCTCCCCTGTCTTGAACCCTTTGACCATGACAGGGCGGGCGCAAGCCACCGAGGTTCTTATCGGACCCCTAAACAGCCCCGTCCCGTCACGTCATACCATACCAATCTCGTCATCACATCCGTTCTGTGTGTGCAAGTCGCATCGAAAGCAAGCAAGCAAGGGCGAAAAGTCGAAAGTGCGCCACGATACAAGCAGCACCAACCGCCACTTGAGGCTCTCTCAGGACCCTTTGAAGCGATTGGGACATTCACACGAAGAAGGACCAAAAGCATAAATACTAGTCTGTATCGATGCGGCAGAACCATCGACCATCTCGACGGCTGGGTCATTGAAAAATCTCAACCCCTCATGGTCGGTCACGGCCTCATTTGGTCGGCAGGGTGCATCCATTGCACGAGGTCAAGGCGTTATCAAGCGCGAGCTGGCGACAAACAATGCACCCGAGCTAATTCGTTGGTCAACGGGCCAGGCAAATACCACTGGCGACAGCCTACCTTGCAATCTTTCGTAAGGGCATCTTTGCTCGTCGAATTACGATACTTTGCAGCATTCCCCTCCCCTCTTCTCGAGTGGTAGTGCGCCCATGACCAGCTTGGAAGTCGGAAGATCATCACAGCTCCCCAATCAGATCCTATGTCAAGACCAAGATCGAATTTTGAAATCCCATCCACACTTCTTGATGACCCTTAGAGAGCCGCTGAGCTTTTCTTCGCTGCCAAATCCGAAAATGGTATGTGGGAGAAGGGTGGGAGGGCTAAAACACGTCCCATTAATTGTTGCGCGTAACACCGTACCGCCTCCTCTTTCCAGATTCCACGTTGCGACGTTGACGATGCTGCGGCTCTCATTGCGTAGCCGTGCATGCCCTTTCTCTCTCATGCTAAGGAAGTCAAGGAGCCAGCGTTCGCACTGGAGCTTCGTATTTGCGAATAGTTCTCGTTCGTAGATGACCTCGTTGATCGCTAAAAGCGTGCCGACGCACAGAACGCTCCAGTAGGTTGTGTTCTAGCCTTCCGCACTTTACCTCAAGTTTCCTAGCCAGCACCAGCTTGCCGTAAATCGAAGGAGTTGTTGTCACACACGTCCCTGGCGTTCGTGAAAGGTTCCCCTTCTCGCCCAGTGATACGAGGCTGGCTCGTTGGCTGGGTAGCAGTAGACACTTTTGCATAGTAACCTGTTGTAGAAGGGAACCGGATATCTCGGACGCTGGTCAGTAATCAAATTATCAGCGCCTAGCCTGAGATGATAGAGCAAAGCTTAATTTTATCTCCGTGACCTCTCACCTGGAGCTGCGTGCAGATTATACTAGAAATTGGAACCGTACCTACTGCACCCTTCGCTTCCCTTCCCCTCGGATCGCCTATTCATCTATCCCCTAGTAAACTGACATCAACATGCTCTTCTACTACACCTCGGTTGGAGACGTATGTGTGTGCGAGACGCCAAGTGGTCGTGATCATATTTTGTCTCCAGCGAGACGTCGTAATATCAGAAAGGAAGGATACCAAGATTCCTCCAATGTTATCTAAGGTATGCACTTGTACTGTATTGCACGTCCCTACTCTCCTCTACCTTAGGTAAAGATCGTGTCTACCTCTTGGCAGTACCCGCCTAGTATGCAAGCTAGGTTAATCGCAGACAGTGCGTGCGTACACAGATACGAAGCGTTCACCCAGCCATTCAATCGTTCTCATTCACTTGAAGTGTTTCCCAGTATCACACTTCACTACACTGCACTGCACTGCACTGCCCGCAGATGCGCTCCCCCAAGCGCTTCACTTCTTCTTGCTCGTATCGCTATCCATTTTCACCTGATCGCTACCCTTTCATTGCCCTTGCGCGCTTCCGTTCAACACCAACAGCTCTGCTCCTTAGTTCCTTACAGTCACACAGATTAAAAGCAAAACTGTACTTCTCACTGCGAGGAATTTGTGGAGTCTTCTGAGGTTAACAGAACTTGTAAGCTAGCAAGGCTATCAGAGGTCTAGCACATAGTCGAGCTAGTAGGTACTGAGTATTTCAATATGTTGATTGCTTCTTTGCTCGTAGAAGAAAACCCGCCTTGTCTTTGCATAGGCTAGACTCTTCAGGAAAGCTTGCCTAAGTGTGAGAGGGATGGGTCAGTTTGGAATTTTATCTTTTCTCAGTAGGACATCTGTCTAAGAGGTGTGATGAAGTGATGAAGTGATACTTAAGTCAAAGTAATTCATTCGCTGTTTTTGTAGCCAAGAGGATGTTAGTACTACCTCGATGCTCTACGAATATGGATATTACCAACACATAGTGCTAAAACTCTCTGTTGTTTACGTGGGAGGTGTGTCCTCCCTAGAATACTTGGTTGCTCACAGAGAGTGTGAGATTCAGATATCGAGAATTATGTAAAAGTAAAATAGGAAAAGCGCAAGTCATCGTATTATATTCATTATTATGTCTATATATCATCTAAATATCCCGTCCCCTCACCTCACGCAAAAAGCTTCTCATCAAAGGCACAATACCTCGCCATCTCAAACTGCTCATTCGTTTGACACACCAGCGTCCTATGGCTAGCCTTCTTGCTCCCAACCTCCTGCACCACGCCCTCGATCTTCTTCGCATTCAGCTCGGCGTCAATCTCGAACCCCAGACAGCGGATCTCGTCCAGCACCCGGGCACGCAGCTTGTCGCTCTTCTCGCCGATGCCGCCGGCGAACACCAGGGCGTCGACGGCGCCGTGCAGCGACACGTAGTAGTGCCCGATGTACGACAGGATACGGTCGACGAAGATGTCAAAGGCGAGCACCATCTTCGGCTCGGACGAGGCGGCGATGGTCCCGAAGTTCGTGGTCCCCGTCAGCGATTTCCAGCCGGATTCTTTGTTCAGGATCTCCTCGGCCCGGGAGATGTGCAGGGAGTCGGTTGAGCTGGGGGAGAGCTTTCCGACGTCGCTGGCGTAGTGGAAGACTAGACTGTGCGGGTGTGTCAGTTTTTCTTCAGCAGAGTATACCCGTCTTCCTCTGTGAGGCACGTGTAGAGACTGGAAATGAAACGTACCTAGGATCTACACTCCCGCTCCTTGTGGCACCGGGCAAGCCTGCCAGCGGCGTCAAGCCCATGCTGGTGTCCCAGCTCTTGCCCCCTTGACGGCACAGGCACTCGCGCCTGAGCCCAGATGCAAGACGATGAGATTGGTGTCCTTCTCATCCTTGCCCAGGAACTCGGCGACGCTGCGCGTGATGAACGAGTACGAGATGCCGTGGAAGCCGTACTTGCGCAGCTTGTTCTTCTTCGCGATCTCTTGGTCGATGGGGTACGTGCGGATGTGCTCCGGGATCGTCTGGTGGAACTCGCTGTCGAAGACGGCGACGTTCTTGGTACCGGGCAGCTCTTTCAGCAAGTACTTGACGATTTCCAGCGCGGAGGCGTTGTGTAGTGGTGCGAGGTCGGTGAGCGCTTCGAGGTGGTGGTCTGTGAGTGGTGGTTAGCTGGGTCTTATAGAAGTGCTTAGAGAAGAGCCAATTGGTGCTTTTGTGCTTTCGTGCTGAGATATGTAGATACTTTATTCCTTCTCAGTAGAACAGAAGCGAAGCTGGCATCTCCGCACAACAACCATAAGATAAAAGCCAGACCAACGAATAGTAAAACCTACAAGTATCCGCATCAATAACCTGCGGCGTCTCATAATCGCCTCCGTGAACCACTCTATGGCACACGATCGCAATATCCTCCTTCTTATTGATCGCACTAAACTCCTTGTCGGCGATGAGCTGGTCGAGCATGTACTTGAAAGCATCGTTCTGCGTCTTGATGTCCTCAGAGATCTTCTGGCCTTTGCAGATGGCCACCTCGCCGCGCGTGTATTTTAATTCTGGGGGAGGAGCTGTGAGACCATCGATTTGCGTCTCGGCCAGCTCGACGGGCGCCGAGTTGAAGGTGGTTCGGTAGACGGAGATCTTGACAGAGGAGGAGCCTGCGTTGACGGAGAGGATGATTTTGGACATTTTGTGTGTATGAATTCTGTTGCGAGTGTTGATTGGAAAGGGAGAGAGGAGGTTCAATTGCCTTATGGGACGGCTCTTATGGGAAGATCTCTGCTTCTCCTTGTCCTGCCTCGTCTTCTCCTTGTTCTGGATCACTGTTGCTGATGGTTTGCAAAGATACAACAACACCACTTCAGCTCCATCACCTCACCTCACCTCACCTCACATCACCCCTCCATGGTGCATGCATGCATGGCCAGAGGCACTTTTCTTAGGCTGGGCCTGCAACCCCTCCTTCGTGTCCTTCGTGTCCTCCATCGTCCATCCTCCGATCGAAATCCCTCCCACCCCAGAACAAAATGGCCTGATGCTTTCGTCCCCCACTACGCACGATGCAGCTGCAACAATGACGTCCGACAGCCCCTCGTCAGCAAACCAGCCGTTCGCCAGGGAAGCCAAGCTGCTGAGAGCCTATCGCTAGCCCCCGGCTCGCCCGGCTCTCAGGGATCTGGAACCGTCGCGAACGGGGTCGTGCCGCCAGAGATGCGAAGACACGCCATGCATGGGAAAGTCAATCCGACAAAGCAGTTTTTCTGATTTTCAATTTTTATATCAATGCAAACATCACCCGGTGGACAGAATCAAAGAAATACGGACCGATGTATAACCCCAGCCAGCCCGGCTGCTCGGGAGGCGGCGAGATCACGGTACTTCGATCCTGTGGCGAGGCTGTCATGGAAAGAGGACGTCGATCTATACTTTGGTTTTGTATGGGGAGCTCCACATCAGCCTTGCATGTTTGCCATCCAGGGACCTTGCACTAAAGTTATGACGTTGAAAACCCAAGTGTGTTTTTGGATGTTAATTTTCAAGCTTTGAGACTATCTTGACGCTGCCCTTCCCCTCTAGAACCAACCCCGTGGCCAATGGGCTATGGGGACTCCGGGCACGATGCGCAGATTCTAGATGCCATTCTAGTGTTCTAGAGGGTGGAAAAGACGGCATGGACAAGAGATAGATTCCAGATGTGCCGAGAGGGGAGATGTGACGCAGTTGTAGAGGGGCAGATATCGAAGGGACAGACATAAAGAATTTCACATCTCATCTTCAACTATCTTCGAATTCTAATTCTGAAGTCCTCTGCACTTCACTTTCTGTGTATCTATCCGTCATTGAGTCTGTTGCCAGTCACAAAGGACATCCATTTCCTTGTGCCACAGACTGACATCATCCGAATTCCACCTCCCACCAATTCTGTCACGACCCCTCCACTACACAAAAAAGCACCCCTCAAGCAGCCAAAATGCCAGGCGAAGTCATAGACCGACCAAATCCCCAAGCTCTACCATCTCTCATCCCCGACTCCGTTCTCGAACTCTCCGTCAAGCTGCAAAAGATCAATCTCAACGATGCCGATCTCAAGGGCTTGGAGGAGTTCCGCCGCGCGAGCAATTACATTGCTGCGGCGATGATTTTTCTCAGCGATAATGCCTTGGTCGAGCGGGATCTTACACATGATGATATTAAGCCAAGGTATGTAGATTTCATTTCTAAAGACTAGAATTCTTTCTGATGACTATCAGATTATTAGGTCATTGGGGTACCTGCCCAGGTTTGACGCTCGTGTATGCTCACCTGAATTACCTCACACGCAAAAATGATCTCGACCTGATTTATGTCGTTGGCCCTGGACACGGGGCCCCAGCTATCCTCGCTTCTCTCTGGCTTGAAGGCAGCTTGGAGAAGTTCTATCCAGAGTACTCACAGAACAAGCAAGGTCTCCATAACCTCATCACAGGCTTCAGCACACCCCGTGGTTTCCCCTCACATATCAACGCTGAGACACCAGGCTCTATCCATGAGGGTGGTGAGTTAGGATATGCTCTGTCCGTAGCATTTGGCGCGGTGATGGACAAGCCGGATCTTGTGGTTGCTTGTATAGTTGGTGACGGTGAGGCCGAGAGTGGTCCAACGGCTACGGCATGGCATGCTGCCAAGTACATTGACCCTGCTGAGTCTGGAGCTGTGATTCCTATTGTACATGTTAATGGCTTCAAGATCTCAGAGAGAACCATCTATGGTTGTATGGATGATAAGGAGATGGTAGCTCTGTTTACAGGATATGGATATCAGTGCAGATTTGTCGAAGATCTCGAGGATATTGTGAGTTGATCTTCAAGGAATAAAGGGGTTTGTCTAACAGATCTAGGACCGTGACATGGCCACCAGCATGCAATGGGCCCTCGACGAGATCCGCAAGATCCAAAAGGCCGCCCGCTCAGGGAAGCCCATCATGAAACCTCGCTGGCCTGTTCTGATCATGCGGACACCCAAAGGCTGGTCCGGACCCAAGAAAGTCGATGGCGAGTTCGTCGAGGGCTCATTCCATGCGCATCAAGTGCCTCTCATGGCCGCAAAGAGCAACGACAACCAGCTTGCCGATCTCCAGAAATGGCTTCTCTCGTACGGACCTGCAAAGTTGTTCACTGACAAGGGCGAGCCGATCGACTCGATCAAGAGCATCATCCCCGAGGAGCCACACAAGAGACTCGGGCAGAGAGCAGAGACGTACAAGAACCACGAGCCGCTCAATGTTCCTGACTGGACCAAGTACGGCGTGGAGAAGGGCACAGAAGAGTCGTGCATGAAAGCCATTGGCAACCTGATCGACCAGACTATGGTTGACAACCCAAAGTCTTTCCGACTCTTCTCGCCCGACGAGCTAGTCAGCAACAAGCTGGACGCAGTGTTCAACCACACGGGGCGCGACTTTCAATGGGATGAATTCTCCAACGCGCGCGGAGGGCGAGTGATCGAGATCCTGTCGGAACACACCTGCCAGGGCTTCCTGCAAGGCTACACCCTCACAGGCCGCACGGGGATCTTCCCCAGCTACGAGAGCTTCCTGGGCATCATCCACACGATGATGGTACAGTATAGCAAGTTTAACAAGATGGCCCGCGAGACGACGTGGAGGACGGATCTCTCCAGCATCAACTATATCGAGACGTCGACTTGGACGCGACAGGAGCATAATGGCTTCTCGCATCAAAACCCATCTTTCATTGGTGCGGTTCTGAATCTCAAGCCTACCGCTGCGAGAGTGTACTTCCCTCCTGATGCCGTGAGTCCTGCATTTGATAAGCGCGATTGCGTTGGATCAATGAATACTGACATGCCGTGCTAGAACACCTTCCTCTCGACAGTAGCACACTGCCTCCGCTCGAAGAACTACGTCAACCTGATGGTCGGCTCCAAGCAGCCACAACCCGTCTTCCTCTCAATCGAAGAAGCAGAGTGCGTTCCCACCCATCCCAATTTTCTGTCTCTCCCATCACGCACCCCCTTTTCTCCTCGCTTAGCCAATCCCCACTCTCACCCAGCACCCCGCTAACACGTCCTCCTCAGCAAACACTGCCAAGCCGGGGCATCGATCTGGAAATTCTGCTCCACAGACTCAGGGCTCTCACCAGACGTAGTCCTCGTCGGCATCGGCTCCGAGCTAACCTTCGAAGTGGTCTCCGCCGCCGCGCTGCTCCGACGCATGTGCCCCTCGCTCCGCGTGCGCGTAATCAACGTAACGGACCTCATGATCCTCGAAGCCGAGACGCAGCACCCGCACTCCCTCACGAACAGCGAGTTCAGCTCGCTCTTCACGCCCGACAAGCCAGTGCACGTCAACTACCACGGCTACGCGAACGAGATCCAGGGCCTGCTGTTCTCGCGCCCGCGCACGGATCGCATCTCCATCGCTTGCTACAGGGAGGAGGGCAGCACTACCACGCCCTTTGATATGATGTTGCGGAATGGCGTGAGCCGTTTCCACGTCATGGAGCATGCGATCCGTGGCGCGGCGACGGTTAACGAGCAGGTCGCGCTTGATTTGACCGGCTTGTTGGGCGAGATTCGCCATCAGGTTTCGAAGATCCAGGAGTATATCATGGCTACGGGGAAGGATCCTGATGGTACGTTTGATGTGCCGAGGTTCGAGGGGACGGTGTTTGAGGGCGGTGCGGAGTCGAAGAGTGAGAAGAAGGGGAAGGAGGATGGGTTTTTTGTTAACTGAGGGAGTTGTTCTACTTACATGAAGCTAGTAGATGTGATGAAGTGGGCGTAAAGATATGAGTCGGGGCTGCCGTATGAATCTTATGAATTGTATGAATCGCGGGATAGATTGTAATAATGAAAAGCATATTGACTTCATATCTTACTTCATCATCGTCCCAGAACCTGAGCACGAAGTGCTAGGAAAGCCGCCTCTCCCATCGTCTCACATTAGTAGAGGACCACCATGTCGTAATCTCATATACTCGTCTGCAAGCGATTTGATCAAACAAGTGATGAATTCGAGATGGTTCATTTAATTCCTAAGCTCAAGGAAAATCATGTGTACGGAAGAAAACTGGCATAGTGCGACAGCCTGAAGACTGTAAACAAACTCCGCAACCAGAAAAAAAAGACCACCAAAGCTCAACCTTGAGCATACGAAAACTCCAGTTAAACTCCACAGAAGTGCGTGTTTTGCATCTTCCTTCGTCAGCCCGAAATCATATAGCAGAATAACTCATGGTAAACCAAATCCTCCATTAATTGCGTCAGCAAGCTCCGATGTGTTCGGACGGTTCTGTGCATATCGTTCATAACTGTCAATATAGAGCTCATCAAGACTCGTCGTGGCCTTGACATGCTCGTTGTTCTCAACTGCCTCCACCCAGTGTTCCCACCTGCTACCAGGAGAGGGAGTCGGCCAGCCTCGGTAAGGTCGCAGAACACGTGAGAATCTGATCATCCAAGGAGCGAATTGAATGTCAACATAAGAAAGCTGAGGCCCAAGGAAGAAAGGACCTTGAGGATCACATGCGTCCACAATTGTACTGATTACGTCCTGTAGTGTTTTCGTAGCTTCGGCTTGCTTGGCAAGTTCCTGTGCCTGAAGCAATGTGTAGAATGCTGGCACAATCTTTCGGTTGATCTGCATCTTGTCAGAGGTAGCTTTTAGGGAGAATTGGACTGTCTTACATGATCGGACCATAATCTACAAGTTGCTCTGAGTTGTGCATTTCCCTGAGGGAGAAGAGGCTGACCAGCTCCTAAGTCTTCCAACTATTAAACTTGTTAGAAGATACAACGCCGTGGATTTGAGGGAGCTCACGTATTCCATCAGAACTGTGCTTTCACCGCAACCCCAGTCACCATGCCGAATGGCTGGAATCAAGCCCCTAGGATTCACATCCAGTAAAGCCTGGGGCTTCTTATATGGATCCACTTCAATATATTGATATTGCAAAGCTTTGGCTTCGAGTGAGATCCATACGCGCTGAACGAACGGGCTCGGAAGATGTCAGTATGGAAACTAGCCAGCCAGAGAGCGAACATACCAAAAACAGCTTCCGAACAGCTTTAATTCGTGATCCTTTGTATGCTTTCTGACCGTAGCTAAAGCATTGCCACTGGCCTTCTTGTGATAGGTCTTCTGTTGGGAGTCATCAGCCATGGTCCTGAAAGTTTGTTGTTTCCTCGAGATTCTGGGTGGGAAGAATGCTCGTGCCACTCGACTTGTGTAAAGATGATTCATGCTTCTCCTGTGAAACGTACAAATGTCGATTGGTACCGTTTTATATAAAAAGTGAGGGGTGCCAAGCTAGCACGATGACTTCATCGTGTTCCCTTGCTGTTTTTACAATTATTCATGTAGTAGCGTCCACGATACCAATAGAAGCACGCGACGATCCATGGCCAAGACAGTAGCTGCCTCGACGATTGTAGTAAAACTTGCAATGACCTGAATCCAAGTAACTGAATATCTTACCTGAGTCTTCTTCTCCTCTTTGTCGCGCTTCATTAAGAATCGCTGAACGCTGTTCTTCTTGACTCTATCACTCTCATCCAAGCCATGCTTATGAGGTCCGGGAACTCCATCGCCTTTGCCGTTACCACCATTGCCATTGACGCGCTGTATGGTATAGTAACGCTGACCGGTAGCCCCAGGATGCGCCGCTCCCATAGAGGTATTGACCATAGGTAGACCAAACTGCTGTTGCATTGCCGGCCCACCAGGCTGTCCTGGCGCAAAGAAGTTGTTGCTCTGACTTGGATCCGGTTGCTGCAGCCCTCCGTCAGGAACAAAGTCCGCGCGCAGCATAGCTCCCGGGAAGTATTCTGTAATCTTGATCTTGACATCACAGAGATCCCGTTCTCGAGCAGTACGCTTGCGCTTCTTCTTATTTGGATCATTTGATTTCGGGGTGCCTGGCGGTCGTCCTTTGAGTCGACAGTCCCAGTAGTGAGAGACGAATGGCTTGCGCTTGTAGCGTTGGGTCGATCGATGGGAGTAGACATTGTCCACATGAGGGAAGTATGTTTGAAAGCTGCGGAGAGGTGTTAGTCAAGGTACAGAGCGAGGCGCATCAGCAGAGGGTGCCATACTCTTCTTCACTCAGCGTGATCATGTCGTCCACGTTGAATAACTTCTGGCGCCATTCCGTGAGGTTTGGAGGATCCGGAACAATCTTCGTGCTGAGATGCCCGTTGCTCTTCTGGTCGCCGCCATCTGGCGATCCAAACAGGTCATCCTCCTGCTGCAATCGTCCGATTGAGCTGTGCTGAACGGGCCCCGCCGTCAGGATGCCAAACTGCCCACCATTGCCATGCTGTTGCTGCTGCTGCTGCGGGGTATGCGGATTGCCGTTATTCGGAACATGCATGGGCTGGTGGCTGTGGTTGCGCTCAAACGGATTCGAGGTCTGAAAGCCATGCCCGCTGGGATCTTGCATGCGCAGGTCCTGGTGGAAGACATGGTCGTCGTCGAGGGCCGAGAGGTCGAGTCCGCTCTGGGATGCGAGGGTATGGTGTCCTAGGTGGGGTTGGCCATGGGGATGTTGGATGGCCTGCGCAGCTTGCGGTTGTAATGCTCGATATGTCTGCTGGTGCAGAACTGATTCCGGCTCCATCTTGCGACTTGTGCACGGAACCTGAGCCCTGAGCCCCGTCGTTGTTGACGCTGCTTTACGTTGATGCTCTTGATCTGCCGACGAAACGAGACCGCGATCCTGGCCTACCCCAATCCGGCAAAAGAAGGTCACCTGTTGACGCGCTGCGGAGGCTCAACTCGAGCCTTGGACCACATCAAGCTTTTGCTTTCACAGAGGAAATCTAGCTGTAGAATGAGACCTACCTGAGACGAAACCAAGCTCCTATATTCAGAGTCTTGAATGCGATATCGCGCTTCAAACCAAAGCTAGCTTATTATGGTCACATGATCTGTATTGCCGCTTTGAGGAGTCATGAGAGTTGACTCGAGGTATATGTCTTATTATCTACAGAAAGAATCTATATAGATCATTGTCTCGTGGAAGAAAAGAGATGGGCGTTGCATATCTCATTATATACAAGGCCAGAAAGATTAGTCCGATACGTTCGACTCCAAAATGCCGCTCCAATGGTATGCCCAACTCCGGTATATGGTCAAACAACGCTCCCAAACTCCTTGTAACATGCAACTCTTGCGTCATTACCGTATCCATACCCTTTTTGAATCTTTTAACCAATGTAAATGGGCATCCTACTGCCTTTCAAATCTGAAGGTACGATCTTAATATCAGCCTTGTCAAACTCGTGGAGCAAGAGCCAACACAACATCCGGTACATCAGAGTGATCCAAATGATGTTCCTCTCTTCCTTTGCACTCTTTGAAAGAGGCTTCTTATCCGCTCTCAAGTTTCCAATGACGGTCGGTCGGACCTCATAAAAATAATAGGAGAACAATGCGTCCTCCTTGTTGGCTAGAACGATTGTGTTCAATGGCGAAACTGGATCATCAAGCACCTCAATCACTTTGGTGATGTGTGCCACTACCACGCCTAGAACATCTGCTTGCCTGAGTGTAAGGAGATATTTTGTCTGTCGGTCTAGTGCATCGTGAATGGCTTCCCGGGTATCGATAGTAAGGTCGGCCTCATCAACGCAATCGGGACCGATCTCCTTCCACTCATCGACAATCTGGGAAATGGGATGATCGCTACCAAATCCCTCGCTCTCCACGAGCTCTTGAAGCTTCTGCTGAAAGACTGCCATGAGTCTGGCAATTTTCCAGGAGGCCTTTCTGCCAATCTTCTTGAGCCAATAGTCTGCTGTTGGATTGGGCAGCATGCGAAAGTTGGATCTGCGAACCCGGTACACCGAGCCCAACATTCCAATGATCTCAAACGATACTAGCACAGCCAAGTCAGCTCTGAGATGGGCGAACAAGATGAAGGAGCTTACCAGAGAAGATGTGTTTGTGATCCTTTTTATATCTCCTCAACGTTTCTGCTTGACAGCCAAGAGATTCTAGGGTGCTGTTCACATCTTCATCACTCCCGAAAACAAGTTCAAGACTCTGTGCGTCTGGCTCCTGGGCTAGGTATGTTTCATCCTCGAAGATATTTGACACGGTGCCGAAGGCCAGTTCCTTTATTTCATAGCAAGGGATGACTCGGGTTTCTTTAAAGTGTGACTTTCCTGTCGTAGCGAAAACAACCATGACACCAAGACCATGGACGTTAGTTGAGGTAAGAATAAAACCATTTCCTTCGGCTCGAAGGTTCCACATGGATTGATCGAAAACCTTCCAGTACACGCCCAGCATTGATGTTATTTCCACCAGATGACAAATTGCGGATGTTGCGTAAGGTTTGGTAATATTTGGGGAGATGAAGTCCCAAGAACGAACCTTTCTTTGCAACTGAACCGCGAGAGGGTACTCTGGACGGCCTATGATTTTGCCAAAGACGGTTTCGTTCCGTTTCTCCTCATCCCACTGCCGCGAAAGCTTTTCCTTGTGTTGAATTGTTGTGATGAGCGTCAACCACGAGGCTCTTTCATCATCTGCGGTATGTATTCTATCTGCGGCCTGATTATCTGCCTCAATTTGATCCTCCAGGCTCAATAACAAGGTGTCTTGGTACGATTTAGTCGTGCCGTCGAGAGCGTATATCGGTTTCTTCAGTGGCCCTTTCTTGTTCTCGGGATTTGCTGTCAATATGACTGGCGTTTCGAACACCACCTCTATTCTAAACTCATGCCACCTGAGCTTCCGATGGGTTCCCCTGTGCCAAAGGCCCATTACTGAAGGGGCACATCTTCTATACCCTTCGGCGCTTGAGAAGTACTGTTGGAGTACCCTAGAATCATCAGCCAGAGTTTCCAACAACAAAACGCCTTCGATAGCCATTGAGGCCGGTGAGCAGATTACTTACTGAAGGACCGTAGTCAGAAGAGCTACAAGAGAAACTACTAATGCTACAAGAGCAAGATAATTCTGATTGAGGTTGTTCAAAGCACTCGAGGACATTTTCAAAAGCCACCCCAATTACCCCGGTCGCTAGCCTCGTCTGACTTCTGCACAGTGTTCAGCGGAAGGTCAATGTATATACTCGATTGCATTGTCTGAGGTGGAATAAGTAATGCAGAGGCAGAGGTCGAAAAAGGTTTGGTTTATTGCGTAGACCTTGATGCGGCCTTTTTGTTGCGCGACGCAGTCAACATGGCCCGGAACACCGCTGCTCGGCCCTTGAGCTCAGCCATTGCTAGCTTACGACCAAGCATCTTCACCTGCACTCAGCCTCATCACACCGAGGCCGCCGCAGCCTGAGCGATGTGAAACCAGACCACAATCTGATGGCTGGCATTTAAGACAACAGAAGTGCAAGATGCAATTGCGAGATTAAGCTTTGCGAGAAGTCTGGGTGTGTCGGCCGGCAGAAAGGGCATGGCACGGAGAGAATTTAGCGCAGTTTTCGGAGATCTTTTGAGCAGTCAGTAAGTGTTCTGACATCTGAGTGGCACAGCCACCTCTGCCTGGATTGAAATCGCAGAGGAAGATTCCGGATCAACGGCCTCACTTTCGCAGTAGTCCTATATCAGCATTTGGCTATAGAGCGAAAACAGATCGGAAGACCAATAACCGTCCAGAGCTTGGCTTGTCAGCGGAGTCGCTGGATAACACCTTGCCCAACTGTCACACCGAAAGCGTCCATCTTGAGACTGATTTTGGACATTCTCGAAAAACACTAAGTGATCTTTAAGGTTTGAAGAATGGCCGCGTCATGTTCCAAGCTTTGTTCGCACGAGAAGTCTTCCATCTTGCAGGCCTGCGGGTTGGTGAATGAGTGACATCTCAAGTCTTTTGCAGAGAACGAAACCTTGCGTAGAGGAAAAGTTGCCATATGCGTGGTATTAACATATCGTCACTGGGATGGTACGAGATGTCTTAGATGGCTACTCTTTTGACATGAGAATCATGAAATAATTGGTTGCCAACATCCGAGGCATATGCATCTGACGACCTACTGCTTGACAGTTTTGACAGTGCTGGATTGCCGATTATACTGTCGTCTCGTATTTGCGCTCCAGGTGAAGAAGGCTGCTGCCTATTGGCGTTTCCTAGCTTGGAACAAGCTTTTTTCTTTTCGTTGTAGTGGATTGAGTATAACCTACAGACTTTTAGTGATTGGGACAATGTTTTGCCAATGGACACAAGACGTTCGCATAAGTCTTTCGTGTCCAGCTTCAACTCCAGAGGCCATGTTAGCCTCTCTTTGCATTCTGTAGCAAGCTCCTCCAGGAGAATGTCGAAAACCGGTAGAGAAGCTCGTTCAGGAGGGTGGTGAAGCACTCTATGTGATGGTAGTCGGAGATTCTTCCATCGACAAGTGTATTTGCACTACTCTGTGCAAGGATTTTGATAACACATTTTTGTATGGTCTGTATGATTGTTTTATGGGTAGCTATGCAATGATTGCAGTCATCCAAAACTCGTGAAAAGTGTCGTCGAGATCAGATCAGATCCAAGCCCAGTTTTCGCAAGGAGTTGGAGAGGGAAGTGTCAAATTAGAAGTTTGCTTCGAACAAGTAGGAAATTCTGAAGCTGCAACAAGAGCGGGCATGGTCAAGATATTGAATAGAGAAGAGAAGAGTCTTGCTATGGAATGCTGGCTGTGTTGAAGAGCCCTACTAGAGGCAGACTTGGGATGATTCCGGAAGGAACCCCCATGTAAGTGTTTGGGCTTGTACAGTCTCTCCCAAAGACATTTCGGATGAATAAAGATAAATTGGGCAGCCCTTCCCAGCTAATCAACCCCATTTCCATGGTCTCTCAGAGATTAGAGATATGCAACATAGAGACAACATGTCACGACGTGGGGATAAAACTCTCATGGGCCAAACGTTCAAATCACCTCAAACGGTAAGATTACTTACTACAAGTATCAGTCTGAGTCAGATACGGCATCAAACGGACTTCCGATTTCGAGTCCGATGAACCTCACCGAGTAATTGTACGCTCATCTACTCCTACATTAAGGATGTATTCCTGTCACGAGGCGAATCATATGAGGCTCTGCAATTATCGGTGTTGCTGCGTCATGTCACCCAGTACTCGGCAATCTCTAACGACGGCCAAGGACACAACACATCGCAAAGTCTTCACCGAGGGCTGAAGGTCGTGTTTGCATCTCAACGACCCGAAATATTGGGGCCACCCTACCCAACGAGGTGACGATGCATAATGGTGAGTGTGGCACTACCATGTCGCCGCCGTCAAATCTCTCAGCCATGATGAGGCGCAGTCCACCCGAAGGTAGCAGCAGACCCCTCTTCTTGGCCCGGGACAGCCTCGAGGAGGGTCGGCCGTAGCAACGTTTGTCCCTGACCAGCGAAATAAGGTTCCTTGCCAGACTTGTTACGGTTCTCGTGGCAGCCAGTATCTCGTTCGCTGCGAGGGCGGAAATTGGAGATGAAAAGTTCAGTATCGATATCAGAGCCCGATATAGTTGCGATGACGTCGTTACATGGACTGGTCGGGCAAGGAGATCAACAGTAAGTTAACAGGAACATTGGATGTCTCCAGCGCACGTCGGACAGCAGCGGATGAACGGTGCAAGGGAATGGTGTGGCATGTTGTTCGCATGGCTCGCACAGCCTGATGCGATGAGCAGATGTGAAGAATGTGCGTGGAAGGCTTGGAAGGGCAGAGTGGCAGAAGTGGCAGAAGTGGCGCACCACATCACGCCCGTCTGCACGATGACCGTCGATGCCGGCGTGCAGTTAGTGTCCGCCTCTTGTTGCGCGTCGGAGGCAGCAGTGGTAGTAGTCGAGTAGTAGCAACAGCAGCAATGCAAACACCAATGGGCTGTGGATGTGGCAACCCTGCATCGATGTCTCGGATGGCTCTGATGTCTCTGATGTCTCCATTGTCGCCCAATTGCTGAGCCCAACGTGCAGATGTGGTGTCAGGCAGGCAGACTGGGGCCGCATCCATGCATCCCTGGACTTGATCCTCGCGCGACCGAGTAGGAACCTGATTTGCCCGTGTTGCCGTCTGCCCTTCCATGCCACTGCCATGGGGGGGACCCGCTGAGCCCCCAACCAACAAGCAGCAGCCTCTTATTCTCCAGCAACACCGAGACATCTTCCCCTCCTCCACTGTCCCTCACTTCGTCATCGTCAGAGCGCCGTCGAAAAACACCACCGTCCAACACGCAAATCGGCGACAACAACCACAACGCTGCCATTTCTTCACGACATTACGATTCCGAATTGATTTACAATTTCACCATATTCTCTAGACGCACAAGGAAAAACCTAGACGTTAGTCCCGTTGATCGCATCTCTCGGCAGCAAATACTCCAGCCGCTGTCGCTGCGACAGCCTCAACATCAATCATGTCGTCTGTCGACCACTACGAGACCATCGACGACCGGCGATATCGTTCGGACCGTCCTGAACGATCCAACCGTCATCGCGAACGCAGAGACGATCAACCACGATACGTCGAAACCCAAGAAACCTATGTCCGCGCTCCAGCAGCTCCCGAACCACCCTATGCCGTGCGCGGAGTGACGACGGACGTCATTCGACGACCAACCCGCGAGGACAGCGACCTCTCAGTCGAGGAAGTCCGACGAGACTTTCCTCCTCCCGGCGGCTACATGCAACAGCGCACCGTGGTTCGAGATGATCGGTACGGCGCACCAGTGCGAACTCGCTCAGCGGAACGAGGGATGCAATACAGAGGCTACGAAGATCCGCGCCGCTCATACAACGACTTGGACGATCGCCACAGTCGCAAAAGTGCACTCTACGTCGAGCAAGAAGTCCAAAAGGAGCCTCGTCGTCGCTCGCTGTCACGCAATGAGAAGATTATCACCGCAGTAGCTGGCGCAGCACTGGCGGTTGGAGGGAAAGAATTATGGGATCGCAAGCAAGCAGATGGCCGCCCAGTGTCCCGAAACCCACTTCAAACAGCAGCTCTAGGAGCAGCTGGTGCTTTCGCCGGATACGAAGGCGCTGAGTTCTACAACCACAAATTTGCAGGAAAGAGCGAGGAAAAAGTAAAGACCTATGTTGCTCACCGGGGTCGCAACGGAGAGATCAACGAAGCCTACTATTCATCCGATGAGGATGTCAAGCCAAAGGAAAAGAAAAGTCGTCGCAAGTCGATTGTAGAGGGCGCTTTAGGTCTCGCAGGTCTGGGTGCTGCTGCCAAGGCCAGTGGATCTTCTCGCAGCCGACGAGGAAGTGATGAGAGCCGCGATACTCGATCGCGAGGTGGTGGAAAGAGCGAGCGAAGCGGATCCCCAGAAGGAGCTGCAAAATTCCAACAAGCTGCCAAAGCCGCTCTTTTGGCTGGTGCTACCGAAGCCTTTAGAGTCCGGAACGAGCCAGGAGGATTCGCAGGTAACAGCAAGCGTGTCTTCACTGCAGCTATCGGAGCTGCTGGAATTGATGCTGCTGCAGACCGTGATCCGGATAAGCACTCCAAACGTCATCTTCTTGAGGCAGTTGTAGGTGGTCTTGTTGCCAACCGCGCTGTGAATGGCTCTCGAAAAGACATCGAAGACGACGACGGAAAATCGACCAGAGGAAGCAGGTCAAGATCTCGTTCTCGCTCCAGGGGTCCAGGGGGTGGATCGAGCGGTGGTCCGTTGGCTGCCCTCGCTACCGCTGGTCTCGGTGCCTTTGCTGCTAAGAAGCTCACCGATCGTTCGCGCTCTCGTTCAAGAGCCGCCGATTCTAAGCGCGGTACATCTCGCCGCAGAGACAGCAGAGACTCTTATGACAGCAGAAGCCCGTCCCCAAGAGGTGGAAAGGACCGTCACAAGAGAAGCAAGAGTGTGACTGATTATGCTAGAAAGGGTCTTGCTGCCCTGGGACTGGGTGGAGCCGCAGGAGCTGCCGCTGCCGAGCACAATGATCGCGATCGCGATGTAGACTATGATGAACCTCGTGTCCGCAGATCGCACCGAAGTGACCGAGATCGTTCTCGTTCTCGTGGCGATGATGGGTATGGATCTAGAAGCAACCGCGATGTCGGATATGCTGACCGAAACGATCCATACGGTGATTCTCGCTATGCCGATTCTCGCTCCAGCAACGTCGGATCCAGAAGTGGCGGAGGACGCTCAGCGCGTGCCAAAGATGGGCGCAAGAACCGACGCATTGCTGAAGGAAAGCAATCAGCCTCCGGCTCGGACAGCGATTTGGGAAGTTCGACGGATGACGAGAAGCGGGTGAAGAAGATGAAAGGTAAGCAACTTTTAACAGCCGGTCTGGCTACTGTCGCAACGATTCACGCGGCGCACAACGTCTATCAGAGCATTGAGAAGCGGGACGCGAGACACAAAGCTGTGCAAGAGGGTCAGATGACACCTGAAGAAGCGCGCAAGCTGAAAGCCAAGGCGACGCTGCAGGATGCGGCGTCGATTGGTATTGCTGCGTTGGGTATCAAGGGTGCCATCTCTGAGATTAAGGAAGCCAACGAGATGCGTCATGAGTGCAAGGAGTTCCGCGAGAAAAAGGTGGAGCGTCACAACAAGCGGTTGCAGAGACTGAAGAAAGAACCTTCTCAAGGCGGAGATAGACGACGCGGTTCTGATTACCAGTCAGCTTCACCTACGGCTGGCCGCCGCTACGATGATTATGGACCTCCACGTTACGTGGACGATAATCCGTATGCTGTCAACGCGCTCCCACCTCCTCCTGTCGGGTATTATGACGACCGTCGATGAATTGGGTAACCACTTCGTCCTCGGAGTCCGTCATGAATCTCAGCCTCGGTTGAAACTGCCTGAAGCTCTTCATCAGGAAAGCAGCATAGGGACCACCCTTCGTCATGCACAACCTCGTTGATTTAGCTAGCAAGCTCGCCATCAACATACCACTCACTGTATGGGCACAACTCATCTCATCTCGCCACGCACGTCCTCTTGCTCTCTGACCTCCTCAAGACTCTGATGATGACCACTTCGATAAATATCTACACATTCATGTACTCTCTTTCTTTGGGTTGGCACACATCTATCACAATTTTAAATTCTATGGGGAAGACATGAGAGACAGGCGAATTCTTATAGAGAAATCACACGCAAGCACACAATATCCTTAACTAAGAATTTTAACTGATATATATTTCCTGTGCACAGCTCCCCGCCACTAAGCAAGTGAAACCTACCCGGCTTTTCTTGTTACACGGCACGTTTTATTCGATCATCAACCTAGACCAGGTACGCACGGCAAGCGCGATACCACGATGCGGGGAGGAGAGGGTCGGGCCTTGCGTTTGGGTGGGAGTGGGACGTGGGAAGTGGGATTGGACACGGAGGGGGGGTTTGGTTGGATGGAAGGCGGGCGGGTTGCGCTAGTTTCGGATGGGATATAAACTACTGTTACGGTCTAACGAATCTCTTGTGTATTTACTTACTAGTTTCATTTTTGCATCATCTACGTACGTCCTGCTTTGTCGTGGACTTTTTGACCAGGTTCGGATTGGAACGGAACGGAAGTGTGGGATAATGTGGAATCTCTCCACCAGGCCCTGATCTCGGCTGGCTGGCGAAGGAGGGAGATTTTTTTCTTTCGTGTTGTGGCGTGCGACTGCGAGAGCGAGAGCGAGAGGGGAGATTTTTAACGAATCATGAAATAGGCGGTCTGCTAGGTTTCCATTTCCAATGGACACCTACCTACCTACCTGGAGTGTGCAGTGCAGCGCAGTGCGGAGTGCGTAACGTAACGAGGCGAGAACGAGGCGAGGCGAGGCGAGACAAGATGATGCGGTAACGGGTCATGGTTGGGTTGCGGCAACGAAATGAATGAATGATAGGATGGATGGGCTTTGTTTATGATTGGATGAGATTGGATGAGATTGGATGGGATGGGATTTGATAGATAGGTTGGCTGGTTATCTGGTTATCTGCTTGGTTGCTTGGTTGCTTACTTTCTAGGATTAGTACTATTTCTTCTTTAAAATTCTTAGGATATATGTATGAGGTCTTTCTTTCATTGTTACCTACCTAGACAGCCGTTTGGTTTGGTTTGGTTTGGTTTGGTTGAGTTCAGTCGAGTAAGTGCATGGATGCATGGATAGTGACCGATCCCGAATGCCCTGACTACCCTGCTTGCCCTGCTTGTACAGTACTGTAGTTGGTTAATGATTACAACACCATGACGGAGTATGACGGAGCGGGCTGCAGTACTGCGCGGTGTACAGTCCAGTCCAGTCCTCGGTAGGCCCAGCAGAGGAGTGAGTGGTGGACGGACATGACGGGATAGCGCGCGTATGTGGCTCCTGTAGCGGCGATCTGGGAAATGCTTGTTCTACCCACGCCAATGCAAATGCCAATGCCAATGCAAATGCCCACCCACGCCCATTCATGCCCACCCAACCCACTATCGCTCCCTGACGTGCACGCGGTCTGTCGGGCGACGAGTGAGCGAGTGAGAGAACACTATGGGAGGACAGTTTGGTTGGGCTGCTTGGTTGGTTGGTTGCTTGACTGGCTGGTGTTTCTGTCAGGATGCACTGCACTGCACTGCATACATGTGTGTAGCTGCTGCGTGCGACAATCACGGGCTGGTGTTTTGTTGGGTCTGGGTAGATAGGGAGGGAGAAGGCGGGCGAGGGGAGGTGAGAAGCACGCGCGGATGCATGCGCCCATGCGTGGTTCCGTCATCGTTGCTGGATTTGGGGATTGTGGATTGTGCAGGCGAGTCGATGATTACCAACTGGAGCTACCTAAGGTATGCAGGCACTTGATAGCGTACGAGAATGCAGAGGCTAGCTGGATATGGGAATGGATTTGTGGTTACTGCTACAGTGTATGCAGATAATAGATAATCGAATGATAGGTGAAGGCTATATCGGCATTTAAAAGAAGGATGTCATACCTTGCGTACTCGACCTACCTAGATAGCCTACCTCACTGACCCAAATGCTCTGGTTGAGGAGCTACACCCATGTGCAATGCAATGCACAAATACTCGGCATGGAAGAAGCAGAAGAGACGGACACAAGATAGACATCTGGATTCACCCTTAGAAACCGGGCGTCGTCGCAACCACCTTCTCTACAAAGGCATCGGAAGGATGAGGGAAGAGGTTGCGCAAGGATGAGCATCCATTTCCACCCATTGAGCTGGGCCATGTGCAGCATCGTAGTGTCGTACAAACTTCCTCCTCCTACTCGGCAGGGATAAAAACAAAGCTGCTACTCGGGTTGGGAGAGAACGTCTGCTCGGTGGCATGGGAAGAACAAGGCTGACGAGTGATCTTGGGGAGATGCGGTACAAAAGCAACGAGGGTACAGATGCAAGTGCAAATGCCTGTGGAAGAGGAATGTGAACGCTTGAAGACAGAAGTAAAAGAAGTAAGAGACGACAGAGCCTCAGAGCCTCTTCACGTCTTGGCAATTGGAGGTCCGAAGAGAGTTCACTAGAATCCGGGGATTATCAGGACGATGTCTTGGCGCACGGCACCTGCAAGCTCCGACATCATCGATAGCTTCGAATAATAATTTACACATCGCACCACCACCCACGCACCACCTCAACATCGCACTCCCCCGCCCCTCACTCCCTCCCACCAGCACCATGAGTTTTGGCGCCCCCGGAGGACGAGCCATTGCCTCGAAACCGACGCCGTGAGTTCTCCTGTCCTGGTTGCTGTTTCCGCTGCACAATCCAATCCAGCTTCGGATCATGCAGCATTGGGGCGAATACTCAATTTGGATGGCGACGGTGGCTGACACTTTGCAGACCTGAGCGCGGAAGTTTCCCCCTGGACCACGATGGTACGTACGCTTGCTTGAGCGCCCAGTTTGGTACTTGCGACTCGATTGGCGCTGTGGATGGATGGGGCGAGTTGAGAGGACTACGAGAGGTGGATGGATGGCTTGAAGAGAAGTTGGGAGACAGAGGCTGATATGTGAACCGCACAGGTGAATGCAAAGACGTCATGACGAGCTACCTCTCGTGCATGAAGAAAGTCAAGGGCATGAACGACCCCGAATGCAGGGAGTTCGCCAAAGCCTACCTAACCTGCCGCATGGACCGGTATGTTCGCCCTCTCCTACTCCCTCTGCAGACAACCAGCGATAAGAGCCCTATCTAACTGTACATGCCCACAGGAATCTCATGGCAAAAGACGAGTTCAAGAACCTAGGGTTTCCCGAGGATAAGAAGCCGCCGGATGTGAAGGACGCTGCGGGCGAGAGGGGCAAGCCGGGCGAGTTGCGGTGGGAATGACGAGCGGGTGACGGACAGTGTATCGCAGATTGGGAAATGTAAAGCATACTTATGGCGTTTTTGGGGCGGTAGAGGCTGCATTGGCTTTTGCATCTGCACTTGCATGGGGTTTGTATGTAGGATATGGCATGGAAGCGAGGGAGACTGCATCAACTCAGCATCTCGCCCGAGCTGCAATTTTGTATACCTTACTCTTCTCTACATCTTCTCCCTATGCGTGTATATCCAGGACTGTGATTTGCCCGTTTGCTTGGATACCTTTGTTGGACAAACGTTCATGTGCACGCTCTAGGGCGGAGGGTTGATTCCAGATCCTTTGTCGCTTGTCATTTTGCTTCCCTCAATAGGATATGCTTTGATCTCAAGAGAAACATCAAACGTCAACGGAATTGTGTAAGCTAGATGACGGTAGCCTATCGACCTGTTCATTCATCGGTGATGACGGAGCTTCAACCCTACGGCGTGAGTAGAAAGCCATGCTTGCCCTCGTCCATCCACATATCCTAAGTTACATCGGCTTCTCGATCCATGTGTATAAAAATATAGATCATGATGTGTAACGCAACGCTTTTTCAAACTGCTCCTCCCTGCCTGGATTCAATATTGCCCACAATAACCAATACATAAGGTATCATTCCCTTCAGTGCCCAGTCCTTTCAACGCCATGCTGATAACGCAATGTTTAAATTTCAAAAAATATCATCATGAATTCATGATACTTCAGCGCTTGCCACCCCGCCGAGCCTTGAAGCCAGGCCGATCACTGCTGGTTTTCTCAATCGAAGGCAGCGGCTTATCCATCAACTCGTCTGCATCGTCTTCGTCGCCGCCGTTCTCCTCAGTGACTACCATTTCTTCATCACCATCATCCGTACCGGCCTCCTCGCCAGTCTCCTCCGACGACGAATCGACAATGGTGTACGCACTCTCCTTTGTTCCGGATCCACTCATGCTCGGGAGGACAACAGCGATGTTCTTCGATGGTGTGATATTTGTCTTGGGAGCATCCTGGGGACCGAGCACCTTGCTCTGGCGACGAGGGGGTGTAGTTGCCCTCTTGTTGTTATTGTTCGATTTCTTGGCGTACTTTGCAGCTGCGTCCTCGGAGTGGATCATGGCTAGGGCTGAGTTGCGTGAATTGGACGGAGGTGCTGCTGCTTGAGCCTGTGGCGAGTTGTAGCCAGTGCCGGGGGACGAGGTGCTTTCGGAGGTGCGGCGGCGCTTGTTGGTCTGCTGGACTTGTTGATAGTTCACCGGAGGTATTGGAGAGGGGTTGGACGTTTTCAAGATGCCAAACCCGGAGTTGGCATGCATGTTTTCGCGGGCGTGGCTGATTGTGTCTGGATGATGGGACTTGGGGTTATAAACTCTGTCAGCCGAATTGGATGGCGGAGGGCGGTATTTGGAAGTTGTTGGCGTATAAGCAAACCCATTGACTGAGGCCTCTCCACTGCCTGGTGTGTTGATGGGAGAGAACCCAGAGACTTTTGGAGTGCCAGCTCCCTGCATATGGGGTGGATGGATCGGCTTTGATGAACGGATATCTTCCATACGACTACTTTGAGTAAGGCCTGCTGCAGCTTTGGCCTGCTTGTCTTTCTCCCTCAAGCGCAGACTCACACCATACGACTTTCTAATCTGACTCTTGCGTGTGGCATTAGCGTTCTTGTATCCAGCTAAGCGATTCGCGCGTTCAGCTTCACTGAGGTCGCTTGGCAACTCCTCAATCTTCTTCCTGTATCTCTCATCTTCATCTTCAATATCTCGATTCATCGCTGCGAGTTTCCCAATTGGCAATTCGCTCGGTGACATTCGATACTCCACAGGCCCACCCTGCTTTGTTTGGGGAGTATGCATTGGTGGCCGTTGAGGAGCGGGGACTATAGAGTTGCTAGGAGTAAAATTGTTTGCTCTGATTGCTTGGACGGCTTTTTGAGAAGGAGGAGGTGGTGGTGGAGCTGAGTACATGGGTGGCCGAGGGGGCAGAATTGCTGCAGGAGTGGCCTTTGGAGCTTGCGGTGGCGGCTGAGTTGAAGGAGCAACTCCTCTCCCCTCCTCCCCCGGCGAACCAGACACGGTGCTATTCTTTCTGCAAACGTCTCTCAAATCATGCTATATCAGCGAGTAAGCAAGTTTAGTTCCAGGAAGTGATTAGAGTCGTGAGCAACTTACATAGTTGAGACCTTGTTTGCCAAGAAAAGGTGAGAAACAGTTACTGCATACCCATCTACCATCGGTCTGCTTCGTTTCCAGGCATACTTTCTTCCAAACATGCTGTATACTCATCAGAACTTTGTCTCAATTTTCTCACTAGATATTGACGATACTTACAAAGTTGTAGCCGCTCAGGGTGGGCAGTCGCCTATTGCAGTACTTGCAAACGAGGTCTTCTGGAGGACCATACTTCTTGCCTGACTTGGAAATGAATTGCATTGTTCGAGCTTCGGCAGCGTGAAACGAAGCAGCATCCTGGGCTGCCTTGTTCCTCTCTTGCTCCGCAAGAAGTGGGTCTCGTTGAGCAATAGGAGCGTTTTGTGGGGGGAGAATTGGGGGTATGTAGACTTGGGGTGCAGTGTGGACTGGTGGGATCTGGAAGTTGATTTGTGGTTGGGCTTGAGTTCGTGGAGGAATATTGGGTACCACGGACTCATCAGACTCATCAAGCGTATCGTCTCGTCGAAATCCAAGACGGTCGCCTTCAGCAAGCCAGAAGATCAGGTCTTTTGCAGGAGCATCCTTAATCCTTTCTCCAACCATTTTATCGATAATAGATTGAGGAAGATGCTCTAACAGCTGAATCAGCGTCGCATTTTTGAGAACCTTTCCGATAATAGCTGGCTTTTGACTTGCAACGTGCTGGAAAGGCGCCCCAAAGACAGCATCATCCTTGAGGACTCTCTCAATTACAGGCAAATTTGCATTTTTCAGTCCCGCTCGAACGATGAACGTAATATGACTCTCGTTGTAGCCATCAAAGAGGAACAGTCGCCACATTTCGCGTAAGACTTGCTGGGCAGCTTCAGGAGATACATTTGATATGACTTCCATGACACGGGCTTTTTCCTTGATCAGCTTGATCTGATCTGAGGCAGTCAAAGGCGCCTTTTCAAGTTGAGGAAGTTTGGAGTTTGCTTGGAGAGATGACTCCGAAATTGTACGTTCCACTTGAGCTGCCTGAGAACCATTGTCGTCTGAGCCTGATTCATCCTTCTCGTCCGATACTTTTGCTAGAGATTTGATAGCAACATCTAGAATGTTGGGTGACTTCGCATGTGTATCCAGGGACATGTGGTAATCCTTTTCGGCGGAGGTGGTAGTGATCACCTGACTTTCGCTAACCATGCTGTCATCTGTCTGTTCTTCGTAACTTTCGATAGCATCCACCATCTCAACTTCACGAGAATCAGGTGGGTTGGGCATTGAAAATAGAGCAGAAATGCAAAGGTTTGAGAGTGCTCATGTAATTGTTTTGACGATATAAGATACTGGCACGTGTTGTCCAGCCACATTCGCAATAGGGTTGAGATCAACAATATTGTGAGGTTGCGAGTAGAAGTTGCAGGTGAAAAGGAAAGAGAAGATGCGACAAGAGCAGAAACTAAGCTGATTTTTTTCTCGATCGTGATCAACTGCACAAATCGTTAGTATTCAGTGAGATAAGGGTTAATCGAGACGCGATCAGATCCCCGAACAGATCAACCCAACTCACCAGAGAATAATTTTGACGCGACTGACCTTGTCATGCATGAAAGTAGAATTAGACGCGCATTGCAACATTACAATCAGTGATGGAAAAGATTTTGAAGACAGAGCTTTATTAAAAGTTGTACGAGCGGCTTACAATAGGTTAGACGCTAGCTTATGTTGCTAGTGTGGGCCACTAGCTACATTAGGTATACTCATATAGAGTAGTTAGGCTTTGACTCTACTAATAAATTATGCACTTAAAGAATTTCGGTTAAGCACCACTTAAAAATGTCCCCTTGGATTCAGGGGCAAGTCTGTGTTGGGATAATTGCTTCATCACACAAATCTGAAACCAAATAATGAGACTGGTATCGAATGATAACGTAGCCTCTACGAACAAACCTTTTGGAAAAGGAATAGTCAAACTCTTTATTGAAGTTTCAAGTGGAGTGATGTTCACTCTGGGATTAGATTACGTATGTCCTTTCATTGGCCATCCAAAAGGGGGGCTTATAAAAACCCGAGACCCAGAAGGGAAAAGTACGCTTTCGCCAGTCCGAGTCAGCCTAACTATGTTAAGCCAATCTGAAGGCCAAATTGAAATTACCTAATATTTAACCTCTCGATTTCCGAATACTTAGATCACATGATCGGATACATCTAAAGAAGAGTACCTGTCCAGTACCTAGAGATAATGTGGTCTCAAACAGTGACTATGGACGGAAATTTAATCTTCTCCTTCCCTAGAACTCTTCAATGGATCAGCTTTAAATGTAACGTCAGTTCTATTTGCTGCTCTGCATGACGGGATTCTCGACCCATGGCTTACCTACCTATGGAATAATGAGCTTGGGAGACATCCTGCTTAGTTTTTCACAATTTTCTACGTGCTGGCATAGATATTATTGTATAGCTTATGAACCAGAAGACTACGACACTCGACTCAAATTCGAGGATCCGAGAATGTTAATGCTTCACCAAGGTAGGCTCTGAGGTTCTTCAATTCTATTCCTCAGTTACAGTGCTCTAAGAGTTTTCAATCATTCAACTCCAGCATTATTTCGAAAGTAGGAGCAGTTCCTCGCGATTCAATGTAAGGATAATCCTTAGATTAGCTCCTTCCCTGTGCTGCCTAATAATGCGGAGCAATTCTATCTTCCTTATAACCACAGCACTCTTCATTCTATCTCAACATTTCAAAAAATCCAATGAACTTTCTTTTGAATAGAAACTGGATATCGCAAATCGACAAGCGTTAATTCTCTCAATCCGTCTCGAAAAGTAGAGGCAAGACTAGCCTCCGCGCTTTCCCTACTTTACATTCTAAACCTCAACTTTTTAACTTGATTTCCACACGTTTTTCCACCCTCTGCGAATAAACTCCTTTCCATCTTTCCATCTCTACGAAAGCACGATGGCTTCTGCGAATCACAATACAACAATACCTCGATCTGCCTCTAGCGATATGATACCACGAGATCTTCTGATTGCCATCAATCAAGACCCCCAAGCCGTGCTTCACTACATCTTGAGCCTTGAGTCCGAAGTCATGCGCCTTCAATCACAATTAGTAACATCCAGGGAAGAGATGTTTACAGTTCTTCAAATTTCAATGAGCGCCGTTGCTTCAGAGATGACAAAGACCTTGAGTGTAACAAAGAACTCCCTGGCAGGCATCCAAGAGAAGTTTCACACAATCGCCACGTCTCGAACTGAAGATGTCGGTACCAATCGCCCAGCAGTTATGAAGCACTACCAAGAGGGAGATCGGAGCAGGCAAGCCACACATACTTCAGGGAGTAAGAGGGAATCTTCAACTATTATGTCCACCACAATCTTCGGGGATAGAAGCATAGGCCCTTTAGGAGCTCCTCATAGCCCTCATGCTGATCAAATCGACAGTCTGTCACTTTCCTTGAACCCCAATACGAAGGTAGGCGTTACTCAAAGAAGTCCTGGAAAGATGATATCTGGATCTAGCTCCAGGTTTGATTCTTTCACGACAGAACAGACGTCTGACAGTCTTCCTGCCAACGCAAACAAAACTTCATATTTTCCTACCATCAATTCCACACCGTCCCCACGTTCAGCTCAGTCAGGTCTTCAACCTTCTAGGTCATCTGGTGTCCAGACTTCAAAGTATGTCCACTCAGTGCTCGCAGCACCTGCACTGGGTATTCGATCAGACTCACAACAAAATGTCGGAAAGCTTGACTCTAAGTCAGCAAATGATGCTTTCATGGTATGTTCTATCACTATTTAGAACCCAGATGGCAACTAACACTTTTCAGGCATATATGGCAGATAGTCACAAGAAACCACGTTTTCACCAACTCAGTCCTCGAGTTGGCACTGTTGCTCCCACTGATTCATTCACAATGGCCTCGGGAGAGTTTGCGGGGTTCTATAAGTCTGTTGCTACCACACACAGGCCTTCCACTCGACTGCTTAAATACGATATTGGTTTCTTGAAGGAAATTGGACTGTCATGCAGGAGTCAACCAAATCCGTTCTTGGGAAACCGAGATGAGGAGCTAAAGCCAGTACTTGATTGGCAAGCAGTTGACAAGTACTCTAGCGCTTTCGGCCTCACTCGTCTTCGCTTTTCTCAGCCAGGTGGCCGTCCGAGAGGAAATGTGTGACCTTTGAATTATTCAAATAACAAAAAGGCCCTACTGATGTAAATTCGCGGCTATTAATTCACATGGATAGGCTTTGGGCTGGAGTGTTATCGATATTATGACAACTTGGCTAGCAAATTTCTTTCGCTTTCCTGACTCGCTAGAGCTCGCGTTTTACGTTCTTTCACTCTGCTATCGACTTGGCTCCTCTAGACCTCTAGAAATGATCCAGTATGGATCAGACGATGTGGTTGATGACTCGACAAGTCTTTAGCTCTTATGAAGGCATAATTTTACCACCTCAAATGGTGACTCGACTGGCGGCGGCTTCTCTGCTTTGTGGGAAAGAGGTCCCAAGTGTCTTTCGAATATGGACACTAATCGTGGTTCTCCAGCTCATTGGCGGAAGTATGGGATCCAGAGTTGTGGAACAATCCATGCGAGGGGCAGCTGTACCTATCAGAGATAGACACAATTACTCGACCCTTGCCTTGCCTTGGTTTTAGAAGTCAGTAGCTAGGTGTGTAGTTGCTTGTAATAAACAATATGTCATATATGTGTCTGCTACTTTGACGTGATTCAACTACGGGTGTCATGCTAATGCTCATTGGTTCCAAATCTTCAGTGAAAAAGTTCTCTTGCGACCATTTGTTTCATCTGATCCCTGAAATTTCCGAGTGTGCAAAGCTGCCACAGGTAGCACTTTACTTCGAAGCCATTGCCATCCAAATCATTCTAAAACATTTTAACACGCTTCCACATTTGCCGTGTCGTGCTTTGTGTCTTTGAAAGCCCCTCAACCAACTAACAATTATGATAAGTTCAAGGTTTGGGGTTCTGCATTCTTCTCATGGCTTTTTGTGAATGCGTCTGATCGCGGGGAGAAAAAGAAACTGAACCACTTGAGCTTTACCGAGAAGGAATGGCCAAGAATCTGACCAGTGAGAAAATTTTGGAAGCTTGCCTTAGATTCTGCTGCGAATTTGATGTAAAGCAATGATCATTAACTGAATACCTTCTATGAAGTGAGTTCGAAGATCAGATATCCATTCCGCTTTCAGAACATGTGAGCACCAGCCTCGAAGCTTGAGGAAAACTCATAGTTTTAGCCGGATTTCCTTCAAAGAACATGTCTTTGGTCGACTTGAAGCTTCTCAGGTGAGACCAACCTCACCTAGTACCAGGCAGCATTTTCGTCTCATCCTTTGTTCACCGCTCTTGATGTTGACATAAACGGTGGACTTTGGAGCCTTGGCAAGAGGGGAAAATCTTCCCAACTTTTCAGCCGCAGGTCAAATTTAGTGCTAGCAAAGAAGAGTTTTATTTTCTGAGATGATACACAATTGAGGTTGATATTTTTACCTCCAAGATGTCACTTCAATCTCTGTAGCAAGTAATGAGAAGGAACTTACCTAGTTAACCATGTTAATGCTTAGTCATCCGTGCTTTAAGCCTTTCCCTTCTCGGCGCGTACAATATGACGCGCCGGCGACAATGCTAGTTCAGGCTGTGTGTTAAAACATCAATCGTAAACAATATTTAGTTCTTTCTTCCTCACTACCCATGACCACCGTCGAAAGATACCGTCCCCCGCATCAATTTCATTCAGATGCAAATCCACACGCAAGAAGACCACATTCCTCTTCCAACTCCAGCTCCATAGTCAAACACATCCCTCCAGCTTGCCCTTCTCCACCACGAATATCCACTCGAAGTTCCCCACCACGAAATCCCCAGCAGCAGCAACAGCAGCACCCCGCAGAGTTTGCTCTGACCTTTGACATGGCCGACACAGAGTCGAGCCAGTGGCTCTTTACAGATGCCGAGATCCTCAGCTCACCTTCGATACTCGACGGCCTTGACCCCGCAGAAGAACGCTGTCGGAGGGCTAAGGGCGTTAACTTCATCCTCCAGGTTGGCATGCTGTTGAAGCTCCCACAAGTGACACTCGCAGTTGCCAGTGTCTTCTTCCACCGCTTCTTCATGCGCCGGAGTCTGGATGTCGAGCACCAACCAATGCAAGCGCTACACCACTACGTACGTCCTCCTCCCTCTTCGCAAGACCCTACATCGTCCCTTTCATCATCTAGCCATACCCTTCCTCCCCCGTCACATTGGAAGCTTCCGCGCTCCAAGTCACACCTGAATGTCAAGGCCAACGATCATTCGCTGACACACGAGACTTCGATACAGAACATCGCAGCGACCGCCCTTTTCCTTGCTACAAAGACTGAAGAAAACTGCCGGAAAACAAAGGAGATTGTCATTGCGGTTGCAAAGGTCGCCCAGAAGAACACCTCTCTGATTATAGATGAGCAGTCCAAGGACTATTGGCGGTGGAGAGATAACATCCTTCTTTACGAGGAGCTCATGCTCGAACTTCTCACCTTTGATGTCGTCCTTCAATCTCCATACGGATCCTTATATCGATACATCCAGCAATTGCAAATTGAAGAAAACAAGCCTATACGAAATGTTGCGTGGGCATTCTTGAATGACAGCTGCATGACTACTTTATGTCTACGTATGGCAGCAAGTGACATTGCTATCGCGTCGATCTACTTCGCCGTCAGGTTTCACAACGAAACCATACCCGATGACCAGAACAATACACCCTGGTGGGCACAGCTAGGTGGAGAACCAGATCTCATCGTCAAAGCTGTCGGCATAATGCATGATTTTTGGCACGACAATCCTCTGAAGCTAGCAGATAAGCCATACGGATCAGCCGAATATGCGTCGTCGCAAGAAGATGTCGAGAACACGAGGAGGAGGGGCTCAGAACGGGGGAGCAGCGAGGAAGGAGCGTCAGATGCCCTATCACACGTTGGTAATGGGAGTGCGAAGAGGAAGAGTGATGATGATGGGGAGGATGTTGATGAGCCACGTCCAAAGAAGGTTAGGAGAGCAGATTCACCTGAAGTCAAGAATGAAATAAAGAATGAAGACCGAGCCGTGGATGAGGCTGATGGCGACTCACAGGAGGAAGGAGAAGAGGGGGAGGTGGCTTGATATGATAAATGAATGGATTGTATAACAGGATTTCTGGTCGGTAGATACCCAATTTGAGCGTAACATCGCTTTTCACAATCAGAAAAGGCATTGCGCACTGCACGTCATATCTCCTCTGGTTCATGGTGAGACATGTTTCTAGCAGTAGATGCAGTGAAAGTGATCATGCCATACTCAACTTCGCAGTCTTCCTTCCTAGCTCGCTGAAGACGCAGGGATGTGGTTCATAGTCTTTATTCTCTGCATTGGTACTTTGAATCGTGATTTTACTACACTTCGCGAAACCGTCACTACATCCGCACTCTGTCTGTATTGATCCATAGCAAGAACCTCTCATCTCACCGCCTCTGTATCTCTACCGCATCTCTCATCAAGATCAGGACCTTTCCCCACTGCATTTCCGCTCTCCAAGCCTCATATCCAGAATACTCGTACATACGTCTTTCTCTATCCGTTTCGCCGTCTCCCCTGTTTTGGTGTGAGTGCTCGAAAATAACTTGAGCTTTTGTTTTGATTTTTGTGTACTGGTACGCCGTCTGTAGAAAAAAACATCCCCCTGTTTGGAGGAGGTAGGTCATTGTAAGTGAATCAAACCGTGATTAGTTCCGTATGCTAGGAAAGCAGGTACTCTGTACAGGTGCAATGAGCGATGGGGGAGACTTTTATGCCTGTCTGAAAAGCCAGCAAAGGCAATGCTGAAGGTTTTCGAAGGCTGCAAAGCTCAAAAACAAAGGAGCGAAATCGTGCAGCTTGAGTTTGTGGAGGAGACAAGAGGAAAGGGGCATCTCGTGACCGGAGAGCCAACTGTAGCAAGTTGCTCAACTAGATCTCAATATCACACACCAAGCTCTTCAGCTCAACTCCTGCCGGACGACGCATATCTGGCTGCGAGATCTTCACCTCATAAGTACAGACATATATCTTCTCATCTCCATAGGCAGCGAATGGGAGATTCTTGATACTCTTCTCAAGCATGAAAGCGAGAGCTGCTGAGTCGTAAGGCGAGGGAGTGGTACTATAAGCTATTTTCTTGTTAGTCTAACACTTCAACGACATCAGATTCGCGACAAGGGGAAAGAGGGACGGAAATACCTTGGATGAGAGCGGCTCCAAGCTCCTGGAGATGATTGCGGACGAGAAATTCGGTGGATGAGAAATTGCCTTTGTACGAGATTGAGTTTGCATCATGGATTGGAATAGGCCTAGATGAAGTGGCCTCCAAAATAGAAGGAGAAGCACCCCCAAGCTCAGAATTCAGCACTGCCATTTTGCCCTCCACGTTTTGGAGAAACTCAGAATAAGCGACCATCTCTTTATCCATCAACTCCAAATGCAAAAGCAGCTTCCGGACTTCCTCGCAGCCGCCCTTCTCTGCAGCCAAATATTGAGATCGAAAGTAAGTAGCAACAGCTGCGGCGCACTGAACCCCACAAGCATCCTCGCCCACGTCGTTCTTGGACATGAGAGAGCGAATTTGCGCCATTTCCTGTGATTCTGCATCTAGAGCACTGGTGATGGTAACGAGACTAGAAGTGACGCTGTGTAGCTCTGATCCCATTAGACTCTGGTGCTCGCTCCAACGAGCGTGAATGCTACTCTTTAGCCTGGACAAGATCTCCGCAACACCGCCTTCGACATCGGCATCAGCAGTTGAGACAGAACTACCACTCCACTCGACACGCTCCGGAGCCGGGAATCCAGACACACGGCCCAGACGCGTGCAATCCTTTCCATGACCGCCGCGGCCAACACCTGCTCTCGCAGCATAGCCAGAGCCCGAAGCAGGCATGCTCATAGTAAGATACAGAAGAGCAACGAAAGCCATGAGACATAGCGTGTAAAGCGAAAACGAATCGATCTTGACGGTAACGGTACGGTGGTGGTGGCGACGGCGCGATGAGGAAGTGCGTGTGTTGGAGGCGGGTTTTGAGGCTTCTTCGGGATCTATGTTGAGATCGAGGGAACTCTTACCATCGGTATTGGAGTCAACATCTCTTTCACGGAAGAACGCAAGAGCGGAGGGAACCTCGAGATCCGTGTCGTTGCTCTTTTCGTCGTCCTGGCTTTGGTATTGCGGCAGCGTGTCGTCCTCGTAGAAGGGGAGGTATTGGTGATTGGATGCCATTGCTTCTCGTCGTTCGAATCGAGTATTTCCCTCCATGTGAGATGATTTTCTATCTCGATCAAATTGAAGTTATGGTGAAAGTTGAAGTCGAATTTAAGGACTCGTATTCGACAGAGAGCTCAAGACAGCACAAACGAAGCTCCAGATCTTGACAAGCTCTCTTTCCGTAGCTGAAGAAGGAGAAAACGATCGAACGCTAGAACTCTGAAAACAGCGTACGGAGAATATGTAGCTTTCTGCTGCTCATAACCCGTGAAGTTCTTACCTTACCTTATGGTTGCATTGAGGGGGGTTTGTACCTAGTACTGTAAGCGAGCGATGTCAAAAGAAACGCGCAAACAATGCAAACGAGCGAAAGAGCATGAAGTAAATTTCTTGAAGGCTGAACTGCAGGGGCGAGCCGAGGAAAAAAAACCCGAAGGTATCGAATGCAAAAAGAAAAGAGGTTGCATTTACTTTGTATCTATTTTGAAAGCAGCTGAGTGAGTGAGTTAGTAAGAGAAAGAGGTTAAGGGCGAGACTGCTAGATTAAGTAAGGGGGGCTGGTATGGAATATTTTAAGATTTTGCTGCCTCCCTTCCTTGCCCTGGGTATAACCCCTTAAACGTGCTAAATACAAACAATTGGAATACAATACCGGATATCCAATACCGCAGATCAAAAAAAGGTATTCAACCCCACCCCTCTCCATCTGCCCCGCTCGGTATGCCACCATTTCTCCTTGCCCTTCGCACTCCCCTTCGTTTGCGCCACTAGATCCGCGTTCCACCACCCGGTGCACCCGCAACCCTCCTTCGCAGTCTCCTCAAAGTTGTCTAACAAGCCGAATCTGCCATCGATTCCCACGATCGCCTCGTCGGAGCCTTCCACGTCGGGCTGTAAGCTGTAGTTGATCTTGCTGCCGACAGTGCCCATGAATCCGCCAACGGCGAACCGCTCGTAGAATTCTCCATTTTCGTCCCAGACTATGATGTGGAATTTCGGGTGCGCGACCGCGGCTTCCAGACGGGCCTGTGCCATTTTGCGTGCTGTGGAAAGACTCATTCCTTTCTCCCTGTCTGTCGATGCCCCTGATTTGGAGGATTGGTCGTCGAGGTTTAGCGAGAACGCAGATCGTGTAGGGGATTTTATGGCATTGGAGTTGATGGACGAGCTATAACCGTGTCCCACTGAGAAAGTTGATCTTGTAGGTGACGGACTGGGGAAGGTGGATCTAATTGGTGAGGACAGTGTTGGGTGACTTGACTTGGTAGATGACGGAATTGCAGACGTGCTTTTTGAGTTTGGCATGCCTGGGTGTAGTGACACACCCATGTTGCGGAATCGGTCGCTGGGCAGTTCGATATGTTTCCTTGGACGGCATATTTTCTGCAGAATGCCTTCGTGGTCGGAAGGTGTGCGGATTTTCTTGAGAGCTGGGAAACCACCGTGTAATATCGCCTGTGCCATGACCTCGGTTGCCTTGTCATTGTCGGGATTCGTAAACTCCCAGTGAAGGTACTGCAGTGTACTTGAAGCGAGATATGGGTGAAGATATATTTCCGTTCCCGGTGGGAGCGCTATAGAAGGGGCTTGTGAGATCGTGAATCGAGTTAGCGATTTCAAATGCCCGAACATCCTTGCCAGAACAGCAAGCGAAAGAAGTGGGATAGAGATCAAAGACAACGAAGTCATGGAATCGGTCCTCCTCGGGGAGGGATACGCCGAAAGTCCTGCAGCAGTGATCCCTGGCAAATTGTCGAGACGTAGGGTTTTGAGCGAGGGCAATGATAGCAGATTTGTATCGTTGAAAGATGTCGCTGGGAACGAGGATACATGAAGGTTCTCTAGATTCGGCAGAGACCAAAACATATTTGGAAAAAGAGCTGAGTCGATAGTTCCTCCAGGATTGCAGTGTAGGAGCAATGTTGAAAGATTCGACCAGCTATTGTGGTAGGCGAGGAAATTGTGACACTGTTCTGGTAGAAGTGGACTTGGTGCGAGGACCGGCGTGAAGTAATCCGAATCTGGCGAGAATTCATATCGACGTTGGCGTTGGAACGGACTGGGACTGATCAACCAGACCATCTCGGTGAGTTTCTTCCTCGTTGACAAAGCTTGCACCAGGCGAGAGAACTCGTGGTTGTATGGTTGGTAGAAACCAGGTAGCTTCTCCAAGTTTGGGCAAGCCATCACCAGAGATGCCACCAGATCAAGATATTGCTCCCTTTCGCCTGGCGTTTTGGCAGTTTCCGGCATCGCTGGGACCTTCAATGACTTGACGTATGAGGCAAGAACAGGGCGAGACCTTAATGTTCGACGCAGGAGAGTCAACCGTGTGCCATGTTTCACCTTGAATTTCTTCTTGGTATGGATGATAGAGTCGCACCCAACCAGCCGTATATCCTCATAGAGAACTATTCGCACCGCACCCCACCATTTGGTGCAGCTCACTCCTAAGTTGACCAAGTCTCTCATAAAGCATGTCGAGCAGCTCGTGCTTCCAGCCCCAAGATGCGATTTCTTTAACTCCACGAGTATGACCTGTAATATCTCCTCCGGGAGTCTCTTGAAGCCCTCGCCCGGAACCCTCATTGCGACCTTCTTAGCTCGTTGTCGTGGTGGGCCAGATCCCAATTTTGGAAGCGTGCTGCGTTGCGATCTCCCCTCGGTCGCCCTATATCTTTCCACAATAGACTCTATCGAGGCTTTCCTGACTTGAATTGGAATTTCTGTGGTCAAGAATTGAGGCTTCACCCGGCTCTGGTACCAATAATCTTCACTGCTCCAGTTCGATTCGGACTCAACAGATGAAGTGATGCTCAGGGGGCTCCTGAATCTCGACTCGAACGAAGACCGCGAAGTAACGCTGCTTGCCGCACTCGACATGGAGCTAGTGCGAGGAAGCAAGCGAGGGACCTGAGTAGTCTCCATCCTGTCGGTCAATCCCCAGGGCAGAAAGGGAGCAGTTGAGGAAAAGCTTGCTCGATTGGAACTGGGTGAGTATACGGGATATGAGGCGGCCTGCTTGTGCTGCTTCGGAGCAGTATTTAGAGCGGCGCGTGCGGAGCGCGTTTTGATGTCTTGTTCACTGTACGTCCGGTGGATTAGGTTTTCATGTCGGTATCCCCAGAGATCCTCTGCTGAAAAATACGCCGACGAAGGTTCTGGGGGCGGCTGAGGTATATACCCAGCGGTCGACTCTCTGGGCGAAGCTTTGACAGTTCTGGAAGTTGCCCATTGCGTCAGTCTCGTGCCCTCATGTTTTGTCAATAATTCGAAAAGCCCCGGTCAATCCTCTTTGGGCGACACTGCTGAGTGCTGCCATCCCGTATCTGGGATGCCTCGTCGGATGTTGGGAATGCGCCGGTACGCAGCCCGGCCGCGCCAAAACTTCAGCGGAAATGAGGGCGATCAGGGCAGCGGCTAGCAGTGCTGGTGCTCTGTAGCGCAAGGCTGAAGAGCGCCAGGGCACGCTATGGCCTTGCTGCAGGACGCCACGAAGCCTCCGCTGAGACATTCCCTCCTGCATATTTGGAAATGGTCCTCGAGCGAGTGGCAAGGAGAAGTGCAGTGCACAGCAGTGTAAGAGATGTGATGTGAGTTGTGATATTCACCACAACTGCTTCCCATCCACTTCAGCGGTGGGTAGAGGACAGCGCAGAGGGGAGGGAGATGAGCAGCAACAAGAATAGCAAGAACAACAAGAACAGCAACAACAACTAAAATAACAACAGCAACAAGAATAGTAGTGAGCAGCGCCGGAACCAGATCGAGCATAAATACGAAGATGACGGAAACCACCGCTAGAGCGGACGAAATGACACAAAAGTTTTGGCACGTACCTTGGACTTGGGACACTAACTCCGACACCAGCGCTATCATCAACAGCCCGATGCACTTCCAGAGCTTCGCTCGGCGACTGAATACTCCTGCGACGACGATACATGATACCAGCACAGACAGATCGTGCAGACTTTCCAAAGCCTCGAGCGGCGAGCAGGTCGCGACATCTTCCTCCTTTCTATATCCTGATGAGCACTCCTCCTTTGCGGGCTTTGCAGGGGTTCAACCCCTCATCCAAGCCATGATCAGGCGCATATACTGTCCTGCATCGCAGATGTCTCGCTCGCCGGCTGCCCCTGGCCCCGTTTGCAGAGCAGAAGGATCGTTTTCTGGCTGGTGCTGATGCTGCGGCTGCGGCTGCCGGAACGCGCAATATCTGGGCATCATTTACACCAATTCCCTCTTCCGCGCTCCGTTCTGGCTCCTCTGGAGGGTGATCGGAGCCGCCCCATTGGCTTACGAGGGTATCCATGGGCGATGTGGGGGGTGAATTGTAGTCTCCAGTGCGCGCAGGTGAGGTGCAACTCCTTCGCAAAGCCTCGTTAGTCGAGCCCCCAAAGATAGTGCAACGTGCATATCCATCATCCAATGTGCACGGAAAGGGGTGCCACGAGCTGTTCCCCCGCTCATGCGATCTGAAAGAGGACAGAGGACCTGGTTGCAGATCCGCTACAATCCCTTTCGCTGTGGTTTCAGCTGCATGTCTTACCATGTCCGCTCTTCATCAACGGACGGTGAGGCCTTAAGAGGAGAGACATGCGCTCGGCACCGTCGAACAACATCGTCAGTCTTGGACAGCCAAACCGTCCGTCTTAGATCTGGATCATAAGGTACCGTAAGTCGGCCCTTGCGGTTTGGTGCGGGCAGACTAGCAGGGCCATCGACAAATCTCGCCCTTGCCGTCTCCTCTGCTCCTCGCACTCGTCAGCCCGCGCGGTTGGTACTCTTGCACTTGCAGCTCAGCTCGAAGAGAGCGCCACGGGAAGCGCCCAACTGTCTATCGCCTGGAAGGTTTACTGTAGGGGGGTGGAGCGGGTTTGCACGTGACATACTGAGTCGATCAGGTACCTGACTGTGCCGACCTCCCGTACAGTACCTTAAACCGCCAGCCTGGGATTCAACATCGGGACGTGCAGTCAATATTTATGCATGCATCTACAATGCGGGGTGGAAGATGTGTTGATGGGTGAATGGATAAGTACTATCAGTACAGGCAACCGAATACCCCTGGATCGGTGTATCACACTGGCCATGGGTAAGGCAGCAGCCAAACAATAAATCGTTGCCTGATCCGGCCTTCAGATAAAGGCTTCACCAGGGACAGGAGCCATGTCCGACGCATTGTGTATCTCTTCTCTGTGCTGCCAACGCCTTTTTCATGTGCCTTTGTACCGTCTAGCTCGACTTTGGAGATAGCAAGCTTCCCCGAGTCGTTGTCAGTGTCCGGGGCCGCCGCAAAACGGGCCATGCGAAAGCCACAGCAACTACATTTGGCACTCTGACTCGATGCAACCACACAACTCTCGGCACTTTAATTTCACGACATCACACTGCATTGGTTGACCAGCAGCCCGTCAACAAGCCTCAGTAATCCAATCTCTCAGATGGCTGATGACGATGTTACCGACTTGCTCACAAACACCTTTACCGGCCTACAGCTGTTTGCCATCCCACGAGCAGAACCGTGGCGCCACTTTGGTCTATTTCCAGAGCTCCCAATAGAGCTGCGCTTGAAGATATTCACCCACGCGCTGCCCATACCCTCGGTACTTGACGTCAATGCAAAGATTGTGGTGTCCGACCCGTCGTTTGGCCTCTATCTTACATTCTCAATTCCCACTGGGCGCGGCTCGAGAGGAAATCCTGGCCGCAAGTTGGCTCCCGCGAACGAGAGAAGATCTCCCAAGCAGAGCAGGATACTCTCACTCCTCTCGGCCTGCACGGAATCTCGAGAGGCGTACCTTTCAGCGTACAGCATCGCGCTCCCCTATGAGCAAGAGACGCCCAGTGGCTGTCGACGGGGCACCCTGTATGTATCAAAAATGGAACTTCTGCATTGGCAAAAGCTGGACGACGTAATAATCCATGCGGATTTTCAGCGCGCGATTGTGCACGATTATCGGTTGCAGGATTTCTGGAGCCAAATCGAGAATCTAGCTATGCCCATTGAGTGTTTCGTGCTGAGCACAAACGGGAGCGTGAAGTCCAGAGGGCTTATTCAGCTAATATGTCTGAAGATGAGAAGCTTAAAGGAAGTAAAGGGTGTGATGTGGAAAGGCTTTGAGGCCCTGCAGGATCAACCGGGAAAGGACATGATGGAAAACAGCATGCGACGCTTTATGGATGGAGTGGAAAGCTCTCTGAAAGAGTATCAGCTTGAAACAAAGGATTATAGAGTCCCTAGTTTTGATATCATTTTTTGAACGGGTAGAATGTCACATTTGCTTCCACTTCGATTGAAGTGGCGACGCTCTTGTCTTCAGACCTAATATAAGATTTACACCCGCTAATTTATTTACTTTTCAACAACACAATCACAAAATTCCCAATCCCCACTGTCAGCTACAAGATGAACACACTGACAGAGTTTACATTATTCCCACAACTCCCGACAGAGCTCCAACTCAAAATCTTCAAAGCCGCCCTTCCAGCCGCCAAATGGCTGCCCATGCACGGCTGTTCTAGCCGCACCCACTTCTACCTCACGCCCATTCCTAACTCAGATGTTTCCCATGAGCGCGCGCTGGGCCTTCTCAGAGCTTGCAAGGAGTCACGCAAAGTCTATCTGACTGCACTTCCCATCGTCCTCTACACGACTATATGTGGCAATGGGCAATTGCGCATCTCCAACGAGGACGGCGTCTGCATCGAAAATCTCTGTAAGATGTTTTCAACCCCTCTCGATCTTCTCCAGCAGCAGTCTTGGACTCGGCAGATCCAGAAGGTGGGCTTGGATCTTAGCGATGTCCTCTCCTGGGTACTTGAGGGCATGGGTGGCGAGGTGGAGCTGAACCGGTCCATATACCCACAGCTCGGGATCTTCTTTCCGAACCACAAATCCGTGACTTTTCTGCAGAATAAATCCGGAAAGCACGTAGTCTTCAGCATATGTGGAATTCCGTAGTTTTCTGTTCACTTGGCATATTTCGCCTTCGCCCGCACGAGAATGGATGCTGGGTTGGAGGGTTATTCTGCGTTGCTGAAGACACCGTGAAGATTTCAATACATGAGGCAGGTGCTTGACACGGGAACAGGATGGCGGTGACCATCATGGTAGATGAGATCAATCTTACCAAGAGAAGATTGCAAAGTATACTGCCAGTGGTGAGATTATGTATTAGGTCAATTTGGCCGTACGACAGCACCGAGATTCCAGTCTATTGTGATTCCACCAGTCAAGTCAAACCTCGCGTCTAGCATTCCACTCACGAATAACTCAACGATGATGCTGCCTAGTGTTGGAAGGATATTTTGCTCCGTGTCGGATGTATACATAACAGGTTGAATCTCCCTCGGAGAGTTCTCTAGAGTGTAGCGAAGGACAATAATCGAACCACTTGCCAGGATAAATACGACGAACAGTGTTATTTCATACGATCATTCTGCCAGGGCAACTAAGCTAAGTGGTACGATGAACGATAAAATGTTCAAGGATGCGATGCATGAATGAAAAGCTTTGGGAGTCACAGAGAATTTCACTGACACTCAAAGGGGCGTTTCTAAACCTTTATTTTATTCTTGAACACAGACATCTAGCCCTCGTTTCTCAACTATCTACCCAAAGTGCCATGAAACTACACGCTCTATTCGGAGAATACCTCCCCAGACTTCCTTGATTCTAAGCCCGGTAGGCTTTGGGTACCAGAGGAAGACCAGTCGAACTCATAGCATCAAATATCTCTTGGTCAGCCCCCTTCTCCAGAGGCAAAAGCGACGATCGTACAGTAGCATGCTCCAGGATCCCACGGGCAACTAAAGCATGTTTCAGCGCAACAGTTCCCTCCATGTGCGAGCCACGGTGATAAACGGATCTGGTTAAAGGCAAAAGAGTGTCATGAATTCCTCGTGCAGTTTTATAATCCTTTGCCTTGCCAGCGGCAAGCAGCTGCAGAAGTGGTTCTGGTGCAATGTTGCCGTATCCTACGAGGAACCCATCAACATCAAACGATGTGTGAAGGAGATACTCGTCGTGGCAGGAGAGTATTTGAAGTTCAGGACGTTCGCGGCGGATGATGGGAATCTCGACGTCCCAGCGGCGCATATTACGAACTCCGTTTTTCATGGCAAAAACACCTGGTTGTGCTGAAATGTCAAGCATTGTCTCCAAGCTGTATGATGCCTTGGTGTTATCAGGATACTGGAAGAGGATCAATGGAAGACCACTCTTCTCAAAAACAGTCTTGTAGCGGTCCTGTGGCGCGCCGTTTTGGTAGCCAAAGCGGAGCCAGCCGTGAGATGGGTATAGGAGACCAGCTGCGGCACCAGCAGCTTTGGCACGTTGGGCTTCAAGTGCGGCTACTTCGGTTCCTTCTGCAGTAATGCCAGCAATGACTGGTACCCGGCCGTCTGTTGATTTGACAAAGGCGCGTATGACAGCGACTTGCTCGTCCTGAGTCAGGAAAGTTCCTTCGCCAGCGTGTCCAAGGACCACAAGACCCTTGACCCCCTCGATGCTTCCAAGCCAGGAGCCAAGGCGTTGAATTGCTGCGAAGTCGACGGACCCGTCTAGAGTGAAAGGAGTGACTGGAGCAGGGGTCAGACCATGGAGGTCCAAGGCCATAGATGCTGAGCCCATGATGGTGATTGATGAACTTGAAGAGGATGAGGATTGAGTAATATGTGTGAGAGATATTTTGAATGTGCAAAGAGATGATGTTGATGTGAATTGGGAGTTTGAGTTGCGAGACCTTCAGCAAACACATGGCTCTTTATAACTTGCCATCCACCCCGCAGCAACATCGTCAGTCTCGCCTGTGATCATGAAGTTCAACCATAGAGGCTGGGCATGAAAAGGAAGCCGTTATCCGTCTTTTTTGCGACGTGCGACAAAATCGAAGAAGACGTGAATGTCAAAGGCGTTGGCGGTCTCCATTGGGTCGGACACTTGAATGTGCGGTGCTGGTGAGACTATCCTTGAAGTCGCCGGACATACGAAAGTGCGGAGGCGGCTCGCACCAGAGTTTGTGCGGGATCCACCCACCCAGGTTTCGGGACCGCCTGCTAGACTACTTCACGTTAGACAGGGCGTTATACTATCTCCTTTCTTGCTGAACACGCGACGACTCCCAGCGTTCCTCCTCCCCCGCATACAGGCCTCGTTCGCGTTGGATTCTCGGATCCGGGGTATGGAGTCCGGATCTGAGAGAGATTGGGGTAAATCATGGGGTAAGAGATCCCGGATGCTTTGTACAAGAGACAGAAAGAGATCTGTATCAGGAAACTATGCCTCCAGCTCATTTCAACAAGTTCTTTCATTACAAACCAAGATACTATCCTCGGTTCCCAGTTGAAGCCGATATTGAGCTATAGGCACTTAATAATCTTCCTCACATCACGTCAATATCCAAAAGAACGATTCAAAATAGTCGTCTTGACTTGCAAAGATGACTGCAACATTGGAAGTCGAGAAATCTGGCGCCATGGAAATCGAAGACATCTCGGGTGACAAGAGCCAGGTGAAGCAGGGCGACTATTCTGGAGCCATTGCAAAGACCGACAAGGCCGAGATTGCTCTCGTCCGAAAGCTAGATATGCGAATCATGCCTGCTCTGTGCTGCATGTACTTCTTGTAGGCTTTTCTCAGATGAAAGCTCTGCTGTTGATGAAAGTGTGGCTGATTTACCTCTGATTAGGAATAAACTAGATCAGAATGCTCTGGCAAACGCCAAACTCGACTCTCTCGAAAAAGACCTCAAGCTGGTTGGCACTCAGTACAACACCGCCATCAGTATTCTCTATGTCGGCTACCTTTTCATGCAAATTCCTTCAAACATGCTGTTATCATCCCGCAAAGTGCGACCTTCAATCTACATGTCTGCTTGCATGATGGTTTGGGCAGTAGTTGCTGCATTGACTGCTGTGGTCCATAACTACACCGGTCTCGTTCTTGTCCGGTTCTTCCTGGGTAAGCCTCATTTGAATAAAATGATATCAATTTCTATGTTTAGACTACTGACTCGATATGTAGGTGCTGTCGAAGCTCCATTCTACCCCGGAGCTCTCTACATTCTGTCTATGTTCTACACCCGCAAAGAGATTGCAACGCGTGTCTCTATCCTTTACGCTGGAAACATCATCGCCGTTTCATTTGCCGGCCTCATAGCTGCTGCAACTTTTAGCACCCTCAGAGGTGCACATAATCTTGCCGGTTGGCGGTGGCTATTCATCATTGAAGGAGCAGTCACGTTTGGGGTCGCCATCATCACCATCTTCCTACTGCCTGATTACCCAAACAACACACGCTGGCTGACTCCCGAGGAGCGTGAGTTAGCTCACAACCGAATTCGTCGGGATACAGTAGGCCTTGAGGAAAGCCAGGGTGTCCGAGCCGGTGCCTTTGAGGCATTACGGGACCCAAAACTTTACCTCTTCATGATCATGCAGAACATGCATCTCAACGCTACATCTTTCAACCAGTTCTTCCCATCCGTCGTCAAAGCTCTGGGATACAGCTCAACTATCACACTCGTCCTTACTTCCCCGCCTACCTTGTTTGCCGGAGCTTTTGGGATCCTCGTTGGCTGGTCTTCTGGTCGTTTCAACGAGCGTACCTGGCATATCACTGGCGGACTGGGGATGGCAATGATAGGCTTTATCATCAGCAGTCTCACGCTCAACATAGCAGCTCGCTATCTCGCCTGCTTCATGTTCGCAGCTGGTGCGTATAGCGTCAACTCCGTCATTCTGGGCTGGGTATCTGCAACCTTGGGCCAGACCCCAGAGAAGAAAGCTGTGTCGCTCTCGCTTGTCAACGTGGTATCAATGGCATCTTTCATATACACGCCCTATCTGTATCCTAATACCGATGCGCCCAAGTACGTTACTGCTATGGCTAGTAATGCGTGCTTCGCGTTTGTATCGATTTTGACGGCTTGGGGGATGAGGGTTTGGCTCAAGAAAACCAACAAGAAGCTCAGGTCCGCGAATGCGACAAGCAATGTCTTCTATGCTTACTGAACTTTCGGAGGTCTTTCATGTGGTAGGCAGTTATTTCTTGCGCGCGGAGATGGTATGGGAAGGAAGTCGAAATGGGTCAGAATCAGTGAAATTTGCAGCAACTGTCGTTTAGAGCTATGCACTAGGCTTCTGTCACTCTCATCTGTGTATGTAGGGATCAAACTAGAGCCCTGGGCTCACAGTCGGACTCTCCTTTTATACTTTAAGTTCTGCGTTCACAAATTCACAATCAATTGATGTTTATTGGAGAATTTCACGGAGAAGACCCAGTGGAACAGCTTGTGAATTGCACGGATTGAGACTAATAATTATGACTATTTCCAGTCCACTGGTTGTCAGTAGCCCAAAACGGATTGTCTAGCCCGTACAATAGCTCCGAGCCTCTGTAATTTGGCATCTCCGAGTCTTGGCCTATCTGCGTCCCGATCCTGTCCATGTAGCTACCACCCTCTTGCCCCTCGAAGTTCGGCAGCGGTTCTGAGAAGAACCAATCGTGTCTGGCAGGACCTGGCGGTTGCGGTGTACTTGAGGTAGTAGTTAAGGGCGATGGTTGGGAGTGTTGTTGTAAATTTTCTACAACTCGGGCTGTACTTGATTCCTGGCGTTGATGAAGGTGAGAAGAATTGCTCTGGGGATTTGGCCTTTCGATCCGCGTGGAAGTCAGATTCTGCAGTCGTGATGAGTTGCTACTGCGAAAGTCGATGTTGGTACTGCTTTGACGGAGAATAGGTGACTGAACTGCGCGATGGGTGCTTTCGTTCCTCGTGTCACCCTTTCCTTGAAGTTGGCTCATGGACCGGTTTTGTCGGTCTATAATTTCTGCGCGCAGGTCGCGAATTCCTGCTGCACAGGCATGTGGCCACATGCTTCCTCGAAGCTCCAAGTGTTTTAAGATCTCGAGCCCTCGGTCGGTAAATCTAGTAATCGTCAGATATTTTGGTGCACATGCTGGGCCTCAAGCTTGTAATTACTTACTTGATGGCAGTTTCGACGGAAATTTGGTTCTCATGTACAGCGTATACCATAAGAAATACGCTCACCCATACAGCCCATGTAAATGACGGCCAGAAAAGACCTGAACTACTAGCACTCTCGTGCGGCCCGGAAAAGGTGACATTTTCATGAGTCTTCAATGAAGTGTACAGGGTGGTGATGATAGATCTCGCTGCACTAATGCAATTCTGGAGCGCCTCGTCGTAGGCTGAATTCTTCTTCGAGGTTGCAAGAGTGTGCTTGTTGAGAGCGATGACAGACTCATGTCTGAGGACAATGAGGGTGACTCGGTGGTATTCGCTTATCGGACATGGCCCAGAACTTGACGGCTCAAGATATTCCTCAACTTCATTCCACCACTTGGTCAGCAGGGAATTGATGATGATAGCTTCGTCAGTCTCAATCTGTCGATATGAAACTGATCTGTTGCGCAGTTCGGTGATTGAGCCTCTGATTTCAGCATGTTTTGCAAGAAATCCAAGTAAATCCAACGTACCACCCCCGGCTGTGCAAGTCAGTTACTGCATTAATTTAGAGCGATGAGAATGTACCTGGAGACTCGCGAGATCCCATCCTATGTCGTTCAGAGGTAGGAAAACACACATCGATATCAATATCGCGAATGCCTAGGGGAACGCCAAGTCGAATACATATATAGCGATCAATACAATACATAGACCAGAACAGCCTCTGTCTGAGTTCTGCATCTATTTGAGGCATGGTCAAAACTCGCTGAGGGCAGCGTTGAAGCCCTAACTGGTAAGCCATTCGAACGGCGAGACCTTCCAAACGAGATGCTGCGTTATAACGCAGCATGGAGAGTAGGAGCAACTGAACACTGACAAGTGCTTGTAAGGAAGTGATTGAGCTCTCGTCGGTGAGTAAACATTGGATGCTTTGAATTGCATTGTTGAGGGAGGGGAAGACTAGTTGTGATGGGACGGATCGCATTGTTTCCCCAGATTGTCTTCGATCTGCAAGAGATATCGAGATGATTGAACGCAATATTGTGAGCTTGTGGTTTGATACAATCGAGTTATCCGAGATTCCATAATGCACGATATGCTCAAAATACTCCAGTGTTGAGGGAGCGTGGAGGAAAGGGTAGGCTGGATGCCAATGGTCAAAGTAGCTCCGTGTCCAGTCAACAAGATCGTCAAATGTAAAACCGGCACTTTCATCTGTATCTGCTGATGCAAGAACTTCACCCGGCTGCCAGAGGGCGCTGGCGGCACTCACTGCTACTCCTACTCCTGCCACGAGCTGGTCGTCTTCTCCTGCAACGACATCGCTTTCCGGCGTCCGAATCTGGGATTCTCGTCCTTGCGGCTTTTCTATCCCCATTCCATAATTGTCATGTGCAGAGTGCGTGTGGGACGCATCTCCACTGCTGCCAGCAAAACTCGGGGCAATCTCCCCTGGACTCTCTCGCAACCCTACCTCCCGTAGCTGCTGGCCCATGGTCTGCAAGAACACTCTCCTCTTCTTTGCAGGAGGTTCACTCCGCTCCCCTGCGGTGTCCGCCATATCTTCAGCAGGGTAAATCCGCAATCGGTGACTAGTGCGGCAGTGCTCTGCAGGTGTCGTGCACTCTCGTGTTGCATTCTGTATTGGGGAAATGCATAGATGTAGGCGAACATGGGAGAGGGCACTGATCATGAGGTTACGCCTGAATGCTAACCTTGTCTGGAACTCCCCACACACTAAGTCTCCGCAATCCCCCAATAGTTAGGTAAGCCACGATATTCCCCGCACTTGCTTGTCTTGGTTTGTCTTGGCTTGCCTTGCCTTAGTACGATTCGACTTTCTTTGATAATTGAAGCCCGAGGACGTTAAATCTACCACTAGAAATATGGTTTTGTATTTATAGCGCCAAAGACTTTTCACGGTATAGAAATGTAAGAGGACGTTATTTAAACAGGTAATCTGGCATTTTTAAACACTGCCTAGAAATACTTCTGCCGATTTTTCAAAATCAGCTGCCTTGCTTCTCGCGGATGGCCCGCCGAGTTATTCGAGATTGTATCTCGTTGTACCTGATCTTCTTCGCTTGCTACTGTACCTAAATCGCTAAAATGAGACTGGGAAGCAATTTCATCCAAATTATATGTTCCACCTCCTTGCCCAACCGACCTTGAGCTTCCTTCAATCATTTGTTGTTGTACTGGTGGATCCTGACAGAAGCCATGCGAAGGCACTCCTTCGATAGGATGTAGATGTGGAGAATTGTTAAGCTGTCCTACGATCGTTTCATTGCCATCATTAGGAAACCCCCCTTGCAGCTGTAACTCCTCGTGGTGTTGTGACATTGCTGGCCTTTTGTGTAAGAGCTGTGTCGTGCTCTCGCCGGTGTTTAGACGTTGAGGTGGTCCTCTCCACCTACCGTCTAGCCCTTGCGACATCTGAGGGTCATCGATAAGGTTCCCTTCGTCACTTTTCAATCTCAGAACGCGAAGTTTCTCATGTAGCCAAGCTTGCTGCTGCTCTCCAAATTTGAACGGAAGTCTTTTCCATTCCTCTATTTTCGATTCTCTGGACTGTGCCGCGCTATAATCTGCGAAAATTTCCCGATGGGGGAGTTGAATCTCGTGTCCGTCACTCTCGTTTAGCGGAATAGCAATGACAGACAAAGCTTCAAAGAGAGCGGTCTCGGTCTCGAGAAGCCGATGCTCTAGGTTGGAGATATATCCCGACGGGATACCTCTATGTATAGAAAATTGTTAGATCTTCTTCTTCTCGGGAAAGTATCTGCAATTCAACCTTTTGTTGCCTTGTGGATAGCGGCATATTGACCCTGCAGAGCTACAAGACGCACAAATTGGGCTGTCATGTGACGTTAGTAAACTGGTGTAGAGAAGCAGAAGTATTAAATTTACATACATCTTACGGTCGCACTATTCTCTTACAACCTTGTATCAGCAAGACAGACTTTGTTTCTTGGTACGAGTTGTGATATCCCACCTTGCACTTCTTCGACCGACAGAGCTCACAAGCGATAGGGCTGACTTGTTCCTGCATCAGATTGAGCCTGCGGACCCTGTTAATTCTTCTGCCAGGGCAAAACCACACGTTGCTCTCGAGCTACATGTCGTGGAAATGTATTCGTGCGACCGTTGCATTCGGAGTATCATAAGTGCGGGGAAATCGGACTGTATTATTGCCGGGTCATGCACGCTAGGACAGAACCGTCCAACCCTCCGAATTTACTGCAGATGACCCTGCCTCGATGACAAAGGAGATGAGATAGTACTGAACATGATATAACAGAATAACCTGTCATCCAGGCTCTAGAGGAGTTGTAAAAGCATCTCAACGCGCATCTACTGTATTCGGAAACGAGGCCTTCCACTTGTCCAATAGTTTGAACAGCTATAATATCCAGAACAGCTATAACAACAAGAAAAATGGCAAACAATTTACCAGGAACAACATCTAATCGGCGAGCATATCTTCAATCCTGCTCTCAAAATGAAAGCTAATCCAACAGTCAAATCCGAAACTCGACAAAAATTCCTTCAACAACAAAATGACTCAGCCAGTGCCCCGAATTGGTGTGAATGACATGGGCATGCAGTTTGTCAATCTCCATGGAAACTCTCATGCAATCTTCCACCGATTTCCCGAGCTACCCACTGAACTCCGAACAAAGATCTGGAAGCATGCTTTGCAGATCCCCAATGATCACCGACGTATGCTCCGAGTAGTGGTTCGATGTGACTTTACAACAACACGCGCGGAGAGCGTTGTTGATTGCTACAAATTCCAATTCAAAGCACGCTACGAGATAAACAGAGAGTTCTGCGACCCCATCAGATCGGACGTCGGTCTGCTCTCCGCTACGCACGAGTCTCGCAGCCGCTATCTTGAAGTTTTCAAATTCTCTCTTCCCAGCATCGGCGGAGGCCTGATCAGATTCTCGGGCGAGGATATCATCTACCTAGATTGGTTCTCCAGTCTAACATGGCACTTATGGGTACCGAACCCATCTAACACTGAGCCCGCAGAGCTTCCTCCTTACTTTGATCAGATTAGATATCTAGCAATCGGTGATGCGTACGGCGGAGCAACTGACAAGGTTAGTAACCATGTGATAGGAGTACTGCTCTTCCCCAAGCTCGAAGAGTTCTACTTGATTCGACCCTATTGCGGACCACCCTGGACAAGTCTTCTCTCTGATGCAGAATCTAATGGCTACTTGCGCGCCTTTAGACGAAATCTAGAGAGAGAAAACGAGAAATCGCCGGAGGGCAAGATCCCAGAGGTCCTCCGGATTGGCTTGCCAACCTCCCAGGCGACTTCGAGAGATGAGGAGCTTTTGAGCGGCTGTCGAATGAAGATTTTCAAAGACACCGGTGGGCCTGCTACGGGGATTTGAGACTTGTGTTTGCTAACGCTGATAGATCTATTTGATCTTGGTGTTCCTTTCTCGTCTTCAGAGGATTTACTTGACCAGGAACTTGAGGGTTCTCAAAACACAAGGTAAACATGGCGGTACGCCAAACCTTCCTAGCAACTCTAGATTCTTCATAGTAAAACTAGTCGTAGACAATTTAAGCGTAGATTTTGCCTCTCAAAAAATCTTTCGTATCACTGAAATTGTTCCTCTTCCCTTTTCCCTTGTCTTATGAATTCAATCGCACTTTCTCATACTAACTCCCAGCGCCTTTTTCGACGTGGGGTTTCAATTCAAGTCATGCTGAAAAGGTGTCAAATTTACTTCAAATCCACCTTCTAGACATCCTCTGTTGCGTGACTTGTATTGACTTTTCTGCTGCACCTCGCTGAAAGTAATTTCTTTCCTCTTCTGCATAATCAGCTCCTCCACTGGTTCTCAATCGCTATCCCATCTACTACCCTCACAGATTTTGAGCAACGATACCTCAATTCAAACGTTCAAGCCGAACGACATACCCTACCTGACGCTTCACCCGTCTGCTTTGTCTCACGATCTCGCTTGAAAAGGAGGTTATCCACGTGATGTAACACAAATGGCAACGTTTGCTGGATCAGCTCACTAGCACGCCACCATCCGCAGCAGCACCGACCGTTATGCCAGTCCATATTTCACAACTGGACTGGCATGTTTTCGCTAGATCTCAGTATGCTAACCTAATTTTCCCAGTCGAAAAGCGAAGTGGGGAAAGTAGCCTTCTGTCGAACAGAAATGGACGCTGTGTCGCTATTCCATCTTCCTCCTCTTGTTGCGCAAATCAGCCTCCAGGGGGTGTCATTTCGTATCTGCCTGTACAATGCTTGGAGGATTTACTCTTGATCAGTCATTGAAGATAGTATTTCGAAATCTCAGAGGTCCAGTCATTCTGTGTCGAAGCTTATATCATCTTTCTTCCGGAGTTAGTGAGACGTGCTACCATTGCTTAAGTAGCTCACTGAGTCACCAAAACTGGAAGTCTCCGCTCACGAATTTTAAGCGCATTGTGATCTCGACTGGCCGAATTCATGTAAATAGACTCTTCTGACCTGAAGTTTATTTGAGCAAGATTTGATTCCAAACTGATCTCACAAACCAATCCGCCCTCACAAACACACCACCGTCGCAAACCAAACCACTATCACAAACAAAACCGCACGCACCTATTCCCCGATCGAGAACTTGCCCAGTATGTCTACTTCTGACAAGCAAACACCATCAATTATAAAAATCGACTCCTCGTGGGGTTTTAGTACCCCGGCAGTATCTAGGAGTCGTCTATATAATATCCACGAAAAGATTTATGCCAACAGTCAGCTTGCGTAGGCTTCCCAATCTGATCAGAGTAGTTGTTAGCTAACATTAAGCCAGACAAAATGCAACCGAGCTGGAAAAATGGTCCTTCTACACTCGACCTCGGCATGTACCCACAACATTCCACAGATTCTCAGAGCTCCCGGCCGAGCTCCAATTGCAGATATTCCGCTACGCTCTCCCAGAACAATGCCTACAAATGCTTCCTGTCACCGTCCGCTCTTTCGCCAACCACCCTCGTGGCAAGCTGCTGGATCCACTCGACAATGCTGAGCTTGAGATTGCGCCTTCATATGCCCAGATCACCAGAGAAATGGGTTATCAACCATTTGACATCAGTTTGTCGACCGCATGTTCGATTTCTAGAGAAGTGTTCAAGGAACACTTCAACTGCACTCTCACCTGCGGCAATTCGGTCTTCTACTACCGTCCCAGTGACCTCGTCCTTTTCATCACAAAGTGGGAGATAGTCACGACACGCAATATGAAAGCTCGCAATCCGATTCCACAAGACCAGCTGAATAATATCAAACACCTCGCGATGGATTTTGCGGACCTGTGCAACACAAAACATCAAAAGCGTGTACCGTATTTCAAGATCACGCTCGGTGGACGAGTACAATCTTTCAAAAGTCTCGAGACCTTGGGAGCAGTTCTAACTGCCGACAATCAAATTGCCAATCAGTATTACAGACTTGCAGAGCTTGCTGGAGCTCTTAGCATTTCGCCAGGGTGGGTGCGAAGATGGAATGTCGATCCCACCTTTGAGAAGAAGCTGGAAGATAGTGAGAAATACTTGGAAGGATACTATAAGTCAAAGGGTTTGGAATCAGGGCCTCCTAAATTGCAGTTTTTGAATTGACGTGCCCTGTCGGGGATGGGAAAGGAAAAGGTCACGTGAACGCACCACCTGGAGGGCTCAAAGTGAGTTGGAAGCTGACTGCCCCATGTGCGGAGTTCTGCGAAAGGATATCAGTTCGTAAATTTTTGAGCTATAAGCATGTATTTTAGATGACGTTATTGTGTGGGAAATCGTGTTGTCGGCCGATGGGTCCTTGGTACCTTCGTACCTGTTAGTTGCTCAGATGCACGTGCCACCGGCAACTTGGACTACTTATCTCCCCCTAATATCTAGTATACTATAGCGTATTTTAGAACGTAGACTATAGCGTATATAGAGCGCTATACGCGTAGTATTTTATATATATATATAGAGCTTATAGCTTGTTATAGCATAAGTTCTTTAGACTCTTTAATAAATATATTTTTCTAATATCACGGTTAACTAAGCACGTGATACAACATCCATTAGTACCCGCCCCTGACCTGACTGCGCCACGACTGAAGTGTACCTTTTGGGTCGAGTAAGCAATGCAAATAGATTCACATGGTATCTTCACAAGAGGCTGTCTCGTACCGCTTCATTCAGTCGTGATCGTGACGAAGTACATAAAATTCAATATAGGCTTGCGATGAGGATCTTATCCTAGACAGACAAGACAATTGCTACCTCTCTGGAAGTTCAGTAAAAGAAAAGTCGTAGCAGAACGTAATCTTACATGATGTTTCCCAAACTGCGCATGCAAGATTTCGCGCTGATTTTATCCATCATTTTGAGCCTTGTACTCTCACTCCTCACTCTGTTAGCAGGCTACAAGCACGGCGTCTTAGAAAACACGACCATCGCAACTGTGATCAATCCTGCCATAATATTCCAAATTCCATGCTGACAACAATCGCAGTACTACTACGCCGCAAACTGGCGGTAACCGATGCGCCAGTCTCCTACAATAGCACCGAATCAGGCCCGTTTATCTCACCGGTCCTCACACCAGACCAACAGTCCACCGAGGTCGTTGCCTGGTGGCTCAGTGTCCATTACCTCTCCATCTGTATAGGACTTGAAGGCGAGTTTCCAGAACCCATTCATAAGCCTCTGGCTTGTCAGGCAAAGAAGCCAGGGTTCAGTTTCAGGAGCGATGATGAATATATTGTCAACTGGCAACGGAATGGGACTTTGTCGCCCGTGGAGAGTGTGAATGATGTGGATGCATTTGAAACGGCACCAGCATTTGCAACTTTGGTTTTGGGGATCGCATTTGCCACGATTGCTTTCGTTGTTGTTTTGGTGGAAATTTTTGAAAGAGGTCGTTGGGGCGTGACAGAAGCTCTGTCTTTTAGTGTACTTTCTGTAAGTGATAACTCCATCGAAACCTACGTGGAACAAGTACTGACTTATTCTTCGTAGATGTCTGTGTTTTTTCTTGCGGTTTCATCGGCTCTCATCACTGTCGTTAATGTGCATGATACGGTTATGAAAAGCATGATAGACTGGGCACGTTCATTTTTGGGATTGACATGGGCCGCCGTTGGATTTGCATGTGTAGCGTTGAGTATCAAGTCTTATGATGCTGTCATGGCGAGGAAAACAGCAGTAAAGCAGATTCTACGGATATGATTGATAGAACTAAAGTGACTGCCTGATCGAGTGACAGGGGATTTTTGAAGTCACTCTCCGCGTCGAGGCGCATAGTAGCCAACGTAGCGAATGAAACAATCAAATCTAAGGAGTTTAACACACAATTTAAAGAGATTAGATCGGCCCCCAAAAACCGTATTCGGGGCGGTCTATGCAATTTGCTGACTTGGTGATCACAAACAAGGTGGCTCAGCGTAGCCTTCTCCAGGCACAACGGCGACAACACCACAGAACATCGCGAGTTTCTTTTCAAAATTCCGTAAAATTAAAATCCAGGGATCAATTCTACCTGAGAAAACGCCTTGATGCCTTGTGAAATGGTCACTTAGAGACGTCCTGGCACGCAAAAGCCTCGTTGTGTGCCAGAGAGGCGGTTCGCTGCACAGCCCCACTTGAACATTTCTCCTCCATTTACAACAGCTTCGCTCAGATATAGGTATGAATGTCTCACATGTAGCAAAACCATCTTTTGACTTCGTAACTAGAGAACAACTTTGTTATCAGCATCCGAATCATCAAATTGAAAAGATCACCAATCCTTCAACTCTCCCTAACAATGGATACACTTGGAAACTTCCCCCAGTTCACCCGATTTCCCCTCGAAATCCGCCGGAGAATAGTAAAGACCCCTTTCTCTTATATCTTCAACTTTGAGATGGGCCTCTTTTCGTCAAAAGCTTTTTCATGCTCGTCATTTTCATCGCGAATTCAATAATGCTAATAATCTTTACAAGTGGAACTACACGCTGCCAGGCCCAAGAGTAATGCTGGTTCTCCGCAGCGAATCAAGGAAAGGTGCCTACATCACCGCCGCCGCCTCCTACGGCGGGCATCAACCTCAAGCTCTTCACGTCAACTCCGAATCGCGAGCTGAAGCACTTCTTCATTTGACTCCACGCTTTGGAACTTATTGGAACCTCGACATTGACGCGTTGTATATCGAGGCCACGGATAATGCTCAGCTGTCTGTCACGCAGTTTGCAGAAATGGCGGCGAAGGGGAAATTGGCAGGATTTAAGCATGTGGCCATAGATTGGACCATTTGGAATTGGAAGGGTGCCACCGACACTATGGAGTTTAGAGTGAGCTTCACAGACGGGAGGTTTGATGGATATGAGGATCCGTGAGTCTTGCTCGACTTTCGACCTTCTCAGTGTGTTGCTGACATCTAGTGAAGACTGAAAACCATTGCGACTTTGCCTGAATTAGAGACTTGCACATTCATCCACACATTACACACCCTCCAAAGCTCCCTAGTCAAGCCATACTGCCCTTGGAGTATTGGTCCTCTGACTGGAGAAACTACCCTGGATGAGGACGGTTACAGGCGCGTAGCTACCATAGGTTCAGCTGCTATTCGCACGAGAATAGAATTCCTTGGGAAAGACCACACACACCGCGACCTCGGGAGATCTCCTGGTCCAAACAGCCGCTGGATATCAGTGGAGAAGGAAATACCAGCGCTCAATGTGAGACCAGAAATTGAGTTTAGCCTCAAAGCTATTCACGGTAGGGACAGGGAGGTATTGCCGGTTGAGAAATTGTACAGACGACAGGCTGGATGGGAGATGGATTGGTTTGGTTGAAGTTGTTAGTGAACGAAGAGTCCTTGCGTTCTTTAGAAATGAAATCTATTTTTCTGCGTTACACTTGCTTGAATTTCTTGCCTATTGAATGCTGTATCTGATGGGTAGCAAAACATCGTGTGCTATCCGTCTACAAGATTCTGGGAGTTGAAAAAGCGAAGAAGGCCGGAGTGTCCTAAAAGAGACAACTTGTGATCTACTGGCACCATCTGCAAACCGCAAAATATCCAATCGTTCATGCCGCTTGGTGAGTTGCAGTTGCGATTGGCTGCCCAAAAACATACGTTTCTTGCAAGCTTAAACCGACGTGGATATTTAACATCCATATACCGGTCAATCGCATAACTGCGGAAAAAGTCACCTTCACCGTTAGTCTGTCTAGCAACGGAGATCTCAAAATCCATGCAGGAGTTACGCCATCTCACATTTTGAGTTTCCAAAATACTTACCTGTACACTCTGAAAACAAAAGCACGGCGAACTGTTCAGTAATTATTACATTTTGAATACATGGGTATTATCGCCTTTCCTCCAAAACGTAATTAAAACGCTAAGAAGTATTAATATAATGAAAAAACTGTGCAGCAACACCATGGTCTGGCTGTCTTGCTCTTCGTCTGCGTGTTCAGTTCCTATTCTTGATTAGTTTCATAATCTCGTGTATTTTGAGTGTAAGGGTTAACTAACTGCTTGATTGCATTGCTGCTGGTTCCATAGAAGAATTTATGTGTTTCTCCGCACTCGAATTTTCTAATCGCGATGAAGGGGCAGACACTTCGAAGAATGATTCTCCTAGATAATATCAGTTTTAGCTCCTTATCAGCGCGCATTGTAAACTCACCGAATGTGCCGCTCCTCGAATCACCACTATCCGTCCCAAAGGTAGCATTGTTGTCTTCCAACCTCAACAGGTTGGCGATCATATTCCGCCTCTCATCAACAGCTTGGGCGGTCTTCTCTAGCATGGTGTCGACAAACATCATGCCGGGCAAATTGACAGCAAAACTCTCTTCCAGCGCACTTAACGCATTCTCAAGCCCACCAACACCGCTCAACAATTCCTGTAACCTCAACAACAGGCTTTCTCCCTCCAAAATTTCGTGCTCTATTTCCTTCTTCAACACGTTCAAGCACTTCTTCCATTCGTTCCTGATTTTCCTACTCTTCAAATACACAAAAGGCTTCAGTCTCTTCCAACTCTCCACCTTCTGGATTCCTCTCGTGGCATGGCCACACACGATCCGGTCAAAGTCATAAAACGCGTGCAGCATTTGCCAAAACGCGTACGCAGCTATAGGATGAGATAAAAACAGAGGCCCAAAGTCCAAGTCCTCTATCATCTCCCAGGAGCTCAGTAGAATGGGGGCATCGGCTTTCTGTATCGACGATTGCTGCGTGAACTCCATCGTCCTCCGGTACCATTCTGGAGAGTATATATCATCAGCGCTGACGCTCTGACGCGCTTCATAGAAGTCATATATCGACTTTTGTTGCTTCGTAGGATTGCATTTTGAGCTCCCGCTTGCTGGATCCAGCTGTATAAAGTCCATGTCTGGAGTCTTATGTCGTGGTCTGGTTTAGAATATGAGCTGAGGTTGATGTAAACTCTCGCTTATAGGCGGTCAAAGGTGGCAAATCGCAACCAGAACCGCTGATGCTATTGTGAAATCTTGTCACCAAACTTGTCTTCCAAAATACACCGATATCGATTTCGACAGGACTTCTGACATTGTATAGAAAACCCGAGCTCTTGCAATAAGCAACAATGCGCGGAGATGAACCACAGCTGTGGAGCAGCAAAAATGCGAAAGAGCCACATGGTGGCTTGCACGCTCGGGAAGTGTGGGTGGCGGTGCCAGCACTGCCCGTCGGATGCAGCTCCTCAGAAAGCCCACGTATTGGCCCTACGTAGAACTGACAAGGCCACCCACAAAGGCACCACCGACTTGCAGGACTTGAGACGCCCGGCATGGATGACTGACACACTCATCAGGCCGCTCCTTCGAGCCACATGGCCGGGATGGGGTCTGGCACAACTTGAGGCTCTACAGATGAACACACCAGCCACGACTCCCATCCGAATGAGGCGCGTAGGCATCAAACACAGTCTGCCTAGTCATTCTGAGTGCTCTCTGACTGTATTCCTCATTCTCCATTCTCAACTTCATGGCAAATTTCGGGTCACACGATGTTGGCCAGAGTTTCGCGTTCCGAGCGTTGCGAGACACACAGCCTCACTCGTTCAGCCACTAAGGAGCCTGCTGCTGAGAGTCCGAAATGCTTATTTGCTCGAGATTCGCGTCGGCCGAGTCCGATCTGCCAGTAAATTCGTATTTCTGGCCAGTAGATTACAGATGTACCCAAGGGGCAAATGTTGTTTTCCTAGTTTTTGTTGACGGTGTCAATCCAATTTTCAATCAATGTCTCGACTAGTGGCAAATAGTACGCATCTTTCAGCAGCTTTGTTTTGAGAGTTTCTTGATTATGATTGTATTACATTGATGTTTTCCAACCTATTTGATGATGAACCCTCTACTTCTCGTGTACGGATACTCTGGGATGTTCTTGGGAATAGCTTCCCCATCCATCATCCCATGAACATAACATTCTCCAACAAAAGTGTATGTATCATCCGCGGAATTATCTGACTCGCACTTCCTCAGAACAACCGGAACACTACAACCAAACAAGATGCAAATGACATCGCCATACATAGTTTTAGGCGGAGCCAAGCCGTATAGAGGCCGCGCTCCCTTTACGGCTTTACAAAGGAAGAATTTCCTGGACCAGATGACGTTTTGCACCCGTTCGAGAAATAACTTCATAGTAGCTGGCGTATCATGGAAGCCCCTGAACTCATTGGTATTCAGATCGCCGTTTGCGTTGACGTGGTGCAACACCTCTAAACATGCACGGCGGTACCAAGTTGGGGCTGAACTGCTGCCATCCAAGCCGCGATCTGCTACTAGAGTCCTCCACAATTGATCAGGCACTTCGTCCGGGATTCTGCCTCCGCTGGAGATGGATGGCCAACCACCGTATTCAAAAGCCTCAGCCGGTATGACACCGTGTAGCACACGCCCTGTAAGCTTCTCGATGACACCGAGCTGACGCCCCCTTACATGCATAGTCCCATCAAACTCTCTGGGGACGGAGAACGGCTCTGCGCGCTTTGGGGCCAGTGTTGGAAGCTGGTGGCTCGGCTCGGAGGCTGGTAAGAGCCCTACCGGAGAGACGACATTAGGCTGTCGCATTTCTGTGTCCAGTTTGTCCTGACTGTTCGAAGGCTTGCGCCTTCCGAAATGGACCCAAGGCCGGAGATTACCGGTTGCACTATAATTCGGCTTGTTCTGCCTGCTGACCCCTCCAACAAAACTATCACCATTAGTTCTCCCGTCGAGAACACCCCTTGGTCCCCCATACGCATGTCCTTCAATGGATGGTATCCAAGAAGGCATATGCTCTTCTTCACATGCAGAACCTTCTGCAAGGTCGAGCTTCTGGCGTAGAGTTAGAGGCTTTGGTCTTGGAGCCCAGTGACGGCAAATGAGGTCAAGAGATTGAGACTTTTCGACGGCGTATTCAGAGAATCCACAGCAAACATCGGTCAGACATTTGTCATAATCTGGGGCGATTCTTTTATCGATCGAGGACTTCGGTTCGTTCGACGGCAATTCAGACCGATTGAAAAGTAACCAGATGAAGCGAATGATCTGGAGACAATGATACCAGATGGCAAGGAAAAGCTCGTCCAGAAAACTGGCCTTTGGTGGGATATAAAAGCTAGGAGGATGGATCAAATCGGTACGTTCTGCTGTATCTTTGGCCAGAGAAAGGACGGCATATATAGTATCTCGAGGTTCCGAGGCCTCGAAAGCTAGAAATTGGGAAGATACAAGCGTCTCCAGGCTTACAAGTCGTTGCTGGACCTTGCCGTCATCTGCCCTGCGAAAGAGAGAGCTTGCTGCATCTACAAGTGTTGTTGCGCCTAGTGCACGAGGGTCCAGAGCCCCAACGTGTGCGTCTGGATCCTGCATCGTTGAGAAGGAAGCACTTGTACCGATGATCTCCTGCTTTCGTATTAATACTTGGCCCTTCACTGAAACTATGGTAATAGGTGTGGGCGGCTGACCTTTATTTCGGTGTGCTTGGTCATGAGCAGAGCGATTGCATCCGCAAAATTTGACCACTGCATCTCCTCTGCGCCCCATCTTACCGTTGCCTTCCTTGCCAATACAAGTTCTTGGATGACCCAGCGTCTTGAGAACCATCGGTTTTTCATGAGTTTCACTACCAACAACCACTCCCTCCGGCTTTGGCTCGTCCTCAGACGGGCGGCTCTGTCCAGATGCTGGAGATCAAGTAATGACCGCAGGAAGTCGAACGTCTCTTTGGTCTCCTCGGTCCCAGCACCTAGCCAGACACACACATACTCGGCCTCGGAATATATCTCATGCATTCGGGCTACCTGCGCAGTCTTTTCCTGCTGGTCCGATTGGTTGATGCACACGGCATCGCACCATATATTCACATCTTCGTCTTCTCTGCGAAACTGCATGAGTGCTGCCGCAAGATTGTCGCGCACATAAAAGGTCCCGCTATTATTGAACGGGGTCATCGTCTGAAGACCTTCCCTAACATGGGTGTCATCGTACATTGTGATGGGATGAGTCTGTTCGCTGCATTAGCATGGCTTCCCTAGTTTACTCCAAGACATAGAAAGGATCAGAGAACTTCAGAGAATTCTGAGGGTAGAATTGCATCCTGCTCTCAATACAATTGAAGCACTACGACAGCATAATCAACGTACCGGCTCATCCTCTCCCCACCAGTAGCTCAGGGCCCAGAACTGATATATTTGCGATTTCGACCGCTTGCCTGTTGACGGCAAGGCGCATGGAAAGAGCATGCATTTTAGCGGATCGCCCTTCTTCCCATGTAGTATCTTCAGCAGTCGAATATCGTCGTGTATCGCAATATCCGCATATTTGTATGTGTTATTCCAGACTCGAATCTTCTTGAAGAGTATCTCGCGCAACGTTTTCTTGGCCGCGCCCGTGTTGAAGGTGGGCGTGCGCCCCGAGAGCGCCCCAATCGGTTGCGCTGGGACGAATCCAGAGTCCCAGGATCTCTGCGCTGCAAGACCGTCGTCGACATCGTTAGCTGTTGCTTCAAAGTTCAAGAGCACCAGGACAATGGCAAGTGAGTGTATGCGGAGGTGAGTAGAACATGCTGGACAGTTGTGTGACAGCCCTTTTCGCAGCACTAGAACGAGGCCAGCCCACCAGTTTGCGATCGCCGCCGCAGCGAGGCTCGGTGGATTTCCAATCGCTGCATGGTGCCGATGCTGGAAGGCTGGTGCACCTGCAATCCACCCTGCAGCAACCAGGTGGTGTGAGGGGTGTTCTGATACGAGAATCGCAGCTTTTGGCCCCAATGTGGCGTTGTGAACGACGCTGCCACTGGCTAGCAGCTTAATGGGGATTCAGCCCCGCGATTGTACCAACCGGATCGGGTAACTTTGCGAAACTCATCCTCCATGGATAAGCGCTAATAGGTGGCAAAGTTGATCTGAGGTCTGCATGCCAGGCTGACATTCTGAGACCTCTGACCCCAGGTTCACACAAATGATGAGGTTGTGGCGTTTCATTGGAGGGCATTCACTATTGGGATATGTGTCGGGCCCAAGGACGGGTCGGCACGACACTATATTTAGTGGGGTTCGGGGGAAGATCAGGCTGAGGTTCAATTGGTGACTATATAGCCCTATGGGTTTGTTGGAGAACAGGCTGCTCGAATGGGACTCCAGTGAGAAACAAGCTAGGTACATCTTGAATCTTCTTAGATCTTCTTGACTTTTAATTGTGTTACATTTTTTATGCAACCAATATCAGTCGCATTTCCTCATTCACAGCCGCTAAAAAGGACCGGGTTCCCTTTCATCCTGCCACGACTTCGCAAAAGCGTTATGAGAAGAATAATCTCCCAAAATCTCTCTCAAAAAACTCCCGTCAATAGAGCTTTGGCGTCGGGACTCTATCAAATACAATCATAGTCCAGGCATCAGCAGAGAAAGCGCTTGGCTATCGCTGCCGAATGCGGCGCAACAGAAATGAAAGCCTCTGATATCAATCATCTTTTGAAACCGGGTAAGTTTTGAAGAGTTCCCAGTAGCCAGCTCTTTTATATGTATATTATAGCAGGTGCAGACGTCCATATTTAAGCTCCAATACATGAGTAATAGCACAGAATTAGAATTAGTTTTTTTTATCAAAATTTGTCAGAACAGCTATGAGAATGTAGAGTCAGTAATTTTCGCTTCCAAGAGAGCTTCTCTCACTGAAGCCAGGAACCAGTCAGGCGACGGTAATGCGAGTCTGAAGAGATTTTCCGGGCTTTTTCTCGAAAAAATTGGTTTCCTATGCAAAAATCAGTAAATGTTCCCCCACATCCGTCTTGTGCATCCTAGCGAATCGTCTCGATCCAATATATCCCGCGCCCCGTGATCCATGCTATATAATTTTTGTTCTAGTCGAAGGAATATTAGCTATGGAGTGATTGATATGTCTGCTGCATTCTAGATCCCGATAGGCTAGTTGAGCGAGGCTAGGTGTTGATCTTGTTGGAGGCAATTCGTCGATCCTGATGATATCATGGATTCTGAAATGTGTAAGGAGGTTATCGAGGTTGCTTTCCACGAGGATTTGGAGGAAGCCATGGTGGAAGAAAAACCTGGGGTTCTGGTTTCCTGGGTTTCCTGGGCTCCTGGGCTCCTTAAGCTGTCCGGGTCCTGGTGTGCTGGTTATTTAGGTACGGAAGCAAGATCCAAGGGAGGAAATCCAAGGATGGAAGCCACGGGCCAGGAAGGAGAAGTCAAATGATCCAAGGTGGATTCCATGGGTCCAATTCCGCATCAGATCCGGGGACTCGGCTCCATTCATGTGAATCGGTATATGTCTTAGGTTTGGGGTATGGCCAGGGTCATCGGAACCGGTGTTCGAGTGAGTTGGAATGGCCTAATGGAAACGGCCCTCCTAGGAATCCGTGCTTGCCTGGAACCGGATGTTAGAGATGTTCTTACTTGTTGGCTTACTTGAATTGGAGGTCTCTTCTTCCTGAGGGAGCGATCCTTCATTGGCCACCCGATAAAAAAGAATCCATTCTAGGGATCCTGGGGGAGGTTCAACTGGCGATCCAAGTGAACAAGCAATAAAGCTTTCCAGAAATCCTTTTGCAGGGAATCCAAAGTATCTCCTCCTCTGGTGGACTAGTTCCTCTAAATGACCGTTCCAAGCCTTTCCATTCTCAGGTCAGCGTAGTCGCCACCCTGAGGTCCGGAAAAGATTCAGAGCCATTCAATCGGTCGTAGTGGCCGGACTCCGGATGTAGGCAGTATTCCTCGGTTTTGGGCTCCGTCCTTGGATAAGGTGACCAAGACTGATTTCGAGTCATCATAAGGCCCATTGATCAGTCTTGTCGGGAGGTTGCAGAAGTGGAGCCTGCCATGCATGGATCATGACAATCGATTGGTTGTTGGAGGCGGTGGGTTTTACCACAGCCCATTTTGATTCCATGAATCTGGGGGGTTGTTGTTCTGGTCGAATAGGGGTAGGTCTGAGCTGAGATCTGCTGAAAGTGCCATCATAGGCTCTGAGGACGGGGGTAGTGTTGATGTACCCCAATAGACGAAGTTTGAGTTGAAATCGGAATCGAAAAGCTGAGGGAGGTTGGCGTTGAACAAATCAGCATCAGATGGAAATGTGATGCCCTGATGGTCAGCAGCTGATCCGAGTCGATCAGCGCTAGGTGCTTCAACAGATGGCGAATGAAGAGATTGCTCATCGATGCTTTTGGTGGTGCTCTGTGTCAGAGATCGGCGACGTTGGACGGGACTCTTCTGAGAGGTAGGGGAGTTGCGGCAGGTGCACTTTCAGCAGTAAGCAAAGCATAAGGTAAAATTGTGTTCCCAGATCACCAACCTCTATTTTCTTCCGCCTGTGGAAATCACATGCTCCTGATTTCCTTACTCCGGCTACTTTGTTGCGTTTTTCTGGGTCGTACTTGATTCTGTTTCGTTTCTTTTCGACTGGCTTGCCAGTGGTGACACTCCAGACCAACATTGACGATTGGAAGTCATGTCCAGCGATTTTGGAATCGGTCGCGTTAGGAGAGGGTGATTCGGCGGTGGTAACAGAGGTATTAGAAGACAGACTATGCTGTCGCGATTTTGGCCGATTAAACGTATATTCTTGACTTTCAACTTGCTCTGTGTTGATAAAGTCTAGTAGTGCTGCCTGGAGCTGCTGTTCCAGGTTGTCACAAAGCGGATACTTCATGCTCAGCGCATTTGCGAGTTGTAGAGAGCCTGCAGGCGGATCAAAAGAGAGAGAAAGATCGGCTCTTCGGGTGATGCGATATTCCATCATCTTGACTGATTGCGAAGGTTTGTTTGCTGGGGGGTTGCCCTGGGAGGACTCGGACATTTTCAGACGGAAGTATAGGACGTCGGGGGCAGGTAAAGCTCCTGCGCAAGAGATGATTGGATGAAAAAGACGTTTGACAAAGGCAAAGAAGAAAGATGATGATCACGACGTTTTGAAGTGTGGATCTTTGCTCAAGTTGTACCATCTCGACAATGCGACAGATCCCAAGAGGGATTCGGCGTAGAAATCGATGTTCAGCTGTATTTCCTAATCCTTCACCGAACGAGCTCGCGTCCTGGCCAATAAGCTGAAGTCAGCCTTACTTGGGCTTCATCAAGCTTCAGCAGGCGCCACGCAACGCATGATAGGTGTGAATGCCCAACAGCAATACATTATCCGAGGAACCCAATTGCCCAGTGGCCAATGAGCGGTACGGGCCGTAGTCCAATGGCATTTGACGTACGATGTTAACATCAGATTGGGGGGAGAAAGCCAGAGCCCAACGCCCAAATTCATGGCTGCATCAACCCCTGTGGAAGAGGCTGTGGATGGGGCTGACCAAAAATCAACAGGGTACGGATGAGAGCGACCCCTCCAAAGAGGGGTACCAATATCAGCAGCCACATGTTGGTCTCTTCTTCATTCTACAACGAACCCAATGCCGTGCCATAGCGACCTAATGTTGGTGAAATGACTAGGTATTTACGCCCAGCGATGAAAGCAACCGCGGAATGAATATCTGTCGAATGCATAAGGCGCATCGAGCACACTGCAACGAAATTCTCAGATGGAGTATGGTTTCGTAAACCCTGGCGAAGATTAGAATATGCGTGTGGATTCGAGTGATCGCAGTTCCCACTCTAGATTGTTGGATGCAGAGCAATCTCCTTAAGGAGGCGTCTATCCTTCGGCTTGCATACGCAATGTGCCCGGTTCATACGAGCTCCTCCTGACTCTGAATCGACAATCCCAAGTCCCTATGTCAGCAGTATGTCGTAAATTATGCTCGAGTTTATTCTCTGCCACAGCCAGGTTTTGAGAGCCTGTTAGCATCTTCTCTTCCGTCCCGGGCGTTTCACCTTACTTGGGTGAGATTGGGCTGCTTCGGACTTCTCTCGTCAAACCCAAAAAGAGAACCAGTTGCAGTGAGGCAATAAATCTCGCAGCCTGTGTCATGATAATTTAGAGGTGCCATGAGAGTTGATTAGTTCGGAGAATTCTCACCGGCTCGCCTTCATTATCTTCCTGTGAAGTGTGACCTTTTTCATTTGCATTGTCGAGGCACATGCGAGAAGACCTTATCTACTTCGAAGGAAACTAAAGCAAGGGAACTGCAGAAGCTAACTGAACGCTAAACCTAGTGACAAATCATTATCTTCTATCTCGTCTCTTGGCCTTGAAGTTTTAAGGCTATCAGGGCGTAGAAGTGCGTCATCAAGATGCACGAGTGAAGTCGATATTCTCTTCTCCATGGCCACAGTTCTAAGAACCCCAATTCAGTCCTTACGAACTATTCGTGAAGCTTAGTAGCGCATTAGAGCCCTATGAGGTAGCCAGTGGTAAGCACGTTCAGAGGTTGTCGATACTAGGATAAGTGTGAAATTCAGGAGGGATAGGTGCTACCTGTGGCTTCAAGCTCCGCTTTCTTGGGCAGCTAAATCTTCTCCCGCAAGATTGATTCAAAATGGCGGTCTCCCCTCTTGAGAATATACGTGATGGGGATCACAGCTCAACTTCTTCATATCCTCAATACAGACCAAACACGGGGAGTTTCTTCCTAGGGTCCTCACTCTCATCCCCAGTGTTGTCCTCGCAGGAAGATTTGATGGGTCATGCAGGTTGCCGACGATCCATAACAGTCCCAACTATGCATACCTCAACTGAAATTGCAATAATACGGGTGAAACTCGAGATACCCTCAGATCGATGTCAATTACTGTACTGCCAATGTCAATGAAAGTGTTAACTAGCAAACAAAGTAAACACTCTCTGTCTCGAGGAGCTGACTACAGCCTGTACTCACTTTCATCAGGCTGATTGTTATTTAGAGGCAAATTTCTCTTAAGTTTGAGCAATTGCTCGAGCTCGGTAAAATAATGATTTGCAGGGTTGGTTGATCTCCCCATCTCCTAGCAAACTGAAGTACAAAATTTGTTTGCATCAAAGCTGCCATAGAGAAAACTTAAGTCGCTCATGCCGCTTTCCATTCACAAAAACGACCTTCCAGAAATAGGCATGTGTGCCTAGCAAATCTGAAGGGAAAGGTCATGGTTTCATCGATGCATCTTCAAAAGAGTCTTAAAGTGAATGAACCTGGTGACGGGAATGATATAAATTTTATGTTAGCCAATGTCGACTTCTAGACAACTCTCTGCAGCTACCAGAAAAATTGAGAGTGCTAAGGAAAGAGTTTGACTGGAATCTGATTTCGATTGATTTGTTATTCACGAATGATCTCACGAGACTCCTTGCTCGCCCCCACGACTCGAGTTAAATCTTCCTCTATGATACAAAAGAAAGTAATTATGTCGTGAAAATCTTCCTAATACAGTTAAATCACTGCCTGGCCAATACTTTAGGTTGAAACTTCAGGTCGATCAGCACAGTTCAACAGACCTCGTTTATTCTGCCTGTTGCGGCTTAGCGTATATCGCTTCACGATAGGGGGAAGGGTTCAATAGTGCTAGAATAAGGTAACTACAAAGCAGGTGGGTTCATTTAGAATAAAGTGTCACCGGATTGTCTCGGATTGGAACTGCCAGAAGGATTTTGATTCTACTATCTGACAAATGTGGATGAAGTTCAGCGCTGTCATTGAACCTTGCTGTAAAACCTGCCTTGCTGTCTCGGAGGAGAACTTCGCAGAAAACAACTCAATGAAAACGAACCACCAGGTCAGCATCAGGTCTCAACCCGAAAACTTCAGCTATATCTGTGATCATGCTGATGTGCCCATGGTATTGTCTGAAAGTATGCCCAAACGCCTGAAACTCCAGCCCATAATGCACCTAATCCTCAGACAGCTGCATTGTCAGTTGCATTAACAGCAGCATTGTCAGCAGCCTCATAAGCGTCTTCTTCCTTGATCTCCCATTGCATAGTCTCCAACTTCAATCTACGAAATTGCCTACGCAATGCTGAGATCTGTTTGCTCGCCCGACTGTAAGATATCAAAAGCTCCGTCCTCAACTCCTGTTGATAGACCGGAGCTTTGACGGTACCCTCGACGGCTAAGATCAGCTTGGCTGGCAGTGGTTCCTCGATTGATCGACCTTCAGCATCCTTACGAGTGATGACTAGGTCAAGCTTGCGGAGGTCTGGAAAGAGCTTGAACAAGTCGAACAAGGGATGGTCACGATTGTGGAGACCGAACGGACCAAGATCGATGACTAGACCGCGCTCCAGCTTCTTCTCGATGTTGTATTCAGTGCTCTTGATTGCCAGATGTTCGAAGCCGACTGGGACGTCAATGGTAACGCGGGAATACACCTTTCTATTCAAGTACACGCTGTGAAGGGCTCGAAACTTTTGGATAACCACGATCCTCGAAGAGAAGTATTCGCCGTCACCCAGCTTCAATGCGTTCATTGATCGAATTGTCTGTGCTCGGGTAGCACTGCTAACTCTCATGCTGGCGAAACTGATGGCTGAGGATATACAGTCAGCGTTGTTTCCAAGTCGTGGAAAGGAAGAGCTGCTAAGAACAGACGCCCATGGTATACATACTCGATAGTAGAACAAACTTAATGTGGACTCGGACCTTGGCTTCTCCATCATTCGTCTCCTCAGCAGGTATCTGAACTCGGGTGATTGAGGGAGCACAATGAACCACGTCGATATCCAGCATGTATTGCTCCCAAACTTGCAGCTTCAACTCAACCGGCATGCGTCCAAAGGATGCAAAAGAAGTGCCAGGTGGTGGATGGTCGGAAGCCATCTTGACTCGTGATGATGGATGCAAGTGGGAGACAAGCAAGTTTGCTACAGAGATTCAAAGCCAGAAAGTGGCCTTGTGGTGAAATTCTTTGCGAGAGAGATTGTTGGCGCGGGAGTAGCTCGACATAACATAATGGCGCAGGCACGTCGCGCCATGTCGTTCTGCTCCTCCACAACGAGCCTAGCTCTCGCATTACCGTCAACAACCTCATCTCAATCACCAAGGCTGAGTTTACACCACTACACGGTTTCATGAAGTTCCATGATGCTTAGTTGTTGTTCTTGTGGTTCTTTGTACCAAGCAATACGTTTAACGTTGAGTGCTACGCGAGGGGTGTTGTTACGAAAAGGGGGATTAGGCGAAGGGGCTGTTACCCAAAAGAGTGATTACGCGAGGGGACGATACGCGAAGGGATCTTTTAACACCATTGCACTAACGTCGACCTAAGGTATGCTACAATTCTTACCTATAGTAGAAGTGTACGAAGAGTTTTGCAAAGGAGCTGCTGTTGAAGTTCACCAGCAAGGTTGCAAAACACTATGGCACTGATAGCTGACTTGCATCCCATGCTGAATCGAGCCGGATGAGATATATTTGCACGAGAGTACAAATCGAGACCAGGAGCAAGGTTGGAAAGAACTATAGCACTGATAGCTGACTTCCATCCCTGGCCGAATCGAGCTGGATGTGATACATTATCAGGAGATTACAATTAGAGGCCGAGAGCAAGGTGGCTTTGTGCTTCCTACAAAGATCATTGGTGATATTATAACAGAGGGCGAAGGGAGTAATAAAAAATATTGAATATTCAACCAGAGTACGAAGAATAACATTCAGGTCACCTTGCACTCGGTGGGCGATGATTACCAATATTCCATTTTTGTTATAAAAGCTCATTACCACACATCTACAACACCATCTAAACGCCCTGCTAAACACTTTCTAGAAAGTAAACCCACACCACGTCTAAATTTTTCTGTCTAAGCATCACCACCAACGCCGCTCATAACCACAACACCTTCGACCACAACCCCATCTCTAACCATTCTTTCCCTCACCAGTCGATCGCCAACCATGCGGCCCGCAATCCAAGAGTCGAATCCGTTCTCAGGCTGACTCCCAGCTGCACCATTTGTTCCCCTCAAGCTCTTGAACGCCCACCATGTCACGGTAGCCTGTTTAAGCGCAGGCATGCTCAGCAGATCGTGCGTCCATTGCCAGTCTCGCCAGTCGTTTGCGAGCTGTATCTGTTCCTGGCGGTGGTGCTCTTCTGGTGTGAGGTCAGGTTGGAGATTGTTGGCGTTAAGAGCAGGGCGTAATGTGGCTGGTGGAAACGGGGGAGAGTAGCTGGTACTAGACCACATGGTGAGATCTAGCGTTCTCAAGCCCGGCATTTGGTTGGTGAGGAAAGAGCAGGCTTTGTCCCAGAGTGGGTCCATTCCTTGGTGATATTCCACAGAAAGGTGGCTTGGGATCTTTCTTGCGATCCTGATGTTCTTTGCACATTTCCTGGCCACCTCACTCCTGTCGTTCCAAAAAGCCAATAAGGCATCCAGATGAATTCCAAAATCCCAAGTAGTCGCACGGCTGCCGTAGAGCACTGGTTCGGCTTCTGCAAGGATCTGCTTGCTGACCAGTAATAGCTGCGGATTTATGCTAGGACACGGGAAGTCGGTGTGAAAATTCGTGGTCAGGACTTTGTAGGTGGTGTATCTCCCAACTCCGGATTCTGGTTGCGAGCGACCAAAGGGGTAGAAAGAGGTTGCAGAGTTGGTGGGGATAGTGGAGGTGTTGTAAAAATAGCCATTGTTCGGGATCTGAGTGACAATGGTATGGGTACGAGGCGGTAAGATATATCCGTATATCTTCAAGCGCAACTCGAATGGCAGGTCCAGGAAACGAAAACTCTCTGGTGCTTTTGGTACCGGAACCAGTGATGGCGGGTTCGTTCCATTTTCGTGTGATAGGCCGTTGATAAGGCTGATATCTCGCTCCCGTACCTGATCCGCAGCGAGCATCTTGGCCGCTTCTAGCGCTGCCATGGAACCGTCACCAAATTCTAAATCCCCAACAAGAGATTCTGCATCTGAAGACGGCAGAGTAGGGTGTCCAGCAATCGGAGAGCGAGGAGCATATAAAGGGAACAACAGCACTACCTCAATGCTCCGACAATTACCCTTGGCCAAACGCGTTTGCTGGCTCTGATAGAAAACGTTCAGGGATAAGGCGCTGTGCACGGGAAGCGGCATCGGAAACTGTGGTGGGCTGCCATGATACAATGCCGCTTCTGGCGGTTGTGGGTCGAATGCGATCCGATGATTTGGGTTTGTCGAGTGCATCAGGCACGCTAGAGCTTGGGACTGTGCGTCCGGAACAAAATTTCCTTTTCTCGCTGGATGTGGAGCTGACGTGGGAGTTGTCGGCGGTATTGCGATGGCCGTTATTGCCTCGTAAGTCTGAGAATAGCAGTGCGCCTCTGGATTTGTTGAGAATCGTTAAGCTCTTGGCCCTTGGACAATGAACGGAAGCACACGATTCGGTCGCCAGAAGATCGACTGTTGATGAGAATAAAGCCCGTCGGTCGCGGTGAGTAATCTCATGAGTAAGTGCGCATGAATATTTCTTGAACGAGTAATCGCTACGGCGTATCATCAAAATGCAACTCTAAATAGCCACGACGACGGAGAAGAAGTAAAAAAGGATTTGGACTTCAGCCGGTCTTATAAACGCCATCGGTATCGCAAAGATGGCTAATTTAGCCATGTAATACCACGATTCCGACATCTTGATGGACTCGTGCTGCTGTCCTACCAGAATACTGAAGCTTGCAGCTGAGGCTGACTGAAGACCCTTGGGATTATCTGAACCCATGCTGCAACACGTCAAATCAACTCCCCGTAATCATGAACGCCCCTGTAAACCCCCGCATACGCCATGTAGCTTATTCCAATCACACCCCGATGAGCAATTCTGACCGCAAGAACTCTGCAAACCCCGTCTCAATGGACGCCGAGAAGGCTGCAAAGAAAGCCATGGCACTGGAGTGAGACGGAGGACAGTGATGGATCTCGGAGCCAATCTCAAGCTTCCTGATCCCCTTGATCGACAGTAATTCCCAGACCCAGTCCAGGGCTTCGTACCTTACGCTGGAGAGGGTCTTGAAATCTGCTACCGAATACTCCGGTAAGCCAGTCCATCCGAGAGATGGACGCCCTCCTTCGACCACCAATTTCAAACTGCTAATTTGCATGTGTTCCTTCACAAAGTCGCAGACACTGGACCATTCGCATCGATCGTAGTCGCGACTGTAAACCGAACCTTGCTTGGTGACCGCGATTTCCTGAAGAAGTGGTCGCGTTTGCTTCGAGAGGTCCGAGAAGAATGGTACAATAGCCTCGACGTCTCTGCCAAAACTGAAGGTGCGCTTTCCGTAGAGTATATGTGCAGTCTCCTCGTATATCTTTCTGTTAACCCTCATGATCGAAGTATGTATCTCGACGTCATTAAGTAAGTGGTATGTCGTCGGTCTACTCTGGCGGATGAGATCACGCCCAAAACTCGATAGCTTGTTCGGGAATGGGACGCACGGCGACTGTAGATGTTCGGGTCTTCATTGCGGATTTCGAACACACTCTGGTTGTGATCGTCAAAGAGAAGATCATAGATCATAAGCCGAATTTCACAGGGAACCCGTAGCAGAGGAGATTCGACTTCAACCATTGTGCGAGGTGAAAGAGAAGGTATCTTGATGAGGGTATTGTCGTCTGTGACAGATGTGGAGGATGTGAGGAGTGTCCTCTGTTAAAAATTCATTATCAGCGGGACCATCAAGGTGGGTGTTTGTTTCATGGGAAAGTCAAGAGCAGCGATGCTAGCTTGGATGCAATTGGTGCAGAATCTCAACAGTGCCGGTGCCAACACCAACCATGGCTGCTGAGGCCGATCAGGGATAGCCATGCCGTGATAGGAGCAGGAGGCATGGATGCGAGGAAGGGGAGGGATGGGAGTTCGGGGGCACGACTCGAGTGCACAAGGCGCAGATAGGGAACAATAGGAAGAGAAGAGGAAGAGTAAAGTAAGGTAGGTAAGCGTTGCAACGCCGGCAGTCTAAGCGGTGAAGGGGATGCAGGAGGGAGTGGAGGGAAGTGGAGGGAAGTGGAGGGGGAGCGAGAGAGCAAGATGACGATTTGATAGACGAGAGCCCGATAAGAAAGCCGACCCGACCCGATGACGGCGGCCGCTGAGACAGAGACAGCTTCACCTAGCCAACCAACCCTTTTTCTGGATGCATACATGTGTGTACATTTGTGTAGATTACTCCATCTCACAGAGCTTGCACCGTAAACTAAAAAGTGAGACGGAACGGGCAGGTTGCGAAGGGCGACATGGAGAGAGATCAATGATTTGACGTCGGGCGTGAGACTGACTGGACAATCGCAATGTCACGGCGCAGCTCATTGCCCCGGCGCAGAAACCCCAGCCAGATGCAATGGAAGGTCACGCCGCACAAGGTTGAGAGCGCAGCCAAAAACAAAACAACGAGGGCAGGCAAAGTGATTTGTTTGAGATAAAGATGCAGATGAGGAGGATAGGATTTGAATTCCTTTTGCTCACGCCTCACTACAATTCTGCCGCCTGACATTTGGCGCTAAGAATAGGCGCACCGGCATCGCCTTCACCGCCTGCAGACGACGTGACGCCCCAACCGAGGTGCTGCCCGCGGGTTCCCAACACCATCACCACCATCACCCAAAGTCGGACTGCGATTGCGAACATCATGAGCAAGATGCACTCTGTATTGTGCTCTGCTCTCACTAGCTTTCAAATTGTCGCGAATGACATATTCATCCTCGCCGATGGCTCCGACAAGTCTTGGTGATCATCTGCTGGTGTGTGTCGCAATTTAAGGTGAGAGTTTGCTGTGTTGCACCTGCGACCAGCCATCGCAATTACGCGCAAAACACCAGCCTCTGCCAAATATCCCCACACCCAACCTCTCGCGGCGACCAGAAGTATGCGAAAAGCTGCGTATATTAGTTTGCAGCTCGAAACCCCTTGTCGCTTTCTTTCTCCATCCAGTATCCTACTTCGATCCTCACTCCCTCACTCCCTCACTCCCTCACTCTCTCCTCACTCCTCACTTCTCACTCCTCACTCCTCATCAACCCGAGTCATCCTCCCTATCTCTCACCATGCGTTTCAATACGTCAACTCCAACGCTCTTTGCAGCTGCATCACTCTTTTGCTTTGGCTCATCATTGCCATTTTTTCGCGCCGAAGTTGCTTGGTATGAGCCACTGCTCAGGCGAGCAACTTACTCAGTGGTAGACGTGGATGGGGGTTCCACAGCAACGAACGCACCAGCTACAACTATAATAGAAACCATCACGCAAACTCCTGCACCAGCAACGACGACGATCATTGAGACAGATAAGATCACTGTCCAACCACACACCACCACCCAGACTATCAGCGGGCAAGAGACAACGAAGACTCTCGTCGTCACAATCTCCCCTACGGCAAGCACTGTTACTACAACCGCATACGCAGTGGTAAATGTCAGTCCATCTAATACACCCACCAAACCCAGCTCTTCAGGTACAATTGCTGCTGCTCTCTCTGCACAAACCACAATCTCCAGCACATCCATTACCAGCTCTACTTTGGCTTCGTTGAGCCAGATCCTCGCAAGTACTCCATTGGAAGCTGGCAGCACTACATCCACCTCTTCTAAATCCTCGGTGACTTCGGTCTCCAAACCATATACCTCGAGCTTCACGACTTCCTTTGTAACATCGACCGTTACCTCATCTGCGACTTCCACCTCTACGAAATCGTATGATGACGGACAATGGCACACACACTACCCTCAATGGTCCAACGGTACAGCCACGGCGACCATGCCTTCCATCCCTGCTAGAACGGCCTCCCCAATCAGCCTTGGTGCAGATGAGAGCCTGGCCGCTGCAGCTTCGAGCTTGTTCACGCGAGCTTTGGCATTTGGATCTACCATGCTGCACGAAATGGGCATACTACGAAAATGAAGCTGCAGAACGAGTGAATGTATACTATGACCCGATTATGGGTACGAATTTGTACGAGAACGAGAACGATGTGATGACGTCGAATCACCCGATAGCACATATAGTGCTCCAGATGGACAAACCTGGAAATGTATTATTTTGGGCAGGAGTTTTGGAAGCGTCCCCAAGAGTTGGAAAGCGCAGGACGCAGCATTTACATAGGAGTTTGGAAGAAATTGAGAACGGCCAGAAAGACCAGATACCCGTAGAAAAACACTAGCATAATTGATAATGAAAGCAAAATACAAATGGAAGCAAAATGTCTCTCGTGAATTCGTTACCTCTTTCCACCCCAGCCTTCCTTGTGACGCGGCTGATGTTGCTCGACCGGGATCTTGGCAACCGTACACACCTAGCCACTCTTCCTTCAACGTCTCGACTGCGCATCTCCCAGGACCACGTCTGCCAACGTCATTGATAGCTTTGTGAGCTTTGGAGGCCATCTTGCCAAACCAACATTCCCCAATCGCCATGGCCACCCCTCCCGCCGTGGAAGACCAAGCTCGACTGCTTGATGATGCTCTTACGGTAGTAAGGCAGCAGTCCCATCTGATGCGCAAATGCTTGGAAACACCGGGGAAGCTCATGGATGCATTGAAATGCAGGTAGGCTGCCGTTCATATGCTCGTTGGATCCAGCAAGGAGTTTGCGCATGTTGCGCAATGGATGTATGATGATCTCGTGCTGACCGACCACTTTGAATAGTTCCACCTTAGTATCAGAGCTTCGAACGAGTAGTCTGGGACCCAAACAGTACTATGAACTTTACATGGCAGTCTTCGATGCATTGCGACACCTGTCATCCTACCTGAAAGACTCACACCCAGTCAATCATCTTGCCGACTTATACGAGCTGGTCCAATATGCGGGCAATATTATTCCACGGCTGTATCTGATGATCACGGTTGGGACAGTGTACATGTCCATTGAAGACGCACCAGTGAAGGAAATCATGAAGGATATGATGGAGATGAGCAGAGGAGTCCAGCATCCTATTCGAGGTCTCTTTCTACGATACTACCTGTCGGGCCAAGCCCGAGAGAACCTGCCAATGGGGAATGGCGACGGACCAGAAGGAAATCTCCAGGATTCTATCAGCTTTACCTTGACGAACTTCGTGGAGATGAATAAACTTTGGGTGCGATTACAACATCAAGGACACTCGAGGGAAAGAGAGCAGCGCACGCAAGAGAGGAAAGAGCTGCAATTACTGGTTGGAAACAATCTCGTACGACTGAGCCAGCTTGTAGATTTGGAGACATACAAGAATGTCATTTTACAGCCCTTGTTGGAACAAGTTGTGCAGTGCCGAGATGTATTAGCCCAGGAATACCTTCTCGAAGTCATCACACAGGTTTTCCCGGATGAATACCATTTACACACCTTAGACCAGTTCTTGGCAGCTGTCTCTAGATTGAATCCACATGTTAATGTCAAGGTAATCGTCATTGCTCTGATGGATAGGCTGTCGTCATACGCAGCTAGAGAGTCTGAAGGCCAACCGCAAGAAGACAGAGAGAAGCTGGAACAAGATGCGATCGTTAAGCTTCTGGAGAGAGTCAAATTGGCACAGGAGAAGAAAGCAGAAGAACCTGCCCCAGCAGAAGCTAATGGCGAAGCTAACAGCGAAGCACCTGCTGCCGAGACTAACGGAGCAGCTGAGGTGACGAAGAAAGAGAACGAGGTCCCAGAACCTGCAAAAGAGGAGCCTGAAGCGGAAATCAAAGCGGAAACCAAAGCGGAGCCCGTCAATGGTGCAGACGGTGCCGATGAGAAGGAGAGCAGAGGAATTCCGGAGAATATCAAGCTCTATGAAATCTTCTTTGAGCAAGTCACAAATCTGGTCAATGCACAGCACCTCGCAATACAGGACACTACAGCATTACTAGTATCACTTGCAAACCTCGCCCTGAACATCTACCCCGATCGTTTGGACTATGTCGACCAAGTCTTGGAATACGCAAATCAAAAAGTCAAGCAACACGCCAACAGCGCGGACCTCCACTCGCAAGAATCACAAACTAATATCCTCAATCTTCTTTTGGCGCCCATGAAATCATATGTTTCCCTCTTCACAGCGCTATCGCTTCCTACATACATCCCGCTCCTCCACTCCCAGACCTATCCAACACGACGAGCTGTTGCAGGCGATGTTGCACGTAGCTTACAGCGAAGCCTCATGAAAATATCAACTGCCTCTCAGCTCGAAGGCATCCTTGAGATCTTGAAAGTATTGATCAAGGAAGGTACACAACAGCCTGCCGGATATCCAGGAATTCAGCAGCGGAAAGCAATTGAGACAGACGAGACAGTTGAAGAACAAGGGTGGCTTGCTCGGATAGTCCATCTCATCCACAGCGATGATAATGATACGCAGCTGAAGCTACTGCAAATGACCAAGAAGGCATTTGCAGAAGGCAACGAACGTGTGAAATTCACCACACCAGCTTTGATCACATCTGCGATGAAATTGGCTCGGCGGTACAAATCTAGAGAGCACTATGATGACAACTGGGAAACACAATCCTCGGCTTTGTACAAGTTCATGCATTCGTCACTCTCTACGCTGTATCAGCGTGTGCCAAGCTCAGCCGAGCTTTGTCTGCGACTGTTCGTGGCTTGTGGTCAAATTGCGGATCAAACCGGCGCTGAAGAGATCAGCTATGAATTTTTCGCTCAAGCTTTCACAATCTATGAAGAGGCTATCAGTGACTCGCGGGCTCAATTCCAAGCTGTCTGTGTTATTGCGGGCGCCCTACACGAGACTAGGAATTTTGGAAAGGAGAACTACGACACCTTGATTACAAAATGCGCTCTGCATGGAAGCAAACTTCTGAAGAAGCCAGATCAATGCCGGGCTGTATACTTAGCTTCCCACTTGTGGTGGGCTGTACCGATTGTTTCAAAAGGAGAGACTGATGATGAGAAGAATGTGGGTGCATATATCTATTGTTTTGTGCAATTGCTAATGATTCTAGCTTTACCGTGACGGCAAGAGAGTACTGGAGTGTCTCCAACGGGCCCTGCGTGTCGCAGATGCATGCATGGACACAGCGGTTTCGGTTGAGCTTTTTGTCGAGATTCTCAATCGATATGTCTATTACTTTGATCAACAAAATGAGGCTGTAAGTCAACTCCATATACATCGTATGGTTCCCGGAATTGAATCTGATTGCAATTAGGTTACAACAAAATACCTGAATGGGCTCATTGAGTTGATCCACTCAAATCTACAGACAAACCAAGAATCAGCAACTATCGATATGCCCAAACGCCATTTCCAGCGTACGATTGAATACATAGCTTCGAGAGAGTACGATGGTGTGATTACCGCCGCCGCCAAATAGGTGCATGGACTTGAAGATTGTGTGTAAGATGACTTCGCAGGCGGCTTGGTGGTGGCATTATTTTGAGCTGTGCAAAACTAGCGAAGGTTTAGAGGGATGGCTGAAGAAAGGAGCAGGCAAGGCGGTAGTGGTGCAAAGAGCTGCCCTCATACTTCACCGGCATGCTATGTAATATTCGGATCAGAAATGAGAAAGCTTGAAAGATGACCTGTCGTACTCAATGTCACCTGACCGCCGAGGGGTATCATGTTGTGAACTTTCATTACCTAACTAAAGCAGGTAGATAATAATTATCTTCGAGAGTTTCGACAATCGGTATACTGAATTGCAAGATATGAATGCACAAAGTTTATAATGAGGTTTCGTAGCATCGTAAATTTCCATTAATTGTTTCACACAATCCTGCTTTGGACGTTTCTCCTATCTCTGCGGCCGCACTTCAGCTTCCAAGCCCTTTCAGCCTTGGCCGCCTCCCGAGACGCGAATCATGCTCGGCCTTCGTATCTTGAATCCGAGTGTCCATCCATCACTTTTATCTAACCTTACCTACCTTACCCATACACTCCTTACCTACCTACAATAATGAAGCGGAATTGACGACAGCTGGCCTGACGACCTCGAAAAGTAGCAACTAACAATCCCAAGCCGTGCGATTCGTAATCGCCCTGCCTCGTCAACTGCTGCCCAACTCCCCCGTTGTTCGTGGATGATTACCACGCACCTCCACGATGCCAGACGAGAAGCCTTACAAGTACGAACCGCTCCCCATCCCGACGTACGAGGAAGCCATCAATGGCTCATCCTCCCGCGCTGCGACGCCGCGGGTAGCAGACAACGAGACCGCGCATCCGGCAGAGCGCGAGGGGCTGCTGGGGACAGATGCTGGGCGGACACCGGTCCCTACCAGGAGAGCAGGATACCGGCCACCGCTCACGCCGGGGCATAACGTGCCCGAGCACGAAGACGACGATGAGAATGGCACCTTCCTAGGCCAGGATGATGAGAGGCGGCGGAGCCGCAGCAGCGAGGAGGATGCGGTGCGCGAGGAGATGGAGGAGATGGAGATGGAGGAGCCGACTGCTGAACGCCATCAGTCGGCGTGGGGGAAGCGGATATCCAGCACGCTCTCCTCGCTCAATCTGCCGTTCAAGTGGAAATGGACGCCTCGGATGCCGTTCACGTTGCGCTGGCCGACGATCGATGCGAATTTCTGCATTGTGCTCGGGAGGTGTTTCGCAATTCTGCTAGTGATGGGTGTGGTATATGTGCTATTTATGAGCGGGTTATTTACTGGAACTGTGCAACGGGTAGGCGGGCAGATGTTTGATCCCGAGAGTGTGCGGATACACGTTCAAAGCATGGTCAATGAGAAGAAGATTGAGGAGTATCTGAAAGTGGTAACGCAGACCGATCATCTGGCGGGCACCGAGGGAGATTATGTGCTAGCCGAGTATATGCAGAAGTTCTTTAAGAGCAATTTCTTGGAGGATGTGCGGATGGATCAATACGATGTCTACCTGAATTATCCCAAGGATGGTGGTAGGAAGGTGGAAATTCTGGCTGAGGATGGCAGTGTGAGCTGGGCTGCGAAGATCGACGAGGATCCTGTTTATGCCGATCCGCCACGAGCGCAGACACCTGTCTTCCACGGCCACTCGAAGAGTGGTGATGTTACAGGGCCATTGATATATGCCAGTTACGGTTCAAAGGCGGACTTCAAGAGATTATACGACAGTGGTATCGATACGAAGGGGGCAATTGCATTAGTCAGGTACGGAGGAACCCAGGGCGATCGGGCACTGAAAGTCAAGGCTGCTGAACTGGCCGGCTTTGCTGGATGCATCATCTACAGCGATCCAGGGGACGATGGATTTGTGAAGGGAGATGTTGCCCCGGGCGGTCGTTTCATGCCCGAAGGAGGTGTTCAGCGTGGTGCCGTCAGCTTGATGAGTTGGGTCGTAGGAGATGTCCTGACGCCAGGTTGGGCAAGTACCAAAGACGCTGCGAGGATATCAAAAGAGAACAATCCGGGACTTGTTAATATTCCGAGTTTGCCGCTGTCTTGGGGCGATGCCCAGCACCTTCTTCAAGCCATCAAAGGCTTCGGTCAAGCCTGCCCAGATGAGTGGAAAGGAGGGATTCCAAATGTGGAGTGGTGGTCCGGCAACCTCTCCTCGCCCAAAGTCCGACTTCTGAACGAACAAGATGAGGTTGATAAGCAGCCAATCTGGAATGTCATGGGCCAAATCAGTGGCATGGAGCAAGGAGAAAAGGCTGTCATCGTTGGCAACCACCGTGATGCTTGGGTCTACGGCGCAACCGATCCTGGGTCTGGGACGGCGGTCATGCTTGAGGTTGTCAGAATCTTCGGTGATCTTGTGTCCCGAGGATGGCGCCCTCTACGCTCTATTGAGTTTGCTTCCTGGGATGCAGAAGAGTACAACTTGATCGGCTCCACCGAGTATGTTGAGGATCACATGGATGCGCTGAGGGAAAATGGATACGTGTATCTGAACGTTGACGTCGCTGTTGGAGGCAACGAGTTCCACGCCGCTGGTAGTCCAGTCTTCAAGAAGTCCCTCCTCAAGACTTTGAAAAGGGTGTCAGATCCTTTGCAGAACGCTACACTGCGTGAGCTTTGGGACAAGCGCAACGGTCAGCTCGAGGGCCTCGGCGCAGGCAGTGATTATGTCGCTTTCCAAGACATGGCTGGAACATCCAGTCTTGACTTCGGCTTTGATGGCCCACCATTTCCGTACCACTCTGCTCACGACAATTTTGAATGGATGTCGACCGTTGGTGATCCTGGATTTCAATACCACAAGATGCTGGCTCAGGTGTGGGTACTGCTCATTCTTGAGTATTGTAGTGCACCCGTTCTGCCATTTGATATGTCATCCTATTCCGCCTCCCTCACTGGCTGGGCCCAAGATCTTGAGAACTGGGCAGGGAGTCAAGGTGCAAACCAAGAGGGGAATCCTACGTGGAACACGAATTCACTTCGAGAAGCGGTCTTACAATTCGCACGAGATGCCCGGGTGTTTGAGAAGTGGGAAGAGGATTGGGATCAGATGGTGCTCGGTTCGGGCGGGTATGAGACGTCGATTTCAGCAGCACATCGGAAAAGTCATAACAATCGAATGGCAAACTTCGAGACGCATCTCTTGGATTTGGAGGAAGGTGGCGGGGTGAGTTCCTCCCTTCTCCATTCACATACACCCACTAACCAAAACAGATACCCAACCGCACACAATTCAAACACGTCGTGTTCGGCCCACAGCTGTGGTCGGGATACGACGAGGCTTTCTTCCCAGCCATCCGCGACGCTATCGACGCGGGCGACTGGGCATTGGCCCAGAAACAGCTTGACAAGACCGCGGCTATCATCTCGAAAGCGAGTAGGAAGCTCGTGGGGAATACTTGAGAGGGGTGTATGATGCGATAGAAGGAAAGTGTATATTTTTTGCGTCATAGTTTCAGCGATTGCCTGCGTCGGGTTGAATTTGCATTATAGGCGTTTAGGGTTTGTAGGATGGGTGGCATTGGATAATGCCGTGTGCTTGTGTTTCCTAGTGTATAGCGTGGTATAGCGGGCGAGATATAGCGAGAGGAGAGAGCAGCTCTGTGTATACTTCTGAGTGGTACTACAGACAACCAACGAAGTATTTTTAACGCAAAGCCGCCTATTTTTGTGCTGCTGACTTAGGTGTAACGGAGCTTCTTTCGGTGTTGAGCTTTATTGACTTTCTCCTGGTCCCTTTTCATGTCTAATTCGGTCTGAAGTCTCAGACTTTCCTCCATCTCACGGCGCGTCCAGCGAGTCTTTGTCATTTATCTCAGAGTGGAGGTGTCTTGGCTACTGCTGGAGCTATTTTCACGCCTGCATATGCGCTCTGCTTGCTCAGATAAGAATTTCCCACGGCACCGAATTGTCCCTGTCCAGCTGCGACACTGGTCTCTGGCTCCCTGTCTCCCTGGGAAAGGAGCCGAAAGGAGCAGGAGAGGTGTGGAGCCTCGAGCCTCGAGCCTCGCATCCGCCGCTGACACCCCCGTTCCCCGGCTGGGGGAAGGGTGAGAAAACAATATGGAGCAGCAGCAACAGCAGCAAGCGAGTATTGGGGGTAATGCCCGTGTCTGCGTCCCAGTCAATCAACACTCACTCGCTTGCTCACTCACCCACGCAACTGCATTATCAATCATCGAACAAACACACACACACACTCACACACACACTTGGGCTTTTATCGCTAACGTGAGATCTCACCAGAGATCGCCCGGCCAGGCCAACCACGGACAATATCTACGCGCGAGCCGTTTGGAAATGCCACGTTGGGACCGAGGCTCTTTTTGGTGGTTGGATTTTCATGTTGCGGTACAATAGGATGGCCAGGACAAGGGGGCAACTCACCGGGTTGCGTGCATCGACATACGCCGGGGGCGGCAGGAAGACGTGCATGACCCCCGGCACGTGAAATATCCTTTCTGCACTGTGGACGGACGGCAGAGAGTGGACACTCGTACTGCAATTTATGTACTGCAATTTGTTCAACATCGTGTTGCTGCAATCGGAAGCATATTGACCGCAACAATGAAGCGGGTTTGACTGTCGCTGTGGATATAGGTCAGATTACCTTACGTCCTGAGCAGAATCCTACCTTCAGGTATCTTGCGAGTGGTTCGGCTATCCATCCATCATGGCCAATCCCCCAGTGCGACGTTCCCCAGTTGCTGACTCAGTGCTAATGTTACCCCAGGTATCGCCGTATTTCCCTCCAATCAAGCCCACAAAATAAAGGCCGTTGAAAAAGGCTTTTATCCAGTCATCCCCGGCCCCATCGCACATGCTAGTGTCTATAGTATGCACGCTTCCAAAAGTGCAGGCAGAACCACTCAATTTTAGATCTCAAGTGGACGCAAGTGCAGCGCGAGGTACATGGATCTTTGTCACCTTCCCTTCACACACGCGAGAAGCCACACGATAGGACAAGCTTTGCGAAAGTCAGCCATCCGGTTTACACTGCATGTAAGCCTCACTGGCAGCTGCATGGTTCTGGCCACGGGCTAAATGTATCGAGGTAACACGCTGGGAACAAGCTGATAAGCGAGCAAAGGTACTTATACCAGCATGGATTCCGAGGCTTGCTCTCCAGATCTGCTCTCTTCTCCTACCCTGCAGTATTTTCCTGGCGAAGTCTTTTCAAGATGACTGAGACTACAAAAGCTCCCGTGTCGGAGAAGGTCCTGGCCGACTCTGCTGAAGAAACTTCCGCTTCAACATCCATTGAACTCGCAGAAGCCCAGGGCTTTGACGAGACGGCCACGAAGAAACTCGTGCGGAAAATCGATTGGCACCTGATTCCCTTCCTGTCCTTGATTTACCTGCAAGTCACCACACTTCCTTCATCTGACTCTATAAAGTACTATCACTAACAAGACACCCAGACTATGTTTCCTCGACCGCACCAATATTGGCAATGCACGTCTCGACAACCTCGAGAAAGATCTGCATCTCAAAGGTCTCCAATACAACGACTGCCTCGCCATCCTCTTCCCCTTTTACATCGCCGCCGAGATCCCCTCTAACATGATGATGAAGCGCCTCCGACCCAGCGTCTGGCTCACCTTCATCATGGTCTTCTGGTCCGTCGCCATGATCTGCCAAGGTTTCGTGAAAAACTACTCTGGTCTCATGGCCACTCGAGTTTTCCTCGGTATCTTTGAAGGCGGCCTGTTCCCAGGTGTGAATTACTACATTACATCCTGGTACTGCAGACACGAGTGTGGATTCCGCATGGCGCTGTTCTTCTCGGCTGCGACGCTAGCCGGTGCCTTTGGCGGTATTCTTGCCAGAGGTATCTCGGAGATGAACGGTGTCGGCGGCATTGCTGCTTGGGCTTGGATCTTCATCTTGGAGGGGCTGCTGAGTATCGTTGTCTCGTTCACAGCGTATTGGGTCATCAACGATTACCCTTCCACGTAAGCTTTCCCCGTTCCGGTCAATGAACCTCCATTTAGGAGACAAATATTCTCAGAACTGATTCTCCTTTGTATACAGGGCCAAGTTTCTTTCTCCAGCTGAAAAGGGAGAGGTCGAGCGTCGCCTTGCAGCCGATCATGGCAATCTATCCAACACATTTGCGTACAAATATGTCTTCCAGGCGCTCAAGGACTGGAAGATCTACATCCACATGGTTATCTGCATGGCGGGTTTCTGTCCCATCTACTCATTCGCCCTCTTCCTTCCTACCATCATCAAGCATATGGGATACACCGCCAACCAAGCACAACTTATGAGTGTACCTCCCTATGTCATCGCCTGTTTCTTCACCATCGCTGCAAGTTGGTTCGCTGATAGGTGGAGGACCCGCGGTATCTTCATGATGGGTTTCCAACTCGTCGCTCTCCTAGGATTTGGACTGTTGGCTGGAAGTGACAAGGCTCATGTTCAGTACACCGGAACCGTGTTTGCCGCCATTGGTAAGCTTTTCTCGTACGCTTTTTATGGCAGGTTGGAACTAACGAGCTACTAGGCATTTACCCACAAATTCCCCTCGGTCTGGCTTGGAACGGCAATAATATCGGTGGTAGCATGAAGAGAGGAACCGGTATTGCTATGCAGGTTATGGGCGGCAACTGTGGTGGCATTATTGCGAGTTACGTCTATCTCACCAGAGACAGCCCCAGGTATGCACTTTCCAATTCTTCCCACCCCCAGAATCAACCAAAATGATTTTCGACACCGTACAAGGACCAAGCTGACATATCAAAGATTCATCAAAGGCCACTCGATCCTCATCGGCATCGTGAGCTTGGCCTTCTTCCTCACCTTCTTCATGACCACCTACCTCAGGTATGAAAACAAGCGAAGAGATAGCTTGGGGCCACGCACCGAGAGTGATACCGAAGACGAGACAAAGGATTTGGCGGATGATGCGGTCTGGTTCAGATATACCGTTTGAGATGGGGGACCTGTAATTTGGACATAGAGTCGAATCGGCGAACTTCTTAAAGGATTTTGATTTGGCTGCAGATACCGGGGGGCAAGGACACTTACTTACATGTATGAGAAACGTTCTGAAGCACGAAATTGTTAATGATCACATCGTTTCTAGAGAGTGACATGCGCTCTAGATGTTCTAATTGAATTAATCTAAATTGGTACAACATCTATCTTCCTTTTTTGCACATCCGTACCTCAGATGTTCTCACAACTTCTCACAAATTCACACGCAAAAAACGAATTGACTCAAAAACTCAACAACACAAACCCCTCCTTCCTCCCTCCTCTCTCATCCCATCTCCCACCCACTAAATCAAGCAAGGTAAAACCGATCCGGACTCATAACCTCCCCCTCAACTCCCTCAAGCAAAACCCCCTCTCCATCCACTCCGGCCTGGTCGGAAACCGGGCAAACGCGACCGGCTCCCCACACGCCAGCAGCCGCTCCCACACAAACAGCGTCGGGAAGCGGCGGCGGTACAACACGGACATGCGATCGTCTGCGACTTGCTGCAGAGAGATCATGGTTTGGATTAGGAGCCGGAGGTCTGTGAGTGCCGAGGGGAGCTTCTCTAGGTAGCGGCGGCCTTGCTCGAATTGTGCGTAGAGAGTTGTGGCGTCGGGGGAGGTGGAGCTGGAGGTGGAGGTGGAGGTGTTGATGGCTGTGGCTGTGGCTGGGTTTGAGGTGGTCGGGGTCGAGGTGCTGGCGAGGTGCTGCTGCTGCTGGGCTTCAGACCATGCGGTGTGCTTGTCTCTCACGAGGGTGTAGAGACGCTGCATCTCGGCCTTGCAAGCTTCGTGGGAGTATTTCTCCAGCAGGGCTGCGAGTCGTGCTGCTTCTTCGCCGTTGTCGTTGTCGTTGCTGTTGTCGTCATCGTTGTTATTGCTGCCGTTGTTGTAGATCGAACTGGCATTCATCAAGCGCTCGTACGATGGATATGCGATATCGTTAAATTCTAGACCTGCAGATATTCCCACTGTTAGCATCTCTCGCTGGTAGGTGAAGAGAGGCACTGGGGAGGGGCGGGATACCCCAATCTTCGTCGAAGCCAAAAAGTCCTGAAGGCGCGCTAGGATGAGCCCACGTAGGGGTGGGCGCCGTAGGAGGTTGTCTCGTACGGGGCTGTTCTGGTTCTAGTAAATTATTCTGGGTTGTTGTGTCAGGTTGTCGGTAGGATGATGAGCCTGTATCAGATCAAGTTAGGATATCTCACTGCATCTGATAGATTCATAAAAGGTGTACATACGTATTGACGAGTCGTTAGGAAGGGGGCCTCCTTCGGGTGTAAACAGCGCGTCAAGTCGATCTTGAGAGAAGGGATACGTCGAGCGAGATGAGGAGGCTGGGTTCGAAATTGTCACACCGCGTCCAACATCCACCCCAGATGAGACTCCATAGCTAGTAGGCGGCTCAGGAACTGCCGGTAGAGAGGAAGGCATGCGGACGAAGCTGGGGATTGGGCTAGGTCTACCTTGTCCTCTTCCTGCGCGTCGCCCAGTGCCTCTTGGTGGTTGGGGGAACGCAGAAAACGGGGGAGCCGATGGACCGAAGAGATCAGAATCTGCTGCTTGAAGATACAATTAACGTTTTTCTGTCAATTGGCATTACACCCATTCAGTTCGCAGAAGCTAACATACCGGCGAGATCCCCATTACCCTCTGAAATTGTAGCAGGAGTGGCGCTGCTGGAAGTGGGACGTTGGCGAGCTTGATTTGGAACCGTTGCTGCTTCGTCGATTCGTTCCTCTAGTGTTTCCAACAGTTGGAGACTAGCTTCTGAACGGAGTCTTGCATTTTCGCGTCGAGTTTCGGCATCTGCAGCAAATCCGGTTGAATGACTTGGAGGGCTCGCAGAGGGCTCAGAGGGGTCGACACGGTTGGGAGGGGTTATTGGGGATATGTTGGGTTGATTGTCAGACATGTTGCGTTTGGCGATTTTGCAATGTTAGATTGCTGTTGAAAATGTCCAAGGATGTGGATCCTGGATTGGAAATGGAGAGGCTTATAACATGACGACTGGCTTTCACTTCATGAGGTATTTACCATTTCTTTCGATCAGGAACTAGAGGTAGATTGAAAAGGCTTTATTTCGACACCCAGTAGAACATGAAAGATAGAAATGGCAGTAAGTCTCTCTTCAGGACAGACTTAGAAGTAGGTTCATTTGATGCTAGAACATTGGCTTCCATGAAACTTTGATCAACCTTGCAACTTGCGCAATGAGGGATGTCTCATTTCTGGGTCTGGAGGGAAAGAAATTATCACTCCTTACTGCCTATTTTTTCAACGTAATTGAACTGCTACATTCTTTCGTTGTTTGAACTGAAACAAATCGCTGATGGTGCATACATTGCTTGCCTATACGCCTACGCCCAAGGTAATCAAATATTCAAAACGATAATTAGGCTTAAGAAGAATTTAGAAGTTTCATCTCAACCTCTTGTTTCCACCACTCAGGGAAATCAAGCACCTTCTTACCAAGCCTAGCTTGCTCGGCCGCAAATACCATTGCATGACTTCTAATGACCTCTTCCAGACTGCATCCAACATGCGTGCGCTGCGCCTCATCAACACTGATACCGTAATTCTTAACAGCATCAACAGCAAGAATAAACTGCCTAGCCAAGCCATCATCACCACCTCCATGACCACCGCCTGCAATGTGCGGCTTGTAAACTTTCTTTACGCCAGTGTTGAAATCCTCGACCGTAATCGTTTCGCTGTCAGCGTAGATCTCGCCGTCTGCGCCATAAATATGGCTGTAACGGTCGCAGATCTTTTTTGTGTGGGCTACCATATGGAAGACGGCAGTCTTGGCTCCCCGTCCCACGAGGGACTTTTCGTTGTCATCACTGACCTTGGGTAATGGGTCGTTCTCCCAAGTCATTGTAACCACTTGGTCATCATTGACATCATTGTCAGCCTCGTATACACAACGACCAAACCAATTCCTCGCTGAGATTTCAGATTCAGGCGTCTCGTCGGTGTAATCATCAGCAAGCTTAGCTGTGAGGGCATCTGCACCTGCTGAAGGCCCTCCCAGAGAGATGCATTCCTCGATCTCAGGAAGCACAATGTCAACCGGCCAGTTCGTGTTACCTGTGCCAAGGCCTTTCAACTCGTTTCCTAGGTAAATCTTCTTGGCTGAGTATTTACATGACTTTTCGATCGGGCAGGATAGGCAGTTGGTGGCTGTTCCAGCTGCAGTAGGTTTTCTGGTCTTGTTGAAATATTGAAGGGAGCCAACTGAAGTGACTGTTGTGGGAATATGGGCTGGTTTGCTAGATCCAGGTGGCGGAGAGCAAAGCATCCACAAAAGGATATCAATGTCATGACAAGATTTTGTGAGGAGTGAAGGCGCCGTGGTAGATTCTTTGCGCCAGTTGCCTCTATTTAGAATTAGCAATAGGTCTGAAAATGGAAACAAGAAGATCTTACCTGACATAGCTGTGGGTAAAATGCCACCATCCAACAGGTTCGGTATGGTTAATAGACATGATCTCCCCAATAACTTTGTCTTCCAAGAGAAGTTTTCGCAACAGCATGTTGTGTGGGCTGTATCTCAACACATGACCGATAGAGAATATCCTAGACGGTGTGGTTTCTGGCAGGCTTGGTAGCAGGGACTTGTAAATGGCAACGCAGTCGTTCAAGGTGGTAGCCAAGGGCTTCTCGCACATGATGTGGAGGCCGAGTGGTGCCAATCCAACAATGACTTCCTTGTGCATTTCATCCAGAACGCAAATAAATGCAGCATCGACTCCTTCTGTCACATGCTCCCCTCTTGCAGCCTTTACCCTCCTCTCTGTCTCCCAATCCAAGAATTCTTTCCAGTCCTTAAATTCTTGCCCATCGGACGATCCTGCCTTTCCCCAGATGTACCTTTCTCCCATTTGCTTCCGCTTGTAGGCAATTGGCTCTGCTACGGCAACAACCACGCCATTGGTAGACTGCCCTGTAGCTCGAGCGTAGGCATTGCCTCGACTCCCAGCTCCAATGATGAGAATTCGAGGAGGATTGGCGGAGAGTGTGGGGCGAGGAGGGGCCGGGAGACGCTCGGGGTCAGTGTCGACTGTGGGGGAATCTGCATGTGGAGCCATTTTGAGGGGAAGTTGATGCTGTAACGAGGAGTAGTTGAGGATGTTGAAGCTATCTATCTATGTGAGCATTCCAAGTCGCAGCCTACCTAGGATTCAGTCAGCCTTGCGGGCAACCTCACACGTTCCTGCAGGGAGAGCAGCTTGCTTCTGCCTCGAACATGTAACGTTGCTGAACGCCAGCCAGTCACATTCTGGGCATTTGAATCGTGGGCCTGCAGCATGGCCAATCAACACACAAAAAGTGGTGCTTTGGCTGGTTGCTGTCCAGCCTCGAAGGTGGGGTCGTGGAGACACAGGTATGCTTATGTAATCACGGCTTTTGTCCAGCCCTGATGTGATTGATGGCATGCATTTGCTGTTCTGTTCTCGCCGTACTTCAAGTTTCAGGAGTCGATTTGGATCATGCATCTGCATCAGGACAATGTAACATTACGTTTGAGTTCAAAATTCCAGCGTCGCTGTGCCACCATTCGTGGAAGTTCAGCCCTACAGGGAATCTCTCTGGTGAAATCTTTCTACCCTACACCATCCAATTAGCCTCAATCACATATTAAAAAGACTGCTCAATATTGATTAATCAATGCAACGGCTCTATAATGCCCGCTATTGCTTAAGGGCCTTATTATTCGATTGGAAATGCACATTATTTCACAACAAGTTGAAACTTTTAGTGAAGCTACATGTACTCAGCTACCTAAACTAAGGCACCATATTTAATACACAATACAGCTAATGAAATAAGTAGATCATACGATAACGCCGCGCATTCCAGCCCGCTTACTCCTTCATCAAAATCATAATTTCATACAAATTTTGCCCCCTACTTTCTTCCAGTCAAACTCTCAGTGACCATACCCAGGCCAAGTCCCTTCAAGATACCCTTCAGTCCCAACCCACCAAGGAGGTTGTCAAGTAAACCTCCAAGTCCGAGACCGCTGAGCAAGCGCCCAACGAGTCCAAGGACACCTGCAAGCAACAGACCAACAGCAGCGAGGATCTGGCCAAGCGGCTCGGCAAGCAGACCCCAGAGTGGGTTGAGCTCCTTCTTGGCGTGTGGCATGCCAGCGATCTTCTTCTTTGCGTTCTCAATTGTTTGAGTAACGTTGCCGGTGAGCTGTTGCTTGTTAGAGTTGATTAAGAAACGAAAAGAGTCAGTATCACATACCTCTTTTAGGACTTCAGCGAGTCTGTACTCCTCAGGTGTGGCATCCTTGGAGCCCGCACGCCCCTTGGACTGAGCGGCGATGTGTCCATCAGGGTCAAGACCGCGAATGACACCATTCGCTTCCATAAGGATTTGATGGCCCTGCTCGATCAACGGCTTGACTGTGTCGACAAGCTTTTGTTCATCAAGTTCTTCCTTGGGCTGACGCTCTGCTGCATCAATTGCCTTTTGATGTTAGTAAATGCTAAAAGCAAAAGAAGGATAATGACCTACATCAGAGATCAATCTCAAGACAGGGTTGATGTTATCCAGTGAACCCTGGATGCACATAGCCATCTGACCAGCAAGCTTACGATCTTGCTCCTTCTCCAAGCGCGCAGTCTTCTCTTCTTCGGTTTCTTCAGGTTCCTGTTCCTCTACCTCTGCCTCCGGCTCGGGCTCGGGCTCAACAACTGGCTCAGGTTCGGGTTCTGGGATCTCCTCGAGCAGGGTGACGTGACCGATGACTTGGTTCTTGGAGTTGTAGACATCTCCATCGGCATCAATCTCCTTTCCGGCACACTTAGTTACTTCGCCCTCAGTGAGCTTAGCAATGAGGTCACCATTCTCATCCACAACATTACCCTCGCGGTTGACTTTACGTCCCTCGACAGGGCTGAAGGCTTTAGGTTTCTCCTCTTCTTCCCAACGCTCGGCTTTACCGAGGGTGTTTCCGTTCTTGTCAAGAACCTCTCCGTCTGGGTCGACTTCCTTTCCGTAGAGCATCTTGGCGTCACCTTGAATAAGGCGACCGATAATCGTGCCCTTGACATCGGCGACCTTTCCATCCTTGGTGACCGTTGGAGATGCAAAGCCAGCGAAAGGTCCTTCCTTCTGACCGGCACGCTCGCTCTCAGGAACCAATTCAGCACGGCCAACAACGTTTCCACCTTCGTCGAAGACATGGCCGTTTTTGTCACACATGCGACCAGCAAGCTTTTTGGCATCACCTTCGACAAGGATGCCGTAGATATCGCCGTGACCATCGACGACATTGCCTGCTTTGTTGACACGCTTTCCAGCGAGAGCAGACATATCGACCTTGACTGGCTCAGGCTCAGGTGGGGCGTCCTCTTCAATCCAGCGCTCAGCTTTGCCCAGAACGTTACCAAGACGATCCACAACCTCGCCATCTTGGTCGATCTTCTTGCCAACGAGCTTGCGAGCATCACCTTCGATCAGCTTGCCGACGATCTGGCCTTCGAAAAGAACGTTACCATGACGGTCGACAACAGCGCCAGGGAAGTCTTCGAACTCGGAAATAGCAGATTCATCTCTATCTTCGGCAGGAATCAATTCAGCGGTGCCAATGACCTTGCCAGCCTCTCCCCAAATCTTGCCCTGAGCATCGCACTTCTTTCCAACCAGCTTGGCTAGGATACCAGTGACAACATGGCCGAATAGCTTGCCGTTATCATCGACGACGTTTCCTGCCTTGTTGACCTTCTTTCCCTCGAGAAGGGATAGGTCAACAACAGCTTCTGGCTCCTCAGGCTCGGGAACGGGTTCCTCCTCCTGGTATCGTTCGGCCTTTCCAAGAACATTTCCGTTCTTATCCAAGACATCACCATCGGAATCGACCTTTTTGCCTTCGAGTTTCTTAGCATCGCCTTCGATCAGCTTGCCAACTACCTTTCCTTCGAAGATCACATTTCCCTTTCCATCAAGAACGCTGTCTGGGAAGTCCTCGAATGGAGCTGAAGGCTCAGCCTCACGCTCATCTTCAGGGAGGAGCTCAGCACGACCAATGATCTTGCCACTGTCGTCCCAAATGTTCCCGTCGGCATCGACCTTCTTGCCGACCAACTTCTTGACGTCGCCTTCGGCCAATTGTCCGAAGGGAGTTCCGCTCTCATCAACAATTTTGCCGATCTTGTTGACTTTCTTCCCTTTTAGGATAGATAAATCTAGCTTTTCGACCTCCTCTGGAAGTGCGACACCCTCATCGAGCTTCTCCCTCTCGGATTCGGGAATTGGGTTGCCTTCAGCGTCAAGCTGCTCGGGAATGCCAATAGGTTTGTCTTCGGCATCCAGCTTGGGCTCCTCCGGAACTTCGATCGGGTTTCCCTCAGCATCCAACTTGGTTTCCTCGGGCATGTCGATCGGCTTGCCATCGGCGTCTAGCTCGAGCTCCTTAGAGATTGGATTTCCTTCGGCATCATCCACTTCCTCGGGTAAGGCATCGCCCTCGGGGACTTGAGAACCAATCACACTTGCACCCTCTTTCTTTGAAAGAACATCGGCTTCTGGCAATTGCGACCCAACTTCGAGTTTGTCCCCCTCAGGTACCTGGGAGCCCACGACACTCTTCCCCTCTTCGACCTTATCGCCAATCTGAGAAGTTGGAACTTCTGCTCCCTCGAGGTCTTCTCCAGGGTGCTGTGAGACGATGGCACTCTTGCCGTCGATGTTGCTGGCGACTTGTGATCCAACATTCTCCTGGTCTGGCACTTGGGAGCCAACGGCACTCTTAACGTCGACCTTTGATCTAATTTGTGATCCGACCTTCTCCTGAACTGGCACTTGGGAGCCAATGGCACTTACACCTTCGACTTTGCTTCCAACCTTTGATCCAATTTGTGATCCAACCTTTTCCTGATCTGGCACTTGGGAGCCAATGGCGCTACCCACCTCGGTCTTGTCACCAAGCTTTGAGACAGCATCTTCGGTGAGTGCATCGTGTTCGAGCAGATCGGGTTGAATTTCGCCTTGGCCAATGACACTACCACTCTCGACCTTTAGGTTACCCTCATGGTCGATCTCTTTAATGGAAGTGCCGACAAGCTCCTGCGGTGTGCCTTCGGTAAGCTGGCCGACGACGCCACCAGTCGCATTGGTGATCTCGCCATTGTCTTGAACGCCGAAAGGTGCAACGAGCTCCGACTTTTTTGTATCCGCTACATGCTCGACCTTGCTGGTGGCATCTCCAACCTGGCTGGCACTGTCATCTGGAGTAGGTTCGACCTCCTCCATGGGCTTCTTGAGAATGCTTTCAGTGCCCTCGGGTTTGGAGAATTCTTCGAGGAGGTTTGCAGATGCAACAACATTTCCTTCTTTGTCCAAAACATCACCATCCTGATCTACAATACTCCCTTCGAGTTCGGAAGCTTTGTCTCCTGTGACGTGTCCAATAACTTTCCCTGCCTCATCCACAACATCTCCCTTGTGGTCAACGTTTCCTGCCGGAACAGCTTCTTCTGTTCCGTCGTCGTCTTCATATTCCTCTTCTTCTTCCTCATCTTCCTCTTCTAGGTCTGCGTTGGTCTCATTTGCAGAAAGCTTGCTCTCGGCGTGGCTGATGACGGATGCAGGCGCTTCTGATGGCTTTCTCTCAATAGTCTTAGCGCTGTTTGCGACGCTGGGCGTGCGCTTTTTTGGCATGTTCGCCGTCTTTCGGGAAGCAACGTCGGTCATATTGAGGTATGTTTTTGAAAATGGTTGTTGAAGCATACGAGTGATACAAGTTGAGATGTTATTGATACAATAATGCTACAATGTAAACGCTTGCTTGCTTGTTTAAAAAGTGGTATAATTCTGAAAGTCTCAGCAATAAGCTCGATATAAAAGGAGCTTCCTACTACTCTAGAAACCTGGAGCATCATCGAGCAACGACGTCATGAGAGAGCTGCAGGTACTTCACAGCTCTACTGCTTCCATCCCGGAGGAGGTTACATCACAATTCTCCGCGATACATTCTCATTAGCCACGACACGGCACATTAACAACAGTTCTAGAGCCTCTCTACCCTGTGGAGGGGCGATCCTGATTCTCAGCATTGACATGACCTTCATGTGAAGCATTGCAGGGAACATTTCAGGATTTCAGGATACCAAGACGTAAGGAATGAGAATCTTGAAGAAAACTGGCCCGAATTGTTACAGGTTAGAGGGATCCACTCGCAACAGTGCAGTGCAGATCAAAGCTCATCCTTGAAGTTGAGGATGAGGCTTGATGGTGAAAGTGAAAATGATGCTGAACGATTCTCGACCTCGAAGTGAAGCGGGACAACCGCTGTGGCTGAAAAGTAAGCTAGACTCTATGGGAGTTGACAGGGGACGGCAAAGGTTTCCTGTCATTCTGCCTCCCCCTGACAAACTACCCAATCAAGCTAGCGGCATGCTAGCGCTATATCAAAATCCAAAATGTACGAGTTTCTCTTTACGGGCACCGATACTCATCACCAATCATGCCTGGAGAGTTTCAAGGAAACACATCGTGATTGAGCAGGTTTTCTTGTTCTCTGGGAAGCGCTAACATTCACTGCTTGCGACATCCTGAAATGTCCTCATCGAAAGCTGAGTGGCAATCGCAACACTCATCCCTGACCATGCATCTGTAAGGACATCGCATGTGTTGAAGAGCCAATTGCCATGACGCCCAAATGGTGGAAAGGCTGGTGCCTCACCATAGCTATGTTACAGTTAATGCGTATCTCCTGCCTTTCTAGCGATAGTCGATACCAAAGTTGTTGTGTTGTTGTGTTGTCGTGTTGAAGCTTCAGCACTACAGTTCTATACGGCATCTAACACTATGTTTGTCCGCCCTTTACGAAGCAAGCACTGGAATTCCATAATGCCAAACCACCTTGCAAGCTTTCGTGCTGATCGTAGTTTTGGTGTAAGCTCTGTGGCAAAGTTCAAAGATCGTCAGTGTGGGGATACCGAAGCTGAAGCCCACATGGCTCACCACAAGGACAGCCTGGGGATCCCATATCCTTACCCGCACAACATTCCGGTTTCTACGCCACTACTGTGATCCCCCGCAATAAGCTCCATTTGTACCCAGCATTTCTGACATCAGTGTAACCCGCCCGCTCAGATCCTCTCGCGACCATGCAATGCAAGCCTCAAATGTGAGGAATTTAAGTATATTCGATGAGAAGTAACGACATCACCGACGTTCTCAATAACTACTTTAGATTAGCAGTCTCACCTCTTCTCAGTTTCCTCATCACTTCAACACTTCTATTGATATTCTACGCTACTTTCAAAATGTCTACTCCAAAAATTCCCAAAGTTCCCAGCAACCCGACCGATGATTTACCCGACCCAAAGTCTTCAGTCAAGAAGATGGCGCCTTCGAATGGAGACGCTCCTATCAAGAAGAAGAAGAAGATACTAAAGCCCCCAGTTGACGCCGGCGAAGAGCCATTGAAGCAGGTCAAGAAAAAGATTCCAAAAGAGGTCCAAGACAAAGTTCCAGAACCACCGCAGGTTCCAGATCTTCCACAACAGGCTGATACCGAGGCTCCAAAGAAAATCATGAAGAAGAAAAAGAAGGTGGCACCACCAGCTGAGCCTGATATTCCACAGCAGCCTCAAATTGATGGATTGCAAGCCCCCGAGGTCGATGACTTGAAGAAGAGTGTGCCTCAAGACAAGGAACTCCCGAAGCCAGATCTATCATCACCACCAAACACAGAAGTCAAGAAGCCTTTGATGAAGAAGAAGAAACGGCCAGCGCCGCCACCTGAGCCCGAACCAGAGCCCGAGATTGAGGAGCCTGTGCTTGAGCCTGAACCAGAGCCAGAGCCAGAGCCAGAGCCAATAAAAGAACCTGAAATTTCCGAACACGAGGAAGAATCACAACAAAGCATCGATGAAACCTCAGATGACGGCGCCCATGATGATTCCTTTGACCATGATGAAGCTACTACGGAGGTTGAGCATGGCCAGTCTGAAGGCCAAGACGAAGAGACTCAGGAGGATGAAGATGATGGATCTGAGGAGAACGACGAGGATTATGAGGACGATAACGACGAAGATGCGCTTGGGGCACCTCTGGACAAAATCCAAGATACTACGGGAGATTTGCCAAAGGAGGCACAAAAGAATGTAGGCGACCTGCCAAAGAAAATCCAAGATACGACGGGCAATCTACCAAACGGCGTTGATGTTGCATCAAAGAACGCAAAGGGCGCAACCGATCAAGCTTCTTCTGCTACCAAAGGTCTCACGGATAACGTACCTGGCGCCGACAATATCCCACAAGGAGATAAAATTCCAGGCGCCGGAGATGTCAAAAAGAAGGCTGGAGGCCTCATGGGCGGGCTCACTGATCCGGTTGAAGACAAGGTCAACAGTGTTTCTGAGACAGCTCAATCTACAGCTGGCGATACCCAAAAGAAGGTTGGCGACACCGTCAAAGACAACAAGGGCTCTCTCCCAAACGCAGGGGGTAAAGGCCCAACTGGTGCCTTGGGAGGCGTTACCAATACATTAAATGGTGATAAGGGTCCTACAGAATCACTTAGTGGGGCCACGGATGCGGCAACTGGATTGAAAGATCAGGCTGGTGGAGCTGTTGAGGGAGTTAGTGATACAGCGAATGGTCATAAAGATCAAGCTGGTGGAACTGTCGGGGGAGTTACAGAAAAAGCGGTTGGTCTCAAAGATCAAGCCCAGGGTGCAATTGGAGATGCTAAAAAGACGGTCGATGATAAAACATCTGATCTACCTCAGCCAGGGGAAGCTCTTGATGGTGTCGAAGACAAAACAAACGGAGCTATTGACAAGACTGATGGTCTAACGGAAGGCGCAACAAAGAAGGTTCACCAAACAACCAACGGCGCGACCGACGGCGCGACAGACAAGATTAATGACCTTCCAAAGCCCATTGAGGGCCTGGCAGATGAAGGAAAAGATATTGTGGGCAAGAAAAGCGAGGATCTCCAGTCTGTCGGAGGCCGCACAGTCAATGACGCTGGCGAAATTCTCGACAATACTGGAGCAGTGGTTGGCCATCTCGACCAAGAGACTAATGGTAATGGTACAATTGGAAAACTGAATCTACCTGTTATTGGCAATCAGGCACAAGGGAAGAGCGGTACTGGTCAGTCTGGTGGATTTGCGCCAGGTATTGAGATTCAGGTGCAAACTACGAAAGATGGAACGACGTTGACCATCAAGATTCCTGGGAGTTTCAATCAGGGCTAGATATGGGTTGAGAGTTTTTTTACTGTAATTTTCGGATCTAAGCTTCTTATTTTGTTGTTTATTTTGTAGTTTAATGATTGAATAATGTCTTCCACTCGGATTTGTTGCTGCGTCTGAATTGTCCGTGTTAACCATCCACATTGATCTCGAGATACTCGAGCGACAATCAGGCCGTACAGCAACTCCATATTATCACATGTTAACTCAAACCCCTATCAGACCTTCCTATGACGTTTTATCCCTTCGCCCACGATTCATCGTTCCCCCAACAGAAATCAGAATCCAAGTAAGTGATCGACGTTCAGCCACGCAGAGTTCTTGCCACTCCCTCAAGCTGTGGCACACATCATCAGCCACTAACTCAAGTGTCAGAATGTCCTTGTTTTCGGAGGAATTTAGTAGGACCTCGTTGCAAGGTGATGGGGTGATGTCTGTGTGCCGCATTAGAGTTTGCATTGCGTAGACTTCCTTGTTGCGGATCGTGGACCCCGGATGACGATGATCCTTCCTGGAACAAGGATACTTCCTCAAAGAAGGCAGATATGGGAATGGCTGAAAGGTCTGATACTTCAGATCGAAATTGAATGATTATCGTGAGAAGTACATTTTAGAATCCAAACGAAGGAACATTGAACGCATAACTTCGAAGTGTTAATACTATTCAAAATGCCGAAGACGCTTCTTTTATGCTTTATCCATGGCTTCAAGGGCGACGAGGAGACATTTTTCGACTTTCCTGCGGTATGTTACTCTTGTCTCGTCTTTTCAGATAGCTTCCTGACAGCAGTAGAACCTGAAAGACCAAGTAGCTTCTCAGTCTCTTGAACTGGACGTTCAAACCAGGGTCTATCCAAAGTACGAGACTCGGGGTGATCTCGCAGCATGCGTGGAAACTTTCAAAGATTGGCTTACAGAACAAGTCATTGACATCGAGAACAAAATTGGTAACAAGTCAGCAATCTCAAACCCAGATGTCGGTGTAGTACTGGTAGCCCACAGTATGGGGTATGTTGTCTTCCATCTCTAATAGTAGAGTACACTCGCTAATCTAAATCCAGCGGTTTCGTAGCAGCCGACACGCTCTTCTCCGTGCTTGACAACCGTCCTGTTTCTTCTGATTCATCAAAGAAATTAATGTTCCCTCTAATCCACGGTGTTCTTCTCTTTGACTCCCCTTTAAACGGCCTCGCACGCCCTATGTTTGCCTACGGCGCCTTCACCCAGTACCAAAACATCTCGTCAGTCTTCAACCTGCTCTCAACTGTTGGTTCCTCGCTCGCCATTGGTGGCGCATCAGCATCTTCAGCACCTGCAGCAGCATCGGCCTCTACAGTTGCAGCAGGAGCAGGCAGTGCCGTGGTTGCCAGTCAGGCCAGCAGCTGGCGCCGCTGGCAAGCACTCGCTTCGCGCACAGGGGCTTACGGTGCAATCATGGCGGGCGGAGTAGCGGCGTACGTTCATCGCGAGCAGATTTACAACTCATTTTCGAACCTGTCGATGCCGACGAGAGACAGCCTTGCGGGGATCAATTACAAGGAGAACATCTCTCAGGGGTTGACATATGTTAGCCGAGATGCGATAGGGGAAGGGTTTACATGGATGGCCTCGCATCTTAAGTTCGTGGGCGCCTTGATGAAGACTGGCCAGTTGACAACAAGATTGGAGAGGTTAGAAGAATTGGAGGGTGTGGGTGTTGTCAATCTGTACACAAGCTTGGGCGAAAATGGTGTCTGGAATGGAGGATACTTTGTGCCGAAGAGGACTTTCTGTGCGGTTCCAACTGGGAAGAATAAGGAGGGCGTTATGTGGAGAGAAGTTTCAAACCCGAAGGCTGGCAACGAGATCGAAGCTCATTGCTCAATGTTCAAGAAGGAAAAGAACGAAGGCTACGAGACCATGTTGGAGTCAGCAAAAGGACTGGTGTGCGAATGGATCAAAAACGAATCAGGAGCTGTGAAGGACGACTATAAACCGAGTCGGGAGGTCTTGCATAGAACCATGTCAGAGCATAAGACTTGGGATGACGATGGGAAGGTGTTGACCCCAGAGCCGTCTTCAGATCTGCCAAGTGAAAAGGAGGAAACCGAAGATGAGAAGCAGTTGGACGCTATCTTGAAGTGCGCTGATATGCCACTTCCTAATGGTGGCGATGAGGCATCCATGATGGAGGCTCTTGGTATCCCACTACCTGTGGACGAGGATATTGATAGTACGACCAAGGTTGCAAACTTGGAAGATGCAGCCGGGATACCATTACCAGTTGATGAAGGCGTTGCCTTTGACGACGACAAAGAGGAAGTGGAAGATCAGAAGGTCGAGAAAGTGAATGAAGAGGGGGGGAAAGCAAAGGGCGGAGGATGGTTCAAGAATCCTTTGTCGATGCTCTATGGAGGCAAGAAGGATGTAGAGAAGTAATCAGAGGAGTATTGTCTTCAGCTCTTCGTTATCAATAATCACTCAGTCGTTGCGGAACAGTAGGAGCAAGTAGTTTAGTATAGATTGTAATCAAATTTGCTACACAGTATATTATCACTGTCTAATCGTACCCAGATCTCCCTTTAATAAAAGCACAGAAAACCCAAAACCTCAGATCATAAATCATCACTTCTCTCCCAATTCTCATCTAGACGTTGCCTCTCAAAATATTCTTATCAACAACACTTCCAACACTGCCAGCAACATGTCCTTCGCCGAAGAGATCCCCAACCGTGGTACCAACGGTGCGTTGAAGCCCGTCGATATCCTTTTGACCAGTCTCGATCTCAGCCTGCTTCAAACTCTCTGCACCTCGTCAACACTGTCCTACAGCCACATCTAGGGACACAAACCTTTGGTACCATAACTAGTTCTGTTCTCGCCGAAATACTTGAGATAGGTATCCTCAATCCATCTCCACGCCCCGTCGTAGTACGAGTTCCCCGTCTTCTTTGGGGTCTCGAGGGCCGGCATCTCGGGCTGTTGGGCGTTCAACTGCATTTTCGTCTGAGTGGATAATGATGGATGAAGGGGGTTCGGGTAAAGATGCTGGTTTCTCTGCAGCGTTGTGGTGGGTAGCAGTGGCTGGGGGAAGTACGGTGAACAACAAACTGATTTTAAATCCCTCTGGTAGCTACAAAGCACTGGAAGACATGTAGCGTCTCCGCATCCTCATTCCTGCTTTGCTCCCAAAAATGACGTGTAAACTTTCGCCCAGTTTCGACTCCAAGAGGGACAAGTGGAGGCATGATGTGGCTTGTGACTTGTTCACTCGAGCGCCTCCCTCCAGTGAGGAGAACCTTGCACGGCGCAACATGCACATATCCTGAAACGCGCAAAATCAAGAACAAACCCAGTTCTCTCAGCAAGTCCATCGAATTGCCCAGAACGAAGTCATCACAATGCCCTTGTAGGAGATCGTCATAAGATGAGCGGAAGTGCGGGGACTTGGCAGGTGTGACATGGAAGTGGAGGGTGGAGGGGTTGGTGGAAAAGCGATTGGTTGCTTCGCTTCGGGGAACTTGTTGCTGCTTTTGAGATGTTACACAAACATTTTCTAAATCCTACACGTCCGGAACCACTGTTTACTGAGAGTGGTCCAGATATTACATGCCACTTAGTCTAGCTTGGATTTGCATTCTGTTCGCTTGATAATTGCACCTGACTGCAAGCCCCTTACCGCTTGCTGGGTTGCACAGTCGGTGTTGATTTCGAGCCCGAGTTGAGTATGAGCACAAACAAAGTCCAGCACAACAAGCCGCCTGTGATGGCTCTGCAAATGAATACGATAATCATTCCTCTTGAAGTCCACTTGCTTGTGATACTGCCCAAAACTCCAGATATTGCGCCCGCTAATTCCGTAATCCAACCGTTTCGTAATCACATTATACAATCGCCCTTCATCATCCTGATCTCCTTTCGTGTCAACTCAACCTCCATGATTCTCTTGTGCAGTGGGACTTTCTCCTGTAGCCCATCATCATCACAATCAAAATATAATGCCCAAACTCCCTCTTCCTCTTCCACCACGGTGAATCCCTCCCAGCCTTCAAAGTTCAAGCGTCTATCGATAGGGGTGACATTCCAAGGCCCAACACGCTGGTCTATAGTGTCTACTTTGAGCCCATATTTGACTTCATATGTGTCTTTGTCCACGTATATCCAGTTCAGCTGCGGCGGATCGTCGGCGATGGTCGAAACATAGCCTTCGCCTCGACGTCCCCAAGGCTTGTCAGGGTAGGGGAAGAAATAGCCTGCAAAGAGATGGCCTTGCTCTTCGACATTGTCGTAGCCGTCATCAGGGAGAAATTTTGATTTCGGATTTACGTTCGTGACCCAAAGCTGTGTTGAGAGAGAGAAGTGTCAGCCAGCGCAAGGAAGCAAAGTATGGTAAACCACAAGAGAACAGAACTAAAACACAACACAAACTTTATTGTCTCTTAGCACAACAGTGCCTCCATGGATGTCTCGACTCTTTCGAGAAGGATCATTGCAAGTTACTAGAAGGTTTGACTTGCGACTTCTGTGTTTCTGTCGGGCATTCTGCTTCTGACCTTGCTGAACGGCCTCTGTTGTCCCAATAATGGCAGGGCAGGCAGCAATCGATGTTAAGATACCCAAAACCATATTGTTACGATGTAGCTACTCGTAGAAGCTGAAAATGGTACCTGATGGAGCCGTTGATGGCGGAATGCAGGTCTAGAAAGAGGGGATGAAGTCGAACTCGAATTTGAGGTCCACATCTTCAGCTGTGCTGTAGAATTACATCATATTCATTGCATTCCGACAGTACGGGCTGACGAAACTGATTCAGAGTTCCACAGTGGGCTCTGGGGAAGTGGTGGGATAGGGGGTTCCCTGACAGCCGAGAGAGACAACGTCCTGCAGAGGCCCGGCAACCGCAACACAGAGGAGGCAATATGAACCACTAGAATAATTCATACAGGTAGCCACGCAAGCCACAACCGGCTCACACTTCAGCTCAATCCCATGTTTGCAAACAATATTATTTTTTAAAATTAATTTCCGCGAAACGGAGGCCTCACGTGCATCAAGATCGTGACATGCAGGGTATGAGCCAGTGGGTGGATTTAGAAAGAAATTGACTGCGAGGAGTGCTCGTATCCGAACACACAAGACTTGAACTCAGAGTCTAGACACAGAAGAAATTTGCAGACGAGTTCTAGTCCCCAGATCGAAGCAGGCATCAATGGGGGGGCTGAACTCTGAATTGGATATGCGCCATGCAAAACTTCGCGCCCGTGGGCTTGGCTAAAATTTGATTTTTAGGATCCATAATACGACGGTAAATTTGGGTAAACCCTGCAGGCACTGACCAGCGCATGAAGCCACACCTCAGATGGGAGGTCCATCAAACGACCCATTCAGAAACCCAGTGACGTAGATTACGGCGGCAGCATACAGCAGAACGGGGATCGAATCATGATCGATCACGAAAGAGATCTGAGGCACTCCAAGGAGTCATGTAAACCTGTTTAGAGAGCTGCATCGTAGTAAGCTTTACTTGGTTGCGAACTTGATTTGAACACAATTGCGATCCACCTGAAAATCGTCATTGCTGAAGACGCTTCCATAAGTATAGCCGTTTTCTAGTTGAGACCGAAGAGCATCAAACAGCATCTTCAATTGACACTGTCAAAGCACCGCTATAACACATCCAAACTGCTTCTTGTTGCACTATAAACCGAATCAATCGGCTCCCTTTATTTTCTGCCTCTTCATACTTTCGCCGAACATCATTCATCATGTCGGACACGTAAGCACAGCAAGATCAGTCCGCTGCGGCAGCAGGCCACTAACAACCCCGTAGCGAGAAGGCACAGATCCAGCAAGAGGACCAGTACGAGTACGCCTCTGAGTCCGATAGCGAGCAACAAGAGCAACAGGTTGCCCCTCCACCAGCTCCAAAGCAGGGTCAACGCACGATGCAGAGAATCCCAAGACAGCAACTGCAACAGCAACAACCACAACAACAACCACAACCACAATACCAACAACAAGTCATCCCGGCGGAGAACCAGATCCCTCAAAACGTCACCGGTAGACAGTACTCGGATCCTGGCAGGACGTGGCCCATCCGAGAGTCTCGCATCAAGGATCGCCCACAACCGAAGGAAGTGAGGGATAGTTCCTTGAAGATCAAGATCGAGTTAGATCTCGAGGTTGAGGTAGATTTATACGCTCGCGTGAAGGGAGACGTAACGATAGGACTCATGTAGTAACGGTTTCTGTAGGTCGACCTTTATGCCAGAGTGAAAGGAGATGTGACCATTGGCTTACTGTGAGAAGTGCAACCCTACAGCGGATGGACAAGATTTCTGATACTGGGGTAGACGAGATTGATGCGGAAATTATGGGCATTTCTTTGGTTGGCATAGTCAAACATGTACTATTATTGGAATTATAGCGAATTACGACCAATTTTACACATTCCGCACTGTGTGATGACATATTCTGTGACGGTTGATCCTTTAATGACCATGATTCGATGGGCGGGGCGTACACCCACTTGAGCTTCAACCTGTCGCAAATGCAAGTCCCCCACAAAGGTGCTGAAGGCTGACAAGGAAGACGACAGCCTCATCCCACTTGAGGAGGTGCTTAATTGTGCACTTAGTTCTGAAATTCACGGACCGGAACCCCGGCAGCGAGCTGGTCAACAAGCAACTTGGCCGAAGTCAGAATGCGTGGGGTGCGCGGTAAGACTTCTTACTGTAGTACAGACAGGCAGGCATTATGGTGGTTCTAGCTGAGGTGGAGCATAATTCATTTGTTTTCTTTACCAAAACGATCCGACGTCGTTGAATCTCGCTTCGTGGTTGATGCAGCTAAGCCTCTTTGGTGTTAGCTCCCGGAGCGAACAGTCCGCTCCAGTCAGCCTATCCAAAGATGGCGATCTTAGCGCCAAGTCCAATATTGCCATGGTTCGTGAACACAAAGTGATCTGCTCCTCCCCACGGTTACTCGTTACCAGATTTGAACCAGAAGATTATTCTGACATCAGGCTCTGAAAGGCTACGGACGCTCTTAGTGACTGTCTTTGCAGGTAAGTGTCTCAGACCACACGTGCTCAATTCTCACCGAGCGCAGTGACCATGAACGACCTGTTCACATCCTGTGGACACACCTGACGGCCACGTAATAGAGGGGCAACCAAGGAGGATTCTTCACGCTCAGCATGAAAACCCTGGCACTCGACTGGTCTTGTGCCCACATGCAGGGCATCCACGCTTCCCATTTGCAGAGAGCAGCGGAGATGGGCCATCCCCACACCAGCCACAGTTTTGCCGTCCAGGTTTCGACCCTGGTTGACAATCAGATTTCGGGCTTCGGATACCGGCACGACATGGGACCCTAACAACACTCCCGTGTGAGGCAACGACGTCCTTGGATCAATTTCATTGTTGCAGGACGACACAACAGTGATTGGATTCGGTTTTTGATGTTTCAATGGCCGGAAAAACTGGGGTCTTTTACACCGACACTCTCAGCTTCCAGGCGAGGATATATCTGCATTTTGTGGCATGAATCCAGCCTCTGATAGGCCACTGCTGTCAAGCCTCCTTCATCACTTCTGCATAACTCTTTCCTTCTGCGTGTTGCTTCCTTCAAAGCTAATCATTTATTTCCGTGCCGTGTGAAGGTTGAAGGTTGCAGGTTGGAGTATCGTTGAGGGAATATTGTACTCTTGGTTACTGAACAGCGCTGATGGGCTGCGTCGTTCGTCCAATGGTTGCATCATGGTGCTGCAGTGCCGAGGAATGGTGGGTTTCGGGTCTCATCACTGATTTTATTCCATCATACAAAGCAGCGTACTGATTACGGACTATAGCAACTGCATTTACTCTCTACAGGCGGAACATATTAGTCTACATCGTGGTATAAACCCGACATCACAAAACTTACAAGAATGTTATCGTGACATCGCCTTTAATCTTAGCCTTCAAGAATATCTCTACCATCAGATTCAAATCAAGCCGTATAGACATTGGCTTTCTCTCCTCGCCTTCGTCGGTTTCCTCTTCACTACTAGACTCTTCCTTCTTTGCCTTTCTCTTCGACTTCTTCTTCTTCGCCGACGACTTTCTCGATTTCTCACTCCCAGAAGAAGCCCTCACTCCAATTGGCCGTCCGCCAGACCCTTGTGCTCTTTTGACATTGAAAGCTCGAATTCCAGTCTCGAAAGGACTTTCTGGACTCGTAGGTACGATCGCAGGTGCTTTTTTGGTGGCCTTCTGTTTGCATTTATCGCAGACTGTGCTAGATTCTTCATCCTCTCCCTCCTCCAGATCCTCCTCTGGCTCGCCGCGATGCTCCCCATTTGTCTGCCTCCCAGGCTTTTCTTGATTTTCGCCATTCTGCTTCGCAGCTATTGAATCCCGGATGCGGTCGTTATACTCCTCCAGGGTCTCTCCATCTACCGGTTCATCCCCTGGTGTCGGTTTTGGCACAGGTGGCATTCTACTCTCGCGATCGTTCCGCTGACTGTTTTTTCGACCGCCGCGCTGATATCTCCTCCTCTCAGACGATGGAGAGTCTGAAGGCTCGTCTGAATAATCGTTCTGCAAGCTTGAAATCTGAGCTTCGGCCATTTCGAGATTTGCAAACGCGTCCGCAAAAGCTTTGTGGTTGTTGTTCCAGACCGAGCATTACAAGAAATGAGTTCATTGCGCTCAGGCCACCTGCTTCAGTGCTTCTCTCTAACACTTAGTGCTCCCAATCTGAAGCACGAATGGGGTGATGAGGGTGTGCACTTAGAAAACACCCCGGAAGCGAGAAACACGAGGCGAGAAGCGAGAAGCTAGAAGCTAGAAGCTAGAAGCTACCTTACCTCAAGTAGACACTCTGCAGCTTGACGTCTCGAAACTAGTAGGGTTTACGGGATTGTCCTCGGCCCCTTCCATCGGCGCCATCGGGAGCGACATTCGCACCCTCGTACCCGTCACGCATGCACAAATCCATACAAATATATTAATGACGTTCAATTATTTCCTTTCGACCCATAGCAGAAAAACATTCCAGCCACTCGGGCCACCTGGATTTCCCAGGATGCAGCTCGCCTCTGACTCGCTGAGGATCCTCCAATCTTATCGCTCACGGATCCCGGCCTTTCCATGGAAGCACGACGTATGGCAGAGTCGAGATTCCCATGTGCATTTGACGGCAGTCCAACATCGAGAACAGCTTGTTTAACCTTTGCCAAGCAACCAAATTAGATTCCGCTGTAACGGCGGCTAGATGTCTGTCAGCCACCGCCCTTCCGAAACGGGAAGTAATGCAGAATGCGGCACAATGTGAAAGTCAATTGAGCAGAGGCAATCCCTGTGGCCCCGCCATCTCGTGGCAGCAGCAGATCTTGGCAAAAGTTGGCTGTCAGCCTGGCATTTCCTGCCGCTTCGCTCACGATATCAGCGTTCCGAGGTCGTACAAAAGTCACTAACTTCGGCCGCAAGCCCCGAATGGCTCAGCGCACCTGCCACTTGCGACGTCTGAAATGATCTGTCATTTCTGAAGAAATGCTGCAAGGTCCTGCTGGGCAGAGGGGAACAGGATGGCCGTTTGGCACTTTGCAGCCTGAACTTTTCTCGTCTAGTGTTTCATGCCAACCTAATCTCAAATTCTCGGAGGCGCGATGGACGAACGCCGGCTTCACCTTCGCTGCTCCGAACATCTCGGTGGAGAAAGCCTCCTCAAAATCATCCCAAGTGAAATTTCGATACATCTGTCACCGGCTTTGCCCACTCCTCGAGATTTGCGAGCCGGTTCCCATGCTCAATAGGTCTAGATGGCAAAGCGTAATTCAGCCCACTTCTATACACCTAGAGAGCCAATAAACATCAATCACTGCATCACGGTATCAAATATTCATATTCTGCATGGGGAAGTGAGGACCCGTTTTATGTATATTTTATCTTGCTAAAGTGCTATTTTATTACAGAGACTGGACTGCTAAAAGTGGCAGGGCACACGCGTTGGCATTTCTTCAGACATGATATCATAGCGGCACACTCTGACAAGCATTCCATTCCCTCCTTCAGCAGTTCTTCATCTTCATACCAGATCTCGATCGACCACTCGTCCATGTGTCTCCCCGCCACACGCCCACAGATCCTGTTTCAAAGCCCACTTGATCAAATCGCCTTTTCGTCATGGTCTCCAAGTTTGCAAGCACGAAATGCGGAGCTCAAGCTCACCGGTGAGCTTACGACACACCTTCCCATAATCATTTCTCAAATGCCTATTCGGGTATCATCTCCAAGTGCTTTTTCACCTCACCCAATCAGCCAGATATCATCTCTCTCCCTCTCGCGTACACTTACCTACCCAACTACCTCACTGCCAGGTGTGGCTTGCCTCTCCTCCCTCTCTCTGGTATCATCATCTGTTGAGATCAGGTTCGCCTGAAACCAAAAGACACGCAAGATGGAGGGGGTATGACCTCAACCCTCGGCTTCGATCAAGATTTCTGTGCGGGAGTGATCATCGATCTTGGTGATCATCGGCAAGAGTCAGTGACGATAGCTGGGCAGCGGAAGTTTGTTGGAATCCATAACTCGCACTTGGCGACGGGGAGAACGTGAGTATATATCCTAATATCAGTATATGATATCTTTTCTCTCGTCAGTACAAAGAACAAGCATTACTTCTACCTCTCAACGCACAACTCACGTCGCCGTAATATATCATTACACAACAACAAACACCAAAATGGCTGGCCTTCTCGGAAACCTCACAAACACACTCGACAACACTCTCACGGGCGGCGATGAACAGAAAGGACAGGGCGGACTCCTGGGTACCGTTGGCCAAACCGTCAACAAGACAGTCGACTCGGCAGGCAACACTGTTGGGCAGACTGTCGATAGTGCAGGCAATGTAGTTGGACAGACCACAAACGGCGTTGCGCAAACAGCGGGCGGTGTCACTGATACTGCTAGCAAGACAACTCAGGGTGTAGGAAACCAGGCTGGAGGTTTACTAGGAGGATTAACAGGCCAGAAGTAGGACAGAGGATGAATGTTTGGAATCACATTTGACGAAGATACAATATTTTTATGTGGGATGAAGATGTACTTGTACGTGGGCATGGTTAGGAGGTTTCAGTGCTGCAAAACTTAGCACTAGATGAAGCAGAGTTTATCATACGTTCACTATCTACACTTCCACGATTTTGAATATATCTCATGGCTCATAATGAAATGCCCATCTACTAATCAACTGATTTGGACCATCAATGCATTTGAAATGATGCAGCTATTGTAACGGCTCGGCAGTTGTGTTGGGCGCCATTTTCCCCGTTGGTCGGCGACCCGCCCCGTCAGCATCCTCACAACTTCAAGCTGAGCATATTCCAGAACTCATTGATTGAACACAAAGATTATCTAAAACAAACACTTGACTCTCGCGATCAATATTTGTCAGTATAGTACTTCAAGAATATTGGCTTGGTCTGATTCTGTTGAAGTGTCCACGATCAATCGACGGGCGAAGAAAGCGGAGGTTTCGGCGCTCCCCTCTGAGCGCCATCCCCTTTACCACTTATAACGTTCAAAATGATCGTATGGTACGTTTTATGATAAAAAGTACCTCAGATTGATCAGGGAGGGGTCAGATCTCAATTGAACCACTTCTTGTGTGTCGAAGACGGTATATACTGCCCCTTGGGAGGGTCTTTTTGCCGTGCGCAAATGTAAACAACGATTACTACGAGATCAACATACCGTTGGGAAACCAGGTCAGTAGTACTGTATCCTAGAGGTTCCACTCAAGTTGCGAAATGCTCCCTTCGCGTTAAGAAAATCCACAGCCCGACTTGTGACTGCCACTACCCTCTGATACCCCGCTGCTGCATCCACGCGACATCTAGTCACAGCAGAATGTCACATATGACAGCAAGATATTTCTCAATGATGGCATCAACTCACATCAGCTCACTCAATTCGTGCAATTTAATCATGTCAAATCAAGGTTGAGTTCAAAAGAACGCCTCCTCGCGGTGTGCGAACAGCACGGCTGAGCATCCCCTCTTTCAATCCACACCAAAGCTGGGATACTGCAACACATCATCCCACACATGGCATGGCCGAGTTCGGAATCTTATTATCACTCGATGTGGTTGTCATCCCACCATGTTATATACATGTTCTACCTGAATATTGATTGATATTGTATGTGAGTGTAGATGTGAGTGCCGAAGTGAATCGAGAGCGGCAGCTGGCCCATGACTTATAAATACAAGCTACTGATTTACAGACCTCACTGCATAGCAGACTTCGACGATTGACGGCGAGGTCAGAGCACGTTGAAAATTACAACAGATCGTGGCTCAAATGATGAGAAAAACAATGCAGGTGCTACGTACATTTTCCTTCTTTTCAAATGTGGTATGTCCCGTTGGCACCGCTGCTTTGAATTTCAGCAGCTAAGGGATAGTTGACAACAAATCAGAACTTGACAGTAGCTCTCATCAGCCAAGTTGAGGTAAGAAAGTAACTTAGCGTACTATATGCGCCCAAATTGATAGAGACCGTCCACCGAAAATCTCGCAGACTATCCCAATCGACGTGAACTGATAGGCAGATGAAAGGAACACCCCCGTCTCCCAGCGCTCGATGACTCGCTTCTTGCTGATCCCCTCTCTATAATACCACGATATTTATACTAAAGCCAGACAAGTCCTGGGATGAAGATGCTATTCACTAGTTCGATTCAAGCAGCATTTCCCCCTTCGTTCATAAACTACTTCACTCACGGCAGTCACTTTTTGAACCTCACGCCACTTTCTCATCCATAAAAACGGCGAGATTGGGTCTCTGGGAAGTGTCAGACACCTGTCACATGAATTGTGCCTTGCATATGAGCTCTTGGACCCTTCCCCTGTGATCCGGTGGCCAAGTTGTGGGTAACAACTAGCTACCTTTATGCTCTAAGGTTCTCATCAGCTGTGAATTCCGTTTTCGAGTTGAAAAACTGCCGTATAGCACATGATACCCTCACTTTAAGATCATAAAACATTCACAAGATATGACAACGAAACCTCATCTCAAGAATCTAAGCCTGATCACACAATCACTGTTTGCCCCCTTTTCACGTCAACATCTCTGCCAGAGGAAACCCCAAGTATGAAGATCTGACAAAGAAGTCACTAACCAGAAAGCAACAAAACCCTGCAGATTTCTAAGCAAAAAATGATTGTCCTGCAGCAGTAGGCGATACACGCCCCAAACAGCAGCTCAATGGAGCAGTATCTTGAGCACTCTTTGACGATTCCCAGAAAACGCCTGCTAAAGCTACACCCTACCAGCTTTGGTTCAGAACAGATATTCGGTTTCTACACCGATTCCTGGAGAATGACAACAACACAAGAAATGACAGCAGAAACCCCACTAACTCCAATGGAGCAACTTCACAGTTCTACCTAAACGGTCATAGTTCACTCTGCAGTGTGAAACATAGAGCGCTTAGATAAATTCCAGAGTGCGGTAAATACCAGCGACGCATCACACAGAGGAGGTGCATTCCAACACACATCCTTTTGGTCATCATGATTTTCTTCTTGTTCAGAGCCATGAGCAAGTACAACATCAAGACTTTTATACCCTCTTTGTCACTGCTATCCAACACTCCACCATGTGTGCAATTCATATTCGCTCTTAGGAAGGTGATAATCACTTGTACAAGAGGCAAATATTGATTCCGCAGATCAATCGTAGTATATAGCAAGGATGAAGTATAGGTACATATATCATTCTATTCTTCTGGACATCTCCAACTCTTACATACAACCTAAGATCATCGAGGTCAGGGTCTAACTGTTTTCCACTTGAGTGGAAACGACATATTCCACTCGTCCAGCAAGCACGTTGCTGTTCACATAAGTGAAACATAAATGAGCACCAATGAACTACACATGACATCAAGGAATCCTCTAATACTTCTCTTAAATCGTTGAAGGTTAACGTATTGTCGACAGCGAATCTTCAATCTATTTGACAACGAAACTAACCCAGCAAGTTCCAGAGCAAGTGCCTTCCGCACCCGCCGTATCTTGGACCTCCATTCCAGCCCCAATCAAAGAACAAGGCATCAGTCTGCGTCCTTGACATTCCATCATCCCAGATGGCAGCTGTGTATCCATCTAGATCGTCAGAATCAACGTCGAGCTTGTGGCCAAAAGTAAAGGTGTTGGGAGAGTTTGTTTGTAGACTTAGTAGGATGGGGATTGATACTTCATAGTTTCGCATATGTTAGTACCTTGCGTATTTTACTAACTAATGCCATGTGTTTCGAGGACAAGATGAATCAATACCATTTCGATGTGCGAATGAAGAAATCTGTTCGTAGGAGTCAAATTGTACAGGCTTTGTGCTGAATTAGTTTATGAGCATTGAATCCATACCTTAGGACCTGGTAGCTCTTGCCGACATATTACGCCCCGATGTATTCCAGTTCACTTATTCCACTCGAGCTAGGCACGGCAGGGTGGTTCGAAAAATCCATGATATTCGCTAATCCAACCCCTTAGAGCTAGACACTAAATCTCAACAGGCTCTTATATCATACACCCATCATACTCAAACAACAAATGAGAAAAGGCGAGCGCAAAATTGTAAGGATCCGCTCCAGACTATCACCCCGCTCTTCAAAACCAGCATCATAGTACTACAAAGTCAAGGCTCCAAACGCCACGCCCCCGAGAGCCAACGTCAGTTCCCCTGAGAAACTCCCAGGGATATCAACTATCCACTCCTACATCCCATAAATCCAGCATCTCTATCTCAAAACTTTCAACCTGTGACTCTCCTCACCCACAATCCAGTAGGCTCATAGACCGCATCCTTGTCTCTCCGCTTCCATGCCCTGTGTAGTCGCAGACCAATATCGTGTTCTTCCCTCCTGATATCTGCTTCCTCTGTCCGTAAAGCCTCCACCTTGATCTTCTCCCCTTCTCTTTTTCGTCGCACATCATCTGTCAAGATAATATGATCCTTTGGCATCAACTCGGTCATCTGGCGGATGCTGCGACTAATGTTCATCCTCCTATGGGCAAGGTCATCGAGCTGGGCTTGGAGCGAGGAAACGAGATCGTGTGATTGGGCCTCAGCAGGAGTGATCGGCAGATTCTTTGCCGTAGAGCTCGACAAGCGCTTTGAAGCCACGCTGGAAGACATGGAGATAAATAGAGGTGCTCCGGGATTTATGGCTTTGCGTGAAATGCTGGGTTGGATAGACTCTCCAACTTGAGGTCGTTTTCGATTAACAACGGATTGCTGGGTAGCATCGTGTCTTTGAGGTGGAGTGGGCATTGGTGACCTTTCCCAGGTGTCAGTTGAGGGTCTCGGTGTGGTTTGAGCCTCAGATGGAGCGTAAGTTGTTACACTGAAGCGCGATTGGGGTTGCACATAAGCATCCGCTGACTCGTTATTTAGAAACGAAACGTCTTTTAAACCGTCTCTGAAATTTCGCTCAGTCGTACTGGCAGAGTCGTTCCTTCGTAGAGTCGCTGGAGGAGCCTCGGTTGGGCTGTTACCACGCGCAAAAGTTCTGGCTGCTGCAGAAGGGTTCACTACCACGGGGTCCGCTGTGATGTCAATGGGAGACTGCATCATGCGTGGGCTATCTATCGCATTTCCTGACATGGATCCTGTCGCGGGGTCAAAGACATCCCGCCGGGCTGATGCAGGGCTTGTTTCATCATCACGACTTCGGATGATCGTAACAGGGGTGAGCGATCCAGAAAAGGAGTCGGATTGAGGCGAAGCAACCCGGCTCTCATTCCGTCTTGGGACACTCAAAGGTGGTAAATCGTATCGATCTGCTACCGGAGACACCAATGTTACTCTACCAGTTGCTCCTTTCCATTCTGGCTTCTCAGCTGGCACCTCGTTCTTATTTTTCAGCTTCCGAACTCGATCACTAAACGAGGTGTGTGACTTGGCACCGCCAGTGATACTTGAGACATTGCCTAGAGATAGCCCTGTTTGTTGATGGACGGATCGAAGTCCAGGTAGTGCGAATTCCTTTGGCTTGACCGATTGTGGTTTCCCTCTATCGCTCGTGGTAATTTCTCCAGAATAGGGATCCCATCGAGGGTCAACCGTCTTCCTTCCATTTGGTCGTTCTCCGCCGAGTTCCTTTCGTGCGACCATATTTGAAGCCGCTGCCGACGCTTGTGCAGCAACTTGATTTCGGCGCTTCTCCCTTCGGAGCACTGGAATATTACTGCCCGCAGGTCGGGAGCTGGAACCAGGTCTTTCACTTGTTCCACTTAGCTGAAGGTGTGATACATCTGGCATTTCGTCGATAGGAGATACCTCCTGATCTTCTGGTAGATTTTGTGACCTATGTCCTGTCAGCATTTATTCCACCTGTATGAAAGATAGTCCGGGTTTTCAACACTTGCTGCTTTGCTGAAACAAGGTAAACGGTCTACTCAGACAAACGGAAAGTATTTGGGCGCAGCTTCGCGCCCACGTATAAGACGGGATTCTCGTCTCATAATAGATCAAGTTCCAACGTACCTCAGCTTCGTTGTTGCACCAAACTCTGGACTGCTCTGAGGTGATACTTCCGCGTCGTCCGTGTATCTATTAGAATTCGAGTCGTACTGATCTTGGGGAAAGTGGGTGGTGACAGGATTTGGTGAAGGCTGAGAGTAAACCGAGGAGGCAGGTCTAAAGGTTGAGCGCTGATTCTGAGAAGATAGAGGTGGTTGAGCAGGCTCACTATATGAAAGTTAGTTAGGAACTGTTCATGCAACCCCATATGTGCAACTGTTAATAAAAAGTGCCATCCAAACCCCTCATGTCTCATAGGGTATATCCCAGTACCGGCATGACAAAATATACCGCCCAAGCACGATTCCAAATCGCGAGGAGGGGAACTCACAAGGGTAAACGGGGCAGTCCCTTCGGCATCATGTCGTCTTCTCGCGGTGGTCTCTGCGCTGGACCTGAAGGGTGGTTCCTGCCATCTTGTGCACTAGGTTTACGATTCACGATCCCTAGACCAGAACTCCCATATGGATCTTCGATGAAGCTATCAATAGCTACCGGGTCACTAATCGGCGGGCGGGTCCCTCTAGGATTGTTCAACCTCTTCCACATTGCGCCGACGTTTCGCTTTTCAAAGCTTGAATTGTATGACGTTTACTGGGGTGTGAGAAGGATCGCGGGGTGGTGTCTTCGACGAGCGGAGTATCTCACAGCACCCAACGCGCTTTTCAGCAGAAGGTATGGGTCTTCGCAGTTATCGAAGTATATTGTTTGCTGTTGTTGGTAGGTAGGTACTCGTAAATTCGTAAGGTCGTGGATGTCGTGTTCGAAGGAATGGAGGAGGCTGTGCCTGCAGATTGATGGAGCTGACAGCTGATGGACGGACAAGGTTGAATGAATGAATATAGGGCAGATTCAGAAACTAGCTGAATCAAAGAGTGAAGTTGGCCACTGCAACGACCGCGTTTGCGTGTAATGAGACGAGCCGATCGTCAGCAATTGGCAGATTCAAGGTCGAAATGTTGCCCTCAGCCGCGTCGGGGTTTGCTGGAGAGCCAATAGAATATCATGACCAGCAGGAAGACAGAACAGAAGAAAAGGGGCCGTTATAGTTTTGCTCGAGGGCCATCAAACTCGAAGCTTTCAAAATAGTTCCTGACGGAAGGATCCAGACCAACCGTTTTGTTTGTCCCTCGAGCTGTCAAGGCGCGAATGAAGGGCGGACAGTTTTGTTTCATCAAACCAGCAAGCGATCCCCAGCGAACGGTTGCCCCGCCGCTCGATTCAGGATAGCCTGAGCTTATCCGTGATGAAGAACCACTCTGTGAGCTCTCATAGATTGCTTTTTGATTGCGCGCTGATGACACTGGAGACTCCCAGCGTCCAGATGGTCCTGGTCATTTCACAGCCGAAGTCGAAGGTGCAATATATTCACCTCCTGTCAGGTTTGGTCACACTCCGCAAGACAACATACGTACCTGACGGCAAGGCAGGCTCGCTCGCATGCCCGCCGGCTGCCAATTATGCTCCCGCATCGTCGCGGTTTCAGGGGCATTGATGCTGCACGGCTAAAGTTCTGACGGACCGAGGCACAGGGCGGGAAGTACCCAGCCAAGTAGCTATTTTGATAGAGGAGTCAAACGAGTATCATACATTCGAACACCACTTGAGAAAGTTCTCTTGGTACCTCAGAAGAATACCAAGATGGACGGAATACTACACAGGCCAAAGCAACGCTTCACGCGCGAGGTTCCATCCGAATGGATAAAATCACAATACGCTTCCGTCCCATGGGCAACAAAACTGTACCAAGACCCCGCACTTATTCCTTTTGTGATTGAGTCGAGGAAACATGAAAATCCCACCACTGGCGATTCACTATGTGGAAAGACGCTGGCAACAGAAGACACCATCACAGCATGGCAATCGTTCTACAAAGAGGCCGCTACACCAGACAGCCACCCTCAGGTTTGGGCAATTCTCAAGCTTGGATCGGGAGTCAATGGCCACATCGACACATGTCATGGAGGATTCCTGTCCGTGATTCTGGATGAGGTTATTGGTACCATGGCAGAATATGAAAGGCCCCCGGATAAGTCTACCATGACAGCCTATCTCAAGGTTGACTACAAGAGACCCGTGCCAACACCAGGGTGTATTTTGGTCAAAGCGTGGTTGGAGAAGAGAGAGGGGCGAAAGCTATGGGCAAAGGGAGCAATTGAAGATGGAGAAGGAAACGTCTTGACCTTGGGAGACGCTCTATTCCTGACTGTTGAGCCAATAAGACCAAGACCGAAGATTTGAACGAAGTTTGCTCAGCCAAATGGTACCACGGTACAATAAATCGCGATACGAACAAAACCAAATCCGTACGAGACAATTAGACTTTCCAGATCAATATTCTCTTGGTCGGTCTTTGTTAGAAGTAGATGGGGTTAAGTCGGCTTAGGAGGCAGTCATTTGGCGATAATAGATTTGGTCGTAGCACTGTGCAGGTTATAGATATGGGGAAATCCAGACTCAGATTTACCCATTTCTATATCTTGAGTATATAGTAGGTATGTATAGCAAAGTTAAATAGCCAAACTTTTAATCTAATTATCATACCTCCCGAGGTATCAAATTCTGGGTTGTTACAATGTCACCTACTCACGATCGCGAAGGCATAGACATTCAACAAAACTCTTGGGTTTAATTCAGGAAAGCTTAAATTCTCGAGTATTCTCGTTCAACAAAAGAAGGGAGAAAGTGTGTCCCGTCAGTTTCTAGGGCTGTTTCAACAGCTTTGGTCTCGGATTATCCATCACGTGCTGGGGTCCCTTCGGCATTCGCAACTAATCCGACCCGGACACAAAGATTACCTGTAGACGTCAAGAGAACGAAAGCGAATCTCACGTCACACGGAACACTTATATCCCTTCGTTGTTTCTGAAGCTCTGCAAAGAACAGCAAGCCTCTCTAAAACCGCTGAGAAGCGTAAAGTCAAGTCCATCTGCTGCCGCAGAACTACCAATCGGCACTCAGCAAGTCCAAGTACAAAGCGCAACTCCCAGAGCTCCATCACGATGGACTACGTCGAGAACCGAATGGCTCAAGGTATTATCCATCTACCATCCACACCGATCCTTCTGCTAACAATTCCTCAGAAGCCGCAAAACAAGCCAGTGCCCCTCCAAAACCCGAAGTGTTTGTCCATCCATAACCCCACCATATCCCCAAACTCAGCTAACGACTCCAGGCAAACAATCGCAACGCCCATAAACTTCATCCTCCTGTCCCTCTTCCTTCTCATCCTCTACCACCAGTTGAAACCGAAGCCCGCCGTCGTCCTCCCGGCAGCCCCCGCACCCGTCGTATTTAAGATCTTCACACCCCAGAGCTCCTCCCCTTCAACGGCACCAACAACATGCCCGTCTACCTAGCTGTTCGCGGGCGTGTCTTCGATGTGACAAGCGGGCGGAATTTCTACGGTCCTGGAGGCCCATACCAGAACTTCGCAGGAAGGGATGCATCGCGGGGACTGGCGTGCGGAAGTTTTGATGAAGAGATGTTGACAAAGGATCTGGAGGCGCCGTTGGATAAGCTGGACGGGTTGGGAGCAGAAGAGATGGAGGCGCTGCAGGGATGGGAGGAGAGGTTCGAGGAGAAGTATTTGGTAGTAGGAAAGCTGGTGGCTGTGGAGAAGAAGTAAAATTGGAGTATGGACACCTATAATGCACAGCTGCAGATAGGATATGACCTGATGATACGATACGGAGTCCGCGGATTGCAGCTGGCTTGATTTCTGAGTAGATATGAGTAATGCCAAAATTGCTTGTGGGCAACTACACAGAGCCCGACTCCCCCAACCTTTCTTCTTGGTGCTCAAGCAAGTCCTTGGTTTGAATAAGCTAGCCTCATTTCTATATTTTCTCCCCAGTGGGTGGAGTTGTCTTCATCCTAGCTATTGGCATCCGAAGCTCGAATTCCAGCCTTCCAAGTGCTGTTTAACAAAGCTCGTTACAAGTCCACGAATACCGCAGTTACATTCTCACGGTTGCTGTCAAGTGATAGGTATAACTCTCGCCTATGCTGCCAGTCCAACACAAAGTCCAATTCTGTCTGTTCGTTTTCACGCTGCGTTTCTTGTCCTCATGAATATCATTTTCGTAATAACACACGGCGTATCTTGATATGCACACCACACACACATCAGGTCAGGGTTTTCCTATGTGCTTGCACAAAAAAAGTAATACTTCGCAATGCAAAGGGCTTTGTATACTTGGGAATCGAGCTCGAAGTTGCAGACAAGTGAATCATCAACCTCCTTGCAGCAGAGATAGCTGTATACATTTTCAGTGTGAATAGATCAGTCTTTGGTTGAGAGAGCGGTTCCGTTTCTTTACCCTGCGTAGAGAGAGCAGAGTATATAATACAATACATGGAGTTTAATATCTTTGACATATTGGATCCATTTCAGCAAACCGGAACCCGACAGGATTCGATGGCTTCGAGATTCCTCGGCATGACACACATCCATATTCATCATTCTACAATCATGAAGATGAAAAGGCGCATTAAGTTTCAACTCTTCGTACAAAATTCGCATTCAAATAACAAAAATTCCATATTCAGCGCACTACTATCCTGTGTTTCAAGTTTCGTTTCATGGCATGTTGCTGTCATCTAGTGACAGCCGTGCTTCAGGCAGAGAAGCTACCTTCACTGATAGAGGCTTCCTCAAGGGCATTCTTGTACTTCACAGGCAGTCCCTCGAGTGAGGGATAGATTTTGAATCATTCCGCGAGAAGCGTTCTTTTTACTGCGTCAATCAGTCCTTTGTGCTCCTTTCTTATATAGCAAAGGAGCATGAAACAAAAGTTGGCACAAAAACAGTGTTTGTTTATTATTAGATTCTCATTAACAGAAGGTTTCTTGCTAGGTAAATCTGCAGCAAGCAAATTCTCGTGAACGGAAGCTAGCAGGCGGGCTCCATAATATAAAGCCTACCAATCAAAGTACTACTTCTATGCAGTATGCCAATCGAAGACGATCTAGTGACCAGCATATTTGAAATTTGGCAATATTGCACAAAAGAGAGAGCAAGCCAGCCCAACTTTCAGCAATCAAAGCTGTAACTCCTCATCACTTGACTCGTCACTCAGATTAGTCCTGATCAGACGGCACACGAGTATCAACCTTATCCTCACCACCAGCCATGGTAGTCAGGACCCTTGTGGGAATTAATCCAACAGTGCTGACCCGTAACAACGATGTTGTATTGATCAGTGTCGAACTCCTGCCCGCAGGTGAATGTGTAAGGGTTGATGATGCCTGGACGAGCATCGGTCCATGAGCATTGATCGATGATGTCCTGTGCATACGAGGCAACGTAGCCACAGTTTGGGGCAATGTCGTAGAAGTTCTATGAGAGAGGATATTAGGAATTTGTGACGTTGGCAGGGTAGAGAGAGGAAAGTGTGAGGTAGCTATTTAATGCGAAGGGAAACAGATGGGGGGCCGCTCGAGTAGTATGGATGACGAAAACTCACGTCATTGCAGAGGAAGATAGATGCAGCTTCAAGACAGGAGAGGCGAACGCAAGAGCGAGCACTGACTTCGCATGCACCGTTGAGCTCGCGCAGATGTTTGAGTTGTCCAGCGAGCTCATTCACATGAACCCAACTCCAGGAGTGGCCAGCAACAGGACAGCAATGAGTACCATCCTAACAAGACGCATGTTAGTAACCTCAATCAAAACTCGATGCCACACCACGTACCTTGTTGCGTTTTGTGATATCCAAAGCCGGAGACCGGGTTTCGAGATTGAACTTGATCTCGGGATTTGAAGCGTAAAACCTAGAGAAGATTTGCTACATTACAGTCACATTTAGGAAGAAGGACTTATGAATGAGGTTAGTTTGAAGGGCATACATCAACGGTGCCTTCCATTCTGACATCAATACCTCTGATCGTACCGTTGAACTTTAGATCGCTCCATTTGTAGCCCTCGGGTAGAACAGAATCGCTACGAGCAGCGAATTCTTCACGAGTAGTCATACTAGTAGCGAAGAAAGCATCGCGGCTGTTGATCATTGGACCTGCAGCTTGGACCTGGGATTCAGAGGTGAGTCTGTGGAATTCAAGACATCCTTTGCCGAGGAGGGGGACGTACGATGGAGGAGCAAAGGAGCGCAGCAAATCTCAAGCCTGAAAATAAAAATGTTGAAAGCATCTTGGACGTTTGTGCGGAACTTCACAGTAGATATTGTGTTTTATTGGACTGACGACAAAGACGTGTGAAGGTTTATATAGAAACCAAATATGTACCAAATTATGCTTAGCGCCATTTGAAATATTCTTACTCTCGAAATTTCCTCTGAGAGAGGTAAGGGAGAAGTCGAAGAATTCTGTGCACAAGCCGATTAATGCTGGGCAGCATGTGTGAAGGATCTTGGATTTCAAGAAGCCTAGTCAGAAAACTTATGCGAGAAGCGCGCATGGGAATTCTAATTTGGGCATGGCCAGTCTTGTTACACTGAGTAGAATCATTTTCTCAGGATCTAATTTGAGTGAGGAATGACGATTCTATGCTTGTTTTCAGAGTGAGAGGCTCAAATCAGGTATGGAAGAGGAAAAGGCAGTTCCTTACATTACGTCAAGAGTACAGCATTCCCGCGAGGACATTCCCTTTGCTTTCTTTGTTTACTTCCATTCAGTTTCACCAAAACAATAGAAGAGAACACATCATTTGAACACAATTCAAGAGCATTATATCAATCGTAGAGAAATGTCTTGCTAAAGTGATTGACAATCCAAAAGACCAAATTTCCAAGTCAATTCACCAGAGGGCCAACGCAAGATTATGCAGCAGCACAGCCCATCGAACCAAGCACCGCATCCAAGCTCACTCAATAGACCAACAGTCAACACACCCAGCAAAATGCCTCCAAGAAGCTCATCTTCTCAGAGGTAAGTATCCAGAGCCCAACTTATACAAAAAAGCAAGAAAAGCAGACACTCCAAACCAGGAGACGCGCAAACACCCAAACCTCTCAATGACCGGGAGCAACATGTGAGTCCCGAGCACAGCTCTGGAATGCGACAATGACATTATAATTATCGGTGTCGAACTCCTGGCCACAGCTCAACCACTGCCACCGCCCATCGATATATCGCTGCGTGCTACACCGCTGTGTGATATCCTGGGCGTATGAAGCGATGTAGCCGCACTCAGGCTCAATGAAGTAGTCGTTCTGTTTGGGTGTTATCTTCCGTTAGCTAATTTTGGTTTATCTGGTGGAATGGAGGAGGCGAAGAGGTAAAGGAAGACAGAAGTGGAACCCGGGTAGAGAAGGAAGCGAGAAATAGGGGTAGGCATACATCGTTGCACAGAAAGATCGCCTGGCCCTGATCACAGGCAATGCGTGTACAAGTACGAGGTTCGATGCCGCAATTACCGTGCAGTCCGTAGAGATACGCAACATCTCGGTCAATATACTCTCTGTAAGCGGGTACGAAGTTCTGGCCTGCGGTAGGGCAGCAGAGGATATTATTCTGTTCCCCAAATCAGTATCTATGAAACTCATCCGAAGTGTTGAAAAACAGTGGTGCTGGATGAATAGCTACCTTGTTTCGAGTCTTCAAGGCAGAATCGTTGGAGGCATCAGAGGTGTTGGCAGGAGGTGGATACTCTAGACTAAGTTCCAGCTCTGGGTGGTCGATTTGGACTTTTTCGATGATTTCCTAAACAAGAACGCAATCTTGTCAGCAATCTTGCCCCCAATCTTGCCTTTTAATATGGGCCAAGAGGACCCAGCATACCATGATATCTCTACCATCCACCTCGAGACCTTCTACATTGCCGAGTGTGCCCCTAAACTTCAACGTGCCAATCTCATAGCCTTCGGGGACACCGCCTCGAGCAACAGCGAGAGCGTTGCGGCTTGATGGGCCTGCGGCTTGTACCTGCACAGTGGAACACATTAGAACTCTTGCTCAAATCGCGAAAGTCTGGAGCGCAACTGCAGAGTAGATGTGGAAATCTCACCATAGGGTCAGAAAAACAGAAGAGGAACACGAAACTCAAGGCTGCGGAGAGGACGCCGATGAGCAACATCTTTATTTTGAAGTTGACGACTTTGATGTCTTTATGCACTTAAGGTAGATAGATGTATGTGATTGAAAAAACGGTATGTGATCTGAGAGGTGTGGTCTTCAATACTTGAAAGGATGGTTGGATAAGTACCTAAACTAATTATATAGTTACTTATGCCTATGTCGCCACTTGCTCACGATGCCAATCATTTTATATCTCTAACGAATTTAGGGGGTGAATCACAGCCTTGAGCCAACGTGCGCGTGAATGGAGAATACTCGGACTTACATACATACATGCATAGGTAGTGTAACTGGAATTGAGGGAGAACCAAATGCGTTCTTCTCTTTCAGACTAAGAATAGGATCACGGTTATAGGGATGCGGTTTCGGAGGAATGTGGATGCATAGATGGACGAATGGGTGAATGCAAGGAGGGAGGGGCCAAGGACAAAGAGGGCGAGCTGGGAAGATTGTCGTCTGGTCTCGTTGGCTTTCTCTCCTATCTGTTTGCAAAAGCTCTATGAGAAGCAGAGCTAGGACCAGGAATGTTTGAGGAGTTTCCCGGCTCGGGAGAACATGCGATAAGCACAGCTGGGCCTTCTTCCTTCGCTCTTATAAATACATAAAGAGAGGTCAACTTCTTTGTTAAACATGTGCCAACTTGAGTTCAGCCAAGGAACAAGACAAAGCTTTTCTGGATTTTCCTCTCATAATCTTGTCAAGATTATCATTCCGGACGAGAAGCAGATAAATAATTGAAAACATCGCACGCATTGACAAACACAGGACGAAATTGCAAAGACAATGTGGCTGGAAAACTCAATTGGGTATGATCTTTACAATGACACAGAACGGCATCCCACTTTCAACGCCAAACACCCTTATGCGCCAACAGAATTGTACTCATACTCGTCTCATCTGCTCATCGATATGCTTTTAAACTCTTCTACACCTGTGATTCAAGCCTAATATCTGGTATCCTGTCCCAAAGCTCCCAGGCCTGGGTTTAATCGCGGGGCCCCCTGTTGCCCCTGGGCATAGTAGTCCTGTCCACCAGAATAATTCTCGCTCCTCTGGCCGCCAGGTGTCATAAGCGGCAAGTTTGACTCGCTAGCACCAGCGTTTCTCCCGCTAGAGAACGCATTGGCAGCCTCCACATCCTTCCCTCTGCCAGAATTGGCTGCTGCAAGGAGGCGTTCAGAAGCCTCTTTCTTGGCCTTGCTCTTAGCACGAACTGCGGAAACCACAAAACAGATAATAGTGAATACAATGCCGATTGCAAAGGCAATGGTTACAACAAGGCCGGATGTTGTGAGGGAGTCATCTCGTTTCATGCACGAGGCTGTAGCTCCGGCAGATGCTGCAGCGAAGCAGATTACACCTGGGGCACAGGAAGCGATTGCTGTCGAGGTTGGGTAGCAGGATATGGTCTTTCCACCAGAGACTGAGCACGCAGTTGTAGAGACCGTAGATGTGACTGAGCATACGAGACTGCCTGTCGTAGTCGCCGAGGCAGCTGTACCGGTGCTGACGGTGCTATCGGTGCTCGTGCTGGTTGTCGAGGAAGCTGTGGAAGCTGCGGAAGTCGTTGCAGTTGTGGATGCTGAAGCAGAGGTTGTCGAAACTTCTGATGTGGTGGTGGCAGATGTACTGGCGACGCTGGCAGTCGTGGACTTTGCTGTAGAGCTCTTCTTCGTTGTCGTCGTGCTTTTGGCTGTAGTTTTGGCTGTCGACGTCTCTTCGGCGGTCGAAGAGTCTGCTCTTTTCCTCAATTCCTTCTCTGCTTCTTGAATTTCGAAAGCGCGACAATCGCGTGTAAACCATACCGCCTCCGCAGTAGCATCTGTGGGCTCACACCCACCAGCAGTGTAACACCATTCCACATCCTCCAACCGGGCCAGATCGACCGCTGCGCGGAGACATTGCGCAATTACCTTGCTGCGACCACAAGTTGTTCTAGCAGCGAGCTCATCGATGTTGTCCTGTGCACATCCGGTCGCAGACACAATGGCGACCGACGCCAACAGAGCGAGAAGAGTTCGGCGCATGGTTAGAGCGGGTGAAACAACGAGTAAGGAGGATATGAGGAGGAGGTGAGGTTTTGAGTCGCACGTAGATGGTAAGATTGAGATGCTAGCCAGATCAGTGATGAAAATCGAGAGAACACACAAGGTTAGCAACAAGGGAGAGACTTGTGGTACATAAGCATTCACGATGGTTAAAATGAAGCCAGGCAAGCCAGCACGACCACCACCGTGCTTATTTTAAGCTCACGAGGCGAAGCCCTGAGGCTTTACCCCAAGGGTGTGAACGGGTCTGAAAGGGGGCTCGCGACAGGCGTGATGATAGGCTGGGTCAGAGCACTACGGAGTTCTCCTGTCAGACCGGCGCACCAGTTCGGACCATCCAGCCCTGTGTGTGAGCCATGCAGTCTGGTGCAGACAGTACTGCCTTACCAGAAGGTATACACCTTCCCATACGTAAGGCGGTGGGCCATTGATTGATTAGGGGCTGCGGAAGACATGCGCTTGGAAAGAAGGCTTTGCAGCTTAATCTTCGGCGTCCTCCCGGCACCGAGCAATCGACAGCATGTTTCCGCTCGCGATGAGGCCGCGCATCTCCCTATTGCGTACAATTTCCACGCCCCTTTCGACAATCCACTTGGTTTCTGTTTGTCTCCACAAGTGTACGACACGCTGGAGACAGACGACAAGCGACGAATCCTCAAGATGGAAGATGGTCGTTCGATCGTGGTGGCTGAGGATCGAGGGAGGTGGTGGGCGCATTCAGTTGTCTTCGCTACTCGCCAAGTGGCCGCTCAACTGCTGATTTGCTGTCTGCTCATTTGACATTCTGTTCACTAAGGTAGGCTTGGCGAGTTGAAGGACTGGACGCTTGCCTGATTCGAAGGAGCTGAAACATTTCATACAGAAAAAAGACTGCACAGGGTGAGACGGCCACGGGCTGTAATTGGTGGAGAGCGGAACCAGCTCATGTCAGCCGTAAGCCCACCTTCGACCTCCCGCAGTCAGCTTGACCAGAGGCATTGGCAGGAGCGCAGGAGCGAAAGAGCGACTCCTGAGGCCGAAAGGGAGCGGAGGATTTGATGTCCAAAAAGGGGAATTATGAAGCTGACAGAGGAGAAGTGAAAATACGAGAAGGATGGATTTTGCAGGTTGGAAAATGAATTGGAAAACAATTCGAGGGAACACGAGCTGGTCGAGCCAAGAGTCATGTGGAGAATTGTCACATGACGAGAATGACGTATCCGGTTCATATGAGACATGCCTCAAGCAAACAAGGTCACTAGGTGAGGTAGTGAATGAATCGTACTCTCCGCATGCTATATATCGGAAGCATTTCTTCATCTCCCGTTTCCATCTCAAAAACAATCTTAAGAACTTCCCCAAATCTCCGTTACCAACACATCCAAACCATCAAAACCCTCACTATGCCTCTCGTCGTCCCGGTATCAACTCAGGAAGCACTGGCTCCAAGACCGAAGAATGGATGAACAAGCTCGTGGGCAAGAAGATCGGCGAGACGTCTGATTCTACTGTATGCATGTCCCTACCTACCAAGCTATCTATGTAGCTCATATCTACTCTGTACCGTCCCAGTGCTGATAATATGTCTTCTTTACAGACCTTTGCGAGAGCTGAGCTGCCCAAGGAAACCCGAGTCATCGAGCCCGGATCCATGGTGACCAAGGACTTCAAGCCCGACAGGTGAGGATATACTTACCTACATGATGAGAATAAGAGCCCATTGCTGAACTTTTGATAGATTGAATGTTCATCTCAAGGAGGATGGAACCGTTTCCCACGTTGACCATCAGTAGAGAGAGGGGTTCACTCGTTTGACTGAGGTTTCTCTCTATATTGTATTACAAAATGAATCAATGACTTATGAAATCTATCTTCTTATTATAACTGAGATCATTCAAAGTGAGAACATGACTTCTTTCGACGAGTATCGTCAAACCCTTCGTTGCCTTCATCTCACACGCCACCATCATCTCTCCTCCCCCACATCTACCCTACCCGTCTACCCCTCCATAAACCACCACAGCGGTCGCTCGCGCCGGCCGTACTCCACCGCGGGGCAGCATTCCATTCCTTCACATATTCCTGCAATTCCACATCTGCGCACCTCCTCGTGCCACACGCTCAACCATCCATCTCACGCCCAATCCACGCGCAAGATGTTTAAAAAAGAGTAAATTCCAACCTCCAATGCCAACCGCACACATCTGCTAACCACGCCCCGCGCACAGCATCTCCCCGGGCTCCAAGTCCAAGGTGAAATCCTCGGTGCAGCGCGCCATCCGCACCCAGATCGTGCAGACATACCCGCTGCTCGCGCCCTTCATCGATGAGATCATACCCAAGAAGGAGCAGCTGGACGCCATGAAGATGTGCGTTTGCCCCTCTCGCAGCTGGCACTTGCAGCAGCGGACATGCACGCCCCAATGCTTGTTTCCAAACCTATTCCAGATACATGCGTATTTGCACACCAGAGAGAGACCATCTGCTAATCCACCTCTCCAGCCCAGAAAGAGTAACACTCTACCTGATCGGTCCCACGCCGCTCTTCTACCAACACATGACGGACGCGCTGCTGCCGCACCTGAAGCTCGTGCACCGCTTCCCCTCTGCCTTTCCTAGCATCCGTATTGATCGGGGAGCGATCCGCTTCGTGCTCTCGGGGGCGACGCTCATGGCGCCGGGCCTGACATCGACGGGCGGGCGACTGCCATCTGGAGACGAAGACGACGAGGGCGTGTATGGCGAGAGTGCCGCAGCTGAAGGCAAGGAGGACGAGGGCTGGTATGGAGGTCGCGAGCTGAAGGAGGGCGAGCCTGTCGTCATTTGTGCAGAGGGCAAGAGCGAAGCGTGTGCGGTTGGTCTGCTGAGTATGGGCACAAAGGAGGTCAAGGAGAAGGGGAAGGGACCTGTGGTGGAGGAGGGTCATTATCTGGGAGATGGTTTGTGGAGGTTGAGCACGGAGTAGGAGGAGCAGCGATGTGAGGAATGTAAATGACGATATATCCTGGATGCATTGTTTGTCAGGTCAGTATACAATCTACCAAGTAAAGACAACCGAAAATTCAGAGTTCAAGTGGTCTGTGAAAATAGCCAAAGGCCTTACAGAGACTCTACTAAAGTAGAAGAAAAGCACCACGAAAGACAGACCAATGAACCAAGCTGCTTCTCAGTCTCATCTCCTCGTTGTTACGTTCAGGCTCCACTCGTCGCATTTCACTTGATTCGCATTTACCCACCTAGTTGAGAGCTACCCACTATATGATGTAACACCTTCTCATAGTCTGGGGAATTTCCTATGCAGCAACAATTGAACTGGTGGGACAGGGATAGTGTGTAATATTCTACAGCATTTTGATATCCGTTCACGGTAATATGCATGCTCCATGGTCATGGTTGAATAGGCTCCCAACACACCAATGACCCAGCTCCAAACGATACGCCACAATACTCATCCACATTAATCTAGTAACCTGTATCCCCAAATTGCATTATACTCATGCCTAGGCGATACTGCAGCCGTTCGACCATAACTTGCGAAGAGGATATCTAACGGTCAACACCAAAAAACCTGATGGTAACAGAATATCATGATCAGTGAATCCTCCAAGAATAACCGTGGTTCTCACACAACCACGTAATGCTGTAGAGAAGACATGAGCCCTCAACACTAAGCTAGTCCCTTATGATGCATCGCTGTTCCGTTATCAGTAAAAACGATCAACGCTCACCATTTGATTACCCCAAGAGCCACGCACCAAATTGAACTTTTGTAGGTTGCCCAATACCTATAGCTTTGGCCGAGGCTTGCTCAGCAGGTGAACTTAAAGGTGGATATGGTCTCGCAACATCCTCGCTCGTCATAGCTCCTCCAGATGAAGCTCCTGTGCTCCCAGTACCATGTTGAGTCGCCGATGTTCGATTCTTCAATCTCCAATGTCGAGGGCGTCTGCGACCGGTGCTTCGATGGTCTTGCTGTCCAGCTGGCGGGTCACTTGGCGCAGACACACGTCTCATATGTTGTCGCTGCTGCGACCTTGTCAAAGTCTGACACCACTAGATGCTACGTTTCCCAAGTTACATACCGTAGCCACTCCTGACATCGACGCTTGACCCTCTCCCGAACCGCTTGATGTACCCTCCGAAATTCTTGAAGCATCAAATGAGTAGTCAGGTGCTTTCCCAGCAGGCTCACTCCGCGAAGTGTTTCGTCTGGAGTATCTCTTGCGCTTCGGCTTAACGCTCTGAACTGGTCTACTCTCAACTGTTCCGCCCTCGGCAAGCCCATCGACGACGATCTCTGTGATTTCCGAAGCTTCCGAGACTTTGGAAAGCTCGGGGCTGTGTGCTCCGTCGGTACTGGGGACGCCACCTGCATTTCTAAGTAAGTGACATGGCCGGGAAATCCGCCTGGACTCACCCTTCACAGGCTCAACAGTCTTTGCGGTTTTTTTGCCTGCTTGTCTAGACAAACTGGCAGCCTTCCGCTCTTTTTCTCGTCGCTTCTGTTCTTCTTTCTCCAACTTTTTCTGTGCTTTGGCTACTTCTTTGGTAATTACCTTTGTAGAGGATGCCCTCGAAGGAACTTCTATTTGCTGAGGAAAAAACTCTGGTGCATCTGCCTTCAACCTAGAGCCCTTTCGAAAATCAATAAATGTTAGCAGCAGAAAATTCTTGATCGAATTCCTGTCGATGTTGGAGGCAATCGATGCATTTTCAATATGATCCTGGGTCACTTCCACACTGTGGACCAAGCGTGGTTCCACCGTGCGTTGCATCTGAATCCATGAAATGATCATTTTGTACATTTTAGCAGACTTGCTATTCAAGTCTGGATGCTCATCCTCAATTCTGTTGAGTTGATGAGTCGGTTTCATCTGATACTGTACTTACCTCATGCCCTTGATTGCTTTTTGATAACTCACCACCAGATTTTGCGTTGGTACTCGAAGATTTCGTGCCGCTGTCTGCCTCACATTTGGAGGAAAACGGTTGCTGGTCTTCATAGCCCATTTGTTTCACGTATTCCTTTGTCGCTCCGTTTTGTACTTTTGAATCCGTATCCTTTTTATTGTCCCCTTTCCCGTAGACTTTCCTAACGCCTGAGCTAGATTCATCGTGGACTTCGCGTCTGTAACGTCGTTGATAACGTCTTTGTCTCGCTTCTTGCGGTCCTTGTCTGCTGCTGGCTTAACAAATATCTGTTTCGACCAAAGATCGTGATATTTGCCGCCTGAGCGAACAAGACCTTCGTGCGATCCTTCTTCAATAATTTCGCCATTCATGACCACCAGAATGGTGTCTGCCTTCATAATAGTTGACAGACGATGACTACCGATAGATGTTAGCTATGAAAACAACGGAAAAGATCCGACACGTACGCTACAATGAAAGTTGTTCGACCTCTGCACAGGTTGTTCAAGCCTTGCTGAATAATTTGCTCGGTCTCCGTGTCTACAGCACTCGTAGCTTCGTCTAAGAGAATGATTTCTGGTTGTTTCAGGATAGCCCGGGCGATGGCCACACGCTGTTTTTCACCTCCTGAAAGCTTTACACCACGATCTCCAACCTTTGAATCGTAGCCTGCAAAGTGTTAACGGTGGTTTCACAACAAGAACAGGGTACATACCATCTGGGAAAGACATGATTTTGTCGTGCACGGCAGCAGCTTTACAGGCTTCAAAAACCTCTGCATCTGTTGCGGACATGCGTGCGTAGCGAATGTTGTTCATAATGGAGTCGTTGAAGAGCGTTGGATCTTGAGGAACCACCCCAATTTTCTCTCTAAGACTGCTGATAGTGACGTCCCGGATGTCCTGTCCATCAATTGAAATGTGTCCTCCTTTTACATCATAAAACCGGTCGATCAATTTTAATATTGTCGACTTGCCACCTCCAGTCTCCCCCACCAGAGCAACAGTCTTGCCTTCGGGAACCGTAAAGGTAACATTCTTCAAGGTGGGTTTTCGCTCATCGTAAGCAAACGAAACATCCTCAAACCTCACTACGCCTTTACTTAGCTTCAATGGTTTCGCAGTTGGTGCATCTGTGATTGTTGGTTTGGTCTGGAAGAGTTCAAGCAGCCGCTCTGCATCCATCAAGCTATGTGAGATTGACCTGTACATGGTGCTGAAGAATACCAGTGGGCCTTGAAGTTGACTCCAGTACATGATGAGGGTGGTGAAATCACCGATGTCGTTCTGCCCATTGTAAATTTGCCATACTCCAAGGCACAGGGCTGCGATCTTGCCCACAGTCATGACCAATGATTGTACAGCAGATATGAATTGCGCCGACATTTCGTAGTCATTCTTAGATCTCATATGATCTTTGACGGCACCGCCATATCGCTGCTGCTCGTAAGGAATCATGTTGAACAGACTGGCCGTGTTCCAGCCATCTAGGGACTGTTGACCGATTGTCCACTCCTTTCGGAATATCGTAATGTACTCTCGACGCTTCTCTGCTCGAAGAGCATATAGCTTGGTTGTGACATAGAGATATGTAATCACAAACGAAGCCATGACCAGTCCCATGTAAGGACCAAAGACTATCCATAGGTAGCCAAACGCCACGGCGAGGTCGATGAACATGGGAAAGATCTGGAACAAAACTGTCTCAACCAGATTGAATACAGACTGACCTCCATTAATTGCTTGGGTGAGGTCAGAACTCGTCTTGCTGTCGTGGAAGTCGGAAGACAGGCTCATTATGTGAGCGTGCGAGGCCGTGCTTAGAGCACTGTACGAGTATTGTTCAATAGGCATCCACAACCACCTTCGGAACCACCCAATGCAGGCTCCGCCACTGATGAAACCTAGGAATGCATATACAAACACCGGAAGCCAAATATTCTGTGTTTTATCTACAAGATGATTAGTAATGATGATGATGATGATGAGGAAGATGATAGCAACTTACCACCGCCGATATATTCTGTTAAGCTTTTAACCATATATCCGAGCCACAGAGGAACAAGCAGGTTCAAGGCATTCCCAGCTAGCAGGCACCCACCCACAAGAACTGCCCTGAACTGCAAAGCCTTACTGTGGATGGGCCACAAGTAGGGTAGAAATACCTTTCGATAGTTAGCATGCTAAGCAGGAGAAAAATATGTCGTGGGTTAAACTCACAGCGAAGCCTTTCGCATATGTGAACCAGTTTCCATCTTGCTTTAGGCGTTTGCTAATTGCCTCCTTGGCCTTTCGTTCCCTGGCAAGCCACGAATCCTCCGAATCCGCATTACTTGCAGTGTCCGACTCGTTAGAGCTGGTGTCTGTTGTAGCACCATACCCGTTGCCATTCAAAGTGGAAGCCTCAGAATCTGGATTCTTGGGACCTAACTTCTTTCGAAGGAGGGACTGGCGTTCCGCATCGAAATTGTCGTATGTCTTGTTGTCTGTCCTCAAGCTGAAGTAGAGAGCTGGGAGAACGACAAAAATGCAGAGCCTCAAAGCCTGTTCTACGATCAAGATGTACTCGAAGTAAGACTTTGGGAGGTTGAAGACGTTCGGCACGATAAGGAAATTCGCTTCCGCAACGAGACCAATGAGCCAAGTGCCATAATAGGGATACCACACCGGGAATTTGCTATCGGTGAGTGCAAGAGTTTGGGCTCCGAAGACTACGATTGAAGACAAAAGATAGACCTGGATACCAGTCAGCATCAGAGGTGCTATCACCTAATTTGGGACATGCAATGTGCCATGGAACATACCATGTGGTCCTGTTCAGGATAAAGATTGGCGGCGAAGATTCTGACCACTAAAGTAATCGCTTCGATGAGCTATCGCAAAACATGAGCAATTGAGCACCACCAGTGATTGAAGATAGAAACCTACGTATGACACGGCCACAGCAGCAAGGAGGGCAATGATGACCTCGCGGCGAACGTGCTCATCTTGTATCCGTAAGCGCTGTGTTCGCAACGTACAGACTGTGATGGCAAGGGTGAGGATGAAGTAGAAGAAGACCAGAGCAGGATACGCATAGTGAAGTGCCCTTAGGGCTACCCAGAGCTATAATTCATGTTAGGGAAATTGAAACCAAGATTCGGGAGAGAGGAAATCCGTACCTGGTCCGGAGCTGTGGGACTCATTGCCTCAGTGTTGTGAGGAGCGCTGAGAGGGAATCGAGTTGTCGACCGGGTCTAGATAAAGCTGCACGACCAAGTGCGGTCAGTTTTGAGGTCAACGAGGATGAGGAGAAAAAGAAGAAGAAGAGAGCAAAGAGTTGTCGCCGATGGGCAAGAGTTGCGGTCAACTAGACAAAGAAAAGTGAAGAGTAGAAATTTGCCACCTGCATGGCACTGAGCGTGGCAGGCACCGGGTGAGGGAAGGCTGCCACCGGAACGCAGGTGTCCCTTTGTACTTCAAAGGGGTAGTGACGTCTTTGAGGCCCCCGTTGACTCTTCGACACAACACAACACAACACAACATGCAAGAAACAAACAAACAAAACGCCTCGACCTTCTTTCCAGGCGCATTTCCTGCAGCAACAACTCGAGCCAACAATCCAGCGAGCCAACGATCCAACGAGCCTACGGCCCGGGGTCCAACAGTACGCAGCCCCGCGAGCACAGGGTACAGGATGACAGGCTAATTACTGATGACAGATAAACATGCAGGCAGGGCAGGCAAAGAGGTTCTAGGCAGGAAGGCAGGAGAGAACAGAAGTGAACAGGTCAGTCGGTACCTTTGGAGTGCAGATGCCAATGCAGTGGAGATGCATTCGGTGTGAGCGAGGGCGATCTAGTGTCGATGTCAGGGGAGGAGCGCGATGGTGTGCAGCTCTCGCGAATAATTGGATCCTGGATGGCGAAGCACCCCGTCGACCCTTTAGCACAGCCTTCTCCTAGAGCTTACGTTGAACAGAGGCAGCACTCGCGGAATGGCAGCCTTGGATGCGAATGGAGTGGAGGGGCGAGCGGGGGAGGTGAAGCCGCAAGGCGGAAGGGGAGCAGTAGGTGCGTGCGTGCGTGAGTGTGCGAGTGACTGATTAAGTGAGTAAGTAAGTGACCGAGTGAGTGCGTGAGCGAGGTGAGTCTTATGATGAGACGGCGACGAGATCGATAGGCTGGAGCGGACGGATGGCTGGCCTCAGATACTTTGTTGACTTCGCCCCTCTCCTTTCCTCTCCTCCAACGTGCTTCCTTCTCTCGTTGCTCCGTTCTCCTCTTCTCCTCTTCGCCTCGACTCCTCGACTCCTCTCGTCGCCGCGCAGTCGAACCCCGATCCCGTCCAGGCTGTCAGCTGCCTCAAATCAAGACGTCTTCGAGTGCTTCTGCCTCCGTTGTGTTGTACAATCACGACTTTTTCCGACTGCTGGTGCTACTGGACCGCGGTCTCGATGCCAAAAGTGCGTGGGATAACCTGGACTTTTTGTATTTGATTTTTCCTCTTACATACCTCCGAAAGCAAAGCACAGCGAAGCAAAGCAAGTTCATCGCAAGTGTCGCCAGCTCTGGCATTGGCCCTAGTCCGGGCACTACTGCCACTACTGGAACCAGCTCCCAAGCAGCCAGGATTCGCCGCTGGCCCATGTCCTGTACCTGCAGGGCGCCAGTCTGGCTCTGGTCAGTTATCATGCCAATAGGGCATCGACGACGCTGGATCGATCGCGGCGTCTTTCCTGGCGGTCTATGCACGCGCCATGGTGTTGTTTTTAGCTGTGAAAAAGCAAGCATCTACGGGACGTGATGTCGGCGCTGAGACCGGTCCCGACCTGAGGCTGGGACACTGCAAGACCCAGATGCCGCAATGCTGCAATCGCGGCGCCATAGTGCTGGTTATGGTTGCCGTGCAGAGATGTGAGGTGACGTACTCGGCAGAGCGGTACGAGCCAGAAAGAAGAGGGGGGATAGTGGCAGAAGGGGGGGATGGGAAGATCGCTGCTAGGAGGGAGCGTCAGAAGTGAGAGCTGAGAGGTGACATGAGATGGGAGGTGGGGGGTGGGGTGCCAATCACCCATCCATCCATCCATCCATCGCCTCCATTCACCGACATCTGAAGGTCAGCATCAGCTAGGAGAGGCAGATAGAGTTTGCTAGTTCTTGGATGAGGCTTGCCACCGAGAACGGGAACCTAATGCGGTGCCTACGTTAGCTTACCGCTGGACGTTGAGGTCCGAAGGTTTTTTTTTTTTGAAACAACACTGGTGGCTTCTAAGTTTTCATGCCAGGAATGTATACTCTCTTCTCTATATGCCACTATCAGCATTGCTATTATGCACCGTGTGCGTGCTGGGGAGGCGAGAGGAGCCTCCTAGGGAGACGGCAATAATGCGATGGCACTATACATGCGTGTCGCATCTTTTGGGACGGAGGTGCATTGGAGTGTCACCTCACCTCCTCTCTCGCCGACGGTGTTCGTAAAGCGCCTTCTTGGTGGAAAAGCAGCAAAAGAAAGCATCAAGTAAGTCTCTCCTGTTGGCTAAAGCGAACCTTAAGCCCCCAACAACCCTGCCGCTCTTCCTTCTCTCTCGCACACTTGCGTTCTCACCCATCCACGCCCTCCGCCATTCTCTTGCTCTCACGTCTGAGGCTCTGTGTCGTCGAATCGCGCCGCCTTGCCAATTCCCTCTTCCTCCTTTGCTTTTTCCCATCCCCATCCACATCCCGGTTCCCCAAAGTATCATCGCACCCTGACTGTGCGGACTGCGACCGTGTTGGCCCGGTCGAATGTTCGCTCAGCACAGCGTCGTTCCAGTCTTCTTGACGTGACACGAACGAGGTTCCTGCAGAATCGACCCATCCCCCGGCGTTGGCACTTGCAGATAGTGTCATGCACGTCGAGCTGGTCCCGCCTGTCAGAGCATAGAATCCCATCAACTACTCTGCCCGGATGTCCAAGCATCTGGCGCCAATCTGACAAGATCTGCACATTTTCGCAGACTGGCAATCTGAGATCTGCCATTCCGCTCATCTGCTATGGTTCGGGCCTACGTCCGAAGGGTGTCGAGAGCACTGCTGTTTGAGGGTAATCTGCATCAGCCATTTGCGTCGGGGGGTTTTGGCCTGCATCCATCTTGCTTTTCACTTGGCCAGCTCAATCCACGCATCGCATCGCATGTGCCGTGGAAGCTAAAAACAATTACACGTCTCCCTTGCAACTGGTTTGCCCTGCTCGATACACCAAGGGCTAGTGGTGCATCCCGAGCAGAGCAGGTGATCGCTTGGAGCAGGATCAATGGAGCCACCGACATCCTCACAGGCCCACATTCGCTGCAGCTGAGCACACTGTGATCACTCTCACTTCCACTCTCACTCCCACTCCAGCAATCCCGGATCGCGGATGGGCCTGGGCGAGATCACACGACGAGCAAGCGAGGATAGCGATCCTCCGTTGAGAAGAATAGACAGAGCAGACACCGATAGAGGCGGACATAGACAAAAGTAGCATCATGTCCTCAGATCGCAGTCATCCAACACGCTCGACGGACGTGAGAATGCGCTGCCCGGCCGGCCTGTGGTGTTACACCGCCCACGTTGCACAGTCTCTGCACTGTCCGACCCGCTGGAATGGTAATGGTACTCAATGGTCCACTTCAGCCCCCGCATGCGCATCTCCAGCAGCAATCACTGGATTTCGAAGCAACAAAGCTTTCCATTGCTGTAGCAGTGGCATTTGACAGGTCTCAACTTATGCGACCGGATGGTGACCATTGGCGACCCATCGAAGACACTCCCCCGGCATTTTGCTGCCGGCGAGAGACGTCTAGATCTGCAGCACAGGACAGTACATGTGTGGAGCTCCTGCAATCGGAGCCAGATCCAATGCTAGTAAAAACGAAAAGAGAGGTGAGCATCCACTCGCCATCTACAGACATCAGAATCAGAGTGTCGTTGCAGATGGCCAAATCTTTGATTTATGCGCCTGTGGAAACATTGATCTTGGATTGACACTTGTCATGCTTCTTGAAGAAATCACCTCACGCAATCGGATCTCTTGAAATTGAATGCCACACGTCACTGGTGCTCCCGTTGAGCGTTTGTATTCACAGATGCATGTTCAGTTGACATATCAATCAATTCTAGTAGTTCAGCAGTGCTGAAATCTATCTACCTGCGAATCGAAGCGCCATGATTTGGTCAACGCCCTCCGGGTATCATCCATGCGCCAAAGAACAGTCGTGAAAATATCACGTCTTCATCACACCCTGACGTAGCAATCGCTCAGACTGTCTACCGAGCCTGACCAAACAAAGAACGATGAGAAAAACAAAAATCCAACACAATCGTATGACTGTTCATACCCACCTGAACCTGTGAAAATTCCATCATCAGCCAGCGTTTCAACTTGCAGAAGTTCCGCAGCTATCTAGAATTGATGTCTTATGTTTCCTTTATCTGATTTTTTTCATTGGCTTCCAAAAGAGGAGTTTGGGTTTGACTCTGGGGCGTCACCCGTGGAGTCTTCCATGCTCAAGTTCTGGAATCCTGCAGCAAGTCCTCCGCTACGATGAGCATTTGGGGAATCACGAGCAGCAGTTCTCAAGCTTGAATTAGTTGAGTTCATCTTGAAGGCAGGCGATTCTCCTCGAAGTTGGCTAGAGCTGACACGAGGTCGCCCAAAGAGAGGTCGATTGCCACGAGTATTCGGTGCATGATATGCGCTCAAACTTGGGTTTGCCGTTGGAGTACCAACAGTGTCGAAAGCCGAGGCCTGCATGTTTGCTCTGTTCGTAGCACTTCTGCCAGATTGAACACCTGATCCAAAAGAGGCCAGAGTGCCTAAATTTGGGTTTCTGGCTGTCAACATGTCACTGAACGAGCTGAGAGAGGCAATAGGTTGATGGCCAGGGTTGTTGTAGCTAGTATCATCCATGTTGGTACCATAATTGTTGTTGCTGACGTCAGGCTGGTTGTTCGAGGTGTACATTCCCATGTTGTAGACATCCTGGCTCATGGTTGGGTTTGTCAAGTTGTCGTAGAAACTGGCTGTTGGATTGCTTGACGCGTTCAACATATTCTCATAGCTCATGGGTTGAGTGTTCGCGAAACTTGGGGAGATGTCGTAGAATCCGGGGCCTGCGGACTGGGCAGCGGCATTTGCCATTCTGTTGAAAGAAGCAAATGATGCAACGCTCATGTCGAAAGTGGCTGGATCAACAGGTGCAGTAGTCATGTTTTTGAGAGGACTTGGAGACATGGGACGATTCAGACTAGCGAGGTGGTGGAATTGACTGTTGTGGAGATTCTTGCGCGAGTTGACACTGCTCATGATCGAGTCGACATCAAGACGGAAGTTTTTCTTGGCCAGGTTGATCGGAGTTGGACTAGCAAGTGCTGGGGATGCGCTCCGAGGCGTGTTATCCTTTGTTGCTTCTGGGAAGAATATCTCATCGTCTTCATCCTCAAAGCTGGTAGCCAGCTCCTTCTCCTCGTAGTGTCTCTTCAGTCGCAACCGATCGGCAGGTGACATGCTCTGCATTTGGTAGATGGAGGGATCAAATTCCTTGTACGGGACCATCTCATCTGCCGTCGGGATTTTGGTGTTTGCATGTAAGTGGTCGTAGAAGTGCGGAGGTGGAATGTCCTCGAGCTCAAAGGGAGCCTTGGACTTGGACAGGTCGAACAACTGGTGCATCTCGGGATTTCCGCCCATGCGCTGATAGTATCCCCAGTTTCTCGTTGGATCAACTGGCTTCTCGCTTGGAGGCATGCCAATATCCTTGCGGTGACCGGTAGCTTTCTTTTCATACAAGTTGTATGCAAATGATCGCTGCATCTTCTCTTCGTATTCTTGCGAGTTCTGTTCCTCCATCTTGGCAGCCTGTCTGGCATTGTGAACGTTAGAGACAGCGGATACGATATCGGCCTTGCTAACATCGTCGCGGTTTTCCTTGCTGCTGAGAACACCCAAGACGCTGGTCAAAAGCTCTCGATCCTCGTCACTGAGATCAACAGCATGCTTCTTCTTCTTCTTTGGCATGTCTTGAACCGCTGGTGTCGAACTCGCAATTGGCTTTACTTGCGGCGCAGCACGAGTAGTGATGAAGGCGTGGCCACCACTCGCCATCAGATGGTCAAGAGAACTGGGTAACTTTGACACGGTTCGAACCTTGAACATAGGCTTCGCGATCATCTGCACACCATTTCTCACAACACCGAGCTGCATCACACGTCTGTATGCGTCCCAATATTGCTCTAGCTCTCCACCATTACAATGCCATTCTACACACTGAGCGCCGTTGTTCGCATCTTCACCAGCCAGATCGCCACGAATCTTTGGGAAGGATTCGAAAGCGGCAGTGGAGTATATTCTGATCTGAAGACTGTAGATGAGATACTGCCCCAATTCTCTGCTCTGCGCGCCCATTCGGCTCAAATCGTTGACGTTTTGATCCAGCAAGTTCTGGAGCTCCAACACCAACGTAGACAACGAGGTTTTGTTATTCAAATTCAGCTCGCGAACCGGAATCAGATACGTGCCCGATGGGTCATAGAATGTGATATCCACGGTGCGATCCTTGAGCAACTGGTCTCCAGTCATTCCCGCGATCGGGGGTGGAAAGTTCGCCGCCAAAGTATCCGTGAGGAATTGCAGGGCATCGGAAAAGGAGATCTCGGTTACAGCTGCCTGTGGCTCGAGGACCGAGGGCAACTTGCGCGCTTGATTGGCAGCGGCGAGGGCAGCGCTGAGTGCTGGTGGCAAGGGAGCAGGGGCGAGCTTCATGCGTGAGAGAAGGGCGGGATTTGGGAAGCCCAGGCCTGGAGGGAAGACTGGTGCTGGATCGCTCGTGGCTGTGGTGTAGGAGTGGGCTGTAGAGGCGCGAGAGTCGGGTCGGGAGATGTCGCCAAATTGTGGAGGGTGCTGCGAGTAGTTTGGGTAGGGCGCTCCTTCACCTTGCTGCTGGATGTGAAGCTGGGGATTCGTCTGGTTGAAAACTGGGTATGAATCTTCGTAGCTTCCAGGCGCAGCGTGTGTGTGCAGTTTGCCTTGACCTTGGCTCTGCGAGTCGAAATCTTGACTTCCTTGGCTCGAATTCGCAGTGCTTGAATTCGCGCTGATACTGGAGGAGTGCAAAGCCATGGTTGCAGCAAATCGCGACTTAGTGCGGTGCATTGGGAAGGACGGTTGCAAGACGAAAGCTGAAGTGCTGTTTTGCGGCGTCGATTTTGGCAGCAAGTTCTCCTTCGAGCTCATGCCTGTATGAGCGGCGTGCGAGTATGGAATCATGGCTGGATTCTCAGACGGGAGGATTTGCGGTGCAAGGTTTGAGCTTCTGCCGATTGTTGCAGAGCTCGAGATCGAGGTCGAGGTTGCAAGAGTAGGAGGTTGCGAAGTTGGAGCTGTGAGAGCAGACGAAGGCAATGGCAAAAGTAATGGTAACGCTGCGCTTAGGAGCCGATGTTTGGCGTTTAAATTCGAATTTGAATTCGCAACTGGCTGACGCGAAAGTGGAGGAAAGTTGGAGTCTGTCAATGTGCCTACGCTTGAGCTCACGTCTGTATTTTGCGGTAGCATTAGCTTCGTGACGGGCGTGACAAGCGATGGACGGTGGTGCAACTCAGGGCTCCCTGGCTGAGGCAAACGAGACGGAGGAGCCATTTTGGGTGCTTCTTTCGATGCAGGCTGGTTCGTGCTGGATCTCGTGCCGCCGCGTCCACCACGAGCACGTCGAGGAGCTGTTTCTACGCCTCTTTGTTCTGCTATTGAGTGTTGAAATTAGCTGGTGCAAGCGAAACAAAACAAAAGGGGGGTTTCGCTTGTCGTTCTTCGCGGAACAAAAGTGAACTTGCCCTGATTTTTCGACACGGGCGCCGCGGACGTTGCCTGTGCGTAATATGTTCTCTGCTGAACAGGTCCGGATGGTCGATTCGAGGCCAAAATTGGCGCCCGGATGTCTGTCGAGTTTTCGAGTCGACTCAGACCACGACCTGGGGCGGGCGTCGCACTGCGCGGGGGTCCAGCACCCAGAGCAAACGGAGGCGGACGAGAGACACGTCCCCAGACGGGCGCAGGAGGGGGTACTAGTAGCCCTGGGCCTACAATAAAGTCCGCAAGGGACACTGTCCGCGCTGGGAGGCTTGGAGGGGGCCGGCCAGTATCCCTGCTGCGCCGGGGGTGCGCATTCTTGTTATTGCTCTTCTCCGGAGCCATGGTATTGGTATATTAGGGAGAAATTTGCTATGGGTGAGATCGAATATTCAGATCCGGTCGTGCGGCGGAAGAAGGTATAGTCGGTACCGGTCGTGAGAAAGGTGAACCGGTAGACGAAACACGTCGTGACGAGGCTGGACTATAGCTGGGTGGCATTGTTTCCTGAATGTGTCAGTTTTAGTTGGACAATAAGTTGTGTTTAGATATTTCAATATGTGTCTTGAGGAGGGACATTGGGGTTGTTAGAGGTGGGTATAGAAATTGAATGTGCAAGATAGACGGGCACAATAAACGAATTTAGGTATCTGAATCTACATCTTGAAGAGGGAGATTAAGCTTTGTTGGACGTGGGTGTCGAGTTTAAATGTGTGAGATAGGTTAGCACAATAAACGGATTTGTATATTTGAATGTGTATCTTCAAGAGGGAGATTGTATTTTATTGGACGTTAGTATAGAGGTTGAATGTGTGAGATAAATTAGCACAATTAATGAATTTGGGTACCTGAATATATGTCTTGAAGAGGGAGATTGGGCTTTATTAGACGTGGCTAAAGAGGTTAATTGTGTGAGACTATGTAGCACAATAAGACGGATTTAGTACCTCAATATTTATCTTGGGGAAGGACATTCTGGTGTATGAGAGGGTGGACTTTCGATAGAGTGGTAGGATATAGATAGGTATAAGGATATTATAAAGATAGGTTCAGGAGTTATTATATAAGAATGCAAAGGTTAAGGTTGTAGAGGAAAAGGATGTTAAAGAAAGGATCACAATGTGCAGCTTTGAATTGAACAATGCATTCCTTTGGGTACCTAATAAGCTGAAGGTCTGCTCATGAGGCAGAGGTAAGAATTTGGAAATTAATATTGAAAATATTGGATTGTTTGTAGATAACCGATAAAGCCAAAATCAGCAGATGGGACAGTAAAATCGAAAAGACAAAATCAAACGACAGTAGGAAACAGCGATGTAAGCTTAATGTTCATTTGTATTGGATCATGATATTAGTTCTCTATCCCTTAGCAGCGCCAGCTTTGATAAGCAAGATGTCTCCATCCTCTACCACATAATCCTTTCCTTTCGTCAGAATCTTTCCCTTGGCCTTCACCTCGGCTTCATCGCCGCCACACTCTTTGAGAACAGCATAATTATACACGATAGCTTGAATGAAAGTCTTCTCAAAATCACCGTGAATGACACCTGCCGCCTGTGGGGCTTTGGTGCCATTTCTGATCGTCCATTGCCTTACTTCGTCCGTACCGGTCGTGAAGAAAGAACCCAGATCAAGGACTTTGCGCATGGTCTTGACGAGCTTGGGAAGGGCAGACTCGACACCAAGGGTCTTGAGTTCGGCAGCAACCTCGGCATCGGTCTCGAAGCGTGAAAGGCGTTCCTCAAGACAGATAGAGATGGGTAGGATAGGATCGCCAGCGGCGTTCTCCTTGATCCATTCCATCACCTTGCTGAGATGCTTGTTCTTCTTGCGAATGTAGTCTTTCTCACTCAAGTTGATGAGATAAACCACTGGCTTGGCGGTGAGGAGGAACAGAGGGTTGATGAATTCGACCTGAGCTTACAATTAGCTTCATGTGTGGGAAGGTTGGTCCAAGATATTGTCATGTGAAGATTTAAATCAGATCGGGTTTCTTATCTCAAAATACTCTCTGCAACTTTGTTGGAGGCATTCGACGAGCTGGGATTATCAGGCCTCATGGCCTTTTGTCATCATAAAAATGGGGAGCGAAAATGTCTGAAGAAAATTTGCACGTACCTCTTTTACACTCCAGTTGCCCTTTCGGACGTCACCACCACCTTGGAGAAGGGCTAAGACCTTTTCAACACAGGCCTCTTCCTCTTTGAGTTTCTTCATCTCCAGACTCTGACCACCTCGTCGAGTCAGCTTCTTTACGTTTTCGAGTGCCTTCTCAGTAAACTCGATATCCTTGATCCGAAGCTCCTCGCTGATGATTGTCAGATCTCGGACTGGATCGACATCTCCCTCGATGTGGATAATTTCTGCATCATCGAAACATCGCACAACTTGAAAGATGGCATCGACAGCACGGATATGTGATAAGAAAGCATTTCCTAACCCAGCACCGGTTGATGCACCTCGAGTTAAGCCTGCGATATCGTAGATGGTGAGATGGGCGGGAACACGAGATTTAGGATTATATTTCTCGCAAAGCCACTCGTATCTCTCATCCGGTACGAGGACACGCGATTCTTCAGGGTCGATGGTTGCGAAGGGAAAATTCTGCATCGGTCAGTGCTGATTCATTTCAAGCGGAAATTGCGACTCACTGCAGGATTGCCAAGGGAGCATTTGGTGATAGCTTGAAAGAGTGTTGATTTTCCCACATTTGCAAGACCAACCTGAAAACGTGTCAGCAATCTGCAGGAATTGAAGCTGAGTGTGGAGTGCAGTGGAAGTGACATACAATTCCACTCTTCAAGCTGTTACCAGGCCTGCCCAGCAAGATCTTCTCTTCCTTCACGGCTTTCTTTGGAGGCATTTTGGGTTTCTTTTTCGAGTAAAATCTCGATTGTGTGATAAAGACCGTGCAGCTAAGCAGGCTCTGTTGTGCAGTCGCAGTTCTTGCTGCGGACCGTTGTAAAGTTGAGGAGGGGAAAGAAGAGAAGATGCGCGGGGCAATGAGAGTAGACGTCGTAACGGTTGGTTGGCCGCAGCCTTGTGTGGGAGCAGTCGGCTCTCTGCTCACCTGCAGAGATTTGTGTGCGATGGATTTCTGGCTGCGAAATTTTGCGGGTGCCCATGTGTGGTTAGCGCTTCACGTGCTTGATACCCCGGCCAACTTCTGATCCCTCCCAAATGTGGGTCATCCGAGCTCTGGAGGCGAGGACGATGATGAATGCGGGAGATCTCAGCCAGTAAACACTTTCTGATCATTCGACGTTACACAATACATTCCACGAGTCCACGGGTACAGAGCAGCCCGCGTACAAGAACGACAGCTTCACGTTATCCATTGAAGCACCACCATATGAACAACAATGTCAGCCAATCCCATCAAAAAGAGCTCTAGGAAGTCGTCTGGCGCAAACCATAGATCAACACTCTCGTTACAGAAGACTGAGATAATAATCCATGTTTATGATTTGCTTGTAGGTTTCTCCCTCCAACATATCCCACCACCCTCACCTGCTCTTCTTCGTTCCAAATCAAGTCCAATTGCTAACTCTACCCTGCCTAACAGCCTCCTGGCAACCTTGCGTCAGTACTATGGACTATAGGCACATCACTTTTACATTCAGGCGTTGTAATTAATAATAAGGAATACGCTTATGGTGGCCATGACAGACGTGGTCTGACCGGCGTCTATCACACGCGTCCAAAGTTTATTCCCCCGGTGGGACTTTCAAAACGGAAATCCTTCACGGATTTACAGTTCAGCCTCTTGTCGAAATCGAAGCAGTCATTAAGGAAGCCTCCGACAAGTTTCAAGGGACGTCATATAACCTACTTACTAAGAACTGCAACCACTTCACAAGTTACCTGTGCGAAAAGCTTACTGGCAGGCCAGGACCATCATGGTTGAACCGGGCTGCGAGCATCGGTGTTGCCTTGCCGTGTGTTGTGCCTCGAGACTGGATTGCCCCGCCAGACTTTGAATCAGCGGAAGGAGAGTTACTAGACGAAGACGAAGAGTCTCACGAGGGATCAAGGATGTTGGGTAATTCAGACACTAGTGTGCGGAGAGAAAGCTTAGAGAGCAGAAGATACAACGATTCAGATTGGAATAGCGATGATGACAGGAAAAAAGGAGGGAGCGGGAAAGGTAAGAAGAAGGCACTTGTGAGGGATGCTACAGGAAGAATTGTGCCGCCAGCAGAAAGGGCACCGTTGCAGATGGATTAGGATTCTTAATGTTGTACTGCCTGAGAATTTGATGCAAGGAGCATTCAGGGCAAGGCAACATGATTTATGAGGCAGGCGTTTCATGGACGATACCACGGCGTTGTTTATTCTATTGTACAGATTCCATCATACAATTGGTCCCAATCATGCTGTGTACATTTCAACTCTGTCCAATGCTCCTCTAACCCAGACGTCTAGGCTTAGGACTCCTAGTACCACCAAACTTCAGCCTCGTAGCATCCGAAACTTTTACGACCTTTCCTCTCAGCGCTCTGCCTTCTGTGCCCATCAATGCCTTCGAAACAGCTTCTCTCCCGGCGCCAAATCCTCTCAGGGAGACCTCCAATTCCTTGATCCAGCTGCTCATGCCGGAATCCTGCATCCTGGTGAATACGTAAGACGCCAATTGGAACGCAGAGTCATAGTGCTTTCGTCCTGAATGTCTGAACCCAAGGTTTCCTGCCGACATTGACAAGGCCACTGTTCGTTCGCCGCTGACTCCGTATCTAACCCCCGTCTCGGGATGCTGCCAATTCGGTGGTCGAACGACTGTAATGTGGACATTGTGCCTGTGGGCGTTGATGTGCAGTTGCCAGCTTGTAACCTGATGTGGATCTCTCCCACCAAGTAAACCTCCATCCCAGCTCCCATCTGAAGGCCTGTTGGTATCAAGTAGTGAGCGCTGCTGTTTAGATCCGCGATCTGATTGATTGTGTTTGACTATGTCGTTGAACATGTCGCTCAATCCTTGCGCACCTCCAGAGCCTCCAGCTGCGGCCCTTGGGTTCAAGGATGAGGATCTTTGAGGCATACTTGGCTTTGCAGCTTCGCGGAATCGAGGGAAAGGTAGGGGTCGGGGGCGTCTGGATTCATCGTCTATCGCGCGATGGGGTGCAGAGGAGGAGAACGGCCGGAGAGATTGGGATTGGAGCTTGCAGATTGGTGTATCTTTAGAAAGAAAGGTGAAAGGCGATTGCCCCAGAAGGCGCCTCGATGCCGTCCTACTCATGGCTTTGATGTTGCTTCTACACTGGACTCTGCCGTCAAGTACAAGAGAAAGTTATGCCGGTGAGTTTGGTCACATGATTACGGATTATTATATAGCCGTTCCGGATAGAACTGAGTAGGATCTCGGCGAAAATGTTCGGAGTGCCGTTGTCGCCCTCAAATTTATTTCTCATTCGGCGTCTTTCTTCTTGTTTTTGAGTTGCACATTCAGACAATTTATTTAAGTAGTAGCTATGAACAGCTTACGACATGTGGCGACAAGAACGCCTTCTAGCAGCTCTGCTGCATTGGCGTTAAGACCTCACGTACAGACGGGAGCAGTGTACAGGCAATTACTACAAGATACGCAAAGATCGAACATACACTCCTTTACGGCATTGCCATCACGACGTTCAGCCCCTTTATATCGGACACCTTTGCGATCTCAATTCCTGCCAGCACAGATTCAGACCGATCTTCATCTTGCCTCCGTACGGTCCTTTCACCAAGGCGCAAGGTTAAGTCAGGGGAAGGAATCCAAATCCGCCAAAGAGGAACCTTCTGCTGAAGAGGCATCCAAGAAAGCACCAAGCGAGGAACCAGAATCTAAGACAGAAGGTGAAGAAAAAGCCAAAGACGAGGGTGAAGGCGAGGGCAAGAAAGAGGAAGAGAAGAAGGAAGCTCCTCCACCTCCACCACCACACGGAGACAAGTCACCATGGCAAGTCTTTACCGAGACTTTGTCCAGCGAATTCAAGGCTTCCAAGGAATGGAATGATTCTACCAAAGCTTTGGCAGCTGGAGCTCAGCAATTTACAGAGAACGAATCAGTGCGACGAGCTCGGGAGGCATATGAGAAATCCACCGGAGCAGTCTCATCTACAACTGCAAAGGTCTTGAAGACTACTGCAGGCGCTGTTGGAAAAGGTGCAGCTTGGACTTGGGAGACTCCTGTTGTTAAAGGCGTGCGAACAACTGTCAATGCCACTGCTACTGTGATTGAGAAGGGCACACGACCAATCAGAGAAACGGAAGCCTACAAGAATGTCAAGAACGTGATTGATGATGGGAGTAGCTCCAGATACGGTGGCTGGGTTGAGAAGGAAGATCGGAGGAAGGCTAGAGAGATGCGAGAGTTGGAAGAGGCTAAGAAGGCAGGACGATCAGGCAAGCGGGTTGAAGTCCTGCAAGAAGATCCAGAGTAAGTCACAACGATCGCAGCGTACGGGTATCTGCTGACAATATTAGGGCCGGCACGAATGTTACTCTCCACAAAGATGCTGCTTGGAAGGAGTCGTGGCGCGATTTCCGCGACTCCAACCGAGTCATGCAGTCAATATTTTCTCTCAAGTCTTCCTATAACGAATCAGAGAACCCTCTGATCTCTACTGCCCGCAGCATAACGGATCGATTCGCTGGATTCTTTGCCGAAAACGAGACGGCCATGGTTATTAAAAAATTCAGAGAGATGGATCCAGGATTTCAGATGGAGCCTTTCTTAAGAGAAATGAGAGAATACATCCTGCCAGAAGTTCTTGATGCTTATGTCAAGGGTGACACAGAGACTCTGAGATTGTGGCTCTCAGCTGCACAATTTTCAGTCTATGATGCCCTGTCAAAGCAATACACCACTCTCGGCCTCAAATCTGATGGGCGTATCCTTGATATCCGGAATGTCGAAATCATGTCGGCAAGAATCCTTGACCCAGGAGACATCCCCGTATTTATTGTGACTTGCCGGACGCAAGAAATCCATGTATACCGCAACGCAAAGACGAATGCTCTTCACGCAGGGATGGAAGACAAGGTGCAGCTTGTGACGTACGCAATTGGTGTCACCAGAGTTGCCGAGGATGTGAACAATCCCGAAACAAGAGGTTGGAGGCTCATTGAGCTGCAGAAGACTGGACGAGACTACATTTGATTTCCTCCACCTACAGGCTCAACTCATTTCATTTCCTGTCATACTTCAGAAAGGAAAGCCCTTCGATCTGATTGCTGCATAGCGCGAAGAATTGGGTCGGGTGAGGACTGTCCGTTTGTACTGTATATCATGCTCAGGTGGCGCATGGCGTTGGGAAGACCGTCATATGATGGCTCGTTTGTTTTACGGGGCAGAGATCTGAGGACTGTTGTATTATCAGGCCTGGGCTTTTGCAGTTCTCATCACACCACTCTTCACGAATGAAGTCCTCCTGGAATTATGGAGGAAGAGAAAAGTTGTACATTAATGTCTGTATTATTTGAATGAAGGTGGCATACGCCGATGAGCAAGATATTTGATTTCTTCTGCGTCCCCAGTGTAGGTAGTATTCGTGTAGTAAATCTTGCCATACAGCTCTTTATTGTGACTTATCCAAGGAAAATCTACATTATGCTCGAACTATAGGTCCCTGTACGAATGATCAATTTTAATTCACTTAGTTAGCATTAATCGCTTCCCCCGTCACATGACCGATTTAACCCCACGTTTCTTTGGGAGGTCTAAAACATTCCGTCCTTTTCTCCCCACCACAGCTCCCCTTCTGCAACATCTGTCTCTAACACACCACATTTATTCTATACCTCAACCCGTAACGCAAACTGTCTTCTACGAACATAATTATGGCAACCACCAAGCAGCGCCTTGCGCTTTCCATTATCGACTTCCTTAACACTTCTCTCACTGATGGTACACTTTCGGAAGAAGACCGCGAATCGATTGAGGTAGCACAGTCTTGCATTTCGGAATCCTTCAAAGTCGATCCCACAGATGCCACACCCAAGGACTCGCAGAATCTTCTCCAGATCTATGGCGTCTACGAAAAGTTGAAGGGCAAGACTCCTGCGGGACCAAACACGAACGCTGCGGGGGAAAAGGCTGCACCATCTTCAAACAAGGAGCCCACTGAGGCACAGAAAAAAGAAGCAGAGGGACTCAAGAGTCAGGGAAATGCTGCGATGGCCAAGAAGGATTATCCGGGAGCTATCGATATGTACACAAAAGCGTTGGCTATCGTACCTGGCAACCCAATCTTCCTCTCCAACCGTGCAGCCGCCTACTCGGCTTCCAAGGATCATGAATCTGCTCGCGCAGATGCCGAAGCTGCCGTTGCAGCAGATCCAAAGTATACAAAGGCATGGTCAAGACTTGGTCTCGCCAGATTTGCACTAGGAGATGCAAAGGGCAGCATGGAGGCATACTCTAAGGGCATTGAGTTTGAAGGCAACGGAGGTAGCGATGCGATGAAGAAGGGATTCGAGACTGCCAAGAAGCGCGTTGCAGAGCTTGAGACCGCCGACGATGATGACGATGATGAGGTTATGGATCGAGGTATGCCAGGTGGTGGAGCTGGCGGTATGCCAGATCTTGCTTCTCTCGCTGGTATGTTCGGAGGTGGTGGTGCTGGAGGTGGTGGTGGCATGCCAGATTTGAGCTCTATCATGAGCAACCCCATGTTTGCAAGCATGGCACAGAACCTCATGAGCAACCCTGACATGATGAACAATCTGATGAGCAATCCACGGATACGTGAGATGGCCAACCAGTTTGGTGGAGGTGCTGGTGGTGCTGGAGCTGAGGGTGGACGTGGTGCCGGAGCCGGTGGAATGCCTGATCTGAGCAGCTTGATGCAAGATCCTAGCATTGCTGAGATGTGAGTTGTTACTACCTACAGATTCGTTGCACAAACTGACTATAACTATAGGGCTCGCAACATGATGGGCGGTGGTGCAGGACGCGGTGCAGGCCGAGGTGCTGGACAGTAATTGTTTTATAGCGATGTCTAACAATATTCAAAGTACGAGATACCAAGTGCAACTCCCAAGACGCAGGATAGAGTAGAAGCACCATAATAAATCTGGCTTTTCCTTTCATAACTTCTTGCCCTGCCTGCATCCATCCCATTTTGTGACAATCTTGATTGCTCATGGAGGGATCCTACACGGCTGAAACAGAATTTATTCTATACCCGAACAACTTCTCTAGATATAGGATTAACGCAGCTGCGCTCGTGTTTCAGGCAATAATGTCAATGCAGACACTGCTCAGTGGCTTGAAAGTTAGCATGGCTGGCAATTTACACTTTTGACGTCGCCAATGAGCATGCGCACCTCAACCAAATTGAACTGACAGCCTCATCGAATGCCTATTATTTTGTCTATTCCCACATTATGTTGTATTTCACCGCCCAGTGGCTCATGTGCACATGTAATTGCACTTCTGCTATCCGCCATGTTGCTGATTTAGCACCTGTGCCACTGGATCTATAGAACATGGACTCTTCATTCCCAACTCCCAACCTTTTCTAAATCAAGACGGCAATCCTTCGGAGCATATGATTTTAACGATGGTATTTCCTCCACTATGTTGGAATCCATATCGACTTCTTTTATGACACCCACTATTCTCCGCCGACAACTTGCTTCATAATCAAAGAGGCTAGCTTTGCAGCTTGGCTAACTCAAGACAGCTGCTACATTTCGTAACACTGGGATACAGTCTCTGGTCAAAATTGCTGCTATTTACTCTGTGCTTGGAAAATACCCTGAAGCCAGACTTGCTTTTGAAGCCGTACTAGTTCTGAAAATGAATCATAGGATCCTGAGTTTGCAACGTCTGGAGTTTTCGTTGGTACATATAGAGTACTCTATTCACTTTTCAAGGCTGGGTGGTGAAAGAGGATGTGTGCAACAGGCAGAGCTCTCACCGTAGATGCATCGTACGAATGTCTGGACGATTTTTTCAAACTCGAAATTCCTCATCTGCCCTTGGATATATTATTTTATCTTCCGAATCCTCCAAAATGCTAATGTCTTACGGCGACTTTTGAGTCAATGCGAGCAAACTTGGAGTAAACTCTCATATAGCGCAACAGGCAACACGAAATGAAGGAAGTAGTAGTTCGGGGCAACGCAAAGAGTCAACGGGCTGCTACTTCATTATCTTCAGGTGCCAAAAGCGCCATGTCCTTAACTGATTCATCGAGGCAGAAATATGGTGTCAATTACTCTGTTAGTGACTGTACTGGTATTAGCGATTCTGAGTTCATGGTGCCTCGATCTTGGTCCCCTGGTGTAGCTGGCGGATTTGGTCTTGTCTGGTTTCTACTATTTAGAGAACTCTCTTACATTCGTCTTCACCACCTGGAGTTGTTACAATATAGAGCCAAACTTAATGTATATCTTGGTGGTAGAAATCTGGGGAAGTTGCTATTTAATGTACTCTTAGAAAGTTCTTGTCATGAAATGGATAGCTTTATAATGGGACTCACGTCACTTGCGCCGTGGAGTCTACCTGAATCTCTGTTGTCATTCTAGCTGTGCTGACCTTCGGCAAAATCTTCCGTCGTGAATTATGTTGCAATCAAATAAGTGGGTGGAGGCTCCTGGCGAGGGATGTGACATCTTAGGCTCCGATCAAAGCATGGAGCAATACAGGAGCTTCTGAAAATATTGAAAAGCTGGGACACATGTTTTGCCCAGGTGCACTTGCGAAGCAATGGCCAATTTCTCCGTCATTGCTAATTGGAATCGCAAACGCAGAAGAGTGCTTATAGACACCACGGTTTTATGATTCTATATAGTCTGCATCTTAGAGCTTCAAATAAATTAGGGTTTGTCTGCTCAAGCACGCAAAATTATGCCGACTAATAAGAAGAAGCTGAAAGGCCGAGTTAAGGATAGAGGAAAAGGTACGATCTATCAACGGGCAATAAACCGAGGCTGGAATACACTTCTATCTCGAAACTCACTGGTAAAGTCGACAAGTATTGCTTGATAAGGGAAGCAGTAGACTCATGGTGGTCGTGGATTCAATTTGAGATTATCTACTTCTTCCTGAGCATTTCCCCAGCTGGTGCCGGCATAACCGCACCAACCTCTGGTGTGTTCTTGCTCTTGAAATCATCCGACATCTGTTCAAATGTGACCCACTCAACTCCTTCGTGCTTGTTGATATGATCGATGATCCTGTAGCTTCGTTAGCAAAAGTTATGAGGCGCCATTTGTGTCCCAGGTAGTACCTCTGATGCATCTTCAACACATGAGGTCTGCCAGACACATCGGGATGAATTGTCATCGGGAAACAGAATTCATCGTAATTCTCGTAAAAGTAATCGAAATGATCCATCCAGAGCTCCTCGACAACTTTAGGGTTGACCCAACCATGGGAGTTTGGTGCTGTCTTGATAAACATCATAGGAGGTAGATCATCAATATACCATGATGCTGGGATTTCGACCAGCCCGGTAGGCTTGCCTTTGATGAGAGGCTTCATCCACTCTTCTGCCTTCTTAGTGTAATCAATCTTTGTCCACTCGTCTCCAATGCGAAGCCAATACATTTGAGCATCGTCGTGCGACATGCTGTGATCGTACTCAATACCATAACTCAGAAGTAATTCTGCGCCCTCCTTACTTGTTTCCCACCATGGTGCGACGCTACCTCTTGGCGGCTTGCCGCAGAATTCGGTAATCATTCGATATGTCTTGTCAAGAACATCGCGCTGTTGTTCAAGTGTCATATCTGCAATTGGATTAGTGAAATTCTTGCACAAACACCAAAGCTGCAGCTCATAGGTAATGTCTCCAGAGCCTCATCTCAGAAGATGCGACTCGTCAAACGCGACCTTAGAGCTCCAGCTTCCAGCAAAGATTCCCGTCAAGAGACAGAAGTATTGTCTTAAAGGTGACAAAGGGATTTCTTGCCGGCTGGGTTTTCGTGTGAGTAGCCATGTAGTCCAATTTCATGGCCACCGTCTCGGACCATAGCACATTCTTCTGGAAATGTCTCGAGCGAGTGGCCTGGGATAAACCAAGTTGCCTTTATGCTATTCTTATCGAAGAGCTTTAAGAGACGACGCACTCCGATAGTGCCAGCAAACATGCCTATATCTTCGTGAGCATTGTGTCATAGAGGCAATGGTGTTTGCAGACCTCGACTGATATCACTACTGGAATCCTCTCCACCGTACGAACCAAGCCACCCGGCAACAGCATCGATATCCACGCCATAGCCGACGAGCACTCGCTTTTTGGCCATTGTGATGTTTGAACAGGCGAGAATGAGAATATAAATTGAGTACTGGGGGTTGTGAAGTCAAATAGAAATGTGAATCAGTCTGCAGCTGAAGGAAGATTGAAACTGTTCAATGAGGGGTATGTCTTAACATTTAGTACCTGAATAATGTCACGCATGATTAGCAGCAGTGGGAGCGATAAAGCTTCAATAGTGGGGAATTTCCGTCGGGGTACAAAGATGGGGAATGGGATTGAAGTAGTGTTGGCATCACCGTCATGATACGAGATACGATATTTCACCGACCGCTTAGTCAGCTTGCCAAAGATAAGACACCCGCATTGGCTCCAGTCACATGCTGAGGAGCTCCTCCTTGTGGGGATTCGGATCAGGTACGAATAATTCAGGCGACCGGTTTAAGGTTGAAGCTTCGAGGAATCATTGCATCTCTCTGTTTCGCCATCCCATTCTATTACTTCGGCAAGCACATCTGCACTCGACTTTTCGAAACCATCTAATGATTTGATGAACCCAGGCGTCTACCAACTTTCTAGCATCCTGCCCAACCCATTAATCACCAGCCTCAACCTACGATATCAGGACCCTTGAACTTCCGGCGTGGCAAGACTGACGCTCTGCGTGCGGACATTGATCTGGAGCGCGAATGTCGAATGAATGCAACCTCTAAACCCTTTCCTGTGCGCTTTCTTCAAGAGCGCTCTGCCAGCGCAGTGTACTCCTGTTCATCATCATGTAATGCCCCTGCAGCTATACTGGATGGGATGCGCCTGCTTACACAGTCAATGCTAATTCATCTCTAGATACTGCTAGTACCTACCACTGAGGTCCTCCTTACCTCCCGTGATCGCGAGTCGGGCGCGCTATACTCAGATCTTGCCGGATCTGAAGAGTTTCTGGGTAGCCATGTGTTACGAATACCAGCCAGCCATGCTGCGACAGCGGGAGGGAAGGATGCGCCGAATATGCGTGAGAGCAGAGGGAAGGCTAAGCAATATACGACGGTCAATGGGCGAACGGTAGTAGTTAAGGATGCATACGTATACAGTAATAAGGGTGAGTAAATGCGCCTGAGGACTGGACTGAGATGTTAACATTGGAGAAGGCTTCAAGACTCTCAATCAAGCACAGTTATTAGGGGACACCCTATGGTACCCTGATTCTCTGGAGCCACGCCAATGGTTGATCTACTACATTTCGAGGCCATTGCTAGGCATATATGAAGAAATAAGAATCTCGCCCGCGATTCTGCCCATCCTCCTTTCCTCTGGAAGACCACTCCTACCACCACGGACGACTTCATTAGAAGAGTCAGCTGCATCTGCAAACATGCTGCCCAAGAAAAAGGACATTAAGACGTTCAATGATCTGCTCAACAACTTTCCTATGATAGCGAGACAAATGCAACCTGGTTTGGAAAGGCTATTTAAGGAATTCAATACGGTCTTCGACAAACCACTCCCACCACCTCCATCTTCTGATTTTATTCCAGACCCAGTTCCAGATGGGCCAATAGCTACAGCAATGAAGAAAGCCCGATCAAACAGTATGAACTCAGCTCCAAACTTCCGCCCGAACGGCCATGCAGAAAGACGTGCGGTGGAGGACTTCTTTGCTGAGGACGATGAGGACGTCATGAGGGGCGCACTGGAAACGGCAGTTACTGCAGCAATTGATCTTTTCCAAATGGTGGATAAGCAGCAGCTCTCCTTACTAGGCGCTACAACAGATTTAACTGGGCCAGTTGTTGAACGATTGATTGAGCGCTACGTTACGGAGCAAGTTCACGATTCTGTCCTCTATCCAAGACTATGTGTTATGAGACGGCCCGAGGACCTTGAGCTGGAGTCAAAGATACGGCAGATGGAATTTGTTGATATCTCCCAGGTTGGCATACCAATTCAGGGAGGAAAAAGAGGGAAGCATGAGTTGACACTGAGACTTGGAAAAGCTGTTGAGGAGTTTCGCAAACTAGGTGTTGCTGGTAGTCCGCAGCAAATGATGGACATCTTACTGGCGACCTTGAAGACAGTAACACAACTCTCCGATGTTCCGAGAGAGACGATCAACGGAGAACCTTCATCGGAGAAATTGAGCCCTGTCTTAACCATCAATGCAGATACATTGGTATCATTGCTGTTGATCGTAGTCATCCGGGCACAGGTGCGATATCTTCAAGCACGGCTCCTATATATGCGACACTTCATCTTCATAGACGATGTTGAGAGTGGTGAAATGGGATATGCACTGAGCACCTTCGAGGCCGTGTTATCATATCTCGCTCGAGACTCCGGAGGTTTGCGGAAAGCTAGTCGCAGAAATAACAAACTCTGGCAAGCGACCAAAAAGGGCGAGGTCAAAGCAATGATGAAGATAATGGAACCAGAAAGAGAATTATCTTCTGATGAAGAAGACGAGGCTGCCGATGCTATCATTGACGATATCATTGACGAAGATGTTCCTTGGAGTTCTGCCAATGGACATTCCAGACGGAGTTCACGCTCGAGTCTTGGTAGACTATCACAAGCTTCGACTCTGACCCATGTATTCCCATGGCAAGTGCAGCATGAAGAAGAGGAAAGATTACCTCCGTTACGACGACCCAAGATGGTCACAATGGATACACGAAGCATGTCGAGCAATTCTGAAATGTCTTTTCGTTCCAGGGCAACAACCATCGACTCTACCAGCAGTGGAATCGAGGGCGACACATCAATTGAGCGACTTTCACAGACCGAAGATTCTTTCGGAGAGTCTGTACCAATGATGGCAATTCAGAATGAGCGCCCAGAGTCGTTGAAGTATATACTTTCATTGCATGACTACTTTCCAATCGAAGCCATTCTCAACGATAGTAACAACGAGGGAACAACCCTTCTCAGTGCTGCTGTCCAACTAGGACACACCGAACTGATTGACATTCTCCTTGAATTCATCTACCAAGCCGATTCCGAGGCAGCAGTTGTCAGCTATCTGACCCAACAAGATATACGAGGCAGGAGTGTTGCTCATTATCTGTTCAACTTCCCAGCTTTAATACCACGAATTGGGCGACTACTCCCTTGGCAGCAGAAGGATAGAAACGGCCAAACGCCTCTCTTTGCCTTGTGTCGCTCATATGATCACAACAATTATCGCGATATGGTTGAAGCTGGTTTGATAGCTGCGACAAACTATCAAGGAGATGGACAGCCGTTGCATCTCGATGATCATGTTGACGCCAAGGGCAATACACTTTTGCATATTGTGAATGACCCTCAGATTGCAATAAGAATATTGCTACATTGCGACTCTGATGTTAACGCTACTAATGATAAGAAATTCACGGCGTTGATGGTGGCTAGCAAATATGGGCGACTTGAAATGGTTCGGGCGTTATTTGGAGATCCAAGGGTAGATCTCTTTGCAAAGGAATTGCGAGGTTTGACAGCCGTTGAGTTGGCCAAGGACGACGATGTTCGTAACCGGATCGATGATTTAATCCTTTTCTCGGGCCAACCTGGGCCAGATGGACGTATTACCGCCGTCGTTCGCTCATTTTTCGTCGAAGATGCTACAATTAGGCTCGTGGTAAAATCCGGGGCACCATCCAGCAGCCAGAGCTTCACAGTGACGACGTGCAGGCGTTCTCTTACTGATTTTGAGCATTTGGCCAAGTTGCTAGCTCTCGAAAATCCCGCTTCCTGGCTACCAACAATATCAAGCATGCGGTCACCGTTTCAATTGCCTTCCAAGCCATCAAGAGCGGTTTTGCGAGACATCCAGATTCGATTAGATGCCTTCCTGAAGATTCTCCTTGCTCACTCGACATTCTCGACGCATGAAATGCTCTGGGAGTTTTTCCTTGTCCCAGACATTCAAGCTGATATGATGGAGCAACGAAGCAAATTGAAAGCAGCAGCCAGGATCGAGACCGTACGGGAGGAGTACGAACCAGTCGAGGATATTCGCGATGTTGAGCAGTTCATTGACCATGCTCGAGAGATGGTCCGAAGTGTGAACTACTCTACAAAGAGCGTTGCACGAAGGGCTAATATGGTGCGAACTGTGACAACTGGTAATTACTACCTGGTATTCCCTAGTTCCATTGCTAATCTTTCTAGATTTTCACGATGCGTGTAGTCTTGCGGTCCGCGCTCTGTCGACCATGGCATCGTTACCAGCCACTCACATATCAGCTCTCGACTCTTTCGTGCAGACATTAGCACCACCATCATCCTCGCCGTATACAGCGTTTCATTCCGCTATATTGTCCCTTCACGGTACCATCATTGCGATGCTCCTGTCCCTGTCCCGGCCAACATCGCTTATATCATCTATCAATACTTCGCGGAAGGCAATCGAGCGAAACTACAACTCCCTTTCTCGCTCCACCCGTTGGCCGCTTGGACTCTTAGATGAGACACGCCAACGTCTTAATGAGGAGAAAGAAGATAAGGTGCGGAGGACAAAAGAAGAAGCTGACGAGGTGGGAAGAGAGCTTCGCTACACGCAACAGGTAGTCGCAGCAGAGTTGGCAGGATGGCAAGATCTCCACGAAAAAATGGGCCGCAAAGCTATCAGGGATCTAGCAAAAGGAATGCTGATCAAAGAGCGCACGACTTTAGAAGGCATGCGGCGAGCAATGCGGAAGCTGAAAATCCCACCTGCTCCACTGCCTCCGAACACGCCACCACAAGTCATGGATGTAGAAGTGGAGATCAATGGCGGTAATGCTGGCGGTAATGAAGAGGGACCTGCTTGAGACGTAATAGTGTGCAAGTACATATGAGAGTATGGAATTGGGTTTGTAATTGGATAGATAGCGGTCAACAACTTGATGATTGAATGGCGTTGCGGCAATGCTAGGGTGGCGAAATAGGATGCTTCGATTTGAAGGCCAAATCGATGGCTGCTGGGTTTTGGCGGGCTTGGCTTAGTTTTATTCTTTGAGCGTTGCATAGAGCCTGCCGGAGCTGCAATTTTATGCGATTATGTTTGATTGCATATCTGTTGTCACTACCACACAGTGTTTTGGGAGCAATATTCTGGTGATTTTCTCGTTCTCGCCCTGAATCTTTCCTCTCTGACTGCCCTCCCTGACATGAAGCATTAAAAGAAATCGCAGGCAAATATCCAAATCTTCTCAACCCACTGAATGTGTCTCAAGTGAGCACGTTTTGCTTTCCAATATTTTCAGCGCAGGGCTACCAATATATGTCAAAACTGTAAAATTTCTGGTCAGAATTTTATGAATATGCAGACTAACGTAAGATAATTGGGGGGAAATCCTAGGAGAAACGAGATTTTCTCCTCGTAGCCTAGCACATCCTTGCTGCGGTACTTCAAACAATAAGTGCTATCTTTTTATTTTCAATTGGTGTATCACGAGGATACTTTGCGTCCCGCACGTCATTCACCCAACTTTGAACGTCAGAACCCAATTTAGTGGCACAGGAGCGTGTGCTGATACCTTGATCCCGGGACCGGGTTCTACTTGAATAGCGCAAAGAAATTGCATATTCTTGAGGCTTCCTTGGTGGCGGGACGTAGGCAGCCAAGGGCAAAGAAAGAGTAGGGAGCATGGCAATGTAGGAAGTGCAGCCTGTGTCCCGACGGATGAGAATCATCCCGACTTGATGCAATACCATTATCCAATTTTGGTTTCCTAATTTATTGGCCCTTCATGTGAATTCGTAAGCTCTCCTGCGAGTCGATGACCCGCCCCCACCCACGCCCAACCGAATTTCTGTAGTGCAATACGATCTCGCGAATCAGACAACAACGTAAATCGAATTGTTAGGGGAACTGCAAGACGCTTATACTGATGTAATTGACACAGTCAGCTGATATCTTTTGAGCCGAGAAGGTAATATACGATTGTCGCTGAAATATAGGCGTTGTTGATTTGCAGGGATTGAATGCACGTCTCGCCTTGTATGCTGACTGCCTGCCGTGGCGGGAGTGCCGGGCAATTATTTTCAAAAGCAATTCAGGAAGTATAAAGCAAAGATGGCTCTTTCTAAATGCAATGCCACAGACCTGCTTATCAATAGACCCCTTTGCTAAAGTCTGCAATGGCGAAGCTCTTCCTAGCACGATGGCTGCTTTTTGCTGCTTCCCTTACAACCATTACTGCTCATGGGATCAACAGTGACACCAAGATCATCCCTTCAGCAGCAGTCTCGGCAAGTGTGGACGCATATTTTACATCCACTCACTTCGGTCTCGACGGTCCCAAACTCTCCGCGATCAACGAGACCTCGTTCGACTGGTGGTACTTTGACGTCGTGTCCTCCGATCTCCAGTCCTCCCTTGTTATTGTTTTCTACAACGCAATTGCGACATCTTTCCCATTCCTTCCGCCATCCACTGATGTTACGACTGTGGGCATCTATACCGGCTTTCCGAATGGGACTGTTAGTTCTATCTACCTCAGTGCTACCGAGGCTGTTGTCACAACTGTTGGACAAGGATCTTCTGGGACTTTTGACGGGACGGGAGCTTCTTGGCAGGGTGCTGCAGATGATTCTTGGTACAATGTGAAGATCTCCTCACCTAGTACTGGGGTTTACGGGAACATGAAGTTAGTTTCAAAAGCACCCGCACATTATCCCTGCGGTCCTGTTCGTGCAGGTCAAAACATGGTAAGTGAATCTTCCTAGAGAAATATTCTATTCAATTTAGCAGCCATTCTAATTCATGTTTTCTAGATGGTTGGTCCAAATATCGGCTGGTCAAACGCCGTTCCTGATTCAACTGGAACTGTCGATTTCTCGGTCGGGGGCACCAAAGTCGCCTTCACAGGGCTTGGCTACCACGACAAAGTAAACAAATCCCTATTTCCAAAGTTTCAACTTTTCGCTAACCTCCTCTGGCAGAACTGGAGCAACCAGCCATTCGTCCAGAACGTGGGCAGCTGGTACTGGGGCCACGGCCGCGTCGGCGGCTACTCGCTTGTTTGGTTCGATTTTCTCGCACTGAATGGGACCGAGTACGTCAGCGCCTACGTCTCTCAGGATGGCAAAGTCATCGCTTCTAGCTGCACCTTGGGCTCGATAACCGTTCGTCCTACTGGTGGCGATGCGACCTACCCCCCGACAGTATTCACTGGAAACCCAGGCGGGTTTAGCATTGCGGTAAAAACTAGCGGGTGTAAGTTGAGCTTCAACGTTACGACGGATCGGATTGTTTTGGGCAGTGCCGGTGCGGTGTATACTAGGTGGACGGGAGCGATGACAGGCAGTGTGGAGGGCGGTTTGACTATGAAGGGAGGCCAAGCGCTTTTTGAGCAGTTCAAGTTGAGTGCCTAGTCGTGGTAATGTTGGAACAAGGCTGCAGACTTCCTTTGATATGATAGAGTGGCATAGGGGACAAAACGAGATGTTCTAAAACCCGGGTTATTCACAAGGAGGATGTTGATAGATTCCGTAAAATTTGTTTCATAACAGCTTGTTCAGTATCACCCAACAGATCCATTCTTATAGAGCAATCACTATCTCAAGACCTAGGAACGTGCTCACATACGGACTGTCCTGCTTGTCTAATTCAGGGGCAGGTCGCTTACAGACCTTGACTCTGGAGCCAATCAGAGCAAAATCGTTCCCGCTGCCCCACCTCTCCGTGCCGCACATCCCCAATTCAATGGAGCCAAGCAAGCATATCTCAACGTCAAATAATGGATCAGCCCAGCTAGACAAGATGTCCATAAGTCTAAACAACCATCACAGTATAGTCCAAATCTAGGAAGTCTGTTGTGGTACGTGTTCAGGCGGCGAATGATCAAACCCCGTTGCCGAAAATGTAAGAATTAGGTTTGTATGCCGTTTCACGCACAACTCAGACGAGGCTCAGATCCAAAGTCGGACGGGACTGAGGATTGAAGTCTCAGCGAGTTTGTGGCATATTCTCTCGCCTGGATGCGACCCAATGCACCATGCTCAAGATAGACATCTCTCGCTTCCCAGGCGACATGGTGATATTGCCTAAAACGTGGAATCAGACGATTGGCCCAGTGTTTTTGAAAAGATAACATATTAGAGGGAGCCAATCTGTGGTGTGGCTGCGTCCCGTGCTGTTGACGGGCCATTTGAGGGATTATTTGGGAACGGTAGAAGAGCCAAGGGTGTAATGGGGAAGAACGGGTTCAGAGAGGTGAGAGAGGAGTGTGGACTTTTGGCTCGAAGGTTTAATACTTGAGGTACAGTTGTAAAGCAGTACCGACGAGCTTCCTTCTGATTGAGTCCGGTAATCGTTTGTTGCACATCGCTGCATGTGTCAAATCTCCACTGAGATTCATATTAACTCTACTCCGGAGGTAAATATCAACCGAGAAAGGGTTTGTTGCACGTCGCTCCATATGCCAAATTTCCTTGGAGTTTACACTTGGGCACAGACAGTGAGCTTACAACCACTACACTGGTTTTGTTGCACGTCGTCAAGATGTCTCATAACCCTCGGACGTTGTAGTTAGCTATGTGGATTCCTTGAACTATCTAGTCGGGGTTGCACGTGATCCCAACATCTATCAATCTTAATGGTGATTATTAGCGAAGGGCTTTCAACTGAAAGTCATGTGCATCTTTCTGATAGTCTACAATTAGTTGCAGCGAGGGCAGTAATATGTTATACTACAGTTTGGAAGCATGACTTCCAACTTGCACGAAACAGAAGTCCCCTCCTCAGGTATGAATTAGCATCACAAAACGCCACATGCCGGATGCTTATTCAGGACGGGAAGAGCATGATGACAAACAACATGTGACCAAGAGTCATTCCCCCGCTTTGAGGGTACATCGGTGATGCTGTCTTTGGGAATACCTTCAAATTCTCTGTCGAAAAGAAGCATACCTCATCATCATAATTCTCGCCGTCATGGTCTCCCTCCTTCATGTAGTCACGGTGGACAATACGCCAGAGAAAGTGAAGGAAGTCATTTCGACGCTAGCTAAAGTAAACCCTCTTCTCGGTGCAATACTAGCGGTAGCTAACACGGCAAGGAAGTAAAAGAAATTGTCCAGTTGGTCCACATCGCCAATTGCGAGAGTGAGGAGGAGACTTCTTCCAAGCAATAGGAGTTGCTAATGACGGTCACCAGACATCAACGGCGTCAAATATGTCCTGAGCTCTCTCATCGTGCCTCCAGGGGCCCTCGTAGGTCCATCTCGCGTGAGGGATGTCAGCGTAACTAGCTAACGAGAAGTAGATCTGCTCGGGCCACTGGTTTGACGAGGAACAAGAAGAGATCCGGGAAATTGCAAAGAGACTCCTACCAGGGATCAAATTGATCATGATACCTACTGATCTGAACACCAAAAGTGGTGACAAGGCGGTTGTGGAGTTCCTGAAGGAGCAGGTTGAAGTTTGGAAGGGAGTCTAAAAATGTTCAGCGGCAACAGGAGATTAGGTGGAGATGAATGAACATTAAAGATGATGATGTCTTACTTGTCTCACCCGAGGTCACTTTTAGCAGCGCCGCAATGCTGTACGAAATGGTGAGACGGTTCCAGAAATGAGGAGACCCTTTGTACTCGCATGAAGGGGAATCTGGTCACGTTCTTCAGACCTCGGGGATGTCATGTGATATGTAACCCTTGGCCGCGTTCCCTTTACTCAATTTATTCCGCGAAGAGCTTCAGAATCGTGAAACGGTCCATCTCAAGGCCGTATGACCGTCGGGCCTTCGTGTTGTCTAGGATCCGGAACTCCATCCGAAATCCCACAGTATGAGGCTTTTGATCTCGTCGTTAGCCCCCCACATACGAAGCTATCTCGACGGCGATGTCCCAACCACCGCGAGTCGATATCATCCGAAATGTTCAGATGACAGCCTCTGGCATGGAGATGTGGAGAAACAAACAGGTGTGAATGAGTCACCATGGTCGTGAAACGGCCGATCTCGAAACATGTCCAGGTCTCACGGCCAATCGTCTGCCCCAACACGAAGTGACTCTTCCCAGCTGTTTCTCTGCGTTCTTAGTCGCTATTTCCATCTGCAGCGCGCTGCTTTTCGACCAGGATGCATCGCTTGTTTTGCGCGTATTGAGGAGCCAATCCGGGGGCAGAGGTCGCCTCTCGCTAACACGACCTTGACACGTAACCGCTCGACGACCTGCTTGTCAGTGTCTATTCCCATCCCCATCTCCATCTCCATCGCATCCGAACTGGCAATCTCAACCGGCGCTTCAAGGTCGGCTGTGCGAGATGACAGCGCCAAATCTTGCGCGGCATGAACCGGCCATTAATGACATTGTACGAGGGTCCGACATTGAAGCGACTTCTAGTTTCATTGCGTAGCCGCCCAGTGGCCCGGTTGTGCCAATGGGATGGCAAAGTGCCCTTCTTGCTGGCGGTACGAGGTCGCGAGGGGGATGAGCTGACGCGGGCGTCTCGTGAAGCAAGACGAGTGAGTTGCGCGAGATGCGCTCTTCCGTGAATTCCTGGACACGCTCTGCGAGCGAAAAACAAGTTGAGCATCACAACAGAGCAACAGCCGACGCGTCTATCACGTTTGCATGGCTGGATGCATCCACATGCCCCCCATCTGCTTCTAAAAATGAGTCACCGAGCCTGCATATTCGTGCATATCCGTGCATATTCCACATGCACACTTGTACTCGGTAGTGCTTCCTGACGTCCCGATGCAGGATGGAGGCTGCCAGCGCCTGCTGAGGAGCGAACCATTTGGCCGAGTGGCCTCGACCAAGAAACATCGTCGGGTTCATGCACCAGAAATGAGGAGACTGCCATCTTTTCTCCGCGTTTCAGAATCATTTAGACTTGTGCCATGCGTGGCCGGCCCCGAGAAATTGTATTGGGCTGTGCAATCTCATTTCCAGCAACAGAGATAAGTATCACCAGGTCGCCGCAATCTGTTGGTTTTTGATCATTCGACAGCTATCTCTCTGTTATCACTCAGTGCTCCTCGCGTCCTCGTCCATTATTAGACCTTACGAAAAGTAGACGAGCTGTGCTCTTCACGAATCTCTTTGCTAGTCACACTTGGAGCAGGTCTCCCTTATACCATAATTGTAGTGTCTAGTTGACACCAACCACCACCCACCAATCATCTCGTTGCGTAAGTCCAGCCAAGAAACCCATCGTCGACATGACTAACAGACAACAGTCTGGTAGTAGACAAGATGTCTTTCGACTACAACTTCTCCTTTGGGCCCGTGACACCGCCTCACTTCTCTTACGAGGAGGCTCTGAACGATGCTTCCTTCACTCTCCCTCATCACAGTCGTTCAGGCTCCTACGCTTCAATGTATTCGCAAGAATCATCACCTGACTCAATCAACACACAATTGACCACGCCTGCCAGGTCACCCATTAGACAACATGGTCCGTTGTTGTTGCCCAAGATCCGTCCTCAGGATCAAGACATCCAGTCTCCGCCCAAGCGATTCAAGAAGTCCCCCATGTCAAAAGTGACCAAGCCTGTGTCCAGCACCTTCAGACCATCTCACACCAGAAGCTATACCAACCCCGAGTCCATCTCCTTCATGACACAAGACAACTTCCCCTCCCACACCCGGTCAATGTCAACCCTTTGCTCACCAATCTCATTCACTACCTCCGAGAGTAGCAACGACCGACGAGCTTCAAGCGCTGATATCCTCGACGGCCAAACTCTTGGAAAGTATGGGTTCCCCACCTACCGTCAAATGCCATCCTATGTCTCCAACAATCACACTCAAACCGAGACCTTCGTCTCTCCCCAGAACTTCTACCAAGTCCAAGTCCCCCGCCGAACACCATCACCACTGCAAAACGCCATCTATCTTGATGACATGACTACTAGCCCCCTTGACGACGGACAGACTACCACCCTGAGCGCATACCTCACTGCTCAAAACCCAGCCCCTGCTCTCGTACGACAAATCAACGTCCACGTACGCGACAGTTCAACCAAGCACTTCTGGTGGGACATCAGGCAAATTCGTCCCTGGACTTCGTTTTCCACTTCCACTATCAACGCTATCCCAGGCCTGCACGGTCTGCTTTCCATTGGTCTACCAACTATGTCATTCCCAACCCCACCAAAGCGCTCGCAGCAACCGGAAACAGAGGCAGAGTTGGCTAGCATCTATGCCTCGTTCTATGGCACCAAGCTGAATGCCGCTTTGAGCCTGTCCCAGGGACAAAGACATCTTGTCATGCGCCAGTCTCCCAAGACTGCTAGCTCAAGTGATGCGACCTTCATCTCTAACTACACGGATGACACCTCGCAACTCATCTACGGCCGTGGACTTGGCCGTGTTGTGGGACTCGTAAAGAGCTTCGACAGGTGGAATACTGGCATGCGCGTTGAAGGCAACCACAGAAAGGTCGAGTACCTCCGAGGCCTCGCTCATCTGCACCAATGTATGCGCAGCAATGGTTGCCGTTACGGTTTCATCATGACCGAGATCGAGCTCGTCGTCGTGCGCAATGGCGCCGAAGCAACTCCTCATTTCGGTTATCTCGAGATCCAGACCATCCAACTCGCAGCCCACACACAAGCTGAGAACATGGATGGTGAGGTCCAAGAGCCCAAGATGACCGCCTTATTAGCACTGTGGTACTTGCATATGCTTGCACGAGATGACGCGCTGCCTGGGCAAGTCGGGTGGAAGAGCGAGATTGGCGCACCTGCTGAGGGAACACGGAGGAAGAACCTCCCCAAGGATGATTGGATCCCTGAGCCACAGCTCGCGGAAAAGAGAGAGGGGAAGAGGGCTAGGGGTTGGGTATGGCCTGAGGAGCCAGTAGGCAGGAAGGAGTTGGGGAAGAGAGGTGTGAGATATGGTTGCTAAGGGGTAAAACTTGACGACTGCTGGCCGGTTGGTCCGTGACGTGTGATGAGTGACGTATGATGAAAAAGGGGTCAGGTGGTCGGTAATTGTTTGGGTAAAGGCATGTCCATTGCGTATTGAGCGTGTAGTTGATGCTCTAATAATTTATATGGTTCGATCAAAAGTCAATTGTGTGTTTATGTTTGGATGATTGAGAGCATTTGATTGTGAAATTTGCCTTTGTAACGTTAAACTAAGAAATCCTGTAATTAGCAGGTACTAATCTAAAAATGCAAACAGAATAATCTACCAGATTTTGTTTGATCAGAGGTGTCGGATTTGGATGATGCCTCGCAGGCAGCCTCAAAAACTGCCAAGCCAGAAGACCACAGCTTGAGATCTTTAGCGCTTCAAGTGCCAAACTTGCCCCGAGCCTCACCTAATTGGACGTCAAACACATCTAAGCATTTTCTCGGAGCATAGACTCATTTGCCGACAAATAAACACGATATTTGAAGGTAGATTCACACGTGACTTCGGAGCGTAAGGCTTCAGTTAGAACTCGGGAAAGAACATCTTCAGCAACATACAACGACCGTCAACGAACAAGGTTCTACCTCGCAGATTTCAATATGGCAGAACTAAGCAACACCTATCCGCTCGTCTGGATTGACTGCGAGGTACGTCTCTCCACTAAGCACCGGTCTTAATGCGCATTGCTGACTTGCAACCACTAGATGACTGGTCTTGACATCGATAACGACGTTATTATCGAAATATTCTGCGTAATCACCAATGGGCAGTTGGATGTATTGGACGCAAATGGATGGGGAGCCGTAATACACCAAACGAAAGAAAGAATGGACGAAATGGTATGGCGTCGTCAGAGGAGGCTGAAGACCTGACAGCTAAGCAAGACAGGACGAATGGTGCACCCGAACGCACGGTGAAAACGGCCTGACAGCAGCTGTTATCGCATCCACTGTCTCTGCGGAACAAGCAGCCACCGACCTCCTTCAGTACATCAAGACATATGTACCTGAGCCCAAGCGCGCACTATTGGCCGGCAACACGGTACACGCGGACAAGGCGTTCCTGCGCAAGGAGCCGTACAAAAAAGTGCATGACCATCTCAGCCACCGCATTCTAGATGTGAGTTCCTTAAAGGAAGCTGCAAAACGATGGTCGTCGCTCGACGTGTTGCTGGGAAAGCCCAAGAAGATGGGGTTGCATAAAGCAAAGGAGGACATCCTGGAAAGCATTGCGGAGGCAAGGTATTATAAGGAGGCGATATTTCGACGACCTAACAAGTAAACGAGCGGATCAGTTGCGTGAGCTCAACGAAAATGAAGATATAATTATCGCGAGATTTACGCCTAGAGTGCTTTTGGTCTTGGGTGGTTCTCAATTATTGACGGTGGCTGCTTCTGATTGAGGAGGCCGGCGTGATTGGCTGCCCAGCTCAAGGAACCCCTCTTGTGGCAACGCCCCGCGAGCCCACGTTGGATTGGGTTGGGAGGGAGATCGTCACCGCACCGCCTTCTGATTTATTTGACCAGTTCGTGCATCACGCCAGACATCTTCTTCCCCTCTCTCCCAATTCTCCGCTTCAAATCTCTCGTCGATTATATACATACAATCCGCAATCATGGACGTCCAAACCGTATCCTTCACGCCGTTCACCGACCAAAAGCCTGGAACGTAAGAAGCTGCTACCCCACCATCACCCCACCAAGCTAACAGCTCAACGAACAGCTCGGGCCTGCGAAAGAAGGTCGTTGTTTTCCAAAAGCCTCACTACAGTGAATCGTTCGTAACGTCGATTCTGCTTTCCATCCCAGAAGGCGTGAAGGACAGCTTCTTGGTCATTGGTGGTGATGGACGTTACTGGAACCCTGAAGTCGTGCAATTGATCGCGAAGATCGGTGCCGCATATGGCGTCAAGAAGCTGTTGATCGGCCAAGCTGGTATTTTGAGCACACCTGCTGCCAGTCACATTATCCGCAAGCGCAAAGCCACTGGTGGTATTTTGTTGACTGCTTCGCACAATGCTGGAGGTATGATGTTTCTCATCTGATGTTCTGCGGGGCAAACTGCTGATGAACCATAGGACCCAAGAATGATTTCGGAATCAAGTACAACTTGGCAAATGGTGGACCAGCTCCCGAATCGGTCACAAACAAGATCTTCGCTACCTCGAAGAGTCTCACATCCTACAAGATCGCAGATATCCCAGATGTCGACATCTCCACAATTGGCACCAAGATGTATGGATCCTTGGAGGTCGAAATCATCGACTCTTGTGAAGACTACACCATCATGCTCAAGGAAATCTTTGACTTCCCTCTGATCAAGAAATTCTTCCAGACCAACACGGACTTCAAGGTCCTCTTTGATGCTCTGTCTGGTGTTACTGGCCCATACGGAAAGGCTATCTTCGAGGAAGAGCTTGGCCTCCCCAGCTCCAGCACACAAAACTGCATTCCATCGCCAGATTTCAACGGTGGTCACCCAGATCCCAACTTGACTTATGCACACTCACTTGTTGAGGCTGTTGATAAGGGAAAGATCCACTTCGGTGCCGCCAGTGATGGAGATGGAGATCGTAACATGATCTACGGTGCCAATGCTTTCGTCTCGCCTGGAGACAGCTTGGCAATTATCGCTCACCACGCCCAGCTCATTCCGTACTTCAAGAAGCAAGGCGTGTATGGTCTTGCACGTAGTATGCCAACTTCTGGTGCTGTTGACCTCGTTGCCAAGGCTCAAGGTCTCAACTGCTACGAGGTTCCAACTGGCTGGAAATTCTTCTGCGCTTTGTTCGATGCCGACAAGCTTTCCATCTGTGGTGAGGAGTCTTTTGGAACTGGTAGCAACCACATCCGTGAGAAGGATGGTCTCTGGGCTGTTGTCGCATGGTTGAACATCATTGCTGGTATCGGCGAGGCTCACCCAGATATCACGCCCAGCATCTCAAAGATTCAACATGATTTCTGGACGATTTATGGACGTACTTTCTTCACCAGATACGATTACGAGAACGTCAGCTCAGAAGGTGCCAATGCACTCGTCAAGGAGCTGGACACCAAGATCCAAGACAAGTCATTCATTGGCTCTACCATTGGCGGTACGTTTTTCAACCTAATTCTTTTGAGGAGACGCTAACTGTTACAGACCGCAAAGTTGCCGCAGCAGGTGACTTTTCATACACTGATCTCGATGGCAGCGTTTCGCCCAACCAAGGTCTCTACGTCAAGTTCTCCGATGGTTCACGAATCGTCGTCCGTCTTTCTGGAACTGGCTCTTCCGGCGCCACCATCAGACTGTACATTGAGAAGCACACTTCCGACGCAAAGACGTACGCTATGGATGCACAAGATTTCCTTAAGCCAGATATCGAATTTGCTACTGAAATGCTGAAGTTCCAAGCACATGTTGGCAGGACAGAGCCAGATGTCAAGACATAAACTAGCTTCAGCGAGCCAGGAGATGCACAAGGAATTGAAGTTTGGACGAAAAATGCATTTGTTTGTGAGAGCGATGAGTTGATGAGCGATGCTCGACCGGTATCAAATTAGAATTCTAGGTCTCTTATTGAAAATAATTGTTGGGCAAGATTTCTATCTTCATTTGAATGACTTTACATGTGACGCATTTACCTATGATCACGACAAGCGTTTTTAAACTTGATGAAGTCAATACAACCATATATTTACAAGCTCTAATACAATTCTTTCAAAATACAGCATCTTGCCTAGCTCCATTGTTAAATAGCCATCCCATAGGTTCCGAGTCTCCGAAATTGAGCATGTCGTCCCACGTCTAGTAAAAAATGTCAGTTCCAAATACGATGTATGATGATGAATTTATACTCACACTAAAATCCCAGTCCTCTGGCACCAGCGGCGTGCCTTCAGACGGCGGGTCGATCTCCGTGACACCTCCATCAGCATAAATCCGGGCTGCCATTTCTTGCAGAATTGCCACGCACTTTACCTGAGCTACTTCAACCGTGGCCATTAACTGCTCTGAGAGTTGCGCTTTCTCCAGCGCTTGCACGAGCCCCTCGAGCTGTGCAGTAACAATACTTAGGAGCAAGTAATTCTTGATGTTAGTCTCGCCCGCTTCCACACAGCGGATTGACCAGGCTTTGGCGTCGTTCAGGACGGCAAACAGATCTGGTCGCAACGGCACCGGCCCCACGCTCTCCTCTTCTTGCATTTGCGTCTTGAGCTCTACGGCGATCATCAAACTAGCCTGAAATGCGAAGGTGCGAAATATACCGGAGCCACAGACTGTCAGTCGAGCCAAGTCGTCCCGATCTGGTGCACTGGCTTCGCGGCTTCGGTGGGCCGCTGCGATGGATGTGGATGGGTGTGCGATGCACCAGATCTTGAGCGAGGTCTCCATCACCACTTTTCGCGAATATGCGTACCCTGTGTCGTGCATCGCTGGGGTGAGATACGGAATGTGGAGGGACATGAGGTAGTGGTTCATGATGATATCCACCACCCTGATCTCAAATTGGGAGGGCAAAGCTCCACTGCTCGATTTGTATCCTTGGAGCGTTTGCCGCAGGATCTTGTAGGATGCTCTAAGTTCTTTGTCAAGTCGAAGCGTTTGCTCGTACGTGCTCCGGGGCCCGAGATCGTTCATGAACTTTGCCACTGCGAGGCGGAGAGGGAACGTCTTCCGTAGAGCTATGGCGATGGATACTTGCGTGAAATCTTCTGCTTGCTTTGAGACAGGAACCTCGGCGGTAAGCTGCTCGTCGTCGAAATTCCCGGGAGGTGCTGTGTCGAAATCGTCGAGAGAAATGAACGAGGGCCCGCCGGAGAGCATGCTGGCTTGTAGATTGACCTCTAGAAGTGTATTCCAAAGCCTTCGTCGCATCTCAGCAGCGAGCATCGATCCTTCCACCAGATGCGTAGGGTCTCTGTGTAGCCCCATGTATACTGCTGTCCTCAGAAGTGAGCCTGCCGAAATCCAGACAAGCTCCCCTCCTACATTGACAGTTTCTCGAGCAAGCAGGAGCAGGAGCTGCGCCTGTAATGATCGTATGTTCAACTGCATTTTTGACACGGGATTGGAGAAGGACTTCTGAGCCTCGTGGATCCAATGAATGGCCCAGGCCCGCAAGGAAAACTTCTCATCGTAGCTAACAGCTCCGATGGCGAGCACTAACTTGACTTGAACAATAAATACGGGATCTGGCTCAGATTCCGGCTCCCAGAGAGCATCATAGTCTCGCTTGAAGGAAGGAAGGTGAAGGACTCGATGTACGCTTTCGGAGGTCCGAAGGTAGCAGTCTACGAGCTCATCAGCTGTTTCCTTGGGAGGTAGATCGGTTCTTGGTTGAGGATCCCACGAGGGTGCGCGCTGTGTTTTGATTGTCTTCGCTAAAGACTTGCATTTCTGCATGCTGGTGAAAACATTGAAGGCGTCCTGTCCCAGGTGTGGCTCAGCACCTTCAAATAGGTCTTTAAACTGAGATTTTGAAGTCAGCTACTTTTGAGCAATTCATTTCAATAGACGTGACAAGTGAGTACCAGTGAAATTCCATTGAACCAGTGGCTTTGTCCATACATGCGAGTCTTATAGACCGAAAACGACTCGCCAAAAGGTGATGTTGTTGTCTCTGCATTGGAATCTGCAGTTGAAAAAGAGGCTCCAGTGGACTTTTGAGTGATTTTCGACAGATGATCTTCAAGTTGCCGTACTCTTCTTTCCATAGAAACATCTGGATTGAAGGACTGACTGCCCGGGGTTGACGGCCTCGTAGAGGTAAGAATCGCCGCACCCGAAGGACCGCTCAGGACTGTTGAAGATCTACTGATGCTGGAAATAGGGGTCAAGCATTGGGAATCTCCATTCGCTGAAACGGAGGCAAGCCCAGATATCCGCCCACGGCCGAGCTGCTGCTGTGGAGGAGCTCGAGCAGGGTAGTTCACGTAGGTACACTTGCCGTTCCGTGATTTCACACAGTTATTGCATGGACTGCCTCTATCGCATCTCATTTTGCGACTCCGACAAAGAGTACATGCACTATATCCATTGGCTATTAGCGAGGGACAAAGGGAGAGCGCACGAGAACGTACAGGGGCGGCCTTCTGCGCCGCGTTTCGGGTTCGCTCATCGCTGTCCGGTAGGAGCTCCGTTGATAACCCGATGCCGTCCGGAATTGAACTGATCTGATGGGTAGTAGTCGACAGAAACAGAATATGCAGTATTCCCAGCCTGTTGGTGTCTCTGTGGTTCTAAGGTGGCGGGATAGAAATACACGTCCAAGGGAGTCGAATTTGCCGAGTCCGGTGCCGAGTCCGAGTCCGGGCCCCTGAGACACGTTATGTCCGACTTGAATGCACTGTGAGTTGGTACGTACAATACATACTTGTACTTTTTTCCTTAATAAAAGATAGAATTATGTGTTCTTCAAGACGACTGCTTTCGAATAACCATCTTTCTTGTCTTAACCAACCAAGTGATACTTGGGTCTAGATTTTGCCGGCAGGATTTGATGTCGGCCCAAGCCCTCAACATCTTTCCGCATAATATGAATGATGATGACGACGTACCACTAGTAGACATGGGAAAATATCAGGAAAATGGCCATACTGTCTTGCAGAGGGTTGAACCAACAATCAGTGTTCATGGGTCTGAAGGCAAGCCTATTTTCGGAAGCAACGACATCGACTCCCCTCTGAACCCTCGAAGCGAGAATTTTGATGCAAACACAGTATGTAACCCAATTTACTACTATTCTCCCAAAAATTGCTAAATGGAATTTCAAGTGGGCTACTAATTTCGCCCAAGTGGCGAACGAAGAGGGACGTGGATTCCGTCAGGTTGGTTTGTGTTTCCAAAACCTCAGTGTGTTCGGTTACAGCACACAAACAGACTTTCAGAAAGATGTTGGGAATGTCTGGCTGGCTCTACCTGGCATGGTCCGTCGTCTCTTCTCCTCAAACTCGGGCCAGACGCGGGTCGACATTCTACACCATTTCGATGGCATCATGCGCGCAGGCGAGATGTGCGCTGTATTAGGCCCGCCTGGCTCTGGCTGCTCAACTTTTCTCAAAACCATTGCTGGAGAAACAAACGGTGTATATGCCAACAAAGATTCGTATTTCAACTACCAGGGTTTGTCGGCGAAGGAGATGCACACAGCGCATCAAGGAGATGCAATCTACACCGCTGAGGTCGATGTCCATTTCCCCCAGCTAACAGTTCGCGACACTTTGACGTTTGCTTCGCGTGCACGCTGCCTAAAGGATATACCACAAGGAATGGATCGTAACCAGTAAGTTGGTGGATTTCTATGAGCCTCTCATCGTTATCAAAGCACTAATATTGTACCTTTTAGATATTGCGAGCAGCTTCGAGACGTGATCATGGCTATGTATGGCATTAGCCATACTCTCGATACGAAGGTGGGAGACGAGTACACGCGTGGAGTGTCAGGAGGAGAGCGTAAGCGTGTTACAATTGCCGAAGCTACACTGTCCGGTGCTTCTTTCCAGTGTTGGGACAAGTAAGTGAAATTTGAGCAGCTTTTTGAAGCATTGTGGAATACTTACTGATTTTTGAACAAAGCTCAACTCGTGGCTTAGACTCAGCCAATGCGATTGAGTTTTGCAAGATCTTAAGGCTTCAGTCGAAGCTGTTCGGCCAGACATGCGCTGTATCCATGTACCAGGCTCCACAAAGTGCCTTCGATCTTTTTGATAAGGTTCTGCTTCTCTACGAAGGACACCAGATCTACTTTGGACCTACATCCAACGCCAAGGAGTATTTTATTGGCCTTGGATTCGAATGTCCAGCACGCCAAACGACACCAGATTTTCTCACGTCGATGACATTTCCCGCAGAGCGCATCCATCGCCTTGAATGCCATCCTCCACAGACTGCCAGCGAATTTGAAGCCATTTGGAGAGCCAGCCCTGAATACGAAAGCTTGCAATTGGAGATCGAAGAGTACAAGATTCAGCATCCGATCGATGGCGCTGATGCGGAGACATTCCGACAGCTCAAAAAATCGCAGCAAGCTAAGGGACAGAACGTTGAGTCTCCATATATTCTCACATACTCGCAGCAGGTCCGTCTTTGCATGTGGCGAGGATGGGCGAGGTTCAAGGCTGATCCGTGGCTAACCATTGGGGTGATGATTGCAAATGTTCTGCTTGCTCTTATCCTATCATCCTTGTACTACAATATGAGCGAGAACACCAATTCGTTCTACGGCCGTGCTGTTGTACTTTTCATCGCTATTTTGTTCAATGGTTTCGCTTCCATTCTGGAAGTCTTGACATTGTATGCCCAACGGCCTCTCGTGGAGAAGCATTCCCGCTATGCCTTTCATCGCCCGTCAGCCGAGTCATACGCATCTGTCCTCGTTGACTTACCTATGAAGATTGCTGGCACCATTTCCTTCAATTCAGTATTCTATTTCATGACAAACATGAACCGGCAGCCAGGAAACTTCTTCTTCTATATATTGGTTGTTTTCCTCATCGTTTTGGCCATGTCGGGTGTTTTTAGATTTATGTAAGTTGCTTCGGATCAACAAATTGGGATGCTAATTACTAATTTATTTCCAGTGGCTCGGTGTCACGAAGTGAGCAGCGGGCCATGGTTCCAGCATCAGTGTTGATGCTCGCCTTGCTCATTTTTGCAGGCTTCGTCATTCCAGTTGACTATATGCTTCCTTGGTGTCGGTGGATAAATTATCTGAACCCAGTAGCTTATGGCTACGAGGCACTCATGGTTAACGAATATCATGGTCGCAACTTTACATGCTCATCATACATCCCGGACTATGCCTCCTTTGCTTCGATGAACGCAGCTTGCAGCGCCATTGGGGCCATACCTGGCCAGCCCTACGTAAATGGGGACGCCTACCTCAATTCGGCGTACAAGTATTATCATAGTCATAAGTGGCGAAATGTCGGAATCATTCTCGCAATGGTCGTATTCAATCACATTGCCTACTTCCTTGTAAGTGAAGTTGCCACTGCAAAGAAGTCCAAGGGTGAGATTCTGGTCTTCCGTCGAGGTTTTATTCCCAAAGCTCTCGCTGTCCAGGGTTCGAGAGATGTTGAAAACATGTTTTCTCCTGCCTCAGCTGTGATCGAGAAGCCAAATAGACACAAACCCAAGAATGAGGAAGCTTCAGTGCTCTTCCAGGGCTCTAGAAGTGTATTCCACTGGAGCAATGTGTGTTACGACATCAAGATCAAAGGTAAAACTCGCCGGATTTTAGACAATGTCGACGGCTGGGTCAAACCCGGTACCCTCACAGCTTTGATGGGGTTTCGGGCGCAGGAAAAACCACTCTCCTCGATTGTTTGGCTGACCGCCGCGCTGGTGTAGGCATCATCACTGGTGAGATGCTGATAGACGGGATGGTGCGTGATGAAAGCTTTCAGCGAAAAACTGGATACGCCCAACAACAGGATCTACATCTTGAGACCAGTACAGTCAGAGAGGTTAGTACGAATCCCTCTCTATCTATCCTTGTGTCAGTTGAAAGTATCTCTGCATGTTGTTTTCTCTCCATACATTTATACTCAGATTAGAGCTGATTTCCCAACACAGGCTTTGAGGTTCTCTGCTCTACTTCGCCAGCCGGCTAGTACCCCAAAATTGGAAAAGCTGGCCTATGTCGATGAAGTTATCAAGCTTCTCGATATGCAAGAGTATGCTGACGCTGTTGTTGGCGTCCTAGGCGAAGGACTGAATGTTGAGCAACGCAAGCGCTTAACTATTGGCGTTGAATTGGTTGCCAAACCGCCTTTGCTACTTTTTGTTGATGAGCCTACATCCGGTCTTGACTCTCAAACCAGCTGGGCTGTCCTTGACTTGCTCGAAAAGCTCTCAAAGGCAGGGCAGTCTATTCTATGCACCATTCATCAGCCGTCCGCAATACTGTTCCAACGGTTTGACCGCCTGCTCTTACTCGCTGACGGAGGGAAAACGGTTTATTTCGGTGAGCACCACGACCCATTGCCTTTTGGCGACTATCAATCTCCCTTCAAGATGTCACATAAATCCCTGACAATACTGATCTCAATCTAGGTGATGTTGGCGACAACTCCCAGACTCTTGCTGGCTACTTCGAACGTAACGGTGCAACAGCCTGCCCGCCAGGCGCAAACCCAGCTGAGTGGATGCTGGAGGTCATTGGGGCTGCTCCCGGCTGTTCCTCGAAAATTGATTGGCATGACATGTGGCGCTCCTGCCCAGAGTACCAAAGCGTTCAAGAAGAATTGGGTCGACTCTTAGCCCAAGGCTCAGACTCTTCAACCTCTAATGAGCTCGCGAGACACGACCCTGCCCTGTACCATGAATTTGCTGCACCGCTCTGGCAGCAGTTGTTGGTGGTGACTGAACGTGTTTTTCAACATTCCTGGCGCTCACCGTCGTACATCTACTCGAAGCTCGTTCTGTGTATTTTCTGCAGTTTGTTCATCGGTCTGGTTTTTCTAGACGCTCCCCTCACCATTCAAGGAGTTCAAAATCAGATGTTTGCTATCTTCGAGCTGCTGAGTATTTCTGGGCAGATAATAGACCAGCAACTGCCGAATTTCATTGGACAGCGCTCTTTGTACGAAGTTCGCGAACGTCCTGCTAAGACTTATTCATGGATTGTCTTTATGCTGAGCCAGATTATCTCGGAGATTCCCTGGAACACCATCGCCTCGGTGTTTATGTGGGCGTTGTTCTATTATCCTGTCGGCTTGAACAAGAATGCTGAAGCTGCTGGACAAGGTACGGAGCGAGGCGCGTTGATGTTCTTACTATTTTGGCAGTTGCTCATATGGGTCTCAACCTTTGCGCATATGTGCGTTTCTTTTGCCGGGTCCGCCGAGGATGGCGGCAACATTGCAAATTTCCTCTTCCTGCTTAGTTTCTTCTTCTGCGGTGTACTGGCTTCACCTGCTCAGATGCCTCGTTTCTGGATTTTTCTTTATCGAGTTTCGCCATTGTCATACGTGGTCTCTGCTCTGCTTTCCACAGGCCTAGCCAATGTCGAAGTTACTTGTGCGAGCAACGAATTCACCATATTTAACCCCCCAAGCGGCCAGGACTGTGGCAAGTACATGGCCGACTATATCTCGAGGATGGGAGGCTACTTGCTGGATCCCAGATCATTGAAAGAGTGCAACTACTGCAGAATCAAGGATACGAACGTCTTTCTGGCCGGTATCAACTCGGATTACGACACCCGCTGGCGCAACTTTGCGCTCCTTTGGGTGTATATCGCGTTCAACATTGTTGCAGCGCTGGCTCTCTACTGGCTGGTGAGGATGCCCAAGGGTAAGAAGTCCTTGAGGAAGAAGGTCAAGAAGTTGTAGGTGAGCGAATCTAAACCTAGCTAACAGGGGACGGAGGATGAGCTTGTCGGGAACCGAAAAGGTCGGGATGTCTTAGACACGAGAATCAATCTGGTGTATGTTGTGTGTTTGTACGATTAGTCTCTTCTGTGCACTGCGCTCTCTGCGGGCGCGTTCTACCATATTGATGGCTAGCAAATTCCGTTTGTCTTTTTCCTTGGCGCTTTTCCATTGGTGTAAACAAATCCCACTGGCAACAGATGTATCACACAACGGTCCCCAACTCTGGTCCAGCTAAGACGCAAAATCTACAACCTATTTAGTGGTAGAATTATAGAATAATATGAAATATCCCCGCTCAGCTGATGAGCGGCAATAGTCTCTCGAAGATCAAACTTTCTGGAGCCGAGTCTATTCCAACTCGGGCCTAGCGCAGCAGTCTGAACATACGCCCCACGCAGGAATGCCAACTTGCAATAGGATATCACGCTATGTGCTATGTATTCAGACAGATTCTCGGATCTCACATCTATCAACCATGCGGCTACTGAATACAACTAGCTTACATCTGTCGGAGTTCTTTGGCGACCAGGTCCCACAGTACGCGATCCTATCCCACACTTGGGGCGAGGAAGAAGTCAGCTTCCAATCTATGCAAGATCCCGCCTGCAAGACTTTGAAAGGATTCAGGAAAATCGAAGCATGCTGCGCACAAGCGAGGCAGGATGAGTTGGACTGGGTCTGGGTCGACACATGTTGTATCGACAAATCGTCAAGTGCTGAACTCTCTGAGGCCATCAACTCTATGTACCGGTGGTATGTCAACGCCGCTGTTGGATATGTCTTTCTTTTCGATGTACCACGTCTCGATCCTTTCCTTGACGAAGTGAAATTTGCGGGAGCAAGGTGGTTTACGAGGGGTTGGTGTCTCCAAGAGTTGCTTGCTCCGCGTGAGCTGGAGTTCTACGCAAGTGATTGGAGCGAGTTGGGAACGAAATGGAGCTTGAAGGAAAACCTCGCAAAAGTTACCAATATACCCGTTCCAGTACTTGTGGGCGATGAGCTACCGTCTAAATGCTTAGTGGCTGAGCGGATGTCGTGGGCTTCAAAACGAACGACAACAAGGATTGAAGACAGCGCTTATTGTCTTCTCGGTATATTCAATGTCAACATGCCACTTCTCTATGGAGAAGGCAGTAGAGCAATGATTCGTCTACAAGAAGAGATCTTGAAACGAGATGAGGACCATTCAATTTTCCTTTGGCAGACTTCTCACGCATTTCTGAATACTGGACTTCTCTGTGACTCGCCCTCCTACTTCCCATTTGGTGGCATCACCACACAAGCTGGTCAACTAATTCCGTACTCAAAGCTTGTCCGACATCGGAACATGGACTATCGTACCCCTGAAATCACTAGCCGTGGACTTCGAATGGACCTGCTCACGAGCCCTTGGCCTAATCGGGATGGACTTCGTTTGGCGTGGACATTTTTTACACACGACGAGGACTACGTCTGCATAGTGCTGGGTCAGTGTGATTCAAAAGAGTTTACGTACGATAGAGTCATGGCAAATTGCGTTCAAGTCATACCGAAGGCGACACTTGAGCTCACTCCATTCAACCTAGAGAAGGTGTACTTGCCGCCTTTTTACGAGATTTCGATCCCAAGTATCTCTGGTGACTTCCTATCATTCAAGCTCCACCTCCACTCAACCACCGATAATACAATGTCAGTGGTGGATACGTATCCGAATATTGACCTGCAATGCCACAACGCCACTCTATATACACGTATCCTATCGCTGCTAGAATGTCCCAATAAGCTGGCCGTCTTGATCAACATCCGTGAAGGAGGCACCGAATCAAAAGTTGTGGTCATCTTCAAAATTTTCGGACGAGACTGGCGATGCACGCTGATAAAATACTCGGAGTTGATAAGCTTGCGACAACTGGTTGAGAATCGCGAGTTGTGGAAAAGAATGGATGGACTCTCTGATAGATCAATTACCACACTGCCATCTGGGAACTACATCACAGCCGCAACAAAAAGCAGACAGTTGGCATATCTTGCACATATCACATTACTGGAACGGAAATCGGTTCCGGCACTCCGAAGCGGAGAATACGGCTGGAGAGTATAGAAGATTATGATTCACCACCGAGGCATTGAAGTAGGTGGACATTCAGAGGCATACAAGATAATTCCTACTCGAAGATACTAAGCGCAGACCATTCAAATCGTCTCCCTGCTTTCAACTCTCAAAACTTTCGAACGCCTTAAGCTCGTCAAGGGCATGTTGACTGTTCAATGCCGCTCATCAGGGCAACTTAGGTGCTGTTGTCAATGAGAACAGAGAGAGGCTCACCAACCTACAAAACGTATTCCAGGAACCCAGTACTGCGGATGAATCAAAGATCGAAGAATCGCTCGCAGCTTCGCCAAGATCTTCAGGAAGCAATGCAGAGGACAAGTCAGACTATTTGAAATATCAGCAGCATGAATATAGGGATAAGATAGGAGTGTATCAGAAGAAGAAGAAGAGCGGGTTACAACAAAATTTCAAAATTTCAATACAACCGAGAATAGATAATTGCATCGGAGTTTAGTTGAAAGCTCATGGGTTGGTATGAAAAATGATTGTCTAAAATAATAGCGATGTAGTAAGATGAGAGATCACGATTGGTAAGTCTCCCTGTCTCTACCTTTCTGAATCTATCTAACTCGAAAGAGGCTCGTTTCGGACATCATAAGAAAAGCTAGCCTCAAAAGTACCCATTCTATACCACAAAAACAACCAAATGAACCATTCCAACAATTTCTGTAACACCCAGCTTCTGTCCTTGACACCTTCCCATCTAAAGACCGCTTCCTTGTACGCAATGTCAACGCGCGGCCGTCGAGTCATCTCATACACGCGAAAAGCTTCCTCAATCCGTTCCTCAGGCAAGGAAGTAAATATCCTAGCAAGCAGCACACCATCTTCGATTGCAAGACCGGTGCTTTCTCCTTGAGGCGGCATCTATACACATCAGTATGTCCTATGCATTGGATATATAGCAACATACCCCATGCGCAGCATCGCCCAACAATAGCACTCTCCCTTTTGACCACACACCGCCGGGTCCGAGGTTATATACCGGGTGAAAAGCCATGTCCCCAGCTCTCCCCACAAGCTCAGTAATACACAGAATTGCGGCGCCCTTATACCGTCTCTCAATCTCCTTCATCGTGGTCTCACGATCCCTCCCCCTGGCTCTCCATCCTTGCTTATCACTTTCTTCGGGAATTGACATCACATATCCGAGATAGATTTGTGTGCGCTCAGCATCCACATACGATGTCAGTAGCTGTCCAAAGCGCCCCGAGTTCATGGCTGTTTGGTGAAAATGCGGCTTGATGCCAGTTGCATCAACGACAGAGTAGGCAACTGCTGCTTTGGCGTAAATAGATTGGCGAGACGGCTCAACGTGCAAAGAACGGACAGCGGAGTGGACACCGTCGCAGCCCAGCATGAAATCTGCTTGCACTTCCTCGCCGTCCGCAAAGAGAGCGCTAATTTTCTCATCACTCCCACTCTCGTCCCTGATGGCGATTAATTTTGCACCATAGACGACTTTAATCCCTCTTTTCTCCACCGAAAATAACAGCGCTCTCACCAACTCCTCTCTTAATACCCTCAATGCAGGCCCATGTTTTCTTACTGGTAGCTCACCTAACCTTTTACCAGTGTGCAAGGAGAATATCTCAATTGCATCAACGCGACAGCCGTGCACCTCGACATCCAGGGACTCAAGCAGGCGCAGGGCGGACGGTGTGAGATTTATGGAGCCACCAATTGTAGATGGTGAAGCTCGAAGCTCGTATACTGTGCAGGTGATGTTGATCTCTGAAAGGGCGAGAGCACTGCAGAGGCCCGCAGGCCCAGCGCCAATAATGATACATGTTTTTGCCATTGTGTAGAAAGCATGGGGAAGTGATATACAAGCACTGAGAATGAATTGGGTGCCAGCGTGAAGTTCTTGTACTTCTGGTTGGGAGATGACAGGCCACCTGTCATAGAGGAGCAGGACTGAGATCTGCACATGGGGCATGACGAGTCGGGTCATCTCCTGAGAGTCCCTGTCCGTCGCGAACAACCTCTCACATTTGATCTTCGAGACTGGATTTCCACAAGCCAAGCTCAGAGGTCAAGATAATTCTACTATTGAGGCTCAAATTGATAGCAATATTGGTCGATAAGGAGAAATAAAATGTGAAGCAATGCCAAAGGATAAAAAAGTCGATGTCCTGATGCGGATAAACGGACAGCAACATTCGCAGACACATGAGATAGGGAAAATGGGTGGACAATCGCAGCAAATTATCTAGAATGCGTTGAAGAAGAAGCTCACTTATTTACTGGAGCTTTCTCTGGCTTAATTTGTCGAATCTTTGGAAGCTATTGTCATCTTTACTTGGTACCAGAAGCAGCGACGATGCTTGTTTTGCAAGATATTTATTGCTCCTTCCTGATTACTTGATTGTAGTGTTATTGACTACCTATCTTAAGCATACTCGGTTCTGCTCAACGATAATGCGAGCTTCGCATTTCTCCAAGGTGAGAGATCGAAGAGTAAGAGAGATTAGCTCTGCATCTATGTACAATAACAACGAATGCGAAGGAAAAGCCGTATCCTCCCGAAGGTGAGTACGACCATAATGTCAGAAACTCTCATCCAGAGACGCCTACCCAGCTCATAAGTCATAAGATAGAAAATCCCAAGAACAACTCCCCACCATAACTGTACTGTACATTTTCCTTCATACAAAAATCATGAACGGTCCATATATCCAGCAATGGATAAGCTAAGCAAAACCAAACCAAAAGCAATTTAGTAACGACCGTCCAAATGAGCAGGAATCAGCGCAGCAAGAATTCTACGAATCTGCCATTGCTCATCATGCCCTGGTCCAACGGGGTTATGAACGTTCTTCGCCTGATGGAAGTTGCCCACCGTGGTCGACGGCTTAGAAGTTGTGTGCTTGGACTTGGGTCTCGGAATATCGTAGAAGTAAGTGCGGTACTCATGTATCTGCTGACAGTTCGGATCAACACAGCCTTGGTTGTTGTAGCTGTTACACAACTTGTCTAGCTTGCATTTTACGATGGGACATTGAGACTCTTGCGTCATGGAGATAGGGCAGATATTCGACAACTTCGGCGGGAGTGACTTGACAAAAAGCTTGAACTCGGTATCGGTGTCGGCGGTCTGGTGTGTGACGATAGGTTTGTAAGCAAATTCCGGTGCCCCAATGTGGGGTTTGGCCGAGCTGGAGGCGCGAGGGAAGAAGGCGTCCTATGAGTCAATCAGTCAGTATAGGTACTTGGACCTGAGAGAGTGCGATAAACTTACAGCGTTCGGATCCAATGATGTGGTCGTACTACCAGTAACACTTTTGACCGGCGATCCGCAACCCACCTCTGCACTCATTCCCGAAAGAACAGACAAGGTAGTTTCAGGCGAGTTATTGCGAGGTAAAAGAAGATCCTGCATCGGCATCTTGTCAGTTCCACTCCAACTCGTGCTCTCGTTCACCAATACACATTTGTCCTTCTCTCTCTTCTCAAACCGCTCCTTCGCCCCTTCTAGTCCAGCGCCCTCGAACAGGCCCCTTGCAAGCGCCGGATGTACTCCCACAACACGGTTTCCTTGCTTGTCCCCGCCGCATACAGCTTTTCACACTGGTTATGGAGGCTAGCAAAGTCCTTGCGCGAGCTCTCTAAGTCCTCGCTAATGCTCTTGACTTGATTCTTGAGCTCTTGGTTCTGCTGTAGCAAGTCTGTTAGTTGCACAAACACGCCCTGCGAGTCGTTGATTACAACGTGCTTGAAATGCAATGGATCTCGCAGTTCTGAGAGTTGAAACGGTAGATGCTGGATGGCTGGTCCGCGGGGTAAGTTGCGCTTTGAGGCGATGTCGAGGTGGTATGGAACTGCAATTGGTGGTGGGGGGCGCTGGTACGGACCCATTGGTGCTGGAGGGTATTAATATCACACCATAGGTAATTTGGCAAGTTGTATGGGATCGCGGTAAGACTTACTGCTATTCATGTGAATCGGTTCGCCATTTGTAAGTCCGGGGGTGCGTTGCGAAGTCGTCGAGGCAGCTCTTCTTCTTCGATGTACATAGTTCGATCCTCTGTATCCTTGCTGGGATGATGGCCGTGGCTCCATTTTTTATTCGGGAGTTTCCTGTCTGCTGTTAGGAGTCAATTTGTGCTCTCGTAACACCCTTTTGGCGTAGTTGAAAGGTAAATAAAGGATACGTTAAGGATGTGGGAACGTACTGGCGAGTTCTTTCACACACCGCACTTTCGGAGAAGAGCAATGGACGATATTTGCAATTGGCGTGTTGGGACCAGAAGCAAAGAGTATTTTGGAAGATGTAGAGGGTTTGAAGACAAGAAGATTGTTGATGTGTTTCGAGTTTCGGTAGCTGTTGACGAGGCTATTGCCCTGGGGGCAGCCGGGTGTGGGAGCCACGTGGGTGAATACTCGAAATTTGCTTCGGCAAAGACTTAAAATTCTGCTTCTATGAATCAAATATAGCTAGGTAATATTCCTTCCAAAATAATTTGCTCCAAACAAATCTGGAGCACTATATTTAAGTACTTGTTTGCCTTGCTTCCAGGAAGAGCTTTCAATTGGATTGAGAAGAGCATGGACCTTTGATCACTTCAGCGGACCTCCGGTGACCAGATACAGAGTTCAATGAGCTGCGTTTCCTTTGGTAATCTGGTTCCAACTTCCGTTCACTTAGAGGTTGAGACAAGCACAGATCTGCATAACATTTAAGCGAGTCGTCATAGGGGGGCGTTTCGTTTGTTGGGTTACAAGCAGCCACGTGACGGAGACGCGACGATGATTGAGGAAAGAACTATGGTATGCTAGCGTAGCAGCGTCACTACCTATAAGGGACGGTGTCAGATAGACTTGAATGAAACAGATTCATAGGAGGTTCATGATCCAACAGAAGCTGTCTGCTAAGACATGCTGCTCAAATCAAGTGTCAATGGTAGGAAAGAGAACGCAGGGAAAGCATGTGAGCTTTACAACAGGAAAAGGTTTCGTTAAGCTAAAAGTGCGTTTTATAATTCTCGTGTTCCGGCGTAATTGAGTTGTGACAATAATTGTTATAGAAAAAGTATGTCCTCATTCTACTTATCTGGAAGCGGTGAACTTCAGATGGCATTGGACTATGATACAGTAAAGTTGAGTTTGATTTTGATTTATGTCTAGTGGGTTCTTAAGATACAGTCTGCCGTTCAGTTTCCTCCCTGGTTTGAAGCAAATGTCACAGACAAAGGCACCAGACCACACTCCAGTGATTGCGAGACGTCCGCAGTCAAGCTTCTCAATACCTGCCCAAACATTTGGAGTTACATTCTGTTCAGGCTGAACAGAGAAATTTCCCTTCGGGGTCTATAACACGAACTGTAGGGGCCTTATACTCAACAGAAAGCTTGAGCCCTGCCCTGATAAGACAGTCCTTGGTACCTCGAGATACGACTCTATACTTTTCATTTAACCACGACATGTATGCAGCGCCAGCAACAACTCTGAATGGCGCTACCAAGGTAAAACTCTCCAGCTTCAAAAAGTGGGAAGTCACTCTCCCAATAGCCTAATCTCGCGGCTTTATCTGGTCTGGGAGAATCAGGTGCTTGACTTCATTGGTCCAGCCTACCTCCGAGATTTTGAACTTCGAGAACGGTTTAGATCGAGCGAAGTGGACAATTAGAAGTATCAGCAGGAAGCGTGTTAGCAAATTTGTATCTCGTTATCGAAAAGTCCTTGTTTGTGAAGTCGGTCGGAGAGGTATTGGTGAGACAGGGTGCAGATGGGTTGCGGTTGTCGACGCAAGATTGGCAAAGAAGCTGCTTGAGGTAAGGTCGACACAGCAAGAAATGAATTTTCCAAATCGAGGACAGCAAAGGCTACCTAACTTTATCTACCTCCGGGCACCTTACCTTAGTGTGAGTCTCCGGAGGTAGCAATCCAGCCACATGACACTTTCGCAATCCAATAAAATGTCTAGATAAAGCCTTTTTGTTCCCCATGAGAGCAACAACAAGAAAGAGTAGCCCCTTGCTAGTAATTGGGTTCAAATTCATAGTACCTGAATGTAAAGGACGAAGAGAAGGTACCAAAACTGAAGCGGGGCAAAGTTTCAAAATAGTAAAATGATATCAAATTCATCATCAAGCTCTTTTTGAGCGATGGTATGCTACGAAACGCCAATTCCAATCTAATGAAACACCAGTCTATCTATACCCATCCATCTATCTTTGCACCATGCATACAATGCAGTATCAAAAAGAAGATTCGTATCGTCATTTCCTTGCACTCGGTTCGTCTACTCGATAGCCGAGACAGAGTGTGAGCCAGTCACAGGGTTCATGCTATCACTCCAGTTGAACTTGAAGTCTTCGCCGAGCTCCTTCTTAATAGCTGCCTGAACAGCCTTCAGAACGTTGTCGAATACACCAAAGTTGGCTGGGTTTTCCTTGTCGTTACCTTCACCCTGGAAGACCCCAGTTTTCACCAAACATGTGTTCCAGCCATACATGTTACCACCAATGATGTCTGACTGTGGGTTGTCACCGATCATGTAGATGTTCTTGGGAAGTTTCTCCTCGTTGTGAATCTCGTTCATCCATGAGGTCATGATCTCGTCGGCGTACTTGTAGGTAGCCAATTCAGGCTTGCCGTAAACGACACGCTCAAGCTCGACGCCAGTGATGGCCTTGTAGATAGCCTCCAAAGCGATACGGAAGGTGCCCTGTGACATACGAGGAATTGGGTGCTCAGTTGGGCAAAGCAAATCACCTTGTGAAAAGTAGATTGGAATGCGTTGGCTGACAGGGTCTTTTGCCCTGGTACCGAGAACACCATTTTCAGATTGGAGAAGATCCATAATGATTTGAAGATCGGTGGCATAGTCGCGGGAATCTGAGAATACTAGGATGGCATCGATCTTGACCTTGCTGAAGTCTCGGGGTGTCGAAGTAGCTCTTTGCTCAGCAGTGAAAAATTCCTTCAATGGGGAGATGGTCGACTGCGATGCGACAATGTCGTTGGGCACAACAATGTCCTTGAACCCATATTGCTTGGCGACTTCTCGGCATTGATAGTTCTCACCACCAACGACTAGAACAGTGTCGTAGTAACCAGCAAGAGCCGACATAGGGGTGTGTGATTGGATGAATTGATCGGTGGAGATGGGCGAGTGGAGAATCTTGGAAAGTTGAGCACATCGAGCGGCTTCGGGCTTGCCCGATCCATTTGTGAGAAAGATATGTGGGATCTTGATTCCAAGCTCATTGTCTCCATTCAAGATCTCCAGGACGCGCTTGCCCTCTGGGATGAGGCGGTCGCCATGCACCAGGACACCATCGATGTCGAAAGCAAATGCCATGTCCTTAGCTGCCGAAGTCTTCTGGGCGGACATATCTTGAACTTGGGATGAGAGGATGTCTCTTGTGGCCTGAATAGCGGGCATGCCAGGTCGGGTCGGCCTTCCATCAGCAGTTGCAACTGAGGAAAGACGGGATTGACGCTTCGATTTTGGAATAGGAAGGGAAGCGCCAAAGCTGTTTCGCGAACCTCGACGCTGAACTTGAGATGGCTCCATGCTCAAGGAATGCATGAGGGCTTCGCTCTGGGCAATAGAGGATCTACTTGCTGGGACCTCAATAGAGTCCGGGTGGTCTTCTCTAATACCAGGTACGGCGAGAGAGTGGTTGTGTTTTGCGTTGACGGAGCCATTGCTCATGATCTTCTGCAAGTTGTTTATTGAAGAAGGTGTCTGAGGCCTTTGGACCTCAGCAGAGAAGTCACGGTCGTCGAAGGCTGGCATATTGAAGGTATTTTGGGATAAGAGTCTCAAAATAGAAGGTGGGACTGAAGATCTTGGGATATTTTATGATGAATGTGAGAAGAGATGAAGGACAGGTGAAGCTGTGTGATGATGGAAAGATGGGTCAACTTCTCAGAGCGAAGGCTCGACGTATATATCAAGAATCAGCTTCAATGAAACGGGGCTAGAAAACTGCTAGGAGATGAACAGAAGATCCCGCTTTGCAAAAAGCATTCAAAGACCGATGCATGTGAAGTCATACTATGCGGGCAGTCTCGCTTTGGCCTGTTGGGGCGCACGTTATCGTATGGGAATCCACATGATGCTGTCGCCATCAACAGGTCAACGTGAGCATGAAACTCGAAGCTCCAGTATATTGATATGACGGTGTGGAAAAGCTCTATCAAAAGCGGATCCCAGGATTTCGGGAGAGAGGCTGAGCCAAGCTGAAAACGGCCGAGTATACTCGGCCAGTTTGAGCAGCTTTGGCGTGGTTGGACGCAGCCGTCGACAGGCCGATTAACCTTTTGTCCCTCAAAGTAGATAAGGTCATCGAGCGGAGCCATCCGCACGATACAGACATCTCATTCGCAATGAGGGGCAAGAGGGGTTTGAGATTTAAGGTGGGAGATCCATAGAAGATCCAGCATGACGTTGATGTGGTTCCCGGTGGTCCCTTCACACTCTAGCGCAGGGCTGTCGCCGGGAATTCGCCGACTGCCAAACTTTTGGGGTGCGATGAGCATTTGGGCAAACTGCGTACAGCGAGGCGATCCACATTTCATGTTGCCTGTTCGTCTCGTATGAGGAATATGAGCAGCATATCCAAGGCTCACTAGAGCGGATGAAGCTGGAAAGAGGCAAGAGGCGGATGTGCTGTGCGACACGCCGTGCAAGACGGCACCGGATAGTTCTCGGAGCTTGGGGCTCAATTGAGTATCAAGAAAGTAGCACAGGAGTGGTGTATTCTGCCCTGTACTGCACGGCACTGCATGTTTCTCGGGTGGCTCTTCGGCAGCGGCGGAGAGTGGCAACAGATGCGATTCGTGGTTGTGAGACTGAGATTCGGTACGGGTACAGCAGAGACGAGATGGACTGGAGATGGGCTGAGATGAAGGGCTGAGATGAGACGAGAGCGGCGACGCGAGGCGAGTGAGGTACCCGAAGCCTGCCGTGTAGGAACGGCAGGAAGGAAGACGCGAAAAGGCTTGGCGGACCCTGACGATGCAGATCCCACGCTGCCCCACTAAAGATGCTCCACTTCGAGATGGCGCTAGGCGATAGTGTTTTCGAAGCCTTGCAGGACCTCGCAGGGCCTTGCAGGAACAACGTCAACGCAACCGCAAACCTTCGGGCAGGGGCCTGACTCGAAATGACAATCATGCCATCTGTATGGATACACGCAGACATGTCCACCAGACGTCATATGCCGATGTTTGTTGAGATTGACTGCTTCAGGATGTCTCGAGAAAACCTCGGACAGAGACTTCATGCCGTTGGGAGAGGCGACGGATGGATGGCCACAACTCGGCGTACGCATCACAGCTCACATTTAAACCTTGAACAACTTGGGTCTCCCACTCTCTATACTCCATACCCCTCTTAACTTCTCCCACCAATTCCCTTCGAACACATCTCATTTCCTACCTATACCTACCTATACCTTACACAACAGACACAATGGCAGCCCCAGCAGTTACAGGTCCCATTCTCACGCTGAACAATGGCGTCAAGATGCCAGCTCTTGGCTTCGGCACGTTTGCCAATGAGGGTAGCAAGGGAGAGACGCACAGGGCTGTTATCCACGCGCTGAACGCGGGATATCGCCATTTGGATTGTGCCTGGTTCTATCAAAATGAGGAAGAAGTTGGGTCTGGCATCCGAGAGTTCCTTTCACAAAATCCATCCGTCAAGAGAGAAGATATTTTCATTACTACGAAAGTATGGAATCACTTGCACGAGCCAGAGGACGTGGAATGGAGTTTGAAGGACTCGCTGAAAAAGCTCCAAACCCCATATGTCGACGCATTTTTGGTCCACTGGCCAATTGCATCGGAGAAGAACCCTGATAGGACGGTAAAGATTGGCTCTGACGGCAAGGTGAGACTTCCGTAATTCTTCACATGTGTTCCAAAAGCTGACGCTCCTAAAAGTACGTCATCAACCAATCGCTGACCGATAATCCCGAACCCACATGGCGGGCGATGGAGAAGTTGTACAACGAAGGTCTTGCGAAATCGATCGGACTCTCCAACTTTACCGAATCCGGCATTGCATCCGTCCTCTCTTACGCAAAAGTCAAGCCTGCGATGAATCAAATCGAAATCCACCCTTTCCTCCCCCAAGGATCATTGATTGAGTACTGCCAGCGGGAAAATATTTTGCCAGTCGCATATTCTCCCCTCGGCTCGCAGGATCAGGTTCCTGGTACGGGTGAGAAGGTCTCCACAAATAAGGATTTAATCGCGGTTGCCGAGAAGAATGGTTGGACTCTCGCTCAAGTTCTTATTGCGTGGGGCATGGCAAGAGGATATGCTGTGCTACCGAAGAGTAGCAATGAGAGCAGAATCAAGGGAAACGCAAAGTTGGTACAATTGTCCCAGGAGGATATGGCTGCCGTGAACAAAGTTGCGGTCGGTAGGTGGAGCAGATTTGTCAACATGAAGGACACTTTTGGCTACAATGTCTGGCCGGAGGAGAAGTAGGAAATACCATGTTTAATGACTTGATGGGATTGGGATGGGTTAAAATAGACGGGACGGCGTTCTCATAGCATCAGACGATGCTTTCAATGATAGCAAAACCACCACCAGAGCATTACAGCATCTCAATCTTGTCATGTAAAAATAGGAAAACAAGATACCGTGCAAAATAATTGCAAACGTTAGAAGACTTCAAATGTGTCTCACAACTACCTTGAATATCGATATACTATACCACCACTTGCCATCTGCCTTTCAACCCCGCGTGTTCTCTCCTGGACGTACCGATTCTCAAGTAAGGAGACAACATTTTCTCGGCGACTTGACAGCAGAGGCACCAGTTTCGCATTCAATGATCACTGATGTTTTATTTCATAATCTTTTTACACCTTTCACCTCATCCAGCCAATCAATCAGCTCAACCATACTCCCACACTCCATCAACCCCCTCCTCTCCTCTTTCCCAAACAAGGGGCCACCGCTTGCCCTTCCCAGACTCCGATCTGTTCCGCACATCTCACTCAAATGATGTACCACCAGCTTGAACGGAATCGGCCTCCCAACAACCTTGTTCATGAAAACCTCCACTGCCTCCCAAGGACAACTCTCATATCCCTTGAACAGCGCTGGATTCTCCAACAACCCCCTTGCAGACATGACACCGTCTACTCCCAGTTCCTTGGCATGTCTATGCGCATCTGTCAAGGTAAAGACGTCTCCGTTGGAAATCGTAGGCACAGTTGTGTGCTCGGTAAGCAGTTTGATGGCATCCATGTCCACCTTGTGACTGCTCGGAGTGCTTCTCAACCGCCCATGGATCGTGATGAAATCCACACCCGCAGCCTCTACAGTACGGATGAAATCCACCGTCTCTCGGAGATCCCTGTGTACCCTAATCTTGACCGAGACGGTTTTCTTACCTTCGTAGCCAGAATCTCGCAGCGCTGCTTTGGCGGAGGAAACTATAGAGGCGACGAGCTCACGCTTGTGCATAAGCGCCGCGCCGAGCGTTTCGGCGCAAGCCCAAGATTGGGGACAGCCACAGTTGAGGTCTACGCCGTTGACGAAAGGCGCGAGGAGGGTTGTTGCGCGTGAGACTTCGAGGGGTGAGTTCGCCCCAAACTGGACGATTGTTGGCGGCGAGTCTGGCGATATGGTGAAGTCTATATAAAGTCAGATCTGGTCACTTAATCATTGAGCTCCGATCAGCCAACATTGTCACTTTAGAGCCATGAAAAGGAAGACTCTCGAGGTCACGTGCTTACCAGAATCGCGTGCGATAGAGCTCCTGTTGAACTCTTTCGCCAGGATCTATAAAGGCCACTTGTTAGAGACTTGTTTATACATATCTAGTATGTAGTTTTCATACCATAGGTGTCCAAGTGAGGTCAACTCCATAGTGGGCGACTGTCTCGCGAAAGGCAAGCTATGAATTGTGAGAAAGGCGACCCGCATGCTAGAATACAGGTCTTAGCTCACCTTCCCATATCTGACCATAGGAGCACATGTATACAGAGGCCTTCCTTCAGCCTTTGCGATATCGAAGAGCTTCAGAGGGCTACGTCTTGTTAGCTAATGCGTGCGGCATAAAACTACAAACATCTTGCGGGAAAGAAGCTCACTTTATGTCAAGGGACGATGGCAGGACTTTGTTTCCTCCCCCGTCTGTTACTTGTCCAATCATCTCGAAATGAACAGTTGGTAAATAATCTCATGTTTGGTGGTTGATGGTGGGTTCTTTGAGATGCCGATGGGTCGGGCTGCTACCAAAATTGGCTTCGCTTAGATTTTTAAGGGCAACTTATTTTTGACGTCTTGTATCGAGATCATCTTCTTCGCCGCATTAATTCATGATCCGGGTTTCATCATTTTATGAATCTGAGCTTAACAAGACTGAATCTCTCTCTGATGAACTTTTCCTCGACTGCAGGATCTCAAGAGATCTTCCTGGTTAGTTAGGCCTATATACTCGGCATCTCCAGTCGGCTGCGTTTGTCTCGAGTCATGTTGAGTTCGTGGCCACGCCGAGTCTCCATTACCAACTGCCTAGCTCCCAGTCTATCAAAGCGGGATGTCCTTCCCGATGCCGTTGCAGAATAATCAAATGCCGACTACGATCGTTTTCAAGCCCAACACCGTGATAATCGTATCACGTGACAATTTGTAGCAGCATTCTTTCGTACCTTACATTCTGATATTTACAGATATTCTGTTGAGGCCACCATGGGAGAGAAAGTTCCAATAATTTCATATTTCAAACCTTCAATCAAAAACTACGATATGCTGGGACGTACGAGGGTGCAGTGAGAATTTTTGCACATCATGGCGGCCAACATTTGCAATGATATCTTGACAGAGGGTTTGCAGAGCTGAGTCTCGGCAATGCCTGACATCAAAATGACTTGACAAAAACTGAGACTGAGAACATGCGAGTGGAAATACCGTTAACTAAGATGAGCGATAGCGTCGAGAGCTAGAGGAAGGTTTCAAAGCGACATTACGAACTCACCACCCTATCTCCTGTAAGTCAGTCTTGAATCTCAAGACACTCATTGCTACCCTATGGTATCTTCTACGTCGTAAATGTCGTGAGAAGTGGCGAGACTTAAAGCTTCCCTCTGGTCCACCAATGCATTTTGACCAACACCGTCTGAACATGTCAACAGTTCGATTTGCCTTCCATGACCCATGTCCAGTACCAGAAAAACTGTTGTGACAAAACGAAAGCTACAAGCAAGATAACAGATGCATTTTATTCCTACCTCGTCATCGCTACCTCATCGTCGCCGCATCCTCGCTTAAATTCGATTCAGCATTCCTGCCAAAAAAAAATAACACGTCAACGCAAAACATGGTAAAATCAACAAAACAAAATGGCAAAAACTCCAGGACCGAAGTCCCTTGAAAGAAACCCCCGGACAGGTTTGTTTAAAGCGGCGAATGTGGTTGGTGTATACTGAGTTGTCGTGTACCGAAGGTTGTCGAATCGTTAGTCGTTGTTTGGTGGCCGCGAAATCAGTTTGACCCGACCAAGTGAGACGTGCTTGGCTGCCCCTGATTTGAAAGTTTCCGACTTAATTGAATATATATCTGTATGAAGAAGGATGACGTCAAGGGCGCAAGTAATACCGTCGACTCAACTTCCAGTATCCAAGAGACAAAAGGCGCTTTCAAGCTCAAGGAATCGCTTTCGTTCTTCACTTTGCATACTCGAATGCACGGGGATTTCACTCCAGCCATTTGGATTTTCTACATAAAGGGAGTATTCTGAATTCACAATCTTCTTGGCCAAATGCTCCTTGATTATGTGAAGTTTCAGACTAGCGCATGTATAAACCGAAACGCACTTGTCAATCAGCAGCATTGAATGGAACAAATACCACTCTGTGAGTAATTACGAGGGTTCCTACAGCTAGATTTACATTACTAGATCTGTTTGATTCTTTAATTTGGATGGCATGTCACTCTCAGGACAGGGTGACACTTTCCATTGTGGCAGTGGGTAACCTTTCTCAAAGTAAAACCAACAGAGAACCTGGAGTCTACCTTGCAAAGAATGCACAAGTTTTACCTGCGATGATTAATTACAGCTAAACTACAGAGGGTACGCATGTTAACCCGATCAGGACAAGTTCCAGGCCAAAAAGACGTTCAGGTGAACCGATCTTGACGAGCGAACGAGCCAACAAATTCTAACAATACTACGGAATCAGACAGCTCTTGTTTGACTGCTTGATGTACTCTACGGATGCTCTCTAAGTATACTTTAAAAGCTCTTTGTCTTCTCATCGGAAGAAGGGAGGGAACAGTTTGTGGACAATTTCGGCATGGCATGGGTACGTAAAGCTTGCTCAGCATCAATGCACTTGAGCAAATAGGGGTGCTATATGTGATTGACTTGCTAAGAAAACCAATACGCGTAGACAGCAACAAAACAGACTGTTATTACTCCAAACTACGTAGATAGTTGCCATTCTGCTTGATCTCCTAGGTGTTTTGTGTCTGGACGGCAACATACTTTATCATGTGACATTATAATCCCCGTCCTCAACTCTGCCATATCGCTGAAACTACACTAATTTACAAGTGACCTATCAGTTACAAGTCTGATTTTCGAAAACCAATCGACAGATTTCACAACACCAAGCAATTGATCCTCGTTCTAAAGGTTGACAACATTTTGAAAAGGGGCAGATTCGGTTGTTGTCAACACAGCTCGCACGGAACCTGAACTATGCTGATTTGCGCCTAGCGCCTCGCTTCGACGATGGGGTATTTGAAGATGACTTCTGGTATCAAAGTATTGTCTCCTTATGAAGGCTGGTTCAACCAAGAAGCTTCTCCAAAATATACAATGGATTCAGGCTTGGTTGCAGTTGCTCTGATAATTAGATCGAGAGATGGACCTCGATTTGTCTACCATTATCCACCTCGACCGTCCACCAAACCCACAAACCGCGACGTGCTGTGGGGAACTGAACTTCACAATGGAAACTCAAGCAATATCAATATCGCGAGCGACGAGAGCGATGAATCGGATTTCGAAGAAAGACAGCATCTTGCGCTCAAGAACAGGTTGTCCAATATGGACGTGAATGACACGGGCGCGAAGCACGACAAAGGAAAGAAGAGGGCTCATCATCACGTGGATGTGGAGGAATTAGAAGGGGATGAACATTTCGAGACGTCGAGTGGAGAGCAGGTTGTTCCTTGGGAACATCTTTTCGAATTCAACACGACTGATCTTGAGAGCATTCTCACGCCATCGAGAGCATATCACAAGAAGAAGTTCGACCTGTCTCTCGACCCCCTCCACTTCGTCTCTTACCCCATGCACGTCCGTGAGGATGGACTGTGGAAAAAAAAGAAAGTTAAGAAGCCAAAGAAGGTATCCAAAGATACTGCATCTGTTGAGACTCCATCGACCGAAGCTTCGGACAAGATGGCAGATAAGGATGCAGATCAGACTGTTGCACCAGCTGAGAATGGCGACAACGAGTCTGAAGATGGTGATGATGGCGGAATGACAATGTTCAATGTCGTTTTCATCTTGGATGCTGGAAAGGGAGAAGCTGAGGCTCGCATTAACACGATGTATGATCATATTATCAAGAAGTTCAACAAGGCCTTGAACCATGCTCAAGCCTCTTCGAACTACGTCTGGAAGGAATCTGAATTGATTCTCTCAATGAAGGAAAAAGCTCGGGAAGAGAGTAAGTCTTCTATCCAACTGATCATTGACCTTGTACTGATTTCCTTAGGACGACCCATGAGTTGGCTCTGGAATGAGATTGGGATCAGATCGACCCTGGCAACTGCAATTAGAGACATCTTCTGCGCCGTATTGAACAACAAAATTGCCACTATCCACTTTTCTACCACACCACCACTCGATCTATCGCTCCAGATTCCCATTCCGACATTCCTCACTCGCCTTCCAGGCCCAACGGAGAAAGGCATGCCCGGAATGCTCGTCACGACTGCTAATCCGATGATCAACGATGACGGCGAGGAAGACCCATCATACCTCAGCAAGCACTTTGCACTCCTTCTGCTTGACGAGGAAAGTAAGATTATTTCAGAGATCCAAGCCGACAACACAGAGCTCTCAGCCCCTCTCATCGAATGTATCAGACTCTGCAAGCCAACGCTCTCCTTTCTCCAAGTCGCTCAGACACACTCCATCGAGTGCAGCAGCCTGCTCATTCTCGCCCAGCATCTGATCTATTGGAGACGTGCAATCGCAATCCCACCACTGCACGCCCGGGAAGTCTACATCGTCTCCCCTAACTGTGACAGCCGCAAGCTCCCCATTGCCTGTGTAGTCTGGAAGAAAGCTTTCCCACTCGCGCCGTCCCTACCCAGTTTTCTCGCAGCACTGTCTGCCGCGCCGCGACCCTACAAGACTTTCGCACCCAGCAAAGACCACCGCCCTACCTACCTCGACATGCTCGCTTGGCTCATCCGTGGAGGCTGGGTTACACAGTTGCGAACCTTCGCTTGGATCCTGGTCTGGCCTGAAATCATCTATGAAGTGGAGTATCAGCTCAAATTCGATGCTCTTGAGAAGTCCAAGAGAACTAGCAAATCTACTAGCGGATCAAGTGAATCAAACGAGTCGACAGACGAGAGCGGCAACGACAAGAAGTTTGATAGCGACCCAAACGTCCCGTTGACAACCGAGCAAGCAGCGGAAAACGCGCGTCTCGAACGCCTTGCGCAGAAGCTTGCGAAAGAAGCTGCTGAAGATGCTGCCGCCTTCGCTGAGATGCCAAAGCCAGTTGCGACTGCCCACCCGTCCACGAACAACGCCGAGCACCTGAAGAAGATCTCACCGTACGTCATCAAGGACCCGCACAAAGTCTCGCATGAGGAGTCGCTCTATATCAAGGCACTAGGCAGCAGGATCAAGGATGCAAAGGCAAAGGAGTGCTGGCCGCGCTTTACGAAGTATTTCAATGGTCTCGAGGCGCTAGAGATGATTGCATTGCGGGAGAACATGAAGCGCAAGGAGACGATGACTATTGTCATGGCTTTCCAGGAGCACTTGCTAATCTGCAAGCATTGGTGAGGTGTGGTAGCACCGGAACGGCATCAAAAGTTTGTTTGCGCGGGTATTCATAAGTCTATGGTGTTCGGAGTTGTTGCTAGATACCCAGGAATGCGGGGAAGGAATGCTGCTTTTCGATTTTCTAGCTTGTGAGATCCGATGTCATCAGGCATTAACGGATAAATCAATCAGTAAACGATAACTCACTATTTGCCTCCGTCATGCTGCCCTCTGTGTATCGGTGAGAATGCACTACCATTCTCACATTCCTTCCCGTCGGTCTAGACCAGGACTGTCATCTTCCATTCCCAAAACCTCACATCCCAGCACGAAGGCCTAACACCGGTATTTCCCTATCTGCCCTACCCATCCATACCCAGCTTCAGCTCTAGAACCAAGGTTAACCAACTTCGCACCATCCCGTCCCATTCCGAGGCAGCCTCTCTTCACAAGCTCATGAAGAAGCATCCCACCTGACCCATATCACCTGACACCCCGCAACACCCCCTTCCTTCCTTCAACTCGAGCTGTCACACCAAACCCAGCTCACCTGACTCGGGCTATTCCCAGCCATCTCACCTCTCAGAAACGGAAACCCCCTTGCACCCCCAATCATCTGACAGTAATACGACCCCGCCACACCACAACTGCACCACACCCTATTCTCCCCCATGCCGCATCCTTCGAAGAATGCCGCAAGCTGCCAGGACTGCCATCTGGTTACACCACACAAAACAGCCCGCCTACCGCGGCTCCCAAAACATTCCCCGTCCAGACTCCTCAGGACCCCAGGGTGCGAGTTTCAACCTTCTACTCTCTCGCCACGATGGAGGAAGTACTGTACCCTATGGTACCTATGCCTATCCTGCGCCACGAAACGCCCAGTGCCCGTTACCCACCAACCTCTCACAGAGACACGGACAGGTACGTGGCCCTTGCAGGTAGAACAAGTGGATCCGAGCCTCACTTTTGTCTTGTCCGGGGACCTTATAGCCAAGAGGAGCCTTACTGGTTGTGCCTACCTACTGCCTAGAGCGCGTTTCCAAGCTCTGACTCCTCAAGGCACACTTGCATGAACACCTAGAGCACGGAGCTTGGAGCTTGGAGCTTGCTTCGGACATCCGAGGCCCCCCACACTCAAGGTAGCTCATCAACTGATGCCTTTCTCAGGAGGATATCCTGGGGCCAATCGAAAAGGAGACTCACTTGTCAAAAACACCTGAGCAAATTATGATGTCACAATTTGGAAAGTGGGAAGTGATAGATTTCGTAGCAAGATCTGCATAAGGCAGATGAGCAACTAAGAAATAGAGATAGAGCCTGCGCCCTGAGTAAAAGCAAAAATACAGGATGCAAAGGTATCATAAAGTCGCAATAATGCAAAGTCGACGAAAGAAATTCGCAAATATGAGTGCTGTATTCCAAGTGTGAATAGCAATTAACCTAGCAAATTCCCAGCATAAACCCCTCATATCCCATGCTAGACTCGCATTCTGCGAGCCACATACCAACGCCTTGTCCCTCCGTGTTGCAAGCTCCTAAACTACCTCCGAATGCAAAACGCCACGCATATAGCTCAAGTATGATACTAAGGAAGAATAACAAATATAAAATTAAACCGCAGGGGGGTATCTTGCCGACCCGATAGTAGTAGGGTCCGAAAACGTTCAAGAACCGACATACAGCGACGCAAAAGTTGATCTTCGATAACGATCTTACTGGGTGAGATCCATGCCATATTCGTCTTCTTCCTTGAAGCTGACAGAGCCAGCACCACTGCCACCGCTGTTGTGCCCGGACCAATATTGACCCGCTCCTCCAAGGCCTTGACCTGCTTCGCCTGTGCTGTGATTCTCAGGACTTAAAGAGTTGTCAAGTTGATTTGAACCGCCAATAGGATCACCTTTGACATCGGTGTGCTTTGGGACACGCAAACCACTGCCCGGAGCTCGTGAATAGTGAAACTTGCTGCCGTCATTCTTGAAAATTGCGTCCATGAGTTCGGTATGCATGCGTTTCTCATCCTCGGTCTCTTCAAAGGGGAAGTCAAGCCCATTATCGGCTAGTATCTGTGCAAGTTCCGCTTGTTGTTGAAGTTTTGTGTGGAGCATCCACATCAAATCGCGAGTCCAGCTCACAGCACCATTGAGAATATCACCCTTGTTAGGGCCTTTGTCCTTTTCTTCAATTGGAATGCCCGTGGTGATATTACCCGCTGTGGCTCTTCGCGCACCTGGCCCAGCAAGTCCTGATGTAGCTTGAGGAGGACTCATGCCACTAGGAGGGGCAGATAATCCGGCTAAGGTGGGAGAGAGTGGGGAATTGTTCTGTAGTGCCTTCCGTACTTTCTCATCTTCAAGGCGATGCATTGGAACAAGGTGGCTTAACTCCTGGATTCTTTCGTTGATATTGTCTCGCCTCCGGCGTTCGACCAGGTTATGAGATTCACGCCGCCGTCTTCTCTTCATCTCTTGGGATTGTAATGCTGGAGCGCTACCAACTTGACCTGCTTTTGTAGGCATGGCAGGCATTGAACCACTCTTGAGAATGTCGGAAATTTGTGCGTTAGGATGAACCCCTGATATTGGGGAGAAATCCGATCCTGGAAAAGACGTTAAGCTGCTTGGCGTATCCCACTGGCCAGAGAGGGTTTTTTGATGCCGGTGGCTGTGAGGCGTCCGCATAGGTTGTGTTCCAAAGTTTGAATTGTCTGCGGAGCCGACATGGTGACTTTGGACCGGAGGAGTTCCTCGAGCCAGAGGGTTCTTAGAACCGGGAGTACTCTTTCTTGCTCCCAGGCCAGGCCGCTTTGCGAGACCACCTGAATCGACAGATCCACCAAACAAGCCTGGTCCTGCAGATAGAGGTGACCCTGGATACCCAGGAGAATGCAGACTGCCATAATTTGGTTGAACTTGCCTCAAGGGAAACCCCTGTGGGGGATACTGAAAGTTGTGTACAAAAGGGCTCGCAATAGGATCGCCATCTGGAGTATTCGAGTATCCATTGATATGATTGGGGTCGATCGACAATGCCGCATTGCCATTGTGAACATTGGTATTGTAGGCGCCATAATCCATGTTGCTGCCAAAGTCTTGCCCATTGCCAGACTGGTTTGGAAATGCATCGTTGCCTAGATCCTCGAGCAGCTCATCGTCTGCAAATGTCGAAGTAGCGTTGTTCTTAACAAAGCTTGTATTCGGGATCGAGTTCTGGGCGGTGTAGTTGTAGGACTGTCCAAAGCCACCATTCGACATGGACACACCGTTTCCTCCAATGGTAAGGGTATTGGGATTGATACTTCCACCGTGTGAACCAAACTGGCCATAATCCTGGTGATTCGAACCAAAACCTTGCTGGTTGCCCGCCATGAAGCGCTGATTGCTGTGGGACCCAAAGAATTGATCGTCGTTCTCTTCTTTGATGTATGGGCTGGAAGCACCCGTGCCAGCCATATTCGATCCTGACCAGTTCCTTATAAAACTTTATGCGGCCAGGCGTATATGACTCAAGTTTGCCTCGATAGTTCTCGCAACGATTGTCGATATCCGAACTGTGTGACAAACGTTAGCGAATGCTGCAGGTATGAAAACGCTATCAGAAGAAAAAGCAATCAATGAAAAGTTATTCGCTCATAGTCGTAGGGCACCACGACATCGAAGCGTTGAGATGCGGGAAGGTTCCATTCCAGTCGGCTCCACCTTGGTGTGCACAAGGGCACTCCAAATGCCAGCGAACATGAAGATATACACAGGAGACTCGAGAAACATGCGCACTTACCTCGGCCGAGATTGTCGCGATGCTCAAATATACCAGCGCAAGGCTGTGTGTTGTTTGCTCAAATATGATGGAGGAGGGTGCGAAGGACGATTTCGAAGGTTCGTCGTCGGATCTGTTGCCACGAGGAGGGTCTGTGTCGGTGTCGGTGTACAAAGGGCGATTCCTTGCGGAAGTTCTCGAGGGAAATCTGTCTCACACAACGTCAATTACCGCCTCGCAAAATGACAGCTCTGAAGAGGCAACCGGGTATATGATAATTGGCAAGAGCGGAGTGGGAGGTGTTTACCTATCTAGGAAGCGCTAGGAAAGGCGGCCAGGTCGTCGAGAATCCGCGCGAGGAGCCGGAGTCAGAGCAGCGCAGCGCAGGATTACAGCCTCTGTTAGGCGGTCGAGGGTGACGGTGTAGAAGGCAAGGTGAGGTATGTATGTATGCGGTTTGGCTCGGCTTGGGATGTCCGAAGGTGTTGCACAATGCTGGTGGTTTGCGGGACAGGAAGTGTGGAGTAGGTGGGTTGGGGAGGGAGGTGGGAGGTGGGCGGTGGGCGGGTAGGGGTCTGGTTGTGCGGGTGTCGAGCGTCGAGGGTCGAGGAGGAAATGGAGATAGTTCTGCAGAGCGTGAGATGGGCGTGAAGTGAAGGATACGGAGTTGAGTAAGGCAGCGCAAGGTCAGGTAAGGTAAGGGAAGGTGTACGGTACGGTAGCTGATCCTGGGCTGATTAGGATTGGGATTTTTTGTCGGGGGGGCGCAGGCCAACGAGGTGTGGGAGCAGCGACGGGCGACGAGTGGGAGGGATGCGGATGGGTGTGTGAATGCGAATGGTGGCAGTCGTTCTCTGTCCAAATGAATCGTCGTCGAGTAAAGGCGGTGGGATATGATCGATTGAGTCAAACTCAAAGTTCTGACTCGCTCGGATGCGGAGTCCAGTAATGACGCTGCCGCGGGTCGAGCTGGCACTAAGCGGCTTTGGGGCTGACAGCAGCACCACTGCCACTCCAAGCACGGGCGAGGAGAGCGCGCCAAACACGAAATGCAAACCACCGCCGATGTATCGTGGATCGTGTACCTCCAACGCGCTGGTTACAAGTCCGAGTACCACGCAACGACAACGGCCAGTGTAGAGACGTTGCGCAACCTTCCCCGGCACACGCGCGATCCAGATCCAGATCTCGCGGCGAGAGCGACAAGGGACTCTGCAACCACGAGGGAAGGGAAGGGATGGGATGCGAAGTCCGCGGCTAGCTAGGATCAAAGATCAACGGGATGCCCGGCCTGCGACGCTCCTGTTTGGAATGCGGAGACGGAGACGAAGGCTTGGAAGAATCTCGCGATTTCCCCGCCTTCAATAATTCCACAAGTTGCTGCGCTGCGTGCTCTTGATTCAAAGGGCAACGGGACAAATCTTGATCTGGAGATGCTCGTAGGTAGGCTGTCTTTAGGCTGCGGAAGTCACGGAATCGCCCTGGATGTCTTGCCGACGAGACGAAAGCGAGGCTTGCCCTCGAAGCAGTGACTGGGTTGTCTTCCAAGGATGCGCTTCCGATGCACGGAAGCAAGGCCGACAAGGTCTCTGGTGAATCGGTAGTTGTTCTTGATGATGTTGATGTTGATGCCGGTGGTCAGAGGCACGTTCATGCAAGGAGTCTTGCTGGTCACAACGTGCGCTATTCTTGTTGCTTAGCAGCTGGTGCTGTCTTGTGCAATGTGCTCGAAGATGGGAGAAGGTATGTAGCATATAGAATGCTAAAGTACATGCAGTCTTTCTAGTACTTCGCTGACTGTACGAGGTGATCAGCGAGGGGTGGGGGCAGTAACGTGATGAGGCTCTTGCAGCGTGGGAGCACGGCAGCAGATCTTCTCAGGATGGGATTTGGGATTGGAGAATGGTGAATGATGAATGGCGTTCAAGAGAAAGGGAGGATCGGGTTCGAGCTGCAGGGACGAGGGAGGGCTTTTTATGTTCCCACGATCTGGTCGGTCAGCCAGGGCATCTCATGATGGGCCTCTTAATTCTTGAACCAAGTTATACGATATTAGACTTTGAAACAGGGCCGTGAGTCTCACTTAGTCCCCTCCACGTTCAGGTATGCCAGGGCTGGAAAAGGGCAGGAGGACGTGACGATGATGATTAGATCCAAGTCCGATATCACCGGGCCCGGTGATGGTGATTGGGAGGAGGGGGGTGAGGTCAAAAACGAGCCACACCTGCCACACTCTCGATTCGCCGTACCAGCCCAGCGTGATTGGAGGTTGCCGGATGATGGGACTCATTGGCCAGATAAGGCTGAATCTCTCTCCAGAGCTCTGCTGCCTCGTTGCTTGCCACCGAAGACATGCTTCTGAACTTGTGCTTCACACTCGAGATGGTGTGGATGTGTCTCACATCGAGGCGCACACCAGCCCACCATCATCGAATCGGTACTTCACCTTTCCCTCCTGATGTACCATTCCCGTAACCGCACTCGACATGGGATTCTACGTTGCCGTGTTGGTCGAGAACTTGAGGGCCGGACCGCCGTTTGGAGTCCACAGCGAGGGCACATCGATATGCGCCTAGTGTCGTTTCCCCGCCCAGCGCCCACATGTCTGACTTTCGTTGCCTGCTGCTGATGCCGCTGAAGATTATCTGGGGCTTCATAGCAGGCGACGTGGGCAGACTTAGTTACCCATCGATCTGCGAACGCCCTCAAGAGCTACCTGAAGCATGGTTGAGAGAAGGGTTGCTACTAGGAATGAGTAGGCAACCGTATTAGGTTAGCGCGTAAGTGCAGCTTGGGGTGGATGCGTAACTACCGCGAGGCTCGATCCACGACGACCTCCAAAGGTTCTGCCTACCAACCCACCACACACCCACACCCTCAGCAGAACTCGTAACCATTGCAATCTGGCTCCTCTGCCACTTACTCGCAAATATTTACATATCTCGAGATCCGCACATCCTCCAGACTATCGTCTCCCCCAACCTCGGACTGAACAGGTTTCTACCACCCCTTCATCCAATAGTATCACTCTCTGGCATCACACCCATCCCGACTTCTTGACGAAAGACGAAGCTCTCCTCCCACCAACTTCTCAATTTGATCACGAGTCGAATAATCAGCTAAGAACAATACTCTGCGCGCCAACCCTAGCTCGGATCGAACTGGTCATTGGGCCCCCTTCGAAGCCTCTCACCTGAAAGCCAGTCGCCATCTTTCCTGAACCCATCTCCCTGCACAACATACTTGGAGAGCACATCCGCAGAAACGCCGTCATAGTAGCATCCACATTCAAACAGCCTATTCTACTGCAGATCAACTCGCCTGGCCCTTATCTTTCGAGCTCGCTCCAAATTCTACGACTGGTTGGCCTTGATTCGCATTAAACCTAATCTGCCATCACCCTCCTAGCGACCATGGCTTCGTCGTCTTTCAGGAACTCCATGAACTCTCTTGGGTGGTCACGACGGGAGCCGGACGAGACCATCAATACTGCTCAGCAGACCGGCCTCTTATCGTCGATCAAATCCCTGAACCCTTTTGGAGATGGTGGCTATGTCAGACTCCCTACCGTAGAAGGTCCTGGAGCGCCACTCCCTGCTAGGACTCGCCGCGAGGAGGAAGAAGGCTGGCTTGCTTGTGAGTCAATATGCTTCCCCATTTCCACCGACGCTATGCCCCTGCGTCAGCCAACCTTACAGCCCATGTGTGTCATGCAGGTGCAGTGGCTGAACATTACCTCGTAAACCTGGAGATGCTCCGAGAGGCTGACCTGACTGTTGGTAGTGAGTAGATGGGACCGGCTGTTGATCTTCGGTGGCTGCAATATCGGAGCTCTGGCCTGTTTTGTCCTTTGTTTTGCGTTATGGCCCATAATGATGGCCAAGCCCAGGAAATTTGCCATTTTGTAAGTCTGCCCAGTTTCCCGTTCTTGCTTCGAGGCTCGTAAATATCATCCATGAAATTTTGAGACATCTCCGCCCTTGCGGCAAGATAGCCCGCTGCAGGTATCCGTTCACCATCCTCCCGAACCCAGCTAGCAAGAAAGCTATGGCAGATTCGTCATAGTAGTCATGTCGAACTCCGGTGAACAGAGAATACATCCTCTCTGTCCACATGTGATTCTTTTCAGACTCATTCAAAACAGTCACTGACTTGTCCTTGTGACGTACAGATGGACCTTGGGGTCAATCCTGTTCCTTGCCTCATGGGCTGCCATGATGGGACCTTGGAATTATGCTACTCATCTGATGTCTACGCCACGATTGCCGTTCACCGCAGCGTACTTCGGATCAATCGCTCTCACTCTATATTTCAGCCTTGGGGTAAGAAATCCGACCCTCTTGGGACCAACACCACGAAATAAGTTACTAACGTTGGTATAGCTTGGAAGTACCATATTGACCTTGATTTCATCTCTGATACAACTAGCATGTTTGCTTTGGTATCTTGTCAGCTATTTCCCGATGGGCAGCTCGGGATTACGACTGGCAACGAGTTTTGGAGCCCAACGGGCCGCTGCATGGATGACAGGTTAATTTGCGATGGGATGGTAACGTGGCCCATTTTGATGTCGAGATAGCACAAAATCAAAGAAAAATTAAGAACATAATGCATAAAAGACCCTATATCTCCGATCTTGACTTCCACATTCCTAATGCTACCCCTTCCCTACGTTGGCTTTCCGTGAGCAGTATTTGAACGCCCACTAAGGCGGGCAGTAAACTGGCAGTGTTGCATCAAGGACTATGAATGTTTGATCCTGCATGCAGCATGCCTTGAGAATCCTAGTCTATGAACATGGTTCGTGGTTATAGTTTGGGACTACCAGACGAATATCTAGAAGTAGGGCGTCTTTCCCAGAAAAGTCCTGAAGCACGGCGAGAAATTCCAAAGATTAGCTTTAACATGAGGTATACAATGCTTTGAATCATGCCTTTCTTGAGACATATTCTCTGGTTGTGCTCAAGCTTTTGCATGTCTCGCTTTTCCCGCAGAACGCTTGGATTCTCAGGCCCGGCAAGGCTGCGCTTCGAGCATTCCAGGCTTCTGGAAGCTACTGAAGGCAGGGCGACTCCGGCGATAGGAAAAATAGATGGCAGTAATTAACACCTCGTTGTTATTTCACGATCCTTCTTTTTTATGCAGGAAATGCCCCCAAAACATTTGTTTTAGCATTCCTCGGAATTAGATCAAAAGCAAGTAATGTTGAGCTTCACCCAGATTGTGCCCTACCAACCTAGTACGGATCCCTGCACCAAAAGAGGGGCAGTATTTCGCTGGCCCGGATCTTTCCTGCAGCTGCTTTCAAAAAAATGTTGCTGATAACCATTGATGGTCGAACAGAGCGTGGAGACAATTGACGCGTGCTTTGCGGAGGATACGCACATTGACGGGCGATCTTCCCATGCAAGTTGACGGGCATCCTTTGAATCAGATAGATGCTCAGGCAGGTGAAGTGAAGTGGAACATGTTTCATTTTCTGCCTGCGAGATGCGATTGAACCCGAAATAGGGAGCGAGAGTGCACGCCTGCACTGGAACGTTCGGCATCTGGGTGTAAATAGCTTGCCTGGAGAGATAAAAACAATGGACAAATAGCGTATAAATCGTAATCCGGGCCATTGAGCAGGCATTCCCACCTTTCCTGACGATTGTTTCCCGCCTAATAAAAACCCTAAGGTAGAGTGACCGGCAGCAATCCGCCGCCCGAAATAATTTGTCGTTCGGCTGTTTTTTCAGAATCTTTCTACCTTAGTTAGGGCACCACCTCGATCGCTGCACTTCTCTCCTGCCTCGACATCTAGGAAGCTCTCCGAGACAACCGTCCCTCCTGCGAATCGTCCTTGAATCTCCGCAGGTCTTTGCCTGCTGCTCGAAGCCGTCGTGGAGTCTGCCGACGACGTCTGGTCCTCGTACGAACGCCCCCAAATCACAGGCCGCACGGCATTGCTGAATTGTTCGGCCTCGAACCTTTATCACGAAAATTCCGACGACAGTCACCTTGTTAGGATACCGATTCGCGAGGTTTGTGCCTGCCCCCAAGCTGCATTTCATTATTTCACGGTTGTGCCGGTTTATTCGCGCGAGAGCAAATTTGATCTCCTCCAGTCCAAATCTGAGCTGGCTTCACCACGCTACACATCCTGTTGTCATTCTGGGAATACCAGACTAACCTTCGCCTACAGATAATTCTTGCGCGGTCCTACATTTCTGCCAGCAGCGTCTGTGTCATCGAACATACCAGATCGTTTTCCTTACGCGAGCCGATCCCTCGATTCACAGCAGTGTCACGACGACTTGTACTTGATACCCTTTCGACTTGACAGAGATCTCGTCGATTTTCATACCCCAAATCCGCGCGACCGGAACTTCTCAGCAATCCCCTCACACGAAATATTTCGAGCTCGATCACCACTTTCGACTTCGAGCTGTTCTCTTTCGCTCCGCTACCTCAAGATTTTCTTCAGGTGACTGTTTCGCAGTGGGCAAGCCGTGCGGAGAGGTCGAACACACCTCTCCGGACATCTAGATCTGGGGGTGATTCAAAATCGCCATCCCAGAGATAGGAATTGGTGCTGTTGGTCGAAGCCAACAATCACAAGATCCCAGGAATTTATCCCGATCAAACACCTACGTGTTTTTCAACATGACTACCACACCCTCGAGGCCGAACGGCGAAGCTGCTCCTACTCCGGTATTCTCATACGCACAGGCTGCTAAGGGTCGCGCTGCTTCTACAACTACTTCCGCTATTCAAACACATCAGACAAATACATCTGGCATTAGCACTCCGGCTAAAGATACCTCGGCAGTCAATACACCTTCGGGTGGATCTGAGAGAGGCGACAAAAGTGTAAATGGCAGTTTGGAGGTTACAAGTAGTAGGCCGAATCCACCCGCAGAAATTGCAACTCCCGAGTGGAGAATTGCAGCACCTTCGAAATCTACCTCGATACCCGCATCCCCTAGCTTTGGCTCAGCATCAACCTCGACTTTACCCAAGGAGGATAAAGACGACGACTTCATCTTAGTTGGAGTAACTGCTGCGGAGTCACGCGAGCGAGCAGCCGCTGGTAACTCTTCATCGGAGAGGCCTTTTGAGGTCGCAGAAGGACGAAGAGGAAAGAAGGGAAAGAAGCAGAAGAATACGGAGAAGGAGGCAGAGAAGGAGAAAGAAAAAGAAAAGGAGAAGGAAAAGGAGGAGGTTAAACCAGAAATTCTTGTTCCTGCTCCATTACCAACAGTGAACTTCTGGGCGCAGCGATCGCAGGAGCTATCCAAGGTCAAGCCTAGTCCCGTGGTTGGCCAGGGCTCACCTGAAATAGCTCCTGTGAGCGAGGTTGTCGCTTCAAGTTCAAAGGATACCAAGAAGCGCGGGAAACAACCTGGCAGTGAGGAAGGAGAGAAGCATGCTACTTCAAATGGTATTGCAAAGGACTCCACAAGCCCCAGCAAAGGCCAGAGAAAAGGTGGTGATGGGGGAAATAAGCCGAAAGATGAACAGTCAGGGAAGAGAGCCGGTCCGCGGGGAAGCAGAGTATCCGAGAAGGATGAGAAAGCACCAAGCAGCCAGCTGCCTCCTCCTGTAGAAGATTCAATCTCTTGGCCCACGCCGGAGACCGCCTTGGAGGAAGAGAAGCGTAAAGCTCAGGAGAAGTTGGAGAAGGATGAGAAGGATGAAACAACATCCAATAAGCAGCCTCGACCAAAGGAAAAATGGGTCCCTGTCCCCTATGTCCCTTCAGTATCCTTCAACACCCCAATTCCTCCGAGAGGTGGAAGAGGTCGTGGTGGAGCTCGAGGCGGTCGGACAGAAGGTGGAGGTCGACCTGGACATTCTTCCAACGGCGGTGCCAATGGAGAAAAGGTTTCGAACACCTCTACTACTACTGGCAATCTATCAGATGCCGATAGACAAGCAGGTAAAGATGGACCTAGATCGACTTCGCTTCCACCACCGAAACGCCAGTCGAATGACCAGTCTGGCGCGCGCAAGCCGTCCAATGCACAAGGAGGCGAAAAGACCAGAGGGTCACCAGCCAAAGGCGATTCGGGCAACAGCCAGGAGACACGCCAAGCTTTGATTCCTGCACCTGATCAGATATCTGAAGGCAACCAAGATAATCGTGATAACTTCCGAGGGTTCAAGAATGAGCAAGCTGCGGGCAAAGGCAACGAGCAGTACCAACAGTCGAGATCAAGTATTGATCGCAACGGTGAGCCAAATCCTAGAGGAACAGACCAGTTCAAGGACAACACCATTTTCAACAAGGATAGCAACCACCAGTCTCGAGATAGGGCCGATGGTCGGGGAGATCGTGGACGTGGTGGTTTCCGTGGTCGTGGCAACCATGCAAGCTTTCCAAATGGGCAACCACACCCTCAACATGTCTTCACTAATGGTCACGGGCCACAACAATCCAACAATTATCCTATCAGACAAAGCAGTGGTCCATACAGTCCCCCTATCCAGCCACCATTCAATGGCCAATATATGCCTGCCCCATCCAGAGGCCGTGGAGGCTCCCGATCTCAATCCATCCCAAATGGCAACATGCATGGGCCTCGCTTTGTGCCAAATGGTCAAGTCCCTCCCTATATGGGGCCTATTCAAACATCTGGCCAAGGTTTTGAATTCCATCAACCCATGCAGTCGATGAGTGCTCTGCCTTACAACCCATACATCGACCACGTCTCCGTCCTCGCTCTTGTCACAATGCAACTTGAGTATTATTTCTCGATAGATAACCTTTGCAAGGACGTTTACTTGCGGAAACACATGGATGGTCAAGGATTTGTCTTCCTCACTTTCATCTCTGGGTTCAAGCGCATTCAAGCTCTTACTCAAGAGTTTGACCTTTTGCGACATGCTTGCCAGGAATCTGACATTGTTGAGCTTGTTCGTGGTTCTGACAATGCCGATCGCTTGCGTAGAAAGGAGGGTTGGGAGAAATGGGTTCTTGCCGTGGATGAGAGAGATGAGTCTGTGAGGAATGATGGTCCTGCATACTTCAACCACCCCTCCCCTGTGGCCCAGAGAATTCCACATATCATGCCAGGTCACCCATCCATGTCCCCGACAACATTCTCACCAAATGGTACAGAAGCCAATTTTCGGCCTTATGGGAACGGTGTAGCGTTGCCACCGCCTGCGCACATCAACGGTAATGGTGACAGCTATCCCTCGGATACTCCGCTCTCTGCGGCGGTTGCAGATTTTGCTCCTGCCCAAATTCATCTAAATGGTACGCCTGACTCCTTGGAGGCAGAAACTACCTTCAGCGACAATGAGGTGGCGAATCTAACTCTTGTTTTCCTTCTTAAGGGCAACAATGATGGATCCAAGCCGAAGTCGCCGTTTCACGGAGCAACACGCACATTCTCCAATGGTTCCATCGACGGTAGATCTATTGCCGAGGAACTCTCGAACGATCCACGTCAAGGGCGCACACTGACCAACGGGACGCATACCGAAGGGTAAGAATAACTTATATTTGATACGCCCAGTCACTAACTTCTATAGTTCTCCTGACGGCATGCGCCGCTCGAGGAGCCCGTTCAGTCCAACATCTCCGACCAAGTCAGTTTTTGACAATGCACCTCCAGTCATGTGGGTGAAAGGTCAATCCCAGCAGGCCCCTGTATCGGAGCAAAATTCTCAGGAATTGTATACCAATTTCCGTGCCCGAGCTCTTCTCAACCGCCAAAATTCTGCTCCTGGCGAACTAGATGCTGACATGAAACATCTTTATGAGTTTTGGTCTCACTTCCTATGCCGAAATTTCAATGCTAAAATGTACCTCGAATTCCGAAAGTACGCTTTTGAAGATGCTCAAGACAATTCCTTGACTGGCTTGAAGAACTTGATCACTTACTATGATGAGGTTTTGAACAGCAAGAAGAAGGTCATTCCCGAGGTTATCGCTCGTCACTATGTGGATCTGGTAAACTTTGAGAGAAGTGCCGCAGATCGCCCAGCATTTGAACGTCTTCGAGCAGCATGGCGCAACGGAGCTCTCGATATGAAGAGCAGAAAGAAGATTGACAGCCTAGTCGATCCGAAGCTAAAGGAGGAACTGGAGAGAGCACCACATCAAAAGTCGGACTACTAAACTGGTCAACTCCGTGTTCTCATTCTATTTCTCACATGCGCGCACACATACACTCCCGCCACATTCGGACACCCACAATTGCATGGCTCTCTTTTGTGGCATTTGGAGCTTTCAAACAAGGCTCTTGGTCCCTTCACACTTGGAAGGCTGATCGTCCGATTTTGGCAACAGCAGCCCTGGCTAATGTTCCCTGCTGTTATGCGGGCTACTTAAAACTTGGGCATCATCGATTGTATCTATGATTTTTGTTTGACGGTATTACACGGCGTTTGTACGGAGCTATCAGATGATTGGAGATCTCTGCGGCATCATCTCAACATGCTCATTCTCCATCGGCGAGGGCGTGGGACATGGCTCTCTCTATACCTGTGTTTTGCTTTACTGTTGATATTCTGGCATAGCCTCGGCTGATCGATCATTTTTTTCTCTCAAAAAGAACCCAAAAGTCCTAGGCATACGTTGCTTAATGCGATGCGGCGTCGTAATGCTTTTTTATGAAATGTCATTTTTGCATGCATGCAAGGTAGCTAGCTACCCTGCTCTGGCGACGGCGAGTCTAGTCGAGCACGGGATGACCATTTCAAAGAAAAAAGATTTGGCCTTCTGCATGCGCTCCTTCACGCTTCGATACCTCGGATCGGGAGGGGTCTTACACACCATAGAGAAACACAAAATTTCGCTGCATTGTACCATAGCAAAAATAGCAGCATTCATTTCATACCAGGCCTTCTTGCAATGTGATGTCCCCTTGATGTGTACAAGACCGGCGAGAGATGATAACTACTTCTATTGAGCAGCATTTCAGGTTACTGATGAGCAAAGTCTCGTTGGCTTCGAAGATTCCTGGGAGAGGATTCACTCTTCCTGTTAACCACAGATGTGTCTCAACATACGGACTTGAAGTCCTGCCCATCGTCTGCTAAAATGGCCAGCAGATGCACGAAAACGGGTAACTAACCAAATTAATATGGGCGAAATAGTGCCGCAAACTCCTTCCTTGATTCTCCGAGCAAGCTTAAAGAATACTTGCTCTATAGATTTTTAAACCTTTCGGACTTTTTAACACGTATAGAGAGAAAAATGTAGAGAAACAGTAGAAAGTCTAATGAGCTGGTGGACCATTCTATGCTGCAGACGAATCCACCACGCCTTCATTTCTAACAGTTGCTCTGGCGTATGCTTATCAATTCGCACGCTGCAATGCTGAATAAACTGTACTCAGAAAAAGGGGTCAGTTTGAATTGTGACTTCAATTGAGATAGAAATGTCTCGCAAAACGATTTTCAAGTAGCTGTGAGATAGGTGGGAAAGTATGGCTTTTACTGCAAAAGTGGTTGCCAAACTGGTATCTGCTAAGTTTCAAGAATCCCAAATTTAAATCCAACACCAAGGCCATGCAGTTTTCGTCCCATCGTTTGTCGTATGTCCATTATATTCGTCCACCAACACTGGTCCAACTCTCTCCCCTCCCATAATCACAACAAACCCGCAATTCCAACTCCTAAACCGACCATCACACCTGCATAACATCCAGCCGTAATCCTTGAGCCAGGTGCACTCGTCCCTGTAGCAGCTACAAATGACCCGGCACCAAAGCTGTTGCAGTCTGTGCTCACAATGGCATAGCACCCCACACTGCTCAGCGAGCTACAAATGCTGACCGCACTCGAAGACCCCAAGTTCTGCACTGTGGGGGACACCGTAACTCCTCCTCCTCCAGGTGCCACAATTGTGACTGCAAATGCGTTGCCCTGGAGATCTGCTGTGCAGGCTGCGTAGTTGGACTGGCAGGCGCTGTATGCAATCATGCAGGATGCGGAGTTGACGTATGTCGTTGGTATGTACGGGAATGGGAAGTAGGGGTTATTGACAAGTGAAGCTGCGCTCGTTATCGTTGCGGTGGCTGCTGTGCTCGTCGTTGTCGTCGTGCTCGCTGCGGTTCCAGTCGCAATCACGAATCCACCTCCTGTCCCAGTCGCTGTGCCATAAAGGACTGTCCCAGTGCATTTTGCGCCATTCGGACAGCAAGCTATCACTCTAGCTCCGTCGGTTGTGCATACTGAGCCTTGTGTGCAGCATGCTCCCGCATCTGCAGCGGCGAAGGTAGAGCAGGAGTTGTAGTTCACCGGACAGCTTCCATCTCTCTTCACCAAATCATGCGAGGTTGCTACTGAGGTATCGTTTGTCTCGATCAAAGCTTCGTAGAAGGGGCGAGCACCGCTGGGATTTGGAGAGCGGATATCGAGAGAGGGAGGAGCAGGACGGAGAGGTATTGTGACCGCATTCTTAAAGCTGTGGATTGGCGAGGCGGTGGATAGGAATGTGCTCCGCACTTTTTGCGATTAAATCGGTCCCAACGAGCAGATCCTGATAATTTGTGAGTATTCGATTGAAAAAATGGTGAAATTGAGAAGACTTCCAAAACTTTTATTGACCAATTGATAGATAGCGAAAGCAGGTTTGTGGTGCATCTGATGGTGGGGACATTTGGGATCCTGTGTTTACTCGGCGAAGCGACAGGATTGGACGCTGTGGCATGGCAACCACATATCGCCAGGGGTTATCCGAGATTGTACGGGATACGAACGCCATGTCTTACGAGTATTATTACAACATGAGCATCTCAATGAACTACTATCATTGGGCAAATTCCTTCAACAGCAAAACCTCCCTTTACTACAGACCCTAGGTTCAAATCGTGGTACTATATCTGTGCTGGTGGAGAGAGACGGCTTAGGCACAGAATATGGCAGTGGACGTGCCTATATCGTGCTTTGCATCAAGTCAATTTATGTGGAAATCTTGGTGAAGTTAATGGAGTATTTACACATGACGCACATCAATATTTCATCCTTTGTTTTTAATTCTGCGCAGAGATTTCTTTTAAATGCTTGTGTGGGTTGGAGCTCCCATCAATTCTCCCACAAGAGCATACAGAGTAAGCTTTCCACGAAGCTAGAAGAAATGTAAGAATTGAGTGTAGCATGTCTTTATTAACAAGCTATCTCGGCAAAATGCGCTTGGAAACGAATGCCAAGTATGTGCTCACTGTTACACCCCGCTATGCTCACTATTACACCAAGCCATGCTGACTATTACACCGCAACCTTCTCATACCTTCTGCCAACTCCAAAGGGCCCTCGGCACGTAAGTACTCTTCACATTGCTTCGACCCTCTGTCCTTATCACTGCATCGTCGTCTCTGATATCCCGTTCCCTTTCCTCCTCATTAATCTCCAACTTCTGTAACTCCGCTATCTTCCAGGCTCTCAAGAACCACATGCATATTGCCGCTGCAATATACATAAAACCTGTGAAGATCTGTGCATATAAATATATATCTCCGGACTCTCTGCGGAGTTTTAGGCCGATAGGCTCGGAGAAGGTGCAAGGCAGAACAAGTACAACCCACATCATGGACAGAGCGGAGGGGAGGATTTTGAGGCCGACGACTTCTGCACCAACGGGTGCAGCGGTAGCCCAGAACCTGATAATGGGTTAATGACGGTCGGTTTGTGCGTGGTGAAGAAATGAAGACTCACGTTCCGGCTATGAGGCCTGTTATGAGAGCAAAGAAGATCAAAGCGCCGTAGCTTTTGGCGAATACCCAAATGACGAGGCAAAACAGCCCAGTCACAAAGGTGCAAGTTCCAGCCATATTTATACGACCAGCAGCATCGCTGAAGTATCCAACAAAAGGCCTGCCAATTGCTATATAATATGATCAGCAAACCTCTACTCAAGGCGAAACGGCACATACCTTGTCCAAGATTCAACAAGGCACCAATGACCGATCCTTGCTGCGCTGAAAGACCAATGCTTCTTGCATAGTTTGGCAGTGAAAAGAGCAATACGATATATCCAAGCATAGAAAAGAATCCCCATCCCAGCAATAGAAGAAACTCTGCCCTTTTCAAGAGCTGCGTGTCGAAAGCTGTTTGGATTGCACCAATTGCCTTGTTCCGGTCTCGAATCAGGATGGTGCAGATTGTGTTGACAACGAAAGCAACTATGGCAATGATGCGGAACGCCCAACTGAGACCAACAGACTGGATCATTGCGTTGGTTCCAAGACAGTATATTAAGCCTCCAATGCCACTACCAGCTGTAGCTATGCTATTGGCAAAGGAGCGCTTTTTGGAAAACCACTGGGGCACCACTCCAACTGTGGAAACAAACAAGAATCCCATTCCAACACCGAAAGCTAGGCCTTGAGAAAGGAAGAGGTGCCAGATTTGCGAGGCGAATGATGCTCCTAAGAGTCCAGTTGTTTCTAGTAGGATCCCGATTCCCAAAGAGACTTGTGTACCGTATTTGCGGGTGCTAATCGTCGCTATAGGAGACACCAACAGAGCCATGGAGAAGGAAAGTCCTCCTACGAACGCGTACTCCAGAGGGGTGGCACCAGGAAACGTGTTAGCTGCAAGGTAGTGAGCAAGAAATATCCCATATGACTGTTCATCACATCAGTATGTCGTCCAAAGCTTAAGTCTGTACAGTACTTACTGAGTTTACTCCCCAGGTGTGGCCATTGATCAGGAAAACACATGCAACACAAACCCAACCATAACCTCCATCAGGCGGAACATCAGGCTCCTTGGTGTCTGAAGGAATCGGACTTTCTGGATCGGGCTCGGAAATTGTTTGCTCTGACTCCGTCGACGTGTTGACTGACTGCAGTGTGGTACTTCGCTCGCAATCGCTTCCGTCCGTCTTCTCTGCATCGGAAGTACCCATGGCTAGAATTTGGCAAATATCGGCAGCCAAAGTAGAGCAATCCACTCGGAATAGCAGAGCTTAGGACTGAATGCTATTTTAAAACAATATTCCAAAAAAAAATCCTTGAAATCGGTCCCAATTTTCCCCCCACAAAGATCTGCTGGAAATATTCTGCTCGTCTTCAATAATTATCTTAAGACGATAACCGTTTGAAGTCTTGCCCTTGGCAATTTGTTATTCCTGAAAGCTGCTGAGTGAAAATATTTTCGTAATCAGGTTTGCAACAAATTTCCCACTGACAGTGGGGTTACAAAGGTAGAGGTGCACCAAGCTCAAGCAGGACATTGGGAGAAGATACACCAGATATATATGCACAGTATCACTGAAAAATAATTGTAAAGGGAGAAGCAGGATACACTACTATTGATTGCTATTTTCGAGTCTACCCCTCGAGACTACCCCTCGAGTTGCTGCAAGGGAAAAGATGGTAGCGTACGGAAATAAGGTAGACTCTAGAGTCATCTTGGCTCCGTGCCGTGATGCCGATTGTGGGCATTCAGAGGGGCGCTTACATAACAGCAATGAAGACATCTTGTTCCATTTTGTGAACTTTGACGATTTGCCGCCGTGAAAACAAAGGAGAAAATTGAAGATATATGTTTCCATTCCACAGCGATGTTTTTCCTTGGCCGAGATATTTCTAAATGACTTGCACATGCGAGGCCAACGACTTGCTGAGCGACAGCAGGGATTCGCGTTCTCCTTGGGGCGCAAAGCTTCGAGCCCTTACAGGGTGTCTACTTATCTCCGGAAAACCCAATCGCAGGTGAACACAGCAGGCCGGACGCGCATGAGTTGACTTCTGGAGTGTCTTTATCAGGGATCTGAACGCGAGCTGGATTCTTCGGATTTTCTTCAACCAAAGCTCTGGATGGCAACTAGTTGGATGGCACGAAAGCACTGTAGATACCTACTCCGTATGCAGTACGGCAGCTTGAGATGCCTCGGATCTCCACCACTTCATAGACTCCCACTGTCAGCAATCCAAGGACATTAAATCTCCATATCCGATATCAGATGGATCACAAATTGCCGTGGAACCTTGCCCTGACCCTGCCCTGCATATTAGCATCCTTGCATGGAATTTCATACTCGGACACCAATCATCAGAAAACACGGTCGTCACAATCTGCAGCAGGCGGTGATGAAAACAACGTGTTTAATGGCAGTGCAACATCTGAACGAGGAGTCAAACAATCAGCAGCTCTTGTGTCGAGAAAAGTTGGTTGTGGTGGTAAGACCAGGTCGGCCTGGCCAATTGTGGTTGCTAGGCAAACCTTAGCTCTGTTTTGCCATCAATAGTCGAGCACCGAGGTCCTCAACAGATGCACAAAGAACCAGCGCGACAGCGTGACTCACGTCGTACTCCATGTGTTGTGTCTACCTATATTGCAGATCCTAATAAGTTTATTTGTATTGCAACCATAAACAACAAACAGCCTTGCTATATTCCTCCGCTTGACGCAACTCGAGGTTCTACGTCTGTCGCTCCGATACATATTATTTATTGCCTATCCATTTGGCGCACCTCAACCTTCAACAGCTCTCTGTTCTTCCTTACATCACCAGGCGAACCTTTTGACACGAACCAGTTACTTCGAACCTAATTCGCTTTGTCTCTACCAGGCAGCAAAATGTTGCACCGAGGGCGGTCGAAGGAGTCCAAGGACCGGAATCGAAAAGTAACACCACCGGGGCCGGTGTACATGTCGAACGACCAGTTTGGTGAGTGCAATTCCTTTTCCTGACATTTGTATCCTACATCTCAAGGCGGTGTTTTCGTGTCTGCCAGCGCGTGTGTCGTTCGAATCCACAAAACTGACTCCATGCAGCATCTTACCTATCAGATCTGCGGAACAATCGCGTTGCTCGACCAAGTGGCGCAAGGCCACAACCCACCAGCAGCCGCCGCGAGTCTAAGGACAGCGCAATCATAGTCCAGAAAGATCTCCCAGAGTCCACAATTGGAGATGGCATCCCACGTTCAGCCAGTGCATTGTCACACAAACGTGCCCAATCAGGTCTCTCTACATACGGATCGGTCACTTCGAGAACTGGCAGACAACTGGCTCAATCACCAGCAGCAGTATCGCCAGTTGCACCTCTGAAACCATCCGATGTCGTACCGAGCGCAACATATATTGAGCGGGGTCAAAGATGGATGGAGAAAGAGGAGGCAGTGTCACTAAGAGAAGCTATGGAGGACATGGATCTGAAGAAGCAAGAGGACGAGGCTCGGATACATGCTGCAGCTCAAGACGAAGCTTCCGAACTCGTCTTCCAACACCAAAATCCCGAGCCTGCCATTGCACCTGATGCTCCATATCGTTACAATGATCACCTCAGGAAGAACAGTTACCAGCACGCAAGAACTCAAAGTGTTGGCCGGTACTCGGGGGTAGGCATTCTAACGGGCCTGGCAAGAGATACCAGTCAACGATCTGTTTCTGGTGGCTCTACTAGTAGTGGTGGCATGCCATCTCCACCTATACGTTCTTCTAGCGACTTCTCTGATCAGAACATTAACCCCGACATAGCTGGACGTAGCTCGCTCGACTCTTCAATAGATACTAGGCCAAGTCGGAAGTCTTACGGTAGCATATCAAGCATTGTTGGGAGTTCGAGAAGGAGAAGCAGTGCCAAACGAAACGTGAGCGGTGAGCTTGCTGGCATGTTCACAGGCGAGCAGATATGGGAGGAACCAGAACAGGAGGAATCCGATCGCGGTCGTTCACAAGATATGCGAGATGTGCCTGCGCCGTTGCGTATGAAGCCTCGTAACCCTCTCAGCCGTGTTCAATTTGCTCAGGACGTTGGCCCTCGATCATATAGTACGCCACCAGAGCCGACAAAGAGACTTTCTACGTCTGAGATTCATCGAAATCCGCCTTCTCAGTCCAGGAATCCAAATTATACTGCAAACCCTCCACCTCCTGCAGCTCAAGTCCCAGAATTGAAACCTGTGGAAGAGCCAAAGTCCGAGGTGCTTAAGAAAGATGGACTGGAAATTAGAAGCGAAGAAATTCGTTTGGCGACGAGTATGCGCCTAAAAGACCGCAGTCCCAAGTTGCCCACACCTACAGTGGTCAGTGATAGGCCGGGTCGCCCAATTGTAAGCTTTGATGCAAATTGGAAGCCGAAAGAGGCTGATATAAAGCCAGAAGTCCGAAGAAGATCACCATTTGATAGGAGACCAGCAGTCCAAGCGCAAGATGTCGCTACTCGGTCAGATTCGAAGGATGTCCCTACCTCTCTCCCGACCATTCAGCTTTCTAGCAGTGTCCCCGCTATCCAAGTGAACGAAGCACAGTCTCGTCCTTTACCTAGAATCAATCTCCCACATTCTGCACCTATCATCCCTACGATAAACCTACCCGATTCTAGGCCATCAGTCCCTACAATAAGCATCTCTAATACCAATCCTCCTATTCCAACGATCAGCTTTCCAGACGCACCTACAATCTCTGCATCAGCTCCTCCTCCACCGTCAATTACCGTAAATGGGGATGCGTCTACTACACAAGGACGGAGACCTCTACCAGATCCCAAATCGTCTTCTCGACCGCTGCCCCGTCACTCTGCGACCGTGCCTATTCCTCGAGGTCACTGGTCACCTGCAGCTCCAATAGCTGGCTCAAGAGCCACTGCAACATGCCATCAATGTCAATTGCCGATTGAAGGCCGTGTAGTCAAACTCAGTGGAGCCATGGAACACTTCCATCCACAATGTTTCATTTGTTTTACCTGCGGTACCGGACTTGAATCTTTGGAGATTCACCCAGAACCACCTTCAAACCGACGAGAACGACTTGACCGAATCAAACGCCGCGCTCGTGGAGAGTTTATTCCTGAAGAAGAAGGCCAAACGATGGCTGAGGATGGCGACCCAAGACAGCGATTTTATTGCCATCTCGATTTCCATGAGGCCTATGCACCAAAATGCAAACATTGTAAGACTTCCATTATTGGTGAGCATTTAGTAGCATTGGGTGAGAATTGGCATTATGGTCATTTCTTTTGCGCCGAATGTGGTGACCCTTTTGAGAAAGGCATGACGCACATTGAAAAGGATGGATATGCCTGGTGCTTGAAATGCCAGACTAAACGCACAGAACGTCAAGCTCCAAAATGCAAGAAGTGTAAGCTCCCCGTTATTGGGGAGTATACCATTGCACTTGGTGGTGAGTGGCACGAGAAGTGCTTTCGCTGCGCGACCTGCAACACCGGTCTTGATGGCGGATTTTATCCCAAGCAGGTTGCGAATGAGACTGTCGTTATGTGCATTGGTTGCATTGAGCGAGAGTTGAAGGCTTGAGGAATGATAATGATTTGGTGTCGTCTTCGACATTGCATTCTTTTTGCGGAAAAAAAGTATTCTGAACATGACATTCATTTGCACTCTCCTATGTCTATTTGGTTGCCAGTTTGAGGTTGTATTCAAAGCGTCTACGGGGGTTTGGGCATCGCAGGGGTGTGCGGAGGCGTCTGATGTACTTTCTAACGATATACGTACACGGTAAAAATTTAAGTGTTTTAAATCATACTTGTGATTTGTAAGGAAGAAGATAAAAGTGATCAAATGGAAACCAAAGAAGGAAGCTATTCAATTTCCTTCTTAGGGAATATTTTCGGCCAAGTTGATCCTACTCCATATGCTGCAGGACATACAGGGAACGAGGTGACGTGAGAGGTGCATCTGGTCAGCATCTTGCATCTGGTCTCGATTGGTCTTAATGACAACATTAAAGAGCTAGTAGAGAGTGCTGCGGTAATCAAGACGTGATTTTTAAGCAGCTTTTCCTGAATTTTAGTGTTTGTTCACACCTCCATGAAAAAATCACGGCTTCGTCGATGGATGTGTATATAGTTGGATATTCTCAATCTTCTATGAATGCTCTCTTCAATTCGAGGTATCTTAACGATAACTAGTCGATTCCTTCAGTGACTTCTAACACATTTTATCCTCTCATCCCACCATCTTGTATGTTCAAGATCTCTACCTGATTTTCCACGAAAACCAAATCAGCATGTCGGCTCCAAACCCAGCCGTCGCCAAATACGGCTGGACCGCTGTTCCTCGAGACGTGGAGATTTTGCTCAAGCAATCAGAGGCTGGTGCTGTTTCCGCATCTGCAGTGAGCGTATCAGACATCGTGGTCCCAAGCTCGCCACTGGTGAAGGAAGTGTATGCCTTTGCGCAGAATGAGCTGGGCGTTGAAACGTTCCATCACTCAATGCGTGTTTATTACTATGGTAAGCACGAGCTATCATGAGCAAATACACTATTCGCGACGCACAACGTGACTAGATTCCACGCTTGTTGAATGAAATCTAAGAGATCAATTTTGCAATTTCAACGACAATACTAAAGCAGAGTAAACAGGACAAGCAATCCTCTCGCACTCTTTCCCATCTTGGAAATCTCCTTCGTTTGATGAAACGTTTCTCCTTGCCTGCCTGTTGCACGACATCGGCACCACAAACAAAAACATCAGTGCGACGCTCATGTCCTTCGAGTTCTACGGGGGACTGCTCTCGCTCGAGCTCTTAAAAGCACACTCCGCGCCCATAGAACAAGCCGAGAACGTAGCGGAGGCTGTGATTCGCCACCAAGATCTGGGCACAACCGGTACGCTCTCACAGATCACCGCGCTCCTGCAACTCGCCACCATTTTCGACAACATTGGCGAGCACCCGCAGCTCGTGCATAGAGACACAATATCTAGTGTTGTGGGGGCGTGGCCAAGGAAAGGATGGAGTGCATGTTTTGCCAAGACGATCAGGAAGGAAAATGGGTTGAAGCCGTGGGCACAGTACGTTTACGCCTCCTATTTCCTATCAATTTCCTGGCCTTGCTTGCTTTCTTCGCTGGCTGCGCTTGGTGGGCTCGAGAGACTTGTTTGGTGACTGTGTTGGTTTTTAAACGAATCTCAACTATTGATCTGAGCTCGGTTGTTCTATCTCTGGAAGCAACGCTGATAGTTTCCTAGCACCACGCATCTAGGAGAACAATCTTTTCCTGAGATGGTCGAAGGGAACTCACTGATGGTCCCATGGGATGGTTGACTTTTGGGAATTCAGGGACTAGGCTGAAACGTGGAAGGTAGGCAAGAAGTATTAAGTGCGAAAAAGAAGAGCAAGTCAGCGATTCGCAGTGATGATAGAATTTCAACTTCCGATTCGTATTCTTTAACAAAAATCCGTACACTTTGGATCACTGTTTATCTATCCCAAACTTCCAGTGCGCCGTTTTATTTCTTCGCCCGTTTCGTGTGGCCAGGAAACTCAGAGAGCGTTACTAGCACAAGTGAACACACCACTAACATTTCCAGAAGCGTAGCTATCAATAATGCTTTGCACACTGGTATATGTCCCAGCACCCAAGAAGAGCAGCCCAATCATGATGATGAAGATGTTGAATGTCAACATCATGTAACCATACGGAGTTTGCTCACTGAGCCAGTTTACACCGCCGTCCACTCTACGCATGCGGATATAAGCTAAACCCCAGAAAATAAATCCAAAGAACGAGTCAAATAGTGAGGACATGAGCGAGAGAAGGTCAGAGAAGAAAGGGATAACCTCGGCCTTGAACGAGTTAGCTTGTACCAGTGAATGAAAAGTTTGCGAGACTTACGATGAGGAACGCTCCAAGCCAAGTAACAGCCAGAATACCAGCCCATGAAGCCCATCCGACAACCGTATGGTTGCTCTTGTGTCTTGAGCCTTCGAAGATACGGAAGAAAACGAATCGGGCTGATACCGAAGCGTAGAGGACACCCAGGAAGATCAAAGTTGGGATCATGAATGAGAATGAGACTTTCTTAAACACCTCATTTCCAAGACTTCCGAATGCTGGGGCGGTCATATACTGATTTCCCGTATAGACATAAATGATGGAACCAATGATACCGAAAACGAAGATCTCAGCAATTGTGACAGCCCATAAAGCCTTTGGGAAGTCTTTTGGGTTTTTCATCTCAGCAATGAAACTAGGAATCGTGATCTGCCCGATAAACGTGTAACTGATGTTCAAAAATGCGTTCATGCCAGCCACGAACGTGGTACCTTTGATTGGAATTGCTGTAACAATTGGCGCTCCACCCATGGGAACACCTTCAGGGGTGACGTAGTTGGGATCGGCGTGATATCCAGCTGGGTGTGCTTGAATGCCAGCAAAGATTGCTGCAAGAAGCACTGAGATGAACGTGAAGAGCGCAGATGCAGTGCCAAGCTTGGAAAGCATGCTGAATGTTCTCGGGAGGGAGCACAGCCAGCAAATTATGGCGGCGATAACAGCAAATACGACAGTGCATTGGCTGTGGTTGGTTATGGTATTGAGATACTTGGCAGTGACCAAGACGTGTAACCCCTAAAATTGATTAGGAAAGAAGTCGATTTGAGACATTTCAGCGTACCTGAATGAATGTATTGTTTAGAACGAACATAATTGCAGTCAGATACCACGCCCAGGTCTTACCCCAGAACAACATTTGACCAATATCACAAACGTCTCTGACCTCAGGATGTCGCAAGCAGAATTCCCAGACAACCAGCGAAGTGTACAAGACGAGTCCTGCCACGACGACTGTGAGGATGAGTCCGGGGACAAGACCAAGGACAGAATATGAATACGGGAACGACATGATAGCCAAGCAGATATATTCAGAAAAGAGCAAAGCGGCTGTCTGAGTGAGAGATATTAGCAAGAGCCAAATAGGAGGTAGAGACAGTTGCCACGAGACACAGCAAGGAAACACCTTTCCTCTAGCCATCTCATCCTCAGTATCTTGATACACTTTGCAAAGCCTTGCACATTTTCAGACCTCGCGCAGAATTTTGAACAGTGACATGACCCAGTAAGAATAGGCCAGTCTTGTTGCATCCCCTCACGCCAGCGGGTTACAGGTCATGGAATTTAGAAGAGTAAAGAAACATACCTTTTGCCAGCTGCAAGTTCTATATTGAATAGCATTATCAGCCTCCATCTCAATCTGTTTTCCTAGCATCGCATCACCATCGGACTCATCAGATCCAAAGTCGTAGCCACGCAAATGTGGCAAAACTGGAGCGATACGGCCCATTTTCTTTCCCTTGCCATTGGCGCCGTTCGATTGGGATCCCTTCTCAGAATCGACCCCATTGCCAGAGCCAGCGTTTTTTCTGTCAAGAACGGTGTTCGTGTTGGAGTTGTTGGAGTTGTGCCCAGAGGAAGCAAGCTTTTCTAACGCCATTTTCGAGAGGGGAAATGGATAATTGAGGTGTAGTAAATAACTTGGGCGTAGAGAAACGCCTGCATTAATTGCGACGTTCTACGGAATCAGATTCGTAAGGTTGCTTCCCAAAGATCTAGCAGGGCTGAAATATCCCTTCGAGTTCGGATTATGATATATACGTTGCACAGAATCATCTGAGAGATAAGTTTCAAGATCAATACTTGAACTGAAGGGCAGACATTTAGCACGAGTCTAGGACTACAAAAGACTAGGTCCCCGGAAACTGTGCCCCAGGAGGTAGGGAGTAAATGAACCACTAGAATATATGTTAGAACAAGAAGCGGGTCCTTACAGTGTAAGAAAATGCTGGTGTGGGCCTAGATATCTAGGCACAGACAGAGATCGAGATGCAGAAATACAAGTTGGCCGCGGCAAAAATAGCGTCATCCTTTTAAAGTATGTCGCGAAGTGGTTCTGTCGATCAATGGGTCTACGGGTCCTCTCGATTCCTAGTGCGATCCAGCGGATCTAACGTCTGTCAAGGTATGTAAAATGACGTATATGTACAGGCCAAATGAGCCTTGCGAGAGGCCTTCACCAGCCAAGGCACCATCGATATTCAAAGCGAATGATGTCTTGTTCAAAATAAGCCTGCGTGAGGCTTGCCAAGTCTGTTGGAAATATGCTTGTCAAAGCCTTGTTTCTCGTGAATTCTGCAGGTTCACACTGGCGAAGAAACCTGCCCAAAACCCTGGAAAAGTATGACATTCAAACTCTATTTCTAAACTCATCCTTTCTGCCTCATCACGAAAATATCATACCGAGAAAAGTCGAAAAAGGGTGGGGTTACCCTAATTGCTTGATCTTTGTGAGCTGTGTTATGATCACCTCGGAGATCATAGAGAATAAGCCATTAGGCGCGTCGCAGTCTTTGAGTAGTTAGACTTGAGAAGCGTGGAGATTATAAGACAGTCACAACGTCTAGTAGAAATGTGTGTGCTTGAAATCAGACTCTGATTTGTGTACATTTTCAAATCGACAAGGTGTTTTGTAAAACAAACCAACTATTGACTATCGGTACAGAAGTGAGCAGTAACCACCATGAAACAATCTCGAATCTACGTCTCTCACCAGCGGCTCTAGTCTAGACCTATTTCATCCATCTACAGTCCAACACCAAAGCCTTTTCTTGGGCGGCTTCAAAAGTTCTGTCTGTCATCGATCTTCTATGCCTTATTCGCTAACTCGATCGCCTTTGCTGCTGCTTCCTGGAAATCGTCGAAGGCGTGCAGAGAGAGACCACTTTCTGCGATCTTAGAAATAATTAGGGTTAGCAACTTATATAAAGCACGAGTTACTCACAATCTTCTGTCCCTCCTCCTCGTGCGTTCCTCGAATTCTAACCACAACAGGCAAATTCATTTCCAACTCCTTGAAAGCCAAAAGTATCCCATTTGCAATCATATCACCCAAGGTCAAACCGCCAAAGATATTGACAAAGATGACTTTCACTCGTGGATCCTGCAGGATAACCTGGAAGCTCTTCTTGACCGTCTCACTCGTCGCTTTCCCACCAGTGTCCAAGAAATTCGCAGCCTTCCCTCCAGCATCGGCCAATGCATCGACAGTGTTCATGGCCAGACCAGCTCCGTTGACAAGAGTGCCAATGTTGCCATCTCCTTCAAGCTTGATGTAAACAATACCATCTTTCTCAGCCTCAACTTCTTGAGGATCTTCTTGCTCAATGCGGCGAAGAGCATGAATATCTTCGTGGCGCTTCGTACTTCTGAAAGCGGCATCGTCAAAGCCAAAGTGAGCACCCACAACCTTCAGTTCACCCAGTCGCTCTACGAACATGGCTTGCAGAAGGAAGGCCTCCTTCTTCATGAACAACTCTATCAAGCCATTGATAAGCTTGGGTAGAGATTCTTGGGCTGAGAGGTCTAACTGGAGGTGCTGAACGATTGCTGGAAGCCGAAGAGGATCAAAGCCAGTCTGATAATCGAACGGGAATCTTTTCACATTGTCGGGGCTCAAATCAGGCTCGCTTGATGGAGAGGCGATGATGCATGGTGAGAGAGATGATCGGTCGATAGCAACGCCAATCATGCGCTTTCTACCCTTGCCCGAATACTCCGAGGCATTAATACCTCGTTCACGAAGTAGGGTCAAAGCTTGATCCTCTCCAATGTACAGTGTTCGCTTTTGTTGTGCACTAACAGCACCGAAGACTGTGGGTGTGATTCTGGGCTGGATCCTTCTCATGGTGTGCATGCTTCTACGTTGCGAAGCCCCTGAGGTCGCAGCACCTGTGCTGGCACGACCAGAGCTCCCGAGGAGAATCTTCATAGCATCGCCGAACTTTTCAGGATGATTTACAATCGTGACGCCAGCATCTTCGAGATGCTTAATCTTGGTTAAGGCATCTGGTTCTCCTGCGAGCGTGAAAGCTCCAGCATGTCCCATGACACGACCAGGCGCTGCATTGATTCCTCCGATGAGAGCTGAGATCGGCCTTGCAAGTTAAATTAGCTGATTGCGTTGCGTTCAGAAGGATAGGTAAAATATACTTGGGATTTGATGACCGCTTTCTGTATTCTTTGATCCACTCGGCAGCAAGTAGTTCAGCTTCACCACCAATCTCACCGATAAGTATAATTCCCTCGGTATCATTATCGTGTTCAAACACTTTGAGAGCATCAACGAAGTTAGTCCCTGCAAGCACATCTCCACCCATCCCAATACATAAACTTTGTCCAAGTCCAGCTCTTGTTGTCGATGCGACAGCTATTTCAAGTCAGATCAGGTGGCTCTGAAAATCAACCCTACTTACCCTCATAACTCAAAGTGCCTGACTTAGCAACGATACCAATCCGTCCAGGCATGAAACATGGAAGTGGTTGGAAGCCAATTCTACATTTTCCAATGGCAGAGATGATACCCGGAGCATTTGCACCAACAAATCTTGACTTGGACTGAGTCTTCAGCATCGAATGGATCTGATCGTATTAGAAAATACTCGACGCTCCTTTCCACCAGGTCACTAACCCTCATGATGTTGTGAATGGGGATATGTTCAGCAACGGCAACGATCAGAGGCACCTCTGCTTCAATTGCCTCCTCAATTGCACCAGGTGCTTGATGAGCGGCAACATAAATCCCAGTCGCATCCGGCTTCAGCTTTTCCATAGCCTTTGGAAAATATTAGCTAGATCCAACTGCGCACGTGATATATTTATACTTCTCGAACAGTCGACAGGACTGGAAGACCCAAGTGCTCGCCATTCTTGCCCGGAGTGACCCCACCGACAATATTCGTGCCCCATGCTATCGACTCTTTCGCATTGGCCGTTGCCTGTGTTCCAATTAGTATCAGGCATCCCGGTGTGAGCTACAATGTCACTCACTTGTTTACCTAGACATCAGATCAGCTGGGGGCCCTATATGTGGCTCTCAATTGCGGGGAAAGTACCTGTGAAGCCTTGGAATATGACACGGGTGTGTTCTCCAATCTTCAAATTCGAAATGGTATCTTCATATGACCTGCTTCGTGTCGTCGTCGAGAACGAATAAGAAATATGTTTGTCGACCGGTGACCTTCTGGTACCCCGCAATAACGGTCCTCGAATCATGTTTCCGGCGCGATTAAGTCACTCTAAGAATATCACAGCAATTGAAGGAACGAAGATAGCAGAAATTTCATGCAAAGGAGAGAGCAGATCCAGGAGTATACATAATTTGGGATCAGAAGCAAAATACAAATCTAGAACCCGATGCCACCTCGGCCAGCAAGCCGGTCAAAGGGCCTACAGCCGGGAATAACAGCTGGGTGACTTGTAGCTCACGTGCGAGGGGAGCCATGGCGTCGCCGGTGTCTGGGGAGAAGTGGGGAAAGGCGATCAGGGGAATGGGCAAATGGAACCCTGCCATAAGGAAGCCATCAGCATCGGTGGGAGCAACCACATATCTCACACTGCACATCTCAGATGGGGCCGTCAAGTGATCTCGTAGATGCCTTATATACCTCAAAATACCACCAGTAATCGATCTTGTCTGCTACAGATGTCTCGATGCAATTGCCGGACGGGTATCTAGTGCGAGCCACGCACCGACCCCACATTTGGGTGCCAACCCTGACCAGACCAAAGTGCTCAAGTGCAAGTGTACAGACTCGGACCGATGACCACGACCACTGTTTGAATTCCCGCATATATCTGGTTCTGAGAACGAACCCCCCGAATAATACAATCTAAACTGTCCTTATTCTCTTGTAATCATTCTTCAGCAATGGCCGAACCCAAAGGTATTTGGATGTTACTGCTTGCATGATCCGAACTGACAAACCGATTAAGAACTCTCTTCTTCCCTTACGAAGCTCTCATTGAATCCGCAGCCCCTCAAATCGGCTCCAAAGAAGCAAGTGAAGCCTTTGGCAGAGTCCTGGGAAGACGAAGAGCTCGAAGTCTCTGATTCCGAGCTGAACACCACCAGCGGACCCCTCTCCCCGCAGCAATCGGTCGACTACCCCTCGGCACCACCTCCAACTCCCATCTCACCGACTGCATTTGGGCGCGATACCTTCGTCAATCCATATGGCTATTCTGCCGCTCTCGATGGTGCTAGTGATGGGAGGCCAAAGAGAGACGTGAGACCAGAGAAGACAGATGCCGTTGCGAAACGGATGATTGCCGGGGCTTTGGGTGTTAAAGCTCCGAAGAAGACAGACGAACAGAAGGCTTATGACAAAGCCATCAAGGAGAAAGAGATCAAGAGGAGGAATATGGAGAAGGAAGCTGCTGCTAAGGCGAAAGAAGAGGCCGAAAAGGCGAAGGCTGCGGTTTGGGAAGATTAAGCACCAATTTGCTGTATTCTATACTATGACTCACTTTGAGTTTCTGCATCGTTGAGGAGTTCTTGGCAGTAGGATTCGATAGTGGGTTTTGTTTATTTAAGGGATCGGGAAGGGAGGAAAATCTATGGAGTTTGGAGGTGGATAGTTGGAGACACACCTCCAGAGAGATAAGGCTATCTGAGCATCTATTCGAGCAACTAGTTCTTCTGTAGAGATAGGAGATGTAAGACCTAACACACTCTCTTGAAGATATCACCTGAAAAGCTGTTAAAAGTTTTGATGTCAGACGTTGATTGGTTACTTCAGTCGTAAGAAGTATCTCTAACTCTAGGGCCAATCTCCGTATGAAGCAAGTAAGCCACGATGAAGACTCCTCCACGCCATTCGCAAGAAGTATTCCATGTCGACTAGTGCAATATCCCAGATGCAAAAACCATACCGCGGACCTGCTCAATCGATCTTCCCAATTCAGATAACCGGCTTATACCTCTGTAGAAGCGCTTTTCTCGTCGTCACGTCTAGGTACCGCTCAACATGTTCCGCCAATTTGCTCTTGATGGACTTCGAGCGTATCACCATCTTGCATGTCAAGCTGGAATTTTCTCACGTCAGATTTATGTCCTGGAAAGAATGCGCCTCCACCACAAAACAGTGCGACGGTGGTACGGCTGATAGAGAGGTTTGGCTTACCGTTTCGGGGCTATCGGTAGGCTGGACACGGGAACCATCAAAGAGGAATCGAACTGATGTTGGAGCCTTGCCTTGCCTCTCGCAGAAAGCATCCATCAACTTCTTCAAGGCTGTAGTTCTCTTGATCTTGAAGAAGACCTCGTTATTATTATCGGTAACCTTGATGTTGAGATGCTCGCTTGGGCCAGTTCCCTCGGGCTTCTCTTGCGCTCCTGGACTTCCGTTATCATCAGAACCAGACATCTTGACGGCGATGTGTTGTAACGCGGTGTTTCGAATGGCGTGAATGGGGAGGAGGCTGCGAGGCAAGTCAGAAAGAATAGCAGCGAAATTTTTGCTGTGAACGTGTTGGAAACCTACCGGGTAGAACGTGAGTACAGTTACCTATGAAGTTGAACTGAAAGAAGAGTTGTTATGAAGTTTGCAATGGAAGAACGATGCGAAGTTGGAAGTCTTTGGGTCTTTGGTGGTAAATGAACCCCGCCAATGGCGCGCTAGCCTTGTTCTTTAGTACGGTAGCCTGAAATTGGAGGAGCAAGAGGCGCTGGTGAACTAAATTCGGCTTGGCAGGGCGAGAATCCGGGAAGATCGAACGAAAGGAAGACCTGGGAGGGGAGGAAATCTTGGACTTATCTATGTGCCGGAAATAGAAACAGATTGGAAAGTGAGTTGAAAGGATGATAAGAAGGCAACCCCTTTCAACATAATCAGAAGCTTACCTTACTGCCAATCCAGATGCCCAACGGAAACAATGATCTCATGGATGATCCTCCATGTCACTCTCGAGCAGTACGTACCTATGAGTTGATTTTATTATTCTAGAAACTAGCTAATCAACCATTCAGTGTGCAATTCAAGGTCAGTTCAATTTCGAGACAGTTGGTTTGGCGAGGATCAGAGCAGCTGATATGCCAGTGCAGATTGCCTGAGTAAGAATGGTTATGATGAGGGCAAATGTAGATCACAGGTTGATGCACTTTATGATTGCTGCAATAGATTCTACGCTCAGAACGGAGATCATTCGAAAACAGTCAGTTGCCCAAAAGCCATTCTGCTGCGGTTGAAGATGAAGCAGAGGGAACACGAATTGGAGTCAAAGTAAGACTCGAGGATGCTTTTGCATAAGTATTAAATTTCTGCGGGGATCGGTCGATGATGACATGCGGCAGAGAAGTTATTTTGCGAGTGACGTTGTATGATAGGGGCATGTAGATAATCTTGATGTGATTAGGATGCGAATGTAGTGGCTCCAACAGGAGGGGCTGTATGGGCGGATGCTTAATGATGGATGTCTACTGAAGGCAAAATTCCCGCAAGAGTTTCCTCATTGTGCACATTGATTTAAAGCATTCTGCACCAAATTTCCAAGCAGAAGCTCAGGAATTTTGGCCCTAGATGGAATGTAGGATTCTAAATGAAGCTCTTCCAAACAGATATCGAGCTCACCCCGACATTGAGGCAGGCTAGCAGCACCTCGAATTTCTGCTTCAAGGTTCAGATAAGACATTCAGAACCCTCCGTACAAATTCATGTCCGTGCACATCGATTCAAATCCTTCTCCATGATTGTGAGAAATCAGCTTGTCGATTTTGGAACTCTGATCCAAGTTCGAATGTGACGCTCCAAGTTTACTGCTCCTCTTCACGCCAAATGGTCAGGGAACGGAAACAGGAAGTGTCAATTTCTCTAGCCGTTCATGAGCGCGTAAAAAAGCATTGATGGTTACTCCAATGGAGGCTCTTTTCGAGACTCTATAATAGAGCGGCTGTAAAAAACATTGTAAAGAGCAGAAAAAAGTTTTGCATGAGAATTGGAAATTTATATTCGGCGCGACGCTAACGACGGCGCGCTAACGTTCTTCAAGTTAGGCAGAACGCGAACCCTTGTCAATACAACTTCTGAGGTTGATCAATACCTATCACACGGATTTATTGTTGCGACAATTTGGAGCCCTAGTATTGATCGTTCTCTACTTTAGCCTACAAGATGGCTCCAATGACGAGAAGCAACGCGCTAGTACCTCGCGATGAGGGACTGAGTATCCCAACTCAGGTATGAATTCATCTGCAACATCCCGTATTCTTCAGGGTTTGAGTCGAATCTAACCTGAATTCCTACAGAACTTTCGCGATCCGAACTGGCAGTTTGTTGGAGTGAGCTTATGCCTTTGAAAGCGTTGCTAGAATTGGTTGCTGACCTGCGTGCTGTAGTCGGAGACGCAATCCGAACGAGAGTTCTCTGAAGATCCTTCATCCTACGACGAAGAAGCCGAAATGGCATCCAGGGCAGGCGATGAAGACCTTGGTGAGTTGGGATATGGGCGTACAAATTCTGCTGCTAACTGCCACCTCAAAGACTTCGAAAAACAGCCTCCTTTGGTTAGCGCTGAAGATCACGAAGACATACTTCATCCATTGCGTGAAGCTGCGAACAGAGTCGGGCGCGAAGTGGAAAGATTTGCGGAAGTCTTGGATGGTTATAACCCTCAAAGAGCGAACAATCAGGATGAGAGGCAGGATATGATGTTAGGACTAATCGACGAATACCACAATATTGCCCTGGATACTGTGAGCCGGTTGCAGGAAAAACATGCGTCTCAGCGCCGAAAGAGAGATGGCCTCCACTGGCGGGAGAAAGTCCGGGGATTCAGAAGCTCACAAGATGACGATGAGATGGACGTTGAAGAATCTGACGATAATGGATCTCCCTTACCAGAGTTGAGGACAAGTCTGGACGATCTGGAACGTTGGGAGCAAGAAGCTCAGACATGGGACTTGTTGGGTCGATTGGTAAACCTTCGAATGCGCACAACTGGATCTGGTGTAGACACTGCAGGTTCAATATCATCACATGGACCAATCCACCAATACTCCACTGAACGCGAGATTTGGGAAAACTTTCTCGGAACGGATGATCTTGCGCTGGAGCGGAAGACAGTGTTGCAATGGCTGAAGGATAGCGCAGAGGATTCTGGAGAAGATATCGATGTTCTGGTCCAGGAGCTACAGCAAAATGCCGACAGGGGCGATATTATTGCCCATGGCTGGCTTCATACAAAGGCAGCGCTGAAGCAGCAAAAGCTATTGCCAGTTTCACAGAGAATTCATCAAAACACATCCGGAACTGAGAGCTTGATCACTGAGCTAGACCCTGACGCAATGACTCGACAGAAGCGAAAACTGGAGAATCAGGATGAGTATTTCGAGCGTTCTATCTGGCTTGGATGCTATGAGATGCTGCGCCGAGGGAAAAGTCCTGCGGAATTGAGAGAATGGTGCACAGAAAGAACAGAAGTCTGGAGGGCTATCAGCATGTCGGGCTTTCCAGATGAGAATTGGATGGATGAAGAGGATGGAACGAATCGGGGGAGTTTCGAATCCAGTTCGCTATGGAGGAGGATGTGCTTCGCTCTCGCTCGTAGGGGAGGAGGCGATGATTACGAGCGGGCAGTCTATGGCATCTTGAGTGGCGACATATCGAGCGTCGAGCCTGTATGCGGGACGTGGGATGATTTCTTATTTATCCACTACAATGCTTTGCTAAGGACCCAGTTCGATAACTACGTTCAGCAAATTCGACCTTCCAAAAGTATCTCTAGCAGCAGCTCGACTCTTGGAACTTTCGACGCCGTCCAATTTCATGGGGATCCTCAAACGGCAGGCAAGCGATTGATTGACACTCTCATATCAGATCCCCGGACGCAAATGGAAAGCTTGCAACCAATGAAGATGCTGCAAGGAGTCTTGATTGCGGATTCGTTTCAGAATTTCATATACCAACAAGGTCTCGCACTCTCCAAGTTTGCAAATGCGAATGGGGTGTCCAATCTCATTCCTCCAAACAAGAAGCTACCCGAGAAGGAGAATACCATAAGCTACGTCACATTGGATGACCATGACAGTCTCAGAGTTCTGGCCCATATGCTTATTGTATTCATGGGCCTCGGGCTTGATTTAGGTGGTATCTTCCGTGAAACAGAAGTTGAAAATGTTATCGTAGCATACATCAGTTTTCTTCGTCTTTCCGGAAAGGAGGAATTGATTCCCCTATACTGCTCTCAACTCTCCGGAAAGAGGCGCTACGCTATCCTTTGTCGAAATCTCATCGACGTTACGAACCATGAACAACGTGTTACACAGATTGAGCTCATGAAAGAACTGGGGCTAGATGTGCAAGAATTCGTCGGTTTGCAAGCACGATTCCTTCTTTCGGACTACAAGGATACTGTCAAGGGTTATCCCGCAAGTGGCAATTTCAACCTCTTCGATGAAAAGTACGACGATAGTTTCATAGCCCGAAAGGTGCGACCAGACTTCTTTGGGGACGACCCTGACAAGGTAGAAAGAGTTGATATGCTGCTCATTAGGAGTCTTGAGTGGTACTTATTGGTGGATGGTCTCTGGAGCGAGACATTTGCCGTTGGCACCATGCTCTATCTCCGTTTCTTCAGTATGTATCTATTCTACATCGTCTACTTCGTTGGCTAACATGGTCTTAGAACAGATGCATCTTACTGCTGCTCGTTCACTAGCTTGCAGAATTCCAAGCGAGAACATCGCCAGAGCAAAGACACCAGCTATCCTAGGAGATAGTTTTGATTTTCATTCTCTTGAATCAGGAGACGACGGAGACTCAACCGAAGTCATAGATGGATCTGCTCTCAAAAAGCGACAACTGAAGCAGCACCTTATTGCCGAAGCCAAAAGCTTCAGGGAACTCGAAAATCTGATTGAATGCCTAGACTACCTTGAAACTGCTTCTAGCATGGCAGGTCTTCAAGAGGAGTAAGTTGCTAACCTACAAAGTTCTGTTACAAATTGCTAATCAAACTTCATAGGACTGGCCAAGAAGGGCAAAAGCAATGGCGCGCACAGCTCAAGGAAGCAATTGGGCCGACTAGAATGTCTATACAACCACTGCTTCGTGGATGGCTGCTGACTAGCCAGAATGGTATGTTTAATCCAACCCCGAATTGACATCTGGGTGCTAATTCGAGTTGAAGATGGCTATACTGGCGAGTTCAAACTCCTGCGAGAAGCATATCTTCCAGGGACGTTGTTAGCGTATATCACGATTCTGCAATTCGCAGGCATGAATCTCACGCGTGATTTCTTGTTAGATTGTATGGAGTTGTCTTCGATTATCGCCGAGGAAGGTTCTGACTTACTGGACCTTTTCACGAGAACCGGACACATGCAGGAACTGGTAGAGGTACTTGCCTTGGCAAGCAAATCTTTACTTCTCGCGAGTTCAACCCCGAAGAATAAGAAAACCCCACGAAGCAAGAAGTTGAGGATGAGAGGATGGACACAGGAGTTATGGAACGTCCGGCCGTAGATAGAGGTGCATTTTTGATGCCCCATTTGCTGTATGCGGATGGTTGTTTGTATGATTGCCTAGGAGATGTAGGACAGGAATGTGTGTTACGCGGCACAATGTAAAATCATACCAGGTCATCAGCGTGCAAGCTGAATGGACGAAGCAATTAATCTCGATCAGGCCTGCGCCACCTTTCGGTCGCTCGTGACATGTCTGCAATACGAAAGCGATTTGCGTCGCATCCTCGTCAGTCCCCCGGATCTTCATGGTCAAGGATCAGGTTGCTACAGAAAACGGAGTTGGCTGGTAGATCGTAGATGTATTATTGCGCCGTTAAAACCCGGAACGAATTGCAGATATGTGAAGGCCTTACTGTACTATTATTGCTCATAATCAATTCCAGCGGTTTGACCGCACCTGCGCTGTTGTTGGCTGAGTGGCGCGCTGATTGGTGACCTCTCCGCCTCGATTCGGTCGCATACGCTCACTGCGGACGGCACTTCCAAGAAAACAACAGATGTGCCATACCATGGCGATAACTTCGAATCTAAATCTCGACGATGGCAACAGCTTCTGCTGACCGCGCAGGCCTCCTCGTCGACGAAGCCTCCTCGTTTGGCCGCTTCAGATTGACCTTCGATCACGCGTCAAACGCGACGATCAACCTGAGCGCTCCGAACCCCAAGCTGTCGACGACGACACCCATAGGCATGGCTCAAGCACCGCGGCCTTCGTCAGGTCAGCAGATTGATCGGATAGCATCAGCAGCACCTTCCAGACCGATACATCTGGATCCTAGCAAGGTCAATTCGCACTCCCCCGCGCTCGGGGCGCTGGAGCTCGTTGAGCTGACATCGAATCCGATAATCGAAGGAATACTCGGCCCCAACAAAGACGGACGAGTTCGCAATCCAGTGCCGAGCAAGCTGAAGGGGAAAACTGACAACAAGCAAGGGAATTTCGGGGTGATGCATATGGGGATGAGTCCAGGGAAGAAGAGTGAAGCACAAGGCAGAGATGCTGCAGCAGAACGAGATGCCGCAGCGAGGCGGACAAGTGAGAATACGGCCTCTCGAGCAAAAGCTGCACAGTCAGAAAAATACGTCCCGCCAAAAAAGAGAGGTATGGAGCCCAGTATAAGTGCTCATCTGAGCGAGGCACAAGCTGGAAGCCGTGGGTCGCCATTTGCTGTATCCCGAGCAGGACCATCCAGACCTTTGGCTCCGGACGAGACGAAGTATGAGCAGGCCCGCTTACTTACTCTCCTGAGGAGTATCAATCCCATAACCGTAGTAGATCAAATCTGCAAGGCCGTGGCATACTTCGGAGGAATACCTGGTGCCCCGCCTCCGGAGGATGGGATTTTCCCCGAGAGTGCAAACACGAGAGAGACCGGCGCATTGTTTATAGGGTGGCTGGCAGAAATATTTCCAGATCTATCAGTTCGAAGTCCTGAAGTGCCAAAGGATGCTGGACCAGCAGGCGGGAAGAAGAAAGGACGTCCGACAAAAGTTAACAAAGCCGCGCCAGCAGCAGCAGCAGTCAGGGATAGTGGAGCTTCAAATGAACCACCGAATTCACAGAATGGTTATGGCTATGGACCGGCAGTTTCTGCTCCAGCATGGGGTCTCCCACAATCTCTTGCACTTGTCAACACTCCAGTACCTCCTCCTATTCTTCCCGGAGCTTTGCCTCCGAGTGTAGTACAACCTAAGCAATTTCAGCAGCAGTCTCCTAATACCCCTTCAAAACAGGAATTGGATGAGCAGCCTGAGAGTGCCATGTCAGCCAGCAAGCGGAGGCGAGGCAGACCGAAGGGCTCGACTAACAAAAAGAAAGCTGATGGTCAACCTGGTTCCGATGCATTGAACAATGGGCAGGCTGAGGATGAAATCCAAGACCAACATCCAATCGATTCTCCTAAAGCCCAAGTGTCTGTGGCCAAAGTGGCACAGATGAATAACCCACCTCAGACGACATTTACACCCGTCCAAAATAATCAAGCAACTACTATCAAACCAGCTCAAGCTCTTCAGTACTCAGATCAACCATGGCAAGTCAATGTTCAACAGGCCCCGGCTGTTCAAGCATCCACAGGAACAGATGAATTCAGTCCTGAAGAGCGGGCTGTGCTAGAAGCTTTCAGACACCACAACACCGATATGAATTTGATGCCTTCACCTGTGGTACCCGCGAAAACAGCTCCAGAGGCTGGTCAGAAGAGGAAACGGGCCCCCCAAAACCCAAGGCAAACCCCGCGCCCGTGCCTGTTCCTATGCCTATACCTATGCCTATGCCTATGCCTATGCCTATGCCCATGTCTGCGCAAAATTTCCAGACAGCGAGTCCACAGGTAGCTCAAAACACAATTGCTCTTCCCACTACTGTTAACGAGGCACCGATGGGGCTGACCAAAGGTGCGGTGCAATGGGCGCCTTTGGACAAGACAACCCCTGTCCCACCGCCTGCCAAACGCCCACGCCAGCGGAAACCAAAGGTGCCAGCTGCAGTTGAACCTCCTTCTCGAACCCAGACAGCTTCAGTAGTTAGCAGCGCAACACCCCCTATCCCGCCGAGCACAATCCCAGATTCACAGGCAACGGCTTCGCAGCAAAGTGTGCAGCAAAGCGTTCCTGTCTCTCGCCCTCCGGCCGAAGGTTTAGAAGCTCACTATGAAAGATTTGCTAGCCTTCAGCAGCAACAGCAGCAACAACAGCAGCAGCAGCAGCAAAATGGCCGGGGCCATACTCCTACGATACCACAGCAGCAAATACAACAAATACAACAGGTACAGCAGGTACAGCAGGTACAACAAGTCCAGCAGGCTCAACAAGTTCAGCAGGTCCAGCAACAAGCAACTCCACACGTGCGACAACAGTCAAAACCCTCACCTGCCCCAATGCACCAATCTATTCCGCAAACACAGCAGGCACAACAGATGCAGCGACAGAAATCTCAACAAACCAGCCAACAGAATAATGGTTTGCAACGAGAGGACCAGAAGTCATCTCAAGCGAATTCCGCCAGACCCTCATCAACTGGCTATTACAATCAGCGCAGTCAAGCCTCGAACAACTACAGTCAACAATACCCATCTCACCAGCCATCCCAATTGTACGCAAGCCACCAGCCGTCGCCTCAGATGAGCAGCAATAGCTACAGGTCCTCTAATAGCCACACACTTGCTCAGGCATCGCCTCAATTTACTCAAGCGGAAAACACCTATAGAACGGCTTCTCCTCACACAATCGCTCAACCCTCTCCATCCTTCTCTCAGCCCGATACAAGTGCTCGAAGTAACAACACATATGGTTTAGCTCAACCATCTCCATCCTTCACCCAAGCCGAAAATAGCTACCGAACGCCCAGTACACACACCATGACGCAACCAACACCTTCCTACACCACATCACGCGCCCAAAATCAAACACAGCAAACTGCACATCAAAATCCCTATGGCCACTTCTCGGACTCTTCGTTCATCGATCTTCCAACTCTCGACTCGCTGGGTCACACGGGTGCATCGAACGCATCCAGTGTGGGACTTAGTACGGGCTATGGGCAGGGTTTGAACCTCAGCAACTCTCGGTCGACCGCTACTAATAGCAATGGTTTATATGGGAGCTCATCCGGCATGAGTAATGCCTTCGACTCTGGATCAAATGATCTCTTACGAGGCATATCACGGACAGCAAGCCACAGCAATTCAGTCTACGGCACAGCATCTGGGCTCAACGCCTTTGACGCAAGCGCGAGCGATTACGACATGAGAGAACGAATGATGCGAGGATCAGGTCGTCGTTGATGAGAGCACTTGAGCGATTTTTTTATTGTCATTTCAGAAAGGGAGTCTACATGAAAGAGGTTCTTCTCTACAGCATTAGCGAGCGCATGGAGCACATCAGAACAGGACGGAGGCAAGGATGCAAGGATTCCTTGAGCTCGGGACGGACGGGATTAGGGAACTGGCTTGAATTAGCTTTGGGACGCCAGGCGAGGCGTTGGCGAACACACATTGAGATCTGTCTTGGGCACTGGATTCCCCCTACTTTTTTCCCAAATTCTTTCTTCCTATCACGTTGTTGTAGTTGATATTGTTGTTGCTGTTATTGCAGGTTGTTATTGGCGAAATATAATGAAAAAAACGACGTGCTTCCTTCCTTCTCTGTTACGATACCAGGCTAGGCGGGGCGAGTTGAGCGAGGGAAGCAAGCGCAAGGAGAGAAAGAGAGAAAGAAAGCAAGAGGATGGGCAGGCAAACATCGGTGCATCAGGCAGGGCCTGGGTAGGCGGGTAGGCTGCAGAGAGACAGGCACATAGGCAAGGCAAGACCGGGCCAGGCTAGGGAATGGATGTGCTTGGGTAGCTTAGAAAACAGGAACAGGCTACGGGCAGATGGGCAGAGAGACGTTTGGGTGGGCGGGGGGCATATTCACTCAATACACATGATGACGAGGAACGCTTTCCATGCATTCTTCCCAAACTCTGGCTTCTTGCTTGGTGTTTCTTTGTGACTTGTTGACTGAGGTGTACTTGAGTTGTGAGTTACGAGTTATGAGTGAAGTGTGAAGCAGTAAAGCAGAAAAGCAGTAAAGCTGTAAAGCAGTAAAGCAGTAAAGCAGTAAATCAGTGAAGCAATCAAGCAGTGCAACAGCACAGCCAGCACCAACCCAACAACCTCGACGAGTCTACACCCACCCACCTACCTACCTACCTACCTACCTATTGCCTATGCTTACACCTATGCTTATACCTACCTCATACTCCACAACGACCTTCGACCTTCGACCTTCAACCCAAACGTATCAGCCGTACCAGCTGTATCAATCATACCAACCATGCCATGCCGTGACGTAACGTGAAGTGATGCGATGCGATGTGATGCGATGTGGCATGGGGAAGTAAAGTAAAGTAAAGCAGTGTGCGATACCAAGGCAGCTAGGTAGCTATATGAGTGAGTGAGTAAGTAGGTGAGTGAGTGGAAGTAGGAGTAGAAGTCAGTAGGAATTGCCATTCTCTTCTCTTCTCTTCTCTTCTCTTGCGCGAGAGCTGCTCTCTATCTTACCCAACTACTTAATTAAAGACACCTACCTATCTACTTTGGAGGTATCGTGGAATAGTGTCTAAGGTAGGTAGGTAGGTAGGTAGGTGGAAGGGATGCATATGTGTATGTGCGAGTAACTGCTTCGCGAAAGTTGTGCTTTTTGGCCATGGTAGAGAAACGTGCATGTCTTTTACTCGTATACAGATAGGTAAATACCTGCCTTCCTTCGTATGGTATGCTATGTATCTTTCTCTCTCACACACACACACACTCTCTCTCTCTCACACACGCAAACCAAAGTAAGCTGTTTGTTTGTTTATTTATGAGTTTGGTATGTAATTTTTCCTACATGCGAGAATCATGGAGCAGGCAGACGAATGAGTAGATAGGATACACCTCATCTCATCTTATTTCATCTCATTTCATCTCCTCTCATCTCATCGCCCTGCCTGCCTGCCTGCTATCTCACTTCCAAACCAGAAAACCTAGCCAACCCTAGCCAAGCCAAGCCAAGTCAAACACACAAACCAACTAAAATGAAAAAGTAGTAACCAGAAAACAAGTATATATGGTGCGTGATGATATCTATAGAGTGAGTTTCCGTTCCCCGGTGTCACGAAAATGCCCAGATCCGTAAAACGCCGATCGATAAAAAATAAGGCCTGTCGAGCCGAGCAAGACCCGACCAGACCTGACCCGACCAAGCCAACCCAAAATCCCAACACTCCCCTATACCGCCGATATATAGACTGAAAGGTAGGAGGCCCTATCGAACAAAACACAATCCCAACAAGTAAGTTCGCTCAAAAACGCCATGCAAATGCTACGCTTGTTTATGTAGGTCCTGGCAGCTAGTCCGAGATGCCGCCATCCTGCTCCACGCTCGCTGTACTCCTCGTGGGAACCAACACATTCCCGAGCTCCAGTCGTCGTCGTCGTCGGTTCCGTCGTCTTTTATTAATTCGAGTAACACTTGTGTGTTTCGTTTGATTTGTACGGCCCGCTCCACGATCCCTCTCTCGAGGATAAGGGCTTCGGCTGTGCGCATCCAGATATCCGAGAGGAGCTGCAGATCTGGGAGAACGAGCCGGAGTTGATCACGTGAAAGGGGTGCCATGGGGGGACCGGCTGAGAGGCTGCTGTGGAAGACGAGGTTGTCGGTCGAGTGCCGTCGTCGGGCTGCTTGACAAGCTGGCTTCACACAGTACCACTCTTTACACGCATTTGCGTTATGAGTTGCTGTAGACTCGGATGAGGCAGCAGGGGTGGGGACGGTCTTCTTCCGTCCCAGGTGGGTGATGAGTGACATCTTGGATTTTGGCGCCGGTTCGACAGGACTGCGCGTCACAAAGCCATACCAGATATCAACAGCTTGTCGACGGGAATTGTAGCCCTTCGTCTCCCAGAATCGTTGTGCTTGGCGGAGACCACCAATGGAGATGATGGTCGCATACACCTCGTCCGCCGGTCGACCCTTCAGGTATCCTTTCAGGGCTTGTTCAATGGAACCCGCGTACGAGGGAGGCCGCAGCCGGCGGGAGAAGGAGGAGATGATGAGTGGAAAGACTTGGTGGACTTTCAGGAGGGTCTGGTCGTCGTACATGGCCATGACTTGGCACTCGAGTGGATTCAAGGTGTGTGGTTGGCGATGGAGCGGGACTCCACCCATCTGAAGGTGCCGAACGTGCAGGTCACGATATGTCTCAAAGAAGTGAGAAAGGGCAAAGATGAGGGGATCAGCCGGTGTCGCATCCGTCGATGCTGTGGCTCAAACTCTCGATACTGGGCCTCGGTCGTCCTCAGGAAGATTTCCTTGGTCGCTTGGGCAGCGATCCGCGTGGCCAGCTTCTCGGCGACGATGAGGCGATGCCACAGGCTGCACAGGTAATGCAGGTTGACAAATACCGGGTCGGGCACTGGATATAATTGAGTTGCGTAGCTGGGGATGCTATGCGCCAGGTGATAACGCGCAATGGGCGACTCGTTGAGCGTGACCAGGGTGTGAAAAGACTTCGACACCAACCGCAATTCCAAGATGGTCCGGATGGGGAGGGCTGCAATGATTTGTGCTTGCAGTTCATTGGGGAGGGTTAGAAAAAGATCGCAGAGGTTCACCCTAGGGCCACAATATCAGTATGCATCTCTGGGGGTCTCGGTCAGCGGGAGGACCTACGAAGGAGGCTCCGTCGGATTCTCGGCCAATTTCTCCTCATGGTGTTCGAGGATGGAGGTTGGCTTATGGATGACGGTCACTTTCGAGCGTAAACTCCCAAACGATCCACTGAAACTTGGTCGGCGCTGCGTGCGCAAGGCGGAGAGGTCGTGGCCCAGGGATCGCTTCTTCTGATCGCGGGGCCGCAACGCCAGAGGGGCGGGCTCGATATCGTGCGATCGCTGCCTCCCAAGGGGGAGCACAAAGGTGTTGGCTTGTACGGGGGTGGAGGAAGAGGTGCAGTCGCCGCCGCTGTTGCTGTCGCTGTCGCGGCTGGTGTCGCTGCCGTAGAAGACGAGGCATGATCGGGATTGTCCCTCAGCTGCCTTAATTTACTAAAGTATCGCTCCGAGGCGAATTCGGTGAGGTGGAGAGGATCCATGATGTCCTACGTGTGGCTGCTATGCCATCCGGTCGCAGGAGTCAGTGCAATCGTGATGGATAACGCATAGCAGGACTGCGCGGGGCCCTCTCTCTCTCTCTCGCTCGCTCGCTCGCTCTCTCAGCGACGAATGGCCCGCGTCGCGCAGACGGCGCACAGGAGTCGGAAGTGGTCGTCGCTGGTGAGATGCTCAAGCATCATGTAGTGGAAGAATTAAGGCCAGCGCAGCCTGGGCGGTTCAGCAGTCGTGGCAGCGTGCCCTGGCGGGATGCGTGGAGGTCGGAGGAAGTGAAGATTCGAACGAGGGAGGGTGAGAGTGTGGGTGGGAGGCGAAGTGAGAGGTGCCGTGTAGTACGGTGCGGTGCGGTTCGGAGTCGCGGGTACCAAAGCGAGTGCGTGGGTTGGAGGGAGGGAGTTGAGGGAGGGAGGGAGCGAGGAGGTGGGATAAGATGGGATGGGATTGGGATAGGATACGGGAGGCTAGATGAAGAGCTGAGTGTGAGTGAGGGAGTTGAGTGGTAGTTGATTGAGGGTAGGGGAGGGAGGGAGGGTAAGAGAGAAGAGAGGAGGGTAGGATAGAATAGGATAGGTAGGATAAGGATAGGTAATAGGTAATAGGTAGGTAGGTAGGAGAGAGAGGAGAGGATGGGTAGAATGGGTAGAATGGGTAGAATGCATAGGAATGGGGTCCTCCGTACCGTCTGTCAACCTCCAATCTGCCCGTCTGGTCCAGTATAATAGTATGGCCGAAGGTTCACTCTCGCGCAAGTCGGCAGGCAATCAATCAGTTTACTCCATCCATCCAGCCCTCGATCCGTCCGTCAGTCAGTCAGGCCAGCCGTCCGTCAATCGGTCAATCAATTCAATGAATCAATGAATCAATGAATTAATCAATCAATCAATCAGTCAGTCAATCAGTCCATTGCTGGTGGAGTGGAGTTGAGTGGAGTGCGTGGTGAGGGAGCGAGTTGGTCGAGGGGGGGGTGGTGGTGGTGGTGGAGTCGGCCGGAGGTTCTGCTGGTGGTGGATGGATGGAGGTGGAGGTGGAGGTGGAAGTGGAAGTGGAAGAAGTGGAAGTGTGTTGCTGCTGCTGTTGCTTCTACTCCTGCTGCTTCTCCTTGCCGCTGATTTGCCACGGCGGTATTCCAGATCCCCACCCGCCCCAAATGGCCGTCGCAGTGGGGAATGGGGCGTGGATTGGGTGGAGGCGGTCGATGCGCGGCGTCGTGTGGGTGGAGCGAGAGACCGACAGAGCGACAGAGGTAAAGGGCAGGGGGCAGGGGGAAGGAAGGGGAAGGGGAAGGGGAAGGATGGGAGGGATGGGGATTGGGGGAGGAGGGAGAGGAGGAGGAGGAGGAAAAAGACACCGGGTAATCAATGACCAGGAGAATTGCGGATGGATAAAAGGACCCCATCCAGCCAGCACAAGGTAACTAACTAATGGAAGGTAAGGTCACGTCCAGCTGCCAGAATCAAGCCGAGGAGCTTTCTCCACACTACCTGAGATGCAGTAGTCAGGTATTATCAGTATCAATATCCTATCCCATCCCATCCTATCCTATCCCAAGGTACCTAAGGTACTGTACATGACTCCAGCTGGGTGAGCCACGAGGCGTGTGAATCCGATCTAATGTGATCGGATGTGGAGGGATATGATAGGATATGATATGATACTGCAGGATACCCTTTTTTTGACATCTTTTCCAAGTCCTTTTTTTTTTTATCGTTCTTTTCTCTTTACTCAATTTTAACCTTGCGACACAAAAGCAACACATGCTTCCCACATGCGATGATCTGGCAAACACTGGAACCTGCACTCGAGCGTAACCACGATCCACTGTCCTTGATCCAGAGTGGAGTCCATCGTGATGAATCTCGGTCCAACTTGCATCATGTGTGGAGAGAGCGCGCGAGGAGGAGAATGGAGCATGGAGAATGGAGAAGGAAAATGGAGAAGAACGGAGAACCGAGCACCGAGTGGATTGCCCGTTGCGCGGTCGCTGGCCACATTTCCTGGGGTTTGGGGAAGGGGAAGGAAGGGGAAGGAGCCAAGAGGCGACGCTCGATGGATCCCATACAGTCCCTCATGTATGTGAAGCTGTTGATGATCAGAAATGCAATGGCGAACATGACCGAACCCATTGGCCGAAACTCAATTCCCAACGCATGGCCAGATGCATCCTAGACAACCCCCAAGCCGCCAGAGCAGGAAACAAGCAATGAGCCTCAGCTGCATTCGGTCTCACCTTCTTTCTCCCACCTGCTCACCCTCATTCTTCCGCCTCATCCCCCTCCCCTTTGAGCCTCCCCTCGCCTCCCCGTGCATCTCCCATCTCCCCGATCGCCCAGCAACGCCAGATCATATCATCCTAAAGACCATGGCGGATAGATCGGTCACCATCCAGATATCCCGAGCCTCCTGAGATGTGATGTGTGGTGAGGCGAGGCGAGGCGATCGGAGCCGAACCCTGGACGTGCCCTCGCTCATCAAACGCCTGGCACCTGGCACCGGAGGCGACACTCGGTCTCACCTTCGGTCCCTTCACGAGATACCCCACACTCACTGTCGGCCCTACCCAGCGCAACGACGGGGACGGGGACTGAGAAGACAGGCCACGCGCGGCGAGCACCGTCAACGATGAACAGCTCGACTATCCCATGACAGTGGCAATGGCAAGCGCCAGCATGTGTTGAATGAACAAAGGTGCGGTGCATGAAATGACGATCAGCACGGAACTGGAACTTGGCCTGCGGATGGGTTACGTCGGGGCGACTGAGCATCATCATGATATCGTCCTATCCTGTCCCATCCTGTCCTGTCCGGTGCTCTGCAGACCGGTCGCTGGGGCCGGGGATGGATGCGATTGCGAATTGGAGATGGGGATTGGGGAAGATTATCCCGGCGCCGGCCCTTCGTCGGCCCCTAACCAACACCGCTAGAGCACCAGCACACTAAGACATCTGAAGGTACTTACTGTCCATCCAGCCAAGGTAAGGTAGTAAGGGACCTTGAGCCAGCTAGGCGGACGCTACCTGCTGTCTGCCCTTGCGCTACGGCTATCCAGCGCTGCTTCTGCATCGCGCCCATGTGCTGAGGTGAAACATGGAACCCAGCAGTCGCAGAACCGCATTTTTTCATATGAGGGGGGAGATATGACATGTCTCGAGTCGCCGGCCTCATATCGGGCGAGGTACGACCGAGAATAAGAGCTGCCGGAGTGTGTAGTCTGCTTGACTCGACGTGCTGCGATGACAGAGTCGCACGATAGAAGTACGTGAAGGAAAGGAAGTCGAGAGGGGATGGGCAGAGGAGAAAGTAACGTCTCCTATACAATGCGAGGGGATGCTACGGTAAGGGACGGTATGCTGTGCTATGCTATGCTAGGCATGCTATGCAATACTATGCTCTCCAATGCTAGTGTCAGGTATTCAACCGTATTCAACCTGATCCAATCCAATCCAATCCAATCCAATCCGTTCCCATCAAATCCAACTCAATTCATCCTCTCCTCTCCAAATGCATGCTCAAATCCAGTCGCCCTGTACTGGCTGGCACCAGACTAGCAGACTAACAGGGCTGCCAGGGCCTGGAACTTGCGCCGACGCCTCCGGCCCGGATCATCTGAACCTTGGCAGCAAGCCCCAACCTGGCTCCAGCCGCAACCCAGCGAGACAGGAGTCAAGGGTCAAGCCACAGCACGTGCGTCCATTCGGCCCTCTTCCACCTCGAAGCTTAACTTGGCGCCCGACGTTCGACCTCGCGCAAAGTGACGAAGCTTGCTGGGGAACCACCACCACCACCAACCGCAACCACAACCACAATCACAACCACGCCAACAACAACCACCGAGATTGCTCGGTTCTCGTATCCACGGCCGCATGAGATGAGGCGCCGATGATCCTACCTACACGTCAAGCTGGACCTCAGTTAATGTGACCGTCGCCCCGAGGCCGACCACTGCCCCGCGCTGCACACCGCACTCGCATCCGCGTCCTCGACAGCGACCATCGAATCACCATGTCGTCTCCCTCACCGGCGTATCCCTCGTATCAATCGCATCGAAATTCACAGTCGTTCGACCCCAACACCCCGCCTGCACCTCCGCCCAAACCGAACAGTCAAGAGGTCAGTCGACGAAGTACACCCGCCGGCAATCAACCCCTCCCCCTTCCCCCACCTCCACATCAGCAAGAGGGGCCCGGCACTTACGATGGGCACTACGATGATCACCCCTCGACTCAGCCGGGGCAGCCTCCTGCTGCACAAAACATCCAAGATCCGGGCGGCCAGTGGCTGCCCAAGATCTTAGAGGATAAATCGTATGTAGCGCCAATGCAACTTCCCCTCCGGCGCAGGAAATTGACATGTCTCGTAGGAAACAAGATCTAGCCGATGTCCTCGTCAAGCCGGAACTCCTGGCGGCACTGGCACATTCAAAGTCCACGGCACATCCATCGGTAGCCGCCTCGCAACAGCCCCTCCAGGCTGCTCTGGCAGAGAACGTTGCCCTCGCGTCGCACTTGAACGAACTCGAGGCACGTCTGACGCACCTGCGGAGTTCCACCCAGTCTCAACTGCTGTCGACGCATGCCTTGGAACGGCAATGGCGACAGAAACAATCCGACATGGATCGCGCCTTAGCGCCCTTCTCACCGTCCTCGCTATATCAGAGACTCAGCCAGGGACTGCAGGAGCAAGAGATGGTCTGCCGAGCGCTCGAGGAGAGCTTCTTGGAAGGTGACGGGGGAACGGCTACGGAGAGAGAAGCTGCGGAGTGGGTGAGGAGATACCGTGATGCAAAGAAGGTCTACTACTCGCGGCAAGAACGAAAGGAGAGATGGGATGAGGGTCGAGTGGGGGGCTGGCGATGATCGCAAGGGCATGTGATCAGCCAGAGAATGGCAAGATCTCCACCTTGGACTCTGCACCGCGTGCCAGATCAAGTAGGACGTCAGTATCTGACGATGCTGTTTGGACCGGCTAAAGGTAGCTCCACAGTCTGTGCTGTATCCATAACATGGCACGGAACTCCAGCCGCCAGACTGAGCAAGGTCCTTCGACGTGTTTGACGTGTAAGATCATCTGTTCACAAGCGAGGAGATCTCCTTGTTGGGCGGTATACATGATCACGAGTCCCTGGAAGACGTAAATACACCGAGGGTGCCACAATAGGGAGGGGCAACGTGCATGGATGAGATGGGAATAAGGCCGAGATGCTCGAGCCGCCGTATGGGGAAGGCAACGTACCCTCAGGCGGTCTAATCTCTGATGAAAAAGAATTGACCCGCCTGCGAAAGACTCGATGTGCAACTTCATAGCGTTCTGCTCTCACAAACTGTGCTCTCGTTGCTACCCATTATACATTCGAAGCGAGGACTGCTCAAGACGACCACAAGTGTGTATCGCCCGTAAGAGCATGTAGCCGAGAGAAGACCTTGCGGTCAAGGACAAGGAGTCTATCCTCGGCACGCCAACGCAAATCAAGAGATACACGCAATACTTGCATACACTCTCAAACCCTTTCACACACTTCAACCGTTCTCAGCAACTCGCATCCTTTCCTCAATCCATTATTCTCCTTGCTTCACCCGGACAGTCGTCCCGTGCCGTACTACCTACCCCGCCCCGCATCGCTTCGCTTCGCCATACAGTACCTTCTTTACCTTCCTTACCTTACCTTTTTTACCCTTCCCTACAATACCTCGCATTACCTGCAGGCAGGCAGGTAGGTAGGTACCTACCTATCTACCTTACTTTTCACCTCCCCCTCCCCTCCCCTATTCTCAGCTCGCTTGGTGGGAGGATAGACAGGCAGAGAGACAGACAGACAGAGAGGGTAGTGAAACTTCCCTTCCCCTTCCCCATTTTTCTTGTTGCTTGTTGCTGAGGTAGGTAATATGTACGTACAGTGCGTCGAAGTGCTAGCTGTATTGGTAATGACAAAGACAAGAACAATATAACGATAGCAAGGAGAATGATATTGATAATGATAACAAAAGCGATGGATGGTACTGGTGTTGGTATTGATAATAGTAATAGTGATAGTAGTACAGTAGAAGGCGAATTGAGTGTCGCTAATTTTATAGATAAGTTTTTTAAGCGGTCTCTCCTTACTGATGCTTATAGTTGTGCACCTTGTCTTGGTTGTACCCAAATGTACCACTGGTATACCACCATACACCATACTATTAGACAATGCTAAATTGATTAGTCATCACAAGTGGTATCACACCACAACCACAAGCTCAACCAATATACCACTTATCATACGATCAGTATCATCTCAATAAGTATACTTTGGAATTTGAGTGTTAATCGATTTTCACTCAGTCGTCGACATGCCCTGCTGGCAAGAAAAATCAGAAACCTGAGTGGGTGAACCTTTCAAATCACAACGCCGGTCGTTCGAAATGAAACTACAGACATTAGCATTCAGATCCGGTCACAGTAAGAAAAGCAATGAGAGATTAAAATCTCTGCTCAGGTTCCAACCCGGATACCAAAATATCAAAGAGCGGCTGGTTATCGAAGAAGCTACAGAGGAGTTGTCTGCAGATTGGCGGCATCCTTCTCAAATCTCAAGCGACAAGTTACATGTTCCAAATATCAGCAACAATGGAACAGTGGGACGTCTTTACTCTCCTGCAAAACCTAGCCAGCCCAATAACGAGCTCCTATTTCCCTCGATGTATCCAGGAATCCGGTATTTCATCGATCAAATCCCGTCGAAGAACGATGAATGCCTGCTGGGAGAAGACCCATGGCACCACTCGATTCCGTCCTGGCAATACCTAAAGCACCCGACATCGAACTTTGCACAATTCGCCGCACGACGCCATCTCGCCCTTGATCTGGCCATCCCCCATTTTTCAGGCCAGCATCGTTGTCATCTTTGCGGCCAGTGGCTCCGCGGCTCCAAAGGCTACCACCGTGGACTCTGCTTCTTCACAGCTGGAGGAAGTGATCCTATCATGTCGGTCCATGACGATGTGCGATGTGAGACCCTCCAACGTCAGTCTTTTCGACAATGCTCTAGCCCGGTCGCAGCAGATGTTGTCTGCGAGTATATGGGTGGGGGTGCTTTCACAGCCACCGCGGAAGACCATCTACGACGTCTAGCGATCCTGGGAGGATATCTTTCTTCGTCCGACTATGCCCTGCCAGAGAAAATCATTGATGACTTTTTTGAGGCAAGGGGGAGATGCAGCGCAGACGCGATAGTGCCGTTGGTAGGTCTGGAGAGCTTCGAGATGGTTGCAGGAGCATTCAAACTTCGGAGGAACTTGATGGGTCGTCATGTAGAACTACGGATCTGTAAATGGTGCCGTTCGCCTCTCTGGCTCTTCAATTTCTGTATGTTCAAACTCAAACAACGCAATGCACAACAGAGACGACTCAACCTGGATGAACTGGAAATGGGCAGAACCAATCGTAAGTTCGGGCCAGCTGGTATCTCATGGAGATTCTATGATGTATTGAACGGGAAGTATAAAGACAGGGGAGCCTCAATCATCATTCTGGGTTTCAATTTCCAGTACGATCGGACCTGCGCCATCACACGCGCCAACGTCAAAGTCACCATAGGAAACCAGAATACCGACATGTTTGAGGGGAAAGAGCCAGAGAGCTACGACTCGCTCGTCGTCCCATTCGCAACGGATATCCTCTTTCCTCGAACTGCCACAGGTCCACCAACCAGGATCGAGCGGAAGACAGCCAAGAACTGGCGGATCGCAATGGGATTCGCAGGCTTCAACATCGAGACGCCATCGCTCACCAAGGAGGAGAACACTAGCATAATAGATAACTGGAAAATAACCGGTCAGGCGGACAATGTGCGGTATCCATTCCCATGGCAGAGATGCTTCAAATGGCAAATCGATGGTGCCTCGACAGGCGACTCTCCCGTCCCGCGCTCTTTCTATCTAGGCATGCTATTAAGACGAGACGAAACCCCCTTTTCGGTTGACGTGGAGCTGAGTGGAAGCCTGCGGGGCATGCTGGCGAACGGAGAAAAGCTGCTGTTGAATTGGAGACAGAAACGCAGCAGGTGGGAGATTGTTCCAGTTGATAGTGATTTGGTGTTGGATAGGACGATATTGGTTGATTTGATGAAGGTGAGATATGAGGGTATTGATGGCGATGACTTGTTTTGCGACGGTGAAGGGCATTTTAGGAAGTGTCTTCGTGTGGATTTGAACGGTGATGGCAAGGTGAGTTAGTGTTGGTAATTGTGCAGAAATCCTTGAACAATAAAGAGATGTCCCTATACATAAAGCGAGAATGACCGTAGACTAAAACCTAACTCCCATGCGACAGCCTACGTATACAATGATTCGATTTAATTCAATTTGATCTGATTTGATCTTCATTGTCCATCTCAACGTAATACCTAAGGTAGCTAGCTTCTGTTGTTCTACTATATTCTATTATACTCCATTCTATTCAAGACGAGACCTCTGAGGCTCTGAGGCCCGCACATAGATGGATAGATAGATAGATAGTAGGGTCTATGTGTAGGGTATAAGAGTACCCGGGAGAATGGAGATCCGTACCAGGTTTGATGGAATGCATGTTATGTTGCTTTGGAATTTGTGTTGTTATTTACTCACTGACTTACTTACTTACTTACTTACTTACCTACTTGCTTGCTTACCTACTTACTCATGTGGTGCAAGAAGAACTTCAGGTGCGTTTTCGGAACAGCAAACTGGCATCCTGTCAAGATGCATCTCTCGTCGGTGCTGCTATCAAGAATCCTCTCTACTCCCTCTCTAGCAGAAATATTTTGCATTCTGCTGTGAAAAAGATCAGCAATCTCCACGCCTCCTGCTGCTTTTCATGCCCGGTTGCAATCGATAGAGTCTTAGTCGGTGTGGGATGTCGCTTTTATGTATATGTTTATGTTTTTCTGTGTGTGGAAGAGGATGAGGAGGTAGCGATCCGTGTGAATCTCCGTCTCTGCCTCTGTCTCGGTAGCAGGTGTGCGGTTCGGTTTGTACGCTACTCGATAGGTATAGCTATTTGCCTTGTTTAGTTGAGCAGGTAGACAAGAGTGAAAGAGATAAATGCGTGTGCTTTCCTACAACTCTTCAGCTCGCAAGTAGTTACGTACAGGGTACTGTTTTTCTTTTATCCCGTCTCTACATCATCTCCTTATCATGTAATCTCTCTTGTCAGCTCAAGACGTCTCATTGCTTCGTCTTTGGTGCCGACTTGAGAGGTGAGGATGAACACGGACCCGAATTCAGTAACGAACGTGGTGCTTGGGTGCGTATATGTCTCCGTGGCGATGTACATATCTATTGCTAGAGCATACATAGGCGGAAACGAGCGCGCAGGTAGTAGTATCTCATGTATTTATAATTTATATATCGACTTAGTTACTCACTGACTTGTTATTTTGCAGCTCATCTACATACTAACTCATCTACTTGCCAGCTTACCAGCCCACCTAGTTACCAGTTATCCTTACTAACACATTTCCAGACATCTCTCCTGTCCCTCTTCTTTGACACCTATGGTCAATTGGAACCTTCTCACAAAAATAACGGCCAACATCCCAAGACATACCGTGACGAGTACTACCGCTGCTCACATTTATACCCGGAGACCTATCTCCCTAGCAGCCTTACATTCTATCTATATTGCAGAATAGGATATCTTAGCGCTAAGTCAGCAGCTCCTCTTTATATTCCCTAGTTCTCCACCTAGCTTTAGACTCTTTAGATAATAATCTATACTATTTTAGAAGCGCTTGATTTTATTAACTTCTATTAGTAGAAGCTCTATAGACTTGCCCGTAATAGTTATAAGCCTAGCTAGCGCTTTAACCGCCTAATTTTAAAGTATTATAATCGCTTTTCTATAGAATATATTATTCTTAATACTTCTTATAGGATCCTATAAAGCTCCTCCTAACTTATTATAATTATTAATTATACTAAGCTATTAAGTAGTCCTTTTAACGGCTAGATAATAAAAGGCCTAACTAAGCTCCCCTACTTAATATAAGTAAAGCTACGCTTACTCTTATTAAGAACGCTCTAAACGATATTAGTTTATTCTCTTCTATTAAAGAGTAGCGTAAGCTATCTTATTCTAGGCGCGGCCGTTCCGGTCGTGTCTAAAAGCTAAGAAGCTTTAGGATAAATTATAAGCGCTTCGTATCCCTTAGAAAGCGATACTTAGCTTAAGACGTACTTATAGTAGCTAGTCTAGTTTAATCGATTAGAATATTATACTACGTTTAGGAACGTCTAGGAGCTAATTAATCTATCGGCACTAGATACTCTATATATTACTTCTACCGCTCTAAAAGTACTAGAAGATATTAATAAATTCGTAAGAGTATATAATAAGGGGAGATAAGTATAGTATATATTTAATACTATAGTATAGGAAGGAATAAGCGATAAGTAAAGGCTAGGAAGAACTATATTAACTAGACTAACCGATAAGGACTTCGACTAGCTCGAAAAGTAGTTTACCTACGCCTAGAAGCTCTACTTAATAAAATAATCGACCTAGGCTTAAACTTTTATTTTATACTAATAGATCTCGTTATAGATTAATAATATAGTAGATTATACGCTCCTTAAACTAATATAAACTTCGCTAATAGGTAAGAAGAGAATTACTCTTTAAAATATAGTTCGAGAGCTATAAAAATAGTTAGCCCTATTATTAGCTAGTATTCTCTCTTAAGTTTAGATTAAATACTCGAGAGTTATAGAGTAAGGTAAGACTAGAAGAGTTAACCTAAGTATATAGTATCTCGAGTAGAGAGCTACTTTCGTTAACGCGAAGGTATATTATATTACTAACGTTAAAAGTCTACTACTAATTCTCGATTTCCTAAGAATAGCTTAGAAGCTTATACTAGTATAGGGAAATATAGAAACCCTACGTTTCGAAAGGGATACTAAACTTAGATACTAATCTACGAACCTAAAAGAGCTTTCTAGGTTATTCTTAAGTTATATTAACTTAGATTCTTTTATCTCCTAGAAACTAAAAGGTATCTTTTTAACTCTTAATAGAATATCTAATAATTCGTTAATAGGACTATAAAGCTCGAATAAGAAGGCTTACCTATATAAGGAACCTAGTAAATAGTATTTCTAGGCTCCTATTAACTATAGAGCTTTAAAAGAGGTAGTGATAGGGGAAGTAAATAAGTTCTATAATAAGCCCCTATTAACTTACTAAATTACTTAGATCCGAGCTCGGCTTAGCTAAGACTAGTAGAAGGAGCTTTATATAGAGATTAGAATAGAGGGATAGAAATATACTTAGCTCGTTATAAGCTCCTTAAAATTATTAAACTTACTACTAGATAAACTATTAAACGATAGTAGAGGAGGGAAGTTCCTAGGAAGAATCTAAATAGTACTATTTAACCTAGTTTTATTTATAATAGAGCCTAGCGTAGGAGTATATATAACGCTCGACTTCTTACGCTACCCGCTCTCTAATAGCACCCTTCTTAATAACTATAGCGCTACTCACTTAGTAAATATAATATTAGTACCGACTCGGACTAGCCACGGAGAGCCTATTATAGGATTTATCTTAGAACGAGGGAGGTATAAGGAAAGCCTATAATATAACGAGCCTAGGGTCGGAGGGGTTTTATATAAGAATCGGACCTAATACTAAGAGACCTCCTTTTCCTTTCTTTTCTCTTTATATTTTTATATCTTTAGCTTAGGCGGCCTATTTATTAGAGTTATATTTAGTCTTATTCTCGCTCTTATATATATAAGTAGTAGCCCTAATAGTACTATAGTATTATATAAAAATATTATCCTAGCCGGGGATAGTATTCTATAATATCCTACCCTAGCGTAGTTTAGCCTCTTAGCTAAGTTAGACTAGATATATAGTAAAGTCGTAATTCTAGAGATCTTACGAATACTTAGTAATCTAGGGATTTAGATTAAGTATAGAAGTAAACTAGGAAGAAGCTATATAGCGTATAGGTAATAGAGCTACTAAGAATCCCCTAAGACTTAGAGTTAGACCGGAAAAGCGTTAGAATCGACTCCCTTAGAATCTATTAATATAGTAAACTAATCTCCTATAATTACTACTTCTATACCTATATAGCGAAGCGCCCGAAATAGGTCCGAAACTAGTGAGACTTAGTAGGAAAGATAACCCGATAATATCGAGAATTATAGTAAACCTATTAAGGACCTATAAGAACTACTTAAATAATAACGACTCTAAATTATAGCTTTACTTATCGAATAGTAGCGTTCTTATAAGGAGCTTAATAGCCTATATATAACGTTAGAGTAGAACTATAATAGCGATTAGACTTAGAGTAGGACTAAGGCCCTAGCTAAATAGATATATACTTTTATTAAGAACCCTAATCTAGGGATAACGCTACTTAGATAGTAGACTACTCTAGTAAGAATAATATACGTCGAATTTAACTCTTAGCCTAAAGCTTAGCGCGGTCGACTATAGTTAAAGCTATTATCCGTGCCCTCTATTACTAGGGGTAGTCTAAGACTAAGTAAAAGCGTACTAGAGTTAGACTTACTAGATAATAGAACCGATCCTATATACCTATAGTAGATAGCCTTACTATATAATAAGTTTAGGGAAAATACTAATTACTTTAATAACGAGTTCTCCCGTTATACTTATATATAAGAGAAGACTAAAGGATTAGTATAATAATACCTTACCCCTTAATATACGTCCGTTACTAATAGGTTTCGTAAACTAAGTAAAATACTAGAATACCTAGAAGGATACTTCGTTATAGGGACCGAGACTAAAGAGGCTTAGAACTATTTTAACGATATAAGTATATAGGATAAGAACTATACCTCTAAAACCTTCCCTAAATTTAAAGCTAGATTTATCGCTAACGCTATTACTAGTAATATATTAGATACTAAATAGTTCTTCTATATATAGAATAAACTCCCTACTAGAATTAAGCTATAGAACTTAAGGTTTAAAAGCCTTTAGAATTAGAACTTCTTAACGATAGTTATATACTTAACTAGAGTCGAGATAGAGAGGGTAAGGCTATCTAATAAGCTAACTTTAGTAGCTACTAGTTATACTCTTAGGTAAACTACTTAGCTAGTAAAGAAGAGCCTCCTTACTTTAAGTAGGGGCGGTACGTTAAGAACTTATATTAGGACTACCCTAAACTAAGTAGTATCTCGACCTAAAGTAGAAGTTAGAATTAGAATAATATCTAGAACTCCTTTTATAGGAAAGACTCTCGATAGGGGAATAACTTCCCCTATTACTATTAAATACTATAGTTATAGCTAGCTAGGATACTATAAATTAGAGTACCCTAACCCCTCTACTATTAACGAACTTAGCGAAAATAAAGAAGATAATAAGCCTAATAAGGAAGAAGAAACTAAGTTAGATAAGGACTAGGAGGGAAACGAAGAGGCCTAGGAAAAGACTCCTTCCTAGGACTCCGAAAGTATAATCTATTAAGACTTAGCTTAAATACTCTATTAGGAGGAAAGTAGTTTCTTATTTCGTATAGCTTAACTCTTAATAGAATCGGTATTTTACTATAAGCTCTTATAGATATAGGAGTATATAGTTATTTATTTTTAAACTAAACACTCGCTTTATATCTTATTTCTTTATTAGGTATTCGCTATTATACTCTTTCGAAACTACTCTAAGTCACTAGTTATAATAGAAAAACTATTAATATTATTAATCGATTTCTCCGCCTATACCTTACTATTAATAAATAACGTATCTATAACGTTCTATTTATAATCCTACTATTAGGAAAATACGATTATATTATAGGGGTGAAATTTATAAGAAGGTTTAAGTTACTCCTTAACCTAAACTAGAACCGTTTCCGCTAGCTAGCGGAATACCCTAAAACCACTTCTTATACTAGAGATATTATTACTCCCTATATTTGACCTACCCTCCTATTACGGATCACCTAATATAGCCCTAAGGCTCGGCGACCTTATCGTATAGAGAAGCTATTAGTTAGGAGTGGATTAGGGACTTAGTATAGGCTTAGTACTAATCTATAGGATTACGTGATTAGATTACCGGGATTATAGGGATTAGTTAGTAATCTAAGTGATCCTACTAATCTAGGAGAACGAAGGTTCTATATAATAAGTAAATAGTTTTATTAGTTAGGAGCTTTATACTTAACTTTAAATAGTAATTTATACTTATTAGTAATAACCCTCCTAACTATATCGAGTAATTAAGCGTACTCTAAGCTACTACTTCTTAAACCTAAACCGACGACCTAGAGGTTCGTTATACTTTAAGTACCCTTCGATAAGAGAAGTACTAGCTTAAAGTATACTATAGCCTCTAACTCCGGAAGCGCTCTCGGAAAGAGGGTCTCGACCCCTTAACCACTAATTAGCACTCCGACTAAGACTCCGATAACTAGTTAGGACGAAGATAACGAAATGCCGGACGCTAACCTAGCGTTAATTAAGCTAAGAGAGACGCTTCGTGTTAAGCTTCCCGATACCTTCTTAGGGAATCGTAAGGACCTAGAAGTATTCCTACTTTAGGTAGAACTATATATACACTTTAATAAAGAAAAGTTCTCTACTAGAAGGAGCTATATCCTATAGACTACTTCCTACCTTAGAGGGGAAGCCCTCCGATAGATCGAGCCGTTCCTTAGGGACTACTTCGAATATAAAGATATACGAGGAAGTATACTAGCTACTTAGATTATATTCTTAGGGTTTAGCGAATTTAAGAAGGAGATTCGATATATATTTAGCGATATCGACGAAGCAAAGACCGCTACCGAGAAGATATATAGAGTCCACTAGATAGGATTTATTATTAACTACGCTATAGAGTTCTAACGACACGCTAATAAATCCAAATAGGATATATAAGCCTTAATAAGTTTATACGAAAGAGGACTTAAGGACAATATCTATATCGAGCTAGCCCGAAAGGAAACGTAGCTAATAAATATTTTATCCCTTATCGAGGAAATAATTAAAATCGATAACCGGATATATACGTTTACCCGAGGAAAGTAGGAAGGCTAGAAGAAACACTAGGGAGGTGGGAAGCTATAGAAGGGTGGGAGTAACTAAGGAAGAAAGTACTAGAGGAATGATAACCGTTAGTCTAACCCTATAGAACTAGACGCCACCTAGCAAAGGAAATAGCTTCTAAAAAACATTATAGAAAAATATAGAAACGAAGGACTCTATTTCGAGTGCGGACTAGCCGGTCACTAAGCTAGTTCGTATCGAACCGGTCCGAGTAAAAAGAAGGGGCCCTAGAAGGGAAAGAAGTAAGTAAACGCTACTACCTAAGGAACGATATACGCGACCCGTAGCGTCCCTCTCCCTTCTAAAGAAGTATACGCTATAATACGGCTCTAGCCGTTAGAGGACGAACTTAAGGAGGCCGGGATCTCCACTTAGGTGTCGATTAACACGCCCGAGGCCTCGAGCTTAGAATTAGAGGACGAAGAAGAGCCGGAAGATAAGGAAGACTATCTAGACGACGTTATACTTAAATCCGTAAGCGGAAACCCGGAGGAAGAGCTCCGAGGAGAATAGGTCCTCTTTAATAAGGAAGAGCTAGTAAGGTATAGGAAAGGATATAACGTTATCTAGGAGTTAGAGGAAACTATTCTTAAAGAACTACGAGACGTAGCTAGCGAATAAGGGAGCTTCTAGAAATACTATAACGCGTAGACCTACGCGGGAAGACGCGTTATAGTTAGGATAGCCTAACGACTTAAAGAAGAAAATAAGGATTAGGAGTAGCGACTAAATCTCGTAGGGGAAATACTCCTAGAATAGAACGGGAAACTTCTATATATAGCCTACTAGATCTAGCTAAGAAGTAGAGGGATTAACGTTACCTCTAACTTCGAAATATAGATTATAAGGGAAATCGAGCTAGTCCGAGAAAACTAAGGGGACCTTAGGAGTTACCTTTACGGACTAAGCCACCTAGGAAAAGGAATAGCCCACTTATTAATAACCCCTAAGGAGTTTAATATAGTTAAATAAGAGGCCGAATAAGAACTCGGAGAGCTTATTAAGGAATAAGGATCCGATAAGAGTTAGGGGATACGGCGAAACACTAAACTAACGAATACTAACTTATAGGAAGGAAAGCCGAAAATGAATACCTATTAGACGGTATCTTAACGGGAAGAAAGACCCGGAGCGGTAAGTACCCGGGCCTAGACGAATAAGGAAATAGGAGAAACCTATACGGAACTATTAGACACGGGACTAAGAGGTCCGAAGTATAGAGAAGTATACTAGGTAGTCTATATCGACCCTACGAGGATTAGATAGAAAGGAGATATAGACCTAGGATACTATAGACGCTATATCTAAAGGTTTAATAACCGCTAAAACCGGCCTATAATAGAACCCGAATTAGGGGAAGTCTAGGAACTAGTAGCTAGAATCCGTAACTAAGACACTTAGGAAGTAGCGGATAGAAGGATAGAAGTATACTACCGAACTCACACACGAAACTATTGCCTCTATAAACTAAGGGTAGATATTCTCTATAAGGTGGATAGATAAAACAATACTAGCCGAAGATAGATCGATATCTTCACGGAAGAAGTCTTTACGGAAGACCTCTAGGACTAGAGGCAAGAGCTTAGCGCTATAGGAGGAATAGGGTAGCTCTTCTATACCGTAAACCTCTAGGGAAAGAGGGTTAGAGCTATAATCGATATAGGGGTAACTAGAAATTTTATATCACCTAAATACGCTACTAGTATTAGACTTAAGGTCGAACTTAAGGAGGAACCCTACGCCCTAGGAGTAGTTAATAGCGAACCTATTAACGGAAAGGACGGACTCGTCTACTATAAGATAGAGAAAGTATAGATAGGAATATATAAAGGATATAAGGAAGAAGTCCGATTCGATATTATACCTATCGGGAGATATATAGTTATCCTCGGGATACTATAGATTAGAAAATATAATCCTAAAATAGATTAGACGCAGGAAAAGATTACCTTTACCCGGTGCGATTATACTTCCTTAGAGTGACTCGCTAGAGGAAGGGGTATCGAGTAGTTATACGCCACTACCGATCGACCCGGATCTACTAAAGGAGATCTACTATTATAGTAAATACTAATAGAATATTATAAATATTTAGACTTATTTAGAGAAGAACTAGGTAAGGAAGCCTTACTAGACTATAGCCTATAGGACTATATAATACCACTAAAGGAAGGAGCGGAGCCGCTATACCTCCCTCTTATTAGGTTGAACGAAAATAACTTAGGGACGCTTAAGGAGTATATTGACACAAACCTAAAGAAAGGATTTATTAGGGAATTATCTTTATTAGTAAGAGCGCCGGCTTTCTTCGTACCCAAGAAACTAGGGGAGAAGCTAAGACTAGTTATCGACTACTAAAGACTTAACGACTTAACGGTAAAAGACCGTTATATACTACTACTTATAGACGACCTACGAGATCGGACGAAGGGAGCGAAGGTCTTTACTAAGCTAGACTTACGCGGAGCCTTTAACCTAATCCGAATAAAGGTAGGGGAAGAATAGAAAACGGCATTCGGAACCCGTTATAGCTATTACGAGTATACGGTTATACTAATAGGGCTAACTAATGCTCTAGTAACTATATAGAGAATGATAAACGAGGTACTTAAGGAATATCTCGACGTGTTCTATATCGTATACCTCGACGATATCCTAGTTTACTCCTAGAACGTCGAAGAGTATACGATATACGTTAAGAAGGTCCTAAAGATACTTAAGCGTTTAAAACTCTTATATTGTAAAGGGTTTAAAACTGCTGTACTACTAGGGTGTGGGAGAATAGGGTAGTACGAGGTCTATAATACTCCTAAAGTAAGCACGTAGTATTTGCGAATTAGGCCCTTCTAATTTAGTTAGGAAAGAAGAAGATATCTTATTCCTAGTCTAGTAGAACGCCTTTAAGAGGCTCACGGGAAGTCACGAGATCGCGGTTAGCTAACTCGTCACGAGGACGATCTCAAACTACTATATTCGTCCCCTCCCCTTTTAGTAGGCGACCCCTATCCACTAAGCTAAAAAGCAGGAAGGCCGCGCCTCACTACTAGAACCTACGGTTTAGAAATTCCGCGCCTGACGTATAAAATAAAGATTATATAGACGTAACTATAAAAAAAAGAAAGTGAAAGCTAATTTATATTATACTACTTACGTCTATTTCACCCTTCTCCGCGAAGTTATCCTCTCCCCTTAACAGAGCTTCGCCTTCTTCTTCTCTAGCGTTAAAACCTTCGTCGTCCGGGAGAATAGGGAATAGAATATTATAGTTATTAAAGCGATCTAAATAGTAGAAGTAGGATTTCTCCCCGAATACGTACTACTCTTCCTACCTAATAATTTTAAATATATCTATAATAGTCTTAATGGCACGAGCCCTCTACTTCTATACGTAGCGTATAACCTCCTTATCCGTCCCCTTTAGGAGTAGATCTCTATCTCTTAAGACTAGAGGGGAGTTCTAGCGTATTCTATAGATAAGCGTGTCCGATAGCGTACCTATACCCGTGAGTTTAACGGACGTAGGGAAGCGGTATAGTATAATACCGTACTTATTAGCTAGGCCTAATAGTATTATAGCTAGAGAAACTAGGTCCCTATACGTAGCCGCTAGTATCTCCTACGACCCGCCCTTAATAACTTCTAGATTCTCTAAGTCGTCCTATATAGCTATAAGCTATAGTAGTATTAGCTTTCGTTCCTTTTTAGTAGGTCTATCGGCCCTATACGGAATCTAAGGGACGAAGATACGAGCTTAGCCTCTCTTACCTAGTTTAAAAGCCTAGTCTACACCTAGTAACTCGGTATCTTCCTTAGTGAGTATCTTCTTAGTGACTTTATAGACTAGACCGTCCGATCCTTATCCGCGAGCTAGAACTCTTTCCTACCACGCGCCGAGACACTTATATATACCTAGAATTATAATAGTATAGTTCGTGTCGTCTTTATTATCTATAGACACGAAACCCTAGATTATATTCCCTCTATAGTTCTTTTTAACTATAAGGGGTACGTTTAAATTAATATACCTAAAATACGTACTATCTCCCTCGATATTGAATTTCACGTAATAGGGGTACGAAATAAGTCTCTATTACTTATTAGGTCGGAGTATAGCGTATACTATATAATAGATAGGGTCCTATCGCATTAGCTACTATCCGATCGAGAAGAATATATTACGTAGCTAGCCGTAGTTAGCGATACTATTAATTCGGCGTAAGTAGTGCTTATATATACTAAATTCATTCTTAATAATATCGCCGATCGGAGTATCCCACTACTATATAAATATATTAAGCGCAATAGTGCCTTCGACGTCCTATAGCTTTATATCTATACCGCTATAGACTCTCTTCTATACGATTTCTTAGTCGAAATCCCACTTCTTCTATCGGTAGTTATAATAAAATTTATACGGGCCTAGGTTATCGGAGGGGCGAGTAGGTCTACTACTAAGTCTAAACTAGCTAAAGGTCTTATCGTCCGTCTTAATCGCGCCTAACTCTAATTTTCTCTCGTGGATTATAGTAAGGCGTTTTATTATATTAGGTCTATTTAAGAACTTTATACGAAGTCCTATATAAGCGGTAACTCCCTTCGTATACGAAAAGTAGACCTTTTCAAAACCTATTATATACTCAAGGAGTTTTAAATTAATAGCTTTAGTAAAGGTAGTCTTCTTAAGCACTTACGCCTTATAACTCTCCGTGACTTTATCTAAGCACCCGTAGGTTCCCTTCTAACGCTTACGAGGTCTCTTATTACTATCCTCCTAACCTTCCTCACTTAGCGGCGTAGTTAGGGTAGTATACGTCTTTTCAACCTCCTCTATAGTATCCTCTAGTGCCTTTTCGTTAATTATAAACTAAGTAGTAGCTACTTCTAATTCTTCGTCCTCTCTCGCAATTCTTATATTAGCTAGTTCGACCGCTTCTATAATAGCGGGTGCTATACTATTACTTTTAGTCTACTTACCGATTTCCCGCGCTAGGTTCGGGAAATCCGATCTAGACCTAGACCCGGACCTAGTATCCCCGCTGTCCGTCAATAGCTATATTCCCTCCTTAACTAGACCGCGCGGTCTAAGTCTTAAACTATACTACGTAAGCTATATTCCGCTAGGGTTCTCGGTGGTAGTTAATTTACTAGCCTTATCTAGATTAGTAGTTTTAATTATCCTCCTATTCGAAACGCCTTTTCCGCGTCTATTTAGGCGGTTAATAATTTTATTATTTATCCTAATAGCCGCGAGTATCTAATTATAAGTCTTAGATAAGTTCCTAATTCCTACTATAAATCTTTACGAGACCTTATCGGAGCTAGCTATTTAGTAGTTAGTAAGGTAGGCAATAATATCCTCGCTCTAGTTCGTTAGAGCGGCTCGCTTCGCTTCGTCGACTCTATTTCGCCTATCTTCGTTATTTTTAATAATAATAGTAACTTTACTCTATTTAGTAGCGAATTCCTCCTCCGTAGATACGATCCTAAAAGCCCTATTATTCTTTATATAGCCGAAGATTTCCTCTATATAGTCTAATATCTAGTCGTATACCTTTAGAAGCTAGTCTAGCACCTCTATCTATATATCGCTTCTCTCCTATACGTCCTTAATAAGTGATATATATATAATAGCGTCCTTAACGGTTACGACGATATTACCGCGGAGCACGAGCTAGCTCTTATCCTACTTTACGGTCTTAACCTAGCTACCTTAATCGTCGTCTAGCTCTATATCGTCTATAACTATTTAGTTCGTTAAGACGCTATAGTTTAGTACGTCTAGTATAGTGCGCTAGGAGAGGGGAGTAGTAGTAGTATAGTACTACTACTATTATCGAAATAGTTTATAAAAGTTTAGAATTTTCTTAAGCGAGAAATTGCCTAAAGTATTCGAGGCTACTATTATCGAATTCACTTTCAATAGTAAATTAGGTAAATTTTTGCTTTTTGCTAGGAATTCACCTTTTTAGTCCCTACTATACTCCCTTAGCTTATTTTAAGCCCCACTTTACTACGAACTTCTCGAACTTTTTTCAAACTATTTCGATAATACACCTCGGTTTATACCTTTCCCTTCCTTCCTATACCTCCTATCTATCTAGTATATATTCTTAGCTAATAGTAGGTGTGCGCTAGCTTCGCACAATAACACCATAACCCAAACCAGACGAGATATCTACTCGTCGTGTGCTGAACCCTAACTATAGTATAATATACGTGCGCGAATTGATCGATAAGGCTCGTGATAGTATTTACAACAAGGATATTCTATTATCGTTCCTTATTAGTGCCGTAATAATTAGTACGAAGATAGGCATTACGCACGTATAGGAAGGCTCGCTATTCTAGGTTCCTTTCACGTATAGACCTAAGCTTCGTGTTAGTGCCCCCATAATAGGCGAACCCTTCCTCGGTCCTAACTTAAAGATCCTAGTCCTAGACGGTCTTACTCTACGTAGCGGCTTAGATTATTACGAGAACGAGGATAACCCTAGTCTATCTAATCTTAACGTAGAGGGTGTTAAGAGTTATCCGTTATTCGAAACCTAGAAGCGTAACTATCTTTTCGCCGGTAGTACTAAGGAGTCCTCGACTTACGTTCGGGTTCGTGCGTTTAAGAATCTAAAGGAGGTCGATACCTACGTTAACGGCCGCCTATACACTCCCGGTCCTAATACTATTCTATAAAGCACTCTTAAGGCTCGTGTCCTACTAAAGAGTACTAGTGCTCGTACACCCGGCTCCGCACGTAAGTCTAGTTCTACCTCTACTTTAAAGAAATTATCGAAATTATCTATTAAGGTAAACGACTCCGATAACGATAGCGGTAAGTCCCCGACTCTAAAGTCTAGTACTAAGCGTAAGCGGAGTAGTCGTAAGCGTAAGAAGACGTACGGGAAGAAGTCTATAAAGCGCTCTATCTCCCCCTTCGATAGTAGTGGCGGTAATATCCCGCGTCTAGCGTAAGAAATCGAAACCACTCGCACCGCCTCCTTTTCCGAAAACGGTAATAGTATTAACCTAGGCTAGCTCCTCTAGGAAGTTCGTAGTAAGTTTATCTCTAATAAGAGAAAGAAGAAGAAAGCTACCGCGTCTCTAGCCACGGAACTAAGCGCTAATAAGTCTACGTTAGATCCTTAATCTATAATAGACGACGTCGACGGCCTCGATAATCCTATTACTCACCCTACTAAAGGTGGCAAAGGTCCCCTCTAGGTTATCCTATCTAAAGAAGGCTCCTAGGCCGGTTCGCCTACTTTAGAGTCCTCTCCTTTAAGTACTACTCCTAATAATCTTAGAAACCCCTTCGATAATATCGATTCGGAGGAGCTTTAGGGTGATAAGGAGCCTAATATAGACTATAATAGTGACGCTATATATAGTGACGGCGGCGGCGCTAATCTAGTATATAGTAACGGGGATAATAGTGAGTAGAGTTCACCCGCTACGAAGCGTCGTAAGTCCACTAAGAATAGTAAGACCAAAACTAAGTTAGCCCGCCCTCGCCCGAGTTCTTCCTCTTTAGCGAAGACGAAGGCCTCTAAGCTAGTTAGGAAGAGTCCCCGCGGTAAGAAGTTATCCTAAGGGATTCTTTATCCTCCCCACCTAACCTACGTCCTCTAGCCTAATCTAGTTCGATCTAGTCTACTCAGGTCCTCTTACCCTTTAATAATATTTTCTTCTATAGGATATCTACCGTAGATACGAAAATAAATACTAATTTCAAATAAAACTAAATACCTACTCGTCTTTCTAGTATAAATAGTAATATCGCGTAATTAGGGTATAAAGAAATAATAGGTAGCGAAAAGAAACGAAACTCTATTTCCCGCGCCCGGCGCGCGAAATTATACCGTAACCCCCTTTTAGGCTTCGCCTAATCGAAGGACGACTACGAACTTTCGCCTATCTAGTATTACCGCTCGCCTCCTTTTTTAATCTTCTATCTCCTAAGCTCTACTTATTACCCCTCTCGTTATAACCTATACCCTTTCCTACTCCGATTCTAAACTATCTAACGAGATAGCTTCACTCTCGCTCCCACTCTTACCGCCGCTTATCCGTAATTCTTCTAAGGCTACGCCCGCTACGGGCGAGTAATTGCCCCTAGGGTCCGCACGGTCTCTCGTAACGAAGGTCTTTAGCCTATTTCCCGAGTACGTCCCCTTTATCGAGGTTCTATTTAGCTCCTTAAGCGTATAAGTTCCCTTTCTAGTATCCGTAGTTGCCACCTTAAACGGGCTAAGCTATCTATATCCTAGCTTGCTTTTAGTAGATATATTAACTTCCTATACTATATTATAAAGAAGTACGAGGTTTCCCATATATATATCTCCGCTCCTTAAACTTTTCTACTTATTAAACGCCGCCTTCCCTTCTAACCTCTTTCTCTATACTATTAGCTAAGCTTCGGCTAGGTTAACCTCCTTTCTTTATAGCTATAGTACTCTTTATCTTAGTAGGTCTACCGTATTATATACTCCCTCCTAGTCTCCTAGCCTCTAGGTCGGTAGTTCTATTTCAATAGGCAAAACCGCTTCTCTACTATAGTATAGGTAAAAGGGCGTCCGCCCTATTATAGTTTTTATCGTATATCTATTAGTAAATAGTACTACTAGTAGGTTCACCGGCTAATCTCCCTCCCCTCCGTCCGTTATCTTTATAAGTGCGTCGACGATAGGTCTATACCCCCTCTCTATTATACTATTCGCTTTCGAGTTATATGTAGATATAACTACTCTCTTAATCCTATATCTCTCGGCAAACCCTACTACGTATTTCTTATTTTCTAGTCCCCTATCTACGATAAGCTTCCCGAAAACTCTATGCCTATAGACTACGTCCTCCTAGATAAACTTTACTACTAGTTTTAATATTAGTATAGATAGTACCCGCGCTTCCGACCACCTAGATAGGTCGTCTCTTACTATAACTAAATAGCCCTTCCTATTCTTCTTTAGTATATAGACGATATCGAGCCTAACTTTCGACTATATATAGGGCGCCTATATAGCGAATAGTGCCTCAGGTTTCTAACCCCCCTCCCTAAGCTAATAGTTCTCGTAGCTTTTAATATACCTCACGTAGTCGCTAAAACACTCCTTCTAGTAATACCTATCGGCGACCCGTCAATAGGTTACCTCCCTTCCCTTATACCCTATATCGTTATATATACTCTTTAGGATACTCTCCCTTTCCCTAGGGGAGTTAATAACCCTCGTCTATAGTATATTTTTTATCGCTCTACGGTAAAGAACCCCTTTTTACACTAGGTGCTTAAGGGCTTCCGTCTTAAACCTTATATACTCTTTCCTATCTAGGCCCTCGGGTCGTTTTAGGGTCGTTAGCCACTATATAATATCTTTAGACTACTTTCCCTAAGAAGCTCTAATAAGGTTTCCTCTTATATCTCCTTCTAAGCTTATCTCCGACGAACTAGAACTAGCGGAAAGTATAGCTATCCTAAGATAATTTAGCTCGGCTTCTACGTATTCGTTAATATCTATAGTCTCTTCCGTATCGGAGCTCGCCCTAGGTCGTCTTAACAGTCTATCCGCCGCCGTGTGCCTCTTGCCGGGTATATATCTAATATTAAAGTCAAATAGTCGGATCCACGCTAGCCACCTAGTAACTAGGGCTCCTAGAAGGTCCGTCGCCCCTCTATTTAGTTATATAACTAGGATATTTACGTCCGTTTCGAGTATAAAATACACACCATATAGCTAGGCTTTATACTTCTTTAGGGCTTTTAGAACCGCCCTATACTCCCTCTTTATTACGTCGTACCTTACTTTAGCCTCCGTCTAAATACCACTTTTATACCTATATAGGTGCCTTAGCTTCTTATCGTCTAGCTATATTAGCACTATACCCCAGCCCGTTAGGCTCACGTCTATTACTAGGATAATTTCTCCCGCATTTACACTATAATCCATCCTAACTAGGGCCGGTGCTATAGTTAGAGCCTCTTTTAGGGTGTTCATTACTTAGGCCTAGTTATCCTCCTATTTAAACAGCACCCCTTTCTTAAATAGCCGATAGATCGGCCTAGTAACTTCTCTAAACCGCGGTATCTAGATTCGATAGTATACGTAGACGCTAATAAATACTCTTGCTTCTATAATATCCTTATAGGCCTCCTAGCGGAGTATCTTAACCACTTTTAAGCTACTTAGGCGTCTACTATCCTTATTATATACGAAACCTATAGTATTAATCCTATTAATATAGAATTATAATTTCGGCCTAATCGTATAACCTACTCTCTCTATATCTACTAGGACTTTACTTAGGTTCTAGATATATAGTAGTATAAACTTCCGAATACCGGGGGCAACTTCCCTATTATCGAACCTCGAATACGGTCCCTTAACCCCTATATCGTCTATAAACGGGAAATAGATCTTAGGAATATACTCTTAGAGAATAGCCGTAATAACTCTATAGAACTAGGCGACCGAGTTCGTTACACCCTACGGAAGCGTTATCTATCGCATTAACCCTAGCGGGGTTATAATTATAGTAAGGTCCCTACTAGTTTTTATAAGGCCGATCTAGTTATAGCCCGAGAAGAAATCGATAAGTGACGTAACTATATAGCCTACGAACTCTTCCGAGAATTTATCCACCGAAGGGGGTAGATTTACGTCCCTAATTATCACGCTATTTATTTTTATAGCTACGTTAATAAGTTAGTACTTATTTTCCTTCTTCTTAACTAGGAACTAGGGGTTTTAGTATAGTCTATAGCTAGGCTCTAAAACTCCCCTATCTAGACGATCCTACACTATCTTAATTATAGTGTCCCTAAGTAATTTTAGGATAGGAAAGCTAGGCTCCTACTATACGTCGTGTTTAATAGTTCGAATCTCCTATAGCGGCGCGACCTCCGCCCTAACCTTTCTATATTCCGAAAAGTCGAACGTAATCGTAGCTTCCCGGTAAAAGAGTATTTCCTCTAGTAGGCCTCTTTCTTTACGCGTGAGCTTATCTCCCACTATTAGCCTATCTAGCCGCTCCCGCGTTAGTCTTTAGCCTCTCGGAATCGTAGAGAACTTAGGTTTAAACTAGTAGTTATATTTCCCTTTCTAATAGTGTTTTTAACTCTCCCGAATCGCGTCTACTCTCTAGTTTACGCTCCCTCCCGGGTTTATTCTATTAGATAAACCTAGGTTTACGGGTATAACTTTAATAGCTTTCCTTTTATATACCGTGAAAACCCTCCCTTTTAACGTATAGCTAGTAGTTATCCGCTAGGCCGCCTAAGTATATCTCCTAGTCTACACTATACGCTACCGGCGCCCTTTCGCATCCACTCTCGCGGGTCGCCCCGCCTACGTAATATTTCCCGCGCCCGACCCGCGAAATCCCTCCGCCTATAGGCTATTAAGTCCGCCCTCGCGGTACGTAGAAAAACCAATAAACTCTAGTTCGCTATTTATAAATAAAACACCTTTCCTTACCCTCCTCTCTTTCGGGGTTTCACTCTCGCCGACCCCTACCCCGCGTAGGCCGGCTAATCTTCCCCTATACCGCGACCGCTCGCACCCGGTAGCTATATAACTCTAACCCTAACCTTATTACCTCCCTTCGGGTCCTATAGTATAGTATACTAGCCGTCGTCGAGGTACTCGTACGAGAGCTAGACTACGAAACTAAAAGGTTAACCTAGGAGAAGCGTATAATCGCCATCCTTAGTAATATAGAGATACTATAGTACGCGAATACCCCCTATCTCGAGCTCTATATTTTTATAAATACCGTTAAAGTATAATACCTCTCCGCCGTAAGGCACTATTATTATACTATTATTTCTCTATATAGCTAAGCTAACGGACGTCGCTAGCTCTCTTATTATAATATTTATCTTAGCACCCGTGTTAAGTAAGGAAAGCGTCGTATTACTACTATTTACTAGCACTCTCGCTTTTAGGCTATCCACTAGGAGAAACGGCTTCGCTCTTAGTATATTTAGGGAAAGGGGTTTACTAGTCGCGGCTCCCTCTTCGAGGGCCTCGGTTCGCTTAAATAGTAGGTCTCTCACCTCACTCGATAGTCTAATAAGCTCCTCGATTAAAACCTATAGCTCCCCTTTTAACACTCTATTTAGAACGCTTTATATATTCGTTCGAGCTTTAATACGGTCTCTAAGGTTCTCTTTCTTTCTATGGGTTCGGGTGTCTTTCGTATCTTCTCGTTTCGTCTTAGTGGTCTACGTGCTCCTAACCTCCCGTCGCGGTCGCACTCTAACTTTAGGGTTAGCTATATTAATATCGCCGACCTCCGAATCTATATCACTTTCCGCCCGCTCCTCCTTCGGGATCTTAGGGGATATATATTTTCTTTTATCTCCCCTCCTCCTCTTTATAACCTTCTTTATATTCGTCTATTTATTATCCTTCTATTCTTTTCTTTTACTACGTACCGCTCTAACGCCCCCTCTAGCACTATTATTACTCCTATTATCTCCCGAGTCTTAGTTAGAGCTTTCCTCTAAGTCAATCTCTCTCGTTACTCTTAGGGCCTGTAGAGCGTTATTATTAGCCTACCTATATAATACCGTTATAGGCTTATCGGCTTGCTCCCCTTTAGTATATCCCGAGCGAGGTAGTCTATCCCGATTACTACGCGTTTAGTTATACGCTAGTATATTAAATAGCTACTACTACTACTACTATAGCTACTATTCACCGCCCTATATTCGGAGTCCCGCTCTTCGAAGAACCTACTCTCTCTAGGTTGAGCCGCTATATATAAAGATAGGGCGCGAGCCGGGGCTATAGGTTCCTAGTGTTATCTTTTCTTTATTATTAATATAATAGTATCCCGCCTAGATATCTTAGCTAAGTAGTATACACTCTCTTTTAATATAGCCGGGCTCCCCGTAGTAGAAGCACCTATTTCCTATCTAACTATAGCGGCTTACTATAGTATTTAGGTTAGCCTATAGCGCCGCCCGGCTTCGCGTATCCTACGGTCCGAAGCCCTACTACCCCGAATACTATCTAGCCGGGTGCGGCTAATTTCCCGCGTTAGGTGCGGGAAATAGTCCCTACCCGCGCTATATACTCTACACGACTACGAGGGAGAGCCTCTATATACCCTATACTATATCGGAGAGTTACGCCTCTACTCCTCTTTCTACCTACGGTACTAATTATAGTATAATCGGCGGGGCTAACTTAAGGTCTAGCGTCGCTATTTCCCGTTTTTTCTACGTTTACTCGACTAGCCTCTATATATCCCTATCTACTACTCCCGCTCCCGCGAAGTCTCTAACTATTTCATTTACTATATTAATATTAATAATTATCTTAGCTATTTCTTTAAACTTAACTATCTCTAGGTTCTCGGTTTTGACTTTATATTAGTGGATAACTTTATCCTATATACGCGTTAGGAGTCTATTAAGGAACTACACGCCCTATATATACTCGTCCAAGATCCTTTTTTCGGTAAGGTATTTCGAAATAGCCGTGAATTGCCTAACGTATTATTAGAGGTTATTAGTTTCCTTTCTTAGTATATTCGTAAAGGTCTCTAGGAACCGTCTCGAGAATATCTATTAGAAGGCGTCCTAATCCTTATATTTAGAGAGGAGCGCGTCTTTAAAGTTCTACTATTCTTTTAGTTTATACTTAGGTATATTCCTAACGAATTACCCTATAGCTATCTCGTAGTACCGTAGTAGCCGCCTCGTCCTCTCCTTTTCCCCGATCCCGTAATCTATATAGAGCTCTTCGAATCTTTCTAAGAACTCTATAACGTTCGCGCCGTTAAAGTAGGGTACTCCTGGCGCTCCTACTAGCGGTATAAGTATACGAAATATTACTATCCCTCCTTAGGGTGCTATCGCTTAGCTATCTCCTATAGCTATCGCGCGTGCCGTGTCTTCTCTATCCGTCTCCGTCGAGAGCTCTTCTATAAAGTTAATCTCTCTATACGGTATTATCTTAAAGGAGATATAATTTATTAACTAACTAATTCCCTTCTACGCTATTCTCTATAGTAGTACCCACGCGTAGAGTACCGTCTATATAGTCTCTATTAGTACGTCCTATCTAAGGGATAATACCTAGTCTCCTCCTCTCCTATTCTATTCCCTATCTATTACTCCCTTATACTTTTCGTGGCTCGAATTCGCTCGTCTCCTAGCGGTCTCCGCTCTTAATTTACCTATCTTCGGTCTATATACCTTCTTCCCTATATTTACGAGTCTCGGTAAGATATTTATTTCCGCGTCCTTCCGAGCTCTCTTAGTATACTCTTCGAGTATTCTTTCTATCGCGCGTTATCGCTCTTCCGTAAAGTCGCGTTTAAATTAGTATATAGATAGATCCTTCCTATATATTAAGCTCCCTACGTAGGTCACTAATATAAAGGGTTCAAAACTACTATACTACTAGGGTGTGGGAGAATAGGGTAGTACGAGGTCTATAACACTCCTAAAGCAAGCACGTAGTATTTGCGAATTAGGCCCTTCTAATTTAGTTAGGAAAGAAGAAGATATCTTATTCCTAGTCTAGTAGAGCGCCTTTAAGAGGCTCACGGGAAGTCACGAGATCGCGGTTAGCTAACTCGTCACGAGGACGATCTCAAACCACTATAATATAAACTAAGTAAATATAAGTTTCGTGTTATAACGACCTAGTTCTTAGGATACGTCATATTAATAGAAGGACTCTCGCTCGGAGAAGAAAGAATTAAGGTAGTAACCGAATAGGAAACACTAAAGAACGTTAAGGACGTGTAGTCCTTTATCGGATTCGTTAACTACCTTAAACGGTTTATTAAAGGGTTTTCTTTAATCACTACCCCTTTAACGAACCTTACGAGAAAGTTAGTTCTATTTATTTAGGGGGACGCCGAGAATAAAGCGTTCGAGAGGCTTAAAGAAGAAGTAATAAAGGCTCCTATCCTTATAACCTTCGACGCTAAGTTACTAGCCACTATCGAGACAGACTCCTTAGACTACGCTATCGGAGCCGTACTTAGCTAGCCGGGACCCACCGGAAAGTACTAACCTATCGCCTACTTCTCTAGGAAACTAATACTAGCGGAACTTAACTATAAGATCTACGATAAGGAACTTCTTACGATCGTTATAGTATTTAAGGAATAGAGGATATACCTATCTAGATCTATAGAACTAGTTAAGGTGTATATAGACTATTTAAACCTTCTCTATTTTCTTACGATAAAAGAACTTAACCGACGATAAGTTAGATAGCACGAATCCCTAATAGAATATAACTTCGTTATATTATATATAAAGGGGGTAGAGAATGCTCGCGCCGACGCGCTAAGCCGTAAACTAGAGTACTAGGATAATAAGACATACCTATCTTACCTAGTACTTAGAGAAGCTCCGGGCGGATATATACTTAACCGATAAGAGCTATCCGCTATATTAAAGAGTAGTAACCCACTTAATTAGAGAAACTATTTCGTTAACGAGTATAAGTACGATAGGACCTTAGACTCGCCACCGAAACACTTCGCTTAACACTAGAACGGAGAATAGGGATATAAGAACGGACTTTACGTCCCGGAATAACTATAAGAAAAAGTTGTTAGGGAACTCTACGAGCTGCCGGCTTATAGACACTAGGGGATATTTAAGACCCTAAAGAGAGTTAAGGAATACTTCGATTTTCTAGGACTTAAGGAAGTGGTTACTAAAGTGGTAGGAGAGTGTGACACCTATATTCGAAATAAGGCTTCGAGATACGCACCTTACGGGTTACTTAAGTCGCCCCCTATACCGGAATAACTATAGAAATCGATAGTGTGGGACTTCGTGGTTAAGCTACTACTATCCTAGGAACCTATTACGAAGGTTAAGTATAATAGTATACTAGTCGTCACTAATAGACTTACTAAATATACGTATATATTACTATATAAAGAGTTAAGTACGGCGGAAGACTTAGCGTACTCATTCCTAAGAATAGTATTCGCGAACCACGGCACACTAGACGAGATTATCTTAGATAGAGATAAGCTCTTTACGTTAAAATTCTGGTCTACCTTTATCGTATTACTAGGGATTAAAGTAAAGATATCTACTACGTTTCACCCGTAGACCGATAGATAGACGGAACGACTAAATTAGATAATAGAGGCTTACTTACGCTATTACGTCAATTATTAATAGGACAATTGGGTATAGTTGCTCCTAATGGCCTAGTTTATATATAATAGCGCGGTGTTATATATAATAAAGGTCTCGCCTTTCTACGCTAACTATAGGCATAACCCATAGGCGTACGGAACACTATTACCTAGCGCGCTCGCGGAGCACGCGATAATTTAAGTCGATAAGCTTAAGTAGTTGCACGGGCAACTCGCCTAAGTAATATAGAGTGCTTCGAGCGTTTTAGTAGCCCACTATAATAAGAAGCGTAGTTAGGGGCTAACGCTTAAAGAGGGGGATAGGGTCTACCTACTACGAAAAAATATTAAAATAGTAAGACCTAGCGATAAACTAGATTATAAGAAACTAGGACTATTTAGAATTATAGAGGTCAAAGGCCCTATAAATTTTAGATTGGAACTACTAAAGATAATAAATATCTATCTAGTGTTCTATATCTTACTCCTTAAACTAGCACTAGAGAGCGTACCTCGTGCCCCTCTTATAGAAATCTAACTAGTTAACCTAAACGCCGAGTATAAGGTTAAGGATATCCTAGACTATAGGTACGTTAGCGGTAAGATTAAGTATTTAATTAAATAGAAGGATTACCTACACTCGGAAAACACCTAGGAACTAAAGGAAAACCTTAGTAGCTCGCCTACTCTACTAGCCGAGTTCTACTATCGAAACCTAGATCTCCTAGCGAGTCCTAGAAAGGATAGGAAGGGTCGAAGTCGGCCGAGAGCGCTTCGATCACGGCGGGGTCTATAACTCCGTGGGAGCTAGGCTCGGAAGAGTCAAAAGTAAGAGGATCGTTAACCACGGACGGATCTCTAGTAGTAAGACGCTCGGCTTCCTCCGTAGTATCTAATTTATCTAGCGATTTTAGACCGCGACGTAGTATTTCGGCTGTACGCTTTCGAAAGACCTCGCGCTATTTATTAAGACGAAGAATCTTGGATTATATCTCGGCTAGATAGGTAAATAGGCGTTACTATTCGTCCTAAGTCCGAGAGAGTTTATCCTCGATCTTCCTCTCTTCGCGCTTAAGGGATCTCTAGCTCTCCGTAGAAGGACTATAGACGTCGCACTTGACGGCACCTCCGGCCCTAATATAGTGGGAATAACGAGAAGAGTCCTTTGCGACTAGATAGGTTAGACCGCGCTTCTCGTAACGAGAATAAGGCGCTATTTTAATACTAAAAGATTCGACTCGGGAGTATAAGGAGACACGATATTCGGTTTTCTTGGATTTAATAAGGGGTGGTATAATAACGAAGGAAGAAGGCTATACCCCTCCACGCGATATTTTATTACTAGTTATCTAGCGTCCGGAGCTACTAGGCTAGAAGGGGGATAGTATTATAGATTACCTAATATAGCCCTAAGGCTCGGCGACCTTATCGTATAGAGAAGCTATTAGTTAGGAGTAGATTAGGGACTTAGTATAGGCTTAGCACTAATCTATAGGATTATATAATTAGATTACTAGGATTATAGGGATTAGTTAGTGATCTAAGTAATCCTACTAATCTAGGAGAACGAAGGTTTTATATAATAAGTAGATAGTTTTATTAGTTAGGAGCTTCGTACTTAACTTTAAATAGTAATTTATACTTATTAGTAATAACCCTCCCGACTATATCGAGTGATTAAGCGTACTCTAAGCTACTACTTCTTAAACCTAAACCGACGACCTAGAGGTTCGTTACACCTCCCCACTTACGATCCCTACCTCTAAGCGGATATAAATCGTAGGGATCGAGAAATCGAAAAGGATAAGTTATAGAGGAGAAATAGAGTATACGTCGCTACTCTTACCTAGGACCGACCCTTTTACGTTCGTATAAGCCCTAGAATATTATATATTAAACTAGACTAGCTCGCTATCCCTAGAATATAACCTATAATATAGGAAAGGTAGTAGAAGGCGGGGATAGTAAAAATAAAGCGGGAATTACTATTAATAGAAACTCTAGCCCTAGAGTCGGACTTAAAATCTTAGAAATAGATCTAGAAGCCCTCCGAATCTAACTAGGCTTAGAATATAGTTAATATCTATAAAATTAGTGCGAATATACTTTATTATAATATAAAGCGTCTAAATATAGAGTTCTTTTAGATAAACCTCTACGAAATCGACTATTTCCTAAGCTCTCGAGACGAACTCGAAGATATAGAGATAGTAGAACTAATTTCTAAGAACTTACTAAAATAATATACTATATTTAAGGATATATTCTCTAAGATAGAATCGAATTAGCTCCCTCCCTACTATATCTATAATTATAAGATTTAGCTAGAATAAGAATTAGTTTTCGGTTATATACTATTATATAAATAGTCTACTAATAAGCTAAAGGCTATAAAATAATATCTAATAAACAATCTAAATAGAGGGTTTATTATAGCTAGTAACTACCCCTTCGCCTCTCTAGTACTATTTATAAAGAAGCTAAACGGTAGCCTTCGATTCTATATTAACTTCTATAAGCTTAATAGCTTAACTAGGAAGGATTTATACCTAATTCCCTATATCGACGAACTTCTCTCTCGAATATTAAGGGCTAAAGTATATACTAAGCTTAATATTAGGGAAGCCTTCTATCGTATCTATATAGATCCCTAGTTAGAGGACTATACGATATTCCGGACTAGATATAGTTTGTATAAATATAAGGTTCTACCTTTTAGACTTTATAATAGTCCTTTAACCTACTAGAGATATATAAACGATATCCTAATAGACTATTTAAATAAGTTCTATATAGCTTACCTAGATAATATCTTAATCTACTCTAATAACCTAAGGGAATATATAGCGTATATATAGTTAGTACTACTCTAACTCTAGGAAGTAGGCCTATAGGCTAATATTAAGAAGAGCGAATTTAGTATTACTAGGACTAAATACCTAGGCTATATTCTAACTACCTAGGGACTCGAGGTAGACCCGGATAAGGTCTTAGTACTTAGGGACTAGAAATACCCTAAGACTATTATAAGAGTTAAGTTATACCTAGGGTTTTACGGATTCTATTAATAGTTTATTTAGAATTTTAGGCTTATCGCTAAACTACTAAGTATACTTAAACGACCTTTAGAACCGTTCCGATTTACGAAGGAATATAAAGAATCGTTTAACGAGCTTAGACGCTAACTCCTAGCTATCTAGAAGATCTATTACTTCGACCCTAAGCTACTAACTAAGCTAGAAACCGACTCCTCTAATAGAGTAATTAGTAGTATATTATCCTAAGAATACTCTAACTTAGTATAGTACCCAATAGGCTTCTACTCCCACGTCCTTAATAGGCACGAACCTAACTAGGAAATCTATAATAAAGAGCTCTTTACGATAGTAGAAATATTTAGATAATAGAGACCTAAACTAGTATTAGTATAGAGTCGGACTAAAGTCTATACTAATTATTAGTCCCTAGAATATTTTATAACTACTAAAATCCTTACCGCTAAGTAGGTTTAATAGATAGAATATCTATCCGACTTTAACTTTATTATTATATATACGTCTAGTAAGAGTAATTAGAAAGCTAATATTCTTACTAGAAGGGAGTAAGACCTAGCCTTATAGGAACTAGTTAAACTAGATAGCTACTCTTAGGTCTTACTAGGACTAAGTAGGTTATACCCCTAAATTAACTCCGAATTAGCTATAGTATACCTAGCTAAGATATAGCTAGTAATAAGTATTCTACCTATAGATACTAAGGCTCTAAAATATATTATAATCGATTTAGACTAGTTAGTAGAATATCTACGCTAAGATAACCTTAGCTCTTTTAACGACCTTTAGGTAGAATTACCTATATACTACTAAATAGAAGATAGCCTCTTAACGTACTAGAATCGGATATATATTAGACGTTATACCGTCCTATATACTAGGTTAATTTAGGAAGCCTATAGTTAACTATCTATAGCTTACCCCTCCGCTAAGAAAATATATTAACTACTAAGTAAATAGTATTATTAGGTCGGGATAGAGGCGGATATAAAACGGTATATCGATAACTATATCCCTTATAGGCACGCCCGCCCTAGGTAGAGTAAATAATAAGGATTCTTAAAGCTACTACTAGTACTATCCTACCCCTAGTAATATATTTATATAGATTTTAAGGAGTTTAATAAAGATAAATATAGGTTTAATATAATCCTAGTATTTATTAATCGACTTAGGAAGGATTTAGTATCGATCCCCTACTATAAGATAATTAATATACGAGGAATAGCCTAGCTATATATATAGTAGGTATACTAATTCGGATACTCCCCGGAAACGATTATAAGCGACTATAGCCCCTAGTTCGTATCGTCCTTTTAGAACGAGTTCTATTATATTATAGGAGTAAAAGTTAAGCTTTTAATTATATATTATAAGGAGACTAACGGCTAGACTAAGGTTATAAATCGCTATATCGATTAGAGGCTAAGACTATTCGTTACCTACTTTTAGGATAACTAGAGCGAGCTAATCCCTATTATAGACTATATCTAAATAATCCTACCCTATTTAACTATTAGTATAGCTCTATACTAACTTAAATATAGAGTCGAGCCGCGAAATAGCTAGGACTAGAAACCCTTAGGATTAGTAAGGCTAAAGGAAGAGCTAAACGTTAAAGAAGTAGTAGCCCTAGCTAAGAGAATATACTAAGCCTAGTAAGTCGCCGAAAATAATATACTAAAGGCTTAGGAACGTATAAAGAAGAGCGAGAACTAGTACCGGCGCCGAATCGACTAAGAGATAGGGGATAGGGTTTACTTATTAACTAAGAATCTAAAGAACTACCGCCCTAGCTAGAAGCTCTCTACTAAGTATAACGGCCCCTATTATATTAAGGAATAAGTAGGGAACGCTTTTAGACTAAGACTACTAAATAGTTTTAAAATCTATAATATCTTCTCCCTAGACGTGCTAAAGAAGTACCTAAACACCCCCTTCCTAGATAAGAATTAGCCTAGTAGCCGAGTAAGGCTATTATAGGGAACGAGGAATAGGAAGTAGATTAGATCCTAGCTTCTAAACTACTTAGAGGTAAGCTATACTACCGTATCTCCTAGGTAGGCCACGACCCTAATCTAGTATAGTATTTAGCTTCTAACTTCCTTAGTATACTATATAAGCTTAGGGATTACTACTAGAACCACCCTAATACCCCTAGGCCTCTATATAAACTCCTAGACTAGATTTAAGCCTAGGAGTTAGGAATAGATGAATATAATTATTTAGTAGACGATAGAATTATAAGTAGATTAAATAAAACTAAGATAAACTAAAATAAAGAAACGAAAGAATTTATTTAGCTAAAAAGCTATATATAAAAGTAAGTTAGACTACTAAAAATAACTCTAAAACTACTCTAGGACTAGCCTATTTCGTCGCTAAATATATAGGGGTAAACTAAGGTTCCTAAGCTAATTATAAAGTCTATACCCGGACACTACTACCCCCTAAATCTACTTATCCCCGTCGTCGCGTATAGGACTAATAAGATCTAAAAACCCTATATCCTTAGCCTAGCCTTTTCCCTTCCTACTCGAAGACCCCTCCGCCTTAGTTCCGTCTCTATATAGATCTACTACCTTAGTATTTATAAAACGACCCCTAGGACCGTAAACCTTCTTACTAGTAGAGTCTAGTTACTTCCTACCTATACGCTTCTTAATAGTAGTTATAGCCTAGCTAGGAACCGGAACTATACTACCTAAAGAATTTAAGGAAGTCTAAATTCTATTAAGTATAAAGTTAGTTTAGTCTAAACTAAACTTAACTCTACGCCGAATCGAACCTAATTCTAATAAGATCCCTAGTAGTAAACTATTAGTATCGGTTAGTAGGGAATAAGTCGTAACCTATAAAACTTTATCTATCTCCTTTATACTAATTATAACTTCTTTATCTTCGCTAGCCTCGATACCGCTCTAATACTCTAGGTACTTAATACCTAAGAAATCTAGTAACTATAGCTAAGTTAGTAAAAATCCCTATAAATAGCGTAGAATTAAGATAAACCGGAGTATACTTCTCCTTCTACTAAGTATAGTAATTATATTTAGAAGATTTAGGGCTACTAAAATTATAGCGATACTTTACGTTCTTAATTAACTAACGAATATAGTAGATATAGTATATTTAGAACGTATCTAAAAGGGCTCCGGCTAGTAGAGGAATAGGTATAGTCTAAAAAGTTAGCTAAGTAGTAAAATACGCTAAAGGAACCCTAGAAACTTACTAATTATATATACTTAGAAGTTAAAAAGAATTTAAGTTAATTAAAGACGATTAAAGATAGCTTAAGAGGAAAGTAGGCGTAAGAAATCGATTTAAATAGGAATCGATATAGAAACTAGGAGGGAGTATAAGGAAGCTTTATAGCTAAGAAAAAGTAACGTTAGGTAGCTATATTAATACCTAACTATAATTTATAGCTATAATATAGATAATACGGTAAGAAGTAACTATAAGCTAGTATTATATAAAATTATAAGAATAATAATTATTATTAATAATACTAACTAATAATACTAAGACCTCGCTTAGCCTACTAGACTAGTTACGGACCCCTTTTAGACGAGATAATAATATAGAACCTAGGGATAGGTTCTTCCGAAGGAGGGGGGTAATATAACGTTAGTACTAACTCGGACTAGCTATAGAGAGCCTATTATAGGATTTATCTTAGAACGAGGGAGGTATAAGGAAAGCCTATAATATAATGAGCCTAGGGTCGGAGGGGTTTTATATAAGAATCGGACCTAATACTAAGAGACCTCCTTTTCCTTTCTCTTCTCTTTATATTTTTATATCTTTAGCTTAGGCGGCCTATTTATTAGAGTTATATTTAGTCTTATTCTCGCTCCTATACGTATAAGTAGTGGCCCTAATAGTGCTATAGTAGTAAATAGTAAGGAGCTACTCTAGGAAGGAACTTTCGTCCTAGCTTAAGCACCTAATAGCGTTAAAGTAGGAATATTATAGTTACCTATCTAAGGTCGCGGGACGTATATCTTATATAAGATATATAATAGCGTAAATAGACTAAATATAGAAGACCTAGTATTAATAGATATAGTAGTCGTAGAGGGTTTTTATACTAATATCGTTTCGGAAGCTCGTCTAAGGAAGGTAGGGATATAGTATTATAGTTAAGACTATACCCTCCGCTATAGAAATATAGTAGAGAGTATAGTAGTAAAGTAACTAGAAGATAGATTTAATATTATCTTCTTAGAATATAAGCTATTTTCTACCTACTTCTAACTTCCTAAAGAAATCCCTATAAGTATAGGTAGTATTCTTATATTCCCTATATTAACTTATAAGGTTAGGGAAACGTATCGAAAATTAAGAGACTATTATAAAGCACGCCTAGATATAGAAGAGAAGTAGTATAGGAGAGCTAGCTATCTAGGCCCTAAAGCTCTCTATATATTAGTTTTATATATATATAACGTAAGAATTTATAGTATAGCGCGCGTTAAGTATATATTTTACGTAATAACTTATATTAAGTAAGTAATCGTGAGGTAGCTATTAGAGCGAAAGTTAGCTAGACTATTCTAGAGAATAATATAGGATTTATTCGACTTCCCCTTAGGCTATAATAACTCGAGCTAGCTACTCGTAATAAAGGATAAGTATAGTAGGAAGCTCTAAGGATTCCTTTTAAAGAGTAAAGCGCACGATAAAGTTTTCGCTATACTCTCTAACTTTAATTAGTAGATAAAGAGATAGTATAGATTAAGTATTTATAAATATAAGCACGATAACGATATATCTATAATAGTACTTAGAGGCTATACGGAATATAAGAACTAGGTTATTAGAGAAGGAATTGACGTTAAGCTCTCTCTTACCTATACGTACGAAAGTAATAGTGCTATAGAGCGTATAGGATAGGAAGTAATTAATAGGTCGATTAAGATATAAGAATCTATAAACCTATTAGTAAAGCTCTAGCTAGAAGCCACTATTATAGTAATCTTTCTCTATAATATTAGTCCCTTATATACTTATATAATATAATCTCCGAACGAGGTTTTCGACTTATAGTTCCGCTAGTATTTCCGCTAGTATAACCCTATACTCGTTACTCGCCTTATAATAGACCTCTAACTAGACTAGAATAGAATCTATATCTATAGAGCTCGAGCTTATCCTATAATTAAGGAGCGAGAAGCTTATTAATAAAAAAGGAACTTTAAAGTAGTTCCTAGGGGTTATATTAGATATCTAGTTAGCTATATTATATCTAATATATATAGGATTTAGGTGCCCTAGCTTAATAGAGTTATTATTTTAAGGAATATTATATTCGATAAGGACGTCTTTTATACTCCCGATATAAAACGAGTAAAAGGCTAACTACTCGAGATTATACGCTCTATTATAGACGTAATCGAGGAGCTAGGAGATATTTAGGACGCTAGAGTAGTACTCGAGAATATAGGAATCTAGAATAATAATATATAAGCTAAAGAGTAAAGAATAGAGGAACGTAATAAATTAGAGGGTATATAGGTAACTAATCTAGGGGTAATATCCTAGAACTAGTAGCGCTTCTAAATATACTAGAGTTACTCGAGGAAATAAACTCGGGGGTAACTCTAGAATATAGGAATATAGTCGTTAAAGACTATATCCCCTCCTATCCTATAGGACTTCCTTCCCCTAATCTAACTCCTAAACCTAAGAGTATACTAGCCGTAGGAGTAGGGGTTTTAGACGCTTATAATAAGAGCGAGAATAGGGTAGAGCCTACGGAAGAGGGGTATAGCACCTTATATTAAGATAATATAACTCGTTAGATAATACCTATTAAAGAGTATAATCTAGAATTAACGATAGTAGTTAATACTAGAGCTCTAATCGAACCTAGGAGCTCGCGGAAAACTCGACCCTAAGCTCGGGGGAGGGCGAATACTAACCTAAATCTAACTCGCTATATAAAAAGAAACTATAGGATAAAGATAAGATTTAGCCCCCGATATTAGGATAGCGAGAATAGAGAAGGGAATAGTAAAATCTATACTAGAGCTTAATACTCTACTATAATAAGCGTAGGAAAGAGACTCGAGAGTATAATAAATAAGTTAAGAGACTAAAACCTTAATATACTATATAACTTCTTTAGAACCTTTATACTAGACGAGTATAGAGTAACTAAAGGAGGGGTAGATTATAGAACGATATATACTATAATAGCTATAGTAGTTCTATAAAATAGAATCTTAAGACCTAAAAGGGTAGAGAGTAGGAAAGGGGAGTATTAAAAGGATCTTCTTAAGGTTTCTAAGAAATAGTATAAGCTTACTAACTATAAGTATAGCGCTTAATTTATTATAGATACGAATTTAGAACTTATAAATCTAGAGGCTAGAAAATACTAGAGAGTTATTCCCCTAGAAAAAGTAAAAATATAGCCGATTCCCCTAAAGTAAGTCTTTATATATAAGGTCGATAAAGTAGGTTTCTTAATATACTATCGCTTACGTATTATAGTACGCGGAGATCTTTAGGATAACGAGATAATCTTATTAATATACGCTACTATACTCGCTATATAATCGTTTCGAGTAGCTATAGCTTTAAGTATATACTTTAACTTAGAGATTAAGTAATATAACGTTATTAACGCCTTTATTAACGTAAAAAGAGATAAAGGAAGTACGCTAGTTATATACTACTTACCTAATAGCTTTAAGCTCTCTAGAAAGTATATCGAGATTAATAGAGCGTTATATAGACTTAAGGACTTACCTATACTATAGTTCTATAAGTTCTCGGCCACTTTATCGATACTCAGTCTTAAGCTAAGTAAGGAGGAGCTATACCTATTTATAAACGAAGCTCGTTTAGTAATTATTATATTCTATATAAACGATATCTAAGTTCTATTTTACGAAAGGGATAGGGGTACTATAGACGCTATTATCGAAGGGATAAAGGGTGCCTATAAACTACGAGACTTAGGGAACGTAGAGTAGTTTCTCGGGGTGCGCGTTATTAGGGATCGAGTAGCTAAAAAGCTATAGCTAATCTATAATATATATATCGAAAAGATCGCTAGGAAGTTTAGAGTATCTAAAGGATAGTGCCTAAGCACCCCCCTACTAGGGGTCGAGCTTATAAAGAACTAAGGATAAGTAATAATATAAGAAACGAAAGAATTCTAAGAGATAATTAGATTAGTTCTCTATACTATAATTATACTTTAACCTAATATTACTTTTATAGCTTTATAGCTATTATATTACTTAATAAATCTAAGTAAAGAATACCTAGAGGTAGTTAGATAGACTCTTAGATACCTATTTAGAATACGCTTCCTCGTAATTTAGTATAGAGGGTAAGCTCGAGATAAGCTCTAACTACTAATTACTACTAACGTATCGTTCGCTAATAATATAGAGACTTAATAATCTTCTTATAGCTATATAATCTTACTCTTTAGAGGTCTTATAGTATAGAAAGTAATAAGATAATTAACGGTCTCTACCTCGACTATAGAGGTAGAGCTCCTAGGATTAGTTATAGTCACTAAGGAATCGATAGCGCTAATATATTTCTTTAAAGAATTATAGCTCGACCTAGGAGAAGGATAGACTATTTTCTATAATAACCTTTAGACTATTCGACTAGTAGTAGGAGAGAATATAAGAATCTCTATAAAGCTTCGTTATATTAACGTTTAGAATATATAGCTATATTAAGAGTATATAAAAGGAATATTTAAAATCACCTACCTCCCTACCGCCGAAATACTAGCCGATAGAATAATAAAGAACCTACTACGCTATAAGTTCGAGTATTTCCGAGCTCTACTTAACCTCTAAGACGCTCGATTAATAATTAAGAACCTTAATTAGAATAAGTAAACTTAGCTCGAATATAATATTACTACCTTACCTAAGTTAGTTTTCTTATATCTAAATACTAACTTAAATACGCTCTTTTTATATTTTCTTATATTAAATCTTATTTATATTATATAGGGTTTTAGAGAACTAAGCTTACCGACCTAAAAGTAGTTATATTTTATTAATACTTTAAAAGAAAAAGAAGATTTAAACGATTAATAAATTAATTAACTCCGAAGCTAGCTCCTTTACGCGTATATAACGTATAAGTATATTAGTAGTAGGGCCGAGCTTAAAACGGGTATCTATATTATTACCCTTATCCTCCTCTCTATTATTATCCTCCTCTTTAGTAGCTTAGAGGGCGGAGCGGACGGCCTTACGAAGCTTCTTAAGCTTCTAAGATAGGCTAGAATTAGTAATAATTTAGTCGGACTAGCTCGGATATAACTTATAGATTTCGAATCCTTATCTATACTAAGTATAGCGAGTAAAGTATATACGGAAGGGAGGATAGAGGCGGGGAGGGCGGAGCACTAGTATCTAAAGGAGTACCGGACGTAGCGCGTCGAACTAGCCCGCTCCCGGTAGTTACTAGCGCTTTAGCTAGCTAGAGTACTAGTAATACACCTAGAGTAGGGCACGGCTCTTAGTAGTAGTTCCTCTACTAAATACTTTCTATACTAACTTCCGTTAATATAGGTAGTTTAGGAAATAGGGAGGCGGAAACTTATAACTCTCTTCTTATAAGGAGGTCTATATTCTTCTTCTTCTTCTTCTTCCTCTTCTTTATCTACTAGAGTAGTACGCTTAGATACTCTAGTAGGGGCGGGAGCGGGGGACGGGGTACGGGGGATAGAGGGAGCTAGGGAGTCTCTAAGAGGAGACTCTACTAGAAACTCTAGAGAAGGAGAGCGAGAAGAGAGAGCTAGTAATATAGTAGTAGTAAGAAGTAAGGGTTACTAAAGAGTATAAAGAGGGAGTAGGAAACGCTCTCGATATATACTCTCTATTAACTCTAAAAATCACTAAAATCATTTATAATAGTATTATAGGAGAATAAAGAATTAATAGTATTATTATAATATAAGGAAATAGCTACCTACCGTTACTATATAATATATAGTAAGCGCGACGAACCTTATAATATTAATATTAGACGATTATTTATAATATAAAGCTCGTAGAGGCTCTATAAACTAGCTCGAGTTTATTTTAAATATATTTAAACTAGGGGTGTGTTATAGAATAGGATATCTTAGCGCTAAGTTAGTAGCTCCTCTTTATATTCCCTAGTTCTCCACCTAGCTTTAGACTCTTTAGATAATAATCTATACTATTTTAGAAGCGCTTAATTTTATCGACTTCTATTAGTGGAAGCTCTATAGACTTGCCCGTGACAATCTACCTGTGCAAAAAAATAATATAATCAAGGCTACGGTTCTAAGCTGCCCGAAACATACACAGATAGGCATATGGACGCATGTTAAACACTGACTTTCCCACTCCTCCCTCTCCCCAAATAGCACAGTCGGTAGCTCAAAAATTCCAGGTAGCTGTAAGGTAACGCCAGTACCGACCCACCGAAGTACCTATCCATGTACCTACTTCCCTCTCCACAATTTCATCCGCAGCTCTTGTTCCTCTCCATGCAATCCGATCTCACCTGACCAATTGTCCAATTCACTAACCTAAAGTACCAACCAGCATAACCAACCCCAAACAAAGGAATCCCGTTCTCTGATGCCGAAACTCCCCCAAACTAATACAAGCTCGCAAACCTAAGATTATAATCAACTTTTATCGCTCTAGCTCAACTACCCTCACACGTGTCCTCACTAAGGGACGCCACGAGCAGCTAGCCCGGTTCACCAACTGCCCTGCTTGGCTCCCGAACCTACCTTACCAGTGCTATTATCCAAGGACCCTCCCAGAAGTGCGACGCAGACATACATAGGTACATACCTGACGCACCTTATCCGAGATCCTATCATAAGGTACCTTACCTACCTTAGGTACCTTACGGATGTTGAAAGTGCCTTACCCGCCAGCCGAGTCCATCTCCCATCCCTCATCCGAGAGCCAAGGCCAGACAGAACGTAGACGAACCAACCAGCCGATCTACCAATCTACCAATCTACAATTCCGCATGCTACCTAATTCCGCATGTGGGCATTTCGTACCCCCGATATCAAATTCCGTTCCGCTCTCTCTCCCTCCACCACCAACCCCAATCCCCCAATCCCCCAATCCCCAATCCCCAACCCCGCATCTCTGGCATGCATTCATGCGTCGTTCGTGCATGCGTTGGGTGCCTCTCCCTTTTCCCGTCCGGGACGCGGGCACGCGGGGTAAATGGCTTGGGGAGAAAAAGTAGATAGATAGATAGGGTAGAGAGGAACCGTTTTGTGTCTCTGTAGACTGCATCCATCATTCTTTCTTTTTTCTCTTGTTTCGTTTGCTCGTCGTACATTCCGTCGCTGTGATAATCAAAACGGTTTTCTCGTCACATCCAATCCCCCTTATCTCGGATCAGAGCAGGGTGGGCCAGAATAGATCTGAGGTATGTAGAAATAGTGCATCTTGTTCAAGTTGAGTGAGCCTGCTGGACCATGAGTTCCTACTAGATTAGCAGAAACGAGCAGAGGAGAGGAGAAAGCCAATTGCTGACTTTACATCCTAAGATAATATAAGGCCTCCTCAAACACGGTCTGCATTACACATAACAGCAACAACCCTCCATTGAAGCAGAATTTGGGCCACGACGAGTGATTGTGATTGTGCCAGGAGTGAATTGGAACCAACTACTCAATCAATTCCCGAAAGAAGCGAAGTGAAGTCCCTCAGTTGGTTAATCAAAACCCAACAGTCAACCGCTCAGGATGGGATTAGAATATGATTTCATTGTTGTAGGAGGTACGTTGCAGACCCAACCCCTCTCCCCTCTACTTTCCAGCCATGAAGTACAAATCGAGCCCAAACTAACACCTCACAGCCGGTCCCTCAGGCTCCTCGCTCGCCGCATGCCTCGCACGCACCGCCTCCTCACCCCGCGTGCTCCTCCTCGAAGCCGGGTCCGCCAACAGTGGCGCCGATTTTCTAGTACCCGCCGACCGCTTCACGCTGGCATTCACACAGGCCGATATGAACTGGGGGTACAAGACAGTACCACAAACGCATCTGAAGGGGCAGGAGATAGACTATTCGCGAGGTAGGGGGCTGGGCGGGAGCACAGCGATTAATTTTTCTTGCTGGGTGGTCGGACCAGGCGCGGATTATGACGAGTGGGCGAGGATGGTGGGTGATGCTGAGTTTGGGTGGGAAGGCGAGGGCGGTATGAGGGAGAGGTTGAAGAGGATTGAGAACTACCATGTTGAGGTTCCTGAGGGGCATAGAAGGTTTGTGGATGTGAAGGCCGAGAGTGAGTTCAGTTTCTTCCGATATTTGATAACCGGGGAAGTGGAGGTCTGACGTGCATGTTAGATCATGGTACCGACGGGCCAATTCACCTCTCATATGCGGACCCGTGGGAGAAGGGACTCACAGATGTCTTTATTGCGGCTGAAGAAATTGGTTTGGGCACGAATAAAGATGTTAACTCTGGCGATCCAATTGGAATGGGAATGGGTGCGGCATGCATGTACCAAGGTGCTCGGACGACTGCAGCGGCGTACTTGAAAGATGCTCCAAATAACCTTACCATTGAGGTAAACTCACCTGGAGCCAAAGTAATTATGGATGGGAAGAGAGCGGTTGGTATAAAGACGGTTGGTGGAAAGGAATATTATGCGAGGAGAGAGGTCATTCTGTCCGCCGGAGTAAGTCTCCTTACCCACAACTAATAACTGTTCCAGCTGACATTCCCAGGCCCTTAACTCTCCTCAGATCCTGATGCTTTCTGGTATTGGTCCAGCGAACGAGTTGAAGAAACACAATATTCCCTTGGTGCAGGAGCTCCCCGAAGTTGGCAAGAACCTCCAAGACCACTGTTTCTCAACGGCAACTCTTCTACAGAAATCGGGCACCAATGATCGCATGACATGGGAGACGAGCCCTGAACAAATAGCCGAAGCAAAGGCACAGCATGCAAAAGACAAGACAGGCAAGCTGAATGAGATGTACTGCTCTGTTCCGATGGGGTGGTTTAAGAACGATGCTGTACTTGCATCGGAGGAATTCAAGGCTCTTGATAAGCGTGTCCAGGACCACATGAAGAAGCCTACTGTCCCGACTTTTGAGATTGCAACTGTGCGTTTTCTCCTCTTCGTTGTGGGAGTGTGCTAACGCTTTGATAGCATACACCACCTCTCTTCGTCGGAGATTATGTTCTCCAGCCCTCAGATAGCTACCTCACAGCACTTGCATTCGTCATGAATCCACAGTCTCACGGAGAAGTGGTCTTGAAATCGACTGACCCTTCAGACCCACCGATAATTGACCCCAAATTACTTTCTCATCCATTCGACAAAAGATCCATGATCGAGTCTATGCGAACACTAATGGATTACTTAGAGGCGCCTGTTTTCCAGAAGGATACAGTCAAGATGATCGGATGCCCAAAGAGCAGGTCAGATGAAGATATTTGGGTGTGTAGCCATCTTACATTTGATTGAGAGATTCATACTGACGTGGTGTTTAGGAACATTGTTCGAGCAATCTCTTCTCATCATGGCATATGTGTAAAACGGTCAGAATGGGTAGCAGAGATGATGCAGGCGCTTGTGTGGACACGGACTTCAGGGTTCGCGGTGTACAGAATTTGAGAGTGGTGGATATGAGTGTCGCTCCTTTTGTCCCAAAGTAAGTTTCGGATGCTGCAGCTGAGCATTTTGAGTACTAACAAGATATTTTAGCAACCATGTGCAGTCTACGGCTTACCTCTTGGGTGAGACAGCGGCAGAGAAGATGATTAATGAGTACCGCCTCAGACGTGATTCGGTTCTCTAACGGACGGCAAAGCAGTAAGTGTGGGGGAGAGACGGATGAGAAGCCGATGTGCTTTTATTGTGTGCACAGCAACAGCAGATTAAACCGTTCGTGTAAGGTAGATTAAAGAGCATTGCCCTCAAACTTGTGCCGCTCCAACCGGGTGGGATCACACTTGGTTTTCATGCAAGAATATCGAGCGTATGATAGTTCATCTCGGTGTGCAGTCTTGAGCGCTTCACACCACCAGACGAAGCTGAGCGGTGGAATCCATCACGGCTTCCTACCCCGCTATCTCCATTGTTTCCGAGCGCGGTCGCGAATAGCAGGCAGCACTTTGTTATTGAAGTTCCGTCCAGACCCACGCCGTCACGCACAGCATTACTGGAACTCCCAAATCCGGCCCAGAGGCCCAAAGGCAGCTGAAGCACCCCAGCACTTGCTTGATGATCAGACGAGACGAGGACCCGCGCGCTCACCGAAAGGGTGTCATAATGGGAGCTGCTATGATCTTATTTATTCTCCTTCCGAACGAACGAGCGTGATGTACTCAATGTGGTGCATGCTGTCGCAGCTATTTATAGACGGCGAGCCGAGGCTGGCTCCCGGGTGGTGTTCTGTCTAGCAGCGCTGTCGGTCACGGTAAGCTACTTCTGGGGAGCTGTGAGCAGTGAGCATTGTTGCGGAGCGTACCTATGTATGGGTCGAGGGAGGGGAGGATGAGGATGAGGATGGAGAGTGGATGAGGGCATTGACGGAGGGCAGCCGAAGGAGCTTGGAAGGTTCCATAAGGGGAGGGGGTGAAGCGATGGAAGACGATCAGCTGGGTGGATGCTGGATGTTGGATGTTGATTGCTGGTGACGGGAGGAAGGGAAGGGAGGGAAGGGATCTGCAGCAGTCTGCAGTCTTCTGCCTCTGCTTCCCTCTCGAACTGGCTGTCCCGAAATGCGCCCCCCGGTCTGCAGCGCTAGGCCCAATGCGGGCGGGCATTCGTTGGACGTCCGTTGCTGCTGCCCGCGCTATTCTTAGCAATCGCATCCCTGCGCGCTGCAGCCTTCATCATGCCCCCTCCACCACTGCCCGCACTCGCGCTGCTGCCAGCCAGCGAGAGGCAGCGCAGCAGAGGCAAAAGGCCAAAGGCACGCACGAACCCTGGAGTTTCCGTCAACCAGGTCGAATCGCCATTGGCCCCGCCATCGCCGCTGGCAAATCAGGCAATGTCCGCCTTTTCAGGCAAAGGAAGACCGCCGCAGCACTTGGGAGCCAAGTCCAGGGCCAGATCCAGCAGATGAGCGTCGACTCCCTCTGCGGATCATCACTGGCAGACCACGCTGTGTCTTCAGCCCGGCCGCGAGCCCCCCGAGCCTCCAGCAACAACCACCCTCCTATATAGTCGACCTGCAGACTGCACGTTACTTGGATATCAGCCTTTGCTTCGAATCGATATTGCCCCGAGCCACCGAGCAGCACGCTTTTTCTCCTCCTGCAGCTACACTGTGTGCTCCGCCACGCTACGCTACGTACATTCGCAGAACTGCACGCATACAGCTTCGACGACAGCAGACTGACCTACCGACCGAACCATCCCGACCCTGCATGGACTGACGGCTGGCGCATAGCTTGAAATACGGGTTAGCATATATATACGATGGAAGTCCCCTCGCCGCGAAGAGCAGAGTTCGTCCCGGACCACATAGCAAGCACGGGGGTGGATGGAGTGCCGGAAGAAGAAGCGCCTGCATTATCATCATCTGGAGCTCTGGCACGATTTGAGTTCGAGAGCGGCCGAGGAAATGAGGGCACCAAGATCCTGATGGTGGAATGGTCGGACGAGTCCGACGGGACCAGTTCGACTAACATGGGTGACTGGGAGGTAGCATGGGAGGGGAAGACCACGACACTGTCAGCGAAGGATGGAGCGGAAGGGAAGTTACATCGTCTGTATTTCTTGCTGGCGCCAGGAGCGAGTATACCCCCGATAGTCAAGCTCTCGCAGAAGGGAGGGAGAAAAATGCAGACAAATCCTCTGCCGGCGATTTTCCCCCCGGAGTTGGGCATAAGTGCCACAACCCAGGGGAGAAAAGGCGTTTTACACACCGTATGGGCGAAGAAACGATTGTCTGTTTTGCAAAAGGAGATAGATCTGGAGATGAAGACGAATGGGGAAGGCGTGGGACTTGAGATGGCTATGCAAGAGAAGCAGTGGATTGAGGAGAATTTTGGAGTCGGTTCGAGGGTGTCAGTTGATACTGGGTATGCTGCTTCTCCCGTAAGTCCCAAGACGCCAGGTGGCGGCCGGCTTTCGGAAAAGTTGAGGGGTCTGAAGTTGGGAACCAGCACTTCGGAATTGAGCATGTCGACAGGTATGTCATCGATCCAACCGTCCTTCCTTAATGAGGCCATATATTAATCCTACGATAGAACAACCCTCATCAATAATTGATGGCCGTTCGAGCAACCCACTCTCCCCAGACCTTGGTGATGTAGCAGTATCATCATTCTCTCTCTTCCACGGTGCAACGGCTCGACCTCAACGGGCAGTAGCACACAGCCCACCCCAGTCTCTGATAGCAAAGCAGAACGACGCTCGCATCAACAGCAGTCGAATCAGCTCCCTTAATGCTATTGCCAGTGGTCATATACCAACCAGTACAGATGAGCAGGAACTCGAGGATGAGCTATTTGCCGTCAAAATGAGTCCTCGGAGCCCTGAGATGAAGAAAAGCCCGTTTAGCTTTACGGCGAAAGATACAAAACGGTACGAATGACCATACTTGGCCCGAGATGATGTGAATGAGACATGTGGAGTTGGGTTTTGCTGGTTGTCTGGAAAGATGGCGATAGACACTCGTTGCTGCGTTGTTGGTGGTATACCCTTCTCGTATAAATTATCAAGTTCACTATAAGCTCACCCTTATACTAAGAGGCTTCACCTTTACGAGATTGCACATTTCCCCCCGATGAGATGAGTTAATCTTTCACAAGAGTTCCTGATGTAACCAAGCTGATTGTGAATCCGACACTACCGCCGATGCCTGTTGCCTTCTCTCTTCTACCATATTAACTCATTCCCAAGATGATTCTCATCGTTAGCCTCCCCATTTGTAACACAGCGGAACGCCCGTAAGATTGTCATAAGCTTGTCATCGCTCAATCGAGTAAACCCGCGCCGCAGTCTGACACAGGTCGGATTTCGGTTACTGATGCTCCCCTTTTCGCAGCAAGAGCATCTTTACTTCCGAGAACAAGATATGCTTTCTTCCCGATTGTCCGAAACAAAACACGGCGTTTCGCAATCTTGGGATGCGCTTTGTTATTGGCCGATATTCTTCTGCCTCTCGCAATTGCGGTCATCGTATCATTTTTACGATTACGGTGCGATGCTACCCCGCTTCGCGGAAGTAGTGGAACGGTAGATCCTAGGCTCTCGGTAGTTTCCAGCGCCTCTGGGGTCAGATTTCACTTCTAGCTCGTGCCATTGTGGCCTGCATAATCCTCCTCCTATCTGGGGAACCGTCAGCCTGACCCCGTGGCAATCTAAGACGTCCGACACATGTTCTCTTTGGCATATCTTACGCCCTGCTCTCGCATTTCGTTGTTCGTTCATCGCTAACACTCCTTGTTTGCCGTTCGTGATCGCTTTGCGCTCTCCGCCGACTCAAGCTCGACGAGTCAATTATCACAAGTTTCAAAAGCACTGCAGCTCTTCAAGTCGACTTTCACAAGCTACTTAAAGTATGCAACTCCTACCCAAGACCAGATAAATCTCACATATTTTCGACAGTTCGTCAAATCCCGAATTAGAAATACTGGAAAATGGCCAATGCAACAAAAAGTTCCGTGGCATCCGTAGCCTCCTCACAAGCCGCCCTGATAGCGGGGTGGCCATGGTCGCCATACGTAGCCTCTGGCGCAGCGTTGTATATCCTCACATGCTCTGTCCTACGTTTCCAACGTCGCGATGCTATGGCGAGGAAATTTAACTTCCCGGACCGGAAGTCGCTGTCCAAGATGACGAATGCCGAAGCACAGCAGATCACGAGCTATATGGGTGAACTTGAGTTTCCGAAGATTTATTACACTAGTGTGCAGTTTGCTTTATTTAAGGTGAGTCTCTAATACGCTTCAGTTATTATATAAAAATCTGTTTGGGGAAGGTGGGGTGGTTGGGGTCATAGCACATGGTGCATGGAGCTGACGTGAGTAGACATATGGGATTCCAACAATCTCCGGTCTCCTAGCAGCAACAAAACAGTTCAGCACACCGGAGAATGCAAGCAAGAGATATGTAGATACAGGTGTACTTATTGGAGAGTTTAGTAGCCATCATCCGAGATCTGAAAGAGTGATTAAGGCCATTGCGAGGATGAATTACATCCATAGGTAACTTCCCCTGCCTGCCATACCAAATACTAAGCATGCAACTAACATTCTACAGTGGATACCAGAAGTCTGGCAAGATCTCACATGATGATCTTCTCTATACGCTGAGCGTATTTATCACGGAACCCATCGCATGGGTCAATAAGTATGAATGGCGCAAGATGACTGATATGGAGGTCTGCGCCATCGGCACCTTCTGGAAGAGCATTGGCGATGGCATGGGGATCGAGTACACTGGCCGCCTATCCAAGACCGAATGGGCTGATGGCATCGAGTTCTACGAGGATATCAAGGCCTGGGCAGAGAAGTACGCAGATAAGTACATGCTGCCAGCCAAGTCGAACAAGGTCACTGCGGATGAGTTGGTACCGTTGCTATTGTTTTATGTTCCGGGCTTTATGAGGGGTTTTGCTACACATATGGTTGGCGTGTTGATGGGTGACCAATTGAGGAATGCGATGTCGTATGTCTTCCTCCCCATATTTTACCAGTTCCTCCTGTCTCTCTCAACCTTTATGTCCAGACTCTAACACGCCGCTTCACCCACAGTTTCCCTACCCCGCCATCTTATGTGTATGCCTTCGCCGCTACCGTCTTTACGCTCCGTAAGATAGCTTTGCGGTACTTGGCCCTTCCGCGCCCAGGCTTCATGCGTGTGCGCGAGATCGCCGACGCCCCAGACAAGAAGACGGGTAGATACCGGCTGAAACGCTACATGACGCATCCGTTTTACGTCGCGCCATCGTTCACGAACCGCTGGGGATTCGAAGCGTGGATGGTGTGGGCGGCCGGAGGCGATGTGCCTGGTAGTAAGGTTGGTGCCATATTTCTTTCTATTTCTGCAACAATATCACGAGGCCAAATTCGTACCACATGACTTTGCAGTATCTTGAACTTTTACTTGCCAATTTTGGCTCGGTTTTTATCCTCCGAGTCTTTGCTTGGCCAGCTATTCAAAAACATGTGCTAATGGGTGTGTTAGGGGAGTGCTTATATCCCGGAAGGATATACCATGAGTGAGGTTGGGCCAAATGGGCTGAAGAACAAGGGCGCGAAGGAAATGGCTGCGTTTGAAGAGAAATTAGAAAATGAGAGGCCTGCGGGCTGTCCATTTGCATTCGGTGGTTGAGAGGGATAGAGGCCAACGAGGTGAGAAAGATGAGACAGGCTAGATCGTGTTGTATGACTGGTAAACTGAGATGGACGGCGTTGGTATGTATTCAGATATTCAAGAAGCATGGAGCAGGGGAGAGAGGATACCATCGTTAAGCATTGCGTTTCAACTGTCTGCTTTAGAAATTGCTCAGCTCTTAACTCTCAATTTGAGAAAACAACACAACCTAAAGACAAAGCCACTGCAAACTCCGTGAAATTAACCATCGTTGCATCTTATCAGCACTTGACTTCGATGCTGGTTTCAAATCCTTCAACTCCCAACTCCATAACCCTTTCCATTCGAGGCTCAACAAGTAGATCAGAGACAAGACAAAGCCCTCTCCAAATCCTAACCTTGAAAGAAACGACAAATACCGAAATCCAAACCCCGATCTCCTAAAAGAGCCTCCACCCCCTTCATCTCCCTACTCAGTTATTACCTCGACTATAGCAACGCCACTTTGTCTCAATCGAGATACATTCTCGTTCCACCAACACTATACTGTATTTGCCTACGTTTAGGAAACCAACTCTTGTGAAAGCTTTCCTCACTCTCGCTGCCACTACTGCGATCAGAAGCGGAGCCAACCGCACAGCTAGCACCCAGGGGGCTTGGGATTGGAATCGGGATCGGTGTGGCTTTTGAGGGTTGGATATCCGCAGCTTTGGGGTTGCGTTTGGTGGATGGTCGGATATGATATTGCGGATGGGTGGGAGCCGACTGTGCAACTGGTTGAGCTGAGGCTGTGGTTTGGGTCACGGAGTGGCCGGTGATTAGGATGGCAGTTTTAAGGTCGCTGATCCTGCCTACGATCTCTGTCTTTGCTTGGGTTGCGGTGCTCTCGATTGCCTCCACTGTGGTATTCACAGTCACCGCTGTGTTAACCATTGTTGACGCTGCATCATTTGCTGAGCTCGACGCATCCGAAGCAATCTCCCAAATCTCTTCTCCAGAGTCGTTGCCTTCGTCAATCTCATCCTCCCAAGCCGCATCCTCAACTTGCTGGCGCGCGATTGCCCTCGCCTTCTCTGCTACCAACATGTGTATATTCTTACACACCAACTCGCTCGGCTTCTTCCCCTCTGCCTAAAAAACACTTTCGTGCACTTCCCCCTATGTATGCCTCTACCTCCATCTGCACCTATCTTCACAGCTCCCACGGCTATCGCATGGGCCTGAATTGCACCATCCATCTCAGGTGAGGTGGCTTTCATCACCTGCACGTAACCAGCAATGATACTTTTACTCGCATCCGGCCTGAATGCCTGGCCCCTATGCGCCTGTGCTAATTGCTTCTTTTCCACTATCTTCTTTCTTATGGCAGACTTTTCGATTTCATCTTGCTTCGCGCGCCACTCAATTTCCTCCCTCTTTGCAATAATCATGAGACGTCTCTGCTCGAAAAGACGCTGCTGGTCATCTAGCATGCGTGTAGCATTATAACCACGCATCTCGGAGCGAGGGCTGGCTGCCATGCGGTGGTCTTTGGCTCGGTTGCGTAGATTCTGTCGCTCTTCGCGGTTGCGCTTGCGTTGCCATGCTGGGATTTCGAGACGGTCAGTTGTTGAGACAGACGCTGCGGCTTCAGCGATGATCGATAGCTCAGAGGTGACTTTATGGAAGGCAGTTACGGCTTTGGGTTCGAAGGGATGGGCGATATAATCGTCTAGGACTTTGTACTGCGCACAGGGCCTGTCGAACTCTATGTTTGATTTGTCAGGGCGTGGTAGAGCGATGCTAGGGAAGCAAAGCAGGTGGGCGCTTGATTCGTAATGTGCGGGTACGACATGGCTTCCCCTTGCTGTAGCAGAAGCAGTTTTGTGTTGTAAAGTTCGCTCTTTGTCAAGGAAATCATCTGCATCTGCAAATTGGGTCTCGTAAGAGTCTGCTCTGTATCTTTGTCCTTTTCGAGTCTCGGGGTCCGTTTTGCTCTGAGGAAGCGGAGTCTTGCCGCCCTTCTTTTGTTTCATATGGAGGGCTTCGAACTCGGATGAGCTGTTTGATCGAATGCTACCCACGAGTGACTGATGATCGTACAGGACGGGGACTGGGTCGTACGGAGTAGGATCGTAAATGTGGCTGAAAGATACCTCGCGATCGAACTCGTTCCATTGATCACCATAAAGACTCCCGGCACCAGGCAACGTTGATTTGATGGGTGGGTTGACATCCTCTTCCTTATACCTATATCGGAAAGTAATGCCAAAATTGGGTTCCTTCCATGGCGTGCGTAGGTTCAAAGTCTCTCTAACTCCAGTGATGCTTCCACCAACCTCTTCTGCCCAACTGGCCGCCGGGCGAGGTGACGCTGAGACTTGGAGGGGGTTGTCAACCAATTTGTCGAGAAGACTGTCGATCTCATTACGCACTGTGATACTTTCTTTGTTTCCTCTTCCTAGTGCCTTGTACTTTCGTGTCAAAGCAGAAATTCTATTAGTGATGGCTTGTGCAGCTCCTTCAAATTCGTCGTTCATTGAGCTTGGAAGAGCATTGATGATGCGTGCCTCTTGCATCCTCTCAATCCTTGCCTTAGAGCCACTACCGGCACAGAGACCAATAAGCTTGTCAAGAGCAGAGTTCGATTCATCGCGATATCGAAGAAGTGAAGTCGTAGAAGAGGTCCTTTGAGGTGGAAGGTGAGCTCGGACATACGAATTTGACGTCTTGTTCGCCCCTGCTGTCAGCATCTTGAAATAACGTGTTGATAGGTAGCAAAAGCGAATAGCAGAATTATGTTTGCTGGTGAAGCTTCTTGGGACAAAGGCTGACGAGTATCATCATTTTTTGAAATTCAAATACGTGTGAGATCTTGGGAGACTGGTGAATGTTCAGTGAATTTGGGTGAATTTGCACTCAGCCTCGCGAGAATCCGAATTTGAGTTGACTCTTGTCAACCTTTAGATGGATGCTGAGCAAGACAGATTATCGCCTATCTCTCTACTTTGTAATGATAGCAGAGGCAAGGTTGCCGAGTCTTTATATGTAGTAAGATTATTTGAAAATGGACTAAAAATGGACGAAGAACAATTTGGCTTAGAGACCTGCCCCAGATGTTGAGGGACAGCAATTCTTGTGTCAAACAGTTCTTGATTGGTGATCTGTGAAGATTCCAGGGACAATTGTATCCATACGAGAGATCATACGCACCGATCAAACCATGAGATCTTTGCTATTCTCATTTGAGACGCAGAAACCTGCGTGTGGACAATTTTTATGGTCATTGGAACTTATTTCACAACCTCCGGGGAGTTGACATCTCAGACTGAACCAAAACAGTAAAGAGGGTGCCATTAGAAGGATTTCTTTGGAACCAACAGGAACTCAGGACATGATGGCTCTTCAGTATCTACTAATACTCCCAAGACACTTGTCACAACGCGTTACACAAGAAGAAAGAGGAAAATCACTTTCTATAGCAATGAGTACCCACGCAATCTGACGATAATTTGATATAGTATATAAAACAATCGACGGATTCAAACGATTGAGTTTGAGAGCGGTTCCGAGCTTCATAGCATCCTGCCCTAACCTTTCAGTAGGCACAGTTGACAGACAAAGTCCGAAGATCTATGCTTAACCTATTAGAAGAATCAGGTTGTACTTTTGATACTCTGGCCAGATTCATATGGTTCGTGGTTGCCTTCCTATAGAGACTTTGCGTTACCATGCAGAATGAAGGATTGACAATAAGAAAATTGATGACGGATGAATAGTATTACTTATTAAATAAAGTTTAGAACGTCAAATGTGTGAAGTATGAGAAGTGACGGATTGGCACAAAAACATGTGGGATGTCGTTGTCGTTGAATTGAAGTGGGGCTAGCCGAGCCTAGCTTATCGTGGAGCTCCCCAAGCTCTCCTGCTCTATTTGCTTTTGATGCTCAGCCCGCAGTACTCGCAGCGTTCAACATCATCTTCAACATCGCAGCTTGCTTGGAAGCTGCCCGATCTCCCTACAGCCCCCCCCCAACAGAGAAGCCAATCGCTCCACAAATCATGTCGGGTCCCACGAAGTACATGCTGGTGTCGCTACCGACCTCGATCACCCCCTCCAGCGACAAAGAAGAAGCTCTAGGCTCTCTCCGATCGACTGTTGCCTCGGAGAGCATTACGGTCTTGCCATTCAAGGTTCCCGAGTTCAAGATTGGAACTCTAGATGCATTGGTTCAGCAGGCAGACGACCTATCCAAGCTGGAGGGCAATTGCGAAGCTGTCGTGGCAAAGGTTGGGGATTCTCTGCGAAGTCTCCTGGAGGGAGATGAGGATAAGATTGCCCAGCAGAAGACAGTCAATGATAGTAGGTTGCCAGGAAGCCCAGGCTACTTTCACAATCCTGATTGACTATGCGACTGACATCTCTTCACAGAGCCTGCCGATCAGTACTTACGAACGTTTAACTGGAACAAGGTCAAATACCGTGCTGATAAACCCCTCGCAGAGTTGATCGACTCCTTGCAAAAGGTCAGAATGCATACATGCTCTTCTTGTTCTTGACCGTAGCTAATGCCTGATTATAGGAACTCGTAAGCATTGACAACGATGTCAAGGCAAAGATCGCCCAATACAACCAAGTCAAGACGAACCTCACTACTTTGCAACGGAAACAAACGTAAGAACCCCATAATGTAAATTAAGGAAGTCATGCTGAATCTTACCCAGAGGCAACCTCTCCACGAGATCACTCACCCCAGTAGTGGATCCTTCGTTGCTAATTCAAGACTCGGAATATCTCGAAACGCATCTCATCGTTGTACCCAACAATTACAAGAAGGATTTCCTCAAAAGCTACGAAACCATATCGCCTATGGTTGTTCCCCGGTCATCTATTGAGGTCACACATGACGAGGAGTTCACCCTATTCGCTGTCACCACATTTAAGAAGCACAGTGCAGAGTTTCAACACAAATGCAGAGAGAACAAGTGGACACCGCGAGATTATAAGTACGTAGAGGGAGGCAAGGAAGAGGAGCGCAAGGAGGTCGAGCGAGTCAGCAAGGATGAGCGAAAGATATGGGGTGAGGCGTTACGACTTGGACGAACTGGATGGAGCGAGAGCGTGATGATATGGGTTCATGTTTTGACTCTGAGAGTGTTCGTTGAAACCGTACTGCGCTATGGGCTGCCACTTGACTTTGTCTGCGGTCTTATGAAGGTATATCAAAGTCCCTATTGGAAGTTAGGTCAAGCCGTATTAACAGATTTCAGGCAAATCCAAAAGTGGCCAAGAAGGCTAAGTTGTCTCTGGATTCAGCTTATTCTTACCTCGGAGGAAATGCGTTTGGCAGAGACAAGAAGGGTAATATCACTAAAGATGACTCTGCCTTGTCATCGGAGATGTCAGCAGCCGGAGTTGGTGGACACGGAGGTGAGGGCAATGAGTATACGGCTTATGTGTTTTACGAGTTTGAGATCATATAGATAGTACGAGACATTGAGTTCCCAGGACTGAGAGCTGCGATTGAAGCATTGTAGTATTGTAGCAGAAGCACCCCCACGAAGCAAGTCAAATATTAGCCGTTGTAGAATTCATGAAGGCAAAACCAGACTTTTATCTACGTTCATTGGACAAAATCTATTTTGGTAGCAAATCCTGAGCGGTCAAATATTCCATGATCTTCGCAACCGACTCCTCAACACTCAACTGGTCGGTCCGGAGATGGATCTCTGGATTCTCTGGCGCCTCATAAGGAGCGGAGATACCAGTGAAGTTAGGGATCTCTCCTGCGCGCGCCTTCTTGTACAGACCCTTGGGGTCGCGCTGTTCGGCAATCTCAACGGGAATGTCGACGAACACTTCGATAAATGGAATGGCAGCATCGCCGCCTTGGGTAGCGTTGGCGTGGAGATCGCGTGCGATCTTGCGGTCTGCGATGTATGGCGAGATAAAGGAGGTGACTGCTACGGTTGAGGAATCCGCAAAGAGCTTTGCGACCTATTTCATAGCCGCCTTGAATTAGTATTGATTTTCTCCTGTAAATTTCTTCCACCAATACTTCTAGGACTTCAGGGAGACTAACCTCAGCTATCCGCCTGATGTTCTCATTGCGGTCCTTCTCCGAGAAACCCAAATCTTTGTTAAGCCCAAAGCGCACATTATCACCGTCCAATCTGTACGCTGCAACACCAATGTGTAGAAGATGCTGCTCGAGCGCTGTCGCGACGGTGGACTTGCCGGACGCAGAGAGTCCGGTGAACCAGAGTGTGAATCCACGCTGCTTACGAAGAGTATTGCGCTCAGAGCGCGAGAGGGACGGGTGCCAGGTGATGTTGCTATTGAAGGTAAATGTTAGTTGTGCTTTTTGGTGCTTTGGTGGGGTTGATGGCGGGGTACTTGCGTTGCCATTTTTTGGGGATGGGGAAGAACTTTGTTATAGAAACAGTATTTGAATTGTGAGGTTGGAGACTTAGAAAATATCTCGAGGATTGGATCTATTGGAATAGATTGGAAATCAAAAGTTTCCTTTGAAGTAGTGGAACCTTGAAGACGTATTCACATTTATTTAGGTGGTTTCACTCGAACCACAAAAATTCGCAGGCCGCGCGCGACAGTCGCCGCAGTTGCGGAATTGCATCATCCAGACTAGAAGCAGTGTCTGCAGGGGTCCGGCTCTTTTGAATGTATGATCACGTGCTGATAACTATGCATTCAGGGCAGTTTCTAGCCTGAGCCAATTTGCAATATGGAAGACAGAGGCACTTGGTTTGAAGAAATAAATGCCGTCAAATGGGTATCATTTGAATTGGCCTTGGGGGAGTGAGTTCTTTGAATACAAGTATAATCTCTGATCTGTAGTATCCTATTAAATCCAGTGTTGGTCTCTGTAACCTGGGTCTATACGACGCCATATCTAAACTCCATACAAATGCCGCACAAATACTCCAAATCTAGCTCATGTGATGGTCTCCTAATCTTAAAACATTGTTTGAAAGATCTAATGTAGATCTAATCGTTCGGATGTAGTCTATGAGACTGGGTAAACTCTCGCCATGGTCTGGAGTCGTTAGTGTGATATCATGTTGACGAGGGCGTTTCACTTACAGCGGCTTGCCTAGGTTCGATGAACAGAGCTGTAGCTTCAACGAGAATAGTAGGTTTCTCTCCCTCAGCAACAAGAGTCTCGATACGCCCCTCAACCCAAGCCTTTCGGCCTTCTACCTTCGTAGTCGTTGCTCGCAGCACTACGAACTCGCCTGCCGGTGCAGGAGCTCGGTAATTTATGTTGAGGTTCGCAGTCATTCCAATCTTATTTGGCAGAGCCGCAAAGCAGCATCTGGCCATTCCCTCGTCTAGCATCGTAGCCAAGAATCCACCGTGGACCAGTCCTGGATGACCGCACAAGTCGTTCCCCAGATATGAGATGGAAACCAAGGACTTTCCGCCTTGCTCACTCCAAACAAATGGAGGAACAACAACTTTGCCCAAGCCCATGAGTGTGCCACCCGTCAAGCTATGGCTGCGTTGTGCCTCTGGGATCTTCATGTGCGGCCTTGATTCAGAGTACTCTGATTTTGCTCGCATTTCAAGAGCCACAGGGTGGTTCTTTATGAATTCCTCAACCTCTTTAGAGACGTCGTCTTGAGGCACGAACATTGTGAGAGTCTCTTCGTCTGTAGGGGGGTTGAGAAAGCCATTGGCGGCCTTGAAAGCTGGTGCGGCAGACATGTAGAAGCCAAGGGATGTGAAGAATATAGCAAGTCCAAATACGTTGAGCGCGCGTTTGTGAAGAGGGCTTTTGGTGGGTAGTGGGGCTGTAACTGCAGAACGGTCAGCTTTATATAGCTTGCGCTTCAAGTATACGCACCTTGAGCGTCTCTGAGGCAGTTGGATGTTCTGAAATTCCGAGAAAATTGGGAAGGAAAGGAGTATATATTCTGCCGCGCTTTTGAACTGTTGAATATTGCTCCTGAAAATGAAGAGGCGGTGGCCCTAGGCCGCAGCATTCTTGCTGCCAATGTCGCGGACATCGGAGAGATTGAGGGACCAAATTGCCGTCTCTGCGGAGGATTGATGATAAAAATATGCTACAAGTGGGGCGTTAATTGGACGGGGAAAGGATATCGGTATTCGGATTCGATTTCGAGTCAGTCACTGTGTTTGTTAGCTAACTTCCCGTTGGCTGGGCTCCTGAGTCGGCATGCAACATGCCGAGGCATTCGCATTTTAGCTCCAGAAAAAGTCAGATAAGGATTACCGATAAGGATTCACGATGCTCAATGCCTTCTCCTTCTGTTCAACCCCTATTTTACAGTCTTTAATTGGCCAGATTGCCAAGACGCGTGCGCTGGTCCAACAAACTTTTCTTCCGCTTCTAATTCTGTTGAAGTATTTGTCAGTGTTTTAGCCTGAGGCTGCTTGCTGTTATGCTCGGTACTGTAAAGGTACCTAAATCATGATGTGAGGCGTCGGATCATTCCTTCGTTCAGCAACGACCCGTCTTCAATCTCTAAATGAAAAATTGTAGCCCAGAATGATATCGAATCTTGCAAAGCTGCAACATGAGACTGGAGATATGCTCAAACAGGCTATCTTACTTCTACAAATAGTTGCCAGTGAAGCTCGCCGGACTATAGTTTCATGAATTGTATAACACGCGTTTGCTTTCTCAAATCTTTCAGATCCATTTTAGCTATTCACTTTCTCAAATAGTTTTGGCCTCCGAGAGACCCATGTAGCGTGCCATCAAAACCAAGCCTCGTCACACCTCGTTCATCGGTGCTGTTATACCATCGCTGCGTCATCGATGTCTCCTGTTCGTAAGCTTTAGTTGAGAGTGAAGACGGGCAGTAATGGGGCAAACGTATACCGAACAGAATGTCGACCTCGAAAGATATCCCAGTGCTGTTGGGTTAGGCAGTATCATTCTAAATAACAGGAACGGCAAGTGGCTTCGTGTACATCTAGTTTCCCAACAGCATGCACTACATCTTCGTCTCGGACGAGTTCCACGACCCGGCGAATATCTTCCATATCACTCTCACCTCCGACGCTGAGATGTAGATGAAGACTGAGGGCAATCAAATGTCATATGTCCAAAGCCTTTGCCTAAAAGTTTCAGAGCATAGTTAGCTCTCTACGGTCTGCAGTAACAGTTTTACAGGAGGCAGGTAGCAACATAGAGCCGCATTCCCTTATTGGGAACTTACACTTGAAACACTGTGCCTGTGGACAACTGGGTGCGTAGTGCCCGGTTTGTTTGCACGATTTACAGGTTGGCGGTGAACGGTATCGAGATGGTTTGGCGCCTTGCGGCGAGGGAATAGTAGATACAGTGCCAAATGATGGTGGAGCGGGAGGAGACCACCTCGGAACGGCAGCCTGTGAAGACGAAGGAGCGATCACCGGACTAGGAAGCTGTGGAGTAGCAAAGGGACGTGGTTGTGTGTAGGCGGATGACAGGCCCGGAGAAGGCCTTGTTTGCGAAAATCTGGTGCGACCCGTGTACCTACCCTGTGGAGAGCTACCGTTGCTGATTGATAGTGAGTTGAATTGGCTTAAGATCGCAAGGTCTTGCTCCGGATCCCGTTTTCGTGTGCTAGCAGCATGCTGTGCCAAAGCCCATTCAAGGTGGGTAGCAGCAAGTCTGAACGCCCGAGCGAGCTCATTTCTGTCAACATCATATACATCTCTGCCCCGGTAGGTATACGCGCCATTAAGGATGCGCACCAGTTTCAGAAAGCTGAGTCGCAAGTTGGAGTGGAATCCAGACTGGTGCGGGAATGGTCCCAGAGGGCTAAGGCTTTTGTCCAAACCAGCAGATGTGAACAGACCTATGCCTCCTTTCTCAATTTGAAACGGTGCTCCATCTTCCCGGAGAGAGCGCAGGAACTCATCGCATCTCTTCTCTACGTTCCGCCTGAGATCTCGCACATCCCGCTCCTCTCGCTGCCGTATCTGTGAAAACCCTTTGTCCTCCAGGCGGTCACCTCCACTGTCCTCAAATCTTATGATCTTGACGAGCAGCAGGAGAGAGTTAGGGAACAAGAGATTGTAACGATCCCTTACAACAAGGTCATAGAGCTCATCGTCAGTCATATCATCATATGTACCAGATTTTAGAGATCCCAAGAATTTTGCTATCATGTCCATGTGCAAGTGGAATCGCTCTTGTTGAAAGTCGTGCTTACTACATCTCGGCCGTTTCTGCCTATCTTAAGGACAATAGCAAAGTTAGGGGTTGTTCTCTATAATTTGCAAGACATGGGATTAGGAAATCAGGAACGCTCTCTTACTTTCGGTGTCTATTTTTCTTATTTCAGCACAGTTTTTACGTACATCATTCATCCAAGAGCTCGGATTCCAAGTACCATTAGCTCGACGAAATGCTTGTGTTGCTTCGATAATGAAGAGATTTCGCAACGCGCTTTTGTCCTCGAGATAGTTGAGAGCATAACTCGGATGGAAGCCATTTACACAGGTGTAATGTTGTCCTCGGAGATTTACTGGATAATCGCGAGTGCCTCCAACTCCAATACACTGAAAGTCTTTGTATTTTGTAGAGTGCGGGCTGCGATAACAGCTAAAGACCACATCTGGTTGCTTCTGTTGGATCATATCAAGGAATACGGCATATGCTCCGTCGAGATCTTCCTCAGATTTGTCCATGCTTATGCCTACAGGGGTTTTCTGGAAGGGGAACGCATCGAAGCAGCTTATCTTCTCCAGGCCAGAGCCAGTAACTGCTCTACAGACTTCGTCTATGGCTTCCAGGGTATCGCAATCCTTCACTGTTCGCGGATGGTTGACAAAGTAGCGTTGATGCTCTGCAGGCTGCAAAAGGACAATCACGACCCCGCCTTTTGTTTCCGGCATAGCAAGCCAGTTTGCAAACTTGACCTCGTTGTCAGAAATATCTCCTCTGAATTTCTGAAGGTCGCGACCATAGCTCTCAATTGCTTGGGCATGGCTCCCAAGACCAGCAAAACGATCGGAAGATGTAAGTTCAGTACCCAAAAGAGGCTCGAGCCGGTGGTCAATCGGAATCCCGAGACATAAGTCCGGTAACTGAATGGTCGCCATGATTACTCTGCAGATACTGTGAATGATGGGATATCAAAATAGGGGGAAGGCTCCCTTTTGCTACTCAGGCGGTGGCATGGTTATTAAAGGTTGGGAATGTATCTGTACTGTAGCCGCTGGTCTCGACAGCCGACCGCGGCAAGGCGGACGGTTGGGCGCAGCACAATGGTGGTGCAGCCTGATCACACCCACTCTGCAGGAGGAGTGTTGTCCCTACTTACCATGGACCTTCGCGTGTAGGGCTTGGGAGGAGAAGGATTCTATCTCTTCCTTAAGTCACTAAAGTCACGAGCAATTGATAGCTCATCGATCATCCCTTAGCTCTCGGGACTGTCAAGCTCGCATTACCCCTCGGTACCCCTACGTCATGGCCTACCCTTGCTGTCTAGTCAGGGGTATCGATCAACTCCACCGGGGCCTCCTAACATTCAGCAATCATGAAACCTGCATCTGCATCGCCATGATTCCTTCTGCACATCAATCTCCTCTTCCACACAGCGAACCTTGCTGGAAGAGGTAGGCGTGGTAGGTAAGGCAGGTCATGATACTCAGCCTACACGTGAATCGCCCCCACATCACATCGATCACCAGGCCCGAGTAATAGCTGGGATCATACCACTTTCAAGGCAATCGACATCACCTCCAAGGTCTGAAGATGAGATGATGAAGAAGGCTGTGGCCGAGCTTGGTTATGGGCCAATGGATTGACGTGATGCTTGAAACACACGAGCTGGCTAGACGCTGTTCGTCATGCAGAATACCCTGCCCCACCCCGCTCCAGGTGGGCTGGCAGCTTGAGCTGATGCTTCGTGCATAATATAAATAACGCCCGACGTCCTAGCCTTGAAGTCCACATTGAATCGATTCAACTTCACAAAGAAACACACACAGTCCAACAAATTTAAAGATCTTCAATCACTACCAACATGGCTACCGCAGAGACCGTAAGCATGGGAAGCGTGCACCCTCCCAAGTAACCAACCCAGAAACACGTCTTAAGAATCACGAATTGACACAGTCCAAAGGGAGGAATCTATCAAAGCTTTCAACGAAATCGAAACAGAACTCAAGAAAACCCTGCAACACCTTCGCCACAGTACAGACAGTACGAGCTTCTCCTGGCACTTCAATCCCACGATATCTCACTAACAGTCCAATGTAGAACACGAGCCCGAATATTTCTACGCAGTCAAGAACCTCTCCGACGCTCAGCTCACAAACTTCTCTTCCGACGACCTGAAAGAAGTCCGCGTTGCAACCTCGGCATATGGCTTGCATCTCTTCGGCAAGGTCCTGCTTCCAGACTCGGACATGAGCCATGCATACCCCGAGAAGTGAGTATTTTCTCGCCGCGTTCCGAGACAGTTGGCTGACATTGTACGCAGACCAGGAGATGCGTATTTCATGTTCAGAGCGTTCATAGCTGGGGATGCTGAGACAGCGAAATTGCACTGCATTCACATGGAGGAGATTGAGAAACCGGACGGGGACAAAGTGTTCAAGGCGATATTCTCTCAGAACGACCCTCTGGAGTGGTTTGATGTATAGAGCGGTGTATCGGAGTATCGCATTAGTTGGACGGGGAGGTTTGGGAACGGAGTTATTTTTGCTCGAGCTACAATCGATATTGTGAGGTTTAGGGAGTGGTTAGGATAGGATATTTATTATCTGAGATGAGCACAACAATTGCTTGGAATCAAAATACTTTTCATTGGTATCAAAACTCCGCAACTAAAACAGTGCCTAGAAATCCTCATCCTCGTCATTGTCCAGCATCGATGCATAGTCTTCCACAGAGGCGAATGTCGGCAGGCCCTTGAGCTTCTTCTTCTTTTGCCGACTAGTTTCTTTTCCGTCTCCAGCAGGCTCAGCCGTCTTGGCTGATTCCAATTCCTTTGCAAAGAGTGCATCCATTTCCGAGTCGGCGTCACTGCCTTCATCCAGAACAACGCCTCCGTCCTCGTCCTCGTCTTCATCTTCGAAACCATCCCCGTCGGCCATTTCTGAGTCTTCATCATCATCGTCGTCGTCGTCCATGTTAATAACAACATCATCGCCATCTGACAACTCTGCATCGGATTCGTCCAAGTCGAGCATTTCCATGTCAGATTCATCATCACTTGGACCTTCAACATCGGGTCTAGAACTGACAAGAGCCTCCCAAATCTCATCCTCATTTTCTTCGTCTCCGTTCTCTGAGCCATCAGCGGCTTTAGTCGCCTTCTTCTTGCTAGCCTGCTTGCCTTTACCAATCTGGCTGAAGTACTTGTGGAAGAAAACCTCATCAACTGCGACATCTTCCGCCTTTTTCCTCCAGAATGCCTCTGTGTTGAGCGGACCTTGCATGTGGCTGGATGACTTGCTAGAGATAAGTACGCCGCGACTGTCGCCGCCAGAAAGAGGCTGCATGATAGAGCCACCACGTGGTCCCCCAGATGCTGATTTGGCATTCCTGTAGACAAATCTGTCAAGAAAACTTGCAAGCGTATGTGAAGCCAGATCGGGCTTTGGGGGCATCTTCTCGCCGTTTAACAGTCGAGAAGCAAAAAGTGAAACAGAGGGATGGAAATGTACAAGAAATGGAATCTAGCAAGAGTTAGCGTTGGCAATTGGAGAGTATAGTCACAACGTACTATTTCCCACAGACAGCTCCTGTCCGCATTGCTGTGCTCTGGGTCTCGTTTTCGACCATCATAAGATGTGTGCGTTGAAGGTTTGTTTGTTGTAATTTCAGGGATAATTGCATCTCCTTCTTCAGGAACATCCCTGATTACCTCATCCTCATCTCCATCAAGCTCTTCTGGATCCGAGAAAATAGACTTCAACCCCGGGAAAGTAGTCTCCAGTTCTTTAACCAGATACAGAATACCGCAGATGAAAGGAGGCTGGTGCAAAGTCACAACTTGCAGCATTCTCTTTACAGAAGCTTTCACACGCTTGATATTCAGGTCGGATTTCAACGCTCTGAATAAAAGGTTCAAATACAAGGCGTGCTTCGACGAGGTGATTAAGCGAGGGTCAAGGAGAGACTCGTATAGCGTTCTGTAGAACCGATCAACTGAAAGATGCTTCGACGTCGCCAATTGTTCAATTAACATAAGAGCTTGTATGCTTGTGTTGAAATTCGATGAATGCGTAATCCTGAACAAAGTATCCATGTGTTTTTCGAGACTGTATTTATTAGTTTATCCACTTTCTCATGGTAGGAGCGCTTACGTGAGGTCATCTGACTTCGAGAAAGGAAATGAACGATTCACACCAGTCAAGACAGCAGAGATCATTTTCTCTGTGGTTTCTTCACTGGCCAATTTTGCCTCTTCCTCTTTAGTCACTTTGGCCTTGGCTTTCTTCCCATTGGCGCGCCTCCGCCTTGTATCTGACCTTTTCGATTGACAATAGGAGCGTCCAACGGCTTCGGCTCCGGCTTCTTCAACAGCGACACAAAGAGTTCAAAATAAATGCCCAAAAGTTTCTTTGCCACCTCTTCTTCCTTGCCACTTAGTATTGTCTGATTCAGAGTATTGATCGCATAGTACTTCGCGTGTGAACTCTGGCCAGGGCGAAGGAGTAATTCGTTTTCTATCGAGTGTATGATGATCGGTTTCATCAACGGATGTGAAATTTGTAGTTGTAAAAGTAGGTAAGAAGTGCGAGATGCAATTTTCTTGTCCGGGTCTCCGAGTTTGTTTACCAGTAGTCGGAGGAGATTAGCCTCCTGCTCTGGCTTCTCCTTCAACAGCTCGTAAACATAAGTTACTGCTCTCGATCGAGCATATTCGACTTCATCACTGCACCAGCCTTCCAAGACCTTTATCATGTCGAAGTATGACTCTTTCAGCCAATCTTCGTATGCCCAAGATATCAAGTGTGCCTTAGTAATTGCTCCTGGGAGACTTTGTCCAGAATGCCATGTAGAGATTGAGGTCTCCTGCAGCGTGCCAAGAAGTCCTGGTTGAGATGCAAAAGTTCTAAGACGTCTATCGGCTGGCAAGACTACTCCTACTCCCAACAGATCCTTAAGTGCACCGAGAGCTGTGACAGCTTGCCCACGGCTATGCTTTTTAGCGAGAGTCAACAAACTCTCAAAAGACTTGGTAGTATGAACGGGCGACTCTTGCACCACGAGCGTCAGAGCTGACACCTTATCAGAGAGAGTACCCGAAGTCATGATAGTCGAAAGAAATCGATGTGAAGACGATGCGGAGAGATGTTTAGAAGCGTAAAGATTGTTATCAGCTTCAAGGAGAGACGAGGCATAAGTTTTGAGGTTCGACATAGCTTCTCGATACCGCGAGGCCTCATCTATTACTGGGTTTGGGAGTGGGCCGAGGGGGGCTGCATGCCAATCTGGTTGGGCTTGGAAAACCTATTATAAGTCAGTCAGACCAAGGTCCAGAGGGAAGAGCACTTACAAGTCGATTTGGATCGTTGGGTTGTGATGCAGATGGAGGTGCAGGCCGAGATTTCACGACCTCGGGAACTGCTTCCAACTCAGGTGCTTCATCTGAGGAGTTCCCATCTGAGGCTTCCTCCCACCCGTCATCTGCGATCTCCTCCTCCTCCTCCTCCTCCTCCTCCTCAATTTCAGGCTCCTCTTCATCCGGGACAATCGCTCCTTCTATTCCCAGGCCAGCTACAAAAGCCGCAAGATCCTTTCGGAACGATTTATCTGGGGCCGAATTTCCAGCATCGACATCCTCCTCATCAGATACTGCATCTGCCACAAGCTCCAGATCTTCCTCTGTTCCACCCAGAGCAATTATCTCTGCAAGTAATTGCGCTTTGTCATCCTTCGGCTCTTCATCGACGTTTTGCGGATCGGATTTTGACTTTGACTTTTTCTTGGAGCGCTTTTCAGACAGCTTTGCATTTCCTTGGGCATCTCTCTTTGTACCTCTTGCAGGTAGTGAGGCTTGAGTTCTGGATTGCGTGCCGCCTGATTGAGCGTCATGACGCTTCCCTCCTCCATTTTGGTCTCTATTGACAGTGTTGGCTGGTCGCTCGTCCTTCGTTTTGTTGCCTCCAAACCCTTTTTCGATCCTGGCAGTTAATGCAGTCAGGGCACTTTCGTCGAACTTGGGGACATCGCCTCCAGTTTTATCGGACGTCTTTACGCCATTGGCATGTTTTTTGCTCTTTTTCCCCATGGCGCTCAGAATTGGTAGCGTATGGACTTGTGGAAAAGACGTAGAGGTGCCTTTGACATGGTCTCCAAAATTTTGAGACTTTTTCCTTTCCTGCAAGGCGATAAGATAAGACTAGCGCCAGAATTAGAGCTCCCCAGAACATTGCTAGATGCCCTCATCATTGCAACCTCCAAGTTAGAGCTTTGAGTTGCTCGAATACCATTTTCAAGTCAGGGTCAGCTTTGTATCAGTGGTAAGCTGAGCGAAAGCTCGATTGTTAATTTTCAAGGGTCCCATCATCATGATGAGATCCTTAAGAGCAAACCCCTTTCGACAAGCTGGGGAACGACGCCGAGTCCAACAACAATTCGGGGCACATAAGTGGAACTGCAGAGCGGATCGAAATGCATCTAGTTTGCCGTCCTATGAGGCTTCGTCTCTAGTAAGTTCACAACGCTCTCAATAACCACAGTCACGTGATTCATGTCCAGAATTTGATTGTTGACCAGTTGGTAGGTTGATGGCCGCACGAGATTATCTCAATTATGGGTGCCTACAGGTGGTATTGCAGCATCGAATGACGAAGGTGCAGAGTCCCCTGCACAGCTCGATGAATAGCCATTGATAGACAATAGACTCACAGGCAAAATTGGTTCGAGCCGGCTTTCTACGGCAGGTTAGTTGTCATTGGGAAACCATTGCTGAATTTGATCCTCGGGCAATGCTAAAATATTAGCTAGGCACATTCTGGTATCTTCCATATGCTACCGTTGGGCCGTAGAGTGCAGGAAAAACTGGAGGCTCTGATTGACAAGCATATGTATCAACTGGGTATAATTCCTCAACCGTCTGCCCATGGCGAGAAAATTAACGCGTACAGGCGCTTCCAAAGTTTCTCTTTCCTCTATATCATCCCAGGAACTGTGGTCGAGGAGTGGCCGCCTTGCTAATGTCGGCTCTGAGGTATGGAAGGCTTGTTCCTACATGAGTACGTTGACTGACTACGAACTAGCTCTTTCAGTTTCAGGATAGGAAAGAGACAAACTACCTCCTGTCTCCTACACATGAGGAAGAGATCACAAGCTTGGTTTCGAGTACAGTAAAGTCATATAAGGAGCTTCCGATACGTGTGTACCAGATATGTAGGTAGTTTCAAGCGTCACTACAGCGAGCATCTACTCACACTCACGTAGCACGCAAGTACCGGGATGAGAGGCGACCGAGGCATGGCCTATTACGATCTCGAGAGTTTATCATGAAGGATCTCTACACATTTGATTACAGTCCTGCGCTGGCCTTAGACACATATCATCAAGTCAGAGCTGCCTATGCTCGTTTATTTGATGAGCTCAAGTTGCCATACCTCGTCGCAGAGGCTGACTCTGGAGACATCGGTGGTGATCTCAGTCACGAATTCCATTTCCCAACTTCGAAAGGGGAAGATAATGTCATCAGCTGCTCAGGCTGCGATTACGTGGCGAATGAAGAACTCGCAGAGAGTTCAGTGCCCAAATCAAAACCCGAGGGCGAGACACATGAAGAACTGCCTCTACAGGTTGAGCTATGGCGTGGTATTTCAAAAGATAGGCTCACATTAGTAAATGTCTGGTATGCGTTATCTCCAGCGCCCGAAAATAGCTCAGCTGAGGTATCTATGGCATCACAAGTCAATACCCACGCAGTGAAAGCTGCCTTCACAGAATTGGATTCGTCAGTCGATGATCCATTGTCTGTTTGGACAAAATTGTGCGTCGAATCTCCTGAGGAAGCGTTTGCTCCACGACGCCTTATAAACTTCTTGGATCATAGTCTTTCCTCTTCCGATAAAGCCAAGATAATGTCCCCCGATAGTGACCTACAGCTATTTCCGGCATCAGTGAACGATGCGGTCAAGGGGTATGATATAAGGATCACTTTTGAAGAATCCTCGAACCATAAGCCACTCAATTTGATGCGGATCAAGGATGGAGATATCTGTCCCCGATGCTCAACGGGGAGTTTGCGAGTTCAGAAGGCCATCGAACTCGGCCACACTTTTCATCTTGGGACAAGATATAGCGAGCCTTTGGCAGCAACTGTCAATGTACCGGCCGAGCTTACGATTGGAGTGGACAAGGAAAACTCAGTGAAAGAAATTTCACAGTCGTCATCAGAAGTACCTATGCAAATGGGATGTCACGGCATTGGCGTATCGCGAATGATAGGAGCCGTTGCAGATACGCTGGCTGATGAGAAAGGACTGAATTGGCCTCGTGTGATGGCTCCATTCGAAGTCGTGATAATAGCTAGCAAGGGCCTTGATGAAGCTGCCTTAAATGTCTACGATGCTCTTCAAGAGTCCGAGCTTGATATCATTCTAGACGATCGGTCGACGTCGTTCCCTTGGAAGATGCAAGATGCTGACTTGATTGGCTACCCCATCATTGTCATCGTAGGGAGGAGTTGGAAGTCAGAAAAGAAGTGCGAGATCCAATGCCGAAGGCTTGATGTTCGTCGACAAGTTCCGATTGCGGAGCTCTCGGCTACAATTAGCTCAATGCTGGGACAGCTCTGATGCTGCCTCCACTTTGTATACTATCTGCTTAAAATTGTCGAGTCTTTGAGCTCGCTGTGCATTATAACAACGGCGGTGGAAAAACATACCCAGGCGCAAAACAATACAAACCTCACTCCCTGAGCAAACGTTAGTTCTGCTTCTGCGTCACGTACATTCAGTTGCTAGTCCTTCAGAGCAAGTAATATGATCATGCCAATTGTTGTCAGGAATGAACCCGAAATAGTTTCTCATTCTCGACTTAGTATTTCTATTACCTATCCATCATTTCGTAACTGATGCGCCCTGCCGCGGACAGACCGCCCAGTGAAGAGTGGGTAGGGGGCCGGTTGGGAGCTTGCCACTGTTTTAAGTGGATAACGGCAATCTGCGGCTCAACGAGCTTACATTCTTTGTGTGCTTTACCCTTCACTAGGATGGAAGTATTAATTTAAGAGCGAGAGTTCGCGCGGTGATGACTGGATAGCTTCCACCAAACAATCTTATATTCATTAATCACCTGTCTCATGATGAGAGAATCTACGTCCACTACAAATGCTCCAATCGAGTTCGAAACTTGGCAAACTCTTCAAGAATCAGATCAAGATTTTGCAACTCTCAGGGATCAAGAAGGTGGGAATGATACCGCGGCTAATGGAATCTTCCATTCCGAGCAAGACAATGTCGTTGTACAGCAGCTTCAACCTGCTGACGGCGGTATTGCTGCTTGGAGGTTGTTAATCGCGGCATTCGTCTTTGAAGCACTACTTTGGGGTGAGATGAGACACTCTATTAGCGTACGTTGACTAATGATGCAAGGTTTTCCAATATCTTTCGGCGTTTTCCAAGACTATTACTCAACTTTACCACAATTTGCTGGCAATTCTAACATTGCTCTTATTGGGACTCTGGCGCAGGGACTATGTTACATGGGGGCACCGTTCTCCGCTTTACTCACTAAGCGCTTCCCCCGCTACCACCGCCAGATTATTTGGATAGGATGGCCCATTTGTATTGGAGGATTGGTGGCTGGATCGTTTGCCAACACCGTTGGAGGTCTCATCGCCACTCAAGGAATCATGTATGGAGTTGGATTTATCGTCCTAACATATCCCATCATTAGTATGATAGATGAGTGGTGGATAACTCGCAAAGGAATGGCTCTTGGTCTTATCTCTGCTGCTTCAGGGGCATCTGGAGCAATCATGCCCTTCGTTACGTCGGCTATGCTGAACAAGTATGGTTATAAAACAACACTCCGTGCTGTGGCAATTGCCATGGTAGTATTGACAGCGCCACTTCTGCCCGCATTGAAAGGTCGTCTCCCCCCACCAGAAACCAACACCATGGCAAAGATTAACTGGTCATTTTTGAAGAGCCCTCTCTTTTGGGTGTTCGGAATGTCAACCTTAGTTCAAGGACTTGGCTTTTTCCTTCCAGCGCTTTACTTGCCCACCTACGCATCTGCTATCGGGCTCAATTCCACACAGGGCGCTTTAGTACTTGCTGTTATGTCAATCTCCCAATTGCTGGGCCAATTTGGATTTGGATTTATGTCCGACAAGCAAGTTTCCGTCAGCAAGCTCGCTGCTATTTGCTCCGTAGTTGCAACCATTGCAGCGTTCTGTATTTGGGGCATGGCCAAGTCACTAAGCATCTTGGTTCTGTTCGGAATTGTGTATGGTTTCTTCGGATATGCATTTGGCTCTATGCGAGCTGGGATGGGGTTGGCGGTCAGCGATGATCCCTCCTCTGTTCTGGCGACTTACTCTATTCTAGTGTTCTTGCAAGGCATTGGAAATATTCTGGCTGGACCGATCAGTTCTGGCTTATTGACGAGGACCGTTAGGGTGGAATCATATGGGATTTCAAGGTTTAAGGGTCTCGTTGTTTTTACTGGCAGCTGCATGTCATTGAGTGCCCTGATTATCTTGATGTGGTTTGTGAGACCAAAAAAGTCTTCGTTGGCATGAGTACGAGATCCTTATTATGACTCTATACAACAGTATGGTCTGACTGCAGATAGATGTATAGTCACTTCATGTTGGTTTGGAGAACCAGTAGCCGATGAAGATTGCATTCGCCTCTGAAGATGTTCTTTTCAAAGACTGATATCATGTCTTCATTGAAGACCAAAAGAGCTGTCAGAGAGGCGCAGAAGAAGAATTCAAAGAACAAGTCGTGTGCGTGAACAGCGTCCTTTCTCACCTCATGGATACAGAATTTTGTCAGATCTTGATCTGTAAACATTAGAACAAAATTGAAACCAATTCATAGCAAATATAGCTGTCACCATTGACATACTCACAACTGCGCCGAGTACTTAGTCTGGAGCGGGTGTGATGCGAATGATGAATTGTGACACAATTCTGTCATGCTAAAGCTTTTGCAGCCATGTACGCAGAGCAATACAAGCAGTGTAGTCAAGAAATGAGTCTAGATTTCGAAAACAAGCGAATCTAATCTAGGTGGCTAGGAAGAAGAACGAATTTTTTACCTTTTATCTAAGGTGCATGGAGAAGTGGAGTTGACAGGCAGCTGGCCGCATGGTACCCACCCCGCCCGATACTGAGAGTGTTCGCGAGTGCATACGAAGCTTGGAGATTCATTACCTTATCCTGACATCAAACGAGTCTCACGACAGACTGCGAGTTCAAGTGAGGAGAATGATGGTATGTGTTGCATGAATTAGAATACTTCCACAACATTTCGGTCTCGATTTGAAGACAGAAACAAGCAATCAGGCAAACAACCAGGCTGCAAAAAGATTAGGACTCAAATGTAGGGTTACTCAAGATACCCAACATGAGTCCAGTCGGAAGCTTTCTACTTATCAAATCCCTCCGAACCTCGTTGCATATACATGTGCCAGCCAGGTGCGGATACAGTTTCCACCAAGCCGATCTCGGAGCCTGACCCGAAGTGCTTAGTTGAAGTCTCAGAGAAATCGACGATGATAGCGAGCCGACTGAGGCGGAGGAGCGAATGCCGTCGTGATGATTTCGTACTGTGGTCGGTCGATTGGCTGCGAAGATGCAGCCTTGACCATGCATTCACCGGTGACGCTACGGAGCGTATTAATCCGCCGCCCGGTATCCATCGTCCTATGTCGAGTCATGTATTCTACCAGATATCTTATTATCCGTAATTGTTGGTATCGGCATTTGTTGTTGACTTATGCAGAACGATCCACACAGGTCGAACGAGAACGTACGTGATAGGCCAGGTCAGCCACAGGTCCAAGTGTCTGAAAAGGACAACAGGTCCCAGGCATCAAGGTTGATAGCTACGACCTCCATAGCTCGTTAACCCCAGGGAGTTCACTTGCCATCGCTAGTCTCCGCTCTAGCCGCTGGATTGATTGCTGGCTTATGCCAACCTCGTCTGCACCGCTGTACTACTAAGCAGCGGGACGGGCAAGGGGTCTGCAATGCGGTATGCTACAACGCATAGTTGCGGTGAATGTACATGAAACTGAAATGAGGTACGTATCGGCCGAGGGCACTAAAATGTAGCGAGAGAACGATTTTCTCGTTACCCGGTTTTGCCATCCCTAGGAGATATGGCGTTATATGGCAACAGCTTTGTAAGTTATCACACAAGATCATGCAGTCCCCCTCGCCCGCAGGAAGAACGTCCGCTGGCCTCATGCGTGATTTCAACACCCTCCGAGCTTTCCTTTTATTAAACTTTCAGACCCCCACGAGATAAAAATCCCACGAGCTCGAAAGCATTACCCAATAATCATATTTTCCGCCGTCTCTTCCTATCATTCGTTGGATTTGATATACTTTTGTTTGTAATGGCTATTGCTTCACTTAATCCTCGTTCTGGGGATATTATCGAAGCCCCCAACAAAGGCATACACCATTCCACCAATGACGAGAACTTTCTCATCGTCTCTCCTTACAATGAGAAACCCCATCAACTTGACTTACGAACAGTTGATACAAGCTGCCAGTTGCTTGCTAGAGCACTAGTAGATATGAAGTCAATGAGAGAGGACTACGCTACCGCCCCTTATGTCGAAACATTCAACTTTGGCGAGCTTGCTGAATCTCTGCGCCAAATCGTTTCAAAATCGAACTTCGAGTGGAAAGAGAAAGACTTTTACATAGTTGTGTTCAGATCTCAGATTCCACCAACAACAATTTATGCCGATCTAGGTGTCCTGGATAAAGCTGCACACCAAGAAGCTACTGAGAGTGGGGGGTTCTTGAAGTGAGACAATCGGATTCCCTCTTCTCGAGCTGTGATTAACAGAAATTAGGTACTGGTTTGGATCTCCAGATAAAGAAGGAAGAAACCTCGCAACTTGCGGTATGTAAACCCTAAACACCTTGTTGCCCCCAGACATCCTATTTTTGAAATCATTCTCGAAGTGTGCACACCTACATGCTCTTAGGATCATCGCAAAATTGATCCTAATATCCGAAGAGGTAGCTGACTTGTTGAAGTTTGGCGCAACCAGCAGGATGCAAGGATTGGTAGCGTGGGGGAGGCGCATAAAAGAGCCGCAAGTGCGACCAGATTCTTGTACAGTGAGTGGGGGATCGAACGCCTCAGGCTCCTGATCACAGATGACGCAAAGGAGTGGAAAGTTTCTGAATGGTCAGGATGAGATAGCCCTGCGTCTTGGACCAGGACATTACTGGCTGGTTTGAACTGTAGACGTCTGGAGTTTGGGAAGGCTGGAGTTTTCAAAGATCCTATTGAGCGTTTGATTGGAGTAGAATGGTAGAAAGCGCAGCATATGCATGTCGTTAATTCCGGTCCGGAATATTGACTTTCCAGATTGTTGCTTCGTGATTATCAAATTGGCAAGGATTGTGTGTTCTATACAGACTTTGATTATAGTTGATCATGTTGAAGTAGCCCCAAAGACTCTTTGCTAATAGATTAGTTGTCCTTTGCCGCTTCTAGAAAATAGGGTGCAAAACTCCGATTTCTGCCAGATCCGTCGAAGTCGAATCCTTGCCATATGCCGGTCGGATGTTGGAGTCCGCTTTGAAGAGTTGGTATGGGTCGAAACATCTCATCTACCTGAAATGGGAACTCCACAGCTATACAGCTATGCGGGCTCACTGCAACATTTGAACAAGTCTGCGTTACTGAATCCCTTGGTTTAACCCACGGTCCATTAATCTTCAGTTGGAAAATGGAAAACTGAAACAGATAGGCAGGTTTTCTGGCAAAACGAACAACGAAAGAGAACAATAATGCCAGCAAACGTAGCTCTCAACTATGAGGTGTTTACATGAGTTAGATCATATGGATGCGATATCGTAGAATATGATATATAAAACATAATCAGCTAGAGTCATTGAATCCCGATCAGCTTGTAAGGACGTCAATTGGTCTCTGTCACCGACTTTCCATCCACGGATGCAGTACACAGCATTTGTAAATAAACGTTGAACGCTCTCCTAGCTTAAATCATGTGCAACTTTGCACAGTGTGTCTCTCCCTACAAAGTGTACTACCCCTTCTCCAAGCCAGTAAAGGATTATCGAACAATGCCGATTGGGATGAAATGTGAAGCAAACCTCGACGGAAAACTGGCCATCTGCCATATGCGCCACAAGAAATTGATAGACTAATACAGCTATCTGTCGGCAGGGCCTGCGATTCTCCTTCCATATGCCACCGTATATTGTCATTTACTGTTATGAGCGAGATTCGAGGGTGGAAAGCTCTAAACTGAAAAGAGCAGCCGCGCAGCCACAGGAAGCATCGAAGTATCAAGGACCAGCCATTTTATAAAGCAGAAAATCGTATCAATAGTCAATATGCTCTCCTGATCTCTCTTGAAAAAGGCTTGCTATGGATGTTCAAATTCGGCGAGTTGTGCGGTCGAGAGAATGCTGTGCTGAGGTTGACGCTGACGTTGAACCGTTCGGAGTTTGTCTGCTTCGGCACCAGCAAAATCAAAATTGAATTTGGGCCCGTTCATCTTGTGCAAGGCACACGACCTTTCGACCACATTCTCTAATAAACCAGCAACTTTCTGCGGGCGTTGGTTTCTATTTATTTCACTTTGCGCATTGAGATTGAAATTGATTTCTCCTTTACTTTCAGCCTCCTCCCTGACGACCCGTCTCGAAGCCCCACCAAACAGTCCCGCAACGAGCCCGAGCTCCAGCTTCAACTGCTGTTACCAGACCTTGAATTTTTGTACCACATTGTCTCCAAGGGCAGCCAAGATTTATTATCCTTCAAGCTATGCCGCAGCAACTGAGTTCGAAGGAGCAGTCGCTCTTTCGAACAGTGGTACGCAATTATGAGGACAAACAGTACAAGAAGGGTATGCATTCGCTCCCGTTTTGCTGCTTCCTGCTGATGGTGCTTAGGTATCAAATCTGCCGATCAGATCCTCCGAAAGAACCCTAAGCATGGCGATACTCTTGCCATGAAAGCCCTCATAATGAACTCCCAGGGGAAGACAGACGAGGCCTTTGCCCTTGCGAAGGTAGCTCTCCAGTGCGACATGAAGTCGCATGTCTGCTGGCATGTTTATGGGCTTCTCTACCGAGCTGTAAAGAATTTCGAGGAAGCTATCAAGGCATACAAATTTGCGTTGAGGTTGGAACCAGACTCTCAGCAGATTCAGAGGGATTTGGCGTTGCTCCAAGTGCAAATGCGAGACTACCCAGGTTACATTGTTAGCCGTAAAGCAATGATGCAGGCAAGACCCAACGTTCGCAATACCTGGACCGCATTAGCTGTAGCTCATCACTTGAATGGAGATATCGCTGAGGCGGAACGCGTTTTGACTGCTTATGAGGATACGCTCAGGAACGTTCCTGCGAAGTCTGATTTCGAAAACTCCGAGGCAGTCATGTACAAAAACTCTCTGATCGCAGAGCAGGGTGATATCGAGAGAGCCTTGGAACATTTGGAAAAAGAGGCGAAGTTCAATTTGGATAGTTTGGCAGTCTTGGAACTACGGGCATCTTACCTTTCGAAATTGGGAAGGAAGAAAGAATCTATAAAGGCTTACCACGCACTTCTTGATCGCAACTCCGAATACAAGAAGTATTATGATGGACTTGTGGAAGCAATGGAAATCGCACCTGAAGATCATAAGGCTCAGAAAGCTATCTACGACGAGTACGCTGACAAGTTTCCTCGCTGCGATGCAGCCAGGAGGTTACCTCTCGATTTCCTAGAAGGTATGAAGCTAAACCGTTTTCTGAAAAATGATGAGTGCTAATATCAGTAGGCAATGAGTTTCGTAGTGCCGCTGATCAATACATTCATCGAATGCTGGACAAGGGAGTGCCCTCGACATTTGCAAATCTCAAGCATCTCTACTCGAACAAAACTAAGCGCGAGACTCTCCCTGCATTGGTTCGACAATACGTGGATAGTGGTAAGAGTGAGGCAAACGAAGAGCCCAAGAGAAATGGCGACACCTCTAAAGGTGCATCTGCGGCGTACTACTTCCTTGCCCAGCACTACAACTATTACCTGAGTCGAGATCTGGACAAAGCAATGGAATACATTGAGAAGGCGATTGAACTGGAACCGGAAAGTGTTGACTTTTACATGACCAAAGCGCGCATATGGAAGCACTACGGCAACAGCCAAAAGGCATCGGAGATTATGGAACATGCCCGCACTCTTGATACCAGAGATCGACATATCAACACGAAGGCTGCCAAGTACAAGTTGAGAAATGATGAGAGTGAGGCAGCCATTAACACCATGGGCTTGTTCACTCGCGCAGAAACAGTTGGGGGACCCCTTGCAGATCTTCATGACATGCAGTGTATGTGGTACTTGACAGAAGATGGGCGGTCTTATGCCCGCCAGGGAAAATTTGGGCTTTCTCTCAAAAGATTCACTTCGATTTACAATATCTTTGAGGTATGGCAAGAGGACCAGTTCGATTTTCACGCTTTCTCGCTACGGAAGGGACAAATTAGAGCCTACATGGAGATGATGAGATGGGAGGACCGGATACGAGAACACCCATTCTATAGTCAAGCAGCACTCTCAGCTGTAGAAGTCTACATCACCATTCATGACAAGCCACTAACCAATGGCACCAATGGTTCTAACGAGAGCGGCGATGATGCAGCAGAGAAAAAGAGGGCGGCAAAGAAAGCAAGAAAGGATGCTCAAAAGGCTGAGCGAGAAGCTGCTGCTAAGAAGAACGAGCCAAACAAGGCGACACGGGACGGCGAGGGAGATGTAAAGAAGAAGGATGATGACCCAGATGGTGCCAAGCTTGCTGCTACGACAGAGCCCCTGGTTGATGCGATGAAGTTCTTAACACCGTTGCTTCAATTCAGCCCCAAGAGCATCGATGTGCAAATAGCTGGGTTCGAGGTGTACATTCGAAGAGGTAAGTGATCTGATTTCATATATCATCTTGTGGTAGCTAACTTAGAAACGCAGCTAAATACCTCCTGGCACTGAAATGCCTTCTTGCGGCTGTCGCCCTTGACAAGGAGCACTCAAAGGTTCATGAGCAAATCATTCGCTTCAAACTAGCTCTTGACCAGGATGCCAAAACGCTATCTCCTCAGGCGATTGAGGTCATTAAGTCAGAGTTTGTCCTGCTACCGGCAGGAACCGAATTGGCGAAATACAATGAAGAATACCTTTCGCGACACAATGAGTGCTCAAGGAGAACGGTATCGGCCTTGAAAGTACGGAAGTTACTCTCGCCAGAGTCTGCATCGACTGTCGAGAAGGATGTGGTCAGTATTTTGGACTTGCCTAGCATCACATTAGAAGAAGCAAAGGAGGCTTTTGCTCTTTTGAGCTCATGGAAGAGTAAGGAGCTCGAGGCATTTCGTCTATTGGCTGAAGCAAAATGGCCCAAAGCATCTGTCTTCGCAGCACCGGCATAGATTGCGCTAAGGAGCACCTCTTCCTAGAATTTCTCTTGCAGTTCATGCAAGACTGTGCTAACATAAAGGAAATCGAGATGTATTGGCGTGGGATTCTGTGCATTTTGAGCGCTATCTTGGGATGGGAGACGGGCTGGCAGCATACGTATCATTCTGGCTTGATGATATGACGAAGGATAGGGGTTAGATAGACAAAAGTTCACATCGCATCGCAAAAAAGTCAGGCAAATCAGGCATGAGAATTTTTTCAGAGGAGATTATATAATACTGCTTTCCTGTGATCGAGATATTAATCTCTCCGCTCTTGCAATGCTTCCTTTTCGCTCATAGAGGGGTGGGTACTGTACAGTGAGATGCAGCAGTGGTATCGCTGAGCCATATCCTACAATTCGCCCTTGTTATTCTTACAATTTCTATTCCATCGTCTCTTCCTCACTTTCCTCTCGTATAGGCTTCTTCTCCTTTCGCCAGCCAACGGATTTCAACCCTTCCCTATACAGTGACCTGACTCCGCCTTTGATCCAACCTTCGACTTCTTCTTCAGGTACCACTATCATCCTCGCTCGCGCCTCATCCTCGAGTGTGAGCTCAAATCTCCGCATGCGAGACGCGATGCGAGGATCAAGTACCACTGGTTCTAACCATGTCCTTTCCGGCTCGCCGTCTACTCTTTCCCTAGTTTTCTTGTGCCATTCCTTCTCTTCTCCTATAAGTGCTGTCTGTTGCTCTGCCACTTGGGCATTCTCAATATCTTGGCCTTGCGAGCTTTGTTCCAAGTCTTCCGAGAATGAGGATGGTGGAAGATTTTCGTACGTAGTGTGATAAGAACGGGATGATGCAAGAATGATTGCCGCAGTCTCCCTCCCAATGGAGTCTGCTAGTACTCGTCTATTGAGGAATCGATATAGACGTTTTGGGGTATTGAGAAATCCAAGAATGTGGGGAAAAGCTATCGGCTGCGAGGGGTCGAATTCTGTTGGGAGTCCCGTAGGTAAGGATGCCGTTTTGTAATCTAGGGTTGAGATGAAGGGTTTTGGCTGGGGTGGCTTCTTAGGCTTCTCATCTGGCTTTGTAGAGTTTTCTTCGGACTTGTCTTCAGGCGCAGCTTCCTTGGGTTCTGAAAGAAGAGTGATTCCTGGTAATGTTTCCATTATTGCATCCTTTTCCTCCTTGTCTGGCATGTCTGACTCCTCCGCTGGCGTTTCTGAGACTGGTTTTGCCGGTTCTGTAAGCGGTCCCAGCCATCCTTCATGAACGCCCCTAACATACTCCTTCCAAGTGTGTCTCCCGATCACAATATCTCCTCGAGGCCCATCAAATTCTGTGACGCCACCTTTCTTCCTTGACTCTGCTATTGGATCTTCCTCTGGCTGCTCCTCAGGAGACATCCTGGAATTCCGAATCCTCTCAGCTATCTCAGCTCTGATATCTCCTTCTTTCCTCCCCTGAATAAATTCCCAGTCTAGGCCAGAGGCCACCAGTATTGGTTTGACGTATTCTTTGAAGTGATCTTGTGCTATACGCAGTCCGTCAACCGGCGGGCCTTCCAGGACGACAGTGAGCCGCCTCGGCATGGATTTGGGGTCAATTGGTTCCTTCGCTATGTGTTCCACGAGCTTGCACCACTTTCTCTGTGCTCGCTTTGTCTCCCTCTTGTCGTAGATGATAGCTCCTGTGAAGGAACCAGTGATCGTTAAGAATATCATCCAGTTTCGAGATGGAAGTTTGGGCCGGAAATTTTCACCAAATCCCATATATTTCCACATTGGGTTGGGTGGTTGGAGAGGCTTCGCTGACTTCGCGTTTGGTTTTACTTCCGGCTTTGATGCGCCAGCAGCATTCTATAAACCTGTCAGATCTTGCATACCAGAACTCATGGGTCGGCAGTTGTGATTACCTCTCCCCCTGAAGCTTTTGCGTCTGCCATTTTTCGAATGGTCTGATCTCAGCTGCAAATAAGATTTGAGCTTGTGTCGAGAAGTCTCAAAGGAGAAAGTTCTGAGTATTGACTGGACCGCATGTATTCCTACGTCGATACTTTTAAACAACACCTTCTCCGGTCTCGACAAAGTTTTGAGAGATCGGTGATTGTAGATAATCCGCTCCGTGTTGCGCCACGTCACATGACCTTATCACCTCCCTTTCAGCCTCACTATTCTGTGACGTCCTGTTCACTGCTTTGGAGCAGAACGATGAAGGCCGCCAATAACCACTGGCATAAGGCGCCACAGTAACAGAAAGCATCATAGTCTACCTTCATGCATCTTCCCTGTGATACTTCCTGGTAATTAATCAAAGTCGTGCAAATTGGCGCTGCATGACGCAGTGCTCTTCCTCCTTCCTCTTGCTGTAGTGTAACCTTCCGTAGAAGAGCCATGAATACATATAAATGTGGCTTCGGTTAAGGATATCCATTTCGGTGCAACTTTGAGGGTTTGGCATCCGAAGAAAGTTCTCGAAGTGTGATCAATGGCCACGAGTACCCAGTCTGGTGGTGTGCCGTTTCAATTGTTTCGAAAGTTGCGCTCCAACAATTAGGTCAACGACTCATAAATAGCCATGCTAGAACACGCCTTATTCCAGGAGACAGCGCAAAGTAAACACACAATTCGGCTTTAGGCTGAAGGCGAGCATGCTGTGACCCGTAGCACAGCGCAAAATGAACATGCTGATGCGAGGGTAATAGGATAATCGCATGTCCTCAGCATAAGAGCTTGAGACACAAGACTGCCCCTTAATCCCCTTGCATTGCCACGTGCCGATTGCTAGAAGATATGGCCTGGCCGGCGCGCCTTATCAACGAGACGCGGAGAAGTGCATGCTGTCGTATCCAGCACCATGCATCGCCTGCAAGACATGACTTGTCATATGGTTCCTGCTTGAGAAGTCAGAAGTCAGAATGTAGAGTAGAAAAGACTAACTAAGCTTCAACTCCGACACATAAAATCCACCGCGTCCCCGTGCATCCCTGTAATGACCCCTGTCTCTGTCGTCTCGGTCTCGTTAGCGCGTATTCGCACCTCCGCTCCGACCCTCATCAAGCAACTCCCTTTTTTGTGACCTCCAGATCGCAATTATTCCCCCCAAACCGTATCCAAGGACCACGCGCCGACCTCTTACGAGTCGCTTTCTCCCGTGGTCGCCACACTGCCAAAGTCTCTTCCATCTCCGTAAGGCGAAGGCTGAGGCGGTGTACGGTACAGCTGTCGTCGATCTGCACGAGCAGCGCGCCAACGCACAGAGAAAAGTCACTGTGGCACCAGGTCTCTGGAAACCTTCGTCTGCGACGCTCCTTGGGAGATCGAAACCTAATTCGATCTCAGTATGGAGAACAACAACAATAATGGCCGGTTCTATCTGAACCTGAATAACGATCGCCCCGCCTTTAACGACCGAGCCTACCCAACGACCCCCTCAACCTTCCCTAATCCCATCTTCCCTTCTCAACCTCAAGGTGCTCAGCAAGGACAATCTCAAGCCGCTCAACAACCGCAACAACCTTATTCCACTGGATTTGCCCCCTCAGGATACTTCATGAATAACCCATACCCCCCATCGTACCCACAACCACCTTCCTCTGCGAACTACCAACAGGCTCCTCAGGCTCCGCAAGGTTCTTACCAACAGCGCCCTGCGCCAGCACACCCCAATGATGCCACGAATGGCCTTGTTCACCAGTTCTCTCATCAGAACCTCGGGGGTGGACGAGTTTCTCCATACGGCGCTCGTCAACCTTCGCCTTCCCAGAGACCTCGCACCGCTGGCGCAAGTGGACAACAAGCTGGCTATGGCAGTTATCTGAATGCTCCAATGCCTTCAGCTCCACAACAAAGCTGGCCTGATTTCTTTATCCCAGGCGATAAGAATGCAGACAAATACGGAACTCTTACGCACACCAATCAAAAGAAATGTCAGCAATTGGCAGAGACATTCTTCAAGGACAGTGTGAAGAGAGCCAGAGACCGCAATGTTAGGTACGTGATTGTTTATGCTCTATTTATTTTTGAGGGCTTTGTTGATTTAGGCTATCTGCAGGCAAAGCGAGGTGGAGCAACGTCTCTCTGATCCTAATTCATCCCAAGCCAGACGAGAGCAAATATGGTCAAATGCGGGCAAGCAAGAGGGCAAATACCTACGATTTCTGCGCACACGAGACACCCCAGACAACTACTCAACTCTAAAGATCATTGGCAAGGGTGCTTTCGGCGAAGTCAAGCTTGTTCAGAAGAAGCAAGATGGAAAGGTCTACGCCATGAAGTCGCTTATTAAGCATGAAATGTTCAAGAAGGACCAGTTGGCTCATGTTCGTGCAGAGCGTGATATTCTCGCCGAGTCGGACAGCCCCTGGGTTGTGAAGCTCTACACCACCTTCCAGGACTCCGATTTCCTATACATGTTGATGGAATTCTTACCTGGAGGAGATCTTATGACCATGCTAATCAAGTATGAGATCTTTTCTGAAGATATTACCCGCTTCTACATTGCCGAGATTGTCCTAGCTATCGAGGCAGTGCACAAATATGGTTTCATTCATCGGTAAGTCACATGACAGGTTGTTGAGAAAAGCTACAACAGCTACATGTGGTTTGTATTTGGACTGACAACCGTGTTATAGTGATATCAAGCCTGACAATATTCTGCTTGACCGGGGCGGTCACGTTAAGCTCACTGATTTCGGTCTATCAACGGGTTTCCACAAGCTGCATGACAATTCTTATTATCAGCAGCTTTTGCAAGGAAAGTCAAGCAAGCCAAACAATCGCAATTCAGTGAACCTCGATCAAATCAACTTGACTGTAAGCAATCGCGGTGTGATTAACGATTGGAGAAAGTCAAGACGTGTCATGGCCTACTCCACTGTTGGTACTCCTGATTATATTGCTCCCGAAATCTTCACGGGCCATGGCTACGGTCAGGACTGCGATTGGTGGAGTCTGGGTACGATCATGTTTGAATGTCAAATTGGATGGCCTCCTTTCTGCGCTGAGGACGCTCATGACACCTATCGAAAGATCGTTAATTGGCGTTCATCTCTCTACTTCCCTGACGATGTTCAACTAGGTCCGGAAGCAGAGAACTTGATCAGAAGGTAAGTTGACTGTTTAGTACTATAATTCTGGTACCTAACCGTTGATAGCCTTGTTTGTAATACGGAGAATCGACTTGGTCGAGGTGGAGCTGATGAGATTAAATCACACAAATTCTTCCGAGGCGTCGACTTTGACAGCTTGCGCCGCATCCGAGCACCATTTGAGCCAAAGCTTTCATCCAACGTCGACACTGCTTACTTCCCTACTGATGAGATTGATCAGACCGACAACGCCACCCACTTGAAGGCTGCCGCCCTTGCCAACGGTGGTCCACGTGTCGAAGCACCTGAGATGACTTTGCCCTTCATCGGTTATACATTCAAGCGTTTCGACAACTTCAGCAACTCCAGGTAAATTCCGAACCATTCGGAGCTTACAGCTAATGTTGTGAATGGGGCATGGGATCTCTCAGCTAACTTGTGTCACTTGCAGCAACAACTAGTTTGGGCTGAAGTACAACATCACATCATTTGCAGCAACCCTACCACTCGGTTGTTTATGATAGCTTTACCAGCTCGGAAAGTTGTTTCCATGAGATACCAATTCTGCAACTGCTTGTTGTTTTCAGGCTAGAGGTATCACATATTGGCTTCTAAATGCAGAGTATGTTCAGGGATATCTTGCGGATCATGCACAAATATCTGGCGCGAGGCCAAGAATATGGATTCAGAAAAGGATTCTGCAGTGGGACGCGAGCTCTGATTTGCATTTCAAGGCGCAGGTTTAGAATTGAGGAATGCACTGTAATTAGCATAGCCCAATTTCAATCGCAGTTGATATACAGATATGTGACACCCAAGCAGACTATAGTGACGCCCAAACTCCCTGCCGTAACCCATCCCTATCGTCTCGACATTCCAGAGGGTGCCAGGCCAGGAACACCACTGTATCTCTCCTCTCGTTCCGTCTTGAACATGACCTGAACCCAAAACTCTTTCAAATCTGGATCCCACCATGTGTAGTATCTCTCATTCGTACGATCCACCTCCCGAGCCTGCAACTTGAACCCACAGGTCTCATAGGGTTCAGCTGCCACCAACATGTACTGAAAGTTCTTGTCCGGAGGGTCATCCACCTTCTGCTCATAGGCACTCATGAATCTGACTTTTGGTGTAACATCAGGCGCGATCTCAGGATACTGTAACTGGAATATCAAGCCCTGCTGTCTAGTGACTGGGTCTCTCGTCTTCGTGATCTTGTATCCAGGTCGTCCAATCTTCACTACGTTTCTCTTGATTGCAACCTGTGCACCCACCATGCCAATGGGCATACCAGTCACAGGATCCAAACCTGCCCGTCCCTCCTTCTGCTCTTTGGCTGCGCGACGTGCAAGATTCGTTTGATGCTTGCGACCTTGCGTGTGTGCGAGATAGGAGCCATCATTCTGATGAACAGTGAGGCAGAGTCGACATTCGAAGGAGCCGACATGATTTTTGAAGAAGTAAGGGTCTTTGTCGAGGTCGATAGTTTCGAGTGCAAGCTTGCGAAGTCGTTCTCGTCGGTCTGCGTTGGTTGCTGAGGTGGATGCAACCCCTCCGCCGCCGAACTTCGAGCCAGCGCGATTTTGATAATCCATCGTGAATACACTTTCCTACGGCGAGGATTGTGGCGCAATATTTTGACGGTTGGGGTCGATTTTGAAGCTCCGACTCTGGGGAAGGAGGAAGGTGATGGTGTGTCGCCCTCAGAAAATTGTTCGGCTGCAGCCGAGCTCAGCCTTTCCTCAAGGCTGTCACAACCTCACTTCGAGATGTAAATGAATAACTCGACCATTCCACAGATGCCGCCGTTGACCCCAAGTGTATTTGTAGGACAGAGATTCTCGTTCGGGGGAAATATATGTACCGTTCGATATGTTGGGCTGGTTGAAGCACAGGGAGAAAAAATTTGGCTTGGGGTTGAGTGGGACAACGAGCTACGAGGGAAGCACAGCGGCACATATAATGGGAAGGAGTATTTCAAATGTTGGTCCTCATTGGAAGCTCTAATACCATGAAGATGGATATTGATTATAGCCACCCTAGGTCTCAGTCCATCATCCACTGCTGGTTCTTTGATTCCATTAGCTGGCCGGAAACCAGATCCAGTATTGAGCTTTCTCGAAGGAGTACGTCAGAAATATGCATCTGAAGTCTCTCTCGAACCAAATTCCGTCAGCAGCAGCACCAAGATAGAGATATCTGGTAAAGTCGTCGAGGAGGTTGGCTTTGACAAAATCAGAAAACAACTTTCTAAGCTCGATGATCTCAAGATTGTTATCCTTACTGGCCAGCGCATTGGCATCGCGTCCAAGGTTGGAGAAGATGCTATATTCGCTGTGTGTCCTCTGATCGAGCTGATCGACTTGACTCGAAATCTCATCGACACTTTCTCGGAGATAGCCATGATATGCAAGAATCTCCCTCGGCTGAGGATTTTGAAGCTTAAGTCCTTAATGCCTTCTCCTAACTCATCTTCTTCACTGATCACGAAATAGCGAAAACCGATTCCGAGATCTTGAAGTGTCTCCTGCTCAGACAATTATGGATAAAAAGATTTCCCCAAGTGCCTCTAAACTTGGTGTGCCACAGAGCCAGGCGGAAATATCTCTGGATGCTCTGGCTAAAATCACGGAGGTCGAAATGCAAAAGGTCCTCCTTCCGTGGAACTCACTCCAACACGCCATGTCATTATTTGAATCAATAAAAAGCTTTGATGGGTCACGAAACAACCTCAGGGAGATTACCCCCTGTTCCTCCTTACTCCGGACCTTGAGTACCCTTATACTAGATCACAACAGCTTTACAAATTTATTCAGCATCATGCCACTGTGCAAAATACCCTGCCTCGAGGTTCTCCGTCTAAAAGGAAATAAGATAGCTACAGTGCGTACTGAGTCGGATTCCTCAAAGTCCATTCTCCCTTTTCCACTGAGCTTAAGATACGTTGATTTGTCTTCGAATTTGGTCTCCGACTGGGACTTCGTTGATACACTTCCGACCGTGTTCCCAGGCCTGAAAGAACTGCGATTTTCGGGAAACCCCATCTATGGGATAACATCAATGACTGCTGGTATGGCAACAGCTGCAGAGGACGGTTACATGCTCACTGTAGCCATGCTCGGAGATTTAACCTCACTCAACTTCAGCAAGATCTCACCAGCAGAGCGTGCAAATGCCGAGATGTTCTACCTCTCCAGGATTGGTAGAGCAATAGCTGCAGCTCCTGAAGCCCAAGAGCATGCTGTCACATCCAAACACAGGCGATATCTTGAGCTGTGCCAGAAACATGGTGCTCCAACAGTTCTGCGACGGAAAGCTGGGGACACCAATCCAAATTTTCTCGAGGCTCGATTGCTCATGTGCAAATTCTATTTGGCTGCAAACGCACGATCTAATCAAGGAGCAATTTTCCGGCTGGAAAAGGAGATTCCAAAGTCGTTTGATATTTACCGAGTAAAGGGTATCGTGGGCCAGTCACTTGGTATATTGCCCCTGAATTTACGTCTAATCTGGGAGACTGGAGAATGGGATCCGGTTGCTGGATACGAGGATGAAATGGATGCACATGATGATGACAACGATGCTGATGCTATAACCTTGGCCAGTTATAATGCCGGTAGAATGGTTAATAGGGAAGTCGAGCTTGAGGATGGTACAAGACCAATTGGAAACTGCGTAGATGGTATGGAAGCTACCATTCGCGTTGAGATTGTTATGCCAAAGCCGTCAAGTTTGACATGGCTTAATGAAAGTGCTGTGAGATGATAAATACAATACCATTTGTACGTATTTAGGAGGCATGCATCAACTCTTTCCGCATCCAAACTAGAAACACTTCGTACTCTTTGTGTGTCAAGATTCTTTTTACGGAGTATTGCATATTCGGATCGTTCTTCATAACAAAGCTTAAGCCCCCACCATTCAGAGGTTTCTAATAGAGTGTGTTTGTGTACACTCAATCGGAAGCGCAATCAGCTTGTCAATCGCGAACAGAATCGGCAAGTGTTAATACCCACGTTTTGCGTTGTATGACAATCGGCAAACTCGAGTGACCATGAAAAGGCTCTCGAATATCTCTATATCAGTTCAGCCATATTCCACCGGGCTCTTGTATTCATATCTACCATCAATACCATTTTTTTCGGGTGACATAACTTGTTTCACGAATTGCAACTTAATATCGACTCCTAAAAACTGGCCGCATCCCCAAACGTATTACCATGTCCCCCGAATTAAACACCAAGACCAAGTACCCTTGGCCAGGTTACTTCATAGTCCGAACCACTGGCGAAGTTGTCCCACTCATTGCTATGGACGAACTACCGCCCGGCGTCGAGCTCATGGGGGTTCCACGTTCCATTGAGTTAGAGGAAACTATTGGTATGCTGAATTTGGGGCTTCAGAAGAGCTGTGGAGCCTATTATTCTATAGCTGGACTCGGATCGAGGGGATCAACCATGACAATAGCAGAGATAGAGGGCAGAGTTGCGTATGTCTGCCTGTGATACGGGATGACATAAGTGAATGTCAAGAGGATGGAAACTGACGAGAGAGAGAGATAGCAAGACAATCGATCAATTCCCCCAACGCCACAAGGAAAATTACACGAACGCAATACCTGACAGCACATCCCAAACAACACTTAACAGCCGAGGACATGCAGCTCATCCTACAAGTTCCACCAGCACCAATAGTAGCTTCGTACTTGCAAAGTCACCACTACTCCAAACTCAGACTCAAACACACCCAACAACTCAACTCTGCCGCCATTGGTGTCACCACGGCATCTGCAAATGGGGCCAACAATGCCGTTACCGCCATATCATGCCTATGACTCTGCTCGGCCTACAGGAAGTCGGCCTCACTGACTGGCCTGTCTGGTACCGGGAGCTAAACCCGGTATATTTTGTCAGTGAGATGATGACCGCTGCTAATGCTTATGCTCCTGGTAGTAAGGTTGCTGGTAGGGGATACAGGCGTGCTCGGACAAGCCCCTTCTCTGGGGTTTTCAATGGATGTGATATTGTGGGCACTTGCTGTGACGATCATAATACTGCTGGTCATAACCATGTTAAAAATGGCTCCGGCGTAGGTACAGGCAAGGCAGAGCGTCTGCGTGGCGGCAATAAAATCGTCGGCAAGGATAGGGCGATGCGCAGCGAGGAGCTAGGAGAGCAAATCATTACGAGGCTGAAGAAGATGGAACGAGATGCGAAAGCCAAGGAAGAGAAGGAGAGAATTAGTAGCAGTGTGGTAATGGAGAGGGCGCAGGCAAGAGAAACACGAAGATGGGAGGACGAGAGTGATACTGGCGAGGAGGGGGATGAAGGGGATATAGACAGTGAGACAGAGGCGAGGGAGACGTGTGTTGCAGTTAAGCAAGATGGGAAGTTGGTTGAAGTTTGACGGCGGGTAAGGTGCTTGAGTTGAGGTTCTTGATGTTGGCGCTGGGAGTTTGGATTTGGATTTTTGAAGGGATGTATTGGCGATATGACGTTGGATAAAAAGAGCACAAGCTCGTAGTAGCGGCAGCGAACTTCATGTATGGAGAAAAGTATTGTGGCCTCGGAGTAAAACCACTGCTAAAAGACCATGAGATTCCCACTTGCGCCATATTTTCCTTGGTATCCCAGGCCTATTACATACAACGCTCCTGAACTCCACCATCTCCCAAAATTATTCCCCATAACTCACCGACCACACCATTCTAAGCTTGGTTATGCATAGAGGCTAGGATAGCCGCTGTCTCTCTTGCTTCTTGGACTGGCTGCGATGGCTGCGAGATAGGTGCTGGCGAGGAGGGATTGATGTTTGAAGGAGAATGAGCTTTGCTCCACATTCGATCAGCAGCTACCTTGAGCTCTTGATTTGTCAAGGAGGGCACAAGGCCTTCCTTGACCAGTCTTCGTCGTTCATGATAGTCCTCCTCACCCTGAATAGCTTGGTCTAAAAGGAGCTCCTTCTCTAGCCATTCTCGCTTCCGCAGTTCCTCTAACGCCTCACACTGTTTCTTTAACTGATCTGCATCCTCTTCTGCCCAATTAATCTGTCTCCTCAGAAGTCGATACAGCTCCTTAGATCCTCGTGCCTCATCGTCTTCGGTGAAACCAAGCTCAGCCGGATAAGACGATGTCCAACGATCGTCCTTGACCATTCCGATTTGTACATACATGTCTGGATGAGGTGGGACTCTGCTCTCTTTTGGCTTTGTTCTTGGGAGTCTGTTTTGCTGCATCGACTTAGGGATTGGGTCGGAGGGCCGGAGGGCTTCTGTCTCATGTACGGTACGATAGTGTTTTGCCAGAGCATCGGAGCGTGTGAAGGCACGATCGCACTCTGAAGAAGACTTAGTTTATGAAAGTAGATACCGACTTAGAGCACGCACCTGGGAGTTCACAGTAGAATGGCTTTTCTCTGGTATGACTTCGCATATGCGCTCGCAATGCATATGCGCTCGCATGATTTGCACCACGCCTGGTACAGTCACCCCATTCACACGGGTACTTCTTGCCCCTGGATTCAATGTGCTCATTGTGAATATGTTTCACTAGATTGTCCATATTGCCCATATCCCCGGCGTTGCAACCCTCCCAAATACAAGTCGTCACTTGCTCGTGAATGTCATCCTCGTCGAATCGATATGCTCCACCAGGTGAGTTTGGTACTTCTCCCTCGCTATCAGAAGAGATGGCCATCCCATCAAGCGTGTCATCCTCGAAGGCAAATCGCGGCGGTGTTGCAGATTCCTTGTGGTCAGAGACCTTCTGACGTTTCCGTGCAGGAGGTATTGGGGCGGCTATGCGCTCTTGGTCATCTTCATGCTCTTCTTCGCCATCAAACGCGTCGGACGAAAGCGTTGACAGGGGCGAACCAATTGGAGAGTCGTCGGCCATATTGAGAGTATTGTTAGGGGCTGACTATCTTACTGGTAGTGTCGTGCGATGGGCAGCCACCTGCGATACAGGTGACGAAGTCGTGAATATCCTCAAGCTGGAGCTGCCGTAGAACATAGTCCGGTGTTTTGCCGATTGGTCGGGCAACTATCAAAATGGGAAATTTCGTGGGCTTCTCATTCTTCTTTCCGCACTTCTTTCTTTCCTTCCTCAGCATCAATCTTGAAGCTTGACACCAATTTTATTTTGTCTCTCTACCAATCGTAAGTTAGAGTGTTTATCTCTCAACTCCTCTCTGCTAAGACGACAAACCTCTGCATGGCGAATGGCTTCGGCCAAATGCCGATTTCAGAAAATTAATGTTACACATTCTGAGCTCCCTCCATTCTAATATTCTGTTGCGGGTACTTTTAGATTATTGTGTATGCTAATCACAAACACTAGCTTGTAGAAGTTCATAATGTAGGAAATCATCTATCTTCAAGTATGGTAAGTTCTACTTCTCTCTCTCACTTGCGCCCGAAGATTACAAGCAATTCTGCAAGTCATAACTAGTCCAAGCTATTGATGACCAACAATTTACATTACACATTCTATGAGGGTTTCTAAAAGTTCTATCGAGATTGAGGGTCTGCGAAATCAGGTGCTAACTATTCAGACATGTAGGAGATCTATCAACCATCCGCGTGGCTCATAAGGGATGTGGGGTAGCGTTGACCGGACACCTCGAATGATTCCAGCACCTTTGTGATTTGTGAAAGCTCAGCTGAACTCAAATGAACATCTCTCGAATTTTCCTCCACCCGCGAGGCAGTGGTGGCACCAGGAATAGGGATAATTTCAGGGTTTCCATCCTTTTTTGACTGTTGTTTTACCCACGCAATAGCAAGTTGAGCTGTTGAGCAACCCTTTTCCTTTGCAATATCCTGAAGATCTTGGACGAGCTCCAAGTTCTTCGGGAAATTCTCCTTGGAGAATCTTGGGTAGGAGCGTCGCATATCTCCTTCTGGAAGATCTTCCGGTGATTTGATCTCCCCCGTTAGCATACCGCGGCCGATAGGTGAGTACCTAAGGTAGGCTACATTAGTAATAAGCTAGATTAGAATTAGATAGGTGAGGTACATACGCAACAATGGGAATGTCATTTTTAGCACAGGCAGCCGCAATTCCATTATTCAAAACATCCAATGACCATAGGCTGAACTCGACCTCAACAGCCACAATCTTCGTAATCTTCACAGCCCGATCTATCGTCGCAGCTGATACTTCTGACAATGCAATGCCACCAATGTCGCCATTCTTGACATGTGACTCCAAGGCCTTCATTGTGACTTCGATCGGCGTGTTCTTATCCACTCTTGCGCACTCAAAGATATCGATCTTTTTCTTGCCACCCAGAAGTTTCAAACAGTTGTCGATGGAGCGCTTGATTCCTTCTGGGCTTCCATCAGGATGGAAGTCTGGAGTGAGCCCACCCTTGATGGAGAGGACGACTTTGTCTGAGTCCTCAGGGTACTTGGTGAAGTATTTGTTGAGCAGTGTTAGGGAGTTCAACTCTGGAGTTCCATAAAACTAGAGAATATCAGCCAGGTCAAAGGATGACTTTAAGTGAGGCTTACCTCTCCAGCATTCCAGAAGTTTGCACCAGCTGCTAGGGACGCTCTCATAGCTTTAAAAGATTCCTCTTCAGGCTGTGGGGTTGGTCTCCAAGTCAAGCCCATGAGGCCGTAGCCAATGGGACCGATCTCTTGACCAAGTAACTGAGGCATGGTGTGAGTATTTCAGTAAGGGCTTGATGTTGAGATGTAAGTTACTCTGAGATGATTGTAACTGCAGTTGTTGTGAGGTTAAGCTTGTCGACTTTATCTTTGCTCAGATCGGGGTTAAGGCGGACACAATAGCGAGCGCCGGAAATGACGCTGCGGGTTTCCCGCTATCTCTTGCCTAAAATGTTTGTCATGAGCAACATGGTCGTCCTTCAAGTAGTATTCAATACCCACTTTAGAAGAAAAGTCTTGTCGTCGTCGTGCAGCTGTCAAGCTCGTTTGATGTCGCTATTCGCCGCCACCCATGTCACGGATCACCATTCCCCATGGCTTTAAGCTTTCGTTCCTGGGGAATCAGAAGCGGGTTGCATATGCGGTCAGCACTGGTGTAGTACTGACCAAGATTGAGATATTTCATATGTCACAACATAGATATAATAGTTTTTGATAGGGAGCTACTAAATCCGTTGACCTGGTTAATCCCTAGAACCACGTTTATCACCTAGCCAAACACGTCCACTTTCGTAAACGCCTAGATACAACCCACTCCCCAGTGCTGTCCATGCTGCTCTCAAAATGCCTCCTCTGAACAGGCCCTTCACTCCTGACTCAACCATGATTTCTCGAGCTACAGTAATACCACTCTTCTTCGAAGCCCCCTTGCGTGAGCGAGTTTATCAATTGATTTTCCCCGTTTCTGCACCATTTCAGTCTCCTCCCTCGCTGTTGATTGTGAAGTCTCGCCAGCAGCTGAGAGCATTATTCTTGTTTTGACCACATCAATAGGCGTTGTGATGATTGCGGCAATAGATCCAGCTGTCCCGGCACTGACTGCTGTGACCAGACCAGTTTCAAGCAAACTACCAGTAGCCGTTCCTGTTTCCTTACGGTATTTCTTGAAACGGTCCTTAATGTGCTCAAACATTGGAAACTGCATGGCAGTGAATGGAAGGTTGCGAGCTGCTAGCGCTGTATATCCTCTAAATAACTGAGACGGTCGCTGGAATTGTTTGAGCGCTTGGATTGTTACTGATGGCTGGAATAGTATTGAAGATCTTGCTCCTGAATTTCCCCTCGGTTGGCGTATCATCTGTGCATTCTGCTTCAACACTTCGGCTGGAGTGAGAATTAAACATGAAACTAGCTCTGCAGTTGCTGAAGCAGCGCTGTGAATGAGTGGCTGAGGGATGAGAGCAGAACCATTCTGGATTGGATTTGCCTTTGCAAGTAAGGACTTCACACCTTCATATGTCGTGAAGAAGGCTCCTGCTATTGATCTCGTTGAATACGTATTGGTAGCACAGGTGGAAAGACTCACAGGAAGGAATTGTAATCAATATGACGCTACCAACTCCTTGGTATAGTCCACGAAATAGCAACTTCTTATTCAACGTGTTCTTTGATCCATCGCAATATATTTTTTTGTAATCTGGACTTTGGAAGCGAGTTTTCACTGTATCTAAGGGATACACAAGGAGGTCAACAGTAAAAGCTGCAAATCCTCCCGCCTATTAAAGGTCAGAATCACTGATAAGTACCTTAAGCAATAGGATAATTCGAAAAAAAAATTGATAGGCATGTTCGACTTTTGCAAGTTTGGTTGTCACTTGACCCAAGCTTCCTAATGCTACACCCAAGAATACAGCTATATGGCAATCATGGTCGTACAAGATCAAAAGTGAAGATCAACCCTGTCTCGTACAGTTTTTGGCTTTTAACGCCCTATTTCATGCTTGAGATGGTACTAGACCGCCTCAGAGGCTATTCAAGTGCTCGCGAAGAATCAAACGAGGATATCTGACAGATATGGGATTTTATGGAACATACAAGAAGCACATCCGTGTGAGTGTTAGACATTGGAAAAACATTATGAAAGAACAAAGTAGCTGGTGGTAAGGAAAAGGATTGGTGAACAGGTACCGTACCTACCTTGTTGAACAACATCGTCATCGTCATCGATGGCGCTAAGATAAGACATAACTTCTCAGCTTAATCAGCCTTTACTCTCAGTCTAGTCCCATGGCCAGATGTGATACGAACCAAGTCAGCGCAACATGAATTGAACACCTCGATATACCTTTCGAACTCAGGAAATCAGACACACTGGCGAACATATTTTGGTCAAAGTCCTCTAGAGCAGAGGCACCGAAAGAATCGACACTACTACCACAGGACATCATGTCTCAACCTTTGCCTCCTCCATCATTAACACCGCAATTCTGCTTTTCTACTGTCGCTCTGAGAGGCAATTATTTCCCCAACAAATACGAAAACTGCTGTAGCTAATATCAATGCGCAGACTTTCTTCGCATATCCCGGTCCTCAATCGACGATAGTATCACGCAGAATCTAAATGCTCTACTTACACCGGCTTCAGCAGGCTTTGACCCAGCCTCAACGTCAGTAAGGGCGCCAAAACATCCTGGCGGGCGTCGAATATCTGCGTCTTCGTGTAAGAACTTCAAAGAAAAGGTCTTGTTTCCGTCGTGGCAAGTGCGGTCAGATGTTCTTAATTACTGCGCATTGGTCGCCACCAGTCCAGATCCAAACGATCCCGAGTCTGGCTTGAGGGAAATGGAAAGTCAGAAAGATCGAGAAAGAGTGGTAGATGAGAGACTAGATCCATACTCAGGTCGATTCTTCCCACGGGAAGCGCGGACAGAAAGATTGGCAGCATTGATTAGGCAGGAGAGAGGTGTAGAGAACATTATAAGAGCACGGAGTTGGGGTCTGGTGACTGAAAGATGCGGAGAAGATCACAGAGACTGGGAAGATGCATTGAATGCGTGGCGAAAAAGCTTGTAAAGGTCATAGTATTGTAACAGAGACGTGGATTTGTACTATTATCATTGGTCGGCGTTTTGGCAAGCATAGGGAATTCGCATCGATGAGCTCTGCGATGGTGTATCGGTAGGATTGTAAAGGTTGAAGAAAACCTTTCAGCTCTTACCTGGGTCGATGTCTGCGATGTTTTGTCTCCCAATCACTTTGAAGTTCATCGTTGCCCAATACGTGGAGCTCAGTCAATCTAATCTTATATTCTACTATATGAAGCTGTAGACGATGTCCAAACATCGAACCCAGAACAAAAGAATTCATCATGTGCTGTCCGGCCTCAATAGGTAATAAAACTTCCAAAATACCGAGCCATAAGAGTGTCAAAGAGAACAGAATCCCAACCCGCGACCCGTGTTGGGGAGAAAGTAAAAGTCACATGATGTTCCGACAGACCCCGCGCTAGTGATCCCACACAACCAAAAAGTTCACGATTTTGCGGCGGCGACGACTATTTGGAATCTGCGCCACGCCTACGACCAGAAATAAGACGGTTTCTAGAAGACTGTTCATTAAAGGAATTTTGTTGAATCTTGCGCTACTTTACACGACCACCCAACATGGCGGACGCTTTAGTAAAGGAAATTCCTTTAAACTCGGTGCAGGTCGAAGCACTTGTACGTTTCTTCTTTGCTTGGGGGACTCTTAGAACTGACTTGTATAGGTGGTTATGAAGATTGTGAAGGCATGCTCAGCATCGTTCCCAACTACGGCGACTGGTTCTATTGTCGGCATGGACCTGAACGGAACTCTCCAAATCACCAACTGCTTTCCTTTCCCGACCGCAGATATCTCGACCTCCGATTCGCACCCAAATGATCATATGGCCGCATCAAACATCGCCGCAGCAGCACCACGATCCAAGGCAAACGTCACATATCAAAATGAGATGATCAAATGCTTAAAGGAGGTGAATGTGGACGCAAACAACGTTGGATGGTATACAAGCGCAAACATGGGAAATTTCATCAATACCAGCTTGATTGAAAACCAATACCACTACCAAAAGGAGGCTAACGAGAGAACTGTTGCTTTGGTTCATGACGTTAGCCGGAGTTCCCAAGGCGCCTTGAGTCTGAGAGCTTTCAGATTATCCCCAAGCTTCATGGCTGCTTACAAGGAGGGCAAATTCACGACTGAGAAGTAAGAGAAAATCTTTATTCCACACCATGCCAATGAGATTCTAACTGGTTTCTAGCATGCAAAAAACCAAGCTCACATACAAGGATATCTTGGTTGAGTTACCGATCATCGTTCATAACTCACACCTTCTTACAGCGTTCCTTCACCAAATTCCTGCTGAGCCTCCTCAAGAGGAGCTCGATATCCCTGCCAGTCTTGCGGAGCTTAGCTCAAGCAATCCTGGAGTCCCTCTGTATCCCAACCTCGACTCTTTGGATCTCTCTATTGACCCGTACTTGGAACGTACCTGTGACCAGCTCCTTGACAGCATAGAGACGCACTACACTGAACTGAACAACTTCCAATACTTCCAAAGACAACTAGCTCGTGAGCAGGCCAAGGTGACTGCGTGGAAGACCAAGCGCACTGCTGAGAATGCAACAAGAGCTGCTCAAAAGCTGCCACTACTGCCAGAAGATGAATGGGAGAGAGTTTTCAAACTTCCAGCTGAGCCAAGTCGTCTAGAGGGCATGTTGAATGCTCGTCAAGTGGATCAATACTCGAGACAGGTGGATGGTTTCACTGCTAGCATAACTGGCAAGATGTTCGCAGTCAAGAGCAATCTGTTACCCGAGTCTGCCTGAAACAATGTTTTTGCTGTTTTGCGAGGGCTTCTGCGTTTGTCACGGTGACAAGTATGGGGGTTTTGCATGGGCTGGCGTTAAGAGGCATATATCACGAGTGGTCTGAAGACTAAAAGCGTGTGGTAGGTATAGAGATACGTATCCAGATGCAATTTGCGCCATTTGGTAGATGTTAATCAATGCCAATTCAATAAATTTGTACATCCCACTTTCCACTGCCCAGACACCCTGAAAGCCAGGTTGATTGAATTATAATGTGACTTTGGCCTTAAATTCAAGTTTGAGATGGCAATGTCCGACGGTGAAGAGCAGGGAGGTTATCTCCAGAGATTAGTGAGACGTAATGACAGCTGTGCCCCTCAGTCGTGTCTCGCCTTGAAAGCTCATTCGTCAACTCAGTAGTCGTCCCACCAACCCCTCGAAGAACGAGGGGCAAGCGTTTGGCGGGCGATGTTTGAGGACGCTAGTGGAACTTTACTTTTCTCCCCTCCAAAACGAAAAACGCTCTTCTAATCCTCTGTCCTCCATCATCCTGCTCCCTATTCTACAGTTGAAGACCGAAGTAAGCTGCCACTTTCACTTTCTCGATCTCGAGTCTCATCTACATTCCAAAAACTAATCGATTCTTTTTTCGCAGATTTTACAACCCGTCATTCATCAACATCACCCCTCACCGCAACACTCAAATCCACACCGCAATCATGTCTGCACCAGCCTCAAAGTTCAAGGTCGCTGACATCTCTCGTGAGTCTCAAGTCTCTCAGGTCTCAAGCCTCTCAAGATCACTGTTTCCGTTTCAGTTATTTGGAGTTGTTGAATGTGCCTGAAATTTTGGCACATTCGGATACAATATATGGGAACAATCATACTGACAAGATAAAGTCGCCGCCTTCGGTCGCCGTGAGATCATCCTAGCCGAAAATGAGATGCCCGGATTGATGGCCACTCGAGAGAAGTATGCAGCAGATCAACCGTTGAAAGGTGCTCGGATCGCAGGCTGCCTACACATGACGATTCAAACGGCTGTCCTCATCGAAACCCTTACCGCATTGGGTGCTGAAGTTACTTGGTCCTCTTGCAACATCTTCAGTACGCAAAATCACGCGGCGAGTGCGATTGCTGCTGCAGGTATGTGTATCATGGGTGAAAATTTTTGAAATTCTTTTGTTGCTAATTTTTGTGCAGGTGTACCAGTTTTTGCCTGGAAAGGTGAGACTGAGGAGGAGTATGAGTGGTGCCTGGAGCAACAACTAGTTGCTTTCAAGGATGGCAAGAGCCTTAACTTGATCCTTGATGATGGTGGAGATCTCACTGCTCTCGTTCACAAGAAGTACCCAGAGATGTTGAAGGACTGTTATGGTGTTTCCGAGGAGACCACCACCGGTGTTCACCACTTGTACAAGATGTTGAAGAACAAGACCCTTCTTGTTCCATCTATCAACGTCAACGACTCTGTCACTAAGTCCAAGTTCGACAACCTGTACGGCTGCCGCGAGTCTTTGATTGATGGTATCAAGCGTGCCACCGATGTCATGATTGCTGGTAAGATTGCGATCGTTGCTGGCTTCGGTGATGTCGGAAAGGGTTGTGCTATGGCTCTTCACGGAATGGGTGCCCGTGTCATTGTCACCGAAGTTGATCCTATCAACGCTCTCCAAGCTGCTGTCTCTGGTTTCCAGGTCACTACCATGGAGAAGGCTGCCAGCATTGGCCAGATCTTCGTTACCACCACCGGTTGCAGAGACATCCTTGTTGGAGAGCATTTCGAGGCTATGCCAAACGACGCCATCGTCTGCAGTAAGTAATGCCACTACTACTACCAAACAAAACTCTAACGTGATATAGACATCGGTCACTTTGATATCGAAATTGATGTTGCTTGGTTGAAGAAGAATGCTGCAAGCGTTCAAAACATTAAGCCCCAAGTCGATCGTTTCCTCATGAAGAACGGCCGCCACATCATCCTCCTTGCCGAAGGCCGTCTCGTTAACCTGGGATGTGCCACTGGCCACTCATCTTTTGTCATGTCCTGCTCGTTCACCAACCAAGTTCTCGCCCAAATCCTTCTCTTCAAGTCCGAAGATGCTGCTTTCGGCGCCAAGTACGTCGAGTTCGGCAAGACTCAGAAGCTCCCTGTCGGTGTTTACGTTCTGCCCAAGATCTTAGACGAGACTGTTGCAAAGCTTCACTTGGCCCACGTCAACGCCGAGTTGTCAACACTCAGCCCTGTCCAGGCTGAGTACCTCGGACTTGATGCCGCAGGACCATACAAGCCAGAGAACTACCGTTACTAGATTTCTTTTTTGGGGGTGTATAGGTTTCTTTTGTAAAGGCGACTGGAAGTCGGCATTTTCAACACGACTAATGATGGGATGATACGGGGAAAAGCATTTGTCCTTCAACGGCATTTACGAGAGTTTCTCACGGAAAAAGTTTCAACAATGGGATGGGTTTTTTACACAGCGAATGGCGTTTGCTTGGCTCTTCAACCACGGCCAAGTAGAGGCTAGTCTATTGTTTATAGACACATAGAACAGCACCTGTTCTTTGAAATACAAATACTGCACATGCAGATTGCACTTCCGAATTTGTCCATGCTCTTGAATTGCGAAGCCCCTTTTCCGTCGCTTCGTGTGCCGAGTTTCGGAAAGTCACGTGTGGTACTACTCTTAGCGGTTCCTACCTTACCTGCCCGACCTAGGTAGGTACCTTCCATTTACCTTGCCTTACCCAAATCTCGTCAAGACTTCGATCCATCAGTTCCTCTTTCTTCAATCAAAAAACACAGCTAAGTATTTGCAAGCCAGAATACGTACCCAGCTAACTCGGCAGACTCCTATAGTTCAGAACGCATACCCAGTACTCCTATCCCTCCTGGGCATTCATTTACACGCCGAAATAAGTACCCAACTAGTCCCGCAGACCTCCGTAGTCCAAAAACGCGTACCCGGTACTCCCATCCTCCTGGACATCCATCTACAGGCCAGAATACGTACCTGTGGGTTTCGGAGGGTATAATAAACTAGGTAATTAAGAGTAGTAGAGCAGGCGATTTGTCTAATTCTACTTCTTCTTAGGACAGACAAATATACTAATATTCTTGGTTCAAGGTAGGATACTTTCGTACTATTGCTTGGTTCTTTTTATGACTTTCATTGGCAACTCTATCTAATAGTATTGGCAGCAGCATATATTATCAACAATATTCTTCGTCGTTTTCTTTATTATTATTTTTGTACAGAAAAAGTGGAAATGCTGCTTCCGTAGGGCCTTCTCGATGCTTTCTGACATCAACTGCTTAGTTGCGGTGTAGTTTATGCCTGTTGTTACTCCTTCCTCTATTCTATCACCAAAATAATTGTCTTTACCCCAAATTCGAGTGCAGGAGTATTCCGTCAAGGCAGCGGGAACTACGGTCCCACTTCCCGAGACTAATTGGGAACTTTCTGATCATTATTGATCGCACTTTAATATTCTCTTTCCCATTCTTATACTCTCCATAGCTCTGGCAAATATAAAAACGATTGCTGTGGAAGAAAAGTTGGGAATGTTGTTGCTTGCGATATAAATTGTAGTCAATCAAAAGTCAGGATCGGTTGCTATGGCAGTCTGACACAAACCTCTTGTTTCTAAAATTTCCTATCTTGTTATATACACACCCACTGAGCAAACGAGCACGTTTAACATTGATACTTATTTTGACAGTTCAATACTAAGGGTCTGCGGGGCCTTCAAAACTACTGGTTGCAATGCGCGAAATCAGTACGGCATGGCCCAGGAGGAAATATCGGACTTTTCCTAACATCCAAATCCCATATACCGACCAGGATCAACTTCTTCCCACCTCCATTAAACACCGACCAAAACACGCCCCTCGCCTGGTGGCGGCTCAACCCTCACTTTCTCGCCTACCTTCACATACCCCTCCCTCTCCACAACCGCATAAATACCAATCATGCCTTGCGCTTTATCCAGCAATCCCTCAGGCCACTCACTCAGCCTCTTTTTTGGCTGTCTCAATCCCGTGATTTTGACCGCCGCTGCAGCGTCACCAGCTCCAAAGTAGAGCTTCGTGCCCTCCGTCAGAGCAAAGAGATCAAGTCCCTGTGTCGTAATGTTTTCGCCCAGTGCACCAGGAGTGAGGTTAAATGCAGCGAGTTTGCTGAAAAGCGAGGAGTCGATGATGTGGATTTCCCGTACGGAGGTTGTAGGTGCAGGACTACAATCTGACGGAAGGGCGGGTGAGTTAGCTTCGACAATGATAGATGTGACTTGTTAATATTGAAGAATTGGACAATAAGATATTGATGAGGCAAGAAGAAGTGGCAATGAAAACAGATCCTCACGTGCATCATCCTTCACTCCGCGACCAACAAGAAGATAGATGCTTGGACATGGAGATTTAGAAAACGAGTGCGTTGTGGACATCGACACAGATAAGACAGACATAGTGGGCGAAGCTTGAAAGGTGAGTGTTTGAAATTGGATGTGAAGCTTTTGAGGTAACGGAGCTGGCTAAGTAGCAAAAAACGCCTTATCGGGCAAACCTGAACTATCTGAACTGTGCTTGCAGCAGGGCTATTGCCGGCAGACAATCATCGACTTCGCATTTGTGCCCACTCGAGCCACGTTGCGGGGTGAAATAATCTGTCTTCCAATCACCTGCCTTCAAAACCAACAAAAGCATGTGCACCCGCAGCATTTGACAAGCCCTTAACATAGGTCAAATTTCCATCCTGCATACAGAAATGTTCAAGAGAAGTAGAACACTTTTTACATATTAACTTAGAATGCAAAATTATAAACAAAGTGGTATCGTTCGCAAAGCTAACCATAGCTCATCAGAAGCACGACCAGCACTCCGAATTTTTCCACATATATCCTCACCCCAGCCATGCAGATTAGTATCACCTATCGCCAAGCGCCGTGGAAATGCTGTATCCTTATCCGTCCTATCTTTTGTTTTTCCCACTCTCTAAACTGACATCCAGTGACCATAAGGAATCCCATATGACTGATCGTTTTGTGGGACTCGTTCCCGTGGGAGTCGGTGTCGACGACGACGGGTCTCCAGTGTTCTACACGCCTATCAGCGTATGCTCAGGGGCCCATGAGATCACTAAAAGGATCGCGAACCTCTGGAATGAGCACTTTGTCCCCACTCGATGATCCGGTTATCTCTTGCCTACTCCCAGACCTAATTATCTGGGCCTCAGAACCTTCTCCTGTAGCCTGTGTAGTCGGTGCTCCCTTCAAGGACGCTAGATCTGTTGCAATAGATCCGGTTCTTATGAGGCTCCCCACAACTGGAACAGACTTCTTGGAATTGTTGCTGCTGCGTCGGCTATCCAAGCTTTTGCTGAGGGTTTTATTGATACCATCAACGACACCACCTGGAGAAGATTTCTTACTTCGACGAATGCTGCCTGTAGCGTCAACATTTGTACTCGCCACTGTGCTCTTGCCGAGGCCCGGGGTAGACGGAGCTCCAGGCTTCTCCTCAGATGCGTGTATGAGATACCATCGCAATCCATCAGAGAGATCGAATGGATTGTCGTCCTCAAATGAGTCTCCACCATTGCTCGCTCCGCCCAATGACCTACGGTCAGCGACGTTGAGATGCGAGCTCGTCATGGATTTCGATAAGTCGACGACACGGTCTTCAATTTTATGGATGCGAGCCACCAACCAGTCCCTGGCTCGCAATTTGTGTGATTCTTCCTCTTTGAGGAAGAAATGAGGAGCGCCGAGATTAAAAGCTGCCCACGCGCCGCCTGCTTGATTCTTCGTTGGTAAGAATAATGCTAAATCCCCCTCCTTGAAGTTCTTAAAGGCGATTTTCTCATGTGCTTCCTTCTGAGCCAAGTGCGATTTGTCTCGATAAGCGCGAGCATCTTTTGAATACTTCTTAGCAGTGTATTCCATATCCTTGAGGCGTTTGGTGATGACCTCGCAAAACGATTCCACGTCGAAGCTACCAATGGCGTTCAGATAAGCTTCATATTTCTCTGATTCAACCTCTTCATCCTCGTTTTGCATCCAATAAAGCAGATCTAAATCGCCACTATCGACCATAGACTTTCTGGTGACTGCACCTGAAATACTACGTCTGATTGTGGAGCCTGGATCTGAAGAGTCGTTCGCATTGTTGCGTTCTGGTCGGGGAATCCGCTGAATGATCATTGATGAACCCTCTCGTGTCACGGAGTAGCTTAATCGTTCTAGAAGCCTACACAATCGATCGTTCTGCGCATACGCTCTCTGGGTAAGATCCTTAGTACGTAAAGTTCGAGCCTCGAGTCTCGAAGCGATTTTCTCTTGCTTGGCGTGTGTTGACTGAAACTTCTCATTCAGCATTCGAAGTTCCTCCTCAAGTCCTCCAATACGAGATTGGCGAGCAGCCAAATCTTCGGAAATACTTGTGACCTTCCGCTCTTCCTCCTCGAGGCGAGTCCGAAGAGCTTCAGAGCCTGTTTCTCCATCGGCGATCTTGCTTCTCAATGTGCTCAGTTGGTTTCGCTCATCGCCCAACTCCGCTTCTAATGCTGCGAATCTTGCTTGTTCCTGAGACAAGGTGTCGCGAAGTTGAGATGTATTAATTTGCTCTTGATCTAAAGACTGCTTAAGCCTTTCAATTTCTGCTTTTAACTCTGAGGCAGTTGTTTGCGCAGTGTCCCGATCAGACCTTGCAACCACTGCAGCACTTTTGACGGACTCGAGCTCAGCCACAAGGTCTCCTGACACGCCAATCAAGACTTCAGCGAGAGACGTCAAATCTTCAGGCAAAGCTGCTGAACGTGTCATCTGAGCATGTACATCTTCTAATACCCGTTGCTGCTGGCTCGATATTGATTCTGCGCGCTCTGCACGAGCAAGCAATTCCCTGTTCTGAAGCTTAGCTGCTTGTAGTTGTTTCTCCAAAGCCTCGTTGGTCTCTCGCTGTAATTTAGCATCGTTTCGAAGAAAGTCAACTTGGCCCTGTGTCTTTTGTGCTTCGGCAATAGACTCTTTCCGCAAACTCTCCATTTCATCTTGCAACGAGCGGACTCTTCCATCAACGGTCGCTTTCTCGTTCTCACGAGAGCCCACATAACGATCCATCTCATCCTCGAGCTCCTCCAGTTTGGCTTTCAGACGTTTGATCTCGGATTCGAGCGATTTACGTTCCTCGATAAACTCTCGCTGCTGAGCATCAAAATTGCCCATCAGATCAGTCTTCATCGAATTTGCATCGTTGACTTGGGCTTGCAGATCTTTGGCCATATTCTTGCGAGCTGAGACTTCCTTCTCCAGGCCTGAAGCACGCTCACGCTCTGCAATAAGCTCTGCTTCCAGAGATAGTAACTTTTGTTGGAAAACCTTCTCGTCAGCACCTTGAGTTGCGGAGAAACGGCGTGATGAAACCGACGAGCGCCGGGAGAGGTCATCATTGAGACGTGGGGAAGCCATCGGATTTCCATTCTGATATTCGGGACTTGGATTACCAGGGAGCTGGAAAACGTTTCCTGTTGAGGTCCTGTTGGCTTGAGATTGCCTGTGAAGTAGATCCTCAAGCCTTCTAACACGACTCTCAGCTGTCTTGAGCTTGCTCTCCGTCTTCTGCTTCTCTTCTTGGAGAGAGCGAATCATGTCATCATCACCTCTCATAAGCAAAGCACTCCGACCCAAAGCTGCCTCATGTATGCTTCCTGCCTTGAAAGCTTTCGCCCTCTTGCTTTGCTGCTTTGTTGGACTGCTGAGATCTGCGATGATTTTCGCCACCTCAGCTACAACTGCTGACTTCGGATCTTGTGACCGCAAAAGCTCCAAGACTTGATCCAAATCTTGCCTCGACACTTGGGGCCAATCCTCATCGCCACCCAACAAGTTGACCTCCAGGCCAATAACATTTCGCTCAGCCCTCTCTCCCCAGAGCGTGGCACCAGTATTCTTTTGCCATTTCCTTCTCCGTTTAGCTTCTTCATCCTGAAATGTCGCCATCTCGTTCGCAAGTGTCGAGGAGTCAGATCTGACCTTTTCGTTCCACTCCTTTCGTCGAATCGCTTCCGCCATGAACGAAGCATACATGACTGGCAATGCACTAACCTTCGACAATAAGTGAAATGCCTCCATAGCAGTGCTATCCAGTTCCAAGGCCCCAAACCGATCATTTGCATCAGCAATCATGGCTGTTAGTGAAGCGATATCCCGCATAGTCTCCAAGGAAGCATTCGCAACAATATTTCGAGCCTCAATTGCAGTCCATAGAATGCCATGCATCTCTAGACCTCGCCTAGATAAGTTGGGCAGCAAAGATTTAGTATGGTTCAATGCTGATTTCGAAGCCTGCGAGATGTTTTTCGCAGTATTCGAATATCCCAAGACACTTTCGTAGTCATTACTGACTTTCTTAGCAATCGCCTCGATATCCTGCATCAGAAGTCCGGGTTCTGTCGCACGTCGAGACGCTGAACTCTCCGTGATCCCTCGCACCTTGTCATATAAGTCGTCAGTCTTCTTCATAATCTCATCGACTCTGGCGCCTAGATCTGCACTATTCCTGCTAAGTTTGGTTGACGTGTCTCGGACAAGCTTGCTTGCTTTGGTGACCGCGCCCACATCAACTAGATCTTCCAAGGTAGGCCGCTGCTGGGCTTTCCGTACATCACGTCCAGTAATAAAGCGGATCATATCATCGGTAGCCGGTATTGCTTGTAAACGACCAACAGAGCTCTCCCAATCTTTCGCGGCAAACTCCTCCTCGGTTTGGACATCTTTCGCCCATGCCTGAATCTCTGCGGTCTTCTGGTCCAAAGCCTTAACGTGCTTCCCCAGGTTCTCCTTCGCAGAGTCTACACCTAACGTAATGACCTCTATTTCTCCATAGCGAATTTGAGCTTCCTGTGACATGCCAGAGCAATCGTCTACTACTTTCACTGCCCATGACCTCCGTGTCATAAATAAGTCCTTCCATGCTTGTAAATCGTTTTGGTCGGTGATTGTGTCTGGCACCCTCGAGATATTGTATTTACTGGGTAACGGTGCATCGATATTGACAGTATGTGAGGCGCTGGAGGATATTGAAACTATTCGCCTGTCATACACAAAGATCTCCTTCTACCTATTGTTAGTTAGGCCCCAGAACGATGGAACCGGTACTTGCTTCAGTCGACAAGCCCTGAAACTTCACAGGCTTTCCCTGCCTCGACAGCGATATTTGATCTTGACTAGCAATCTTGCTCTGCTTAGCCACCCAGGTTTTGAAAGCATCCAGTCTGACAGCCCGTTAATAAAGGTATAACTCGTCTACGAGAGAGGAGGAGCTTACGATGCAAAGGTTCCTGGATCTGCCTGAAGTCGCTGGCCCGTATGAGCCAGCAAAACTTGAAGAGGCATCTTTAACACTCTGTTCTGCAGCTATAGAAAGCCGCAGAAAATGTTGCGGATGCAGAGGGATGCAGAGAGGTTCGTACGCACGACAACCCAAGGCTGCTCCGGCCTCGTCCAAGAGATTGGTGGCGGAAGGCAGCGGTCAGCCACACCCTAAACGTCTAAACCTTATCTGGAAGACGCGACCAATCTCCCTGTGAAACCGCGTTTGGCGACAGTAGGAATCTCGTGATTTCAACAACAGCACGAGAGCGTTGAAGTAAATTCAAGAGGATGGCTACTCATCAAGGCGAAATGATGGACGGAGTGGAGTTTATGAGTCAAGACGAACAAAGAAGAGCTCTGTTTACCGAGGACGAAAAGAGAATTCTAGAAGTCTATGACAGGTTAGAGGAGCTTCAGTTTGAGATCGCGCTTCTCAAAGCGCAAGGAGTCTTGTCACAGGGTAAGTCCCTGAAATAAAATTATACGCTCTCGACTCACGATCATAGATGAACCTGAAGTTGAGGTATCCGAGGAAGACCTTTCAAACGCTCAGAAAGAACTTCTTGAAGCCAAAGCTACTTATCACGTACGAAAGAGTGTTATTGAAAGTGTGCTTATCACAAATCCGGTCTTGAAAGCAGTACATGCCGGCAGCAACGCGACTGTGACCGAACAGTCAGTAGATCTTATATCAGACTTGGACAAATATTAACGCGCCTAAATTAGAGATCTCTTGCCACTTGTACAACAGCGTGATGAGCTGTCTATTGCTCTAGCGCAGGTATCCAAGGAGGTTCTGACAGCTCGGAATGAGTTGCAGCAAGTTGAGAGTCAGAACATGATTCTTGCGCGGGAAAACGCCGAGTTGGCAGAGCAAATGCTTGTTTTGGCTGGGCAAGCAAACACGCAGAGGAAGGAAGATATTTCGGATCCTGCCGTACGCGAGAAGCTAGATGATATGGAGATGGGTATGAAGAGTAGTCGTCAGAAGTGGCGTATCATCAAGGGAACTGCGAGTGCTACGATTGTAGGAAGTGGTATTGACTGGGCTCGTGACCCGGCTCTGATGAATATTGTCTTAGATAGCGAAGGGTAACAAGCCTGCATGAGTATATGAATGATGAGATCTTCGGAACTTGAGATTTACCCATGCTGTACTTGCGGTGTTAAGGGATTTGGACACGAGTACTAATTGTAAGCTCATGGTGAATCACGGATGTCCCATGAAGGTAAACACAGTCAAAAATGGCCAACATCGAGCCACAGCTACACCAGCTAGGCCGCATAATACGAGCCCTCTGTATCACAACAAACACAGTAACACCCAATAACACTTAGGAAAGATCCAAAACCCCATCCTCCTCGCTCCCCAACTAAATACAAACCTCACCCTACCCCCAATGTCCTCTTCACACCTCCATCCATCTCACCATCCGAAAATCCAAACATCCAAACCGACAACAAACACCTCACTCGCTTACCTCCCTACCTTACCTTACCGACCACACCTTACCTATAAATATTCAAACAAGTCAACAAGTTGTCAAATCAGCGGGCAGCCAAGCACGTCTCACTTGGTCAGGTCAAAACTGATTTCTGGCCAACAACTAACGATCGATCGATCGATCGACCTCCACCTGACGATAACCGACGAATCCGCGACTTTAAAGCCCCGTCCGGGGGGTTTGCACGGGGCACCTCATATCGGAGGGTTGTCCTTGAGTTTTACCATTTTGTTGCAATTTTTAAGGATTTATTTTTCGAGTCGCCTTTTTATATCTTCATTTTTTGGCCTTGGATTGTTAAGCGACGGTGATGTGTGGGAAGCGAGGTTACCTAAGGTAATGTAAGGTAGGTAAGGTAAGTTAGGACAGACCTCACAGCTCGATCGATGAGTAAGCGTAAATCGATGCTCAAAAAATAGAATGGTAAAGTCCGGTAAGGTCAAGTCTATATATTTCTCGTTCATGAATTTGCATTCCATTGTGGTATCTAAGGTATCTAAACATCGATTCATGACACTCCTCACTTCCCACCAACCTTCACCAACTCAAGCTTCACTTTCCTCTTCCCCGTGCTCTCCTCCTTAACATCACTGATCCTCACAACAACCTTCGAGAAGAGCTCAACCTCAACATCTCTGCTCCCCGTCGTCTTCAGCACATAGTTCTCCGCATCAAATGTGCTCTCAGGTTCCGTCTCAGCCAAATCCCTCAGTCTGATCAGACTCTCAATACCGAATCTCGGCACGAACACGACAAAGCCGTTGGAAAAGACCTTCATAACAAAGCCTTCTTCTTCAACGATGCGGCCCTTGAGAGCTTGACCAACATAGTATTCGATCGAAGCCCGGCCGGCAAATTGTGCATTACGGTGACGAACGTTGATATTCTTGCAGACAGCCTCAAGCTTACCTTTGCTGCGTACACTAGCTGCAAGAGGCTCGTAGTCGATGGCTGCAGCAAGTTGTCTGTGAGCAACAAGATCTGCGTATCGACGAATGGGCGAGGTGAAATGTGTGTAGATCTCTGAAGCAAGACCGTAATGGCGGAACTCGGGGTATGCTTGCGTGCCAGAGCAAAAGTACTCAGCAGACATCATGCAGCGAGTTGCCATAATACGGACGAGGGTATTGAAGAATGGCTCCTTGGGATCGACGCACGTATCCAGGGAATCTGCCAATTCCTTAGAGGTAGACATCTGCAAGTCAAGGCCACGCTTGACTTTCAGTTGGTTCGCAAGCTCTTCGAAGTTGGACTTCGGGGGAGCGCCGTGACGGCGGAGCATTGCAGTTTGGGGGAACGCCTCGTAGATTTTAGCCGCTACGCTGGTGTTGGCGAGCAACATGAACTCTTCAACAAGAGACATAGTATCAAGGTGTTTCTTAGTCTTGATATCGATCGGGTCCGAAGTTTCGGATTCCATCTCCACGCGGACTTCTGGCGATGAGAGACTCAGGGCACCAGCATCCATACGCTTTTGCTTGAACTTTTTCGAAAGCATCAAGAGAGTACGCATAGCCGTTGTCAGCTCATCCTGCTGCGAAGCATCATCAACTCTGATTTGAGCTTGCTCGTAGCTGAAGGCTTCCCGTGACTTGATGACTGATTTTGTAAAATCAGACTTCACAATGTCGGCCTCTGGTGTAATCTCCCAGATGGCTGAGAAGGCGTAGCGCTCAACATAGGGTTTCAAAGAGCAAAGATCTGTACCCAGAAGCATCGGCAACATATCAATGCGTTTGTCAACCAGGTACACCGTTGTACCACGAATGCCTGCCTCGGCGTCCATTGCATTGTTGGGCTTGACAAAGTGCGAGACGTCAGCAATGTGAACTCCAACTTCATAGTTGCCATTTGGTAAAGGTCTTGCGTGAAGTGCGTCGTCGATATCTTGACATCCTATAGGATCGATACTGCAGATCTGCAGGCCTCGGAGATCTCGACGGTCTTTCCAGCCAGGATCATCCGTGCTGGCCGGTACCTTCCAATCGTGACCTTCGGCTGGTAAGCAATCCAGAACCGTCTTTGGGAATGGTCGGTATTGAACGTCGTACTCCAGCAGCAGAGCCTCTGTCTCTGCACCTTTTGTCTCCAGTTCACCCAGTGATCGCACAAAGTGGCCAACGGGGTATCTTGAATCGCGGTCCCAGGAGTCAATCGTAACCAGCACACGTTTTCCAATAATTTCGCCAGCTTGACGTGTTCGGACGCGAATCTTGGGTATCCGCTTGTCCATAGGAATGAGGAATACTGTCTGCTGCTTCCGGCCTTGCTTCACAGACTGACTAACCGAAGATTCATCAATATGACCAACATATTGTCGCCAATTTCTCTTCACCACGCCAACAACCCTAGCAGTTGGCTGTGGCCGGTTCTCTGAGCTCTTGCTGTGGGACTTCTTGACCTCCTCCTGCAGCGCTCGCTTCTCTTTTTCTGTAACGACAGCTTCGCCATCCTCAGCATCTGCATTCTCATCTTTGTTCATAGTCTCTTCTTCGATGATCTTAGTGGAAGGCTCTTTCCACTGATCTTTAGGTAAAACTTCCACAACAACCACATCACCTTGAACAGATCTGTTGATATTCTCCCTGCCGAGGACAAGAAGTGACTTATCGAACGCCGGAACATGGACGGACCCCTCCAGGTAATTGTACGGGGAAACGTTGAAGCTGCCTTGGTGTAAAGTGCCGTTCTTGACCCCAGTCATCATCTTCGAGACCGAATAGTATTCTTGGTAAAGATTCTCAGTAGCCTTCGCATCTCTCGACTCGCGTCCCTCCTTCGCAGCAGTGATCATATCCAGGAGCTGATCAGCATTTTCCAAACCACTGACATAGTCGTGCAGCGAGCAAGCCTCAATTCCATCCCTCTTTGACTTCCTCAAATTGTCCTTGTCGTCGCTGAGCATAACCACAGCCGGTACCTTCTTACGGTTTCCTCCCGCAGCCTTTACAGCTTGCGCCAGGTGCTCATCGTACCACTTAACAGCTCTCCTCACCGCTCTATCGTTCCGGTCGTTGATCGACTCGCCCACATCTCGAACCACGTATGTCTCTAGGCGAAAGTCGTTGAAGAAAACGTAAAAACGCTTCTCCTCGCTCTTGGTGAGGCCGATCAAGCGGTTGTAGAGGGGCAGTGACCGATTGCGCAGTTCCTCCAGCACAGTCTGCAGAATGACGACATCGTAGAAAGCGGACGTGTGTTCGAAGAGGTCGAGAGCGTTCAGGAGCGCGTTGGTGTCTGGGATGAGGTAATGGCCTTGGGGGTATGCTTTTGTTCCTGCGGGCGTTGCGGAGAGGACGAAAGGTGCCACTGCAAACCACAGTCAGTCTTTGCACACGGAATTGAGAGCCACGCTCAGAAGATCAGGTAGGTATCAGGAACTCACAAACGCCCCTTGCATCTCTCGGCGCATTTTCCAGACAGATGGTACAGAGCTTGGACGAACAAGGAATATCCTGCCTCAAGTACAGCTCCCGCACAATCTTCTGCACCTTGCCGCTCTTGGTCGAGCGGACGTAGACCTTGCTCGATATGTTCGTGGCATACGGATCCGCATTCAGAGATCTCTTGAGGCTCGTCATTTTGGGGGAGAAAGTTGTTTGGTGGTGGGGCAATTCTCGAATATCAAAATTTAGACGCCTGTAAGCGCCATTTTGCGGAGGCGAGGTCACCACTCCCGCTCGTCGTTTCAGGCTTTCCATGTCCCCTGAGATTCAGCGGCTTTAGCGACCTGCCCGCCGCAACATGCACCAGTAATTAGAGATTTCCACAATTCTTAAAGGTGATCTGTTCGATCATGAATCTAGATCTGTACTAGGTAGATAATCTCGGCTTAAGCTTTGCTCATGGTCAGAGCAGAGTTCTGGCTCTCAAATTGGAGAAGTTAGATTTACTGTTCATAACTTGATCATAAAGCCGAATCTACCGCCACCTCGAATCTAAGATCTCAGCTACAACAGCTTCGTGGTTAGCTTTCACACTTCCCAGGACCAAATCACTCGTAGAAGCCACAAGAAATGACTTTGATCAATTTCCATTACTAAGACTCGCCACCTCCGTAAAGCAGTACAAAAAAACAACTGGGTATTCATCAACCAAAAAACGCCCAATTCCGATGGGTTGAGTGGTGACCTGTGCTCTCTAATTCCATGTCGTTGCACGAGACCGGAACTGATATTCCAGCCCGTGGATGCTCCCCATATGTAAAGAGAAGATAGCCACCTTTGTCCAATCTGATATGTAAAGAACTAACGGACTAACGGCTTAACTAACGCACTGCTAAAACATCATATCAGGAGAAACAAATACAGGGACTACGAAGGTCGAGTCGGGCGTCAGATGCGCGTACTGTACATCATGGACTCCCATCGTACGGGTCTATCGAGCCTAGTTCAGAACCTTCTCTGAATGTGTCTTCGAAGGCATCTGCTGCTGTACGGACGTTAGTATCCGAGCCAAGTAGGAGACGGGGTGTAGACACATACCTTCCTCGTTGACAAAGTAGATCTCGAATGCTCCGTTCTTCGTAACCTGATGTCGCTTTTTATATTGCTGGCAGAAGACGTAGGGGAAGATGTCCCGAAGCCAAATTCGATGCCGACTGTGACGCTTCAGCCAACTAGGCGAAGCTGATTGATGGGTAACTGAGTCAAGGGTTAGATGAGTATTAGGAAAGATGGCCAAGAGAGCCAGAAGTTGGAATAGGACGCAGGGTAAGATGTAGGGTCGCTAAAGGCGTTTGACTTACTGAAAGCAGTCCAAACAGGACACCTTCTTAGTTCCCCATTTCTAACAGCGGCATGCAATCGCAATCCGCCACATTTCTCGTCTTGAAGGACGGTCAGGATATGCTCAAAGCCATCGTCGACGATTTCCTATGACTCCTGAGTTAGTATTGGTCGGCAGACCGAAATCAGGCGTTAGTAAGAAGAGACAAGGGCGACCTACCCTTGGAATAATCGTTTCTCGCCAGCAAGAACAACATCATCCTGAGTTATATTGATAGTTTGTGGGCTTCGGGACTTCAAAGCCCCAAAAGCCGAGTGGAAGAGAACCATTTCTAGAGCCGAGATCAGTGTTGCAAACGTCAAGACACTAAATAGAAATCAACATACTCTCCCACGTTTTAAAGAAGGTTGCCATCCAGAGCGTGGGGTGCATTCTATTCACACTCCATCGTCGGAACTGGAGGGAGGAGCCCTTCCTCCGGATGCACAGCTCGTGCACACCATAGCAAGAATACAGAGGGTTGAAGTATCGGTCCATCCATCGGCACAACAGCCTTGTCATATCAGGACCTTCGGGCGAGAGGTAGAGGGTAACCGAGATGCGATTCTTTTCGAACGGCCTGAGCAAGTTAGCCCGGGTGCCACGAGGCTGTCAGGAGCCACTTACAGCTTGAAGAGGACGGTGGATCCAGGGGTGATTCCGAGGCGGTGGTCGACCATGGGTGGTCCGAAACATTTCGACCTAGCATCGAGAGTCAGTGGGGAGAGTTGGCCAACCGAATGGCACACCACACAAGGCTGGCGGGATCGCCAGGGCAGTGTGGAACGGAAAAGGAAGCATGACTCACTCTCGCCTGTGCCTTAGACCTGTGGCCGAATGGGGCTGGTCGTCGAAGATCTTCTCGGCCCAATGACGAGGCTGTTGTTCCTTATTGTAAGGTTGAAGTGCCTGTGAAGGTGAGGATAGGGGTTTTACCGATTGAGGGGGTTGAGACGGGGGACGGGAAGGTTGGAGAGACTTGGGAGGCGCTAAAATGACCAGTGAGTACTCCATGATGCTAGGTGGTGGGCCTTCCTCCGAAACAAATGGGCCCTTAAAATGTTCATACCTGGAATTCCCTGAAGTGTTCGCAGGCGCATGTGTCTCATGCTCAACAACTCGAGAGTTGTCGGATCGTATAAAGGTGATCTGCTCACCCGTCAACGCAACCCAATCAGCGGTGAGGGAAGTTTTCCGTACTTGCTTAATAACCGAACCAGCTGAATGAGGAGCTCCACGAACATAACAAACCGAGCAGCCAAGGTCATTCCTCCTTGAGCGCCGAGTCGCTCCACCATCAGAGTCCATTGTGCTTTGGGTGGTAGGCCGGCGTTCTCAACGTAGACCATCATCTCCTGCAAGGTCTTGCACAGCGAGGGGAGGACGACGTTCAAATAATACAAGATGATCGAGACCCGGGCCCGATAGATGGGAAACAGGTCGTAGAGGTCTCGTAGGAGCCTACTGCAGGACTCGACTTCTCTGAGGATGGCCGTGATGTGATCGTAGAACTCGAGGCCTACGGCGTTGCGAATGCGCAAGAGTTGTCCAGCGACTTTGTCTGCTCTTTGAGCTTCCCGCCAGCAGCCCAACAGCTCCTCCATGCCTCCCACAGCGCAGACATCAAGTCAATGCGCCTCGGATGGAAGCGTTGAGAGTTGATGCATCGTCGAGCATCGAGAGAGTTGAGAAAGATTTCAAACATGGACCACCCGGGGTTGCTCCAGAATCAGACCAGCAACGCACAGCGGCTCTGCTATTGAGCGATGGCCGAAGGGTGACTATCCTGAGCTTAGCGACAGCATTTCTGGGGGATTGTGACGTGTCCAGCCTAGGGGATTTGCAGCAGAAATACCTGCAAAGCCATCTTGACTTCCAATTGCGAGGGCGAGCTTTCATGCGACCCGGAAAGTCATGCATGTACAGACGAACCATTCGTGGCAGTAGCCGACTTTCTGTGGGACTGATTGCTGCCACGATGCGAAGCATACCACAGCATGCATTTGCCTGTCTCCACGGACGAATCGTGCAAGGCTATCCAACGCGGCTGATGATCGAAGAGGCATCCCGATGGCAGAAACGTCTGGTCTGCAGACTGGAAGTGCGGAGGTCACCAAAAAAGCACTGGCTTTCACTGGAGCAGACCAATATAACGTGCAGGATCTTGGGAGCCCAGTACAATCAGGCGATTTGAGCGATCCACTTGGCGAGAGGGATTGGAACAATCAACTGCCACAATTGCACTATTTCTCAAATTGAAGCTGCATGGCGTCCTTTGGGCTTCCTCCACGAAAGGTGGTGTGGCCCTCTCTCAAGCAACTATGCCTGGTGAGACAACCACTTTCTGCACTGATTTGACAGATACCAGACACACCAGCTTTTTGACTTTGTGATGAACTCATCGACGTCGCTGGCGGATCAAATGGTGGTGCTCCTTCTTTGTCCATGGTGTAATTTTGTCCATGCTGTAACGTGATGCTCACAGCGACCAGAAAAATATAAATTTACGAGCGCGCTTGATCGGGACATCACGTTTCAGAGAGTGTGATACAGTGAAGATTGGTAACAGGCCGTGAAATTAGCGCAAACGCGACCTCGTCGACGCGTTGTGAGGGGGGTTGGGTGGGAGTGAGGCATCCAGGCAAACATACGACTTGTCACACCACGACCCGGACGCGGTCAATGTCATCAAATTTGAGAAATGGGACATGAATCTGTTCATCTCGGATGTGTTGGAGTATCTTGTTGGATTTTTCACGCCTTGCAAGATACAATTGGTGGCACAATTAAAGAAAGCTAGAATACAGTTGATACTATTGCTACGCGTGATGGATTGCAGACGAGATCGGGGGACCGCGGCAAGCCAGATCATTTGAAAAGCGTCTCAATGATCATCTCAGACTAGATCACCTCCCGTGACCCAAGAGTCCTCCATAAGTCGTAGCAAACGTTTCGTTGGCAAGGCAAGAGAAAAAACCATGAATCCATATTTCCTGTGCAGCACGCCCGTCCCAAAAAGAGTAAAAGAAAGTCCCAAGTGCTCACGCACCGACAACGCGTTCCACCAGCATTCCCAGAGGCCACTGTAGCGGTCGTAGGAAAGAGCGTCGTAGCCAGGTCCAGAACGGAGTCAGGGTGAGTTATGAGCGGGTGAAGTCGAGACGTCTCTAAGACGACTCCTCCTCCTCGGCATCAGCCTGTGCGACGTTCTTATTAGTACCTCTTGCAGTACGTTTGCGAACGCCCACAGGCTCATCAGCACTTACGTTGTAGCTTGCCTTCTCATCCTCATATCGCTTCTTGTCTGTGACAGCCTTGGCCTCATATGGGGCGCGTTGCTTGTCGTTCAACGCCTTCCATCGCTCGCCGAGAACCTTACCGACTTGGCCTGTGGAGCAGTCAGTCATCGCGATCCCGACAGATGCGGCACGGCAGGAGTAGACATACCGAAGGTGATTCCTGGGTTCTCATCGCGAACGTTCTCACGCTGCTCGTTGGCGAAGAACATGTAGGCGGAAAGACCACGCTTGGGCGCGTTAGGATCTGGCGATAGTGTCAGAAAAGTCGCGCGACCAAGATGGGCAACTCGGATTTTACGTACCCTTCTTCTTCTTTTCGGTGCGGGCCTTGGTGGCACGCTTGGTGGTCTTCTCCTTAGGCATAGTGAAGGTTGATTGAGGGACTGTGTGGTTTCAATTGATGTCAGCGAGAGCGCAGCACGATTGCGACCGGGTGCGACGCGAAATCAAAGGCGGCGAGAATTGGGGTTGGTGGTTGGACGTGGGTAGATGCTGGTCGCAGCGCGGTGGTGTTTTGGTGATGAGAAGTCGCTGCAGGCGAAAGTGTAACCGGGCGCAAAGTCGACGATGTTGTTGTGATCGCGAAATCGAGGCGATGCAACATGAAATGGAAACTGGGCGACTTACGAAAAAGTGAATTGGTGGTGGGAAGAGATTTGAGATTTGATGGTGGACCTAGAGGGCGAGCAGATGTGGTCAGTCTCTAGTGCTCATCAAGAGATCAACAACTTCAGGATCGCGACCAAGAGACGCGACGACGACGACAGCCGTTTGGGCTGGCAAGACGAATGAACGGGCGGAATTGAACGCGTTTGGAGGTTAAACGACCCAATAACGTGCTCTGCAGCAGGCTGTGCTGAAGCCGGAGCCGAAGCGATTGGGTAGATTTGGAGTGCGGTGTTGGGAGAGAGGACGTACTTAGTAAATCGCTGGTACTCGTACTGTGAGCAGAGGTGGTGGTTTTGGAGAGGAAGTGAAGTGGGTGGAAAACAGAGAGAGAGCGAGCACAGCAAAAAAGGAAGAGGGAGGGCGAGCGAGGGGAGGTGGGCAGCAAGTGGGCAAGTGGGCGAGGCGAGGCCAGGCAAGGTGTGAGAGCGTGTGTGTGAGTGGTGCGGCGGGTGCGGTGGGTGCGACTAGGTTAGACTGGGGGGGGGAAAGGTGATGGGAGGGGAAGGAAGGGCATGGCATAGCACGAGGAGGTGAATGAGGACGGGGGGAGGGTGTACTAGGTCAGGTAGGTCAGGTAGGGGAGTCGACGCGATTGTTTGCCCGGCCTGGGCGGGGGCTGCAAAGCAACACACACAACTGCTCATCGCTGCACTTGCACTTGCACCTCTTCCTCCTCCTGCTGCTGCTGCTGCTGCCCCTCACCACTCCCTCGCCCCATTGGCTGCAGCCGTAGCTGCATCTGCCCTCTGCCCTCTGCCCCAAACACAAGCACCCAGCTTTATGCTTTTAACCACTGACCGACCAGCTCCCGTCGATTGCATTAGAAACAGGGCAGCGCGCCAGCTGCATCGCGCTGCCTCCTCTCCAGCCATGCCAGGCCATGCCATGCACGGCACCGCACCGCACCCGCATCTCACCTCACCGCACCGCCGGCGACGGGGACGGCGGCGAGGACTGAGCGAGCGCGAGAGAGAGAGACACCCACACTCACCCGCGACACCCAGAGAGACAGCGTCATCCAGCTGAACGCCGTCACCATGGATGATGCGAGTAGCACTGATGCTCATCTCATCCCATCCCGTCCCATTCGCCATGCATCCAACACGCGGTCGCAGCATGACCTGGTCCCCCTTCCCCCCGTAGCTGAGGCGTGCGTCCTTGCTTCCGACACAACAGTGGTGGGTGGTGTGGCAGTCCCCTCGCTCTCTCATTCCGCGCTTGCTGGCTCTGTCGGCACTGCGAATTGCCGTAAATCACGCGTCGTGGCAGGCAAACCAATGCAGAACCACCGCACATGGACAAAAACTGCACGCCAGTTCCATTGCAACCACAATGGATGTCGCAAATTGATGGCAATTGCGCTTTTGCAGACAAAACATTCTGATATCACGTGAGCTGCAGCCTCCGATTGCCGAAGATCCTCTAACCGGATATGGCATGGTGTAACGGGACCCTGATATTGCTCGGGACATGAATCGGAAGCCATGACCCCCTGCTTTAGCGAGACCAGCAGAGGGATGCCAAAATGTTCACTTGAAGTAAATGGTCTGGTTGTCTGTATCTTATCGCTAGGAGGTAAGTTTGGCTCGAAAAGAAGCATAGTCGGAGTTTGAAAGCATTCCGTGCTCTGCATGTGAGGCAAACCAGGTCATGGAAGTTGGGTTGCTATCTCCCTTCAATGAACACCTCCCATTGCCGGGAGTTGAATGGTCCTGAGGTGGAAGAATTGTTTGTGATATTATCTACTCAGTCGTGACAGTCTGCTCGCCACAGCCATCAAACCAGAACGGCTTCATCCCCACTCTTCTGTTTGAAAGCTTGTTGAGCACGATGTCGCTTTTCGACAAACTTGTCCTATCTAATCGATGCCCCTTCCTTAACCAAGCCAAAATCTCACTCAAGTGAAGTTCTTGCAAGCACCATCTACCTACCTTGTGATACTTTGGCATACAGCCATCCCGTGAGCTTGATAGTATTCATCTGTCATGTCGGTTAGCATACGATCTTGGTGGATGTTGTACTGATCAAGGAACTGAGCTAATCGTAAAAAGAGGAGGCATTAGTTCTGAGCATAACTTCAAGTATAGCTCTGTAGAATGGTCTGGGGATGCTCGGCTTTTCTTCTGATGTAAAAATGTCAGTAGAAACAGACCTACATCTACTAGCCTCCATTGAAGATCTGAAATCAGAATCAAAACCGGCGTTAAAAGGATGTTGCCCAAAATCAATGCCACTGATCGTACCCCTACGATGGATAACAGCAAAGAAAAAGTCGGGCTACCAATAGTATAGATTATCGGAAATTGTACAAGGTATAAAGAGAATGAGATGTCACCCATGTACTGCACAAAGGGTGTGACAAATGGTGTTTGTAAGGGTGGAAAGTTTTCGAGGGACAAGAGTAGAAGAACGGCCCCAATGCAGGCCCAGAAGATCATACGGTTAAAATCGCCCTCCCCGAAATTTTGAGGCGTTATCGCAGTAAGAGTCTGATACCCCGGGGTTGATGCCGAGCCCAGTAAAGGGAATGAGCCGAGAAACAAGGCGACGATCAATGTCATAACCCAGAGAACACCTATTAGGGGGACATTAGAGGACATATCCAAGCGGTTTATATGGAGCACTGACGTCGTAGCTTCTTACAATCCTGAGCGTGTTTAGAGTTGGAAGTGCAATCTTCCTGTTGTTCCTTCCATTCGTTTCGTATGTGTCGTAGCTCGGCCAAGATGATTCCAGCAACGAAGGTAAATGTTTGCCAGTTTGTATTATACAGGAAAAAGAGGCATAGACATGCCAGAGCTGCAATTCTCAGGGGACTTGCAAGGCGTGCAAGACCTAGTACGCAGACAAAGACCAGGATCGATCCTCTGAACTCGAAAGGAAGAGTCCCTACACTAGCTGTCAGCATTCGGTCTAGATGACTCGCGAATTTCGAATACGGAACCGTTTTAGTACACAGCGATCTTGGGATAGAATGAGGCTGTCAGATCTTACTCACATTGTGCGGGTACCGTGGGAGGGAAGACCGCTTTCATATTGAAGAAATTCAGCAGCTCCATCCAGTACCCAAAAGCATCGGCTATATCGCCAAAAACAAGTGTGTGGTTGCTAGTGACCACTACTCCTAATGTCCTAACTACTCCAAGATGCACCAATATTGCCATGATGATCAAGGGTGGAAGACAAGGTAGGAATAGTCTTGCACCCCTCCGAAAAACCGAAGATCCGAGACTCTTGAAGAGAGCTTCATGGTCGTGGGACCGAGCATACTCCAGTGGCTTGTATGACAACACAAAACCAGATAAGACAAAGAAGATAGTAACCATAAAACTTCCAGAGTATATGAGTCTTATGAATGGCAATTGGTGGATCCAGACGTCTTGCGGTCTTGAGTGGTATCCCCAATTGGGTTCGTTATAGTAGAACTCGTTCAGGAAATGCTGACACCAAACACACCATGCGGCGACGCCACGAACACCGCTGAGATATGCAGTCTCGGGTAGTTTTGAAGGATTCGCATCTTTGGGTTCCCGACGAGCGGAGATGAATGAAGGTACGAGTAAGAGCAGGCCACGCCGGGGGAGAGTGCTTATATATAGTAGAGCTGGTTCGATATTCCGTCGACACAGTAGATCTTCAGGTAATCCTCGTGAAATGAGTGTTAGCACATTTGGCCACGTAGCTGAAGACTCTTCGAACTCCTCTGGATCTGGAAGCTCATCCTCGATTTCCTCCGAGAGACTAGAAAGTGGGATTCCGGGAATAGCTTGGTAGAGATCGGGTGATGGCCGGGTCATGTTTGACAAAAATAGTCATGAGGACCGCAATATTATAGATGTCGAGTCTGGCGAAGCTCCTGGAGAAAGATGTTGACTGGTAGTGCCTCCACAGAAACTAACCTCTGAAGCCACCTTCATCATTTTCTAAGCTTCGCAGCTAGCAATATCAATACATATATCACAATGTGATATATCATATGTGATATATCGCGATTATATTGCTAAGACATCGCATTATACTGTGATATACATAAGATGAAGAGCTTTTCAAATATATCATGCGATATTTGGTACGTACTCAATCTAAATATCGCATTATTTCATATTATATGCCACCGTAATCAACTTTTAATATAATAACGTAATACCATAATATGGCCAGAAAATATTGCAATGTCTTACCAAGATTCCCAATTGATATCCTCATGACACGCTTTCTCCTCTATTTCAATTCCCAGTGTAGCCATGTTGAGGTTACGGAACGCTTCTCATGGGCAAGAAGATTGCTGCTGAGCGAAGGGTAGGTAGGCATCTTTATCAGTGTGCACGATTTTGAATTCTTCGCGGCCGGCCACGAGCTCTAGGTTCTAAGACCTCAGTAGCCACTAACTAGACCTACTATTAGAGGCTGCTATGCTGGAGAGTCGGGAGTATTAGGTACTCCGTTCAATCTGCCATGCAAACACAACAATATATATACAAACAGCGCATCTCATGCTACATACGACCATAAACTGAGGAATTTGTGCTATCACATCGACCTAGATTCACTCCTGCTTCAAAACTATGGAATTTAGGCCATGTATGGAAAATGAATATTCACTTTTCTCTCTGTTCAAATTTGGAGAGAGAGAGAGAGAGAGTCACTAGAATTCGCGACCCTGACGTTTGATCTTGAATGTCGAAGTCAGAAGATTTCTAAGATGATCCTAAAATCGATTCGAGCCGCAGTTTGTTCGGTACTTCCAAGCCCTGGCATGAAATGAGCCCGGGGAGCCGTACTAAGAGAGTTTCGTGAGTCACGACAGTTATTCGTTATATAACTTCGGAAACTCGTACGGAAATAGAACTCACGATACGTATGCACCTATACGACTACGGTCATAGAGAGTAATAAGCAGTTAGAATCAGGTTTTGAAGAAGAAAAAGAAGAGAAAGGAAATACTAGATTGCTGGTGTACAATATCTAAGTACCCCAAGTTCCTTGGTACTGTTCGGGTGACTCGATTGATAGAAGCCATGCGTGCATATGCTAAGCGCTGAACCGTATTAGACGGATACTCTATACAAGACGTGCCGCAAGATCTTCCACGTATGGTGCACCATTTGCAGGGGTGCACAAGTTGCCCTTCTACTCAGACGCCCATGAAAGAGTAAAACTCCAACATTGTACGTGCTTGCATAAACAATGTTCCAACATCGATACCACAGCGCTCTTCATCTGAAATAGGCTTCACAGCCACATCAAGCCTACGACCGTTGTCAAGAGGTGATGCTGATTCGCCAATAACAACTACGATGCAATCCTCTCCCCTAGCACTAACTTGAATCTCTCAAAAGCAGGCCATTTATCATGCCACCGTTCACTCTTACCCCATGATTTAAACGCCGGCGCTAAATGTTGTGGGCGAAAGGCTGATCCTACCTCTGGTCTCTACTTCCCACGAGGCAAAATTTGGCCGACACCGAGGCCGGGTTGGGCCTGCCTTGCGCCAACCCATTGAATTATCTAGGCAGCAGTCAGGCCCTTTCAGCTGCCACTTTTAAGATGGAGTTACATAAAGTCTTTCTGTCTCTTCTCAATTTGTAGAATACCCAATCACTCCGATTCTCAAAGCTGATTAAGCATTCCCATAAATCAACAGACATGGCGTCCTCAGCAAACCAGCAAACCTTAGGCGAATCTTCTGAGGCAATGGATGTTAAGAGATATGACGAGGCTACAAAAGCCCTCCGGAGCCACATTGGCCTGGCCGAAAATCCTGGCGAAACGTCTAAGCTGCCAAAGCCATCATCTGAGCCGTTGTTTTGGATTGAAGTTGCTCCGCCGTCACCCAGAGGCGCGAAATGCAAACTGAATTGCTCCAAGAATATCTTACCAGGAGAGTATAGAATTGCAGTCGAACCAGGACAGCAACACTTCTACGGCGGCGCAGGAAATTCTGGCACGTTCAGGTAAATTTCCGTAGTATGTAAAGCCTTACTAATTCTGGAATCTAGATTTCTACCACATCAACTGCTTTGAAAATATTGCGGACTTTTCCCAAGCGCAATTTTTGGACCGTGTTCAACCACTCACTCGAAACGTCACACGGCTAAGAAATCTCAAAGGGACAGGCATCCTCGATGGGCACTATCTTCTAGATGCAGGGGCTGAAAGGCTCTGCCTTGAATGGAAGGTTACCGTGGGGAGGTTGATTGACAAACGAGATGGAATCGAGATCGAGACCGCAGACTCGGATGATTCATTGGCTTTTATGCGTTTACTTGAACAGGCCGGTTCATCCAAATATGTGCCAAAGAGCATTCCTGGTATGAGTACATTTGAGTTCAACCTTTTGAGTGGAACCCTAGCTCCATTTGAGAGCGACGGCGACGGCGACTTAGACGAATGGAATCTCTTTAAAGAGTACTTGGCGGTATCAGATGAACGTGGCGAGGATTTAAGTAATCGTCATAGTCTAAGCCAGACTCTGGATGCTTGGAGACGAGAAGTTGTAAGTCGCTCTTAGTGTATTATATACTAGACCACTAAGTCTGGACCTAATTGGCTGAGCTGACTAAATCTAGATTCTTGCTACTTCTAAGAACCCCACAGATGAGAACAGAAAATTGAAAGAAGGCCTTAGTCCAAAGGCAACCAGAGCGATCAGACGTCTTGCCGTTACTCCCATGCCGGATTTTCAAAGTGCCTTTCTAGGGCGATCCTATTGAGTAGATGGAGGAATCGACGTAAAAGATTGGTCAAAATGAGACAAAACCGGAGGGATTGTGTGTGGAGGATCTTGTAGCAAGTCGAATTGCGAATGAAGAGACTATTGCAGTGGATCTGGGAACTTATTGAGCCGCAGTTTAGGGAAACTGGTCCTCAGAAGTTGAAACCTACCTCAATACTAGCCTGTGCAACGATATAAGACCACAGATCGATGAGAATTGAAGGTCTTGCTCGCTCTGTCCGCTCTGGCGCAAAGAAATATTAGTAATATACACAAATAGCTTCAATTCTTCCACATACGACCATAGACTGAGGAGAATTGGGCATCCCGTCCGCTCTGCCATACACAAGCCTCAGATCGGTAGATTAGTAGTTGGGTGGGTGACCACCAGCGAATACCTACTGTTGTATGTTTTTTGCCCCTGTGAGCTACGTCGCATCTGATTTATCTTCAACCAGCGAAGAGCCCTCTCTTCTTCTTTTCGGTTTGCTTGTGGTGTAGTTGTGGGAAATGAGAGAATACTTCGAAGTGAGAGTATTGTTTTTAATCTGACATGAAATTTACCAGAGGTTTCTACAATCGTTCATATAGCATTGCTAGAATGATGCCTTTTTCATTTGTTGGCGTGGAACTCACATTGAATGCAAGGCGGGTGACTTCACAGGATATCACAGGAAAGACCAATTTATGAGATCACTCAATCATTACTTTTGTACTTCAAATGATAATCTTTTCTTGATGCTCAGAATACAGTCAGACAGGAGCCAACTTTTGACCTCCCATCTACCTAACCCATATACGCCAGACTCCCAATGCATCATATCCTCTCAATTTACTCTTGCATGGTATCTGCAACTTCATCCTTTCCATCACCCCAAAGACCCTCAAGCTTAAACTCTGCAGCCCACTCAGTCACGATCTCCTTCTGGTCACCCACTACGGTAGTTTCTTGTCCAGGGGTAGAGGTAGATGGAGCAACCGCGAGAACGGGGGCGTCCATCCAGCCTTGGATACGACCATCTCTCCAGTCGGTAATAACAGTTGTGGCAGCACTGCTAATGTTGGGTACACCACCCTTGCCGAGCCTTCCCCTCTTCCTTGCGACTTGGACAAGGAAGTCTGTTGTTGGGTCACCATTTGAAGTCAAAAGAGGTGGCAATCCATAGACGTCCATAAGCTTGGTCATCATACCCTCGCGGGCTGACAGACGCTTCAGAAGCAAGTTAACAGCTGGGATTGGGTCTTCAATCATCTTTGGAGGCACAGCGTTCAGGAGAACAAGTCTCGCTTGCTCCTCTTTCTTCGAGAGTTTGCTTCCATCTCCGGCACTTGGAAATACGATACCAGGAGAATCGAGGAGCTTGAGTTTGCTATCGATCTTGACTTCACGAAGTGAGGTAGTGACACCTGCTTCTGCACCGACAGGGCATGCTGCACCTGCTCCACCCAGTCGAGATGTTAAAGCATTGATAACAGAGGATTTTCCAACATTAGGATAACCGATAACACCAACTGAGATGGCACGCTTGAGCTGTTTTGCTGCAGCATAAGACTTCAATGCCTTGAAAAGTGTGCTTGAGGTGCTCTGAACAGTCAACTGTCGGTGGTTGAAGGTATGTGCATTAGGTGCGGGGCCAGATGCTCGGAGGGGTAGGGTGGGGAAATATCGTCGTAAATGAAGAAGCCATGACTTGAGGACGGCCGCTGGAATGAGATCAATCTTGTTGAGAATAAGAATGAGTCGCTTTCCACCACTTGCAGCTGCCATAACCATTCTCTCAACTTCCTTAGATCTTGTGCCTTCAGGATCGCGGGCATCGAGGACATAAAGAACGACATCGGCCTGATCAACAACTTGCTTGAAGATCTTGTCAAAAGCTTTCCGTGAGCCATCTTTGCGCGTTGGCAGACCGGAAACTTCAACACCAACACCATCTTCCTCCTCAGATGATTCGTCATCTTCGTCCATCTCGTCACCGCTTTCGAGGTCCTCTTCGTACTCTTGAGCAGCGGCTCGGGCACTGGCAAGCAGAGCAGCCATTGGATTCGCATCGTCGTCCAGGTCCTCATCCATATCCTCGTCAATAAAGTCCTCTTCCTCTACACCCTCCATTCTAGCCTCCACATCTCGCTCAACCTGCTCTCCAGATTTCTCTCCGGTTTTCGTGGCTTTGGCATCTGCTCGTCGCTGCGCGGCCTCCTCAGCCTTTCGCCTTCTTGCTTCCTCGATCTCGGCCAAGATCTTGTCTTTATATGGGAACAAATTTGGAATTCCAGGATCCTTCTTTAGTCGCGACCGCCATTCTGGGTTGCCTTTAGCTAATTTTCTCGCCTTCTTTTGCTTTGCGGCAGAAGCCTTCTCAATTTTGTGTCGCAATCGCACCGGTTGGCGCTTGCTTTTGGGCTCTAAAAAGAACAATTAGCAAAAGAATGATACTACTCGTAAAGTTAGACATACTTCCGGGTTTTGTAGCTCCACCCATTGTGAATGTTGTGGTTGGAAATTCGGGGTGGAAAGTTCGTGATCTTATCGCACATTTCAAAAACTTTTCTGCTATCGATAACTGCACAGTCGCCCCACTATTTTCGAGGCGGGTCATGTGACTGCCACATAGCTGGGCCTACCCCATTTGAGAGCACTCCTCCCAACCAGCCTGAAAGCCGTTGTTTGGAGTTTCTGGTTGGATATGTGCGAGCGTAATAACGTGAGGAAGCTCCGTAACTTTGGCTCACCTTATACCGACAATTGTAACATATGATCGCTACATACTATTTTAAGCATGTCAAGATTTTTTGTTGCACGTCTCAGTTCGCCATGTTATCGAGGAGAGCGGAGCTGGACGGACACCTCGTCAATCCACTCGCTAGACTTTTTTGAACAACTCAACCACCCCACCACCGAATCGACCACGGCAACTTGCATTTAATAGCCCGCATCTCCCAGACTCACTTTTTTGCTCGAAGTAGGTACAGATTCCTCCGAAATGGCCTCCAATACCCAAACTTTCTCTGCCCCTCCTCGCCGAGCTCATTTCAAGGGCTTACTCTTTGATATGGACGGTGAGATCTGCGCCCCTTGCTTCTTCCTAGCTCTCGCTGACGACCTTATGTAAAGGTACGATCATCGATTCAACTGATGCAGTAGTTAAGCACTGGAACGCGTAGGTTTCGTCTTGGTGCCCATGTACTGCCTACTCTTGTTCTAGTGTCTGACACTTGCATACAGAATTGGTGCGGAGATAGGTGTTGATCCAGCCGTCATACTGGAAACTTCACATGGCAGAAGAAGTATCGACACCTTGAGAGAACTTGGCCGTCATGACTTGGCAAACTGGGATTGTACGTTCGAATCCTGCGTTCTGTCGTCACATGCATAGTGTTTTCAGCTTTCTCCGTCACTGCACAACATACATTAGTATGGTGCAAACTCTATCGTACTCTTTGCATTCGCTTCTCGTTCCCAACACATCTCAACTATAACACTGGATTGGCTGCTGTGGTCTAGTAGGACCCCTCTTTTTCTAGCCCGTTTTTTCCTTATTGTGCTCATCACGTCCTCGAGCCGCTTAATCGGATCATCTAGGCGCCGCTAACATGCGGCCTTCAGATGTCAAGCGTATGGAGGGTCTCCTGCCAAAGAACTATGGCGAAGATGCCACTGAGATCCCGGGAGCGAGGGATTTGTTGGATCATGTCAAGAAAGCCAGCGTCCCGTGGGCCATTGTGACCTCTGGTACAACGCCGCTGGTCAGCGGATGGCTCAATGTTTTAGCGCTCCCCATCCCAGAGAACCTGGTTGTCGCGGAGGATGTGCCAGAGGGCAAGCCAGATCCGGCCTGCTACCTAATGGGCATGGGCAAACTCGGGTTGACAGACGGGAAGGAAGTCTTAGTATTGGAAGACTCTCCCGCAGGAATACTTGCCGGCAAGCGCGCTGGGTGCAAGGTCTTGGGACTCGTCACCTCACACACCGTCGAGCAAGTCGCGAAAGCTGCTCCCGACTGGATTGTACGTGATCTGAGCAGCGTGAAGATCGTGAGCGTCTCCGAGAAGGGCGTGGAGTTGGAATTCTCGGACACTTTGACAACGGCCAACTGAGTGTCGTTGGCGGTGGCTTGAGCCGAATTTAAATATAGACCACGTCACAGACAAGCGTTTGCGAAAATAGAATTCTTTGATTGCAAATGGCGACACCAGCGCGACGGGACGCTGCGAATTGTGGTTTGGTGGGTGTGGTTCTTGTTTAATTGCCTCTTCCCAGGGGCAAGTGCCGCAACCAATGGAAATGCAAAGCTGCCATATCCAACTTCTACTCGACCACAAGTTAAAATTTCAGACCCTTCTGGCTGGTTCAATGACGGGTAGCAACGCACCCGATTCAGGAACAAAAGACGATATATGATTTCATTTTCGCATGCGGCTTAATGTCCCCCCAGGGCGACGAAGTGGTCTCGCTGGGTCCGAGATGTGGGGTAGGGAGGTCGGTTGCGTGGTTTCTTCCAACCGTTGATTTCTTCTATTTATACAGCAGCCGTCCCGGAATTACAGAATCGCTGGGAGCCAATTGATTCATGGTACCTGTGATATTGCCATCCTCAAGGCGTTCCACCGTCACGTCTCGTTCGACATGTTTGCAGTCGCACTCACGTGCTACTCTCCACCCACGACGTCGTTCGCTCCGATCTATTTTCAGAAATTGGGCGTCATCCCCCACCTCTCCTTAGGGGAACCACCTTACCTTGTCCGCTTGAAGATGGCGATATTGCGACAAGCAATGTCTCCTCCCGCAGTTGACAACCTCTCTGATCCAATTGTCGACTCTCTTGCTGCTTTCTCCAGAGCTCTGTGAGATTGACGAACATAGCGATCTCATTAGAGGCGTCCCTATCTCGTCAACAAGCAATATCTATTCTTGGATTATCTTCCCCACAGCCGTTCTCAGGACTCTGATTAGCAGACTCGTCGCTGGATGCTGCTCTAACACTCCCTCCCTTCTCCATCCATCTCTATCTCCAACCTCCCATCTCAGTGCGGAGGATCGCCTATCTCGAACTTGTCCAATATACCGAGCTTGCATTGCTAGCACGGTGTGCTCCCCCGCTCACAGACAAGGGCATAGAGATCAGTGATGACCCAAGATGCGGTCTGCGTCGTGGCATGCCTGGCCTTGAACACGGAACGGCACGAGAGGCTCGGGTGTTGCCTATTCGGAGGTGTTTCTCAGCTGTAGTTGTGCGGGAGTGTCTTCATGCCCTGCAGTCTGTTGGATGGAAACGCTTCAGGTCATAGACATGGTTATTGAGGTTAATGGCACGGCCTCTGCTGCAAATGCCCTCTCTGGCCTTTTGTGTCATCTTGGTCATTGATCTGTACTAGACAGACAGATAGACTTCATGGACAACAAATGACCCAACACCAGTCTGTGTATGACTTTACAAAGCCGCGAGACTATGTTCCAATATAACTATTTCTGGCTACCTCATGAGATACATAGCCAGCGAATAAGGGCATCCCTTTCATCTTTCATCCTGCTTTGTGCTTTGTGCTTTGTTCTCTAGTCTAAGCACTTCCCAACAAGTCCAAGCCTCACCAAGTCTCCCGAGGGCTCTTAGTTAGCGAAGTCTTATTTTTCTAAAAATTGTATTCCCACACATAGAGCTAGAGAGAGCTCCAAACGAGATGTTCGGCAAATCAAAGGCAATATCCATTGATTTTGCTTGCACTAGCTAGCAGTCCGGCCATGCTTGGGTGGCTATCCTAATGCTGTCACTGGTGACGACGTGCAGTGTCTAAGTACACTGACGCACCATGCATCTCGATCGACTGCCTCAGTCCCTTAGTTACGCCCATTGCAATAACTCCCCATCCATAACCATCCCTCTACCTGTGCCTGTGCCCCTCCCAGTCTCCCGACTGCTACACAAGCGCCTCTCCCCCCCTCCATCCCTTAGAACCAGCCCACTTGCAATGCTCACCCATACCTCCGGGACCGCAACATCCACGAGCAGCTCCCACCTCAAGGGATCCAAGGGGTGCTCTTCCACCCAGTCCACCAATCCCTCCTCACCCCTTCAGGCTCCCCTCGAACAACCGCCTACCAATCTACCAACCTGCCTCCCTTCCTGCATGTCTCTCCCCATATCACCAACACTTCCCACTTCCCACTCCTCACCCACCAACCACGTCAAGCCATCTCAAGCCTTTCCCCGAGACCTGCCCTCTGTTCTCTGTCCTGCACCTGATAAGACACCGCCCCTTAGCAGTCCGTCAGTGCTTGGAGACTCTGAGCCCTACCACAAGCACAAAGGCACCTTGGATGCAGAAGTGATTGGTAGGTCCTCGTCGAATGGAGAGCTGCATCTCAGATGCGGTGTGCGGAGGCACACTTGCTTGCTAGTTTGCGAGTCAGTACCTAGGCATGTAGGTAACAGACACAGGTTGCATCTTGCGTGCCTATTTGCCAGCTCTTCTGTGTCTCTATCTGCTCCCCACATGTATCGAGCAGAGTCACAAGTCACCTCGGTCGTTTGTTGGATATCCACTTACTCACTTACTCACTCACTCACTCACTCGGTCGGTTGGTCGGTGGCGAGTGTGCGAAGACCACAGCCACTAGACGGTGCTTCCGCTACAAGGCGCTATTGAAAGAAAGAATCAGGCCTCTGTGTCTATCGCCCTCCTCCCATCCCCCATCCCCCCCCTCTCTCTCACACACACACATCCCACCAAAGCCTCAAGCCAGGGTCATTCTACCTCAGTGCATCCCCAAACACTCATTCGCCGAGTCCCTATAGCTAGCTCCCTTGGCCGGTGCTGCACGCAAGCGCACATGAGGATATACTGTACCTGATGTGCTGCTACAGGGCGTGAGCGTGGCCGGCTCCTCTCTCAAGAACGGCAACGCGTCTGGATGCATCTATTCGAGATCGATATCACTTGACGACCATACAACACCCACCATACAACATGCGTGCGTCCGCTTGGACAAAATACGATACGAGACAATATACCTCTTTCCCCCCTGTGATAGATCGCTAGCCAGCAATTCGCCCAGAGGACTGCGGGCTTTAGAGTGCAGAGACTCCAGACGGCCAGATGGAGACTTCCAAACGGCACACCATGGACGGCAGGTACGCAGATAGGCAATAGATAGACAGACAGAGAAACGGACAGACCGACGATGTGAATTTTCAAATTCAATTTTTCTATGAATAGTTATGTGCATATCTCTCTCTATAACTCAAGAGTTGGTACATGGCAGTGCATTGGTCACTGGGAGCATTCATCAAAGGGGAGGCGAAAAGATCGGCTCTGCAGACTTCGTACAGCGAAGCGAACCTAGAGAAGCGAGAGCGATCAATCAGGCGAGTTCCCCTCCCCCAGCTTCCATTGCCAAACGACGTGGGACTCCCTTTCTCGGCTCTGGGCTCTCAGCTCCTGGGATTCACATGATAGGGGATCGAATGCATGGGAGAATAGTAATTATCTAGAGGGGGTATAGAAGTCAGATTAAATCCGATCAGATCGCATCCGATCAGGCAATGGGCGGTTATTTGGGGTGGATCTTGGGGAATTGTGATGGTGGAAGTGCAGTGTGCGTGAGATTGGCAGTACCCAGAGCGCTTGCTTGTAAATGCGCGCGTGCCTGACGGGCGTCGTGAGGGAGGGAAGGAGGGAGGGAGGGACGACGCTCAATTGCGCATGCGTGCTCACGGCGGCTCGCCAAAATATTGTGCCTGGATGGGTGCATCCCTCACCAGGCGGACCTGTCGGGGTGATCCGTCAGGGGAAATGCCCTCGTCCCGTTCTTCTGACGCAATGAAGGAGCCTTGGGATGGAGGCAAAGAAACAAACAAACAAACAAACAAGGAGAGCCAAATTTCGCATCTGAAGAAAAGATGGAGCCGCATGCTGCCATCAGACCATCGAGCCATTCATCATCCCACCCCCACGCGCTGCCGACCGGTCGTCAAAAGTCGGACGCGACGAGTAATTCCAAGACACAACCCCTCCATCTCACAAATCCGACCCATCCGCGTCCACCCCCCTTCTCTGCAGTCAGCCTGACAGGATTCAAAAGCAAATCGAGCAAAACCGCGCTCCGTTTTGCTGAGAGTCTTACAGTAAGACCTGGACCCCGAATCTAATCGGCGCACATGGTGGTCGGCTCTTAGCGCCGAGACACCTCGTTTCGCGACTTGCTTTTCGCGGAGACAAGAATCTCAGGCACGAGAGACACGCAAGGCAGGTTGGTGGTGAGGAAGCAGCCCAGCCCCGTGCATAACGCGTAGGAGAAAGGGAAGAAGCAAAGAAAAGCAAAGTAGGCACTGGATGGAAGAGAAACCGACGTGCACGCGAGCCGCGACCGACCGAGACTTTCTCAACGTTTTTGTCTAGTCTCGCCTTGTAGGCAGGAGAGAAAATGAGACAGGCGGAAATTTGGCTTGGAACAAGAACGAGGGAGGACGTCCGCCACAGGCATTCCACCCCCGAGCCGATACCCGGTGGCTGCACAGCACAGAAGCAAGAACAGAGCGAAAGATGGCACTTGTGAGATGGTGCGACGCAAAAGAAAGGATGCAGAGGATGGGTACAGGACAGTACTGTAGCTCCCGTGATGCAATGAAGGTTTGAGCAACGTGGAGGCGTTCAAGGAACTTCCCTAAAGCAGCTTTTGAACAGCTGCTTTTGCGCTTGCGTTGCTCAGGTACGGTGCCTGGGGATGGTACCTGTGGCGTCTTGTGGACAGGAGATGTCACCGCAACCTCCAGTGCCGAGCAACTGGTGTGTCATTGCCAGATGCTCTGGCTGAGGGAGGAGATTGGTGTCGTCCTGGTGAGCAGAAGCAGCGGGTTACGTGCAGGACGGTGATCCCGGAGCTCTGGATTTTGGATTCTGGAGTCCTCGGGCGCGGCATCTCAAATGGCGAGCTGCATCTTGCATGGCCTGGCGAGCTGCTGTACTCGTCTCCCTAAGTCACTTGTAGAAGTGGTTGCGAACATCTCGGCTTCCCAAGAGGCGAAGTGGCTGACATCTCAGCTGGCTGCAAATCAGAGACCAGCCCGGCTGAAATAACAGCGTCATCACCGTGACGAAGGAGGGTGTCTTGCCGACCCTCAGGTAGAGCCAGATGGTGCCCACGCCTGCTTGTGCGAGAGTCAGGTCACGGGAAAAACAGGATTGGCCGCGAGGGCCCTTGGTATGGTTTGGTATGGTTTGGTTTGGTCTGACCTGCGTGGCGGCGCGAGAACTGCGCGTGTTACTGCATGTCACCGTAATTTGATAGGTGACGCGGGGTACGATAGCTCCACGGCCATGGAGAAGTGAGGACTGATGAGAGCACAGAGGCAAGCAGAGAGAGAGGCAGAGGCAGGGCGGCGGCGGCTGGTTTGGGCATCTGAGATGCTGGACGGTTCCTGATGTCTCGATTGGGTGCGGCGGAAGATCGTGATGGTGAAGAGCGCCGTCTGATCGCATCTCCGATGAGCGCTCACCGACGATCGTCTCGGTGTCTCGTCCCGCCCGCGCTGCTGGATTTAGATACTCGCAACGACAATATTGAAAAAATAAAACGTTCGAACTCTCGAGTCGTCGTTCGTTCGTCCGTTGGAGGGGAAGGGAAGGGATTGTTTTTATTTTTGGGGCCTGCGCAAACAAGGTTCTGATGGAAAGTCCCCGACCGCAATCTTAACCTGGGGCATGTGGCTGCTGTCATCCAATGCGGCTCTCTGCTCTGCTGGGGAGTGAAGGGGGGAGAGGAGAGCCGAGCCATCAGTTTTCCGCCCAGCGGGCAGCCAGCGAGCGAGCGCATTGATCAACCAATTTGACGTGTTTATTCTTGGAACGCTGGCTTGCTGAACCCAGGACCCGATCATTCAGGTACAGGACGACGACCGGCCGGTAAGTATGGTACAGTACCAGGGCACCCAGCAAGCCAGACGCAACAGTTTGACGATCGTCGTCGTGGGGTGGTGGTTCTTTTCCGAGAGCTTCTGGCGGCGACTTCGCGCTGGGTGGAAAATAAACCTATCTCACTTGAACGGCACGCGCTTACGTTCGTGCGAGGTAGTTGAGAGAGTCTGGCCGCCGTCATTCATGGCCATCGGTTGTTTACTGTAGCACCGGCACGTAACTACTGCACGGTGGCTTGAGCTCGAAGGCAAATGAGAGCTGGATGTGGATGGTCGGTCGGTAAGGAGCAAGCATTCATTCATACACACAGTCGTAGAGCACAGTCAAGTCACAGTTACAGATCCTTTCTCCGCCACCTGGGATGGCAAGCAAGCAAGCAGAGACTGACTCCCTTCCATGCCTCTGTCTCTGCCTCTGTCTCTGTTTCTGCCTCTGCCTCTGCCTCTTGTCTCTCGAGTGTGATCACCACCGCACAGCATCAACGATACCGATACATGCAGGTACGAGCTCGAACCTAGCCACAGAGACCGCGAGCGGCATGATGTTGCTTTGCTTTCCTTTCCCTTCGTTTGGGGTGCCATGCCCCTTCCCTTTCCATCCCATCCCTCCCCTCCCCTCGTCATGAACCCGATCCTCACTTCAACTCTGAGGGGCAATTTGTTTCTTGTACCTGCGCCCGATCCGCCATGCCATCCCATGCCATGTCATATCATCCATGGTTGGAGGGAGGTAGGTAGGTAGGTAGGGAGGGGAGCACCGTGAGTGAGGGCATGAAGATCTCCTTTTCCTTGCGTCGGAGGAACCTCGTTCCCACGTGGGTGCTCGTTGACGCTGCCTGCTCCTCACCTTCACCCCCTTTGGTGGCGGACGGGGCCCTGTTCCCTCCGGTGGAGCAAACCTCAGCGGGGGGGAGAGCGAGGAGCAAGGGCATGGGCGTGAGCGTGGGCGTGGACAAGGCCACGGCGGTCGCGCACGGCATGGCATGGCATGGTTGGACTGGACTGGGCTGTACTGGACTGGACTTCTGGATGAGGGGGCATGGGAGATCATGGATGGAGGAATCACGATTTTGTAATTTGAGGAGGGAGCTTCTTCATATTCACAATGTTATGCATGCACTGGAAATATGCACGGCGACCAGAAGGGAAGAGCTGGCTGTTGGTCAGAGCCTCTGTGCCTGTTTGGAGCGAGATAAGGATCAAGCATTCGATGGGTGACCAATCGTGACAATGCCGTCAGACGTGTTCTGAACCCAGGAATGCAAGTACATACCTACATACATACCTACATCTGCAGCTGCAGAGGCAAGCTCGCTCCTCTTCACGTTAACAACCGGTCAGCTTTTGGTCACCCTTCCACCCGCCCTCTCGGCCATCCTCGCGTGCGCGATGCGATGATGGGGGCAGCGTGGGACGAGGTGGAAGTGGAAGTGGAAGTGAAAGTAGAAGTTAGAGAAAGTGGATGCGGATGTACTGGAGATGTGGACGAGCGGACGGACGTTCGAATGAGATGTGAGATGAACGAGATGAAGATCCGCCAGCCTGCAGCGCTGGAGTGTTCAGTGCGCGTGCAGTCTGCAGCGCGAGCCACACCAAACCACACCAAACCACATCACCACACCGAGTCGAGCCTGACCAGGGGAAGCGAAGGCTGCAAACTCAAACGCGGCCGGAAGCTCAGGCTGGAAGGCTCAGGATCAGGCTCGGGCTTTGCTGCCATCGCACGTCCTGCCTGAGCCAGAGCTTGAGCCTTCCAGCCTGCCAGCCTTCGCCCCTCGGGCTTTTCGGTGCCACAACCTATGGGAGCCTCTGAACTCGTACATGCACCAATGACACGCGCCGGCTGCGCCAAGGCGAGATGCTTTCCGACCCCACTCCGACTTCCTCCCTCTTCCTCCCTCCCTTTCCCTCTCCCTCTCCCACTCGGCGGGCAACGGAGCAGCGGCGCGCAAGTCGCTTCTGAGCTGTCGGTACGCTATCCCGCTTCCAGCCTCGATGGCCAGATGTGTGATTGCGAACAGTAAGTACCTCCGGCCGCGTACCCGCACGCAAGATGAGGCTCGACGGCTTTGCGCGCGCAAAAGAGCTCTAGCTACGCACGTAAAGACAACACCAGCAGCGCAGTCGAGAGGATTACTTGGACGTGGTAGACGCCTCACCGTTGCAGACCGAGGCCCCAACTCTTCCCATTCAGTAGCATGAAGCTTGAGAGATGGAGCGCTGTCGAGGGACAGCTCTAGGACTTACGCAATTACCTACACTGACAGTACCACGCTGATTATCCGCGGTACTACGGACGTCCACTGCAAGTTGCGGCCAAGGGAGTGACGCTGGACGCTCATCTCCATGTCCATCTCCATTCAGGTTCTTGCCACGAGGTATCTGCCATGTTTGGAGACATCAGACCAGGATGGCCATCCTGATGGCCCAAAGCGGTCTTGCTTGACGACCATGCATCGAGCTGAGGTTGCTGGAATCATCGGTGACACGATGCGAGGTTGAGAATCAAGGTCTGGAAGGGACCAGATTGCGGGGTCCTTGGAATAAGCTTACCCACGGAGGTTGACATTGGGCTGGGCTGGCTGCTGCTGCTGCTGGATCATCACTCACTTGCTGGACGCGAGATGGCGAACGGCCCCACGCCAGAGCAGGATGATCAGTGCGGTACATGACATGTAGGGGGAGGGAGGGTACTGTAGTGTGCAGGACTGAGCCTGAGCCTGAGGGGGACGGATGCACAAGTGAGGAGTAAAATGCGTGAGGTAAGGGTTGAACGTGAGGATGATCGAGGGTAAGGGCGAGGGTGAGGGGGTCGAAAGCGAGCAGCGGCGCAGCATTTGCACGCGGACCAGGGGGGAGGATCCAGAGCGGAGCGAGAGGATCTGCTTAACAGCGCATCATAAGGAACTTTCGACTTTCGGAAGACCCCATCAGCGTGGGCGAGTCGCGGGAACTTGCAGGGATCGCGAGGCTCCCGCTCCAATCGAGGGCCCGGCAGGTCTCAAAGCATGGGGGTTCTTCTCGGCTGGGCCGTCTCGATGGGGGCCCGAAAGACGAGAAAGAAAGATGAGCTTCGAAGTCGAGAGTCGAGCGTCGAGCATCCAAAGCCGTCTTTCTGGCTCTCTCTCCGAGCTCTTGCTTCCGTGCGCAAGAAGTGGGTAACGAACGGTCGAGTGCAAACAAGTGTGTGTTTCTATTCTGGCTCATCCCCAAGCCCTCGCCCAAGCCCAGGTCCGCTCCCAGTCGGAAAATAAACATGATCGCGGTGGTGCGTGAGAGCCACTTCGCATCCCGCATCATATCATACATACGAACAACACTGCACCGCACCGCACGAACAGCACGGTAGAGTCGCGACTTCAGCAGTCGTACTGTTCATCTTTGGTGGTGGCAGGTGGTTTTGGCTTGCTGCGGATGCAGGCCCTTATGCACGTCCAGGGAGAATCGCCTTGTCCAGGGACGGCCTTTTTGGAGTGGAGATCTATTTTGGTCCCCACCCGCACTGTGCCACACGAAGGTGCAGAACGACCAGGGTCGGCGTTGGGAATGGGACGGGAGAGTCGACTGACTGGGAGACTGCTGCTCATCCCTCATCCCAACTTTTCCTGCTTGTCCCTCGTCCCTCGTCGCACCGCACACCCTCGTCACCGGCAACGAGCATCGACCACCACCACCACAACTGGATGCTGGCTGCTGGATCATGGCAGTACTCCATGGCAGTGCAAGGCCGACGCTGCTTTGAGTGTCCCGAATTAAACTTTCCCCTCCCCGATGACAGGAACCACAGATCAATAGCGAGCAATCAATTGAACGTCCCGTGTCCAGATGAGCCAGTTGCAGGTGGGGGATCTGGCGGTGTCCATCACGATGCGCGGTGGTGGGAAGCAATGGATGGATGAATGTAATTTGAAATTTGTGCACTGGCTGGGGAAAGAGGGGAAGGGAAGGGCGTCTAAGGCGAGGGAGGGACGAGACTGACTGACAGCAACAGCAACAGTGCAGCATTGACAGAACACGAACCCCTCAGACAGCAGGCGACCATGCCATACATCCATCCCTCTTACCAAATACCACATACCACATCACCACGTACCTACCGTGAAATCGAAGGGCTGCCCGCCAGCAACGCGACCAACCCGACGGCGGCCGGGTAGTCGAGGGCGCCGTCCCCATTCGCTCCACGCGCCTCTGGAGCAGGTGGCTAGAGCCCAGAGGGGGCTAGTGGGGTTGCAGCAGGCTGAAAGAGAGAGGTCAGAGGTCATCAGCGGTGCACCGTGAGAGCGAGGACGCCCCGTCCGACGACCCGCACCACAGCACCACAGCACCACCACAGCACGCACCGGAGGTCTCCCTCTGCCCACCCACGACGCACAAGTGAGGCTGGTGCAGGTGCAGATGCAGGTGTGCAGGGAGGTGGGTGGAGGAGGAAGAGGAGAGGAGAGGACAGGAGAGGGGGAGGCGAGCAGGAGGAGGATGGCACTGGATGGCACGCACCGGGTGGATGCTCGATGCTCGATGCTGGATGCTGGTGGAGTGTTCGCGGATACGATGGGTGAGATGGACGAGCGATGGGCCGGGTTTGACTTTGGGCGATGGAGAGCGCTATGCCGGATTCCCTGTGGTACCTGAGCTGGCCTGCAGGCTCGAGCCCACCCAGGGAGCCCGTGGCGTGCGAATGGATGGCAGTGGATGCTGTACCTTGGCTTGGTGCGCGAGGTGGAAGTCCAGGTGCAGGTGCGAGTGCAAGTGAGTGCAAGTGCGTGCAAGTGCGAGGCTTTCGTCTGTCTCTCTCTCTCTCTCTGGTCCGGTCCTTTTCTGCATGGTCCGATGGTACAGTCCAGTCCGCCTGTGCTGAGCTCTCCCTCCCTCGCGCCGGTCGGTGGGTGGAGACGCACAAATTGCCCCTCGGCCCACGCCACGGCAAGAGGGAACTAAGGTACTTGACAGAGTCTATTCCTTCATCGTCGGGGAGGTGGTGTGGTGGAGGTGCTGGTGGTGCTGGTGGTGCCGGTGATGATGATTTGATGATTTGATGATTCGATGATTCGATGCCCTGGTCCTGCTCGGTGGTGCCTGGCCAGACGGGACTGGGCTGGGCGGGTAAAGTCTAATGCCCCCTCTGGCGCGGTCATCCGTCATCCGCCGTCATCTCATCTCATCTCACTGCACTCACCTCGTCTCGTCTCGACGATGGGGGAGGGTAAGGTCCTGGGCGGTGGGACAATGGGCGGGTGGTCTGGTGGTACGGCGATGCGAGTATCTGCAGTCTCGGTGCGGCAGAGGCGCTGTGAGATGTGTCTCTGTCGGTCGCTGTCGTGTCTCTGCCCTCTGGGGCACTTGGGGCGGGGGGTTCAGGTGGGCCTCTAGCAGCAGAACAGCAACAGCCGGGGTCAACTCCGGCCCAGCCAGCACTCGCCCGGGTGTGCAAGACAACGTAGCGTGTTTCTCGGTTGGGGGTGACTTCGCTGCCCTCTACCCTCTGCCCTCGTCCCTCTTCTCTGCCCTCTTCTCTGCCCCCCAATCTGCCCTTCTCCCATCTCCCATCTCCCATCTCTTCCCCCCTGGTCCCCCTGGCGCCATCCTGCTCCTGCTCTGGCGCTCCACCTTCCCCCTCCCTCCCCCCTCCCTCTTCCCCTGCGCGCCCGATGCAGGGCCAAGGGCCAGGGCAGGCTTGCAAGGTTGCCGCGTGCTGCTGAGTGAGTGCGCGCGCAGAGGGAGAGAGAGAGAGAGAGCGTCGCTGCGAGGAAGTCGTCAAGGGCAGCGACGGATGCCTCCAAGATTTGAGATCGTGGTCGCTCTGTCGCCCTAGTACAAACACCGCCGACCTGGCACTCACTCACTCACTCGCCTCGCCTCGACTCGACATTATCTTCATCACCACCTGCACCTCCTCCTCCTCCTCCTCCTCCACCCACAGCTCGTTTCTGCATCTATCTTGCGCCTTCACTCTCACTCTCACTCACGTCTATCTATCGTCGTCCTCGTCGTCGTCGTCGTCCACCACATCCCTCGTCGCCGCGATCGCTCCTACATAAACCCACCCCACCCGCCGTGTAAAAATTACGGGGTCGCCTCTCTTGGACATGACTTTTGTCTGAGCGCTGAAACAGCCACAACTTCAAGCGCTTTGCCGTACGTTCCTGAGCACCCGCCGTCCAGCGTTCCTTTAACAACTCCACCCACTCCCGTCTCCCTCACCACCACCACCTTCCGATCCTCACCTCCCGACACTTTTCTAATTTTCCTCTCACAGTCCCTCCCTTCGTTCTGCCTTGCCTGTTTCCGCGACGAGGTCCTGGACTCGCAATCGTTTTATCCGACAGAGTAATCTCATCTCGCATGCACGCCCGCCTTCCTTTCGCCCTACCCTAATCTCGCCGTGGTTGTGTCAGCCCAGCTCAATCGCTCCTCCACGCTTCACCCGCGCCGCGAACTCGACCGCAGCTCCATCACCAGCTCGAATTCTCCTTCATCCCTCATTCTTTGGATTGTGGAAACGACGACACTTTGCGAGCCTGACACCCTCCTCGCTCACCCACCAGCACTCCACGCTCGCTCAGCCTGACGCCGTTCCGGATCCGATAGCCAAGATGGAGTACTTTGAGCCGTCATATCAACAGCACCCTCATTATCTCCACGAACAAATGTCCTCCCACTACGCCGATGCGCACCAAGGGTACGCGATGCAGCAACATTCCGCGCCCATGATGGCCATGCCCAACCCCACGAAGACCAATGAAACGAAACCGCGCCTGGGCAAGGATGAGGTAGACATCCTAGAACGCGAGTTCAAGAAGAACCCGAAACCTACGACCCAAGTGAAGCGACAGTTTGCGGAAGATATGGGAGTAGATTTGGCCCGAATCAACGTGAGTGTGGTGTACCGTCGACCTGCAGGTGCCCGTGGCTAACAGGAAGCTAGAACTGGTTCCAGAACCGACGTGCAAAGAGGAAGCAAGAGAAGAAGCAGGAAGCATACGAGGCGGGACAAGCCCAAGAGGCCCTGGGATACTCGGAACCATCATCGCCCGACTTCTACAACGGCAATGGATACTACAGCGATTCACACTTAGTGTCCGTCCAGCAACCGGCATCCTTCGCGTTGATGAACAGCGGCCCACCTCCACCGGCAGCATCGTATAACCCACAGTACCCTGATGGCCCTCGGCAAGCATGGAGTCTCTCCACCGAACAATGGCAGCAGCTCACGCAGCTCCCTCGGAGCACGAAGAATTCCACGGCTTTGTGGAACAGCACCAACCCACCTTCAGCGAACCCATCATTCACGACTTTTCCAACAACGATCGCACTCAATTTCCTTCCCCCGACCAGTCGGTGTCTCACTACGACGATAGCCAGGCCTATTCTTACCCCTCCAGCTTCACCAACACCATGTACACATCGCAGTCAATGATTGAGCTTCGTTCGCCAGAACAGCAGGCCACCCAGACTCCCACGCCATACAACAGCTATCCCAACTCCGGAACCGATTCGGAGCTCGCACATTCCATGCCAGCCTTCCCCTCCCAATTGCTTCCCGTACAACACTGCGACGGGCTCCCATCACCAGAACGCCAGAACAGCATCTGTCAGAGCCCCGAGGAGAGCCCTGAGCTGACTCTTGCAATTGGCTTCAAGTACGACAACATCCCAGAGTCCGACGAGTCTTCTATTTCGCCGCCAGGCCCGTCAATCCCCTTCAAGTCGCCGCCGCCTCCAATGGACATCGCTAGTCGGAGAAAGAAGGTTCAAGTCAAGCCCGCTGCATTGGTTGCCGACACTCTCCGAGGTCGCCCCGTCATGGGACCAAGAACAGTCTCGCACGCTGAGGGCTTCCGTCGGCCAACGGAGAGCCCAGTCGCATCTCCCATGCGCCGCATTGTATCAGCTGGAGGAAATTCTCGAAATGTACTTAGTGGGCGCATCCAGAAGTCCGGCGTCGAATCCTCGCAACGTTCGCCGATCAACCTGGGTGGATTCTCTGATGCTGGGTCCTTTCTTGAACACAACTACCACAGCATTCGCCAACCACCGTCGCTCAACGGCGGCAGCTCGTTGAACAGCAGTCTAGCACCACCCACTCCCATGTCACCCAGAGAGCGCGAGATGACCTTCGCCAAGCGAGAAGGATCGCGGTCAACAGCTTCTCCAGTAAACGGTGGCGTCAACTTTGTCTTCAATGCCGGCACTGGATGCTTCACCACAATGGAAGGCGACCAGAACCTCGCGTCCCCACCCGAGACACCACAAGCACAGATGATCATCAACCCACCAACTAATCCATGGGCGCAGACCATGGAGTTCTCGGAAAAGCAGTGGCATTTCGAGATTCCCGACGAGCCTCTATACACTCCAGCAGGCGAATCATTCCCAATCGAGCTTCACATGCCTCAACCTTCCTATCTCTCCTCTATGAGCAGCCAACCAGTTACTCCGGCATTTGGCGCGTTCAACCCCAACTTCATGTTCGGTGGTCATGAATCCCCTCAATTCAAGAACGAGTCGCCTCAGTACACCCTTTCTACACAGACTGGGTCTGAGTACTCGTTTCCACAAGATGCCCACCACTACCTCCCGGGCATGTCACCAATGAGCAAACAAAAAACATTTCAATTCTCGCATACGACGGCTGCCGACTTTTCGGAAAAATAGACCTTTCAAAAACGGCATGCATTTTTTGACGCATTTTTTGGTTTGACTAGCAAGCATTTACTTCTTCATCTATACCCACCCTTTTGGCCACCCCAGACCGGTGGCCGTGTACAACAACTACAACAGCAACAACAACAGTTTCCTTCGCAACTACCTCGCTAGCATCTTCAGCGGCTTGCTTTTTCACTGTCAACCAACCCCGCGTGCGACGTGGAACATCATCCCGTCACACATTCGCTTCTTAATGTAATTCTCGGTCTGCGTCTATTTCAGGACGTGGACTATTTAATGTTCATGATTGAAATCAAACACTGGAGGATGGTATATACCCAAAAGAACACACGGACGACGACCCAACATCAATCAGCACTACATTTGGAGCGACGGGAGGGATTATTTTCGGGCTGATTCTTTTTTTTTTTTTGGCAACAAGGGACAATTGGCGTAAAAACGAACGAGGGTTTTTCCTTTATCTTTTCTTTTGTTTGTTTTGAGAGCAACTGGGTTTTTGGAGGCGGTAGGCTTTTTGACTTGGGCCGGTCTTTTTATTTTGTTGCTACTGTTGTTTGTGTGTGTGTCATGTCATATCTTCATGTGTCGATCAATGACTGTGAAAAAACATCATGTGTGAGGGATAAGCGAATGATGAAGTGATGGGATGGAAAGGATGAGGAGGAGGAGGAATAAGAAGAGGGAGGGAACGGAATGGTGGAAATGTGCATTATCATACTTGATACTGGGGGATCATAGTATTTAGTGTTTGTATAGAGTCCTCTACGAAAGAATAGAAGGTCTTCATCATCAACCTTGTCTCTCTGCCTCTCTTGATGGCCTGAAATGTGAAGCCTGAACCCTGAAGCCACAACTGAAAATCTCGTCGTCATCCTCATCGTGACCATGGAAGGAAGGAAGGAAAAAGGGGTAATCAAATTTACAAGCGCGCGCGCGCACACACACACACACACACACACACATATCAACGCAGGCGAGCGGGTCGCTGCACATCTTCCGTCCCACACGGTACATGTACATGCACCTGCACATCCTTCCTTCCTCGTTAAAATTACTACGAAGCTTACCGAAGGTAGGTAGGTACTGTAGCAAAATAGCGGGAAAGCGAACGCAAAAGAAGGCCGTGCCCGTTCCTGCGCCGGAGGGACGGATGGACGCGGAGGAGGATGTGGTGCGGAAGCGGAAGTGGAAGTGGAATAACATTTTATTTTATTTTCGCTACGCTACGGATGGTATGGTGGTGGTTGTGGTGATGGTAGTGGTGGTAGTGGTGTAATCTTTTCTTCAGCTGGATGCGTTCGTACGGTACGATGGCGTAATTTAGGGTAGTGGGTAGGGTAGTGGGTAGTGGTGAGTTGGCGGATGGGATTGGATGAATGGGATGTGATGGGATGAGATGGGTGGATGTGGAAGTGGGAGTGGGAGTGGAAGGTTTGGTGGGAAGTCTGGGTTGGAGAGCCGGGTGAGTTTGGTGGTGGTGAAGTGAGTGGGAGTTGATGTGGATGTGGATGTGGACTTGGATGGAGTGAGCAAGGGAGAGAGGGTCTGAGTGTAAGGTGAGGTATGTAGGGACGAGGTGAGTAAGGTAGGTGAGCAGGGAGATAGGGAAGTATGTGAGTGGGTCGAGGAGAATGGTGAAGGAAGGTAAGGCAAGGCAAGTGTCGGTAAGTGTAGGTGAGTGGAGGTGGATGTGTGGGCGTGTGGGCAAGTGTTGCTAAGTGTAGCTAAGTGTAGCCAAGTGTAGCTGAGTATCGAGCTAGCTACGGCCTTAGTGAGATGAGATAAATGAGATGGGCATGATGGGCACGATGGGATGGAGAAGGGCAGATAGAGCAAGTGAGTAAGAGGGCATCTTAGATTGCCGGCCAGGCCTAAGCCAAAGCCATGGCCAACGCCAGAGCAGGATGGCTTAGATGTGGCAGTGGCAATGACAGTGGCGATGACAGTGGCGTGGCAGTGGGAAGTGGAGTCGGAAGTGGAGAGTTGGAGAGTTTTGAGAGCCGGGGATTTGGGAGTCTAGATGAGATGACAGAGTCCGTTCGCAGGAAGTGCGTGCGTGCGATGCGGTCGTGTCTCTCCGGAGTGGACGGCGACGGCAACGGCAATGTAGACGACGTAGACGTGTGTGTACCGTGTAGGAGGATGGGGAGGTCAGTCCGCTGCCTCGCGTACAGGTGAGGTAGGTGCACACGTCCGTAGCATGATTCAGGGACGGACGGGAAGTCAGGCACGGAGGTTCAGGGACGGAAGGTGGATGACCTGACTTAGCTCACTGGCCAGCTGCCAGGGCACGGACTGGTTGCTTGACTGGCTGACTGACGGACGGATACGTCCTGACGAACTGTACGGCACGTACCCGGAAGCCTGGAATCTGGAATCTGGAACCCACCTTTACCTTTTCCTTGGACGTGAGACTGGTGAGAGTTTGAGTGGCTGCCACTAGGAAGCTATCTCATCGGCTCACTCACCCGTGGTGATGCCGAAGGGTTGATCCGAAGGCGCGTGGTAGGCATCAGTGTAGGCTGAGGAGTTTCCTCTCTCCCGTTGTCAAGAGTCGAATCGGATCGTGTCAAGGGGAGATATGTTTGATGGATGTCGGATGGATGAAGATGAAAGAGAAACTATTCGTTCATCCGGATTCGGCTTGGGATTTCCCTTGCCGTTGCAACCATGAGGTAAAGTAGTTTAGGTGGGAGTTAATGCCGGCGCCATTGCACTAGCTATCTCCCTTTCTCAATAACAATGCAATCCTCACTTCATTCCAAAACTTTGCATCACGCCAATCCCACGTGAAGATGAACATTAGGCGGGAACCTTGGTCCACAGCTTCGGGCGTTGCAGTGCCAACATAGCACTAAAAAGAAGAAAACACATGGAGTTGTATAAAGACGCGTAGAGAATCGTTCTCCTCGGCCCCATGTTCACTAATCATGGATCCGATATGTTGTGAGCAAGAGCGATGTGTACAAGAAGAGCTGCTGGAATGTGCTAGCTCTGCGGCACGTGCTACTTGGAGTGGTGCCATTCAAACCTTAACCTTCGAATCGGTCTGGTGACTTCGATTCTGAAGGGAGAGGGGAGAACGGTGGTCTTTGTCGTCTCTTGAAATCAAGAGCATGACGGCGAACAGTCTACTTGACTCTCCTATGTTATTGTAACCACGAAGAGCAGGGTGAGACTTTTCGTCGAAGGTTCCATAGAAGGAGATAAGAGATAGTGAAACTTTGTCAAACGTCTCATTTCCAAATAAGTGAGACGATCTACCGCGTCAATCATGATCCCACACATGCGGATATATCAAAAATAGTTGGTTTTGCTTGTGAGGATGAATTGAGGACAGGAGAGAAAGAAACAGAAGACACGAGAATCTGAAGCAGGCATTGAACACTGGCTGACGCGAAAATTTCGTAATATGTTCGAGGAACTGCCTCAATTCGCAAGAAAACGACCCATAAGTGTCGACTCCGTCATGATAAACTTATTGCGTGAAGTAGGGACAGCGCACTCGGGAAGGAAATATTCAAAGCTCCTCTGGAGTTGTCGGTGAGCCGTGACACCTAAACCCCTAAAGGAAAGTGTATGCGTCCCTGGGGATCCAAAGCCGACCGTGGTGAGACGCATCTTCGAGAACGCTTAAGCCGTACTCCTAAGGTGCAATTTACTCGGTTTAATGGCGAAAGCCAGTACAGATACCGACGATGATTGATGGATATCTGACGACGATTGGAATGCTCCGATGTAGGAAACGTTGAAGGCGTGGCGTCACAGGGATCAGTCACGCCCCTCCCTTGTGCCGTCACTTTCCGCACAGCTTCCCATACAAACATGGGGGAGCAACAGCAGGGAGCTCCAACTCTAAGTCGAATCCCATCTTCGAGCTTATCTTTCCAGGAAATAAATACATAGAGGTATGCTCTGATTGCTACACGTCCTGCTTGTACACTCTGCGCATAGTCTTTCTGCATTCTCTCCACCAGAATGGCTACTAAAAGTCTCAGGAGTTTTGCTCCTCTGAATCGCTGTTTAGCTTCTCCTAAACTACCCCGCAATCAACTCAACATGTCGACAATCGCAACTTTCAAGATTCCCAAGATCTTGAACGAGCCAAATGTGAGTCAATCGATTCAGTTGATTGTAATTGATCGATAGTATGCTGATTAATACTTCAGCACCACTATGCAAAGGGCTCTGCCCAGAGGGAGGGCTTGACTGCTGCCCTGGATGCTTTCCAGAAGAAAGCGCCACTAGAAGTCCCAATTGTTGTTGCTGGGAAGGAGGTAAGAGTATCCAAACAACTCAATTGCATTACAGACACTAACTCACAAAGATTAAAACCTCGACAATCTCAACTCAACAAGACCCTTCCAACCATTCCTCCACCATCGCATCCTACTCGAATGCCTCCCCATCCGATGTTTCCGCGGCAATTGATGCAGCTCTTGCAGCAAAGCCAGCATGGGAATCTCTCCCATTTGCAGACCGAGCTGCAGTCTTCCTTAAGGCCGCAGACTTGATCGCTGGGAAATACAGATATGACATCATGGCCGCAACAATGCTGGGACAGGGCAAGAATGCATGGCAGGCCGAAATTGATTCTGCCGCTGAATTGGTCGATTTCCTAAGATTCAATGTTCAGTTCGCAGAGGAGCTGTATGCACAGCAGCCAGCTCATAATTCCCCAGGAGTGTGGAACAGGGTGGAATACAGACCTCTGGAGGGATTTGTGTATGCCGTCACGCCATTCAACTTCACGGCCATTGCTGGCAATTTGCCAGGAGCTCCTGCATTGATGGGTAATGTAGTTGTCTGGAAGCCTTCTGACTCTGCCATTGCTTCCAATTGGCTGCTGTACAACATTCTCCTGGAGGCAGGTCTTCCAAAGAATGTCATCCAGTTTGTGCCAGGAAACCCAGAGGAAGTCACCAAGGTTGTCCTTGCACACAAGAAGCTCGCTGCCCTTCACTACACTGGCAGCACCGCTGTTTTCCGAAAACTATATGGGGCTATTGCCAACGGAGTTGCAGAGGGTAGATACCAAGGCTACCCAAGAATCGTTGGAGAGACTGGAGGCAAGAACTTCCATCTCATCCACTCTTCTGCAGATATCGAAAACGCCGCGATCCAGACCGTTCGCGGCGCGTTTGAGTACCAAGGCCAAAAGTGCAGCGCTACATCCCGAGCATATGTCCCCAAATCTGTTTGGCCGCAATTCAAGGAGCGCCTGGTTGCCGAGACCGCTGCACTCTCTATCGGGTCCCCAATTGATCACAAGAACTTCATTGGGCCTGTTATCCACGCTGGCTCCTTCAAGAAACTCTCTGGTGTCATTGACGCTGCTAAAGACGACAAGGAGCTTGAGCTACTGGTTGGAGGCAAGCACGACAACTCCACCGGATATTACGTGCACCCGACAATCTACGCAACCTCCAACCCCACGCACCCCCTTCTTTCCGCGGAACTCTTTGGCCCCATTCTTACGGTTTATGTCTACGACGACACAACTTCGCCTGTCTCGGCATTTGAATCTGCATGCGAACTCGTTGACAGCACGTCAGAGTACGGTCTTACAGGTTCTATCTTCGCCTCTGACCGCGCTGCAATCCGTTATGCTGAAGATGCATTGAGGAACTCAGCAGGTAACTTCTATATCAACTGCAAGAGCACTGGTGCCGTGGTTGGCCAGCAACCATTTGGTGGCGCGAGAGCAAGTGGCACTAATGACAAGGCCGGAAGCATGAACATCTTGACGAGATTTGTGAGTATGAGAAGCATCAAGGAGGAATTCAATCCTACCTTGCAAGTTGCATATCCTAGTAATGAGGTCTAAACGGAAGCATATGAGGGCATAATTTATGGTACACCAAGGCATCGGTCGGTTGGGACGGCGAAAAGGAAGGAGTCAAAAGTAACATTGTAAATAAACTGGTAGCATAAATTGAACATCATTTCCGGGTATTGATATTTGTCTACAACGAGATATTTAGCGTTTAATCATAAATCCATGCATCCGGTAGCCAGTAAAGAAGCATCTCCATCAAGTTCAACATCGTGAGAATGGTGTAAGGTATCACGTGATATTGTCATTTCTATGAGATTCCAACAACGTAGCCCTCAGATCTGGGTATCTTTCTTGACTACATCCAGCATACGAGTTTGATATTGAGAAATCAAGAATTTTGTTTTGCCTAACTTGAAAATCTCTCATGAATCATCTGAACTCGTGCTATTCCTTCTTCACGTCGAGGATAAAAGACCTACCCCTTGATTAGCGACGTGACTTACACGCCTTCTCCTCGTCCACAAGATGCCACCAGAACGCAGCAGACGCGTGAAACACAATATGGTGCCTCAAGCTCCAGCTCGAGCGGCAGCCGCAGGTCTTCAGAGACATTCCAAAGAAGACCTGGAAAAGCTCGTCGACGAGCTCTTGGACAGTGGCAGGTCGAGGACGTGGATCATTCATTTCTTTGGTCACGATGCCCCGCTTCCACCTACCAATATTGCGCTTCGAAAGGAGAGACAGGATTGTCACTTCTGCCAGCTCAAGTCGTGGACGATAAACGACACCTTTCCAGTCGGCATCGTCAACAAGGTCGATAACGCGTCCATTGACGCCGAGTTCAAGTTTGTGCAGGAGAATGAGCCACGTGATGGAGTTGAATTTGCCGACGAGCATTTCCTTTCAGGGTGTGATTGTACGGAAGGTGCGGGGTGTCAAATGGAGACGTGTGGCTGCTTGCAGGACTTGGAATTGCCGGATGAGTACGAGGAGGGCGAGGATGCCAATCCTTATATTACTGATGGTCGACGCGAGGGCTGCTTGCGTGATTGGATGCTGAATAGCAGACGTCCGATCTACGAGTGTCACGACTTGTGCAAGTGTGGCGAGGACTGTCCCAATCGTGTTGTTGGCAGGGGTCGGAAGGTCGCACTGCAAGTCTTCAGAACTGATGATGGTCGTGGCTGGGGTATATTTGCCCTTCTCTAGGTCTCAACAGCGCAGAATTAAGGACTAATTATATCAATAGGTCTACAAGCAACAGACGATATCAAGAAGGGACAGTTCGTCGGGAAGTACGTCGGCGAGATTCTCAGCCCCGAAGAGGCACAGGAACGACGCCAGGAGTCTAAAGCTAGCGACAAGAAAGATATCTACCTCTTCGCACTCGATAAGTTCTACGACCCTAATTCTTCGGATCCACGACTCCGCCGCGAGCCCTACGAGATAGACGGCGAATTCATGTCGGGACCAACCCGCTTCATCAACCACAGTTGCGATCCAAATCTGCGTGTGTTTGCCGTCGTCACGGACCATGCTAACAAGCCGGTTCACGATCTGTGCTTCTTCGCCCTAAAGGAGATCGATCGCTTCACAGAGCTGACGTTTGATTATGTAGATGGCGTCGACGGTATCAAGAACTCGGGTAAGAAGGGGAGACCGTCGAGGAAGGATATGTTGGAGAAGGAGGATGAAACCTGGACCGAGTGTCTTTGTGGTGCAAAGAATTGCCGCAAATTTCTCTGGTAGAGAAAGATCGTATGCTGTCTTTTGGACGCCAATATCTAACGCTTGGAGTCCTGTACTTGCATTCACGGCGTTTGGAATACCCTCAGAATGGAGTTTGGAGAGTGCTTTTTATGTGGATGACAGATGCTTGCCAGGACGCTGGCCTATGCATTTGGTTTGATACTTGACGCATGGGATGTGGTCTGTAGTTATTTCATCTCTCTACCGTGATCCCCTTTCATGTATGCTACGAGTTTGTTTTTGACTACAATAAAAGAGCCAATGAAGACCTAGTACCCTTCATACTAGGCTATACCTATGTGGATCGGGCCATGGATCCCAAGACCTATAGCACGTCAGTTCACGTATTTTAGGTACTTGAAGTCGCAGAACGTTTCCACGGACACAGCCTTCTCGTTGATACAGCAATATCTAGGCTCTGCCAATCCACGCCCGCAGTCTTACTTATAATCTAATCCTCTGCTTCCGGCTCGTGCCGGGGCCTACGTTGTTGCTATGAGAGTCCCTGGAGAGGTCAGAAGGTTCACGCCACCGTCGCCAGGCTAAGTTTAGGGGGTCTTGGGCAACTTATGGCTTGACGGAGCTTGGGGCTGGGACTGGAGAGTGCGATGGCTATCGAGAAGAATGGCGTACAAGTTTATTCGTCGACATTCTGGGAAGCTGAGGAATGGAGTTTGGGTGCTAGTCGAGCGAGATATTGAAAGAGATAGATCATTTGGTAATCACGAAGACTCACACGGATACTAGAAGCGGAAGTTGACTACAGACCGAAAACATAGGTAAATAAAGAACTGTTGCGAGTTATATTTGTGACGAAGCTCCTGAATTTAAGTAGGAGAAAGCGTGAGTCTACAAACCACTTTCTCATACTATTCACAATGTGCCGAAAATCTCGAAACAAGGTTTTAACATAAGTTCAAACAACGTAAAGCTTTGCCAGCGTGTCCTTGAGCGCTAAGAGGTTGCTACCATCACACGGGCAAAAGTGAATACAAATCGCAACTTTTATCACAGACCAGACACCCGACGAACTTGTTATATTTCTTGATGATGTTTTTGCATGTTAGCTTCGACATGTATACTATGCATTGCGACCATAAAACAAAAATAATCACACGGCGGCTGTCACGCTCTTTGCTGCTTCCCCGTAAATCAGAAAACGCACAGTACAGTGACCGAATGAGGCATTTTGTGAAGCCTCGAAACCCAACCATTTCCCAACGCCCCAAACCCATCATAATTCATGCAGAGAAAATTAAAGAATATCATGTAGAAAGCAAGTCTTTTACACTCATGCCACCCCGACCACTCAGGCTACCCTGAGTTCCTCTTCTATCAGCGTTGAGCATAAGTAGAGCAGCAGTTGCTTCTTGATCCATATCCCGCTGTGGTAACAACGCAGGGCTTGTCAATGCTGATCCGATGGAGGCGGCGCTACGAGCATAGTCATAAGCAGCGGGGCCAAGGGCAGGCGAAGCGGTGGTGCTAAAGCTGTAGTGCCGTTGATCTGTGGAGGCCGAGGAGTACGAGTCTTGACGATTTCGGGAGTCTTGTGGCAGTAGTGCCGGTGATGCCGATGGGCGATTAGACGTCGGCATTGGTGTAGAATATGCAGGAGAAGCTTGATCTGAACCGTCCATCTCGACGTCCTCGTCATTGTGAGACTGTGACTGGTACTGTCTGGGAGTATTGTATGAACCACGAGTCGCGGGTGGAGGTAGGGCAAACTGGTCGGCAGTAGGTGTAGCGTTGCTTCGAGTGTTTTCTGCTTTCAACTTTGCGACACAGTCTTCGAGATACCGTACGTAGTCGATCGACGCCTATTGATAAGATTAGCTAGTGAATGGCCAGGTCATTACTAATCTCAAGCTGGAAGAAATATATAACAATGCAGGGCGTGGAAATGGGCAAAATTCGCGTGGTCTGCTTACTTGTAGAATAGCTAGTTTGTGCATCTCTCCGTTACATGCTGGAATCATGTCCTTCAGAACACCAAACTCCTCATTCATCTTCGACCTTCTGCGTCTCTCAATGAGGCTGTGTGCGGTCTTGCGCGCGATCTTGCGACCTGCAACACTTGTTGAAGAAGGCTGCTTTTTCTTGGTTGCAGGTGCAGCGGTCTTGGATGCCGACGGTCTTGAACCTTCATTAACCTCTTCTGGTATTTCATCTGCTTGCCCGCGCGGTTTCATCTGAATGATCTTCCGAGATCTAGTAGGTGGGGGTGGCAGAGCAAAGGCGTCCTTGGACGGAAGAGCTTGAGTAGCAGAAGACCGTCGGCGAATCTTCACTGCCTCGCCAATTGCTGGTGATGTTGGAGAGGTGGGATGGTAAGATGAGGCCGAGGACGACTTCGCAGAAGAAGCGCTCGATGGTTGCGATTCCATACCAGGCGCAGCAGGTGGGGGAGTTCGAAGGACATCAGAGATGAGAATTGACTTCCATCCTTCCCCTTGATCTCGGTCGAGGATGCTGGCGTGGGGGGGTGTTGAGGAGTAGGCATTGTATCTGAGAGTTCTGTCGTCCTTCTCGTCTGCGACGTGGTATGCTACCGCTGTCTGATACGTGTGGCCGGATAAAATGTATATGGCAATCGCGAAGCGCCGAACGACTTGCTAGAACGTACGAGGAAGAAATGAATGAAGATATGCTTGCTTGCCTGGACGATGACGATGTCGACTGCTCAAGCAATGAGGCTTGGGTGAGAAAAGAGGAAGAGGAGGATGAAGAGGAAAGACTGTGTAACGAGTAACGAGGTAATCGCCCACGCGGAGAATGAACTTTGAGACCTACCTCCATATCTCGACCGAAGGACTGTCACTGTCGCGTGCTCGCGCATGTGTGCCCATCTACTGGCCCAGAAGAGTTGCTGTTGAAATGCGCCAATGAGAGCTCGAGATTCTTCACGTGGAGGATGGACTTTGGGATCCGGGTAACGGAAAATAGATAAACCTTAAATAAACGACTGTCACGTGTAGCAAAGGGGTGTGAGGCGAAGCAGGAACCAGACGCCCCTTTTTTCCCCTCCTGTAGGCCGGAAGCATTGCTTCGCTTGCGTAGAACGGTGGAGCTTCAATCTGCTCCCACTCCGGCACTCACTAAAAGTTTGCGAGACGAACCCCTCAATGCGTTTCTTCTTCAATGTATTCCAGGTCGGGATCCACTAGTTATGCAAGGCTACCTCATTCTCGTTCCTTAGCTGGTGAATGACGTTTTAAGCCTTGTCAAATCTCGATCTGCTTCTCTTCAAAACAGAGCTCTCGAACATTGCCAGCTCAGGAACGGAGCCATCACGATGAAGAAATTCTTCTCGAAGGCCAAGTCGCAATTCCAGGACTTCCAAGACCAGTCCTCCACTCAAAATCCCATTCAAGAGAACCGACTTTCTCAGGTTACACAGCCTACGATTCACGATGTCTTCCGCTACCGCTATTCCCATGGCACCAATCTTGGTTCAATCTACGTGCTAGAGAAATGGCTTTCAGGCTCCATGTTCCCCGGCAGTGCCAAAGGGGATAGCGAGCTTGATGCCGTTACAGCCAGCTTGACGGAGAGCGGCTTAGATGCCACACGAGAAAAGTGGGAAGCTCATTGGCGCAATGCAGTTAGTGATCAAGATTTCGAATGGTTGGTGAAAGAGGCGAGATGTAACAGCATTCGCTTACCCATTGGGTACTTCACTCTTGGAGAAGAGTGGTGCCAGGACAGCCCATTTTCCCATGTAGGAGCTGTGTATGCAAATGCATGGACTGCTGTTCAAGAACTTGAGAAGAGGGCTAGGAGCTGGGGCATAGGAATCTTGCTTGATTTCCATGCTCTTTATGGTGGGGCAAATGGAGAGGCGCATTCCGGGACTTCATCCGGAAAAGCCGAGCTTTGGGGAAACCGAAAGAATCTCGAGAGGAGCAAGAAAGCTCTCGTATTCATCGCCCATCAAGTGAAAAGCAAGAGTATGGACGGAGTTGTTGGTATTCAAGTGTGCAATGAAGCCGGACACGAAGCTAAAGGGATGTATGATTGGTACGATGAGATCTTCCAAGAAATAGGCGAAGTGGATGAAAGCATCCCAATTTACATCTCAGACGGATGGGATCTCTCCCGTTGCTTGCAGTGGACAAACACACGACTTACTTTCCGCGAGCGATCTTCGAATCCCATCGTAATAGACACCCATCGATACTATACCTTCAGTGATGCCGATAGGGCACAACCACCCCAACAGATCATCTCCCGTATCCCACACGAACTCCTTGAATTAGACGGCAAGTCAGGCGATCTATCCTCAAGAGGCGAAGCCCAACTCATCGTCGGGGAGTGGTCGTGTGTACTCGACGGGCAGACATGGAGTCGAGTCTCGCCCAGCGACAAAGACGGCTTGGTTACCGAGTTTGGACGAGCACAGAGTCAAAAATGGCAGCAGAGTGCTGGTGGATCGTACTTCTGGACCTACAAGATGGATTGGATGGATGGTGGGGAATGGGGTTTTGCTGAGCAAACGAAGAAAGCAAACATCCCCGCCCCGTTCTTCCTCACACTCCCCGCACAAGAAGTGCGAAATCGATCTGTAGATGCAAGCTCGCAACGCCAGCAACTTGGCCAGAGAGCAAGGCAATCGCACGATGCGTACTGGAATAGTACTAGTCCTGGGAAGAGATTTGAGCATCGCTTGTATAGTGAGGGCTGGGATGTTGGCTTCTCTGACGCACAATTCTTTTTCACTGCACGGCTAGAGGGGAAACTAGGCGAGAGAGCTGTACAACAGGGAGGGGATAAGATTGGGTGCTTGGAGATTTGGGTCAAGAAGAGGCTGTTGGAGTCAGGGCAGAGAGGTGAATTTGTGTGGGAGTGGGAGCAGGGGCTTAGAGCTGGAATTGCGGCATTCTATGGGAGTGTGGGTGTTTGATGACGAGAGTTGAAGTTTGACAACGGGTTACGAGACAGGTTGACGTGAACAGAGATAGCTTGTATATAACATAGACAAAAGTCCTTTTAAACTGAAAGGCGCAACGAGATAATCGCATGCCTACTTTAGTTAGTCACTAAAATCGAGTACATCCGGCAAGTACACATATGATTAAGACTAGAAGGGAGCCGGTAGGAAAGATCTCTATTTTCCCTTTCAAGAACTCGAGAGTTAGGAAAGTTTGCAAGACGTCCTTTCCATATCAAGGCCAAGATGTATCAATACGGAAGTAAGTGGCAGTCAAACTCAACGGTCATATTCATTTCGATTTAACTCTTGAAGAGTCTCATTCATTGCCTATTGTGGATGCTACTTCTAGACTTGCAATCCGTGATGTCGCAAGCCAAGCCGTCCAAATTCATGATTTTAGACAAACACAAAACCAATCCGCCCTTTCCATCCAGACGCGACAGACAAGATGCTTTTTTTTTGGCTTTGAATGCGAGTTTGAGATTCAGCGCCCTTCGATTCATCCTTGAGATGACTGAGAAAAAACTAATTGAAAACAGAGTGGTGGGTCTCCCACGCAGCTGAGAGTAAAAACCAATTACAAACAGGACCAACTGCGCGCCCAGTAAAACCATGATTGACCATTCCAACCAAATCTCTTTGTTCCCCAACCATAGCACAAAATCAATGAGCAGTAGCAGCGAAATAGGAAAGAAAGTAGTTGTTGGTGGTAGTAACACATTGTTGGTAAAATTACAACCTCAAGATGTTGAGGCGGCAACGAACCAAAGACGTGCGGCTACAAACATGGTTATTAGTGTCCGTAGTTGCCGCCCCATCCGCCACGTTGTTGGCTGTTGCCGTAGTAGTTGCTTCCGAAAGCTTGATAGCCTCCATACTGGCTGTTTTGGTGACCCTGCCCAGCTGCTTGGTGACCACCAGCGCCGGCTAGAGACCCATATTGACTCCCGGTTTGACTACCGTGAAGTCCATGGCCTTGTTGCTGAAGATGTGCTGGATAGCCTCCATATCCAGCGGGTTGTGATTGTGGCGGAGGGAGAGCTGAGCCAGGAGCTGCATTAGTGGCAGATCCTGGTCGGCCAGCTTGTGACAGGGAAGGGCTGGGACCATTGGCGTTCTTGGAATCACCAAAAGGCTTCAAATCATCGGTTGCACTTGGCTGAGTCGATTGTTGTGCGTTGTAGTGACCTTGGGTTTGTCCTTGGTAGGAAGTTCCGCGACTAAATGCATCGTGACTGCCGCCAAACGCTCCACCACCTCCGAGTGCCTGAGGTGTCTGAGCTGACTGAGCGGATCCAGTACGTCCATAATCGGACAATCCACCAAGTGCGCTGTCGCGGCCGTGCAAAGATGACCCACCAAATCCAGCAGCTGCAGGAGAAGCCGCATGGTCATAGGGGCCGCTGGGGACATGCCATAGCCTTGGTATGGCTGGTGGAGACCACCCTTGGCACCATAAGGTCCACCAGGATAGTTTCCTGCACCATATTGCTGCTGCTGATACTGATTCATGTATGCGGCAGCATAGTAAGGGCTGGAGTATTGAGGATAGCCATAAGGGTAATTCCCAACTTGTGGCTGTTGTTGGTGGCCAGGCTGGGGTTGAGCATTTGGAGCAGTTCCTGGTTGCTGGGCCTGTGCAGTAGGATTAGGAGTTGAATGGCCACTGTTTTGACCCTCGCCTGCTGTTGCGTAGCGAGATTGAGTTTGCTGAGCAGCGCTCTGGGGAAACTGTGCCGAGTTTTCGGCTTGCGGTCCATTGTATCCGCTATACGCTCGTTGTTGAGAAGCAGTACCTTCTTGGCCTTGTGCTCCTTGCTGCAACGCATATTGCTGATTATAGTAATTATTATATGCATTGCGTTGTTGAGGATCAGCTGTGTAGTATGAAGAAAACTCGGTTGGTGCAGAAGAGAATGCGCCAGACTGAGGTTGAGATTGAGATTGTGCGGGCGCTTGTTGACCTGGGTATCCCTCGAATGGACTCTGAGTAGAGGGTGCCTGTTGGCTGAATGCGTCATAAGGTTTTTGTGGCAACGAAGATTGATCCTGAGCCCCAGCCTGAGTGTACCGACCATACTGGCCAATTTGGTTGCCTCCTTGCGGGCCTTGCTGAGCAGTAGCTTGAGCACTAGCCAGAGGTGCGGGGGAAGGAAGACCAGGAGCTGCTGTTGGGTGTGTAGTGGCAGGCAAGCCAGCTGGCTGCTTTGGAGTTGGGAACGTTTCTGGGACTGATACAGGTACAGCTTGTAGAACAGGTGGCAGAGCTGCGCGTGGCGCAACTGGAGAATGCTGAGGAGGCTGAGCACGAGTCTCTGGCTCTTCACGCTCACCATCGACATCTTCCTCGCCAGAACCGTTCAAGTTGAAGGCACCAAACTGGACTGCAGCACGATCCACTTCACGATTTCCTGGCATTCTAACAGCCTCTTCTTGGTCAAGAACTCGACGTTGATAGCTGGGGGTCCGGACAGATGATCCTGTAGCCTTCAGAGCCGAAGCTTGAAATCCAGTGGTTGGTGGTCGAATTGCTTGTGGCTGTGTTTGTAGAGCAGAGTAAGGTGTAGAGGTTCCAGCAGCATTTCGAGGATCCCAAGAGCTGGCGGCAGTGCTAGCTGCTGTTGCTGTTGGTGGAGGGTTGGAAACATCGGGAACTTGTTCGAGATTATCTTCTGTAAGTTCGTCCTTCGAAGGTGTGATGACCTCAGGTTCTTCAACGGGAGCAGGTGCGGCTTCGATGATTTCAGCAGCAGGTTCGATAGGGGCAGGTTCGGGAGTAGACTCCTCTGGCTCTGGTGTAGGGGGTTCTATTGGTTCATCAATCTTCGCAGGCTCGGCCGTCCTATTTCGTAGTTAGTAAAAGACTCTCAATACTTGGAGTCTTGGCATACTTTTCAATCACTGGCTCGGGTGCCTTCTTTGGAGCTGCTGGTGGTGCTGCAAACATGCTTGCCCAGCTCTTCTTGACGCCATCAGGAATGATGCTCGAGGTCGCCTTCGCAGCTACGCTGGCAGTTGACGCAGCAGCTGCGCTTGCCGTTGCACCCCAGCTGTCCTGACTGTCTTTTGTAGACTTTGCGATGTCCTTATTCTCTTCCGCGGCAGGCTTATGATTATCTGATGATATCGTTTCTGCTGGTGTTGTATGCTCCCAAGCGGTCGATTCTGCTGCAGGAGTTGAAGTGTCCACATTCTCCTTACGTGATCCATTGGTATGAGCGACTGTGGCACCTCTACCTCTTCCACCTCTGCCCCGATCAGTCCCACGACCGCGACCTCCTCTGCCACCGTCAAAGCCAGCTCGACCACCTCGCGAGACCCTAGAGCCGTTGGTTGACTCGCCGAATGAAGTGGTTGTGGCATCTTTGACCTTCGACTTGGATCGATCTTTCTTTGTGGAAACCTCCCCCCATTGAGAAATCGTACCTAGACCAACATATTAGCTTCAGATCGATGCGCCAAACCGACCAGTATCTGCAGGCTCTACTCTCATGTCTCCAAAGTCAAGTCTTACCATTGGTTATGTGATCCACCGCGGTCTCCAAATCACCATCAGTCTCCTGAAGAGCAAAGACGACGTCTTCGTCGGTCCAGTCTGGGAACATTTCTTTGATGGTTGCGACTTTGCTGCCATACTGCTTTTTCAGGTGAGCGACCTCTCCATCCTCTTCAATTGAGGTTGTTGTAAGCGTTTCCGATTTGTCGCCGTTGGTTGCGTGACCTCTTCCACCACGTCCTCCTCTGGACGAGAAGCCTCCTCGACCACCGCGAGCTGAACCTCTACCGCGAGGCGCGGCAGGTCGTGATTGTACCTCAGACATTTCCGTGTGAGAGGGTGTATGTGTATTTGAATCAAGCAGAAAAGGAAGAAATGCGGAGTGCGGTGATATGAAGTTGAGGTTGGTTCCAGATCCTGATGTTTTGGAGTTGGTTGCGAACAGAATGACGGTCGATTGATTTTAGCTCGCCTAAGGTATGTAAGGCACAAGTTCGCTTTCGAGGGGTATGGTATGGTTCAGGAGAGCTTCCAAGGGATACAGAAATAACTTCGAAATTCTCACACAAGGTCGAACAGAGGAAACCTGCATGCGAAGCCGGCGTATCTCCACAAGGATATTTTGGGTTGCAATAGAAAATCCAGGGCAACTTTAAGGTAAGAAATCTGCCGGATGTGACAAAGTGGAGCCGCAGGCAGCTGCATTCACGTGACTTGGCCATCCAAAGCGACTCGGAATTGTAAAGGCAGGTAACTGCATTGCCATTCACCCCACTTAGACACACCACACGTCAACGACGAAGCCTGTGTCGAATGCTTTGAACCAAGAGGCAAGCTTTCTATATCTTCAAAATCTGCGAGCGTCACCGCGTTCCAGATGGACTACGACTTCCAGTCGGGGTATTCATCATAGTCACACAAGCGGGACCAACACCTCTGTCACCAATATCAAAGCACTTCGAAGAGGGGAGATTATAGACAAACTTAGCTACGAAATCAATCACGGCCCCAGCACCATTTTTCATCATGTTTCGATCGTCGCCTGTGTCTCTGTTCCGACCCTTACCAGCCCTCATGAAGCTCAAACTGCACCAGCCGTTGCCATTGAATGCCCGTGAGTCGACGGCACTCTTAAATCTACTCACCTCTTCATTCCGGGGTAACCTTGACGCCGAACATCCGACATTGGAATCAGAAAGCCTGGCAGTGAAAGGTGCAGCACATCGCATACGCCGACGATCAGGCTCAGGGCAAACGGGCAACCATGCAGAACGACATCTGCAGTCCGTTTTGACCAATCCTCTCTTTAAATCGGTGCCAAAGAGCACTTCGACGGCACGAGAGGATGAGAGCCCCAATGATCCCATGAAGACTTTTGAAAGGGCGGCTGGAATGGGGATGATGAATCTCCGATATGCTACGGCTTGTCTCCTCGCCACTAAGAAGCAGATAATTGAATCATCCGTTCTAGACATCCGCGATGGGATGAGGGAATCTGGAGCTGGCCTCAAAGTTCTTAAATGGATGAAGTCAAGTGGAGTGGACAACGATGTGGAGTTCTTGCGAGACAGTCGGTTTATGGACGCATTGATGGAGTTTATCGTCGCTGAAAGGCTGCAAGAGGCCGCTTGGAAGTGGTTGAAGATGTCCTTTGACAAGCTCCCAGCTACCCACTTTCTTACTGGCCCTGATTTACGGACGGCTCAACATTCGATGGCTTGGCCACTTTACTGTCTGGTGAAAGCCGAGACTCAAGGGCAGGAGAGCCTAGATGCGGCCTTTCTCTGTATGTCTCGAGCTGCTGGATATCTAAAGGGATTATCGGCACAAGACATGAGGCCAATCTTGGGTCGCGCTGGCTTAGATATCCTCAGAAAAACGCTTTCGAGTCACTCCGAACGTCCTTCGCCGACGGTATCAAATTTCGAGTCTTTCCTAAGCCTGCTGCCTAGTTTTGTTAAGACTTATGACCTATATATCGCACATTTACAACTAATCCATCCAACGAAACCAGATGCAACCCTTGCTCTAAATTATCTTCGCTCTTTCGATCTTTCCAACGACGAGGTAGATTTATCAGGAAGGCAAATATCGCTTGGTCTTGATACAGCTCGTTTCTTACTCCAACAACAAAACCAATCGGAAGTCAATTGGATATTAAATATGCTTCAATCTAGATTTCAGCAAGAAATGAAGCAGGGACAAAGAATAAATCAACTCGAGCAGGCAAAAGCAGAGGCAACAAGTCTTGACCTGCTAGCCCGGCTTGGCTTGTCATAACTGGGATTAATGGACGGCTTAGATGGCAAAGAATAAGCTTCCTCTTCGATTGTCCAATTACCAGCCAGTGGATATACGGCTCCACTTGAAGCTATTGTCTCTCTAGCTTATACTTTTGCCAGCGAGTCTGATGCAATTGTTCAGCCTGTACAGTGGTCGAGGTCGCCATTGCTGTTGCGTTATGCACAATTTCTTGCACGCTCTGGTGCTCTGAACGGCGTTTGGGCTTGGGTATACATTGGGAGATCAAGACTTAAGATCTGGAAGGCGTTTAATGTTCATACCACTGAAATTACATACCTTACGATGACTACTTGCGCAACTGAGGGTGATGATTTTGATTTGATTAGGGTCAACAAGCGTCCGACTCTTGTTCCACTCTATTAGGTGTGACTGAGCTTTCTTTCTTGACCTAGATCACAGTCATCCCACCATCCCGCTCTTCAGAGGCCTAGGCCTAGATCGGATACTGCATGACTATGTTCTATGTCCAACTCAACATACCGGGCCAGGCACCAAGACATGTGGAACAGCTCAATATCGCACTAGGGCTTGCAAGAATTTGAGAATGGCGTAACCGTTAAGAAAGTTACTTTAACACCCTGCGCTAAACATAAATGGAAAGTTTACCCACTGATGCTTTGTCATCCACCAGGAAGTCACAGCAGGGAGTATGACACTACAGTCAAATGTGCATTGAATGTAGGTCATTTGAACGGGTATTCACAAGTTTCTTCACACCTCATATTAGTGCAACCCCGTCAAAGGTATCCTCGAAGCGTGCCTTGGCGCGGAGCCGTTGTTCTGTTGGCTGGTGCTGGGCGTTCCCCGCGTCTCCAGGGCCAGCCAAAAGTCGATTCGCTGACTTGATTCCGTTGCCGGAGTTTCTCCACACAAATCGCTGGCGCTTTTAGATCGTCCTCCACATTCACTTCCTGACTTCCGATAGGTTCATCTGGACACACCTCAGCCTGGTTCGGATCCATTTCCCATTCCTTGTTGTTGCACGAAGCGTACCTCGATCTGTAGCTCGTGATGGCCCCGGATAGCGTCATGTCCAACCTCCTCAGCTGAACGTCACTTCATCTCCTTTTGACCCCGTATTGTCGCAACTTATCAAAATACGTTGCGCATATTGTCCAATTGGAGTTTCTTGGTCGCAATATCCACCTCATACTATCTCAACGCTCAATTTTCTGTTTTTCCGAAGCTTTCGAACCCAGTTGTTGAGGTTGCATCATAAACTATGTCGGCCCAAAATATTCAAGAAGGAGACAAAGGTATAGATGCTTTCATTTTAAAACTAGTCAATTGGGTTTCTGGACCAAATAACTCCTATGCTGCAAATAATCCGGCCGGGACTACTTAACCGGGCAGTGCCCATACATATGCAGCATCAAAAAGTTCTGAGCTGTATTGGCAAATTCAAGATCTTATTCATCAAGGAGCATCGTTTGCTAACAAATTATCAAGTCTCATGGAACTGGAATGGCTCTCACCCATCTGGCACTGTTGGCGAAGTCAAAGCTGGTGAAGTTACCGTTACGTCTCACCGTGGCAACGATATCAAGAAGACTGGCGACGAAAGCAACCCAGCGGTTCACATCGAAAGAAGTGGAAACGATGTCGTCAAACTTTCTAGCGAGCTGAATGTGGATAAGAAAGCAGATGGCTCAAACGGCGACACCAATGGACACTCGTCTTCTGTAAAAGAGAATGTCGAGGACGAACCTTCTGAGAAGGACGCTGAGAAGGATGAGGATGAAGTTGAAAAGGATAAAACGGAGGATAAGGTAGAAAAGGAAGACGGAAAGGAAGGCAAAAAGGAGGCGGAAGAGGAAGAGGAAGAGGAGGGGGATGGAGAGGAAGAAGCACAGACTGGCGACAAAAGAAAGGTCGATGAGGAGGAAGTCTCCAAACCGGCAGACAAAAATAATGGTGAGCCAGAGAACAAGAAGCAGAAAACTGTCACACCGGCACCGGCAAATGGAGAGAAGAAGAAGGCGGGAAGGCCCAAAGGTAGTGGTAACAGCAACAGCGACAAGACCAAGAAAGAAAAGAAAGCTCCTGCTGTTGGTCAGGCTGCACGAAAGACAAGAAGCCAAGGGAAGGTCGAATAGGAATATTTGATCACATTCTTTCGGTCAAGGCGAAAATATTAAATGGCCACTTAGGAGCCATTCGATTTGGTCGGTTTTGAAAAATTTGGGGGACATTCAAGGTGATGAGTTAGCCATGACTTGTTTCGTTGGCGGCTCCTGCGGTCTTGGTCTGTACATCATAACGGCCTGAAAAATATGTATTTTGACTTTCATCATGAACCATTCACTTGAAGTTCTCGCAGGAATCTTGCGACAGAACACAATGTGGCACGCAGGTTTAAGGGCATCGGGCAACTGAAGTCACATCTCAGACTTAACACCAGGATCCCAAGCACTTATACGTATGTGCGCAGCCAGAAAACTGCATAAATTTACATTATCTCGAATAATTAATATTCATCATCACACAATCCTAATGTATTTGGCACAGTAGCTTTGCCAAAGACGAACTTTGCAACGACAACAAATCCTAAAGCCATGTGTTATCAGGAAGCACCTCAACACGTTGATTTAAGATCCTTTTATACACCTAATGCAGCTGAGGCTGGAATTGATGGACTGAACTGATTGGTGTGATGCTGCTGCGCCGCTCTCGTATCCAAATCAAACACTGCACTACGTACGTTGCCAAGCGGGGAACGTCTAGGCATCAGCAGATTGTACTTCGCACCCAACTGCGGGGAAGCTACGTAGTTCTTAACACTATTTCTCTTGAACAGGACGGCCAGTATCTTTTACTGCGATTGCAATTGAAGCACAATGTCTTCCTACGACGATTTCGTTCATATCTCAATGGGCCATGGGCTTCCGCATAGTGGGCTACCAGCTATTCCAGCAGGCCCTTCCGTAGCGGCCAAGTTTTATGAAAACAGCAAGGGAGAGCGTACTTTCACGGAAGGGGTAATAGTCGATGCCATTCGCAAGAAACATCCCGGCTATCATCTCAGCATCTGTCTAGGGTACCAATGCGACCTCTTGGCCTTTGCCACGGGGAGAGACGACACTAAGTATTCTCTTCATGGCGACCCTAAGGATCTCCTCGTCGAAAAGGCGTTCATACCTCCGGCGAGAAGATACGGGGATGAGAATGGGGGACAATTTGTCGAGAGAGTGGTCTTTGGGTGTTATGATTACACGTACCAAGGAACCTCGTTCTTAGTCTACGTTGTTGAGGGTCAGGATGCAACGTATAAGACTCGTTACTCATACCTTTTGGAAGAAGAGCAAAAGCCAGGGTGTGTGGAAACGACATCAAAGAAATCGGATGATTTAATCGCTGCTGCTGTAGGTTACAGAATTTATTATTCTTATATGATTAGCTCATTGGCTTAGGCAATGAGCTGATGTTTTTAGTTTCCCTTTGCTATTCAGTTGAGACACTTACTGAATCATCCCAGTCAAAATGGCTCCAAGAGCTCCACGGCGAAGTCCTTGTGTTCGATCAGGGCTTTTGGCAAAAAAGTGCCGAGCTGTATGAAAACATCAAAAAATCCAAATGGGAAGATGTGATCTTGGAAAAGGAGAGAAAGGCGTCCATCATCGAAGATATCATTGGGTTTTTCGACGCCGAGGCACGATACTCGGAATTTGGAGTACCTTGGAAGAGAGGTGGTACGTATTATTCTATTGCTGAATATTCTTTCTTCTCGGAGTTTTGAAGTATGTCTTTGGTGCTCCTTTGATAGTGCTCCCTAGTCATGACTTCATACTCCCAGCTCTAAAACCTCTTCAACAAAATGTCGCTAACTTGAACAATAGTGATCTTCTATGGCCCGCCAGGTGTATGTTCATTTATTGCTTTCTTCAAGTGTTTTCTAATCCCTCTTTTAGAATGGCAAAACGATCTCAACCAAAGCGCTCATGAACGACGTTTCGAAGAAGATATCTCCTAAGATCGAGTCACTTTATGTTAAGACATTCAATAGCTATGCTGGGCCCGAATTTGGTATCCGTCAGATCTTCCAGAAGGCGCGACAAATGGCTCCCTGCCTCTTGATTTTCGAAGACATCGACAGCTTGATCCTGCCAAATGTCCGCAGTTACTTTCTCAATGAAGTAGACGGTCTGGAGAGCAACCATGGTATCCTCATGATCGCCAGCACCAACCATCTCGAGCGTCTGGATCCAGGAATTGCTAAGAGACCAAGTAGGTTCGACAGAAAATACCTCTTTGACGTCCCGACCAGAGATGAGAGAGTCCAGTACTGCGAATATTGGCGCCATAAGCTACGGGACAACAAGAAGGTTGAATTTCCCAAAGAAATGTCCGCTCGAATCGCCGATATTACTGGTAACTTCTCATTTGCCTATTTGAAGGAAGCTTTTGTTGCTGCTCTGTTATCTATTGTCAGAAATGGTGAGGCGAAACCGAAGTACCGGTCCTGGGAAGACGAACTGGCTGGAAACATACTTTGGAAGGAACTGAAGAAGCAGATTACGAATTTGAGACGGGAGATGGAAGGCGAGGATGAGGATAGTACAAAATTGGGTGGAACAGGGTTGCAATGGCCTGTGTTAAATGGCTTAGAGGGTGCTTTTGGAGATTTCAAAATACGGCCCATCGATGCGAACGTCATGCCTATGTATCAGTAATTTCTTCATATCGATGGAAGTCGGGAGTAGGTAGTACTGCGGTATTAATTATTATGTATTATGCGTATTGGTATAATATACAGCTGCAAATCGAACGGGACAAAGCGGGTATCTTGTCGCTGAAAACATAGCACCTAGAAAGCATAACTTATTCATCATCCAAGAACTTGCTCGCCAGAGGTCCAAAAAACGGAACCTCGCATCTATCTAGCGTGTCCGCTGTGCCATATTAGCATAGTCTCAAGATAAAGAAAAAGGAGACACTTACCGTCTCTGTATGCCCTCATAGTCAAATAGCCAATCAATCCCAGATCACCCACAAATAGCACCCAGGACAGGAATTTTGACCATGAGAAAATGAGATGTAGTACAAAGATCGCCGAGAACAGCAGCGAAGACTGCCACGCATGAAATCTAAAGCACCATCAGCACCATCATTACAAGCACCAATTAACCACCATCTTACCGAACATAATCACTCTTCCTCTCCATAACGAGCAGCATCACTCCTCCAGCTGGTGGTAGCAGCAGATAGGCCAAGCACGCCTCATAGTCCAGTCGAATAGGCAGACTCGTCTCGAACTCGTTCAGTCCCGCCCTGCCGGTTTCGACATCGTTCGAATTGTCTGCTCCAAATGCTCCTCCGCTACCGAAACCCGCTGAAGAGGGCTCACGTATCGCTGCCCATGGATTCGCAGACGCTCGCGCCGCGTTAATCGGAGGTGATGGGAGCGCAGGGGAATAGGATCGTCTGTTGCCCGGCGAGAAAGACCGCCGACCCTCGATGGGAGGCGGGGAGAGGGTCCTATTGGTCTCGGGGGATTGGTCTTGGTAGGGTGCGAAGTCCATCGTATTATTTGGGTATTCGGACGTGTTTCTAAGAAGTTGCACTGCGATCTGTAGACGCGAGTCTAAATGTCTTGGTGTCTCGTGCTCCTCATTTTGCCTCGGGGCAGAAGCCGAGCTCAGGCACATGATTCACATTTCTACGCATTCAACCAGCGGGGAAGTCACAAGTCGAAAGTTCTATATTGGAAGGCATAATACCAATCAAGATATAGGTATGCACAGGGGACAAGCCATTTTAATTCCTACAGGCTTGTCCAAAAGAAGACGCTGAAAAGCAACAGAAAGTTATTGGAAAACGCCTGAAATGCCAGTATTCCAAATCAGAGGGACTATGCATTGGTTGCATGTATTTCTCCATGATTCCCATGCCATATACAAGGCTCAGCGCTCTATTCAAAGGAGCGCGTGTGTCCTGTCGTGCCCTAGTTCATCCTATCTCCAAATTCATTTGTCTTCGCATTGTCATCAATCATCATCTTTGGAAGGTATTCTGTTCATCGGAATTCCATAGCTGCGTAGCAACCACGATCCTCAACATGTTTCAGTTCCAATTGTTGGAATCTATCGAGTGTTAAACAAGCTGTCAATAATCTTAGATTAGGGAGGTTTTGGCATACCTTTCACTCTTAGCATGGAAGTATATTCCGCTTACAGTTCCTTGAATCTGGTTGAAGCAAATATAGTAGAAGCCCTCAAAACTGGCACCACTGATCGTCCTGACACGGTGGTCTGGGACCAGGAAGTGTTCCTTCCACCTCATGAATATGTTCTCTCGCTGAGCCAGCTGGGGTATATGGAAATGTCCCTTTCTGGCCTGCTTCTGAAAAGGTCTGAAAGCAGAAAACTTGGCCCAATGCTGCAGATCTACCTTGTCCGTAGAGCCCCAGTCTTGGTGTTGGGTGAGGAATGTGTATTTCGAACCAATGATTTCTCCTTCGAAGTAGGTTGTGAGTGTGGGGTGGTCTTCTGTCAGTCCTGTTGCGGCCCAGTTAGAAAAATGTATATATTTGACCAGCTGAGCAGTAATTGCACACCTTTAATCCGCAGATAGCCACATAAGAAGGATTCTCTCATATCTACATGCTTGATTTCCACCTGCACCTCGTACTTTTGGCGCTCCGATTGTTGAGTTCCGTGGAATCTGCTCCCAGCGCGCAGGTAAGATGATGGAGATGAAGGAATAAGCTATCCACAATGTCAGCTATCTTGTTCACTGCTACTAGGGATTTGTTGAGATGTTCGTACTCGTATATTGGAAAAGTCGTAGCCCATAGAGGGCGAACCCAGGTCCGTACTTGATAACACTGGTAGATCGCTGTCCTCATGCTTCTCCCCTTCAGTACTCATAGGCGACAGCATATCAGGAGCACTGGTTTCGTCGTCCATATCCCTTCGCTTCGAGTTCCGCTGTTGTGTAATGTGTGTATCCGTTGAACCGGCGGGTTCTGACGGTGGTGGTGTTGGCTGTTGAAAGGCTTCTGGGGCAGGCAATGTTGCATCATCTTGTGAATCATCCATATCTGCGCTCCTCCATACGGATCTGTCATCGTCCGGTGGACATGAGGAGTGTAAGGTAGTCGTCGCGGCGACGTGCGAGGAGCTCGAGGGTGTCGGCATTGAATGCGCCCGCGCCAGCCAGGCTCAGACTATATAAATTGGTTCTAATGATACAGGAAGAGAATGTAATTGGACGAGAGTAAAGGATTTAGATGCTCATGGTTGGGGGTGTTGTGTACATATTTCAAGATGCCATGATAGAGCGAGATATGGGCGTGTTCTCCATTGGTCTTGATGCCAAGCATTCAGAAATCCTTGCAAGTGAAATCCCCGCGGCACACTAGGACTAGACCCAGGTCTGAATGTTGTGGATCGAGGCACAACAGTACATTTCAATCATTCAGGCTACAATATTGACTCCATAATCACGCCAGTTGTTTTGACAGGGAAGTTTTTGCGAACCATGACAGGACCTGCATTGATGGAACTGTCGAAGCCTTCGTCGCTAAGTTGATATCTGAAGAGCCGCACGAGAGGTGGTCGGACATGTGGCAATATCATCTGTTCTTCTCCAACCAGGTAGCCCTTGACAGATCAAAGTATTGTTTCTGACAAACAGCCGCTCTATCCATACCTTCCAATACTTGAAAATGGTATCTCTTTTTGCGAATAAGCAACCCCGAACGCCTTTGTCGGTAATACCTCCACCCCAAAACCACCATTCAAATAGGCTTGATCTTGAAGTGCAGTGCAATCAGAGAGAACACTAGAGCCTTCAGGTCTTGGACAAGATAGTAGAAGACACGGAGACCTTCTGGGTCTGCGGAATCGGTAACATCAACCAGAGAACCAATTTTGGCAGTCTAAGCACGAGGCCAAGTCAGCAACAGAATGCACAACTCCACAAGTTTGGTGTATACCTCAAAGGAGATGTGTTCGCTACCCATCCGAATTTCTAATTCCTGTCGTCCATCCTTATTCTTCTGCGGCCACTTTTCGTCGTCCTCCCTGTTTGGTATTAGTGCCCATTCACGTCCTCGAACTCGTAACGGTGGTCGCAGATGTCGTGACATACTTCATGATTTCGCTGGTTTTGATGATGCGTTTGATCTCTTCCACAAGGAGTGAGCTCACGCACACTATACAGGGGAAACTAGTCAGCTGGTGCATTTCAGATGGTAATATGGCCGACTAACTCTCTTTCCGGATGAGTGAATCATTCCTGTAGTTGGAATTGTTTGCATATCGTGCAGATGCACTTCTGCCATCGCCTAGTACTCTGAAATCGAACTCTATACAAGCAATTAGCCATGGACAATTGGGCATGTTTTGATACTTACCAAGAAATTCATGGCCGTGCCGTCCTTGATGTCCAGAGCTAGACTAGAGATTAGCATCAGATCATGAATTCTGTAAGCGACGTACTAGTAGCGGATGTAAAATGGTTCGTTTGACGCTGCCATGTTGACCTAAAGTTCAGGGACGGCTTCGCAGAGTTTCTCGAGGAAGGCTGAAGCTTTTGACAATCGCGCTTCTGGCTTCTGGCTGGCGGCTGGTGGGGGAATTGTTGCCTCATCCAGCCTCGGGGAAATCAGGCTCCCAGACCCACTAAAACTGAAGTGAACAGCATTCACCCAGAAAGCTACCACCTGGTGGAATTGGACCTTGAACTTCTTAATGCACCACAAGCCAAGATTATTCCGTTCCTCTCCACGGAGACGATTGTCAGTCACTTCTCGGACCCTAATTCGCCCCCAGTTTCAATCGAATCAACCCCGAAACGAGAAACGCACACTGCGTCTGCTTCAATAACCATTGGGCCACCTTTAAATACACGAAAACCGGCGCGCACTGCTGCCAACACCAACAACATTTCCAGCCAATATGGCTTCCTTTTTAGAGAGCTCGTACAGTGTGGTACATCAGGATAATGCAGCGGATGTTCCTACCATGTCAGAGCTGCGGACGCAGTTGGAGAAAGGCACAGATGAAAGCAAGGTGGAGACAATGAAGCGCATTCTCACAATCATGCTGAACGGAGATCCAATGCCTCAGTTACTTATGCATATCATTCGATTTGTTATGCCATCAAAGCACAAAGCTTTGAAGAAGCTGCTCTACTTCTATTACGAAATATGCCCTAAGCTTGATGCCAGCGGTAAGCTAAAGCAGGAGATGATTCTTGTATGGTAAGAACATGCCAAAGCACTGTAAGATGCCAGGCCACTGACCTTGTTGCAGTAACGGCATCAGAAATGACCTGCAGCATCCCAACGAGTACATTCGAGGCAATACGCTACGTTTTCTCTGTAAGTTGAGGGAAGCGGAGCTCATCGAACCTCTCCTATCTTCTGCGCGGTCTTGCCTCGAGCACCGTCATGCCTATGTGCGAAAGAATGCTGTTTTCGCGGTAGCGTCCATCTTCCAACACTCTGAGAGTATGATACCAGATGCTCCTGAGCTATTGGCCACCTTTATTGAAGCGGAGAGTGACCACACATGCAAAAGGAACGCATTTGCTGCATTGGTTAGCATCAGTCATGACAAGGCGCTGGCGTATTTGAGCAGCGTTTTCGATGGGATTCCAAATGCAGATGAGTTACTGCAATTGGTTGAGTTAGAGTTCATCCGCAAAGATGCCATCCAGAACTCGCAAAACAAGGTATGGGACACATGCTACATGTCATGAGTCCTGCTGACGGTTTAGGCACGCTACCTGCGACTTATTTTTGATCTGCTGGAAGCTGGAGCCACCACTGTTGTCTACGAGGCAGCCTCATCGTTGACTGCCTTGACCAGCAATCCAGTGGCTGTCAAAGCTGCAGCCGCCAAATTCATTGAACTCAGTATCAAGGAAGCGGATAACAACGTCAAGTTGATTGTTCTTGATCGAGTCAACGTCTTGAGACAGAAGAATGAAGGCGTATTGGATGACTTGATCATGGAGATCCTCCGAGTACTGTCTAGTCCCGATCTCGATGTCCGAAAAAAGGCCTTGGAAATCGCAATGGAGATGGTTTCGAGTAAGAACGTCGAAGAAGTTGTCCTACTCCTGAAGAAGGAGCTCTCCAAGACCGTGGACCAAGAGTACGAGAAGAATAACGAGTACCGACAACTACTTATCCACTCGATCCATCAGTGTGCCATTAAGTTCTCTGAAGTAGCTGCAAGTGTTGTAGACCTTTTGATGGACTTCATCGCAGATTTCAACAATACATCTGCCGTTGATGTGATCTCTTTCGTGAAGGAGGTTGTAGAGAAGTTCCCGAAGCTCCGACCATCAATTGTAGAGCGACTCGTGTCTACCCTGAGTGAAGTCCGTGCTGGGAAGGTCTACAGAGGAGCTTTATGGATTGTTGGAGAATACTCGCTTGAAGCTAATGACATTAGAGACGCGTGGAAGAGAATACGAGCAAGCTTGGGTGAAATTCCAATCCTTGCTTCGGAACAGCGATTACTGGATGAAGCAACGGATGGCCAAGAGCCACCTAAGGAGGCTGAACAAGTCAACGGTCACTCAAAGGTGGCACCTACTGGGTCACGGAGAGTGCTTGCTGATGGCACATACGCTACTGAAAGTGCTCTCACGAGTCAATCGGCCGTTGCTGCAAAGTTGGAGGCTGTCAAGGCTGCTCAAAAGCCGCCTCTTCGTCAACTTATCCTCGACGGCGATTACTACCTCGCATCCGTTCTCTCATCGACACTCACCAAACTCGTTATGCGTCATTCTGAAATCTCTCCCGACAAGGCTCGTACCAATGCCTTACGTGCTGAAGCTATGTTAATTATGATCTCTATCATTCGTGTCGGTCAATCTCAATTCGTAAAAGCTCCAATCGACGAGGATTCCATTGACAGAATTATGACTTGTGTCCGGTCACTTGCCGAGTTCGCGCAAAACAAGGACCTTGAAACTGTTTTCTTGGACGATACACGGAAAGCTTTCCGCGCCATGGTGCAGGTAGAAGAGAAGAAGCGAGCAGCAAAGGAAGCGGTTGAGAAGGCTAAAACTGCTGTTCAGGTCGACGATGTCGTTCTAATCCGGCAACTCGCAAAGAAAAACGCTGGCGATGGTGCAGATGAGGTTGAGTTGGACCTCGAAAAAGCCACTGGTGGTGATTCGACAGTAGAAGATCTGTCATCAAAGCTAAGCAGAGTTGTTCAGCTCACTGGATTTTCGGACCCAGTGTATGCGGAAGCATACGTCAGAGTTCATCAATTCGATATCGTGCTTGATGTTCTCCTGGTCAATCAAACCACCGAAACTCTGCAAAACCTGTCAGTTGAATTTGCAACTCTTGGAGATCTGAAGGTTGTTGAAAGACCCACGACGCAAAACCTGGCGCCACACGATTTCCAGAATGTTCAGTCTACCATCAAGGTCTCTTCGACGGACACCGGTGTTATCTTTGGAAATGTTGTCTATGACGGCGCTAGTTCCACAGAGAGCAATGTGGTGATATTGAATGATGTGCACGTTGATATCATGGACTACATCCAACCGGCAGTGTGCACAGAGACACAATTCCGGACCATGTGGACCGAATTCGAGTGGGAAAATAAGGTCAATATCAACTCAAAAGCAAAATCATTACGAGATTTCCTGACGCAGTTGATGGCATGTACGAACATGAGCTGCCTTACTCCAGAAGCCTCCATGAAAGGTGACTGCCAGTTTTTGAGCGCAAACTTATACGCACGAAGCGTTTTTGGTAACATCACTGCTCTTCCACAATTTTGTATATGCTAACAGAAATCAGGCGAGGATGCACTTGCAAATTTGAGCATCGAGAAGGAGGGCGACGACGGCCCTGTGACAGGATTTGTGCGTATCAGAAGTAGATCTCAAGGTCTAGCATTAAGTCTCGGCTCGCTAAAAGGCTTAAACAAAGTCGGGGAAGTTGCTTGATGAGTCTTGTTGTGCTGCATTGCCATTGGCAATCTGAATTGCCGGTCTCAATCTATTGGGCTGGTCAGCTTCTCGGATGAGGTGTATTTCCTAAATGGCTTTTACGGAAGCTGGAGGCACTCTGAGCGCAAGCCTTCGATGCTTAATGGTGTTGGTGTGTTGTATGTCGCCAAGGCATATCGTCATACCAGGTTGTCACGAATGGCGCAGAAAGGCAAAAAGGAGTCATCCTAAGATTAGATAAAGAGAGATACATTTGCAACAAATCATCTTCAATCTCACGCTCCCTTGCTTAGTTCTATAGTGATCAAGGACTGCATTCTGCGGACTCTTATAAAACATTATATTCCTAGCTGGTTTGTATTCTGATTGAGCTCTTCGAGGAAATATCCCCTATTTCATTTTCAACAGTCTCGGCAACGCCAATGGGTTGGCAAGAGCTGGGGACTTAACAGAGCCCATCTCTCGTACACGAGGAAGAATCAAACTCTTTGTAGAGTAGAGGACGCATATTTCAAGTTCGGCCACTGTAATTCATATCTAAACCTAGGGTATATGTTCCATTCTCACGAGTCCCAGATTGGTCCAAAACATGGAATCCCTCTGCTCTCCATCTCATAAACCATATGCTTCGTCAAGTTCTTGTTGCTGATGCAAAACACAGCCTCGGCACTCTCGTGCATATACAGATTATAAGCAAGGCTAACCAAATCTTTCCGTCCCACAACATGCGTATCTATGATTACAGCATGTGGATCAACCTCCAGGACTTTGTCACAAATATCATCCCCAAACGTCTGTCTTGGTTCCGGTGCGCTCCACAGTACTCTACAAGTCGTAGCGGGGATCTTCATCATTGTCCCTAAACATGGCCCGATCCCAGAGCCTGTGGTAACTACAATGACCCGTCGAAATAGCTGCGCCATACACATGACACCAACAGTAGGCACACCACGCGTGTAGTAGTACTTCTTAGGATTATTAATGGCTCTTCGAGTCCAGTCTCCCGCATTAGAGACGATAAGCGAACCTCCATTTCCATCTTTCTCTGGTATGCAAGCGAACGAATGCCACTCTTTCAGAGGCGTGTCTGCTATACGGTAGACTACACAATTCGACACTTTCTCAGAGAGATGCAGACGAATTGCGTGAACGCCCACCCCAAGACGCTCAGGGCGGATCTTCAGCCGACGGAGACGCATCCATGGTAGGGCAACATGAAAGGCTGATACAACGAGCATCCAAAAGGCAGGAAGCTTAGTGAGTACTGCTCCAGGGGAAAGGGGGCCAGCCTGGTGGGAAAGAGCTCTAGTGAATAGGTACAGCTCTGGGAAGAAAAGGCCTAAGACAGCCCATCCGCCAAAGCGATGGATCACTTCGAAGGTGTTATGATTCCAGGAACGGAATTGTGGGTACGCTGTTATGTGCATGGTCCACAAAAGCGCAACAACGAGGAAGGTGCAGATCATAATCCAGGGGTCGGCTATACGGATAGTGATGAATTCCCAGGTAAGGATCGAGGCTAGGACGGTGAACCACAGAACGGAGCACACGGCTGCTCCGCTGTGCATTCCACCGTACTCATATATCTTCGCTAGTGACCTGCGTATGCGGAGGGGCATCCAGAAGGGAACTAACCAGCAAATTTTGAAGAGTAGATTGATGATATAGTCCTGACGGACGAGAATTGCTACTAGCATGTTTGCTGATGCGGCTGTTGATATGTCGACTAATAGAGGGGAGTATCTAGATCGTCGCTTCATGGTGATGATTCGGTGACCTTGCCAGATGTTGATAATGACAATTATTAGGAAAATCCGCCTATAGACACCGAATACTGTCCATCTTGTGAATCGCAGGATCTTGTTCCTACGAGGAAGTTCAAAATCGGGCATGGAATCCACTGAGACGTTAGGATTATATGGCTTCCTCTCTGCAATACCGTCATGGCCAAGAAGAGTCTCGATCTCACTTGCTTCGTCCCTCCCTAGGAAAGGGTCCATTTCCATCTCCTCGTCCGCAGCCATCTTGTCAAATGCCTTAATGGGAAAATATCGACTCTTCTGAGTTCCACCAAGAGCTTGACAGCCCGGAATTGACCTCTCTTCTTGTACTGTGTGTATCTAGCTGTGGCGATGCGAGATAGTGAAAGATCCAGCAATCCAAAAGGGGTAAATATTGTCGTGATGGGAACGGATAAGGATCAAATCTTTCGAAAATAGCGATAGATATATCCCAGCTCTGGGTTCTCATATTACTCGGTTAGCTGGCGCTGTAGTGTTCCATTTCCAAACCCAAGTCGTCTCTGGTGTCATTTGCTAAACATCGCCATTGAACATTCCAGCTCGTGGAATCGTCGATAATAAAATGAATTCCTAACGGCAACAGAGAGAAAATAAACTGAAGTGAAGAAAGTTGCGCACTGAGCTGCCTTAGTCATGTCTCGTATTGTACGTATGGGGGAGCTGAGCCGCCCCTGATTCAGAAAAAGTAACCAATTACCGCATTCGGCATCAAATTTTATCATCTGCAAAGGCATACTTTCTTCAGCCACCTCTGAACGGGAAGCCTCGCCAATGAAAATAGAACCAATAAGCCAAGAAATGGGCATCCATATGAAGATGACACCGGGATTATTAGTTTTGGGAATTTGGGCGCATGAAGTGTGTAAACTTTTACAATTATATTGTATACGGCTTTCTCCAAGATACCTTACTTACCCTACCGAATATGAACTTGCAATTTTGCACTCTTACCTGATCTACTGCCGTTTCCTTTGTTAAGAGACTGAATAATTTTCGAGTCTAAATTTGTTTTGATCGTAGACGTCTTGTAAATTGTTGAGACGTATTTGTGGAGATCCAGTTCATAGGTGCTATCGCTAACACCTCTTCTCTTCTATGGGTGTACGCACCGAGGCTTACAGTTGCTGCAAGTCAACCTAGGACACACATTCCGTGTGCACAGGCTATTGCCCAAAGACTTTATTTTGTCAAGATACGATGACAGCACTTACTATATCGGCCTTCTAGTTACGATCAAGATCGGAGAACCACAAGGAGCTTTCTCATATGAGTTATAGAGCGCCAGCTCTTCGATTCAAAGCCAAGAAACTCCACAACCTCAAAGAGGACCACGGAATGGAAAAGGCCCCTCTTTTGTATACATCAGTAGTGATTTGTCGAAAGACTGGATTGTACAGATACGGAGACAACGCCCATCCGATGCAGCCACCTCTACCCATATTATACAATCTTACATCCATCCAGACCCTCGATGCACTCGCCTCAGTCTTACCGACGAATAAAGAATGATGTCCAACCTCCTGACTTCGGCTTCTCATCGTCATCATCCACTGCCCATTGGGGAACTTTTGGTTTCTCGGTCGCAGCTCCTAATCGATCTAGCGGACCACCGGATCTCTGTCGCTCTTTTTCGTCTGCAAATGCTTGTTTGGCTTTCCCTGCAATGGCCATCTTCTTTTCTTCTAGTGCCCGGACAATATCGCTCTCCCGCTCACCCAAACCATCATCTTCCTCGCTCAATCCCTCATAGCCCAGCCTCCGCTCGCTGCTACCTACATCCTCGCCCTCTTCCTCTTTCTTCAGCCCAGAGAACAACCAATCCTTTGACTTTGTGAAAACACCTTTCTTCTCTCTCTTAGCTTTGGCAAAAGCTTCCAATTCAGCATCATGCTTCTCTTCACGCTGTATGAAAGCAATTTGCTCCTCGGTCGCTACGCCATTGGCAATTGCGTATTTTGCGGTATGTACAGCAGAAGAATGTCGAGCCTTCTGTTCTTCGTAGAATTGAGCTCGCTTTTTTCGATTGTAGATCATCATGTCCCCTAAAGCATAAACAGTCACTCCTGCAGCAATAACTGCACGAGAAGTCAGCATTATTGTCATCAACCGTATACTCCAATTCTTTTCATGTTCAAATGAGCCGGAGTGTAGATAATAGACCATACCGGTGATTCCAATCAGACTTAATGCGGTAAATCGATGAGCTCTATCCGCCCATACCCTCCCTCTTACTAGTATCCGGTCAAAGTTTGAAACCTGAGCATCCCGAGCTCGGTCTGCCGCTGCCCTCAATCTCCTGACTTTCTCCTGTGGTGTCTCCCCTGGTGGACCAGGCTTCTTTAATTGTACTCCTTTCGAGGGAAGTTTAGATGTGGTTGGCGGCTTCGCGGAGGCATGAGGGGTGGTCGAGGTGAAGCGCGTGGCATCTGTTGCTGATCGCGGCATGGCAGCAAGAGATTGGTCCCTTCGTACAGAGGGAAATATAATGGTAGGCGCGTTGTCTGAAGCTGAGCTGTCCTGAGAATTGAATATCAGGTCATTTTTTTGATGTTCTATGATCCACGACATTTTAGCGCGAATGGACCCGCTTTTACCCTTGTCGAAGCAAGCTCGAGCTACCTATAGCCTCACTTTCTATCAACACTCTCCCTGTTTACGCAAGGCCATCGGCATTTGATACCACTTTATGCCATTGTCACACAAACGATATTTATTCATATCTATAACGGAGACTTTTATCTGTCGGCTCTTCGAATCCAGGATTGTAACCTGAAATCGTTTGGGCGTCTCACAAACTCAACAAGGAATAATGGCGAATAACGCATCTCAAACACCCGATCTGGCGTCTGTACTGAGAACCTTGGCTTCACTTGCTCCTTCAACGCAACAATTGATAAATCAACAGCCTCAAGGATACTCACCTCAAGTTTCTTCCCATTCAGCGTCCAATGTCGAACAACAGTCGTGGCCTCAACGCTCAACAACACCACCTTACGAACCTCCCCCAGCTCAAATTTACCCTTCTCATGACGATCAAAAGCTAAATCCACAAGTATGGAATCAAAGAACAGAATATGTTCAGCAAAGGCCGACACCTATTCAACAGCCAAAGAATGTGGTCGATCCATCTACTATCATTGAGTGGTCAGCTGGTCTAAGATGTGTTATGAAGACAGTTGCCAAAAATGAGAATATCGTTCAAGAAATCCGACGAGTAAGCGTTGACGCCCATTTTCCCATTGAAATGCTTACTTTCCTAGATGATCAAGGTTCAGAATGAACACGAAGAGCAATGGTGGAATGGCCGCAAAGCTCTAATTGAGAAACTAGCAGCTAGAAAAGAAGGGAAGAAGAAGCTTGACGAGATTTTGTAAGCAAGAGCTACTCGTCAGTTCTTTTAAGCCTCAAATTGACGATGAATAGGAAGGCAGTTGGTGGAAATGTTGGAGTTGGCACTTCTGTTGATAGTCCCGAGGCATTGGCACGAGAGCTCGAGACATTTGACATGAAGGTCTATAAAGCTCAAATGCAAATGGTAAGGGAAATGAACTCGAGGCTTCGAAATCTTGGCGTACCATTCTTTGGAACGAGGACGGATCTAGTGAGGCCAGTAGGTAAAGAGGCAACTCCGGTAAATGGATCAGAAGGTCCCAAGGACAACAACGGTATGATAGACGAAGTAGACTTGGTCAAATTGCAGAGGAAGATGCTGGTGATGTTGGAGGAATTGAGCAGCGACTGAGGTTTGTCTGAGATCCAGGACAGCATATTACCAGAGCCTCCGAAGGGGGTGTGATAGTGATTCGAGACCGAATACTCAAATTGCTTGAGAGCATGATACTCCTCCCAACTCCATTACTTCGCAGGATTGCAGATGAATAGTTGACCAATGCTTCATTTATGTTGTCTCAGATAGTATCAAATGATCGCATAGTAGTCCATCGATCCAAGTGTTGGCCCGAAGCTGGCAAAGAGACAAGGCATAGCCAAACCCAAGGCGGATATTGAAACACCATATATCAGTGGCTAAGACCTGTAATCCGCTTTGTATTAAATATTTATCTCAACCCCCTAATGATAGACCATACTTTTATATAGAGAGCGAGCTTTTACTTAGTATGGTTAGAGTTCTTTAGACCCTTGAATATATCTGTTTCAGCCTTACTCTCGAATATATAGAAACGTGACCCGCATCTGGTATTACATACTGAACGGTAGAGAGCTTAAAGAGGGATAGTCAGCCGTTGGTGCTGGCCACTACAACAAACCCGGCAATCTAGTATTGTGAACTTAAACAAAAACCAAATCTTACTGCTTAATGTCATTTATGAAGGTTTAGGACCGGCGAGGAACGCATACCTGTGGCTTGCCCACCCGGTATCTACCTCGGTCGGCAAGCCACAGTGTCGCACAACAAATACATTATGGCTCCAGATATCGAAACCAAGCGCAGATCGAATCCAGCTGAGCTTGCTAAACGCCTGATAAAGGCTAAGGAGAAGGGAATTGAGGGACATAATGAAGTAGTTCTGTGGGAGGTAATCTGATGCTTGTCATGAAATAAAAGTACTTCCTGGATGGGCCCACTATAGGAAGTGTTGCAAAAACAGGGAATTTTATGACTGGTGGAGAGAAATGGACATGGGAAAATACTCGACGGGGGGATGGTACCTAGCCTTGTTTTTCTTTACGTTGGCAAGTTCAGATTTGAGGATTGTATAGGAATCGGCGAGAGTCTCGAAGCGTATGGCTGCCCCGAATATACCAACCAGATCTGCTTGGGGTCTGGAATACGGGTACTGGTTGTTGTGTTTAAATGATTGAGGTACTTTAGCTTAGTCATACATGGTTTTTCTTTAGTCCGAAAACTTCCTCCTCTGGCGTTGATACCACCCAACTGCAACTGTCGTGTCTTAATAAAAGATGCGAATCCAATTCTGGGCCAAATAACAGCAAGCTAGCATTCAATCCAGATCGAAATACAGATGTTCGTTTATTCGACTTGTGGCTGTCTCCAACGTCGTTGAGTTGCTGGGTTTTCTACTTGGAGCTGGCAAATTTGTGTGTGGAAGTGACGGGATTGCCACGGTGATTGTTGAATGTGGTGGGCTGAGGTCGAGTCGAGACAAACCAAGAGTTTGTTCGCTGTGCTTGGCCCCAAAGAGCCAAGGCTTTCGTCATGCTAGATGCTCAACAGCAACAATTTCACTATCTGCGGACTTTTCAGGAGCACCGTCCTGCCTTTGCTTCCAATTCAGAAGCTCAGCACTTCTGATGCCAGGAGTACTTGCTGCCAAGGTTGATAATAATACGACGTTCTTTTTTTCAACCGCAAAATAAACAATCGAAATTTGCTATAACAGAGATAATGCAGTCAAAATATCGTTTTGAGAAAGTGAATAAAAAATGATCTGAATAACAGGAATAGTATTTGAGATAAACGATAACATAAAGCAGATACTCTTAAATTCCACTTCTTTGTCTGGGATATATAAAACGATATGACGTATACTCTTCCTTCACTTGAAAGTGGTCGAAATATCTCATTTTTGAAGGGGCGTTTGAGGTATTGGGTATCAGTCCTGCGATGTTATAATCGAAGCGTGGATAAAGAACGGCACTAAGCTACGCATCGAAATCCCCATTCTCCGGAGTTTCACTCTTGAAAAATTCCCTCCTCAGAACTTTACGAAAGAGGAGGATTAACCGTACGACGTTTATCTTTGTTGCACTTCGCACGGACAGTAGAGCTCCATTCGTTGATTCATGGAGAGCTGAAAGTGAGTGAACGGTGAAATTTCAAGACCAAAAAGAGTCGAGTAAGGCACTACTGACCCCTCGCCAAACAGTTTCGCCCACACTAGCAGGATAATCCGGCCTTCTGTTGCACTTCGTAACGGAGACAGACTTTCCACAATTCCCTATTCTATCTTCTCACAAGTCTTACAAGGAACACAGCAGGGTAGTTTCAAGATGCCATGATAAGATATCCCGAGCACGACGTTAGTGGCGTTCGTACTTGATAGGGAGCGAGGCTCAAAGAGGGTCATGGAGAGAAAGGAGAATTACGTGCAGCTGCATTAGAAGCACGGCAGTCGGCTGGCAGCTGTCAGATTCGGAAGAGAGCTGCTTTGGGAAAGGAGGTTAAATCCCGAAGTTACATAAGGGATCTTTCATGGCCGACGATTGGTACGTCCGTAAGCCATTTACCATCGAGAGGAGTCGACAAGCCAGACGTGCCTGGCATTTCTCGTATCTTGAAATACCAACTTACAGGTGCGCTCGGTGACACAAGAGAGCTAGGTAGTACGAGAACCGTCACAACCCATACCCGAAGCTGCAACAACTCAGGCAATACGGTACATAGTGCAAGTACCGTCCCAATCGTGCCTCTGCACTGCCAGAGAGACGTTCCGAGCCAACAAAACACTCCGGATGGGAACCGGACATGCCCAACGATAGGTGGAAAAAGAGTCCTGCACGAATGCAGCATGCGGAAGAGGGTGCCGTTCAGAATCTGGAGGACGATCTTCCGTCCAACGGAAGTGCTCTGTTAGGTGGTCGTGGGCGGATGCGATGCGGATGCGAAATGTGGGAATTTATGGGTGCCCTTCCGGTCGATGTGCAACAAAAAGTCGGAAGCATGAAGTATATAAGAGATGCATCGTGACTTCCACCACATTTGACCATTTTAACATCTCCTTGCTCGCAAAATCATCTGCGTTAAGTAATTATTACAGATTTCATTCAATGTCTCAAAAGTACTCCACCTGAAACCCACATTTTGTGAAGGCTGAATTTCACGTGATCGGAAAATCCCTATCCGTCGGGTGAAACTTTACCCATCTACAGGTGTACCTGGATATCCTCAAAATTTCCATCAACCCACGAGCCGTTGTGGATGCGGCAGCTTTTCCTGTTGGGGACGCTTGAGCTATCACATCTCCATCATTCATATGCAGGTACAGCTTACGTGGGGATGTGGGAAGTGGGAAGTGGTTGGCCAAGCCGAGGTGCACAAGACGTTAGTGATCTCGAAGTAGTATTTTCAGTACAAAGTTCAGACATAATGAGCACCCGAATGCACATATTGAATCAATGAATATGAAATATCCAAGCCGCGATAAAGATCGTAGTCAAGTGGCACTCTGTGGCAACAAATGGCGGACACTGCAGTACATAGGTAGCTCCATATCGCTCCTCATCCTCCACAATGTAGTACTATACCCACCTCATCTAGACTTGCCGCACAACGGGTAAACAGTGAAATCCACTTTATAAAGACGCAAGTTGTGTGACTGATCTGCATTGCATGCTTAGGCCAAGTCTTATGTGTGGCGTATGAAAGGCGGTATAATACAGACACACCGGCCCGTACTGTAAGCAAGATGAGATGCCTGGAGCCAAAAGGTTATTAACAATAGATTTAAATTCCTGAGCGGCACAAAGGCCAATGCTATCGTTATCATCATTCCCCGAACTCCGTGCTTGCTGAAGTGGCCCAAAAATCAACACCGTGTACGACATCGCAATAGTAATATCCTTGACCGTAGTGCTTCAATAGGTGATGATATGACTGAAGTGGCCAGGCACCCTCATCCGGCATTTCTCGCAGTCAGCCCTATATCCCATGCTGAAACTTCTCTTCATTCCTCCACTCGGGCTTCCTGTCTCTCCGCCAAGTCCTGTCCAGGCTCGAAGACTGTGCTTCGATCGGGTATGTCCTTTCTTAGTTGGTGTCTCCTTGTCCAGTTCTTGAGATGATGAATGATCAACCTCCATTTGCATTTCTCCAAACCCTGCGACAATAACACTCGGGCTGGTTTCTCCCTCACTTATGGGACTGGGTAATCTTCGACCTCGCCGGAACCTATCTACAAGAGTTTCGTCATCTGGGAAACTGGAGTCATGGCTCATTGACGATTTTTCCGAGCGGTCCGAACGGACGAAGGGCGCGAAAGAGCTGTGAATTGGTGTGGGAATCCGCCCTGAAATACTTGGAGATGGGTCGTCATGGAACGAGCCGGGCGAGAGGTGGATTGAATCCGTCATCTCGAAGTCTTCGGAGAACGCCGTCGACATTTGTGTAGATTGGGTACTGCTAGAAGGCTCAAGACCGTCAAAGAACGGGGATGGCGATCCTTGTGTAAGTGTCGGTGCTGGAGATGAGGAGAAAGGCGAGAAGAATGATCGTGGTTCTGCGGCGGCAGCAGCAGCTTCCTCTGAATCCGAGTCTGCGGGCGTGATGGTGGGCGGAGCAGGCTGAGCAGTGTAGTTCGAATTCCACGATCCAAAGGTTGGCGAAACATTTCGAGATAATTTTGGGGACATTCGATGCGGTAAGGCAGCTATCCGTCGTTTCTACATATTCTCAGCATCGAGCACGATTGATTCCAAGTAGGAACGCGTGGATGGAAGGGCAGCCTTACAGTACGGTGCTCACTGAAGCTGGAAGTACTGTTTTCCTCGTCATCGTCCCTCTCGCGCTTCCGAGCTGGCCAACCCTGGGCGGACATCATGCCTTAAGGTGATTGATCGTAATTGACGATCTTTGTGTCGCGTTCGTCCGAAAGAGCTTTGTTGACAAAGCTTCAAAGGTCGGATTCGGCAGGCCGGGTTTGTGTATCGATGGGTGAGGCTCGACTCGACTCGACCCAGCTCGCCAGGCTCAATGCAACCTGGCAGAAACGTGGTATTATATCCTCAGATCGCTGGTAAGCAAGGCCAGCAAGATTCTTTCATGTGGCCGAGTAGATGGAGCGGTGGGTTTCAGACGTGCTTCAGAAATCTTGGGGCTCGTTCGAGGTGTTTTGGGAGGAACTCCTAGATTCTGGGGTAGCTGCTGCCAACTCTGGATTGCTCGCGGGATCTTTCGATTGGTGCGACGCAGCGCAGCCTGGCTCTGGCGCTCTTCGGTAGCACGAGCGAGCAAGCACCACACTGGCTGGCTGTCGATCGGCTGGCTGTCGTCGCTCGGCTCGAGGCTATCATCATAATAGACGGGAGGGGACGAAGTTCCTTAGGTAAGAAAGTCCCATATCATCGTCAGGGGCGTGCACCTAGAATTGGCTTCTAACCCCTGTAATTCGCCCCCTGCAATTCGTCCCGCTTGCCCATGAAAATTTGTACCCCACTAAAAGATAGATGTCAAATTGTTTGCTGGCTGTGAGGGGCATTGACTCACCAGCAACATTTTTAAAATCCTGAGAAATTGATCCTGTTGGAAGCAGATTTACTTCTCGTCTTCTACCTGTTTCTTGTACATACGTTCACCGTCTCGCAAAATGCCAGGTCTCGATATGGAACCCGTCATCACTGATGACACCCGCAGTAAGTCCATTGACCCCGCCAACCCCTCTTGATGTGCGGCCAAAGGAAGATATACTAATTCGAGTTTCAATTCCATAGTTTTGGGTCAAGATCCCCTACTCTCTCCCGAATTTCTCATTTCCGAAACCCCAATGACCCATGCCTCCCTAAAGACTGTCGTTCAAGGGCGCAAAGAGGCCGTCGAGATCATCATGGGCAAGTCTGACCGCCTCCTGGTCATTTGTGGTCCTTGCTCCCTCCACGACCCCGTTGTGGCCCTCGAATACGCTTCAAGATTGAGAGCTCTCGCAGACAAGCTCTCGGATGATCTCTGCATTATCATGAGAGCTTACCTTGAGAAGCCCCGCACGACTGTCGGATGGAAGGGGTTGATCAACGATCCGGACATCGATGAGTCTTTCAAGATCAACAAGGGTCTCCGAATCAGTCGTCAGCTCTTCTGTGATCTTACTGCTGCCGGCATGCCTATCGCTAGTGAAATGCTGGACACAATCTCCCCTCAATACCTCGCCGATTTGATTTCCCTTGGTGCCATCGGTGCCAGAACTACCGAGTCACAACTGCACAGAGAGCTTGCATCTGGCCTTTCCTTCCCAGTTGGCTTCAAGAATGGTACCGACGGAAGCTTGACAGTCGCTATTGACGCTATTGGATCTGCTGCATCGAAGCACCACTTCATGGGTGTTACCAAGCAGGGTCTGGCTGCCATTACCAGGACTCGCGGAAACGAGCATTGCTTTGTGATCCTTCGTGGAGGTACCAAGGGCACCAACTACGATGCTGAGAATGTCAAGATTGTCAAGGAGACTCTAGAGAAGAAGAAGCAGAAGCAAGCTATCATGATCGATTGTTCTCATGGTGAGAGCATTGTTCATTTTCTGCGAAGAAAAGACTAATCAAGCCTAGGTAATTCGAACAAGGACCACCGAAACCAACCCAAGGTTGCCAAGGTGGTAGGTGAGCAGCTGCGAGCTGGCGAAACCTCGATCATTGGCGTCATGATTGAGTCAAATATCAACGAGGGTAACCAGAAGGTACCCGCTGAGGGACCATCAGGCTTGAAGAAGGGTGTCAGTATCACCGATGCGTGCATTCACTGGGAGAGTACAGTTGAAGTCCTCGAGGGTCTTGCAGAGTCCATTCGTGAACGCCGTAAGGTTCTCGCAAATGGACACTCCGCTTGAGTGGAGAATCCAAACTAAGCTTCGGTCTAAATTGATGTGACTGAACATTTGCCATTTATGGGATTCTGCATGGCGTCTGGAGCATTTCCTTCATTCTCTTCTTACACACAAAAGTTGTTGGGCATTTGAACTGCTTCATAAGAAGGTGCATATCTTGCATTGCATGCCTGAAGGATGACGGATTTGTGATCTCCTTGTCCTCACGGGTATTTTAGATGACGGCTTCAGCTGGCACAATTTCCATACTGCATCAAGCAGTCATCAATGAGACATGAATTTTCAATCACTTCCACAGATTTATCGCTATGCTTAAAGCCTGCTAGTTTTTGCTACCTCCTTAACACCAGATGCTGGTAGAGGAGCAATTTCATCAATGACCCCCTTGACGACCCTAACATTCACATAGCCTTCTTCAGGAGAAGGCCAGGCGTAATCTTTCCACCCCCCAAGGATATTCCAAACTCCTTCCGCTTTTGTCTCAACCTCTTTCTGGCGGGCGAGACTCCACTCCTTCTTCTCCGCCGTCACGTCTCTCCCAGGAACAGGTAGCCCATCCAACACCGAGTACCAAACCCTCATCGTTTCCTCCAACTCGCCCAAATTACTGACGCCCATTACCGACACCCCAATACCGCCAACACCGCCAACAGTCGCGCCCTCTCGAGCCCAGCTCTCAAGGCCCCAGCGTATACTCGCGACTTCGAGTCTCTCGCCCGTGTCCTCGACGTACTTCGCAGCATCCATGCACTTCTGCCTCAGCTCCCGCGGAGCAGGGTGAAAGTCTCCCTTCCCTCCTACCGGGACTCCGGCACTGCGCATCAGACCCATGCCCAATATGCTCGCGTTGGGAACTGACGATACGCCCGCAGCCTTTAGGCGTGCGAGGCCTAGGGATTTGAGGGTCGTGTTCTGAAGGGTGTAGTTTGCATACGACATCACGCAGTCAAGTGGTTCGCCAGTTTCTTTCAGAACGAGCTCAGCGAGGTCGCAGAGCAGAGGGACCGGGTATCCAGATATGCCAATGTACTTGATGGTTCCCTCTGCGTCGCGGATCCGGCGCAGCTCCTTCACAGCACACAGCACCTCCTCCGGCGAGACGAATTCCACATCATGACAATACACTACATCCAGGTAGCTTGTGTGCAGCCTTTGTAACGATCTTTGGATCGAGTATCGCACCCACTCGGCGCTATAATCAAATTCGGCGTTTGCAATTCGCCCAACTTTCGTAACAAGGTGATAGGTCGAGCGTGGGTAGTGTTCTAGGACGTGCGGTGTAGACAGGGCTTTGCCCAAGAGCTCCTCTGACGGGCCGTAGTAAGGAGAGGTGTCGAAGGCGCGCACGCCGAGTTCGAAAGCGCGTTGTACGATCTCGTTGGTGGGAAGCTTGGAGATATCTGGATTATAGAGATTGTTGAAGGTCGCGGTGCCACAAATGAGGGGGGCAGGCTGGTAGAGAGGGGAGGGAGAGTTGCTGGCATTTTGGAGGTTTCTTTGGGGCGTGTGGTATGGAGGTGGGTTTAGTTTTCGAAGAGATGTGTGTCTGCTTGACACGACGGTGTGTAGTGTTTTTGAAGGAGTAGTGGGGTATTTTGAGAGGCGCTCCTTTAGACGCTACTTTGCGACTGGTGGTATCTAGCTTGGGCGGATGGATTTGGACACAACTGAGAAACTTATATATATTCACAGCATCTTGCAGTTGGAATCCACTCTGCTGCGCTGGTGCTGATTTGCTGGCGTGGTGCTGTGATAGATTTTAAAGATCAGACATGTTCGAAGAGTGAGTAGTGGGGCAGCTGTTTGAAGTTGCAGGGAACCGTTCGGCGTGGATTTTTTAATGCCCGGAAGAAAGGGTAATAGGGTATTTCTCCAGCGATGATGTTTCGGTTCATCTCTTTTGCCTTCGGGAATCGCAAGATGGGTCTCATTCTTGGGCCGGATCGCCAAAATAGTAAACAAGCACTAGATAGTTGGGTGCTTACTAGAAATGTGACTGTGTGAGCGGTTCGAAGACGTCACAACTGTCGAGGTCTCTCTCCCGGAACCTCTGCGTCGTCTAAACTTATGCTCGCCATGGACACCCCTTTCTCCGACCGGACGATCCGTTTTATTAGATCAGATCCCACGTCTGGTTTCAGCTTCCTGTCGGCTTGCGTGGACGGCGAGAGACGGCGATACATTGTTACGGTACGGTATTGGTATAAGAGTGGAATCTCGTCCCGACTTCCCTAGCTCCGCTTCCACACCCTGGATCTTCAGGTCCAGGTCCAATTCTTTATCAGACCGCCAATCAGTTGGATCGCACATTGAAATGTCTCAGCAAATGAGACGAGCGGTGCGGGCCCCGTGTCGGTCACGGGAACTCCGTAATTCAAGAACATTCACAAGGTGTCATCGAAGAGTTCAAGAATTTAGAAACAACAAGAACCCGTCTACGTTGTTCTGTGACCGGGTGGTCAAGTTAAGGTAGTCTGGTCCCTTGCTCAGCGACTGACAGTTTTATGAACCCATGCTCGCTTATTTGCGGCTTGAAAGGGGTAGTGGTCAGGGCTTTCGTCGAGCAAACCACACAGTTCACTTACAAAATGGGCAACTGATTATGTTGCGAGACCTGCTTGGTATATTTCGGAATATCTTCAGCCTCTTTCGAAGGCATTATTTGTACAGTTTCCAAAAATCGAGTCGCCTTGTAGCACTATAGGTAAGCATCTCAGTCAAAGAACTTCAATTCGCTCAGTACCAAAGATTTCCAAAGATCTCCATTTGAGGAGCTTTAAAGAGCTCGGAATGGGTGAAAGAATTTAGCATAGCCTTATAGAGAAAGAGAAATATTGTCTCGGTTCCTGAGTAGGAGACTGTTGAGGACAGCCTGGCTAGTAGCCATTTCTTCGATCGATTATATATCGGGTCTCTAATTGTTCTTGCGTCACACTTCTCAATTTCATATCTTCAACTTCCGGTCCGATAAGGGAGAGATCAAAGCTCGGGATTTGCCTTCTTTTAGTCCCTTTCTTTTGATACATGTTGTGAAGACTTCAGGGATATTTTTGAGGGAATTGCGGTTGTCAAAAAGAAAGTTACCAAAACCGTGCCTCCCATTTGACGGAGTCGCGTACAAAGAGCGATCTTACTTCCATTCACTTAGGTTCTTAAGCCTTACAGTTGTATAGTTAGTCACACGTTTGCTCCATAAATTCTCGCTCACTGGGTTAGCGAACTGTGGACTTCGCGGCATGGGAGTGTGTCGCCAGCTTCTTCATTATATTAATTGAACGCGGAAGGAGTCAAGAGAATCATAACTCCATACCATTGTGGCTGGAAACTTGAAGAGGTAGAAGATAGTTGCCATTGGAAGATGGGGTTTGGCTTTAGCTTGCATTTGCACCTATACTTGTGGATTCAGTTCCACCATATCATATTCATGAACGGAACATAGTGAGAGCGAATTCCATTACTGACATTGGACACACAAAGCAGATCCGAACATTTGGAATATCTCTTGATTCCATGGAACTGCATCACGTGGATCGCACTTTTCATGAATGTATGTCCATTTACATCAAAATTGGCAAGGGATGCATCCGACGAGGTATTGCAAGCCACCAAGTAACTAATCAAATACAGTAGCAATGCAACTTCTGAATTCGAAGAGAGGAGACTGCTTGAAATCTCTTGTAACCAGGGATGATAGCGCTGAATGTTCTTGTAACCCCTGCCATGCTGTTGTGAATTTATTGACTGACAGCTCGTCGGAAGTTTTTCGTCCAGCATACCAGGTGGCATTAGTTAGGCGATTTAATGGATCTACTTAGCTTTTGACCAGTATCAGATCAATGGAATGACGCTCAGGGTGGAATAACTACATGTGTTGAGCTTCCCTCAATGATATTACGTGGCGATGGGTGTGGCGCATGAACCTGATGCTGGACGCTTGCAGCCTGAGCGAACACAACGGCTGGATGTCGTCAATTCAGGTACGGCGGGAGCATTTTCTTTTGGCATCTTCTCCTACACGCTACTGCGGGAGCATGAATAAGGGGCATAACATAGGTTTCAAGTTCCAATGGCCTTGAGCGTGAGCGTGAGCGCGAGCCGGTTGGGCCCTAACCAGTACTCGGCCTGACTCCGTGAGGATGGCTCAGGTACAAATACTCTGTTGGCTTCCAGCCACCGAGAGGCTAAGAATTAAAAGGTGGTCTACACACCCTCGATACCCCTCATTCAGGTTGCTGGATGTCCTCTGCGGGTCAATTGGGCAGAGCTCAGATCATGCCATAATTGTACCGAGGATACTGGGGGCATTGGGACATTGGGACATCACTGGTGCAGTAGTGCATGACCTGAGTCGTAAGTTCAGGCTGTTGGTAGAAGTTCGAAACAGGTATTATTGCTCGCTCGTTGGTCCTCGATACGGCAGGCTGCTCGTAACGACACACTTCCCGCCGCTGGCACCATTCGTTCCATCGACGTGCATCTTGTGTCTTCAGTATTCCGTCTCTGTTCGCCTGCCTGCCTTCCATTCGCAACCCTCACGTTGCGATCACTAGTCGGGCTTCGTCTGGCTCGGTCGTGCCTTGTCTTTTCAGCTCGTGCATCTTGCGCAAACTGGCTGTCAATACTGTCCCCAAACACCAAACCACCAAACCTAGCTGCATTTTGGTCAACTGCACTGTATTAGCCTCGACGATTGGGGCCGTGTAAGCGTAAGCGGGCGGGTCGCGGGGCGTCATCCAAACAGCAATTCGCTCTTGGCGACTTCTTCTCTACCAGAAATCGGAGTCCAGTCACATCCAACAGGGACACCGACCAGTTGCATCAATACCTTCATTTTCATCATCAACCAGTGAATCTGCCCGTGTGCAGCACTCGCAGCTTACCACGACGAGGCCTCTCACGGAGACCCCATTTCATATGACCTCTTATCATGCAAGGGTAGCACGCTCCTTTATCTGAACATTATCTACAGCGCTGCGTCCCTGGGTGCGAATCTTCCTCAGCCACTTCCCCACGCTTGGCTGCTAGCATTGAGATCATTGCTCCACTACTCGCCGACGATCACCTGCCCTCCTCTGCTTCTGCGGTCGATTTTCGATCTCGGCGCAATCCCATCATTGCTTTCTCAATGTCCTGTTGATCCGGCACTGCGGATCGCGAGTTTGACAATGGGAAATAAAGAATCTCGAGTGGCAGACGCTTCAGCGGGCCATCCGCGTCCGGGATCTGCTGGCGGGAGTGGTCCAACATCTCCCACTGAGAGGCAGCAAGCAACTGTTTACTCCTCGAGACCGGGCAGAAGCAGTCGGCCGGACCTCTCGTTTCTGGGTATTGGGTCCAGCTCGCATAATGAGGTACCTGAGGGACGGAGAGAAACGAAGCAGGAGCGGGAGGTTCGAAAGGCAGAGAAGGAGAGAGCGTTACGATTGAAGGAAAGGGAGCGAAGCATCAAAGAAGAACATGTTGATGGTGGATATCTGGTGACTATGGGGGTCTACACAGGCCCTGAGGATTTCAGCAAACCGGTGGTGAGACAAATGATGGTATGTTTCTGAGATTCGCACATTCATTCCTCCGCGGATTCTGACTTCAATTAGATCGAGCGCCGAATTGCACCCTTTTGGAGGGGTCTCGACGACTTCAAGGACGAATGGACAGAACATCAATTGGTCGCGGCAGGACGAGGATTGCCCATTCCTGCAGCAGATGAAATACCCGACGAGAACCTCACGCGACCTTTGTCTGTCGATTCTCCGCATGCCTCTAATCACAATCTGCAGAGCTTGATGGTCCCTATATCCTCTCGTTCACATTCCGCCGCATCCGACACCTCCGCCACTTTGTCTCCTTCGCATCCCGCATTCTCATCCACCAGCTCTCCAGCACCTACGTCGCCTGCTCACTCCTCGCCGTTTCGACCACGGTCGAAGACGTTGGCGTCACTTTCTTCAGCTGCAAAGAACCCCTCATCTGCGGAAATTGTACCTAGAGAGGTACAGCTTGCCAAGGATCCTTACGTAAATGGCCAAGCGCTTGAGGTTTTCTTATATAAGGATTCCACAGAGTGTCCGATCTGCTTTCTCTACTATCCGCCATATCTGAACAAGACGAGATGCTGTGACCAAGCAATCTGCTCGGAATGTTTTGTACAGATCAAGCGGCCTGATCCTCACCCTCCAGAGCATCATGACCCCTCGAACCCAGCTCCTCCTGCGCAGGATCTCTCAGCAGATGCGGAAGCTCTCGTTTCCGAGCCGGCATGCTGTCCATATTGCCAGCAGCCTGAATTTGGTGTAACGTACGATCCTCCACCGTTCAGAAGAGGAATTGCCTACGCCAACGCTAGCTATGCAGTAGCAAACTTTTCCTCTGCTATGTCATCTTCTTCATCCCTAAATTCGTCTGCAATCGGGCCTCCTCTTTCTCCTAACACACATAAACGGCGAACTGTTTCAATATCCGCAAATGCATCCACGGTCATCACCACTGACAAAGTTCGACCTGATTGGGCAACTAAGTTGGCAAATGCAAGAAATCACCTCGCCCGACGAGCAGCTGCTGCGACTGCTTTGCACACGGCAGCGTACTTGATTGGAAATGGGACTGCGGATAGCAGAGGATTTGGTTTCACAAGTCGTAGTCGCTTTGGTAGATCTCGTGGTGAAAACAGTCCGACAGCAAGTGGTGCAGCGACACCATCCCCAACAGCTGCGAATGAACTTGGGGCTCGAAGTGTTTCCGAGCAACTCTCTTTGATGCGCCGGGAAGCACAGGAATCCGGCGGATCCAGAAGGAGAAGTAGAATGGAAGATCTCGAGGATATGATGATGATGGAAGCCATTCGGCTGAGTCTCGCAGCAGAAGAGGATAGGAAAAGAAAGGCTGAAAAAGAAGCTGCCAAGGATGCAAAGAAGAAAGCAAAAGAGGACAAGAAAAAGGAGAAGAGAGAGAGGAGGGTGTATGGCAGCGGCGCAAGCTCAGCGAGCGGTAGCGCACTAAGCCTCTCTCTCCCTGGGTTGGGCAGAAGGAGAGGCAACAGTGGTGCAAGCAATTTGCAAAGAGAGGTCACTGTAGAAGATACAGAGCCGCTCAATATCAAGGGGAAAGGCATTGACAGGAACGTCACCAGTGCTCCTGCGAGTGCTGCGCCAATAGATTTTACTCGCGGCAATAGTAGCAGCAGCACTTATGGAATCCCCGGAGCACGCCACTTGGACACCACCACGCTTGCGACTATTAACGATATGCATATGCCGTCTCCTTCTCCAACCGCGCCTGAGAAGCCTTCTCATCTTCGCCAAATGAGCAATGCTTCAAGTCCTGCCTCTTCGTTCATAGAATCGATTCAGGGTAGCTTGAGAAATGAATTGCGTGCTCATGGCTCATCATCGACTTTAGATTCTCCGCACGCTTCTGGAACCAATGTGCAAACCGGAGGTACCCCCGATGGCGGAGATGATACGAATGGTGGAGCAGGATCCGAGCCAATGTTCAACTTCCAAAGTCTTGCTGCAATGATTGGGAAAGAAGATGGAAAGGGTGATAAAGAAGATGCCGCTCGGCATATCGAGCACCTCGAAGACTGCGGAGAAGGCTCTAGACACGGTAGCAGAGAGGAAAGCTCGATGAGCGAACTCGACCAAAGCATTGCAACTTTAAAGATCAATGGTTCGGAGCCCCATCGCGAAATCAACAACCCAGAGGTAACAATCACACCCGAAACACCGGCGGCTATCAATCATGGAGATGAGGATGGTAAGCAATTAGGTGCGAACTGGAATGAAGTGAGCACCCAAATTACGCAATAAGCGAATGATGGGTACAGATGTCAACAAAACGAAACATACACGACTGCATGAACGGCTTTGGAGATGTAATGGAGTATGTGTGCACAGAGGCTTTTGACATTTATTTTTCTGGCGTTGGTTGGGTGGGGATCTTAGCCCTGGCAGATGGAGGGTAGGTGTGTGTTTATATGGTGGGATGAATAGCATGCATGCTGGCGTACACGGGGAGTGGGTTTCTGGGTGTATGGATATCACATACACTTCTTCATCAGCATAGACGGCAGGTTACAGTTCATCACTCCTTTTACATGGCAGATTCTGAATGCCTTAGCGAATTATAAATTGACATAGCAATATCTTCTTGTACATTAATATCCTGTTGCCGTGCTTGAGTTTGAACGCCCCGGGTTTGAACCTACTCCAGTTTCCTCATGTGAGTGAGTGCAGTGGTTCTGAGCGCAAGGCTTCAAATCTTTCTAACCCTCACTCAACCCCGACTTCAAATGTGATAAGCCATATTCCTTGCTAACTAGAGAGGGCGACATCTCTTCACATTCAACAGCCCGAGGCTTGGAACGTTCAGCTGGGGGTTTCTGTCACCGTCCAGCAACAAACACTGGGGTAGAGCGCTTCTATATACCCAGCATTTTCTCACGTTCAGAGCTACGCTCTGATATGGATCTCCAAGCACAACTCAATGGCCCGGCCGCTTCACCTCCGGATCCCCGACTCAGAGAAAGCTCCGAGGCTGCCAAAGTGTTCTCTACTACCATCTCATGAAATGGAGTGTCTTCGCATCTCACTTCGTAGTTGACGAATTAGCTCATCGCCTGGTTCCAACGGGTGCATATCCTTCCTGCGTGTCTCCAATTCTGACCCCCTCTTCTAGTCTCTTCTCTAGCACTTTCCTCACTGCTGCCCAGCCAAGTAGTCCCAGTGTTCCAGTGATAAAAGTAATCACCACGATCTGATCTTTCCTACTATCTCTCTGGAAACAAGTCGTAAATATATCCTTATCTGTGGCTCCGTGGCAGATAGGAAGATGCTGTTTGAGGCAGAAGTCCTTGTTACAAGTCGTGCATGTCCCGCCGCCGCTAGTGGAGGTGTGAGAGGAGAGCGGAATAATGGTACTGTTGGTGAAGCAGGTGCATTTGCAAAAAGAAGGCGGGGCTGAAATTGTTAGCTGCTTGCATCTGGGTATGGTTGGGTGATTCGTAGGTTTCGTAGGGACTTACAAGCTGCTATGGTGGCTACGATGAGCGCGCAAAGCGCGAGGAGGACGTTCAGGCGAACCATAATGCAGGCTAGAGGTGGAATATGGAATGACGAGTAATGTTCAAACTGCTGCTCTTGTAAAGCTCCAGCAAAAAAGTCGTATGGTCAGTAGATATCGGCTGACATTAGACATCTGCTGTTGTTGTGATGGCACAGCTGTTGGAGTTCGAGTGGCATCGCACGCTGGGGCCACGCTAGCGGATCTGTTTCCGCTCCTTGTCAAAAAGTGCATACATATCTCAACTCCCTCTGAAATACAATCCTCAGCAATACCATTATGCGTCGAATAGCAAGATTAGATAGGTCAATTGACCTCCTCCGACCACGAGTGTCTACGCAAGCTAAATCCCATTATCTTTGCTCAGCATGCAAGCATCGAAGCACCGCGTTCTCAACATCAGCCCTTCGAGCAGCGAAAGACAAACTTCCCTTCACAGAGAAAGTCCGACGGAGGATATGGGGAACTGACCAGCCTCCGGGACAGGAAGATCCGTATGGAGAAGCGAGCGAGTTTGATCGGGCAAGAGCAAGGGCAAAGGAGGAAGCAATAGCAGCGGCAGCAGAGGGACGTGAAGCGCGCAAGCAACCAGCGGTCCTGGACAGTTCGTATGAACCAGCATCTACATGGGATGGACTCAAATCCGTAGGAGGGTTCGAGGAATGGTGGAAGAATACTTGGGATCCAGAGCATCAGTTCAATGGATTTCTATCGAAGGTAGTGATGAAGGATAATGGAGAGATCTCGGTCGCCGTTCACAGGGCGATTGTTGAGGTTCTTGCGTTGAAGCAAGCAGGGCTACCTGTTGGCTTTGTATCAAGATCAGAGCCTGGAGATGACTTCACGTACGACGTTCAGATCACTCTGTCATCCACTGGATCTCCTGTATTGCAGTTCCCGGACTCGGTCACTTCAGATGACATTATCGCATCCCTCACGCCAGCTGAAGAAGCTCCTACGGAATCTCAGGAGGATGTTGAGGCCGACAAGTCAGAAGAGGATCCTCTGCACCCGGAGGAGACTGCAGTAAACGAAAACCCACGGAATCAGAGGAAGATGTCGCAGCGGACCGATCGACCGAAGATCCACTTGAAGATGCATCAGCTAGAACATACTTTGATGTTGTCGAATCATGGAATCCTTCATGGCTTCAGGTCTCCCTAGAGGATCCTGAAATCAAATTCGCTGTAAGTTAACTCGCCAATATCTCTGTTGGAGTCGTATTTACTGATTCTGTGAAGGTCCTCAAGCGCACAATGCAGTTGACTGGTATTCGATTCCCTGATTCAGCAATCAAGTCTACGAAGGACGTGCAATCACTACTTTCACATGTGATAAAGCCTCCTAAACCACGCAAGCTTGTGGAAGCTTTGCAAGATAAGGAGGCGTTGATGGAACTTCCAAACGTCAGTGTGTTTGCGAGAAGAATTACTTCTATTGATAAGGAGAAGCGAGTTGGAAGATGGAAGGTTATTGAGAAGGAGCTCAAAGAGCGAGAGCTACCTGTGACTGGACATCGTTAAAGGGTGTAAGGTATGCTCTATGTAATATCATGTTCGATTAAAAAAAATTGGCCGGAAACGTCGGGCTCGGGGAAGCTACGGAATGTACATTCATGCATAAGCCTCTTTGTAGAACTATACAGCGACGTGCAAATTTCTTTGTCTGTGGAATTGGTTCAGAAGGTGATTTAAGACAAGGTCCAACTGAGTCTTGTATGGAAGGTCTTCTTCTACGACAGATCTTCGTGTTCTTGGTGTATGTCTCCAGTGCGACTTCTCTTGACAACAGCATTCAAACCCACCACTTAAGAGGCAGCTTCATCTCATAAGTTTGACCTATCATAAGCCATAGGTAGCCATAATCACTCATGAACTTCTGAAGTTCGACTTGCCGGAGAGCACAGTGTATACACAGTTGAAGAGCTCTACGAGAATAGCGACCTGCCGCTCCAAAAGGAGCAGCACCAGGAGATAGCTCCAATGCCACAAGCAGAACAGGACGCTGTATCGAACAGTAAAGTGAGCGTGGTGGGAGAGTCAGCCGTACCGCCAAAGAATCTGGCCAATATAGGCATCAAGAGAAAGTCCGCTGTGGAAGTCAAGCCTGCTAAGATTCTCGACAAAGTTGCGGCTCGGAACCGAGCAAATAAAACACCTCGAATATTAAAATCAAATGACAATGTTGCATCAGCCTCTAATTATGAGATGGAAGCTTCACCTTCGAAGAAAGCGAAGAGGAAAGTCACCTCAACTAAAACGTGTGCTAGACGCAAGATTACCATGAAAAGGGGCAAAGTCCCGAGATCAAGGTCCAAATCGAAGCGTAAGCTGAAGCACTCGCTCGCCTGCACCACGATTCTTAAAACACGTTGCCGGAAATTATCACAGAGATAGAGAAATCTGGATTGTGGTAATTGCTAAGAAGCCTGTTAAGAAGAGAGGAAGAAGCTGATGACGATTAGCAGAGGGCGAGCCTGGTGTGTGATCGCCGGAGGGAGAAGAGGAGAGGGTATTTCTGTGAGATTGTGTGCCTTGCTCTGGGGATTTGAAGAGTTTGGGCAGCGTGGTTTGAGGGATTACTTCTACAGCTAGAGTATCTTGAGGATGAAGGGTGCGTGCTGGCGATGATTGAGACCTGTGGGCTTTTGGCGCAGAATCAATCGATTATTCACAGCACGTGTCCTCCTGATAAATCAGATCACTGCCCACACATACAAATGCAAACAACGAACCAAAACTTCTCTGACTCACCATGAACTCTGCCCAAGAGTTGGGTCGAGTTCAAAAAGAACTCGTACCAAAAGTGGATCTCGACCTAAGCGAGGCTTCTCCCTTTTGTAAACAAAACAGAAAAAACCATGCAAGATACTCGAGGATCCAAAAAAAAGGCATGATAAATAGGCAAAAATATGCGCAAGAGACAAAAACTACACCATCAACTAGAGGTAAGCTTAGTTGTGGTCTGAACGTATACGGCGGAACGTATTGTTGCTTGGCAAGAATTAGGAGGTTTGTACCCGACGATGCTAACTTAAACACAGTATTGCTACCTGTGCGCCATCCGACCGAAGTCACCCTATTCGTATTTGATGACAGCTCTGGCTTGTTTGAATATATGAAGATCAAGGTAAGGCTGGGAAGTGAAGGAGCGATGGGATTCTGGGTTTTCTAAGATGATAGTGAATTTGTAACGAAATTGGGACGGGTGAAGTTGGGTTACTTGCGCTTGGGCTTAGGCTACAGGGACTTGGATATCCATGTCGATTGCTGTGCTGTTTTCGAAAGGTATCCGTGAAGTCTCCACGCGTCTTGTGTAGAAGATGAGTTCAATATCAAGAAGAACACACTTTGTGATAGTCAATTGGATATGCATTACAGCGAAACGCTATGTTCAGTGTGAACTTTACTATTACCCTCGATCTTTGTGATCCTGATGTACATCATGAAAATAACCCGCGTCTCATACCCATCCATACCCAAGACCAGCAACACTCATAACTAGAAGGCTCAGCACCGCTTGCTCAAATGACAGATTCTTGCCCAGGCCTGCAGCGCCAGTCGTGGTACTCCTACTCGCAGGAGGAGGAGCAGTTGCTAACGGATTGGCCGTAATAGTCGGTATCCCTTGCGGTTTTGCCGACGAGGTCGAATTTGCAGATCCCGTACAGGCCGCAGCCGTTCTGACTTCTGCAGCACGTCAGATCAGCACAGCTCTTCACATCCACACCCCAGAATTGTAAAATGAACACTCACTAGCAAGCGTTGCTTGAGGCGTCACGGTCCCAACAGCACAATAGCTCTCAAACACGTGTTATTGCACGCTTTGGACGCGAGGCTCGAGATCTGCGCGCTGAAATGACTAGAGCTGGAGCTGCAGAAACATGCGTATGATGTGAGGGAGTTGTTATCGCCACAACCATTGATCATGCCACGGACAATCGTGCTCAAGGGAACTTGGGCGCAACAGGCGAGTGAAGTGTAGCCCGGGACGCGGTCAATGAAGATGGATTGAGAGAGGGCGAGAGGGGTGAAGAGGAGCGCTAAGAGGAGAGGAGGAAGCATTATGATTGTGAAGAATGTAAGACTTGGCTGGTTTCTTCTGAAAAAAGATCGTGTTCGATATTAGCGATTTCCTTGACGTGCAACTGATAAATAACAGATTTGACGTTTGTACAGAGAAGAAGAATAAGGTATACAGATAGAAAGAGATATTAATGTCAATGAAAACAATAGCCAGCTAACACACCTGGCCCTCAACAACTGCACAACCTTAAAGCAGGTCCAGGCCCGCTACGCTAGCATTTTGATCCACCTTCTTCCATGAAAATGGTTCGCATCTCACCCACCACACTCTGGTCGTAAGGCTCTGGCTGCTAACACCTGAGACGCCTCCTGTGCGCCCACACAACACCATCGGGGACGGAAAATAATCTCCAGCCTTGTCTCATCGGCGAAGCGGCATTCAAGCCCTGCTCATGGAAGCTCGCAATCTTCCTTCTACCTTGGATTCTACAAGTTTGGGAAATGATACAGCTTGTAACTGCAAAGATCTTTGGTAGGTTTTCTCTCGGGGAAGTAGACTGCAGGCTAATTTCAGAAGGTACAATGGTGGCAATGTGATCGAGAACTTTGAATGGAACGGAGTGAGCTACCGCTACGTTGTCTTTAAATCTGAGTCGTGGCTTCTCTCAAATAATCCTACATACTTGATGACCCTGCAAACGTTCTTCACTTGTGAGCTTTCCCACCAGCCGAGGAAGCAGCTGCTAATGTATATACAGACAATGCAAACAAAGCACACACAGATTCAGGGACCACCAACCCTAGCCTGTGGATCGCAGTTTATGACCCCTATCTCGGTATGCAGCAAGCGTTCGAATCCGGCTTCACTAGAATGAATCTTGTCAATGCCAATGGCATCGTCGGGGTCAACGTCAATCTCCGACGAAGGGAAGGACAGAACAGTGTAAGTGCCTACGATTACGTGCTCGGTCTTTCGTCATCGTCCAACCGGGACCTGGTTTGTGATACAAGCGCGTCCGCATCGTATCAGGGTCCTTGCCATATCAGCCTTTTTGTACAGATTCCGAATTTTGATAGAACCGTCATCAGCACCCAGAAAGCTTTGACTTGGCCAGTAAGTGCGAGGAAGCAATTGAACTAGACTTTGCTAATATTTTGAGTAGGGCGTTGCAGCTATGGCGGGTGCCTACTTCTCTTTTGCGCAGATCGTCGCCTGGATCGTCTCGGGCCAGGCTTGTATTTGAATCTGAAGCTCAAAAAGGATAGATTATCAAGCGATATGTATGTATAGACTGGAAGACATTTGCAGATCATGTCGCTCTTTAAACCACCAGGCAATATGTAGAAGTGGAGAAAATCAAGCTTGGAACATTTGTTTGCATTACTGTTTGCAATTCTCTGCCACTTGGTAGAGCGTTTGTACGATAGGCAGGATACCAGAATGATGTTAGAGTGGACGAGGTGCAAAAGAGACGTCGTTAATGTAACATAGAGATTACCCAAAGCTGCTGGCTAAAATGTTGAAGCAACACTTAATTACTAAAAATCGGCTGGTATTCAAAGTCCTCTCAATTGATTGCGGAAATTTTTCTTCCACCGCTCCTTTGCAATGCAACCAATGATCTAGTTAATCGTGCCTAAATGAAAATGAGGCTGCAAATACAGCCACTAGCGATCTTCCCCCACCCCTCGCAGGAGTCTGAAGAAGACACCACTCCCACCCCAGACTGTGAGTGCAGAGGAGTTCCTCTCCCCAAAACGGGATCGAATATCATCAAGACCCTTGACCATTGCTTGCACACATCCTACACACTGGCAATGCTCTCAGTCTAAAGAGTGGGATGGTGAGATGACGTCAAGAATGTTGAATACTTGTCGAATACATTCATATATCGAAGTCCATACCCTCATCATATTTCAGGTACAGTTGCTTCCTTAAAATTCTAGCAATGAAGAAAACTTTCTTGGCTGTAGTATCATTAGCTATCAATCTTGCGCCCGTTACAGCGGCAAATCTAGACGCTTGTCCGTTCGACAGCCGCGAAGCAACAATCGAAGGAGTACACAATGCTCTCTTCACAGGTCTCACTTCATGCCGTGAAGTAGTCTCATCTTTCCTCACTCGAATCGAAACTTTCAATCCAGTAATCAATGCAGTTATCAGCCTGAACCCAAACGCTTTGACAATCGCAGACAAGCTAGACGCGCAGCTCGCTGCTGGAAATGCAACTGGGTCGCTGTTTTGCATACCCATCTTGCTCAAAGACAACTACGATGCTGCTGAGCTGCCAACCACAGGTGCGTGCTTGGACCTAGCTCAGAACCAGCCGACGGTGGATGCACCTGCTGTCGCTGCTTTGAAGAATGCTGGCGCGATTATCTTGGGAAAGACGAATCTGCATGAGCTGGCTCTTGAGGGCTTGAGCGTTTCTTCGCTGGGTGGCCAGACGGTGAATCCTTACGACCACTCGAGGACGCCGGGTGGTAGTAGCGGAGGTACAGGAGCGGCTATTGCAACCAGCTTTGCTGTGTTTGGAACAGGTATGAATTCCTGAGTGATGTGGGGAAAACGGGATTGACATAAGTAGGAACCGACACGGTGAACTCGTTACGAAGTCCGGCTAGTGCAAACAGCCTCTTCAGTATTCGGCCTACAAGGGGACTGATTTCGAGGGCTGGTATCATCCCGATCTCGTACACCCAGGATGCCATCGGACCAATTGCCAGAAATCTGAAGGACCTCGCTGTTGCTTTGACTGTTATGACGAGTATTGGTTACGACCCCAACGACAATACAACAGCTCTGGTACCATCAACATCTCAAGGGACAGATTATTCAGCAGCTGTATCTGGAGGAAGCCTTAGTGGCCTGAGATTCGGTCTCGTTGAGGGATTTTTCAACCGTACAACAGGCAACGAGACAACCCCAGTGAACGATGCAATGCATGACCTGGTGAAAATTCTGGAGGCTGCAGGAGCTACCGTCGTACCAATCAATGAGACCGTGTACAACTCAACAAATATACAGACTCTCGATGTCCAGACTTCAGAGTATAGAGAAGGGATGAACTCTTATTTGGCAATGCCATCACTCAATGGAACAAAGCCTTCCAGCCTCACCGAGTTATATAGTAGTGGAAACTTTCTCGTCATCCCAAGCCAGTACAACTATGTCAACACCGCCTTAAAATCATCAACCAGCAACTCCTCGTACGCTTCCAAGAAGCTCAGCATCCAGCATCTCACCACGACCTTGAAGACCACTTTTACAGTCAACAAACTAGATGCAATCATTTATCCCGAGCAAAAGAATCTCGTTGTTAAGATAGGATCACCCTCTCAGTCCGGCCGAAACGGAATTCTCGCTGTCCTCACTGGATCCCCTGTCGTGACCATTCCTGTTGGGTTCTCGCCACCAAGTAGTGATGCCCCAATAGGTGTCCCTATCGGTGCGGAAATCCTCGGTTTGCCTTGGAGTGAGAGCAGGTTGCTCAACATCGCTTCCCTCATTTCAAGTCGCATTTATGTAAGGCGTATGCCTTCATTTGCGAACAGGTCGGTTGAAGTGACCAAGTTCGATGATGTTCCAACCATCACTCCGAATCGATCTGGCATTCCGAGTGCGTATCCCATCGGCGTGCTATGAGAGCGGTCCGGGAGAGACGGGTTTTTTTTTCTTCTGATTTTTTTTTCTTGCCACAATCACACGACAGCGCACTCCATGCACATGCGGGCTGCATGATGATGTCGACAGGTTGGTGCAGCAAAGTGTGAACACGGTTGAGAACTGCTCGTGATGATCACAATACCGCGTGGCTTGGAGATGAACAACGACAATGCATAATCTAGCGATTGGAACCACGATGATAACAGCGTTCCTTATAACCTTCACGATGATTGGTGTTGGGTGGTGTGTTCGCTGGCGCTGCTCATTTGGTGGCTGCGGTTGGGGCGTTGTTGACGGGGGTTGAAAGGGATAGTTTCAACCCCTGCGGGATTGCTTCGAGAACAGCAGCAGAATCAGAATCAGGAGCAGGCACAGGCACAGACAGGAACAGGAACGCCCTGTTGCACTGCACGCTGTGTTGAGGTTGGGAAGATGGCGCTTTGAATGAACATTCTCGCTCAAACCGCCGTCGCCTTCCTCCCCTTCATGCCTCCCCCGTGCTCGCAACTCTCGACTCGTCCTGCCGTCCAAACATAACGATTCGCGAGTTTCACTGCTGTCGCCATGCCACGCTTGTGGCAGTTTGACGTGGGCGATCATGCTTAATTCGTGGGGTCAAGCCGCTGTCTGACTCTGGCCGGACATGGATGCAACTATCGACGGACTGGGCATCGCGGTGCGTGGAGAGTGGGTTGTGGTCGCGTCGTGTGCCGGTACCTTGCAGCGGCCACTTCACGCCGCTTCAGGGCAAGCCTCGATTGGGTTTTGCTCCCGAAATTGCAGCAATTTACCCGCTTTGGGGTCTGCCCACTCTCTCGAGCCTTCATAAGGCCTCCGCCTGCCCTGTTTCTGTGGTGATGACTCTTGCCAATCTCACTCTCTCGTCGTGCCACTATACTGATATCTAGGGAGTCGCCGGTGTCGATCTCGCTCGTTCGCTGTCTGTCGCACACCTCACTGTCTCTATCGTCAACATCAACATCAGGAAAATGCACGCGCTCAAGATGCTTCCCACCTCGCTCGTCGCGCTCACGGCGAGCTTCTTCGTTCCACTCGTTTCCGCCGCCACCAGCGCACCCGTGTGCGTCTCCTCGGCCCAAGGATATGCAACTGGGCAGGTCAATTATCTCTACAACAACTTCTGCCAGAGGTTGACGAACTCGGGCTTCGTGTCTGATATGGCCGTGTATGGAATGCCAGTGATCTCCTTCAGCTTCGCGTCCAGTGGAACCGGAAAGTGTGACCAGAATAACTGCTTGGCGAGCTACAAGACTCTGGTATCATCGTGTATGTGAACGCGCTTCAATGAGTGCGTACCAAGTGCTAATCGGAATAGGTGGATTGGCAAATCAGACCATTTGGGGCACTGGCTCCATCAACGCGGGCTGTGGAGTCTACAACTACACCATCTGGGATACAGCCAAGAATCCCATCACCCTGGGACAAGCGACGACCACACTCGTCGGCGCAACGATGACCACAGCTGCTACCATCGCAACCAACACTGCAACTTCCGTCCAAGTATCATCGACATCCAGCGAGCCAACCCTCATTCTCGACTCCGTCATCTCCACCTCCACCGGCTCTTCATCCATCGAACCCGCCGACATCTCATCCTCCAGCTTGCTTCCAACCGCGCTGAGCTACGCGAACTCCACATCCGACTCCACCGCTGCTGCGGTAACAAGCGTGAAGACCGGTACTGCAGCTGTCGCTAGCAAGACGTCAAGCAGTGGCAAGTCATCGACAACCACAAAGCCAGATGTTGGCAGCACGGCGTTGGGAACGAGTGGTGGTGACATGGTGAAAGTGAGCGGCCTGTCGTTAGTGGTAGTTGCCCTGATGTTTGCTGGGTTCATGTGAGTCGCTTGTTCGTAACGAAAGAAGTGAATTTGGCGTTTTGGGTTGGAGATATGGAATATTACTACCGTACGTTTTTGTGTAATGTTTATATACCCAGAGGGAGCTTTGATTCTGTTTCGTAATTAAAGCTGTATTTAAATGACCTCTTTCAGGGTTTCGGGAGCAGGCACAATTCGTTTTAAGTGTGTATCGTTAGAAAAAATTCAACGACCTGAAAGACTACCTTACCTAACAGCCTCTCGTCCAATCTAACAAGAGATTATGATTTGTTTGACCTTCATCAGGGCAGCAATTCAAGTGTGCAACTTTTCTAGTAGGTATAGGCTGCAGCTCAGATCGTCTCCGACTTCCAGGAATCCGACTTAGCGTAACCCCTTTTTATCCTGACTGTCAGGCGGCAGGCATTCAATCATGTATTCATGTACTTCAAAACCAATGGTCTCCGTATGCTAATGACCAGCAATGTAACTTCAACATTATAATTCCTCACAAACTCGGTTCGAAGTTCACGGTGCTCTATAACCAGGTCACTCCTCGAACATTCCCTTTCCTTTCATTCCATTTCTATTTCTACTGCGATGCAAATCAAGGCACATTAGACTCCACTTAACGACTGCATCCATCCCGTTCATTGCCACACTCGCTGTCACCGACAATGGAATTTGCGCTCAAACAAACCACAGAAAGGAAGCTGACCAACCAACAACCAACCAACCAACTATCCATCCAACAGCCCACGGAGACTCCACCACCAGACACCATCCATCCTGTAGCATGCTATCTATTTATGTGCCATCAGCATACTCCCATGTCAAGTATTTCTCACATACGCTAAAAAAAAAGAGCTCAATGGTAACCGCCAAGCCGTCCCTTCGTCACGTCTGCGTGCTCTGTCTTCTGCCCGTACACGGGCAGCTGCGAAGCGTTGGAGGGAAGCGTCACAATTTCGTCGTGTACTGTTATATTTAAGCTGGGGATTTGTTGGAGGTTGACGGGTGTGCCGTCGAACTGTGTTCTAGTCAGCACTGCAAGTGATAAGCCCAGCCAACGCTCTCTACCCCAACCAACTTCTGCTCAACACAAAGCGTCAATACAGGTTGTAAGTGGAAATTCATACCTTGGTAACAACCCACTGCAAACACGTCCTCAGAAACCTCTTCGTCTTCCGCACGTCCTGACCATCGACGCCCTCCTTCTCCAGCCCCTCATCGAGACTATACTCCGAGTATGCAACAACGTGCGGGTAATTGCCGCTGCCTGCAGCCGAAGCCGGAACTGGGGGCGGGAATACGGGGAAGGATCCAATGCAGTTATCACTCGTGGGCTTGGGGTTTGCTGGGACGGTGCCGAGGAAGAAGAGGATGACGAACCGCTCACCGTGCAGGTCGAACTTGGCAACGCTGAGCCCGACGAACCATTCTCGGTTCGGCTGACGCTCGGTGGTGATGTTGTACTCGTTGCGGACAGCTGTTGCGTCGGCTGTTTCTGAGCTGCGTTTTTTGAAAAAGGCGTTGTTGGGATTGTACATCCGGTTCACGAGCACGGTGGCGTCGATCTTCTGCTGTGCGGCTGTTTTGTTCCAGTCGTTTAGTCCGGGGTATATGTATCCGAAGTTCTTCGTTGCTCGAGAAGCTGGTGTTGAGCTATTATAATATCAGCTAGTGTTCTTCAAAGTGTGATTTGAGCACCAGAGAATGCCCGGGTTGCTGCTGGAACAACTCGAGAAGCAGTTTTGAGTGCCCAAGGGGAACTCAAGCGAAGAGATTTACGTACTCATACCACGGCCCATTGCCACTCATGGTGAATGGCTGGAGCGGTGTCTGCAGGTTTTCCACTGTTCCAGGCGAAATAGCAAAAGTACCGTACGCCTCAGGGAGCGCAGTCATGCTGCTAGTGGGATTCATGGCCTCCCAGATGGCGAATAAGCGGTCGATGTTGGTGTGGTGTAGCCAGCTGGATTGAGTTGTTAGCCATTGCTTTGAGTACAGCTACACCTTATCTACGCGAGAGGAAGACATACAATATCGGGTCAAATGCCGAATAGCTCAGGAAGCCCATGTGTCCGCCGGTTGCTCCAATGGAACCATGTATCCCTGCTCGGATTAGCTTCTCTCACTTGCCTGTTTTCAGTAATACACCATTTCTGGAGCCTCGAGACTTCCCAGATATGCTGCAAATTGAAAGCCACCACTCACCATTGTGGACTGCTTCGATGGAGCTGCCTTGAGTTGCAGTTGTACTGAACGAATCAAAAGTTGTCGACTTCACCATCGCCAGCCACTGTCAAGTCATCAAATATTAGTATCTCATCCCTTCTCCTGTACTTTGAACTCGGTAACATACAGTATTCTTCATAAGCTGACTATTGAGCAAATAGCTGTTCACCAAATCAGGGTTACTCGGACCTCCTATGGTAGCAGCTCCCCTGACCGTAGCACTGTATCTCGCCAGCCACCAATCGCCGGCAACACTCGGGTCTGAAGGGAAGAGCACCGGGTCCAGAGGGAATTTCTGGAACTTGTATTGGTAAAATGGATTGGGAACGTTGCGTAGCCCGGCGCCGGTCACGATGAATAGCGTAGGCTGCGAGATTATGGCAGGCATGGTGGGGATGGAAGCCCAGTCCCAGTAGACGAGCCGCAGGGCATCGGCGGCTGCTTGGTAGGTTGCTCGCAGGGAAATATCGTATGTTTGAACAAGAGACTGGGCGTAGCTGGCTAGAACTTGCTGTGAAATGTCAGTTTCCTATGTTAATTCGGGCGGTGTGCACCTGCCTCGTACAAAGCGAGATATGGGCGATGCCATGTCAGGAAGAGAACAGAGTCTACGATACGATCAGCATGGCTTGCGAAAGGTATGCTTCATGGCTACGTAAATGGACTTACTGTGAGTACAGTAACCTGTGAGAGGAGCCCCTGCACTCTGGGAAGCTCCATTCCATGGAATCCAAGGTCTTCCATGAATGCCTGCCATTGTTAGCGAGTTTTCCAGAGACTTAGGAGTTCCAAGGATAAATTCGTACCTGCGATCTGAAAGTAGGAGAGCAAATGACTTTCATCCTCACTTTGCATCAGGTTTAATGCTTGTACGTACAGAGCCCTGGCTTGTTTGTTAGTAAACGACGAGATAGCATTTTATATATCACATGTTTGTGACAGCTCCAGTATCATATGTGAACTCAGCCCGTAGACAATGGATATGTATGATCCTTGGTAACACCCATATCTTTGACCAATCCTATGTCATCCTTGTTACTTATTCCAAATTGATACTGCGCAGATAGCGGGACAGCAGAACGTGACTCAGGTACCTCAGGCTGCGGTGAGGTCTCTACCTCACAATAGACCGGCTCCTATTCAAGAGCCAGATTGATTGAGCTGTGGGAAACATCCGCTACTAGTCCCGAGCAGCTTAAAGACCATGTATTGATGCAAACAAGCGTGCTGCTTCTACAAGGTCAATAGAGAAACCAGTTACTGACCATGATTTAACATCCTTCTGCAGATCCAGGATATCACGCCTCGCAGGCCGACCTCCGTATTGGTCATACCCGGTATGGGCACCACGAATAGCGTAGAAGGAGGACGAGTTCGACGCCGCCGACGGTGCTGCAGCTGTGCAACTAGAAAGAAGCAGGAATGTAGCTGCAAGAAGACCGTGGAAGAACAGCATGGTGGGTGAAACAGTGTGGTTAGTATCTAAAAAGGAGGAGATATAGCCGGGCCAACGAGAAGTTATTTAAGGATTTGATACGGAGTCAGAAACAAAAGGAATCGAAAGTCATTAGAAAAAGGGTTGGTTTGTGATTCATGTTTACACATGCGAATTCTCCCGCTAAGGCGTCGTTGTCGTCGCCGCAGTGTACGGCCAGCCTCGTGGCAGTCGAGACGACGTTGTACCGGATCCCGAGCGCTTCCCTGCAGGAACTGTTTGTATTAGCTGGAATTCACCCGTAGTAATAACGTTTTTGCATAAGCAGTAGGGCCATTTCCGGTCTTTCAAGGTCCCCACATATTTCTACCGAAGACTTCAAGTTCGACCTTGGTAATTCTGAGAGCAGGACGGCGAGCTTGAGCAAGAGCAGAACAATTACAAAGACGCCTGGAAAGAAAACCCAGCTCAGAATATACTTATCTCCGCAGTCAACATACGGCAGATATTTCAGGGACCAATTGTCCTACGACTTCGGTAGCAAACGATTCGGAGCTGGCTAGTCCCATAAATACGTGGATATTATAATGTTATCCTCCATGTAACATTACAACGCTAATTCCAAAATCCAGACACATTGCATCTGATTCTGCGAACTCATCCGGCGTTGGTACACAATGCATGCAATGCAACCTTCAAAAATCCGAACACATGGGCAGCGGAGCATATGACTGTCATTGAACAAGCGCTTGAAAACACTCCTAAGGTGACAACACCGTAGAACTGTCGATAATGAATTCGTTATGCCGGAACTCTTGTACCTTTCGTTCCTATTTGATATCCCAGAAAAGAAGAGTAAAGAATGATAAAAGCATACGGGATGACAACACCACCTACACCCAGCGGGTTTCTAGTGACATACAACACATGCAGAATCGTCTAGTGCACTCCCCGAGCCACATGCGTCAACAGGTTGTACTGTGAATGCTGAAAGCCTCAATGTCAGGCATTCTAGTGGTAATGTTGCTCGCTACCCCGGGCCGAGCTGCTCATCAGTTGAACACCAAGTGTAGGTACCTACAATTACACCGCAAACGCAAGGAACAAACAAAATATGGATGCCGAGGCTCGACTCCAAACCAAAACTTGCTGCATATGAACTGACTTTACCGCTGCATTCTCAAAACCTGCATGCCTGTGCAATGTGACAAGACGAGTGGAGAGTATCCGAAAGAAAGGCACGCTGCATCGTTGTAACCAGATGATGAGATGATAGATATGGAGTGACGCTATAGGTAATGCGACTGGTCCCACTTCGTTTGCTGAGATGATGCTCGTGATGTCTGACCGGCGAAAAAGAGTTCGGTCTGATTGTTCATATATATGCAGTGAGCCGTCAATATTGCCTTCCGACGCTAGCTATAAGGCGTACTGTGTTAGCCTGCCACGTTTCTGAGTTGTAACAGCCGAAAGCACTTGAGGATAATAGGTAAAAGTATATCTGTAATGCCAGTTGCTATTCCGGGTTCCACGTATGTTCACGTATCCAGTTTCAGAAACTCAGTCTCCGAAAGCTTCCGATGGTGTGCCCTTCTGACCCAAGAACCTTTATTAATCCGAAAAGTAAAGACAAAAGCGCCCTGATCTCTTATGAAAATAACATCCATAAATATAGGTTCACCATAAAGTTGTTCCAAAAGTTTTCAAGAACCGAAATAAGTTGATGCCAAGCCCCGGTTTACTTGCTTAGAAAATTTTCCCCATGCGTCCATATCGAGCGAAGTAAGCGTACTTGAGTATGAAGAAGGCCGTTAACGAGACTATGAAAGTCAGGAGCTCGAGTGAAGCTTGAACAAGCCCGAATTTCCAGCCGTAGTTCACAACATGGCATACGGCTTGGAAGTCAATAGCATCACTAACCATGCCTTTCTTATAGTTGCCGCATGACCATTTCCTACGTCGATTAGCACATATTGTGCATTGTACTTGAGCTTGAACATACCATAAATCGTTCTGGAGCTTAGTCTGTTTGTTAAGGTAGAAACAAGTGCCCATGCTTGTTGCAAAGCCAACTGCACTCATGATCGCGAATACCGCATTCAGCGCGTTATTACTCTTCTTAAACTGAACCATGCTGTTAGATTCATGCGTACAAGCTCCAATTTCAAAGCCATACCTTGCTTGACATGCATGATAGACCGAGAACCGTAATGCTGATGACCAAATTCATGGCAGCAACGCCAGTAAATACAATGCATGGCTGGTCCGTGATAGTTGATGGCTTGGGTACGTTGTCCAGCGGATGTCCCGGTTTATTCTGAGCCTTTGCAAACATGACGACAGCTGTCAAGATCAGGGAGAAAGAGACCATCATAATCAGAATCGCGAGGACTCGGATGTAGATTCTGGAATCACGGAGAAATATCAACAGCGACTTTTGTGTCTTTCCGGTTGACTTTTCCTGTTCATGATCACCATCTTCGTCCTTGCACTTCCGACTGTCGTTTTCAGTGGTTGTGGTCTGAATTACATCTCGTTTGCTGTCGACATAAATATTGGGATCATGGTACTCCTCTTTGGTATGATTGTATGATAGATGGCGTGTATAAGCCGCAGGAACAGGTACCGCAGTATCTTGCAGATGAGCGTCTAATTTTGATGTATTAGCTCTTTAATTAAACAACTTGTGCATGTAACAACCCTCCAACCGATGTTAAAACCCAAATTCAATGATCATGACATTCTGGACTAAGCCACACATGTGAAGCATAGGAATTAGGGTTCAACAATTGTCCACTAGAGCCGTCCAAGACACTTGTCGTAGGCTCGCAGAGGCAAAGAGACATCTTACCAGTATTAGTCGACATTCTCGCAGACGTAACAGCGAAATGGAATCATTTCAAACAAGAATGAGACAAGCAGGATGATTGAATCAAAAAGAGAAGAGACTTTCAGCTCGAGGATGTCGTTTCTTTATTTACGAGAGCCGAGCTTAGAGGCTGACAGCTGTATGGTTTGCTTCAAAGGGCTGGCTGACAAGTCGAAATCTCAGCCACATGTCCACCCTCGAGACCAATGTTCTCGCCAGCTTTTGCAAGGCTATGCGAAGTTGCAGCTTGTGGCCTATCCTTCTTGCAAGAAGGTGTACTTCCCAACCACTCATGATCTCCACACTGGCGAGGCTTCGGACTTCCCCCTCACTCTGGCGGACATTCCGCAGAGAAAGAAGCTTTTGTGGTGGGCTGAACATCGAAGTCTGGGTGGTGGATTGTTTGGTGGCTTGAAGAAGAACTCTCAATTGGTGAGGTTGTTTCGTTACCCTGTGGGCCAACCGAGACGTCAGCTGGCTCGCTGTCAGCAAATTTATCCTATGAAGCAAATAATCTTTACTGCCCATCTAAATCTCACCTAGCAATTGAGAGATTCGCTAGGGGGAGAGCACTGCTGGTATAAATTTGCGTGTTGTTAATGTCTACCAGGTCCAATCATGGGGGAAATCTCGTAGACTTTACCTCATCAGTTCGTCACGAGTGGGCGTTGATAGATTCTCTGCTTTCAAGACGGCTAAACCAGCCAATACGTGATCAAGTATCTTGGAAAATGATGAGATTCCCCAGGCTTTGGAAATCTGAAAGCCATTGAATCCGTCATCGATACAAAAACAAACATCAAGTCCCCTGTTGCCAACTGCTCGCTAGAGCTGACGAGCGGGTACCGCACGGAAGCATGCGTCGGGATTGAAGCGAATACCCCAGTATCCACTTCCAGAACTGCGGGAGGAAGCCAATGTGACCTCGTATTTTATTGTGAGTGCCTCGTCACAATAACGCCAGTCTCTCTAGCGAGATCCTCAGAGTTTGGTGTCTTTCCGCTATAGTATAATTTCGATTGGCCTATCAGACCGTTCTTCGACGCCTCGTTCTGTACCCTCTGAGCAGGCTGTTTCCAGAATCAGCTATGCAAGGAACATCGGATGATGAGCTAGATGGCTCAGAGCATTGGGATTCAAGCCTCAATATCACGAGCTTATCTATGGATTACGATGCGGGTGTATCCCCTCAACTCGTTATTCAAGCGATCTTCGAGCGTATCGAAGCGTACAAAGAAGTGCAACCGTCCGTCTGGATTCACCTTCAGCCTCCGCAGGAAGTAGCCAAGGCAGCAGCACAGATTTCACTTCGTTGGCCAGACCCGGAGAGTCGACCACCATTGTGGGGTATTCCATTCAGTGTCAAAGATAGTATCGACGTTGCGGGGATACTTACCACAGGAGCATGTCGTCCACTTGCGTATACACCATCAGTCTCGGCACCAGTCTACCAGCGCTGCATCGATGCTGGTGCACTATTCATTGGCAAAACCAATATGGAACAGTTAGCAACTGGGATGACTGGATGCCGGAGTCCATTCGGAACGTTGCATTCTACTTTCAGTGAACATCATATTGTGGGAGGTTCTAGTAGTGGCAGTGCCGTTACAGTGTGTGAAAATTTGGTCTCATTTTCTCTTGGATCTGACACCGCGGGTTCGATCAGAGTTCCAGCTCTCTTCAACGGCATTGTGGGGTTTAAGCCTACCAAGGGCACGATTTCGGCAAGAGGAGTGATGCCGGCATGCTTACACCAAGATTGCGTATCCTTCATGGCTGGATGTGTCGACGATGTTGAGAAGGTATGGGGCACATGTCGGGGTTTCGACAAAGGCGATATCTTTGCCAAATTGCCTTCCCAATCTCAGGAAGTCTCACAGGGTCGAGATCAAAGTCATAGCCGCTTCAAATTTGGGACACCTCCAGCTACAGTTCTAGACGCGTGTTGTCCTGCTTACAATGAGCGATTCTCCCGAGTTGTGAAGAAAGCGCTGGACGGAGGCGGTGTGCTGGTCAACATGAATTGGGAACCATTCTTACAGGCCAACGAACTACTCTACAACGGAACTTTTGTTTTGGAACGACTCACAATTCTCCCTGAAGGTTGGTTTGACAGCAACAAGCATTCCCTGCATCCTGTTACCAGACAAGTTTTTGAAAGTGCTCTGGCAAGGAACAGCACTGCAGTGGATGTTTTCAAGGACCTGCACAAGCAGGCAGAGTACAAGCGAGCGGTGGAGGACATTCTGACTTTTGATAGAGAGAAATGCGAATTGACAGTTATGATAGTCCCTACAGCTCCATTTCATCCAACTATTGAAGAGGTCCGGGCGGATCCGATCGGGATAAACGGGAAGTTGGGGATCTTTGCGCATTTTGCCAATGTCTTGGACCTCACAGCTATTGCAGTGCCCTGTGGTACATATGAGATCGAGCAAACCACTAAGGGCGAGAAGGTCAGACTGCCGTTCGGCGTGACCATTCTTGCACGTGCAGGGTTTGACAGAGAGCTACTCGGTCTTGCAGCGCGACTCGAGGAATTTTTTCAGGACTACGCGGATGATGATGATTACTAGCGGTGCATGTGAAAGCAGAATGGCACGGAGAATTTGGGAAAGCTGGATGGCACATGTGAATCATACCCGACATATCGGTGTGCGCATTTGACTCAGGCGCATGAAATCCAAAGCTGAGAACAACAAACTTTGAACTCAACAACTTTTATGCTTCGACATAAACTCAGATGCCGATGATCTCCCAAGGTGCAATATATTCTGGTCCCACCATATCCACGTGTGATATCACGTTACTCGCCGGCGCGGCGGCTCCTGGGTATGGCAATGCATTTTCCAGCGGAGATGGCGAGGAAATGTTCTGTCAAAGGATTTTGACACAGAAATCTTCGCAATCTACACACATTACCTAACGGGTCCCAGGACCCCTACCGGCACTATGCAGCGGTGTCTCGTGCCAGCCAATGAGGGCGCCGGCAATTGATTCCCTTAGCAATCCGGAGCATCCACACACGTAGCCGGTTGTGGGGTTGGCGATCGGAACACGATAGTACCACCACTCTAAACCCGAACAGCTCGCCTGCGAGGCGGTAACGAGCGGTTCTTCCATGGGGAATCGGATGTTTCGCATGTTCATCATCGAGCGCGATAAGGAGAGCCTCGTTGAGTGGTAGGACGGGGCGAGACGAGAAAGGCTGGCTGCAAAATAGAGTATTACCCAAGTTGCAGCTTGCAACGCGCAGGCCAGTCAGAAGTCCGGGCATGTGCTTTATTACGTACCCGAATGCTCGTCCAGGGTTTGCTGCTGTCATAAAACGTCCTTCCCGACGAGTGACGCTGATCTTGTACCCCAGCCGTGGAGCGCGGTGATGAGGTACCGGGTAGTGCTATCAAGTTAATACTCGTACCGTAACTCGACGGACAAAGATATATCACACAAGGCACGCTTATCTGCCTCCCTATCTCTATCTCTATCTCCAGGTCCAAGTCCAGTTCCAGTTCTATGCACCGCAGGAGCAGCGCTCGATTACCTCAACGCTTTGGTCTACGAATGATTCCAAGTCATCCCATCATCGGCCCTTCACCACCTCTGCCGCAGATCTAGATCCAGTCGCAGATCCAAGAGATATCGCGGTAGAGTGCGTGAGCTTCGTCCAACCGCTGCCCACTCCCCAATGACGCCGGAATCCATCCACCATCTCCTCCTCCTTCAATCACTGGCTGGTTCATGCAGTTGTGACAGCCATTGAGCAGCATTGCCGTCGAGACATCCCCAATCGAATATAAACTTTTTACTCAGTGGCGTGCTCTGCCTCGGTCCTTATCTACTATCTGACCCAGAGAAGACCAGGAAAGACATCGTCCGCGGTCAACAAGACCAGATCCTCGCCGTTCCCACCCAGCGATAAGCTTGCCTCCCGCCTGTTGACTTGGTCTTTTTCCAGAGAGTGGGGAGACACGATAGGCGCATCGTCCGGACTCTTCTGGACCAGTAACATTTCGCTCAGCTTTCTAGCTGCACTCCATCTGCGTGCTGTACTTCCTGTTTTGAGCCCGTCATTGTGGGAGATACACCAGTCGCATCCGTCTCTATCTCAGGCCAGCAGGACCTAGTCGTCGCACACCTCCGAAGGCAGGGAACAGTCCGACGGCACCCCCAGAGATAGTCCAAATCCTTCCAGCTGCAGGTAGTCTTCGAGGCCCCCAAACTAAGGGCCCAGTCGCCGATAGCACAGCAGGTCACCGGCGCAACATAGAATTCCGGTACCTGGTGGGGATCACCACTCCAATCGAGCCTCATTACGCCATGGCGAATCCAACGGCTATCGCCCGCACCCAGCCCATAGCTATAGCTTCGAGGCAACCCCGTGTAGAACCTTTCGTCGAATCTTCGGGAAATAACTACTACGGCAGAGCTCAGATGTCAACAAGCATGAGCAGTACAGCGTCTGCGGAATCGAGCAATAACATTCGAGGGCGAAAAGACAGGCCATGCGATGCGTGTCGGAGGAGGAAAAGCAGGTGTGTGATCAATGAGGGGCAGACAAGTTGCGTGTTATGCCAGTTCCATACGCAGGAATGTACTTTCGTCCAGAGTCCGCAGCCGAGAAAGAGAAAATTGAACACGGAAGGGAAGGAAGAATCTGTTGCCAAGCGGAGGTATGTACAAACTTTTTTTTTCAGCTGCGAAGACCACTTTTTATCCTGTATCCTTTGAACTTTTTCACACATAAATCTCTCGACAATGACTGATTATCGCACCATAGATCCCCAGACAGAACGGATGAAAGGCTTGGGAGACTTCCCGAATCCAGTGTCTCAAGTACTGGGGCTACCAACTCATTGGTTGAGGATATGGCCAACATTGGGGGTCCGACAATGCTGAAGCGAACGCTCGGCTTACAGAACGACCGGTACAGCCAGTACATCGGTCCAACGACCGACTTTGAGCCGTCACTAATCGACCTCTCGACATTTGATCCTCAGGATGAAAGTCTCTTGTCTCGAGGAACTTTACGAAAAGTCAGCAACACGGATACTTTCCTGATGTTACCAGACTACACCACACCAGGTCACGAGCATGTCAACGATGATGCAGATGCCATCGAGAATATCGTGTCGCCGTACGGACCTGCCCTCCTAGACTTGTACTTCAAAATCATCCACCCCAACTTTCCCATCCTACAAAAGACAGTTTTCTTCGAAAAGTACAACCGTACATATCGAGAGTTTTCCCCTCCAATTTTGGCTGCGGTATATATTCTAGCGATTAACTGGTGGGATCACAGTGATGAGCTTGTCAATGTGCCAAAGCCGGACATCAGGGAACTGGAACGACTTGCTCGGGTCACGTTGGCCGACGCAATGTACAGGCCGAAGCTTTCCACGGTTCAAGCAGGATTGTTACTCTCTCAGAGGCCGGAAGGAGACCAGTGGGCACCAACCGCCCAGTTAGTTGCCATTGGGCAAGAGTTGGGATTACATCTCGATTGCTCGAATTGGAAGATCCCCCATGGGAGCGTGGATTGAGAAAACGTCTGGCGTGGGCCTTGTACATGCAGGACAAGTGGGGGTCTTTGATCCATGGACGTCCATCCCACATCTTCGCTTCCAACTGGGCGGTTCAGCCACTCTGCCCAAATGACTTTCCGGACGTTGAATATGACGAGTCGGATGTTGAAGAGAGTGCCGAGTATGAACGGGGTCGCCTCCTTTTCACCCAGATGATCATCCTCTCTCAGATCCTCTCCGAGGTTCTCGACACCTTCTATACTCTTCAAGCCATGTCAGCTGTGACACAAGCTGGTGCTCAAGGAACACACCTTGTTTTGCAGCTCGCGAAGCCCGTTCAATTGAAGTTGAAGGAGTGGTTTGCGGCTCTTCCCCAATGTTTACGCATGGATTCCTCAGCGGTCTCAACTCCGAACAACAACAGGCTTCTGTCAACCGGATCTCTCCACCTCGCCTACTTTGCCACTGAGATCACTCTCCATCGACGCATCATCCGGTCACTCTCCACCACTCCTTCGAGCCCGTCCTCGTCTAGCTCTAAACCTGCCTTGGACCCCTATATCGTACATATCTGCCGCAGCGCAGCCAAGACACGTCTGATCTCCGCTATGGACTTTGTTAACCGTCTTACCTCCGCCCACCTACGGTCGTTCTGGTACTTCGCGTCCAAAACGAACTTCGCTTTGATTGGTACATTTGGGTCTTTACTCTGGGCCACAGCTCCTGGTAGAGAGGAGGCAGAGTGGTATCGAAGGCGGCTTGGGGAGTACAGGTGGACGTTGGGCGTATCGTGCAAGACCGGCGGTGCTGAAGGCAGTGGAAATGGTCGTCTCACTGAGTTTGCAATGGGAATGCTGGACACATCTACCGGGCTGTTAAAATCGCTGCCAGAGAAACCAGCGCTAAGCCGAGTGGGGAGTGAAAGCGAGAATATTGGCGGTAACAGGAGGCAGAGGAGTATTGCGGAGGGCTATGGATACGGATTCAACGGTGGAGGTGGGGGTTTTGTCATCGGTGGTATGAGGAGTGAAGGAAGTGTAGGTGGTGATCGAGACACCGAGGATGCGATTCGCAGTGGACTCGCAAGTCCCAGCACGAGTGTGAGTTCGAGTTCAGGAAGCGGTGCCGGGGACGATGTTTACATGGCCCAACATACCGGCCGAGCTGTCCTGAGCGGGATCGGAGAAGGCTATTAAGCTTGCAGCAAGCCATTTATGACGAAACGGATGTAAAGATGATGATACAATAGTGCAGTGAGTTTTCATGAGCGTTGCTAGGATACCACAATCTTGCTTTGGGGGAATCTGTACATAGAATAGGAGAGAATATGGAAAGAAGGCTATTTAGACTTACGTTTCAAGAGAACGTTATATATCTATCGAGATATTCATACTACCTACTTTTTGCTGCCTGTTCTTCAAGATGTCGTGCTTGTGCTACGTGATGTCGAAACTTCTGCTACACGCTCGATGATGATTATCATGACAGAACACAACAGGGATGGGACAGCTTTGCTTTAAGCCACCCAATTGGAGATTCAATGCTTCTAAAAGTTACGAGAAGAGGTTATTTTGCATTTGTATCAATACTGGGAGCGGGAACGATGTACCTACAAGCCGACGTTGTTTCCAGTGGTCCGAAGGAGGTATGAATTGCGTCGACACTTCATGGGGAAATCATCGCTTTCGACTATGTACATCTCGGCTGGAATTACTATCAGCATCAGACGTCGACAATCGAAGAACATGGTATGAGGATATTGGGTTGACGATGAAGTAAGATAGATTGTGCAGTTTTACGAGTCCATTTGACATGTTTCAAGATTTTTCGACATTCTGATATCCCACGTCGAGCATTAGGAATCATAAAATGCGTATAATCGAGTTACTCATTCACAGCCATTCAGTATTATGTAGATACTCTTCAAAGTCCACAGCAAGACCGATTACTGTGTATAAATGCGTTTTATACACTTATGCCACTTGAATGAATACTATATGTCTAGTCTAGCACACATTCTAGTTGTGCTTCCAGGTGAAATTGCAAAGCATATTTCGAACCACTCAATGTCCACTTCCTAACTGAAACACTGGTGGTTCAAGGAGAGCTAAGTCTGGACAACACATTCTATACACGCCCTTAGCATTTCCGAGGACATCAGTGTTCGCCGTCGACAAAATGCAGAACTGAAAAGGTGTCCTATGGTAACACCGATAGGAACTCGCAGCATAGTTCTCATTCGAGCCCCCGAGACCTCATTTCAGGTCAGCATTCTTGGGTACCCAGGTAGGTACTCCTCGAGTACCAGCAAGAAACAAAGACAGACAGAAAGTGAATCGCTCTTCCGCCTCCGCTTCCGCTTTCATCTCCACCCGCCCACGCCCTTCAGCCTCAGTCCCATTCTCAGTCCCATTCTCAATCCCAATCTCAATCTCAATCCCAATCCCAATCCCAGCCCAACCCAACCCAACCCAGTGAAAAGGCAAGAAGCGATGTAACATCAGCCCTCGTAATCGCGTGTCTCAAACCCAAAGCCTTGTTCGGGTCGCAGGAACGCTGGAAGACCTAGCTTCCAGAAGCCGCGGAAGTGCCTCAACCACACAACAGTCAGGCCAAAGCCTCCGCTTTCTTCTCCCCCTGCACGTGTGAACTTCCACGTGCAGAGTTTCAACAGCAATGAACATGAATATGATCATGCCATCTCATTCCTCTCCTGACTTATCTTCTCTCCCGATTCGATCTCGCGCTGCTCCCCGATCCTCTCTCTGTCCCAGCCTCACCCACGAGCACCGCGTAATCCGGGAGCAGGACAGGACCCAGCCCATCCATCCATCCATCCATCCACTCCCTCTCCCGACGCCGCAGGACTTCCGTTCAATCCTGCCGTATCGACGAGCCTATCCCGTCGCGCACCGCGTCATCGTCACCGTCTAGCCGGCGTCCGCCGCATCAACTGCAAGCATCCGAAGTCTCTTCCCGAACACTGGGCCGGCCATCCCGCAAGCAGTAAGGCATCCAGTGCCCTTTGAACCCAACCTGCGCAATACAGTACATTACAGTACAGCATATGTGAGCTAAGGTACCTTAGTCTAGCGTGAACCCTTACTTTTCCTTCTTCTACTTCTCCCACATTTGAAACAGCAGCATCAGCAGCATCAGCAGCATCAGCAGCAGCAGCAATAGCAGCAGCCCAATCCAAGGAAAAGCAAATACACATCCCCGTCTTGCATGGGAAAAGTAACTTTGCCCATGATCATGCCATGCCATGCTGTACGGTACTGTATGGACCACATCAAACGCCCAGGCAGCCCAGAACGGCACCACCACATGTCTGCCGCACCCCCGGGCGGTCCGTAGGCGGATCGGCACTCCCATTCATTCATTTCCCTCCCTACCTGCCTTCCTCCACCCCCAGCCCCAACGCCCGGCTATTGACGTCGTTGCTTTTCCCGGGCATGTTTGCTTCTGCCATGCCAATTCCTCAACGCCCATGCTATTTTGCTTATCTTCTTACCACCCCCAGAATAACGTTTGGGGCTGGATTCGGCTGGCTGTGGGTAATGATTGCTGAAGAAAAGCAAGGAACGGGGTCGAAGAAGCAATGTCTCGCGTTGGTTCCTGTACGAGGAGGTGTGGAAGGGGAACATTCCAGAATCAGGGGTCCCCAAGATGAAGAATCCCCAGAGTAATTCAACTGCTATGAATCACCTGGGAAGAAGCAAGTCTGAAACGATTCAAACGCAAGCGAGGAACCTGGGCTGAAGAAACAATTCAAGGCGGAGGTGGAGAAGGACGACAGAAGATTTGTTCAGTGATTAAGATTTGGCATTTAGCTGTGAAGCTCTCATTTAGATCTACAATTTCTAAATTTTCCTCCCATCCAGAGTTCTTCCCTAGGATGCTCAATGATTAAACTTTAGCTCGATCAATGAATGGACTTTGCTTTTCCCCAATCAGACTGCCTTGCATCCATCAACTTTTGATTGCGTCGTCGGTGAGAGGAATGCCACAGGAAAAGAAAAGAAAATAAGGAAGAGATCAAAGACCAATTTGGTACACAAATGCTGATCCCAAACGTTGGATCATCGAACGCGCAGGAAAGAGTAGGTTGCAGGAAACATGCTTCTCCGGAGAACGCCCCAATATCCCAAGCCCCAAAGCATCGCTCTGCCGATTGCATGATTACAGGCCCCAAAGTATCGATGTGAATTGAATCGGCTCATCCGAGAGGACACGAGTCGCAAATTCCAAACGCCTCCGCCAGTAAAGGAGATAAGAAAATGGAAGGCCGTCAGGAGGCTTTTTTTTGAGGGACATTCGAAAACCCGCCCAGCATGACTGCATATCCAGATCGATCGTCACTCGTCAATATTACTCCAACCAATCCCGTATGATCTGTGTACCCTTCACAAGCTCTTCTCCAATAGAACGAGCTCCCTGAAACCCTCCTTCCACTTGGAGCTCTCCTCGCTGCTGGGGCGGGGCAGAGGGCTGCGGGCGTAACCACCATAACCCAACCAGCTCTCCATTCCAGCCTTGGTGCTCACAATACCACCCTGGATGGCAGCCCAATCGCCGCGAGCAACGATCTCTTGCATAGCTTGAGCTTCTGCGAACTTGCCTGCGCGGTAGAGACGCAGGATCTCGATGCAAGCCTTGGGCGCGATGTTCGCCAAGCCTGCCAAGATTCCGTGACCACCCCAATCAAGCTCTGCATGGTGAAATCCGCACTTCCACCAAGGACGATGAACTGGGGTGCGCTACTCGACGATTGTGGTTTCGAGGACTTGGTGGCAGCCACAACTCGGTTAAGCTTCCCCGTATTTCCACAAGTGAGTTTGACGCCGCAAATGTTGGGGTGTGCCGCGAGCTTGATGATCACGTCCGAGGAGAGATCCATGCCAGACACGGCTCCGGGGTAGTTGTAAATCAGAAGAGGAATGGGCGACTGGTCTGCAACGGCGTTGAAATATTCGATGACGCTGGCCATTGCAGGAAGGAGAAGAGGTGCGTAATACGCCGGTGGAAGGACGAGGGCATAGTCACCGCCTGCGGTATATGCTTCCCGGCAGTACTGGATGGTCTCTCGAACCGATTGAGCACCGCAGCCGACGATGATGGGGAGATGGGAGAAACCGGCAGAGTTGAGAGCTGATCTAGTGACGGAAGTGACCGTTTGGCGTTCTGAGTGTGTGAGGTGTACAGCCTCACCATTGGAGCCTTGGGTAGTAAGACCATTGACGCCAGCCTCTGCAAGGCGGACTGCGTGGGAAGCAATGGTGGCAGTATCGAGATCCTCGGTGACAGGATCGAAAAAGCAGACTGTAGGGACGTACACTCCTGGTACCAATGGGCGATGTACGTGGTCTTCCATTTCTAACGAAGCACTGCTGTACGAGGAGCTGTATTGGGTGTCGTTGATGGGAGATTCCGAGTAGACGCTGTTGGTATTGCTGCTGGAAATTCTGAGGCCGGAGCTGGCAATTGGGCGAAAGGACATTGAATTGAAGCCTTGAGTGAAGCTGCCAGAAGGGGAAGGTGCGTCGTTATGAGGAGACATTTTGTACTTGGTCGAGTGGGGAGTGGGGACTGGTGAATGAAGTAGTGAAGTGAATTGCTCCGGTAGTGCGAGTTGGAGAAAGCTAATTGCTGGAGAAAGCTAAGATTTGAGGGTGGGTACGGAGGAGCTTGAAGCGGGCTTTATGGAGATCCGAGTCTAGAATGAGACTGGGATGATGTTAAAACAAAGTTGATTGATGGAGGCAGGGAGGGGAGACGGAGAGTGTCTTATATGATTTTTTGTCAGGGATGAAGAAAAAAAAAGACGTCGAGGATCAGGAGGATTAAGTATTATTTCGTTGTTCCTGGGGTGGCGCAAGAAGATTTCCGACGGTAGGGAGCCGGCATGCTGATTCGACAGATCTGGGAGGAGGTGAAGTGTGATCTTGGACAAAAGTACCAAGTACTCGTTCACGGCTGCGACGACTATTTCGTAGTGTGGGGGTGGAGATTCCTGGGAGCGAGTGACCACCACCAGGCCTCGTGGCTCGGCTTGCACACCTTGCCTGGGCCAACGCCCCCTCGCATCTCAACGGGCATCGGCCAACTAGAGCTCGGCTGGAAGATGTGGAGTTTCAAAAAAATTATAGTTCCCAGAGATCCATCAAACTTTATGATCAAAAGTGCAGAGAGAATCCGCAGATTCGTCAAGCGCCGTGAGCCCATGCAAACACTAGCTGCCAGAGCCGAGGGAGAGCCATTGACGACCGGCAACGTTGCAACTCGAGTTACAATAGCATAATAGTCTCAGAAAAAAAGGAGGACGCTTCCCGCTACGGTAGTAAATGATCAGAGGAGCAACTTCCACTTCCACTTCCACACGTCTTCTTCTTGTGTAGCGACGAGCTCGCAAGGGGTCGACAGGGTGAGGAGCGCTAGGAGACACACTCTGTCCAGCGAGGATCTCTCCTCTCCCATCGGATGTTATTTTTGGCAAATATACTTTGTGTTTGCTTGTTCCCAGAGACCTGGATTACCTTTCAGGGCCTGTGGCTGAGCAGGAGAAAGCAGCGCGAGGCTCAAAGCTTTTTCTTCGGCCTCCCCAGTCAGTCACTGCACCCAGCACGACCGGGCATTGCAGCTGAGTGATGGCAGGGCGGCTGGCGCACCTGAGATAGCAGGCTGGCGAGAGAGCTGAGTGGCCGTCGGTCCCGGCATGGGTATCGATGATGTCGCCCTCGTGTTGAGCGGTGGAGACGCGCTGAGGAGAGACATGCGATGTGGAAGGTGGAAGTCGGCTGATGTGACCGAGTGAGATGAATGACCAAATGGAACTGCGCGGGGTCGAGGGCACGAACGCTCGCCGTCGTCGCTAGGCTGCTTTGGCCTGTTTTGGCCTGCTGTTGGCGGGGCAGAGGGTGTCGGTGGTGGCCGCAGGAGGTGCTGGAGGGGCAGCGAAGGGGGCAGAAGGGGGAGAAGAGGCATCGATAGAGCTGCCCCAGTGGCCAATACACCTTCCCGGTTTGGGGCATAGCGGACGCCGGCTGGACATGGCCGTCGCCGTCGATAGGCTGCGAGAGGACAATTGAGGCTCGCAGTGTCGGCAGAGGAGAGGAAGGGCGAGGGCTCGATGCTGCTGATCATGCTTCGTGCTTCGTGCTTCGTGCGGCAGGCCCTGGTCCTGACCCTGGCCATCCACCCTCCCCTTCCCAAGATGACGGCTCTTGGTACGAAGTAAGTGCATGCAGAGGTCACGTCAGGCGCAGAAAGGAAGAACTAGAACCACCACCACAACGTGGGGGTGGAGATGCTCGCCGCCCAGTCAGCGCCCGGCATCACCTTGCCACGACGGTGAGACCTCCAGGATCCAGATCAGGCGGAGAAGGCTGAGGTCGGTGAGCGATGGTGGTGAAGGGGAGGGTGGTGAGGGTAGTGAGGGTGAGGGTGGTGAGGGTGATGATGGTGATGATGGTGATGATGGTGATGATGGTGATGATGGTGATGATGGTGATGATGGTGATGATGATGAGATACTGCATGCAATCTACTCGGCAGAATAGGGATTTGGCCATTCATTCACTGCCAGAGCGGAGGGCACTTAGTGTCTCTTCTGCCTCCTCTGGCCTCCTCCTCCTCCTCCTGCTGTACGCCCTGCACTGACACGGCGATGCTCCATCCATGAACCCTCCACCACAGTCACGAGATCCCCGCGAAGTGTGGTATCGCGAGAAAGGGGCATACGCACTGGCTGAGTTTTACATAACCCAATGCTGCACGTCTGCACGTCTGTCCGCCTGCACCACCGGGTTGCTGCAACTGCAACCGCAACCGCAACTGCCATGTCATGTCATCCCCGCGACGCCCCTCCTGAGCTGCAAACCGCTCCCCTTCCTCTCATCTCCACGTCCGTCAGGTAGCGTGCACCCAATGCTTGTGCTGCACCGTGGTCATTCGAGACGTCGAGGATTTCGAACGGTGTGACAAAAGTGTACGGAGAAAGAACCCCGGCGGTGCTGAAGAAAAAAACGATTCCCAGTGAGGGTGCACGCATGGACGACGACTGCAAGGCTACAAGTTTGAGGGTCTCCGGAGTTCAGCTTGCACTTCCTGACTCCTGACAAGAAATGGAAACCGGGTTTCCTTGTTGGCGTTCGAGTGCCCATGAGCGTGGGGGTGGGTGAGTGGGATGAGATGGGATGGATTGGGAGGATTGGGATTGGGATGGGATACACTATCTATCTGGTGCTGGGCCATGCCATGGAGAATATTGCCCCTTTTCACAGCCCTCAGCCCTCAGCCCTCAGACGGCAGTGCCGATATCTCTCTGATCTGCACATATATTGCCTTACTTTGCTTGCCTGCTCGGATTCTTGCGGTGCGCACTGAACTACCTACCTTACCTTAGTTACCTATTCATAGCAGCGAACCCACCCCCACGCTAGAGAGCTGGGCGCGAAGCCGAGCCTGGAATTCTCCTTCAGATCCAGATCTCATCCTGTCTGCACTGCTCCAACTCCCGACCGAGGGCAGCCGTCCGTGAGTACGGACGGGCCACCGAGAGGGCTCAGCACGCCGACCAGGAAGCCGCCGAGCCTTCCTCCATCGCACACTCGGGATGGAGGATGGCGACGACCACGGCTCTGGCAACAAGCAAGCCAGTCAGCTAGTCAGTCAGTCACCCACTCACTCAGACAGACAAACAAACATACCCTGGACAAGCCTCACGTGGCGACTTGCTGCCTTTCTCTCCGTTGCAGGCAGAATCGATATCTGGCGGCCGCGTGCGATGCAGGAGACCACATTCGAAGGCAAAGCAAGCCACCACCGCTCCAGGATTTCTCCTTCCACATTCAATCGCTGACACATGAGCTCCAATGCACCAAGTCCTGGAATAGCACGGTGGAGTTCTGCTGGGACCCGGAACCCGATCCGGGCCAGTAATCTGTTCATGTGCCGGTCTGGCGAGGACCCAAGCGATGCACTCGCATAGGGCTCACCTCTCTTCTCAGTCTCCTCGTCGACGCTGTTGGCGACGGTGTACACAGACGAGCAGACTTTTCCAACGCTGCAAGCCACTTCGAGATTTGCCCTGGTTCAGCGAGCAAACACAGCATCGGAGATACACATCGCAACGTTTCTGGCTGCTTCTGGCTCTTCCAGGACGTGCCTGCATGTACGATCACGGCAAAGCCATATCGTTCTCTTCTAAGTCCTCCTGCAGGTAGAATGACCTGAGGTTACGCATACGTGCTGCCTCCTTCACTTGATAGTACCTGTTCACTAGCTTCCCCGTCCTCTCCTTCCACTTCCATCTCCCTCCACTATTCACACCGTCGGCTACCTTAGTGTTCGTGCATCTACATGGATGAAGCTTCTCACCTCACTTCCTCCCTCCCTCCCACGCTCTCTCTCTCACTCAGAAACAACACTATCCCAGGCACGCACGATTCAAGCGTGGTGGCAGGTGTAACACGCCCTCTCCACCCTGTCCTGCCTCTTTTTTCCTGGGACTCCACTGCGGCCCATGACTTGGTCTCCAACCTGCCGACCTGCATCCTCCACCGATTCTGGCTGTCTGGGAAATGTGGGGAAGCGTGGTGGAAAAAGAATCGCGCTTGGCGTGCTCTGCTTCCTCCATCCTCACGCTGACAACACCACCAACAACCCTCAATTCACCCGCTTCATCCACTCTCATCCACCATCCATGAACCTGCCCTGTCCTCGCTCGAGTCGCTCCACGCCACCGCTCGTTGCAACAAGGGTGGGTCAGCACCAATAGCTAGCGTGGGGGTTAGTCTCCCCAAGATCCAGGGAAGTCGCATCTACTTCGTTGTCGTCGACCACTTCATGCCCTCGGATATCTCGATCGCGCGAGCATCAATCAACCCATCATCACCCTACCCTCCCTGTTCGGGCTAGCTACAGCTCGGCAAGCAGGCTCAGTAGCACCGCTGCCGTTGCACCATCGGGGAAGAAGCAGAACCAGAGCAGAGCATCGGGGATTATTGCTGGAAATAGCTGCGGCGTGATGGCGTGAGGCGAATTGGCATTCGTCGTGCGTGCATGCGAGTGTGTGTGGGCGACGGCGTGTGTGGTGTTTGCGAAAATGCGGGGAAATGGCCTGGGATGGTGGGTGGGTGTGCTGATCCACAGCCACCTACCTACCTACACTTTGCTCGAGGTACCTACACGCTACCCTGGGGAAGGGGCAGCAGCAAGTCGAGCAGAAGTACTGCGACTTGAGCAACGGAGATGCATTTCCTTGCTTCTCTCCTCGCCGTCTTGAGAGAGACCCACCTCGAATATGACTCCGCAGCTGCCGAGTTGTTCTCAGGTAATCAGTTGGAGCACCTGCGAACTAAGAGATAATTATATGTCATGTCTTACGAATTTACCCGGCTTAGTTTGTTAGACAGACAGACAGACCGACAGACAGTGAGACCGGCAGACATCGGCCACGATGAATAACAGGCCATGTGTAGGTCAGAGATTGCATCCTCGACTCCACAATATTACCTTACTCATGTGTTGGTGAGAGTCCCACAAGGACGGACCTGCAAGACAGACCCGCTCTGTATGTACGGTACAAAAACCATCATCTAGATAGATAGATGCCTTCGTCTCGAGGGGCTGGACGACTTGCTAGTTATGGCCAGCATTTGAAGTTACACATGATGCAAAACTTGATTTCGCGGTCGGTCTTAAAGCAAGGTTCAAGTCAGATTATTATTGTAGACGACTCACGGCTTTAACGGGGAATTTTCAGCCTGGACTACCTTTAGTTAGGTAAATGGCGTACTTGCTTAAATTCATTCTTGATAACCTCACTAGTAAGCAGTCTTGTCACACACTGATAACCACAAAGCATCTGGTAAATGGAAGAGAAGGAAAGGGGAAAAGGGGAATGATCTTCAAGATATCACGGATGCTACCAGGGAATTTTCCTTGCGGCTATGAATGGTAATATGGACGTCACATTGAACTCTTGAGCCTCACGTTGTAATTTCTGTGAATAGCTCCTACTCGCAAGACGAGGTGGAGGAGAAATATCATAAAGTCAACGATATATTGTAATGCTAATTAGCTACCTATACCGACATCGCTAGGTAAAATGCCCCGATGCTTAGCTCGTGCACAGCAGTAACGATGCTACAACTTTTTGCGAATCGCTCATTTCTCGAGAGATTCCCCTCCAGCTGTTGCTGCGAGTACCAAAACCCCGTTCCAATGCAGGGAAAAGCAAAACTCCGACCATAAAATGGTACACGCCTCTAAGGCTCAAGACTCTTACGCCAATATATGCACTTAACGCACCACCTGCTCATGCAGCCCAGCCCGATGAATCTCACAAACGCCGTCGCAATGATCTTCGGAAATCTTTCTTTTAAATGGAATAGGCATCATCTCCTCGCGACAGGAACTGTGTGAGAAGATGTACCATTAGCAGTAGGTGTACCTGACTGACTTGCTGGCTTCTCAGTTTCCGCCTTGAGAATCTTGTTATACATGCCCTCCAGCTGAGAGGCGGGAGGACTTGGATCAAGAGGCCAGAACCCGGCGACATAATCCCTATGAAAGGTCAGTTGTATTCCAGAGCATATCTGATTTGAGTCTTACCAAAATTGAGCTTTGAGATCTCCCCCCTCCTCCTCCTGAGACAAACTTGAGATGAAATTGCCAATCGTAACAAGCTCAACCTTCATAACGCTCGCACGCTCTTTACGCGACTTGATCCGATCTGATGTAGCCTCTCGGACACGCCTGAGACTATCTCGGACCGGTCTGAAGATAACCCGCAACATGGAGTTGTGCTCATCTTTTGGCTTGGAATGGCCGTTTTCTGACTTGCGTTGCTTGGGATGGTGTCGATCATCATCTGGACCGCTATGCTTTCTCTTCATATCAGGCTTGGAGTTAGAATCGAAAGATTTATTGCCTCGTGAGTCACCATCTTGGTTGCCATGACTATGCGTGCGATCTCTGTCGGAGGGTCGGTGTTTCTTGGCTTGAGGCGCAGGCGAAGCAGAAATTGAACCTCTGGTCTCCGAGCGTCGGTGGCCATTCATGCGATCATGTTTCTTGCTATTTCGGTGGTGATTTTCGACAGCGCGTTTGGCAGCTTGATTGTCAGAATATTTGGCCTTCAGAACGGAAAGAAGATAATCAGCTCGTCGAACCAGGTGGACAGCACCTGGTGCCTTTGCAACCTTCTCTTCTCCTTTGTTGCGCTCCTCTTTCTTGTCTACGCGGTGTTCCTCTAGGAAGAATTTGTCCTTCAGTCCAAGATCTGGATCATCCCTGATAGGAGCCCAGGCACCAAAGCCATGTCTGTGAATACCAACAAGCAACATACCGTCTTCTCGTGCACCCCAATCGCAAGAGTAGTTGGCAGCTTTCGAAGCATCAGGAACTCGATAAGTCCTGAAGTCTGGCAGAGATGTCACAATGCCTTTGAGCATCATCATCTCACCTGGGCGCTCGATCACAGTCTCAGCGTTTAGTCTCTTGACGCCAAGGAAATCGAAAAGAACGGCTTTCTTATCTTTCTTGGTAAGAGGTTTGTTTGACTCGCGTTCCATGGCTTCAATCCTCGCCGCATCCTCCTTCAAACGCCTGTCACTTTCATCAGTGACTGCTTTGATGGTGGCCCGAAGAAGGTCGAGGTCGCGACCCACGAGGCGAGCATCTTTGATAAGCTCCTCTCTCCGTTCTTCAATCGAGCCATACCGAAGGAACGCTCGGAAAAGATTCCGAGCCTCTTTGTCATTGAGCTCGCGCTTTGGGTCAGCCCGATTGGCCTGTGCCTCTCTCTTTTCGTCTTGCTCGTCTTGCTTCGCCTGGTCACGCTCCCTCTTCTTGGCCAGTCGTTGTTCCCTCTCGATTTCAGCGGTATGCTTCATAGCCGCCTTACGAGGTGCATTTTCTTCCACAACTCTAGCCAAGTATTCTTCATGGGCACGCTTTTCTTCCTCGGCTTTGATGCCCGCAAGCTCATCCTTTGGAATGATGTCATCCCACTCAAGCTCAACCTTGACGTCGGTGTATTCGAAGCTCTTCAGGAAGTCCTCTCCACCATCAGCAATCATTCCTTCAGGAACTTCTGTTTGATGTTCTTCAGCATTTTCAAGTACCGAATCAATGTCTAGTTCTTCGAGTTTGCGCTGATTGCCAGATTGTTCGAACATCTTCTGGCCCCGACGCTTCAAGATTCTAGAAATGTCTTCTGATGACCTTGGATCGTCAATCTTGCCGGCCTTGACAGCTTTCTCGCGCAGCTCTTTCTTCTCTTTGTCAGTGACGCCTCTTTGAATGGTGATGAACTCAAGCATAAGCTTGTTTCGTGCTCTCTCAAGAACCTCTTCCTCGACTGTCTCCTTCGATACCAGCCTATAGATACTGACGGGCTTTTTCTGACCAATTCTGTGAGCTCGCGCCATAGCCTGCAAATCCGCTTGGGGATTCCAGTCCGAGTCAAAGATAACGACAGTGTCCGCCGTCATGAGATTGATACCTAGGCCACCCGCACGAGTCGACAAGAGAAAGCAAAAATCGTTGCTGTCTTCGGCATTGAAATGGTCGATAGCCATTCGACGAGGTCCAGCGGCAATAGTACCATCAAGGCGTTGGAATTGATGACCACGAAGTTGCAGATAATCTCCCAGAATATCAAGCATCTTTACCATCTGACTGAAGATGAGGACACGGTGGTTATCTTTCTTCAACTTTGTGAGAAGCTGGTCAAGAAGCATCATCTTTCCGCTGCTTGCAATAAGACCTTTCAGTTGATCTTCCCGTCTCTCACTTCCCTTCAATATCTTTTCCTCCGCATTCGGAAACATGTAAGGATGGTTACTAGCCTTTTTCAGCTCCATCATGATGTTAAGAAGAGATTGCTTCTGTCCTTTAGAACCTTCATTCAGGGCAGCATAGTTTCTTGTGAGGATGTTCTTGTAGTAGTCCAACTGAACATCGGACAGTTCGACTCGGATAATCTTCTCGGTCTTGGGGGGCAAGTCGTTCTCAACCTTTTGCTTCGTACGTCTCAAGATATAAGGCTGGATTTTATTGGTGAGGGCAGCGATCTTTTCACCAGCAGCTTCTTCGGTCAAATCCATGTCCTCCTCTATGTCCAGTTCGCCTGGCATGAGGAAGTCCATGAGCGCTGATAACTCTCCAAGTGTGTTCTGAACTGGGGTACCGGTGATGAGCAATCTACTTGGAGCTTTGAAGTCGAGTAGTCTTTGATACAACTGAGACTCTCGGTTTTTCAGACGATGAGCTTCATCAACAGCCATAAACTGCCACTTGATCTGGGCGAGGAAGGTAGAGTCGGCAAGAATGTACTCATAGGAGGTAAGAAGAACATTGAACTTTGGTTTCTTGACGTTTCCATCGGAAAGCAATTCGTACTCACGTATGATACTTCGCGAAGCCTCCTTGCCGTTGTACACAACGTAGTTGAGATCCGGAGACCAATGGTCAAACGTATCGCCCCAGGCAGGTATTGTGGTTAGGGGAACGACGACTAGGAAAGGGCCCTCCTGGCGTCGATCATGCCGAAGCCAATTCATGAATGAGACGGTCTGAACAGTCTTTCCCAAGCCCATTTCGTCCGCAAGGATGACGTTCTTGTTTTTGGTCCAATTGTATGCCAGGAAATTGAGGCCTGTGATCTGAAATTCTCGAAGCTGGCCATTTTTGATATAAGGAGGTTGCTCGCGGATGGGAACGTGAGGGCCACGTGTGTTAGGGTTAGATTCCCGTGTATCCGACGACAGAGACCTTGAAGCCCGATCTAGGAATCGATCAATGGCATCCTGAGCAATGTCGCTTACCAAGGAGGTAGTCTCCCAAGTACAAGACTCGTAGTAGAGCCCCTTCCACTTGACAAAATACTCTGTCTCCTCTTCACCATCACGCGTGCCAATGACTCGTTCGACCTTCGTATAATCAAGCAGTGCATCCGAGTCTCGTTCGCGATCCAACATCCACTTCTCCTTTTCTTCTGGTGGAACGTCTCCTGTCTGTGCCATGTACATATCCTCCATGACAATTTTTCTGTAGTAGTTCTCCAGACGACGAAATCCGCGCATGCCAGTCAAAGAAGTCGTGGTTTCCCAGGTCGCATGGTAGTGAGACTTGCCCTGCCACTTGATAAAATACTCGAAGTCATCTCGGCCTGTATCTGCACTGAGTTTATCTTTCCCTTCTTTGAGTCTATGCTTCAGGACGACGTCAATATATGGAGTGGTATCCTCGACATCTCCAGCCCAATTGTTTGGTGTCATCATCTCAGACTCGTCTTCAAACTCGACATCACTCTCTTGATAGGCGCCGGCAGTAACCTGAGCTGCTCTTCGGCTGTTCCATCGCTTTTCTTGGTATATAGGCGCAAGGTTGCTCGACTCGAGTTGGCGGCGGCGATTCTTCTTCGTCATACTACGAGCTCTTGCACCGCCGTAAGTGTCAGTGTTATCGGAATCGGAATCAGATGCTGAACGGAGGATTGGGGTGTCCCGCTTGGATGCTAAAATACAGGTCGTCAGTGATTTGCGACGGCGAGGTCGGGGAGCGGTGCATACATGGTTGTGACCGTTCCTGCTTCCTCCGCTTTGTCCGGTGAACTGGAACAACATCGGAATCGGAATCATCATTATTGTTATCCTCATCATCGGACTCAATCTGCCATAAATCAATATCAATCTCATATGTACGTAGAATGCAGATGGATTGCGGCGTCAACATACGATGGTTTTGTGCTGGACTGGACGAGCCTTGGAGAATCAAGTCAGTTTTATGCCTCATTGCAGCAGCACCGTGAACACGTACACTTCTCCGTAGACCGTACAACTCTGGATTTGCCAGGATATGTTCATCGTCGTCGACAGCTACTTTCCGTTTCGCGGGACGACGAGACTCGGCAGATGTCGAACGGTCCTGGCGGCCTGTATTCGAGGCTTGGGGTGCTGGACTATCCTCCATGTCAAAGTCCGCATCAGATGCTTCTTGAGCTTCCTCAGCGGAAGCATCGGAATCTTCTGAGTCTTGAGCCCCAAATTCGGATCGATTGTTCGCTGATGACGCCGGCGAGGGTTCTTCGACATTGGGGATCGCAACCTCCGAGAGGTCTGATTCGCTGTCATAAGGGGCATCATCGTTTGTGAGCGTAGAGTTCTGCAACGGAGAGGAATGTCCATTGGCATGAGGTAAGGATGTTGTCGAGTGCTTCATTGACACTGTCGATCGAGGGGCTGAAGACGACGAAGTTAGCACTTTGAACCAGAAAGCTTCCAAATTTTCCTGTGACGCCAGCTGCCAATGATCATACGGCCACAAAGAGAAGAGACGGGCGATCCTGATTCCACCACCACGATAGTCTTGGATTTGAAGAGACTGATATGAAGAACTCCGGCGCATTTCGAGGTGGTCGAATGTATCTTCATGATAGGGCTGACGATGACCTCCGGCCGATTGAGGATTGCTGGATGTGTGGGCGCGCACACAAATGCTGGCAAATCGTCGACCCGATCCATATCCATCACAGAAATACAATAGAGGTGCAAGTATGGACTTCCGGTTCGATATAGTCGAGATATAAGGATATGCACAAAGTGATCTCCGAACAGGCGGACGGGCAGCAGCCTTGGGGAAAATGCGCGGTAATAAACAGGAGAAAGGGAGAAAAGGAAGGTTTAAACTCACAAGCCATACTGAACAGGCCCCCTTGAGGCAGATTCTTCAATTGCAGCCGACTAATGTCGGCGGTGGTGAAGGATGCTTTTGGCGTTGGTGTTGTGAATACTGTTTCCGAGATGTGGAGAGGGTATCGGAGAGCTTTCAGAAGTACGGTGGTCGGTGGTCGTTCTCGCCTCGCCTGGCGGGCCAGTCACAGCGACGGACCAGTCACAATCGCCTTGAATACGATTATTGCACACTCGCATTTTCCTGTCTACCCACGTCGTCTTCGAGCGCATTATTATTCTTGATTCCTGAACAAACCGCGTCGAGTACGAACCTCGTCCATTTTACATCTGCTGTCCCGTCATCTCTGCCCAACTGGCAATCTCCACACCATCTGCGACTAACTACGCCCCAAGCCAAGATACGATACAGGCTTCTTTGTGAGAAATTGACAGCTTGCAGAGCGCACCGCCGCCACGATGTCCGACAAGCTTACTCGGTATGTGGAGAGTGCAACCTAGGCGTCGCAGAATAGAAGTCAGATTCTACTGGAGAAAGAACTATACTGACATTCCCTAAACAGTATTGCCATCATCAGTAGCGACAAGGTGCGAAAACATTAACCCCACCATACCCCGCCTCAGAGAAATTCGCAGACTAACAAATTATCCAACAAAACAGTGCAAGCCGAAGGTATGCCATCAGAACTCCACACCAATACTGCTACGATGCTGAAGATATGGTACAGAAATGCAGACAGGAATGCAAGAAGTCCTGCCCGGTGGTTCGTAGCGGACGTCTCTGCATCGAAGTTACCCCCGAATCCAAGATTGCCTTCATCTCGGAGAGCTTGTGTATTGGATGCGGTATCTGTCCTAAGAAATGTCCTTTCGGAGCCATCAATATTATCAATCTGCCAACCAATCTCGAATCACAAATCACCCACAGATACTCAGCCAACAGCTTCAAACTTCATCGTCTACCTACTCCACGTCCAGGCCAGGTTCTTGGTCTTGTTGGCTCCAACGGTATTGGAAAGAGCACAGCTTTGAAGATTCTCAGCGGAAAATTGAAGCCGAACTTGGGAAGATACGACAATCCTCCAGATTGGCAAGATGTTATCAAATATTTCCGAGGCTCTGAACTCCAAAGTAAGAAAAGTCTTGCCATATATTCTACGCAATATTTACTGATGAAAAAACAGATTATTTCACAAAGATTCTCGAGGACGATCTCAAGGCCATCGTGAAGCCTCAATATGTCGACCGTATTCCAAAGGCCATTAGATCTGCTGATAAGACTGTTCGTACCTTGATTGAAGGTGGAGCTTCTATGGATAATTTGACGGAGGTACTCGATGTTCTCGGTACGACCAATTCAGTGGAGCAATTTGCAGTACACTAATAATCTACAGAGTTGAATCACATCATGGACAGAGATGTGAATTTGCTTTCTGGAGGAGAGCTTCAAAGATTTGCTATTGGAACCGTTTGTGTCCAGCAAGCTGATGTGTAAGTTCTCACAGAAACTGATACTATCATAACGTTCGGCTGATGATTTCGCAGTTACATGTTTGACGAGCCGTCGTCTTACCTGGATGTTAAGCAACGTTTGAGTGCCGCAAAAGTCATCCGATCCCTCCTTCGCCCAGATGATTATGTCATTTGTGTCGAGCACGATTTGTCTGTCCTTGATTATCTGTCCGACTTCATCTGCGTTCTATACGGCAAACCTGCTGTATATGGTGTAGTTACTCTACCTGCCTCTGTCCGTGAAGGTATTAATATTTTCCTGGATGGCAATATCCCTACAGAGAACTTGAGATTCAGAGAGGAATCCCTGACCTTCCGAATTGCCGAAGCTGCTGATGAGTTCATGGCTGATCGCACTCGTGCTTTTACGTACCCGTCTATGGCAAAGACGATGGGGTCTTTCCATCTCTCTATCGATGAAGGCGATTTTACCGACTCCGAGATTATTGTCATGATGGGAGAGAATGGTACCGGCAAGACAACATTCTGTAAGATGTTAGCTGGCGCCTTGCAGCCTGATGGCAACCAAAAGGTACCTGGCATGAAGGTTAGCATGAAACCACAGAAGATCACACCAAAGTTTGAGGGAACAGTAAGACAGCTCTTCTTCAAGAAGATAAAGACTGCCTTCCTTCTACCACAGTTTCAAACTGATGTCGTCAAACCATTGAAACTTGACGAGTTCATCGATCAAGAGGTCAAGACTTTGTCTGGTGGTGAACTGCAGCGTGTCGCTATTGTGCTCGCGCTTGGTCTTCCAGCCGATATCTACCTCATTGATGAGCCTTCTGCCTACTTGGACTCTGAGCAACGTATCATCGCTGCTCGTGTCATCAAGAGGTTCATCATGCACTCGAAGAAGACTGCATTTGTTGTTGAGCACGATTTCATCATGGCGACATATCTGGCAGACCGAGTCATTGTCTTTGACGGCGAACCTGGTATTGATGCTCGCGCCAACACTCCGGAATCACTGCTCACCGGCTGCAACAAGTTCTTGAAGAACCTCGATGTCACTTTCCGTCGTGATCCAACCAACTACAGACCGCGTATTAACAAGTTAAACTCGCAATTGGACCAGGAGCAGAAATTGCACGGCAACTACGTAGGTTTAATGGTTACTTTCTCTGTATACAATACTGACATATTATTTAGTTCTTCTTAGAGGACGACTCATCGTCGTCGAGTGCTCCTACTAGTTGAAGAGGGCAACAACAATGATAGTTTTCCACTTCCCACGGTTGCATTGATAGGCGTTAAGGGGTTGCATCTCAAGGGGCGGGGCATGGCTCTCTAGATGAGGAAAAGGCGTCAAATGATGAAGACGAGCCAGACGATTAACGATGGCGACGGCACTCTGTTCCCTGTCACCTGATCCCACATGGATATCATACATCTTCTCTTCTCGCGGGGAATATCGGATATCATCACGGTGGACTGAGGGGTGATGGACAAGCGAACGAGTGTCGTCATAATGCACATATGCATCAGTGGCAAGTAGGTACGATGTGATTGGCATTGGTTTTATTACAATTGGATGGCAAATTTGCGCAGAGTGGTATTAAAATAGCGGAAGGGGTGCTCGCTAGGAGAGACAAATACACACCGAAAAGCTCTTTTATTGTGCAGCATCCATCCCTCCCCTTTCGTCGTATCGTGCTCTTCTTTATTATCGCGCGAAACTAGCCCTGGGTGCCAAAGTCATCATGCCACGAAACGTATTGGTGTATGCGATACGTACTGGTTCTGACATCGTAGGCTGCTATTTCTCTATCACCCAAACCGCATCTTGTAATCATTTCTCACTCTTCTTCGATCTCGCCCTCTTCGCTGCCGGAATGAACTGCTGCTTCCTCCTTAGGTGGAATTGTTGGGAGGGGCGTAGTCTTGCGACGTCGATCACGGGGAGGGATCGGGGAGCGCTCACGTGGTGTAACCTCTCGCCTTGATCTCTATTGTTCATGTCAGTTGAAATTACAGGATCAGGATTTAAATGTGACGAGACGTAACGTACCTTTGCAATCCTACCGCTGCCAGTGCTCTCGGCATCACTGTCAGCGCGTCTTCTCCGTCCACTGGGTCTCTCATCACCGTAAGGCAACTCATCAATGTTTCCTCTAGGATCACCTCTTCTTCGATACATCTTCTCTCGTTCATTCTCTCGATCACGCCGCTCTCGATCGTAATGGCTCATCGAATCCTCTCGCCGACTCCGATGAGGCTTGTCCAGATCCATTTCACGACCTCGATCACGGTCACGCTCTCGATCACGGTCTAAACGGTCGCCTCGACGGCCAGGGGATAGCAGTGTATCTGCGACGCTGGATTTCCGATAATTCTTCTCGCGGTCGGCGATAGCCTTTCGGCGATCTGCCTCATACGCATCTGGTTCTGGACTGCGGCTTGTCCTAGCATGACGACCACTTGTACGGTGGATTCTCTCACCTCTATCCCGGTCCCTATGCGATGGACGATCAATAGAATCTCGCTCACGGCGCTTCAGACGATCCTTCTCAGCATCCTCTTCTTTCTCCTTCAGGCGTCGAATGAATTTTTCAAATGCAGAACGACGTAGTTCTTCGGTAGCGATTGCAAGATACTCGGCTGACTTCTCAATCCTAGGTCGAACTCTCTCAAATGTGTCGTCGATACGAACAGGGGGCTCGAGATGTTTCATGACAGATCTGAGGGCATCAACTTGTCGGCGCTGCTGGCGCTCTGCTTGATGTTTGTCATCCTCGCTTCGGCGAGAGACCTTTTCATGTAACTAAAACAACATTAGCATTTGTAAGCTAGATTTGAGAAGATCTATCTACTCTTTCAAAAATAAGTAGCAGGTTGTCTCGATCAATGTTAGCAGTTCGTCGATCATTCTGCATCCAAGCGTGGAACTCGTCAAAGGTGGTCTTTTGCTGGATTTCATGTCTCTTGTCCTGTAACCGTTAACAAGCACATCAGTGAACTGGCCAAGATCTTCACTTACATCTAAAACATCCAACACATCGTTTCGTGTGCTACGTAAAGCACGCTCTTCTTCTTCAACCATGTCCCAGAACATTTCTAAGGGCGAGGAACCTGACTGGCCAAGCATAGCTTGATATCTTGGGTCAGCGGAAATCAATGGATAAAGCTGACTCCACTTCGAGCCAGCTCTAATCTTGTTGCTGGCCTTCAATTCTTGCAGTAAGCTTGTATAACGGTCTCGGTTCTGTCGCTCTCTTCTAGCCTTTTGGTTCTTCTCAAGCTGGCGAACGTCGTTAAAGGTCTTTTCGAGGACCTTGATGTGATTCTCGAAGGCTGTTAAAAGGTCCGATTTGCTGAGTGAGCTGAATTTCCGATCCTCTTGGAAGCGTTGATTGGACTGAATGATACCTTGTGCTTCAGACCAGCGGGTATATGGCTCCAAGTTCAAACCTTGGAGTATCTCGACCAGTTCATCCATCGCTGCCTTTCTTGTGGATGCTTCTTGATCAAGGTTAGCCTTCTTAAGCTCAATGATGTAGTCCTCGAATAACTGCCGGCGCTCATCGTCATCGTTGGAAGATCTGAAGATGGTCTCCCCTGAAATTATAGGCCTAGCTGTTTTCCAACGAGTGTAATGCTTGATCTCTGGGTGACTCTTCAGCATAGTCGCAAAATCCTTGCGAAGCTTCTCCAGCCTGTCCTTTGCACGATCCTTCTCTTGAAGGCGGACTTCGACAGCATATTTCTCAAAGGCAGCCTTGCGATGCCTCGGATCCTTCAAAGACCTGTACTGAGGATCTTTGATGATGGCGCGCAAGGTCTGGTCCCAAGTCCAGTTAGGATCAACGTTATTGCGGCGGAGGAGCTTCAAAAAAGCAGTTTCGCCCTCCTCGAAAGTTGAGTAATTGGGATCGGTATTCGCAGGGACGAAGGCTTGAGCCCGACTTCCATTGACATCGTTTCCGTATGCGATTTGACGAGCTTCACCGAGTGGCTCGCTGTCTCGATCGAATTGTGAGGACGAGAAACCGCCGCCGGCTACGAATGTTGGTGCTGCACTAGAAGTGTTCGTCAGTACAGGAAGACCTGGATTGGTTGGATATAGGTACGGTGCAGCGGGTGCAGCAACAGGCACATCTTTGGCAAGAGCTTCCTTGTATGCTTCTGGCATTTCCCATGAACTTTGCTTTGACTCTGTGTTATACCAGTATTTTCTTCCTCCTTCGGCCGTATACTCTTTCCATGGTTGGTTGGCAAGGGCGCGCTAAGTTTGTCAGTGAATTGCCGATTGCTCGAAGAGAATATAGGCTCACCTCTGCTGGGCTCATGAGATCCTCGGGTTTGGTCCATTGTGTAGCCTTCGTGATTGTGTTGTAATAGTAGACGCGACCATCGGCGTTGCGAGCCTCCTGCCATAGAGCAGGCGCAGCTGCGAGACCATTGGTTCCATTCATACCATTCATGATGGCGTTGAATGTTTAAAGCTTTCGTGGGGAGCGATAGCTTGGGTGGTGATGGAACTGCAGTCGCGACAAATCGTTGGTGGCCCTGAACTTTTTGCAGCAGGCTGGAAGAAGTTAGCGTGTATATTGACCGCATTCACTTAAGCTCGGATCAATGTTTATTTGGATGCGATTTGGAGATTCTAATATGTCTTCCAGACAATCCCTCCCAAATTAATTACAATTGGAAGCCCACTTTCAGGAACTTCCGCATAGCGAATTCGAATCGACGAAGATTATTTGACTACCGCTGTTGCATGGAAGCCTTCTGGACTTGAACTTCAGACAGCGCATGAGTTACAAGTCCCAAGCTACACTACAATGACAGGATCCGATTCGGAAGAGGGTCGGCCTCGTGGGAGTCTCGAATTTGTTGAAACCTCAATCTTGGATACCATCGTTCCTCTAGAGAGCGGACTCAATATTGAGGAAGCTTTAAGTGGTTCGGTGGAGCGTTTGGATGAAGGCGATGGCTCCCCTCTAGCATCCATACCACAGAGACACGCACTTTATTTTGGTTAGTCTTCCCCCATGAATGAAAAGCTCTGTATCTTACTCATTCATAGATCATAGATGAGACTGTAAATGTCTATGTTGTTTTACAAACTCCTTATTTTGATGAACGAACCTTGCGGTCTTACCTTGGCAGACTGGTGATCAATCTCGAGGCGCAGGTTGTCAATTCGAATCCCGAGACACATGAGATCTCGCCTGGGCAAGAAGTCATATACAATGGATCTGTGCAGGATGGACAGGATCCTTTCATTGTGGTTCAGGGTCCAGACGACAGCACGGAGTCTAGTGGTGAAGGGCACATACTAATTGTTTGGAAGATGTCTGCTTTCCTGGTCAGACCCAGACTTCGGCTCCAAAATCCTTCAGTTGTTTTTTCCGCAACAGCCAAACTCAAGCCCGCTGAACAGCTTCAGAATGACACGCTTAGCGAAGAATATCTACCCAGCCAAATACCCTCTGGAATCAATCTGTTAGAAGTAAGCAAGCAAATTATTCCACTCACGCTCTTCAGCCTAAACTCAAAGTGCTCACTGTTCTATGAAGGCTTTCAGTGATGATCCAGCCATGGGCGGTATTAAGCCAAGGCTTTCTGCATTGAGGGTATCTCGTGTAGCTCCAGCAACACAAGCTTCTAGAGATCTCATGCGACCCTTGAAAAATATCTCGCGGCAGTCGATAAAGGTGTATCCAGCTATCAACGCACGAGTGCGATACTCCAGACCGAATATCACCCCAACCAATCCTTCGGTCGTGGTCTCCCTGGACGTTGATATAACTCCTTTTGCCAATTGCCAGATTATGCTACACAAGGTTGATATCAAGATAAATGGGGGAACCATTGAAGACCTGAATGTTATTTCAGGCATGATACTTCCCATCAAAACTCTCCCTCAGGATGATATTACATTTTTATACCGAGTCATACCAGATGACTTGGACGCGACAAATAAATCTCAGATACGCATTCTCGATATATCAATTGAGGCGACCGCAAAGTTATCTGAGTTGTGTCTACCTACCATTGCCATGCATTGGACCACTTCCCTCGATTTTACACCTCCAGTAAACCCAGGCTTTGGCCATCCAACACAGGTTTGTCTCCATCTCACTATCTTTGTAATAGGTCTTGTGTACCAGTCCCAAATGTTTCTTGGAGTTTCAAATGTTGAAAGCAGACTAATCCGTGCCTAGCCCATTCAAAGACCGCATCGACCCGCGCAATTATCCATTGGATCCACGTTCGATGCCATAGTAGCCCCTCCCTCGCTGGCTCTAAACCATCCTGATGCATTACCATCTGTAGATATCACTACGCGACATTCACGAAATCCATCTGTTGCCGATTTCGGTGTCACCATGACCTTCACTGGTCCTTCTGATGACAGCCCCATCTATCCAGGCATTCCGTTTTCATGGTCTGTGTTCATAGTGAATCGATCGGATCGCCCACGAAAGCTTGCACTTGTGGTAATACCTAAGCGTCGTCGGTCCGAAGCCCGGATCACTCGACCCCCGTCCACGGGGTACGGCAAGAAGGATCCCAAAGTCGCAGATGCGGTGGTAGATGAAAATATCATTTATGCTATGCAAAGAAACTCGGCTGTTGAACCAACCGAAATAATTTGTCTTAGTACGGATACGAGAGTAGGACCTCTTGCACCTTCGGCTTGCTATGAGGTAGAGCTCAAATTCATGGCATTGAAAGTAGGGATCGTAGGCATCGAGGCTGTAAGGGTCGTAGATTTGGGCACACAGGAACACGTGGATATCAAAGATCTACCGAGTGTGTTGGTGTCCCCGGCATTAGAACCATAGTTTAGGTATGCAGGAATGGGGAATATATCCCCCTTATGTCTTCCCAACTTTGATGTCCTAATGGTCCAAATTCCCCACATCTCCTCTTGTGCTCTGTAATATTTAATGGTGCTTATACCGCCTTATTGATGCTTTCCGCTCAGCATCGCCCACCGGATCCAAACCTCGCCAGAACAGCAGCGATTAGCAACATGGACAAGATCGATGCGGGTGCTGGGTTCGAGTTTTGGAAATCAAGGTTTCCTGCCTCTATTAAATGAGGGACAACATGAACACAAAACAGCCGAAGGCTTCTTGGTTTGAGCGGCAAGGTGCAGGGACGGGGAGAAATTTGAACATCGCAACCACCGCCAAACATAGTTCCAAGGATTTACATGCAATCCAACTCTACTGATCTTGCTCCCTTGGCTGGATACGATTATGTTGATTTTAGGCGTCTAAGAAGATATCCTATTTTTAGTGGCATGCTCTAGTTCTTCGCTTCGCGACTGCCTTGCAGACACGCTAATTCTAGGTACATGCCTCCTTTGTCAATGCGCTTCTACCCGTTGCCTGAATAGTCAACTTACACGTGCTAACCCAGTCTCTTCACCTTTACGATACCTCGAAAATCAATGAAGGTTTCCTTGTCCTTATAAAATGGTGAGTTGGTTGTAAATAGAGGTGCGCATTGCTCATGCGCAACTAGGATACAGACAAAGACGAATACTTTCGTCAACTTTACTCGCTGAACGAGGTGTCAGATGACGAAGAATCCAACGACGGTGATGAACTTCGAGAAATTCTGCGAAAGAATAAACCAAATAAGCCTTCATCCTCGGCTTCGTCTTCATTTCCAACGTTCCTTCCATCGTCTTCGCGACAATCTCCAGAAACAAGAAGGCACCAGTCTCAGACACGAATAATAACACCAGCAATCCATCGGACTAACTCTGCACCGGTGTCAAGCGTTAGCTTTGTGAAAGAAACACCAATCCTCGCAAGAAAACCGTCACTTCTTCGCTACGATATCTCGACTCCATCAGCAACTTCAGAAACCTCGAAAGTGGATGTTTCAGTAATTCGAGATACCCCTGCTGAAAACCCTCAGCCAACTCGAAGCCTATCTACCCCAATAATCGGCTCTGTCGTCATGAAGAATAGCTCTGGTATTGCGTCGATGTTGAACAAGAAGCCAGCACTTAATAAGAAACGGAAACGAAAGTCAAAGGAAGTCAAGCTCGTGCCAGAGAACGACCGCATTTTCGCAGATCGAACATTCTTCTATGTCCCAAACGACGACATAGCGCCACTGCGACGAAATCGTATTGAAAAAGCCATTGAGTATGGAGCTACGTGGACCACAGAGGTAAGTCCTGCTTCCTCACTTAAAAACCCTGCAAAAGTCAAATCATTTATCTGTTTCCAAATTATAATTTATTCTGCTGGCAACTTGTACATTCATTCAGTACGACGTTTGACAACTCTTGAGTGACATTCTAATTCTCTCCGGCTTTAGTGGACAGCGGAAATTACACATGTTGTTGTCGAGAGAAAGTTTAATTATGAGGAGATAATGTCCTATCTTTCACCTATCATCAAAGCCGACTCTTTACCATCCAGCATCATTTTAGTTAATGAAGATTATCCAATTCACTGCATTCAATTTAAACACATTCTCGATCCAACACAGGAACGATACAGGGTAAATCATGCCGCAGTTGAGCCACCGCAAGTGGAACAAGAGGTTCTCCAACTAGAGTCAAACGAGTCCCTCCAGATTAAGAAGGGAAGGTCTCGCAGGAATGGCAACGCCCCCGAAGATCAAACCCCACCGAGCAGTCAATCATTGACAGAAATTGCTGGTCATTATGTTGGGAAAAACATACAAGTGGAGGCAGAAGTCCCTGAAGCCATATCAGGTCAGCACCAAGAGGAGCTGCCGACCTATGTGCCGCAAGGAGACGATCTTGACGAGATGATTGAGGTAGCGTTGAAGCTAATGCATCTACCTCTGGATGACGATGAATCCGAAAGGCCATCATCAAGTGAGGGCCCGGAGGATCCAGGTTCGTCAGACGAAGAAGGCGCAATTTTGCGAGCAAAGAAGTCTAAGCGAAAGTCGGGCAGAAAAGGAGCGCTGAACCAGGACAGTTTCAGCTGCATGAAAGGCGGTACTGGCGTCACGCTAGAATCGAATCCTAATAAGCAGACTATCTTGATCCTCGAAGAAATGGGCGAATACTATAGCCGCATCAAGGACGAGTGGAGAACGAGGGCATATAGGAAAGCGGTTGGAACTCTAAAGAGACAAACAAGCAAGATTTCGACCTACGAAGATGCATTGGCTCTACCAATGGTCGGTCATAGGCTGGCTATGAAAATCCAAGAAATTGCCCTCACAAATCGACTTCGTCGACTTGATCATACGAAGCTGGATCCGAGCGATCAGGCCCTCCAGAAGTTCACGAAAATATATAATGTGGGCCTCGAGGTTGCTTCGAAATGGGTCCAGGCGGGTTACAACAGTTTGGATGATCTCAAAGCTCACGCGAATTTAACGCCCAAGCAGCTCATTGGGGTTGAACATTATGACGACTTCAACGCCAGGATTCCACGGGACGAAGTGACAGCTCTTGGCGAGATTGTGAAGAAGGCAGCTGCAAGCATTGATCCGGGAGTCAACGCCATGATAATGGGTAGCTACAGAAGAGGAGCCGCTACTTCAGGTGATATTGACATGCTTCTCACTAAAGCAGGATCAACGTCTAGCCAAGATCTTCTTCCTTTCCTGCTTTCATTGGTTGACTTATTATTCAAGCAAGGATTTCTGGTCACGGCTCTGGCAGAACCTCGTGAAGATGGTGGATCTAAGTGGCACGGCGCTTGTATCCTCAACCAAGACAACCCTATCTGGAGACGCATTGATTTTCTCCTGGTGCCAGAAACTCAAATGGGGCTGCTCTGATATACTTCACCGGTGATGATATTTTCAATAGAAGTATCCGACTGTTGTCAAGCCACAAGGGAATGCGGTTGAACCAGGAGGGTTTATTCAAGGATGTCATGCGTGGTCCTGGCCGAATCAAGGTCACTGAAGGAACGTTACTTGAAGGCGCAGACGAGAAAAAGATCTTTGATATTCTGGGCGTTCCTTGGCGACCTCCCGAGCAGAGAATTCTTCACTAAATTGTGCGGCTCTTGGCCGTGGTTTCATGCTGTATGGTCTAGTGGACATGTCTGAATTGGAATTGCGCTGTTGAGGGGAATATGAGAGATATGGGGATTGTGACAGCATGATGTTGCTGCATTAACAAGGACCTGTATGTCTGTGATTGGGATTGCATGGCATTTGAAAGGGTTGGGCCATTAATACCAGGCTGGGAACAAAGTCAAGGTTGATAGCACTTAGTCGTCACGAAGCAAGTCTCACTAAGCAGTAAATGACTTTTCCACAATCAAGACCAGACTTTTTGAGTTTCCATTTTCACCAAAGCTTTCAAGTCTATATCAACGTAGGCTCCTGCGGCTCTCGAATCATACACACATTAGATCCGGTAGTAGTTCCCCATACTTCCTCAGATCGACCTCGATCCGATCTACATCCCTGAAACCAAGCTTGTGGTACACTGGCTGCCCCTGCGGCGTGGCCTCGATATACGTTCTCCGCTTCTCCTTGTCCGCCACGTCTAGCACATGCCTGAGCAGCATGTTCGCCAGCCCCCTGCGCTGGAACTGCGGTGATGTCGCCAGCAGCTCCGCAACTAGCGGCACGTGTTAGTCCTGTTTGTGTGTGGATTGACCTCGTTTCTCGCGTACTACTTCTTTGTATGGTAGGTAAGGTAGGCAGGTAAAGGTAAGGTACATAAGGTACCTTGAGGTAACCTCACGTGGAAAGGAAAGGGGTGACGGAGAAGAAATAGCCGAGGGAAGGGAGGGAGATACATACCATACATCTCCTCGGTGTCCACGAATCGCTCCTTGTTAACAGCCAGCGCTCCAAACTTCTCGTCACAAATCGCCAGGTTCGCACCAACAGGCCACTGCGGATCTCGGCCCTCCCTCCTCTCCGCCTCTCTGAACTTCTTCTGCCGCTCGCTCTCGGCCTTCTCGTCGGCCGTCAGGACGTGCGGGAACTGCCAGCGCAGAAACGCGGCGATGGCGCCAGAGGGGTTATGCACGATTTTGAAGGACCGCTGCTCGCGCTTGAGGATGTTGGTCAGGAAGCGCTGCGCGAGCCAGCTGGAGAGCTCGGCTGGCGGCACGGCAGCGAAGGTCAGGATCGCGAAGTCGTTGTCGGCGAAGGCCGAGAGGTAGACTTGGGTCATGCCGTCGACGTCGGCGGGTGTGCAGGGCGTGAGGGTGAATTCTGGAGTTGACATTTTGGCCTGTTTTGGCCAATGGCTGGGCGGGTCTGTGGAAAGAGATTTAATTAACCTATTTAGACGTCCCTAAGATGAGAGTACTGGAAAGATTAGTCCAGATGTTCTGTGTTTTTATATAAACCTACGTACTCTGTAGGTTCGGAGTTGTACATTCACGTGAGTCACGGGGTTGTACTCCGTGTCTCCGGAGTTGGGTTAGACATCTTCAGTTGATGCTGGATGAGTCAGGCCGTCGTTACTTGTGAAAGGGCGTGGAGAGACGGCCAAAAACAAGCATATCAGGAGTCTAGCTGAATAGATCGAGAAGAAGGATCCACCAAGGGTGCTATGTTCTACTGCGTGCTACACACTGTGCCACTAACAAAGGCACGCTAAGGATGTATATCCAAGCCAGTCACTGAATGCGCTTTCGTGCTCGGAACCATTTGCCTATTTGAGTGTACACGGCTTTGTGTATTTCGAACTGGTGTTGTATATGTGATCTGAGCAAGGGTGCATGTTTCCTTCGTCGGGGTTCAACTTGCTTTGTCGTCGGACTTCGGGGCGGTGAGACTACCCCACGTATGAGATGACCAATTCGAGGATGGTTCAACTTACATTTCTTGACGCGGAATAAATGCAATTTCCAATAGTTGTATACCGCTCATGTCTTTTACCCAGTTGTAAACCCCATACACCAACTATATCTTTGTCCTTGCTATGGTGTTGTGATAGTGTCACTCTATACTCTCTATAATTTATTACTTCATGTCGTGGCGGAGTACTGTACACTCAGTTGTTATTCCATACTGTTCGGCAATTATCTCTCTCACTAGATTGAGGGTGTTAGAATCGTTGTAAATCAGGATAGAAAGTAGCTTCTCGAGCACTTAGATGTAAACAGACATCTCAAATCGGGGGATTCGATCAAGTGTCTGCCCGCCCATGATGTCCTATCAATGGAGGGTAATATCATTCCACATGATTTGGACATCGTCGATAGTTGAGCACGTTCGTTTACCGCCACATCCTTTAAATTCCTCAGCTTGTCAATTAGCAATTGGAAGGTGATCTAGCAGACCCCAATGGCCGAAGGAAGATCTTTTGATATCAGGATGAAGACCATCTTGCCTAGCAAGGGTATCTTGGATTTGTTGTAATGCCTCCTCACGACACGACAGATTGATAGCACACGAACCAAATTTGTCTCATCAGGCTTGATTTTAACGAGGTTGTGGCAACCGTTTTCAGTATTGTGCTGATGAAGCTTTATGCAGCAGTCTAGTCAGTTTAAGTGTTCAGATCAATTGTAGAGGTGCACGCCCTAGTAGTAGTGATTGTGGTGGGAGTGTTCATTTTGACGCAATTCTCGGAGATGAAATACACGGCTGTTCAGCAAGGCTGGCAGCCGTAGATTTCATCAATGGTTCCAAGAGGCCTTTTACAATCGCAGACGCGTTCACCAGGATGAGAAACCAGGCATATCAGGGAACGACCTAGTCCATGGAAGATCTGCAGTGATGAGTTGACCATTGGGACGAAGCAGACCTGAAAATTCCATGAGGCAGGCGCGTAGTGTTGCCATCGGAGGCTGAATCCAGCAGAAGGAATTCTACCCCGCCGTTTACCATTGGTGGCAGAGCTTATCACAACAAAAAAAAAAAAAGTGAGACATCCAGGCACAAGAATAGAAAATAAGTTTTGATGGCTTGTCCCGGGTGGCGGAACGTTGAGCCTCGAAACCTTCGATTGATTCTAGCAGATTGGACAAATTTACCTTCCGCCCAGAAGAAGGTTTTACAACGGCAGCTAATTCAATATGTCCGTATGGGGCACCACTTGGCGCATCCTGTGTATTATATACCTGATGGTTATGATGGTGGAAGAAGTTGGTGGCGTGAGGAGCACTGAGCGTCCTGAGATGGTCTTATACGCCTGCACTGCACACTTTGAAGAGGCGTCAGAGATGATTAGACCTGTCTCACGTTAGCCAGAGCATAAGCTGCGACTCGTCGTGCACGTAATCCAATTCTGGCCTCCAGATGTTGCATTGAGTTGTGTTATACGTGTGATTTATCTGCCTACCGTGCCAGCTGAAGACAAGTGGATGTATCGACATCCGATTCCACACTAAGGTATGAGAGCTTCACCGTCCATTGTGCGACATTGCTTTTTGCGAAATCGGACGCCTCCATTCGCCCCGATGCGTTGTCAGCAGGTGACATTCTTGAGTGAGATTGCTTTTGCACATCCTGCTTTGGCAGCAGATGACTTGCTGCAGTCCCGGGGAGCGGGCTGCATATGATAGATGTCTTGAGCTCTTCTGCCGAGCATTTGTTTCGTGAATTACTCAGTCATCCACGAGCTTGGCGAGGGGAAATTAAGATAGGGGAAGAGGAGATAAGCTGCATCTGCGTCTGCCCAGTTCCTGCACCGCGGCGTTAGCTTGTGCAAGGCTGGAGAAGGGCTGCATCTGCCTCCGTCCCTGTTGTATATGGCATGAGCGAGGGCAGGGCGAGGCAATCAAGCCATCAAAGCATAAATGCAAGTGTCTGCGAGGGCGGGAGGGCATGATGAGCATTAGCATGCCAAAGGAGATTGAACGTCATCTCGTCAGCCAGCGTTGGGTTCGCAGCAGCGTCTGATGTTCAGATTGGCCAATGGCGGAGCGATGATCGGCCCCGGTAATGGACAGCAGTGGAGAGGGGCAGCCTTGACATTTGATACTGCGCTTGATATTGTGCTGGTGCTTCCGGCTGGTCCAACCAGGGGTGAAATTGGCCGCGACATGGATGCATGGGGATGGCACAGACCGAAACATGGATGCGGCGGGGATTGGCAGCGGATTGTTTGCTTCAATCTGACGAGCAGCGAGTGGCCGTGGGACTGGACTGGCAGTGGTACAAGACTGGATTGTACCGTTCTGTATTGGAGGGCTGGCAAAAAAAGTTGGTCTGGCCCACGCCAGAGGGAGGAAGAAGGCAAGTTCCTCAACCGCCTGCACGCCGGGGATCCCATCTGCCTGCCATGCTCTGCCCATCGTATCTCATCATATCTCATCATATCCCATCAGATCCCATCCCATCCCATGGTACTGTACTGTACTGTATCGTATCTCATCCCCCCATCCACCTCATCTGCAGTGGAAGTGGCTTTACCCAGACCTTATCCACCGCCACTCCTCAAAGCCTGCGAGCACTCACTAACCACGAACACACGCACTAACCAAACCATCCCCCCCCAAGCCAGGCCAGCAGCAAGCGACGCCATCTCGGCCAAGTAAATAAATCCAGGAGAACTCCACTCTTCCACTTCCTCCATCCATCCATCCCCGTACCGTACCTGATCTGACCTACCTGCCCTTCACCACCCAACGCCAGCTATCCTCCTTCAACCACCACCCGCCATGGGCTCATCGCAATCGGGAATGCGCATCTGTCTTCCATTTCCGTAATCGCCCTTCCTCGCAGACCGGCATTCTCGACGAAGCTGACAGGCGGTACACGGCAGCTCCCCAACCCCGATAGTCACTTCGGCGCTTCAATATTTTTTTTTAGGACTGGTTGGCGACCACGACGGATTGTGACCCAATTCTATTCCTATCCACCTTCCCACTGACCAATACCCTTGCGACGCTTTTTTACCTCCAGGACCACCCTCTCACCAGTCTGTCATCGGAAGCATGCATATACAAACGACCATGGCGTACTCATCGGGTCCCCATCCAGGCGAAATCTCTCCTACGCTGACGAACCCCGAGATGATCTTACCCTACGAAGACTTCGAGCTCCCTCAGGATTCCTACCGTGCAGACTCTCTCGGCGACGACTGGAGGAGTATAGGATCGGGGAGCTTCTCAATCGGCCCTCCCAACGGGCACATGATGGCCAAGACGACCCCGTAAGTAGGAAGATTGCTTACTAGCTTGTCATACCGAAATGTGCTGACCTTCACTTTTTGCAGAATCATCTATGGGAACGGAACGATGCTGTCCGATATTGGAGAGGTGACCGAGGCCGAGAGTACGCCAGGAAGGAAACTGCCAGGCCCGGCAGAGAGGAGGATGCTCAAGCAGGCGCAACAACATAATAATTCACCGATACGATCCAGTCCAACGATGGGCTACGATGCGGTCATGAAACGGACCAAGACGGGGAGCCATCAGAGAAAAATATCAATCGAGTCCACCAGTACAGTGCGATCTGAAGGGCAGTCGGCCGAGCTGTTTAGAGACTTTGACGATGGCGTCAGTGTTGATGACAGCGTATTCCAAGGCGATGACGAAGAGAGCGTCGCAGACTCGTACACCGAAGGAGTGATCGCATCGGAGACCCATCGACTGGCGAGGAATGAGAACGATCCGGAGAAAGACGAAGATGGGAGTTCCAGTGCGGCATTGAGCAGGCGGGCCGAGCAGATCTTATTGAATGCGAAGAAGCGACTGAATGTAAGGCATCCAGCTCATCTGAAAATGCACTGCTAACAAAAAATCAGAATATGGAAGGCAACCTCACACGAGCACGAAGTTCCTTATTTGTCGCTCCAGCTGGGTCCCTGTCTTTAATTCACAGCAGTAGTCCCTTGTCTCGATCAACGCCTTCTCCCCCAGTCAATGGAGCCCGAGGGACAGCACTCGGCGTTCCCCCTTCAAAGCATCGGCAACTACATACCCCTAATGAATCGCCAATGACCAGTCCCGGCCATGCTCGTGTGCAGAGCGAAAATTCAATATCAACCCCCCTGCGGACTGCGCCCTTCTCAGTCAGATTTCCTGTACGGGCTTCCAGTGCTGCAGCTCGTTACAATGGCCGGGGAGGAGCAGAGAGCAGTGAGCCATCACCACCACTGACTCACACCCCAGAAAGTCCGAGGGAAGACGCACGAAATGGAACCCGCTCTGGATTTTCCTCATCCTTAAGCAAGTCCTCCCCACCACACGGCTCAGCACTCGAGCCATTGAATGAGAATGAGACGGTTCCGGAATTCGAGGTAGACCGAGCCAGTCAGCCGTCAAGCCTCGATGGCTCTTTGAGTCCGGTTGGAGATCATCGCGGCTTAACACGCTCTGCCTCAACCATGCAAATGCGAGATTTACGTGACCAGATGTCTGACCTAAAAGGACGACTGTCAGTCCTGAGAGATCGGGCTCGGGATGACACCATGAAGCGTCGTAGTTTGCAAAGCCTGAGGACACCAAGCCCTTTCACGGCTGCTGAACAGTGGTATGTGGGTTCCAAGAGCTATGGTGATTCTCCTCTCAGTGCTGAAGGGGGAGTCGCTCAACCACCTTGGAGAGAGGAGGAACGAGAAGAGGAAGAGGCAGAGGCAGAGGCCAAAGCTAAAGCTGTCGGTGATAACGGACCGAAAGAAACGCCCAATTATGCAGAGTCTGAGGTTACTAGCATCTACGAAGACGTTTTAGAGACTCATATTCCAACGGCCTACGCACCTGTGGTCGACGAGGAGGAAGTAGAAGACGAATATGAGGTAGATGAGCTAGACGAGGGAGAAGAGGAAAGATCATTTGACACAGCTGCAGAGGATGAGGATCCTGATGTCGAAGATCAAGATTTCGACAATGAGTACAATGATGAAATGGTCGACCGGGATGAAGTGGACGATTACGAGAGCGACGCTTCGCTGTACCATGATACGATGCCGGTACCAATTTCACATGAAGATCGCGAGGACGCCTTTGATTACGAGCATTTCTTTTTACATAGTGCTATGGGGACAATAAGCCAACAGCGACTAGCCCGGAGGGGAAGCGGGGCAAGCTTCAGTTCTGAGGATTCTGTAGAGACTACCCGTGGCCCAATCGGGCCCAGCGACGACCACCACTCGTCCAAGAATGACAAAGACAGGGCATCTCTGGGTCACTTCAGATCCGAGAGCACAGACACAGTCTCTACCATGGCTACTTTTGCCACGGCAGAAGAGGGCCGCGATTCAGACAACGAAGATGACGAAGATCATGACAATTTTGCTGTGCAGTATGGCAAAGCCGTAGTCCTCAGAACAGACACACCGGTAACGGTGAAGCGCTCTACATTTGGTGGAATGGGTGGCACCGGGGAGGATGATCGAGCTACCCCAGAGGGCCGTAGCAGTTCCAGCTCAACTCCAACGATGCACAACAAGGACGAACGAAATGGCAATAACGCTCATCGGCCATCTGTAAGCTCCTTTGACTCTCTCGAATCAACCGGCACAACCCGCAGCTTTCCTTTGGTCAACAAGCCAAAGGCAAGTAGTACCCCTGCCACATCATCTCGAAACTCAGTATCCTCTCTCCTAAGCGATTCGGCTTCTTTCAAAGGAGGGAAAAGTGAGGGTGAATCGCCAGTCAGTATGCTCTCGAAAGAAGACCAGATTCTGGTTGAAAGACTTGTTGCAAGTCTCGGTCAATGCGTGCTCGGTTTGCAAGAAGCAGGAGACGCTACTTACGAAGGAAGGGTGTGGAGGAGACGCCTTGATGCCGCCAGGCGCGTCTTGGAAGGCCAGGAAGGCGCGGTATGAAAGAAGTTAATTCACTTCGACTACATTCGACATATTTACATCTTCCATTTGTTGGTGATCACAGGGAGTATTGGGGTGGCTTGTTTTTGAACTTGGAGGACGGAATGATGAAAGGCGTATTTGGCCCGGGACGAGATCGTTGCTTCGTTGATACCCAATTTGCTTCACGCCTTCTACTTGGTATCTGTCACCGCACTATGCCGGTTTGATGAGAGCGGAAGAAATATGTTTGCACCGAATTGTACCATACGCGATACCGAGTTAATGGATGGAGACGAAAACCGCTTGAAGAAATAACGAGTTAGGCAGAAGATAGTTGTAATTCAGCAATTAATAAAATTTCTGATCATGTCCTTCTCGACGAGTGTCTCCGAGTCAATCTTTTTGACTAGCAGATAGCCCAGTCGTGGAGAAACTCTACGAACGAAGGTAATATCGGTCGGTCATTAAGGTCAATTTCTCGCTCATGCGGTTTCAGGTATAAGTTGGTAATCTCGCGCAGTCACGAGACTGATTTTAGGATGAAAGGAAACGCACCCCCTTTTGCCTTCACCCGCATTGAATTTGTTCCTCCAACTCTCCAGGAGATCTTCAAAAAACTCTATCTCGCACCGACAGCGGTTTGCAATTTCTCCGGAGCCCCCTCTGCGCCCAAGCCGGCAGTGCAAATCAAGCTCATGAGGCCAAGCAGCCAGCCGCAGGGCCAAAGCAGTGAGTGCACGGGTGGCTTCCCATGACTAACGTACCTACCTGAGGCCATAATAGCAGCTCCCGTATATCTCACGAGCCTCACTTTCCACCGACAAGCCAAGCCGCGCTGTCCCCATTAAAGTTTACTATATTTTATGGAGCCCCATCGGTGGAGAATCCGCCCATTCGCGGAGTTGGAATTTTCCCTCCCTCTGCTTCTAAATATGCCTCTAGTGAGGTACCCGTACAGCAGGGCACCCCATCCTTGTGTTGTAGGGGGAGGGGGTAACCTCCGACCCCGTGGGCCTTCTGGAAGCTTAATATTTTACTGTAATATATGTAATATACGTACTGTGCGCTGCGGGACGACCGGGGAATGAGCACGAGGGGCGCGCTCATCTTGTTTTGAGGCGTGCGCTCATTGGTACCGGGTGTGCTGTTTGCTTGTTTGACGTTGAGGCTGGATGACATTCTGCGCGCGAGCGAGCGGGCGAGCGAGGGAGAGAGTGGAGTTGAGGATAGAGTGGGACGACGGTGCCGCCGGCGTGTGTGTATTTGAGATTGAGGGTTTGCAAAACGTCATCCTTGCTCCGAGGCACGCTGGTGGGGAGACCCCTCGCGGCGAAATTACAATATACGGCGCCGGTCCAGCGAGACGTGCGAGCTTCTTGCGGGTGTGGAGTATGGGGGATGGGGAGAGGGAGGAGGGGAGAGGGGTGGAGAGGGTCTCTTGTGTCTGTCTATAAAGACTTGGCCAGTGCCTGGTTGTGAGAAGAGCAGGTCAGTCTTTCATTCTGGAGAAGCCGGATACAAGTGTCTTCTTGATCTTGCTTTGAAGAAAGCTCCATTCATTCCTTCATTTATTCTACTTGATCTGAGCTTCGTTCAAGATGGTGGATCGCACGAGAGTCTACAATTGGTGAGATCCTCCCCTTGCGGTGTTGCTGAGCGCTGTCACTGATTCCTGAAAGGTACATCTCGCTGGTGGCAGCGGCATGTATGGTGCTTTATGGCTATGATGCATCGGTCTTCAACTCTGTTCAAGGCTCCCCTCACTGGGTGGCCTACTTTGGTGATCCAGTAAGTTTTCATGACCTGCAGAGAGGAAAGCCGTCTAATCATGCTGTAGGATACCGAGATGATCGGAGCAGTGAACACGGCTTATAATGTTGGAGCTATTGTTGCAGGGTAGGTGATTCTATAACCATCTCTCGAGATCATATGTTCTAACGGCACTCAGTTGGTTCTTGGGAGGTCCTATCGCTGATCGCTTCGGTCGCCGCTGGGGAATGGCCGTCGGATGCGTCTTGACCATCATCGCGACCTTCCTGCAAGCCTTCTCTCCCCGCGGTTCCCTCGCCATGTTCATCGCCGGCCGTGTGGTCATTGGACTCGGTCAAGGTATTGCGTTGAGTAAGTGCTTCCCGACCCCAACATTGTAATCTTATAACGGCATCTGACGTATCTCCAGCTTCGGGACCTGTCTACATCGGTGAACTGGCTCCAGTCGAAATCAGAGGAAAGATCATGGCCTTCTGGCAGCTGTTCTACTCCGTTGGTGCTTTCCTTGCCTACTGGATCAACTATGCCTGCTCTCTGCACCGCGTCCGTCTCGGCGAGTGGGATTGGAGAATGTACGTCCTGTCCCCATCCTCTCTCCCATACCACCTCCCCAGTTCCCTCCTCTCCCCCGCTCAGGTCAGAAACACCCACTAACACAACCTCCCTCAGCGTCGTGATCTTCCAAATGCTCGTCCCAATCATCATCCTGATCCTCCTGCCCTTCATCCCCGAGAGTCCCCGCTGGTACATCCAACACGGGGAGCGCATCGAAGAGGCACGCGCCGCGCTGACCCGTGTGCGCGCCACGTCGCAAGAGGTCGAGGACGAAATCATCGTCATCATCGAGGCACTGCGCTACGAAGCCGAGGCCATCTCCACCTCCTACTCGGCGCTGTGGAAGGACCCGTCGATCCGTCGCCGCCTGCTGTTGGCATTCGTCCTGAATGTCGGACAGCAGCTCACGGGTCAGGGCACGCTGAATTCCTACTCGACGGCTATTTATAAGAAGGTCTTTACTTCGGCTTCCAAGATTGCACTGTACGTATTAGTCCCACTCTCCAGTCCCCTTTGTACCTGCATTTTCTCCCGAGCTCCCCATTCAGAAGCTTGACCCCTGAATCCTCGCTTGCATCCGTCTCCGTCCCCTATCCCCCTACAAACACAAACTAACCCGCCCCCCTCACAGAATCAACGCTCTCAACGCCACCTTCGGCATCATCTTCACCCTGAACGCCGTCTGGACCGTCGACCGCTTCGGGCGCAAGGCGCTCCTGATCACCGGCGCGCTAGGCATGAGCATGTGCATGCTGATCGTAACACTGGTGGGGATGGAGACACCAACGCTCGCGGGCGGCTCCAAGACCGAGCCAGTCGGCATCGCCATCGTAGCCCTGCTCTTCCTGTTCATCTTCTTCTACAAGCCGTCATGGGGCGCCACGACCTGGATCTGGACCTCCGAGGTCTTCAGCATGAACGTGCGCGCCCAGGCTGTCGGCATGTCGTCGCAGATGCAGAACGTCGCCAATGCCGTCTTTCAGCAGTTCTTCCCTACTTTCCTCAAGAAGAAGGGCTTCAATACCTTCTGGTTCTTCATGGCGATTAATCTTGTCCTGGCTGCTTTCGTGTGGTTTTTCATCCCGGAGACGAAGCAGGTGCCCCTTGAGGAGATCGATGTCCTGTTCGGTGGAGAGAATCATACCGAGAAGGGAAGCAAGGCCATGCATGTCGAGGATACCCAGCTGGATGACATGAAGCAGTTCTCCAACTCAGCGGAGAACGTCCTGCCACCAAGGAAGAACATCGTCACCAGAGAGATCAGTGATTGAGGTGGCTGTATATGGATTGGTGGGAGTACTCGGGCCTCTTGACAATTATCACGTTCAAGAGAAGGATATATCAATTCATGTATTTATACTTCTGTGTCTCTTTTTAGCACGGAGCTTTTTCTTGTTTCCATAGCTTGTGATCCAATACCAAGTCCTCCCAACCAACTGAAAATAAAGCCGTAATCCTCATACCCAGTACACCTTTCCTGAGACCAGGATCATGTCATACAGCACCTCGGGGCTTTTATCCCTGACTTGTCATTTATCCAGCCTAACTGTTCAAAATCTTGCTCATCTTCAGACTCAATACCACTAGCCTTGCGGACAGTCCCCAGGCATGGCTTGGGCAATGTTAGGGATGGGATACGAGGAAGTCGAACATGAGGGATTGGTCTGGGATGTTGTACCTAGAAGTGGTCAGTTCCTTGTTTCAACAAGAATTATTCGGTCCTATTCTTGACTATAGAATGCACCAATATTGTCGAGCTAATGGTAATACTCACAGTTTTGTTGCGAGTGTGGGGAAACCACGACATCCACCCGTCACACACACCATCAGGAGACTTACCCTGATAAGTGCCAATCAGCGACTCCTCGTCAACTTGATTCTTCACTTCCACTTTCTCCTCAATCGACGTTAATTTGTTTCCAATTTTCTCAGACCCTGAAGCGCCATCTGTTTGTATTGCGATTCCGCTTCCGAAACCACTTTTGGGTTTGGGTGCTGTTGAACGCGATTGCTCGGAAATAATCATCTTCAGATCATGAGGAATGGCTCCTCGACGTCTTATGCAGGTGAGGCAGCGGAGAGTTACCAATAGAACGGCACACATCCCACCGATGGCAAGCGCAAGGTATAAGATTACAATAGTTTTCTGATTTCTTCGGCAAGTTTCCTGACCGCTGATGCTTTTCTGCTTCTGACACATTGGTGGACTGTACCATTCAGCCCATCTGGAGGAAAGGAGTCGGCTGGGAGAAGCTTGTTCGATCTTGCTCTGGTGCATGAGTAATAGTCTGGTATGAGGGCCCAGTACTTCGCTGGCTCTTTCAAAAGTACCAGTACCCACTTCTCTGCGGTCATAATCATCATCGCCAACTTCCAGCTCATTTCCAGTACAGCCTAGCTCCTGGATATCATCACGTCGACGGATAATTGCACAGGTTTCACCCGTCACTGCTCTCGTCGTGGCCTCTCCTTGTGTATCGACCTGCACATTGAGAACTTCCCGTCCTAGCAATTCGCGTCCGCCGACATGTTGAAGGAGCAGATTGAATTCGTTCGAAGCACCAGTCACGTCCACCGAGACACCATAGAGCTCGACATCGTCCGCCTGAATGTGTGGTGTACCTATCTGGCGACCACCGTGAAGATGAAATTTGATTGCCGGATAGGCAATACAGATGATGAGAAGAGACGCAAAAACCGCTTGTGTGACGCACCGTCGAACAGGCTTTCGAAGCTGGCGGTATCGAATCTTAGAACAAGACATCGTAGAAGTGCAATTGGTTCCAAGTGTGAGGCTAGCCGTGTTCCGTTGTATGGCCACCTAGTACACTGCAAAGTAAACAATAGCGTGTTTCTACCTAGCGTTGGAGACTTTTCACGGTGGTGAGTATTTGCATGTGATGTAAAGCTACGCTGCTTAAGACGTAAAGAATGAAAGTATAGTGCTGGATACAGAGAAATGAAGTCGGGGAAGAGGTTGGCTTGGGGGATATCACGCAGGGTTTTGCGAGGAAGGTGTCCGTCCAACTGGATGGAAGGAGCCCTGGAGAAGACGATAAATGGATGTCAGGACCAGTTTTCCTCAACAGTCTCATCTAGAAAAGGAATCATTCATGACAGTACATTGAACATCTACCCTAGAGAATGCGGTGGGCCTCCGCCGTGACCAGCTTGTAGAGAGCCTGAATTTGCAAATGACGGACCCATACTCGACCAGTCTTCCGATCCCCCATGTCCCATCGAGTCAAATCCCGTGTGATGCATAAAGCTTGGGGGACTATGACTATTTCGTGAGACTTCTTCAATGTGATGTTTCCTCCGGTGCAATGCTGCCAGCAGGGAATCTGCTTGCGATTCAAAGTTTGAGAGGAGGACCTTTGAGTCCTCCCAGCGATGACCAAATGTCTTCAGTGTCTCTTTGATGTGTGTAATGCAATTGATAGAGCGATCGATGTTATCAACTCCAGCATTGGGTGGTAGCGGTGGTGGCGGTGGGGATCCCGCAAGAGACGGAGGATAATTGACGATACCATTGAGAAGTTGATCCAGGTTCTCGGACAAGACAGCAAGGAATTGGCTGCCAACAAAATATACCCGCAAAGCATCATGATATGTATAGAATGCTTTGTTGATTGGATCCCGACTGATAGGAAAGATCTTCTGCATGTAAGCGATACTGTATTCGCAGATCAAGGTCTTGCCATAAGTCGAGACGGCTTGCACTCGGCACGACGGCGCTAAGCAGTATACATAGCTGTAAAGTAGCTCGAGGTCAAAGTATTCTTTGAAGGCAAGTGGTAGGCTGTCGGGGAAAGACTCTGACCACTCACGCATCTCTTGGCACATTTGCCAGATGTAGATAGATGAGTTTTGAAGTTGGTCTCGACTTGATTGAAATAGCTCCTGAAACCAAGACGATTGTACTTGTCGAAGTTGGAAGAGAAGCAATGCTGTCTCGATAGAGTGTGGCCCATGTGCGGGTTTCCCTGCTGGGCCAGCGGATGACATTGGGAGGGATGGAAGAGCAACACTTGTGGAATCATCCGTGAAGGAAAATGATCGGGCATGAACCATACTAATGGACCTGTAAACGGTCAGTATCCTGCCGTTATAACTACTCCTCATAAACGTACCTATCGAAAGAGTAAACACAGTAAAAGATTTTGCGCCTCAGCTCCAGCAGCTTCTTATCTGTGTGCTGCTCCTTCGGAGGGTCTTGATGGAAGCCTAGATCCACCACCGCACGACAGGCAAATCCTATGAGTTGCCAACTATCGAAGTGGGCCGGATCTAACATTGAGTACTGTACAAGTAGAATAAGCGCCTGGATTTGGGATACATAGCCCGGCATGAGAACTCGGTCAGCATAAAGCAAGGCTCGCCCGACCCACAAGACACCATCAGCATAAAATGCGTCCATATTGCTCCGAGATTGGCCAGTCGAACCAATGGCGAGAACCATGTACAGTAGCCAATGCTCAAAATCCGTGACGGGACGGCCATTTTCTTGATACACGGCATCGAGTGCGTTGAAGAGGGACGTTTCATTAAATACAGGAAAGAGCGCGAAGACATTGTCAAGATAGTACTGGATAAGCGCCATGGATTTCTGCCTCGAAGGCAACTGGAAACGTTGAGAACTCGGCACTGGATCATTGTTTGCCGCAGCCAGGATGAGACGAGCAAAAGTCATGTTCGTCGTCGCCGATTCAAAATCACGGGTCGTAGCATTGACCGAGCTGGTGACATCAGCCAGGGGGCATCATTTCTCAATCATAACACGACTTACAGGAAGCCGAAATCAGATACAAGCTCATCGACATCAGCAGCTTCTCTCCTCCTGGCTGCTTTCCCATGGATGGCAGCTCGAATAGTGGCAAGTGAATCTTTGCGGTCTGGAATCTCGGTCTGCTCCTCGCCATCATGCATCGCGACAGATGCTTTCCGCGATCGGGCGTACTGTATCCTTCTCTCCAGCTTCTCAACACGCGACTCCAGAGATGCGACATAGCTACGTAGGAAGCGTGCATGATCAGTCATGGATCGCAAACATGAGGCTGCGGACGAGACGTGACATACCTCCTCTCCTTGCCCTTGGCAAATTGGTCATTGGCACTGGAACATTCACTTGCTCGTCCCGACTTCTCGCATGCTGTACACGCTGGCAACTTGCCATCACACTTGCAAATATCAGGTCAGCAAATGGGAAAGGAAGCACGCGGTTCAGCATTGGCTCAAACCTTGATTTTAGCTCCCCGACCTGTTCCCACCGTAAGTGTTCTGGTCGGATGTAGATGCGTGTGCCAACTTACATCTGGAGCACGCCGACACTGGCCTTGATACTCTCAACAGCGGCGTATCCGCCGCACTTGGGCCTGCACGACGCATCTTGGTCCTCGAAATGCGATGATTTCAACGCTTGGGGATGGGGAAGTGGAATTCCAAACTCGCATGCCAGCCGCAGGTATCGTGGTTCTATGACATTGCGTCAGCCCTGCGCTGACGGACATGCGCAACTTGCAGCAGGGTAGAAGCACAAGCAAGACATTCAGTTATCGTCGTGTCTGAGGGAGGCTTTACCGGAATCACAGCCTGGCGAGCAGGTGAGGGGGGGCTTGCCCTAGCCGGATCAGATATCTGGTTCACGTCGGGGCAACTGCACAACTCTCTCAATCCTGCAGCACTATATCATGAGTGAGAATGAACGGACGGCGCGCGTGCCGAGGTGATGAGAGCCAAGAGGACTCTAGAAGGTGTCCAACGGTTCTACGGACTCGGACTCTGCTGAAAGCTCACCTCTCACCTCCCGGAATGTCTCTGATGGCGCGGTCCGGTCCCACGCCAGCGCCGTAGCCTGATTCGGATGGATTCCTTCACGCGACGTTGAAGACACTGGGTTTGGTCGGTCTCATAGGTCAATCAAGAGACGGGCGAAAAGGGGATTCTACACGGCTAGGTGGGATCAGATCCAGTGTTTGTGCGGATTGCGAGCGCGAGGGGATGGTTTGCTCGCACGGACGGTTGAGCTCATGCGGGAATAAGATGATGATGGACGATGGACGATGGATGATGGACGATGAATGGCGAGGGACAATTCCCACCTGAGGCCCGCCCCCACCCGGATCTCGTGACAGCGAATCAGCGGCGGCGGGTGCGCAGGCCGGATGGTTGATGAGATCAGTAAGATACGTACCGCGAGTGTCTGGCCCAGGATGGGTGTGGTGTTGGATGTGGTGCTGGATGCTCCTGGATGCTCCCTCCTCCACGACACGATACGATACGATACGATACGGGCATTGGTGCTGGTGTTGACTCTCGTGGTGTCAGCTGCTGGTTGCCACTCCCACTGATTGCCAACGCCTATGCCCAAGCCTCTGCCTTAGCCCAAGCCCAAGCCCGCCGTCTCTTCCAGTGTCGGTTGTCCACTGGCTGTCCGCCGTGAGCTGTCACTCCCTTGCCCGCTGCCAGCTGCCAGGGCCGTCGCAGGAGCAACAATAGCACCAGCAGGGCTTGCGTAGGGCTCTGGCTCCGGCTCCACTGCAATGCTGGACGCTGGACGCTGGACGCTGGACGCGGGAGCTGCTTCTGGCAAGGCGAAAAGGCGCTCTACCGGATATTATTGGGTGTGCCCTCTGCCCTATGGAACGGCCTCCTCGATCTCCCATTGGGCTCTGTTGCGGCCTCACGCCTCACGCCTCGCCCCTCGTCCCTCGCCCCTCGCCCCCACCGCATGCTGATATGATGTGCCATGCCATGCCATTCCATCCATGGCCATGGCTCCGAGGGACCGAACGCTCTCGGACAGGAATGTCAGTGCAGACTGGAAAATGCGAAGGGAAGCGAGAAGAGACGAGACCACCAGAGGAGCCAGAGGAGCGCCGACCAGAGGAACAGGAAGGTACTCGCAACTTCGCGGCACGGCTTGGGCGCCGCCAGAAAATCGGTTCCGTAGACTTGCTTGCATTGTAGTGTCCACGCATACGCACGCTTTTTCACTCACTCACTCACTCACTCACTAAGTCTCTTCCTCCCTCCTCCTCCTCCTCCTCCTTTACTCACTCCCATAACCCTTTCTTGCGCCGTGTGTTTCTACCCTTCTCTCCTGTCCTATCCTGTCCCATCCCTCCTCTTGTTGGCCAACCGCTTCCACGAGCCACCACGTCCCAAGCCCATCATCATCCATCCTCCATCCTCCCCGGCTGCACATGCACTTGCGTCCAGCCCCTGGACGACGCCAATTGGAAGAAACCATCCTCAACCGCGGGGGAACCTCTTGCTGGAGATCCAGCGACACAGACCCTTTCTCGACGTCGCACACGCTGCTCCCACTCCCTATCCTATCCTATCGTCCTACCGGACTCCACAGTGCCAGCCTAGGCTTGAGATGATCTCCGAGATGTCGATTCAGATGCGCATTTAGAGCTTCTTGTTCAACACACCTTTTCGAGCCGCTGGTGGCACTCGGTTCAATCGAAGCCCTCTTCTGGCGATCTGCGCATGCAAGCCCGACTGGCCGGTATATAGTATTTCGCCCGCAGCTCCCTCGATGATGATGCAGCCCGCAAGCACTACCACCTTATCAAATATATCTTATTCCCTGCCCGAGAGAGGCCTTGTGTAAAGAGAAGGGTCAATGGAGACGGCAGACCTGCTACGACCGGCGCAGAGCTTGGGGAACAGAGCTCACGAGCCCAAGTCGTCGCCGCGAGCGCGGGAGAGCAGCCACGAGAGCGATGATCACTCTCCTCGGATTGCACATACCCTGACAGCATGCTGTCGGTGTCGCCAGGTGCGTCGCAATGCGATGTGCTACTTGATTTGATGCACCAGACGCTAACTATGCGTAGAGGAAGACAAGATGCGATCCAAACCTGCCAAGATGCTTACCTTGCGAACGGGCTGGTGCCATATGTGAATATTTTGATACGACGAAAGGGAAGAAGATTTCGAGAACCTATGTGATCCGCCTGCAGGATAAAGTGAGGGCGTTGGAGGCCGAACTGGGCCAGTATACGGAGGAGGATGGAGATATCGAAACAGAAGATATCGTGAGGCCTGGAGGGCTCGTTAGGCTGGACGAAGACGATGAGACGCCGCGATTCCTGGGGCCGTCCAGTGGCATTGCGATGACCCGGCTCGTGATGGAGGAAGCGAAGAAATATACGGATTCGAGAACGATTCGAGAGCTCGTGCCTGAGATTCGGCAGCGTCGAACGCCGGTCCAGTCCCCAGAATCCTCAGCTGGACGGAAAAAATCCTATCCAATGATCAGTGCCGTTGCGGCGCAAACACTACCAAGTCGGCTAGTGACTGACAAGCTAGTAGAAGTGTTCAATCAAAAAGGTGAGTGCGATATGCAAGTGCTGCTGGAGACGCGGGCTACCCTGTCTCATGGTTGTGTTGATCTCGGGTCGAATCTTACTCTCTATAGCTCAATATCTCATGCCCACATTGCACGAGCCGACCTTTGCCAAGGACATGCAAGAAGTCTACGATGGGAGTACTGATCCTTACAAGAATTTCGTGGTGCGCATGATGCTTGCCATTTCGATGCAGAAATTGGATCCGCAATACGCCGGTCTGGCAGATAGTTACTACCTAGCTTCCATGGCATACATGGAAGATGTGATTCGCCCAAAGGATCTGAAGACGCTGCAGTGTCTTGTGCTCATTGCACAATATTCCCTCTTAACTCCTACCCGGACGGCCATCTACTACATTGTGGGTTTGGCCACTAGACTCTGTCAGCAGCTTGGCCTGACAGAGGAGAAGACAATTGTCCAGCCTCTGGGCATGGTAGATCCACTGCAGCTCGATATGAGACGACGCCTATCTTGGATTATCCTATCCATGGAGTTTGGGCTTGCACACAGTATGGGACGTCCAAACGCATTTGCTACGGGCCAGGATCATGTTGATGTTGGCTTCTTCGAACCCATCGATGATGAGTATATCACTGCCGACGGCATTCTACCTGGGCCAGTATCAGAGAAGAAAACAGTTGCCATTCATTTCCTTAGGATGAGACTTCTACAAGCAGAAATGCGGCGAGTTCTGTACCAGAAGAAACGTCCCGAGCCAAAATCCGAGGATCACCCATGGTATATACAAATGCAACAGAAAATCCAGGACTGGACCGACGCTGCTCCTGCCAACCCTCCTTGGAGCAGGCCATGGTAAGTCCACAATCTTGTGCATGTTATGAAAATGATGCTTATGTCTCTCAGGTTCGTTGGAAGGGCCAATACTATGATTGTAACCCTCTTAAGGCCATCACCCCAAGTTCCAAAGCCGTCTCCTCGGTCGGCATTAAGGTGTTATGCTGCGGCTTCGACCAATGTCAAAAACCAGAGCAATCAGATGGCAACTGCTATGGTTGACATCACTTGGATCTTTGTCTTGACCCTCTTCCAGGCGATCAACACAATTCTCTGGTCCACCTCCTACCCCGAAGTGCGCGAGCAACACAGCAAGGAGGAACTTGAAGACAACATCAGCACCGCTCTTGATATTATTATCAAGTGCCGGGAACGCTGGCCTGGGACTGCTGCTGCTTCTGAGCTGTATTCAAAGTTGGCAACGGCGTGTCTGAGGAGTTATGATACGAGGGAAGCTTCTCAAGCACCATCTTCGCTTTCAGCCACCTCTCCAGCGTCACTTACGGATGCAAACTCGCCATCTGCTTCAGAGCATTCCAGTGCGACTACAGGCTCGGTCGCGTTCTCCAACCCGACCTTCCATTCGCCTCCACAATTTGGGTACGTTTTCGATCAAGCACCGGACCCAATAGCCCAAAATTTCGACTTTGGATCCATGCCGCCACCTCAGCCATCCTTCAGATCAAACTCTATCTTTGCAGCACCGTCTAGCATGCAGACTGATCGTCGATTTAGCTATTTCCCGCCGGATTTTACACATCCCCAATCTCTACCAAACACCACCTGGAACCCGATGATCTCTGGATCGCAAGCTCACGCATCATCAGGGCCACCACCCCCGATGATGCATCAGCCTGTCATCGCAGACACCTCATACTTTATGCAACCTACCGCATATGCCTTTGGAGGATCTTCGGTCATGTTCGGGGAGATGAACTACGACACCGAGATGAGGCAAGGGAGTTTGAGTCAAGAGCAGCAAATTGAGCTGATGGAAAGTCTGGAAACGGATGGATTAACTGAGATTGACAACTTCATGAATCTCTCAGCAGGGTACGAACATTCCATCCAAAAGATCTGAAAATAAATACTTCGCCGATCGAAATTTAACCTTTTTGGTCAGGTTCTGGCCTCAAGAATGAAGCGGAGAGGCACTCGAGTCGATTCACGCGAGGTCGGAGCCTTTCGGCTATCCTGGACTCACCAACTGAAATGGAGGAGGGAAGCCTTGGGAGAAAAAACCTGACGAGGAGAACCCGTCACAACTCATGGGCATGGTGCCACATTTCGAGGGGTAGAGATGTGGGCTACAGGCGCAAGTAAAGGAGGTATTGCTGCGAAGCATAAAGTCGAGTGCGATGAGGAATGTGCATTTGATTTTGGGTAGGTATACTACTAGATTTCTTGTTCAAGCGAAGCGAATGTCGAAAGAGCTACGAACGCAATGAGAATGATCATTATGAAATGATAATGGATATCGTCTCAAACAACCTGTGTTTGTCTTTTCCCTTTTCCACCTCCATGTTAAAAACATGTGCCTGAATCAAGAACCCTTTTCAAAATCGCAGGGCACAATCACTCACCCCTTTTCCTCCAACCGAGCCCCTCTCCACCGACCGCTTCGCTTCCCTCACTCCCCTTCCCAGAGCTCTCCAACTCCGCAAAAGCCTCCTCAACCACCCTCGCCATCTCCCCCATAGTAGCAAAGCGCCACGTGAACGCGACCTCCCCCTCGCTCTCGTACGCCCCTAACTCCCGGAGAGCCTCCTCCCCAGGCTCGCGATCGATCCACGCACTGGCCAAGCCCATCGTCTTCGCAGGAACATGATCGCAGCGCAGACTATTCGCCGTATGCAAGATGCACTCCTTGGGGATGTCTAGATCGCGCTGCACGTGCTGCACCAGGTAGGTGAAGTTCGCCAGCGCGGGCTTGTAGCTACCTATGTCCTGGGCTGTGTACACGGCTGCGATGGGCACGGTAGCCAGGGGCCCCGCGCACGTCGCGGCGATAGAGCGATTGTCGATGTTAGAGAGGAGCACGAGTTTGTAGTAGCGCGCTAGCGACTGCAGTGCTGCGACGGTGTCGGGGAAGGCGGGCCAGGTAGGGATCGAGGCGCCGAAGGCGGTGCTGGCGTCAAGGGAGGGGGGCGGGAGGGACAGCGAGGCGGCGAAGGAGGTGTAGGCGTGTGAGAGGAGGGTTGAGTAGGGAAGGGTTGGGTTGGAGGTCTGAAGGGCGCGCTCGAAGACGGCGAATGCGGAGAGGGCGGTTGTGCGGTTGTGTGGGGGAGTGGTGGGGTGGAGAGGGTGGTTGGGGGCGAGTTGGGAGAGGAGTGGGAGGAGGGCGGTGTACATTCCTCCTGTTGGTGATGGGTGTTAGGTGAGTAGATAGAGGGGGAGGAAATGTGTGGATTTTGGATCTTGGATCTTGAGGCTTATATTTTGGAAGGAGGTGGTTGTCAAGATAGAAGAAGATGTGGTTATTTACCTTCCTCGTCAATCAGTGTGGAGTAGACCTGGAGGAGAACATATGTCAGCTGGCTCTTGCTACTCATAAAGTTTTGGGAATGGGAGATGCTCGCGTCCTAGAAGCAAGAGATACAAATCTCCACTGACGAGACATGAGCCTCCAAGGGAGTACGTAGTCATACGTACATCAAATGTCAAAACTTTAAAGTCAGTCAGACGCGCGGGGTCTTCGGGTCGAACTTTGACCATGATTGCGATGTAAACACTACTTAGATACCTAATATAATCTTACAAATTGGAGACATTAATGGAAGTTTAAACAGATGTTGAGAATTTATAGATTTTCACTCTGGAGATCATCATGCCACGGGAAGGGCGTCAAAGGGCGGGTAAGAGGCGCAAGCGTTACATGCAGATGCAGATCACCACCGTCATACAAGTAAACACGATACAGGGTCAGAATTCGCTAAAATTCTTTGTAATACGTATTTGTGACAATTCTCGATATTAACCATCGATATTGCGCGTATATCCAACAATTAATCGACTTCTTCCTCAACTGGTTCAAATATTTCACCGTCGTGGATCTTTAAGCCAGACATAGATTCATCGACCTCAGCAGCGGCCTTGCCTTTCGCACCGGTCTTGGAGCTAGGTTTCTTCTTCTTGCGTGGTCCGCCAGCTTCACCGCCGACAGGAGCCTCGCGAATCCAGCGGACAATAGCAGCGGCTCGTTCGGTACTGATGGGATATTCCTTCCCATCGTCCTGTGCCCAACGCTTCGGCATTTCTCTGCCTTCAGCCTTTCTGGCTTCTTCTTCTTGACGACGCTGTCTCGCAGCTACTGCAGCGTGGAAGCTGGCTTCATCGTGGACTCTATCGTCTTCCAGGGCTTCCATAATAGCTTGCTGTTTCAAGCGCTCCCGCTTCTCTGCAGGAGTTTCCTTTTGCTCATTCGCAGGTGTCTGGCCTGGAAGCGGCGCAGGGGCACAGAGAGATTCCCATGACTGAGACAGTTGTATCCAATTATCTGCACGGCGAACGACCTCTATCCAATCTGCACGACTGGGAGAGCGTGCTGCTTGAAATATAGGATAGCCATCGCACACCCGCGCGAGCCTAGCCACCATGTGAGCGTGACGTTGAAGTTCTTTGGTAGAGGTTTGCACTAGACAGTGGCAAAGAAGTAAAGAATGGAGGGCATCTGTTAGTAAGGGGTGATATGTCAGAGCCTCATGGCAATCAGTCTGCGCTAAAATTGCCTTTGCAGCTTCGTTCTGAGTAGCTTGCAATTGCTGTTTGGTAGTGAGAGCAGTAGACGTCTCTGGATATGGTGGAAGGTCAGCTGGCGGTGTAGCGGAAAACAGTACCGACATTTGATAGACAACCGGCGAAGGGAGACTCGGGAGATCTTGTGCGCGTGGGCTGCTTCCCTGTGGTCGATTTCGACTTGAATGAGAACCACTATGAGATACTAGAGCGTCTGAAAGTTGACCGTTACTCAATGAAGCGTTGCTCTCCAAATCAAGGCTCCGCCCTTGTGCCTGAGGTCGAGGGATCTTAAATCCATTTGCCGCTTGATTTACCTTGCGCACAAATTCTTCCGTGATCTCAGCTGGAAGCCCTGGGGTGTAGTCGAGATGTGACAGATAGGACACATAATCTCGCAATGCCCGCTTAGCATTGGTCTTGACTATCTTTCGAGCTTCAAGGCGCCTCTTGTGGGCTTCTTTCTCAGCAGGAGTCAACTCTACTGGTTCTGTTGGTAAATCACCATTCATTGGTTCGACCTTTGTACCATTAGCTCCTTTTTGGCATTTCTAGGTGCCTTGGGTGGAAGAGCATCATTGACGTGCTGGCAAGCAATAGTCAAGTGGACTCCAGCCCGGTGAAAAAGTAGTTGAGTTTCAAGACTGCTTGGATGATCTTCTTCATCCAACTTGACCTCCTCCTTCCATCTACCATTACGCAGATTCTCTTTTGCTGCATCGCTTGCAAGTTGGAGTTGTTGTCGCCCTGCTTTATGTTGACCTTGGTAGTATCTGCAAACCTGCAATGCTGCTGTAAGATCTGATATGGCACCTAAGAAGTCCTCCTTGAATATCTTAGTGACTGCACGTGTTCTAAGAATCTCGCCCTCGCTCGGCCGTTCAGCAATGACTTCATCTAAGGGTTGAAGACTGGTACATTCAGCCAGTTGGCGGGAGGGAATCTTTTCATGAAAGAAGTGCACATATTTTGCGTCTGCGTCAAGGGGGTTCCTTTGCAGGACAAGGTGGGCCACGTCTTCTAAGGTCGATGCCGATTGCATTGTTGCAACACTGCAAGCAATCTCATCCAAATGATATGCTTTGGATAGCTTCTGAGTCGCCTGTTCTCGCATGCGGTGTTTTCGTTCCCTACTCAACTTTGCGTTTCCTCCCCACCGCCCAGCCCAAGCCCCAGTGCAGCGCCTCCATTTCCAAGCAAGCCATTGCCAGCATTTAAAGAATTTGTGAGAGCAGAAGAGGTGACTCCGCTGGCTGCCCGGACCGCGAGATTTGTTGCATCGTCCACAAGCTGGCGGATCTTGAGGAGATCGAAGAATACGGCGGGGTCAATGGGGCGGGGCCGAGGGAGATTGTAGTTGTTATTCGCAAGACTTTCTAGGACTTCTGGCGGTAATTGTAACCAAGGGCCATGAAAGGAAGAGATGTAGCGCCAATGTCTGTCGCATAATTAGCTCCTGTATTCCAACGCTGGTTGGCGCAACGAGCAAACGAAATTCGTAACGAAAACACCGAGGAATTGAAGATTCCTCTTCGTTTCCTCGACCTTCAAAGAATTCCCGGATCATAAATTGTGCAAGGGAAATGGTGAACTGAGAACAGAGCTCTTGCGATCGAAGCACTAAACATACTTGTTGCGGCAGATTATGAGGGCGGATGTTGAGGGTTGTGTTGATTTCGCGTCTTTGGGCTTCGAGGTTGATGATGCTGCAGGTGCAGGTGCTGGTGCTGTATTTTGAGGCATTGTGCTCTCCGCAGAACCCTCGAGGTCCTGACTCTTGTTCTTCTTCTTGGCCATTGATTACATGTGCCAGTCTTAAGAAAAATACCTCACGAAATTTATGAAGCGATCTAGAATTAAGATATGAATTGCATTATTTCCTCAAAACATTAAAATCTAAGTTGAAGCGCATTGGACTAACGTTTTTCCGAGCCGGTATCCAGTTCAACAGGGGTTTTAACCAAATCTCCAATGATAAAGGATTGTAATATTGCTTTGCGGAGCTGTAGGTTTGTAGCATAACGTGTAGTTTTGAATAATTACTACTCGGGTCTTGTCATTAATTCATCCCCAAACTCAAAATTGGTATAGCAAAATCACCAAATCCGTGAGCATATTTAAGGTAACCTGGAACTAAATACTTCTGCCCAGGATTCTTCTATGATCCGCTGGCACGTTCATTTATTAACTATAACTGCTATGTGGCTAATCTGTTGATGTCGGCCCTCTTTCTATGATTTCGTTGAATCACTACGCTATGGATATCAGAAATGACGCCGATGCTACGCTGAAATCAACATGCTAACCCCCCCGCTCGAAACAGAACCCCCAGAGAATGCTGTATATCCGTCCGCAAAATATCTTCATGAGCTTAGTGCTAGGCAAGCATCAACAGCGAGCCCAACCCTAGTAATTCATTAGTGATTAAAAATATTGGTAGGGTGGGTCTTTCATACCTTCCTTCCTTCTGTACAACAACATCGCTGATAATCTCTCTATCCAAATCTGGGAACATGCCAGCTAAAATCTCCACTACATTTGTATGCTCTGCTCGCTGAATACGCTGAGCTTCGGCTGCTTCAGCACTCGCTTGCCTTGCAGCGGTATCTTCAGCATTCATTCGAGTCCGATTCGTCGTATCCTGAACGCTTCCTCGGCGTGGTTGTGTAGCACGAGGTACTTCCGCACTCACTCGCGGCGACGGTGTCAAGCGAGGTGTATTACCTGGCAGAGGCGTTCGCGCTGGACCAGCATGTGAAGAAGAGCCTGCATCGTCAGAAAAGATGCGACCAATAGAAGATAGCGGCCGCTGAATTGTACTCAAGAGCCCGCTCATTGCAGACTTCTCATCGATTGCATCTCCACTATCTGTGGAAGAGGTTGACTTCCTAGGTGTTGATGATTCGCCCTCCATTGAATGACGGGGAGTAACCTCAGGGCGACTTAACGTTGACTTTTCTGAAAGCTGGGTTGGAGGAAGAGGTTCAAGGACCTGAGCTTGATGCTTTTCAGCAATGGCAGATACTGCTGCTTCAACGTTTGTCTCAAAGTCTTCGTCGCTAATCGTCAGTGTAGTGCGATCCAAATTCTCAATAAACTGAACAGCTCCTAACTATGCGGTGTCAGTCATGGCAGGCTTGCTCGTGGGGCAGGTATTAGGCTTACCAAAGATGACAAGTAATACCCTGCTTCTCCGGCCAACTTATCTTGATTCCTAAAGCGAAGGATATATTGTACATTGGAAACCAAATGATCAGGGTTCGCTTGAAGAACAACATATATAAGCAAAGGCATGAACGAATCCGCAGAAGAGTCCGATTTGGAGTGCTTCAGAAGCCCTGAGAAGATTTAGCAAGTGCAGAGAACTTTCAAAAATGCGATCCCTTACCAAATATAACTTTACAGCAATTCAAGACACAGATAATCTTGTCTCGAGGAGCTCTATATGTCTTGATTTTCAAAAGTTCTAACATATGTGAGTACTTCAATTTCCAGTAGAAGTCTGAGATTTACCTTGCTGAGCAAGAACCAAGAAGCGTTTCCCACTGTCGCCCACAGCTGGTATGTCAAGGTGCTCTTCTTTAATCCAACCATAGATGCTAACTTTCTGAGCGAGTATCTCGTCACGCTCAACATCTTCTTGATGCTGTCCTCTTCTGCCAGGTCCCATTGGACGCTCAGCCCCTCTGCGTTTGGGTTTTGGGCCTGGAATCGGCTGGGGAGGTGGGATTGCTGGTGAGAAAGTTTGTGTGTATAACCTGTTCATCACTAACTTCTCCATTCCCTCACGAGCGTTGTCGAACTCAGCGTCAGAAACCTCACGCCAGACCTCGCACTGGCCCATCTTGTTTGTTATAAATGCTAAAAAATCGCCAATGATCTTCACTTGCTCGTGGACCATCCACTGTTTCTTACCAAATTCCTGCAAAAACGATCTCAGAAACTTGGCTACTGGGTCTGCTGTTCGATGCCTCAATTGCTCCAAAAACCTATGAAAATCAAAGGGTAGGTCAGGCTCGGGTTCTGGCTCTGGAGGTGGCGGTCTATGTAATGGTGGTGATAGTGGAGAGTCTAGGTGTTGAAATCTATCATCTGATATTCGCGGGTTCCCAAAGCTGCGAATAGAACCAGGTTTGGGAGGTACGGTCGGTCCAATATCAGTTGGATCTCGGGAGTGGAGGCTCTGTGTAGGAGTGGGTGATATACGTAGATCTTGCATACTCTGAGTTGCCGTAACCGTACTAGAGTTTAAAGGCTCCAGACTCGACTTTCTGGGTGGATGCTGCACTGGATTTCCCAGAAGCGGTGCAGCAAATTCCAACCTGGGGGACATCACCTCTTCGACCCCAGGACCTTGACCATCTTCACCGAACTGATCCATTATGCTCTGTATTTCTGACCTCGAGTTCGTCTCCCGCTCATCTTCGCTCGCAGATGTCTTTTCGTCAAAACCAGCATCAGATCTAGTCGGTGATCTCGAGCCCTCACCAGTACGTGAAAATTGTGGGATCGATGTCGCATTCGATCCTGAGCGCGAAGGAGGTTGAGACACCGCAGGTGTTTTCGGGGTTGGGTCAAGGTAATTCTGTTCATCTGGAGCATGCTCGGGTGTCTTGCTGGAGCTCGCAGAGAGCATTGTATCTGGCCTCAATGTTGCCGTAGAAGATTCCATCATATCGTCGACAGACATTGCAGTATCTTGAGATGTTGGATCCAATAGCCCAACAGTCTTGTCCACAGCTAGTAATGCCTCCCCAGCCTTTACTGGCTCCGCAACAACTTCCAGAGGCATCTTGGACTGCAAATCTTCCACCTGAGATCTGGCAACTGTCTGTGTATGCTCCATATCTCCAGTAACGGCGTCCTTCACCTCGGTTATGCCCTGTTGACCATCGTTGGCCAGCTCCTCGTTTCCCCCACCCACCTTGATGACAAGCTGTTCGGGAAGCTCATCTGGAAGGTGGTTGCTGGCTTCTACTTGCAGACTGGGGAAGACATCCACTCGCAGACGCCTTGATGAGGCGTTCAATGGTGGTCGTGCTGAGGTTGGCGGGGTATTGTTCAAAAGCTTGTATGAAGCCTCACTGCGATTCACCGCCAGAATCGACAATTTTTGGTAGATGAAACTGCTTCAACAAACAATAGTGAACCATTAGAAGTCTTATAAGCATTTGATCAGCTCGAGGGTGGCTGGTACCAGAGCTGTTGCGAGTTGGTTTGAAGCGGACATTGTGTTGACGATCCCGAGACTGGTGGGAAGGCTGAGTTTCTAACGGAAGCGAGACCAGAAAGAAATTCGCGACACACGTCCATGTCTCCTGCATCCTCACTACATGCGTCTGCAAGCCAGCTTCTCTGCACACGTCAACCGAGGAGTGGGTATGGGGTGCTTGTCTTGGGAGTGCGTCAGGACTTGAAGACACACGATGTGTGGCATATATGCGTCGATTTCGACTCAGGGCCTGCGATCTCCAAGTGAGGCTGCAAAGCAGTTGCTCTGCAACAGAGGACCTGATCATGTCGGCCAGGTGAATGCAGAATTTACTATTCAGAATGGAGAGACCTGCCAGGTCAGCCTTATATCAACAGTATTGGCATTGAGAGGAGGCCAAGTTACCGCTCAGCCATTCCAAGATGCCCTCAGTGGGTCCTCGCTGTGTTGGAATGGAGAAGCCTGGAAGATTGGGACAGACACGGTCAATGGCAATGATGGCCAGGCTGTATTTGATGCCCTCATGGAAGCAAGCTCTTCTGCAGTTATTTCTAAGGCAAGAGACGAAGTCCTCAAAGTCCTCCGAAGCATCGCTGGTCCCTTTGCGTTTGTTTTCCTTGACAGAATCAACAAGCAGGTTTACTTTGGCCGAGATCGTCTAGGTCGCCGGTCTTTGCTTTACAGGAATGATGGAAATTCTACTGCTTTAGAGTTCTCAAGTGTAGCTGATCCGACCAGTGGTCCTTGGAGCGAGATTGAGGTTGAAGCAATTTACCAACTATCATATGAAGAAACGCTGTCTATCGACGACCTTCATGCAGACTTAAAATCAGGCATATTTTCGAATTCCATGGCGCCGATTCATAAACACCCATGGAATGGTGTGCCTCTTGAAGTATCCGTAAGTTATCACGCAATTGGGGACATTACCTTCTGTGTACCCATGCAGAATACTACTGACATCTTTTTGGTAGCCTCTTTCCTTGGGAACATTTAACATGGCAATCCCAGAACGCTGCTTTACACTCAACCTAGAAGCAAAGTCAGTCGCCCAGCTGAACAGCCACTTAAGTGAGTCGCTCAAGCTGAGGATTTTGAACATTCCACTTCCTCCTACCCCTCAAGACGAACACCAAGTGCGACTTGCGATCTTGTTTTCCGGAGGTCTAGACTGTACAGTGTTGGCTCGTATGGCTCATGACATTCTTCCCTCGGACCAATGTATTGATCTAATTAACGTCGCATTCGAGAACCCTAGAGTGGTGCAAGCAGCTAAGAGTGTGCCACTCTCAAAGAAAGGCACCACCAAGAACAGCACCACGGCTGCGGACCAATCACATAGAGAGTCAGCACCAAGTGATGCCTCCCCTTACGAGAAATGCCCCGATCGAGAGACCGGGAGGAAAGCCTTCCAAGAGCTGCAAAAAGTCTGTCCAAGTCGATCATGGCGATTTGTCTCCGTAAGTCTACCCATCTCACTTCTAGCATGGCGACTGACCTATGACAGGTTGATATCCCCTACGCGGAGACTTTGGCGCACAGAGCCAACGTGGTAGAGCTGATCCACCCCCACAACACCGAAATGGATCTATCAATCGCGTACGCGTTGTATTTCGCCGCACGCGGATGCGGCCAAGCAACCACCAGCCTCAGCCAGACCCCAGTTCCGTACACCACACCCGCGCGCGTCCTCCTATCAGGGCTCGGCGCAGACGAGTTATTCGGAGGCTACACACGTCATGCGACAGCCTTCAGCAGGAACGGCTATCCCGGGCTGCTCGACGAACTGAAGCTGGACGTCGACCGACTGGGAAAGCGAAATCTAGGACGCGACGATAGGGTCATCTCCCACTGGGGCCGCGAGGCTCGCTTCCCGTATCTAGATGAGGCCGTGGTGAGATGGGCTGTCGAGTGTCCCATATGGGCAAAGTGCGGCTTTGCAGCAGCTGGCGAGGAGCAGGAGACGCAAGGAGAGCCAGACATCGAGCCGGGCAAGAAAGTTCTACGCTTGCTGGCATATCAGTTGGGAATGCACTCCGTAGCTGTGGAGAAGAAGAGAGCAGTAAGTACCATCCTATCCTCTATCCCATCCTCCATCCATTTCTACCTAGGTACCCTTTCACATCTCACACCTCACATCTCACATCTAACCACAATCACCTCGTCTACAGATCCAGTTCGGAGCCCGCACAGCCAAAATGGAGGTCGGGAGAACCAAGGGTACGAATCTGATTTCCTGATCTCTGTTGAGCCTGCTGCAGGCAAGCGACCAAGCAATCAAGCAAGTAACCAAGATATCTTATCGAACCCATATCTATCTCTATACGTCCTAACTTCTATACCTCCTTTACCCATCCACTCCTCTACCCTCCCTCCACATCTCCCCCACACACACCCCACTTACACACCTACACACCTACAAATCTTCACATACCTCTGTCCCTATCTTCCCACTTCCTTCCCCAACCCACTCCATCACAACCCAACACATCACATCACATGGCTGGCAATGATGAAAGTCCAGATACTGCTGAATAGCAAGCCGGGTGTAACGTTCCCCACATCCCCGGGGGGCAAAAAAAAAAGAAAAAGAAAGAAAGAAAAAAGGAGGCGCATCTGATCAGCCTCCTCGTGTGTTTCTGCCACCAAGCAGTAACCTGAGGGAGCTGTGACTGATGATTGTTCCTACCTACCCCAGGGATGGCGGGTGATACACACACCTAGAAGCTATCGTGAAGTAGTAAAGGCAAGTCTGAGCCAGTTGGTTGGTTGGTGCGGGGATGTTTTTTTTTTGAGGGAGGGATTTGAATTTGAATTTGAATTTGCACGATCTATTCTCCTAGTTCTACAGGCCAAGATGGACTATCTGTCTATTTTGTCTCGTTCAATCCAATGATCTTCGTTCCTCTTCTCTGCTTTTTCCCTACTTAGCGGTCTACCATGGCGTTACGGTGCAGTTCACAGCTGAGGGGAGGCAAAGTCAAGTTCAGTTTTAGTCCAGCCCAGTGCAATCCAACCCAATCCCATCCAATCCACCAGTCCACCAGTCCAGTCCAGTCCAACTTAACTCTCCAAAGCTCCTAAAGTCCGATGCGTGCCAAGCAGTAGCAGGTCTTGTGAAACATCCGGCCATCTGCACGTCGTGATTGGAAGTTTGGGAAGCGTTGTTTGTTTGCCTGTCCCCCAGAGGCGGGCTGCACGGTGTTTCTACGCGTCAGTGTCGGTGAAACAGTCCCAATCACGGCGAGTCTGACACATTCGCAAAGTCCGGATGGCGCGCAGTAGACTTTCGCAAGCAGCTCGGGTCGCATGAGATGGGGTCAAATCAGCTCAACTTCAACAACCTCCAACCTACCCCAAAGATTCGTATCCGTTGTTTCTGTTGGTGTGCGCGTTCTTCCAGGCAGCTAACGCACGTCATGTTTAAGCTACTTCTGCACTTTGACCTAAAGAACGTCTTTCGATGCGGGACGGCCAGTCCTCCGGGAATGTAGGTTGCGGCTGGCGGCTTGTTTGTTTTCCGACGCGTCCTGTTCTTCTCTAGTGCCGGTCTTCTGGCCTCGAGATGCGAATCCTCGTTGGTCTTTGCAGCGAGTGTGGAGGGGAGTATATCCACATGATGGTTTTCGCGTTCGAGCTTGTGGGCCCTTCATACCTACCTACATCCCGGCTTCAAGACCACAGGGTAGGATCAGATATGCCGAGCCAGTCTAGGTGACGAGAGTACGTAGTGATGGGTGGGAACTAGAGGGAGTCTTTCTCCACATCAGCACAACCTACCAGGAAGACTCGATGCCGAAGCAAGATCTTAGTCACTTGCTGAATCTGTAGTCAGGAATCTATATCTGGATCTATGCTAGCTTCTAGCCAACTGAAGACAACAGAATCGAGGCTAGTGGCCAGACTACCATCCTGGCCGAGGCTGACCTTGCTCTTAACTCAAGGTGGAGTGGACTAACATGATACTTGTTTTCAAATCGCGCTTCAATCAACTAACACCACCAAAGACTTCGTCCAGCTCTTGTCCGAGCACGCACATCACATTCTGGCATCGTCCTTCTCCACAAAGAGATAGAGGCCAAAAAGCCACAGACGTCGGCGCTGAGGCTGAGCAAGCCCGCATGGGGAGATGCAGGGATTTCCTAACTGCATATTCATCTTGGAAGATTTTTTTGAGCAACCCATACATGAAATTACACCGTTGTGGCTGGCCAAAGCTCCGATTGCTGTCCGAAAGAAATGTCTCATCCAACCGCTTTCGATCACCAATTCCAGGCATAGGATAAGATTGCAAGTCCTCTCACATAATGCAGGGAGTTCCGAAAGCGGAATCTCCTGCACCGGATGCCTAGGCCGACGAGCAACACGTGAACGCAGTATGGAAATATCGAATTTGTTACAATGTTCCTCTCTGATCCTGGTGTCTCAAAGAAAAAATACCTGTTCTTGGCGACGACTTGCAGCCGAACTTGGTTTCTGAACACACACTTGACTAGCAGGTGTGAGCGGATACAGAAGATCTCCCGTCGCCGCTGCAACTTTGTCGGCAGGAATGCATGATCGAAGTACGGATGGACGAATGCTCAGCAGCACATCTGGGCGAAATGTGGCATCCTTCTCCAATTTTTTCAAGGGTTGATGGATGGATGTGGCAGCCAGCCTGGTGTATGTTCTGCAGGCGTTTTACGCGCCGAGGACGTTGGGTTGACGCAACCTGGTGAGATGTGTATGGTCCAACGGCTGCACCACACCACCAGGTCAAAGTGGTCGCCCACACCCGACAAGGGCCGACATATCTCGAGGGCTCACATGCCCCCCAGGTGGAATTATGCAGGCTGCGGCTCTGCCCGGCGAGATGCTGTGCAGCCATCGCGAGAGCTTGACCGCCGTTCATCTGTAGTCTCTTGTCGATGTTTCGTAGTGCTGGAGCTTGTGCTATTCGGCCCCGATGTACCGGAGATACACTAACGATCGTGGACATGGGCTAACGCAGTGCAAGATCCAAGCCTACCTACCAGACTAATGTAGTCCCCAATGTACTCCACAAAATGGCTTGAAGTACCGTCGCAAATGCAAGCCATGATACATGCTGTCCTCATCTTTCCGAGTTTCAGTCTTCTAGGATCATCAAATCTTCTGGTTTCTCAAATCTTAGAGCGGCCTTGCTTTTTCCGCCTCGTTCAACCGACCGGCCAATCAACCGCGTCTAGGTTGATAAATCTTCTGATTATTTCGAGATATATCATATTGTTCTGATTTGCACGGGAGTATTGCGGTCCATGCTGGACGGGGCAGGGCACGGCTCGAGCTTTCCGAAACTAGGACTCTGGATATGCATAAATGAGTAGTAATCGACAGCTACTGGCTTGGTATGGGCAGCGATAGTGATAGCTCGACGAATGACCACTCTATAATTGTCCTCGTAGCTTCAAGCATTTGGTCCAGTTCCCCTCCGTAGCATCCCTAGTTTTGCAAATTCAAGGAAATGACCAATGCTGTCTCAGCTGTGGCGTCGCTCGAGGAAGGTGATGTGGGGTCTCTCATCGCGGTCGCGTCCAATCACAGGGAGCGAAAAGAGGATATTGACCCCTCCATTATTTGTCGTCCCCTTGGATGACTCGAATGGAATCTTCAGAGGTGGCCAATACGAGGCTGACCTTGCTTTTCTGGATCATAACATCAGCACAGCTAGCACAGCTGCCTAGTTGCCTTGATCAGTGCAGCCAATCCAGCGGTGTGTTTGTCAGTCTTCAGTTTTTCGAGGCCCGCCGGTTCAGCTTCGCTGGGGGATTCCCTCAATCATCGCCGTCCATCCGGATTTAAATTGAAGCAGGAGACTTTGTCATCGTCCACCATCCGGCGAGCGCTTGGAGCGAAGAGGCAATTCTGGGTATAATCGTATCATTCTCACCTCCCAATCGAGGCATCTCAGACGAAATCGAGAGACGCTGCCTGCAGGAATCATTGCCCTATCCGGCCGACCCCAGGCTCGTGCTCACTAGTTCTTCCTGTACGTGCTGGGATGGTGGAAGCCCACCTTATTTCCCAAGCGATTCTTTCTCGTGCTGCTGCTAGAGGCCCATCCGAGTGATCGAGTCGGTCATCAGCCCTTGGAATCGACGTCGAGAGGGCGAGGTTTCACGATTAACGTTTCCGTGGCCGTGGCCGTCCCGCGCTCGCTGGAGCTGCTACTCCTTACTTGGGAGTTTGCGAGAGGGACGCCCCAGCCCGGCCGACGAGATTCATGAATGTAGACAGATAGAAACCGACGCCGACACAGACGTCGACGTAGACGTCGACGTATCCGCAGAGACTGACACTCTGACACTGACACTGGCACTGACACTGTTGGGCTGCTGCAGAGCGAAACGGGTGAACGGTCCTTTGGGTTCTCGCTCCGAGGGACAGATGCGGAAGGGAAGGGAGCGAGCTGCAGCGGCGCTTCTTCCAAGCCCAAGTCAGATACCCGTGCCGTGGCTGCGAAGCGCAGGTGCATATCATCAGCAGCAGCACGAGGGGGGAGCAGCAGCAGCAGCAGGAGCTCGCAATATCAGTGGAGCGCGCATAGCCAGAGAATATTACCTTTTTCCACTTCCATCTCTGTCCTCTCTCTTTCTCCCTCTCCCAATTGCACACAGGTCCATTCGACTTGCAGGACTCAGCACGCAGTCAGCATTCAGCATTCAGCACTCAGCATCCAGCATTCAGCCTGCTGGTGGCCGCCGAAAAGAGCAATTATCTCTCCTCAACATCTCCACGGCTTGCAGGTTCCCAAAATATCCCCCTGGCTGTTGGTCTTGGGTCATCGGTCGCAGATTGCAGATTGCAGGTCGCAGGTCGCAGCAATCAGACAGCACTGTACGGACGGTATCGCAGTCGCAACAGGACCGACGTCCAATATCTCGGCCGCCCATCTCCCTATTTAGCCACGAGAGTCGGATGTGGAGTCGCTTCCGTGGGTGCACGTCGTGAGAACTCGAGGTCGCGGCGACGTTGACCTTTAGGGTTGGACTTGGCCTTGGATCTTCACCATCTTGACACTTCTGGAATCCCATCGCCGCTTCTATCTGTCCGTGTCGTGGGCGCGCGCAACCCCTCCCAGCGCCGACGTTGTTGTCGCCAATCGCACAGCTTCTCCAATCCAGAGCTGGCTGGGCTGCGGTCCCCTCCCTGGCCTGCGCTCCCCTCCCTCTCCGCTCCCCTCGACTGGTTTCGTTTCGTTTGTCGATTGATTGCGATTGCGATTGCGATTGCGCGCTCTGGCTCTCTCGCCTGTTGTGCAGTAGCTCTGGCCCTAGCTAGCTCTCTCTGTCTCTGTCTCTGTCTCTCTCTCTCTCCGGCTGCTTCGCTCCACCTGGGTGGCTGGTCCTTGCGCTTCACTTGCACACCCGCGGTCGCTGGAGCTTCACCCCTCAACCTCCAAAACCCTGCACCGTGCAGCACCGCGTCGTGCATCGAGACTAGCCGGCCCCCAACCGCAGAGCTGCATGCCTGTGGTCGACGCCGAGCGCACACAAGCAAGCAAGCAGAGGCCAGGCAGGGCACGACCAGACAGGGCCGAGCAAGGGAAAGCTGGAGCTGGTGCTGGTGCTGATCGAGAGCCTCCACCGACCGACCGACCGACCGACCAACCGACCGACGCACGCACGTTCGCTCCTGGGAAGACACCAACCCAACTTAAGCTACCAACCAGCCTGCATTGCCTGCCTTACCTTGCCTTACCTTCCGACCTGACCCTTTACCTACCTACCTACCTTACCTTTACCTGCCCTCACCTCTCCCTCCCCCTCCCCTCACCTCCCCCAGCTGCATTGCATCCGCCAATCCACGCTCCACCGACATCATCCCCAAGGAAGACCCGCCCTCATCTGCACCGCATTGCACCGCACCGCACCGCACCGCATCGCACTGTGCTGCACTGTGCTGCACTGTGCTGCACTGCGCTGCACCACCCGTTCCTCTCAGCGGGGCAGCCAGCCCAGTCAAGCAACAGCTCCAGCAGCTCCAGCAGCTCCAGCAGCACTGCAGGTGAACTAGTCGTCCCTCCGGAGCACCACCAGCACCAATCCAGCATCAATCCAGCACCGACACACCAGCGACGACACCAACACCAACACCAGAACCAGAACCAGCAGCGGCAGCGGCAGCTTTACCAACCGCAGCATCAGCAGCAGTAGCAGCTACTCGCCCATCCTCTCCCTCCGCCACTGCAGCTCCAAGGACAGGACTCCACTGCACTGCACTGCACCGCACTGCATCTCCCAGCAGCGCCTCCTCCTAACTCAACCAAGAGCCCGCCCGCCCGCCGCAAGTGTGCTGCTCGCTCTGGTCGACCACCACCACCACCTACCTACACCACCACCACCACCACCACCACCGGCATCCCCTTCGAACCCGACCATCTGGGTCTCCGCCCATTTATCCATCCCTCCCTCCATCCTCCATTCTCCATCCTTCCATCCATCCATCACTCGTTCGCCACCGTGTTGTTGTTTGTTCCTCCTCCTCCTCCTCCTCGTCCTCGTCCTCCTCTTCCTCCTCGAGACAGACGCGATCTCCCGTGTTCGTCCTTGTCCCTCCTCGCTCGCTCGCGCATTCGCTCGACCCGCCTCCCGCCATCCCTCCACTCGAGTCGAGTCCAGTCCACTGCCATCTTTTGCGCGCAAGCAGGGCCGCCTCGACTATCCATCCTATCCTATCCGCTCCTCCCGCACTTGCATTTATTAGCGAGTCGATGACCAGGACGCTGCTGCTGCTTCCTGCAAGTGTTTGGTCCGTTCACTCGCCTTCTGTCCACTGTCCACTGCTGCCCGCCCACCGTCGCATGGAATCTGCGAACCCTCTTCACATCTGCCTCTCGGCGCATTCGCGTTGGATCTCCAAAAACACGTCGTCGCCCTGATCGCGACACGTCGTCGTGCATCGTGCCGTCGAGGCCATGTACTCAATGCAGACGTCAAATGGGTTGGGAGCGACCGATAATCAGACTATTAATCCAGCCGCCCTCTCATCATGTATGTCCAGTCAAAGCTCCCTGGTCGCGCAGGATGCGTTCGTCCCTCGCTATTCGACCTCCACCTTTCTCAATTTCCATGACGACTTATCGTTGTCGCGATCAGCGCTGACTTCCAAATCCGCAGCTCTGGCGAACCAAACAATCACTCCCGATACCAGTCCGCGAGGTGTCAAGCGCAGTCGTTCGCCTGACCAGTACGGCGATCTTCCCCACGGCGACCACCTGGGAGATGATGGTATGTCAACCCCGAGATGACGTTTCGTGTCTTTTGCACCGTTGCGACTCCCGATGCGCCTGGATCCCATGTGCGACCGGCCCTGTGCACCCGGCCGATTCAGAGAATTCTGCTGACCGTGTATCCATCTAGGTGACTCCAAGCCGCGAAAGCGAGGAAGGCCCATGAAGACCAGAGTGCCTGGTGCCGTCTCGGAGAGTCCAGTTCAATCCTCGATGCCGCTATCTCAGAACCTGCCGCCGCAGACCCCGCAGTCGCAGACGGCAGCGCTGCCCTCGCAATTAACCAACATCACCCCAACGCAGGCATCACCACCCAAATCGACGCCGACCAAGACGGTCATCAAAGCCCTGCCGACCGTACGAGACCATACTACCGACCAGCTAGGACCCGAAGGCGATGAGTACATTCCCCGCGAATATGACGAAGCTGGCGAGAAGAAAGTGACGGGGACAGGCCAACTCTTGGATGGACGCGACTACAGATGTCGGACATTCTTCGTGCCCAACAGAGGAGATAAGCTCTTTATGCTCGCGACCGAGTGCGCGAGGGTTTTGGGGTATCGCGATTCATATTTACTGTTCAACAAGAACAGGTCATTGTACAAGATTATTGCCACTCAAGCCGAGAAAGAGGACTTGATCCACCAAGAAATTTTGCCCTTCTCGTACCGATCGAGACAGATCGCCATCGTTACTGCTCGCTCCATGTTCCGACAATTTGGAAGCCGGGTGATCGTGAGCGGGAGACGCGTCCGGGATGACTACTGGGAAACGAAGGCGCGAAAGCAGGGCTTCACGGAAGAGGACCTCGCGGGAGAGAAGCGACCTGGTGCGGCCAAAGCAAGAGAGTCGGCAGCAGCAGAGGCCAGTGCGACAGCGTCCATGACGTTGGGCCACCATGGGGACATCGTGTACAGTAACAACCCTGGTCACTTTGGGGTGCACCCTCAACCACAAACCGTTCAACCCGGCATGGTAGGTGCTCCAGGGGGTGCAACGACACTTCCCATGATCACCCTGGCGCCAGAACAGCCCGAGATGCGTTTGAGGGACTACAGCAACATCCAGCGGCCACGGCAGGAGATCACAGGCCCCCCTACCTGGACCGTACCCAGGCGAGCCCACCGCAAGAGCTACTCACGCATGCGCATCAAGCGGCGGAGTACAACAAGCAGATCAATCTGCAACGGAACCGAAGCGGAGAATACCTCGACCGCCGATGGAGGCAACCTCATGAGCTCCCAGCGTCCAATATCGCTCCTCTACCAATAGCCAGCAACGATGGTCTTCCACCCACTCAAGCTCTGCAGTCTCCACGAACATCACAAAGCAACATCCAGCAATCAATCATGGCCCAGCAGACCCCCCAGCACATGAGCTCCTCGCAATCGTACACCCAAGCTCCTCATCCGCAGAGTTCCATCGCACAATCGCCTATGAGAGGCGTTCCGCCAGGATCGATCCGACCCGACCAGATGGGACGGTCTCCAGCGCTGTCGTTGGGATCCGGAAATCTGAGTCAGGGAGGGAATCCGTATGCCTTCTCACAGCAGAGCTCCATGTGGCCACCTGCTCAGGGCCAGCAGGCTCCACAGCAGTTCTCTGGATACAGCTCCCACATCTCCCAACCCTCGCCACACGTTCAACAATCCCCACATCAACCACCGTCGCAACTTCGCCATTCAAGTTCGAACCCTCAGATGCAACCCTCTCTGCAGTACTCTGGTATGCAAGGAATGGGGCAAGGCTACCCAGCATCGGGCAGAAATCTATATCAACCAGATCAAGGCTCGCAACAATTCATGCAACCAAGCACGTCCGGGCCTCAACCAGGTGCACAGTGGGCTGGGCAGCAACCCCCAGGATCTGGCAGTACGTGGTGGGCTGGTCAGCAACAATGATAATGCCTACGAACCCACAAATAATCACTCACGCGTTATGAAGTCGATGGCGAAACGATGAGCACATAATATACATGATCTGAATGTATTTTACATGCCATCATGAAAAAATTGGAAACCCCTTTTAACGCCCACACCAATATCCGACCGAGAGTAATGGAGGAATATGATTGGACAATTTGCTCTTTCTGCAATTGTCTGGTGCATTCGAGCCTGGTAGAGGAGTTGGCGTCAGGATCGTTCGAGTCGGATCTCCTTTGTTTCCCATCATGCTGCATTCTTGTACAGTACAGCATCTTTATTCTTGCTGGTATTTTTTTTGCACCTATCGATATACCTCTTTCGGTTCTAATAACTGACATTCGCTTATTCCCCTTTTGCTTTACCCTTTCACATTGCTGCGCTTCACTTCTGACTCTCTCCTCTGCTAGTTAATATGGCGCAGGTAGTCGTTGTCTGCGGACTGTTCTTTGCTTTCATTTGTCTATGGGATTGGGTTTGGAAGGACTTCAATTGCGTGCGTTTGACACATTTTGCATGCGGGGAATTGCGTCTGCGTGGCTTGAAATTATCAACAAGCATAGGTCTGCAGGATATTTTCCGCTCGGTCTGGGATATACATGTCTGCATTGCATTTTATGCAGGTGGTTGCTTGTCGGCATGGAATTTGGCTATATGGTGGAGTGGAGTTGCGAGATGAGTTTCGAGCTGGAAGAGCTTTTCATACTTTCTTTGGTGGAAGTAGGAATAATATGTGTGACTTACCGCCCAATCATTTGTGTATACACACGCATATATATAAATATACCCCGTGAGGTTCGAGCGTGTACGGTATCCTGAGATGAAGCGAGACCGAAGCTAAATTCTCCATCATAGCCAGCACAACGGCTCTGCAAATCTGTGAATTCTTCTTCTGTACTGTACATCCAAGAGGTTGCACTTGTCAGTACACTGGTTATTGTCGGTGCCTTGCTTTGAATGCGCACACCCCGAGCTCAGGCCTACTAGTGAGGTTTAATCTTGATCTCAGCATCATGATCGAGGGCAGTTCCCTGGAGAAGATGCGGAAAGCGGTTGGTGAGTTGATAAGCGTTGGTCATGAGACGCAGTCACATGGCAAGCAAAACAGTCAGTGCTTTCTCGCTCGCAGTTGAATACGAAGATCGTAAGAGAGAGAAAAAAACCTTCGTCCACCCACTAGTGCAATCTCAAACAGGCACAGGCGAGTGAGCAAGGAAGCAAGGAAGCAAGGAAGCAAGGAAGAATTAAGCTTGTCGAGAGCCCCTCTCCCCTCTTTCCAAGGTACAGCAGATGCAAGCATTATTTCATCCATTCACTCACTCAGTTTAAAGCTGGGGCTGGAGGGTTGGGGAATTCTCCATCTCCACTTTACTTTACCATGCTTTGCTGGACTGGACTGGACTGGACTCGAACTTTGGTTCCATTGCGTCTTGACCCCATTTTGCCGATCTGGACCTGTTCGCGCGCCAATCAGCAGCGCAGCGGGGTGGCGCTCGCTCGGCCTGAAGCCGGCCGGCGAGACGCACGAACCGAGCTACAACCAACAAGCAGCACGCAGAGGATGATGGGATGGGGTTACAGTACCTTTTTTTTTTTCTTCTCCCCTCTCTCTCACTCTCACAGGCCAGACCAGGTTGAACTCGGAAGGTGAGGATGCTGGTCGTGGATCCGCTTTACATGCTTTGCACACTTTGCGGGCTTTGCGGGGCAGGACGAGGGGGAGAGCGGCTCCGGTGGCGGTTGTGTTTGGTGGAATTACTATTCTGCTGTGTTGTGCTGTCTTGATGGTGCTATGCTATGTTCGTACGCCGTTAGAGTTGCGATGAGATGGGGAGATGCTGCAGCTATGGTGGAGTGGTGCAAGTGCAAGTGCAGGCATGCTGCCATGCAGCCATGCGTGCGAGGTCGGTTCGGATGAACGATCCTCGAGGGTAGAAGGGGATGATGGATGATGGTGGAGAGAGATTTTCTTCGTGCTGCGCTCGTCATTGGCATTTGCTTTCGGTTTGAGGGGTAAGGTGAGGTAAAGTACCTAGGGTAAGGTAGGGTAGGTAGGTTGGTATGTGGGGTTTTTGCCGTGCGAACCTGGGAGCTGGGTGATTTGCAGACCGAGTCAATGGTATATATGAGTGAGGTATTGCCTGCTGTTCTTGCAGCTGCTTGTCCTCCACTGTTGTGTTTACATATACCTCCTTCCTCTCACTTCCTTACGAGCCCTCGTTCTGAGGACTAGACTAGACTGGACAGTTCCTCGTCTCTTCGAGAATTTCGAAAGAATGCGTTTCTCCTCCTCTCTTCTCTCCCTGGCATTGGCGGTGGTACTGCCTGCTGCCGTCTCTGCGATCCCCACTGTTTCGACTTCAGAGTACGTTTTTCGTCCCTTTACTCTCATTATACAATGCTAGTCGCTATCCCCTCTCTTCCACACACTCTCCTCTTGTGCACATCTATCACACCCTACCCCATAAACAAAAACAGCAAAAGCAACAGCAAAGGCAACCCACACCCACTAACCAGCATCACGCCACAGGGTTGATTCACGCGCCGCCGCCGCCGCACCGTTCTTCTACAAGGGCCATGACCTCTCGTCACTCAAGATGCTCGAGGACAGCGGAGATTTCATCTTCAAGGACACGGCGCGCAAGAACAACACCCGTACCGCCGATGCCATCCTCGGCGATGGCGGCATGAATACCGTGCGCCTGCGCATCTGGGTCGATCCCGAGGGCGGCCTGAACGGTCTCAAGTATTGCTTGGTCATGGCCAAACGATTCCAGAGGCAGGGGTATAAGATCTATTTGGATTTTCACTTCTCGTGAGTTTTGGAAGTTTCGTACCTTGCTAGTGAGAGTGCTTTGGGGGAGGTTTGTGAGTACCTTATGGGTGGAGGGTGGAGAATGGGGAAGTTGGGGAGATGGGGATGAGAATGGAAGCTGTGGATGTAGATGTGGAATTGGATTCGGATCTGGATCTGGGGTGCTAACATAACATAGAGATTCATGGGCCGATCCTAATAAACAACCCCCTCCAGCTGCCTGGCCTACAACACTCACTCCCCTCGCCTCAACCATCCGAACCTACGTCAAGGACACGCTCATCGCCTTCTCCCGGGCAGGCATAAACCTCGACATCGTAGCCCTCGGCAACGAGATCCGACACGGCATGCTCTGGCCAGTGGGATACGTGGATGTCGACGTGCAGCCGTGGTCTGCCACCGTGCGCAACTTCTCGAGTCTGGCGACGCTCTGGAAATCGGCCAGGAAGGGAGTCGACGATGCCATTGGTGCCGGCGTGACGAAGCCGCAGGTCATGATTCATATTGACGATGGTTGGAACATCACTTTGCAGCAGCGGTGGTTTGGAGCCATGGTGGAGAATGGAGTCAAGGTCGAGGATTGGGATGTGAGTTTTCGCAACTGAGATGTGGTTTGGAGGTGTTGGGATGCTGTCGCTGGAGGTATGCTAATGTGGAATTGTCTAGGTCTTTGGCTTTAGCTTTTACCCCTTCTAGTTCGTCATCTTGCCTCTCTAGGAGTGATATAAAATGCTGACTCGTTTCTAGTGGCACTGCTGCGACATTTGCAAACCTCAGAAAGACGCTAAATACACTTGCTGAGCAATATCGGAAGCCTCTTCAAGTGGTTGAGACAGACTATCCCGCAATCTGCAATGGACAGTATGCTTCCTCTATCCTCGAGACAATGTGACAAGAGCTAACAGCAACCAGGTGGAATCCAATCCCAGACTCGTCTGAGCCAGAGATACCTTACACTGTTGCCGGGCAATCGATATGGACAGAGGACGTGATCAGTATCGTAAAGGCAGTCCCGTATGGATTGGGCCGCGGAGTGCACTATTGGGAGCCAGCATGGTTGAATAACACTTCGCTGGGAAGCGCCTGCAATGATGCGATCTTGTTCGAGCCGGATTATAGCGCTTGGCCACTGACTGTGGGCTACTCGAGAAGCTCGGTAAATATCTTCAAAGGGGTATGAGAGGGCGAGTTGGATGAGGAATTGAGTGGGCTTGAAAAGTAGACCTTACGATCTCAAAGCGTGGACGAATGAAAGCACATTTTATACTGCCCGAAGTGCTTCCCTTCACTAACAGGCCCCTACTGCATAGTAACTAGACGATCTCTTCCTTGGGCTAACGCGATTATAGAATCTGCCAATTGTAGAGCGCGTGCCCGAAGGATGAACTTCATCAATTTGCTAGTACAACATTGCTCTAAATGGGTCACATGGAAATCAGCTATTGAGTGGTACTGATAAATACTCGTACTCTCGATATTTAGCACGCCGAGAGCTGCCCTCAATTCTCTTTCAATTCAGTCTCTTTGAAAAGGACGTCAACATGTGGCACTAACAGGCAACCAGCAGACACCATCTTTGGAAATAACCAGCAACAAAGTAATTCTAGTTACTGAAGTAATTGCAATAAAGTGCGTTGCTCTCAGATAGTGTCATGTAAATATTATTACTCAATCGATTGTTTCAAGAAGAAACAGATCGCTATGGTGAAGCACTCGCTCACAGCATTTCCCTGCGAGGCAGGAGGATCGACTCCACTATTGGTCGAGACTAGGCGCAATTCACTCACGTAACACCACCTCTCTAGTCGAAGGAGCAGCAGCAGCAAGAGAATCCAACAATCCTTCCATCTACAACTTCACGAACCCGAAGAATCCATAGTCCTGATTGACGTTGTACACCTGTACATCTGCGAAGTTGATAGTACCTGAAAGGAGATACGTCCGAGTGTGCGGCGCGAAACTTGGTTCAGAGACCTCTCGGCAACCTTACCACTGTCGTCATTGCTCAACCCGCCTTCCATCAACGCCCTCCAACTCCCACAAAGTTATATATCGCCCAAGATGTTCTTCGAGCCCCAGCGGACGAGGTTCATGCGAACGGTCAACAGCAAATACATCTACGGAAAAGTGGTGAGTCTTCCTCCCGTGTTCCAATTCCAGCGGCGTTTGAGATTCGATGTCAATTTCCCCATGCAGAACAGAATGCTGATAACGGAATTTCCGCCACAGCCTCTCCTCCATCTTATCATCTTCTTAGTCGAGATGGCTGCCATTTCAAGACTGGCTGCGAAGTTCAATAGCTACTATGCCGATCGTCCAAGTTAGTTTCCTCCTAGCATTGTGGATGAGGTGTATCCTAACATTTGTAGTACTCACGATGATGATTTCGAACGCGGTGTTGGGAGGTATTGCGGATACGGTAGCACAGTCTATAACGGCAATTCGACTGAGAGCTGTCCGGAAGCCAGGTGGAGTTACAGAGGATGATACCATGGCCATCGAGATTCATGAACTGGATCGAAAGAATCCTTTGAACCAACGCGACCTCATCCCGAACAACAGGTTCCTACCACCACCATTCGACTTTGAGCGCCTCACCAGGTTCATGGCATATGGATTCATGATGGCCCCGTGCAGTTCAAATGGTTTCAATTACTGTCCAGGGCTTTCCCTATCACAAAGACCAATGCCCTTGGCCCAGCTTTGAAGATGGTGGCTTTCGACCAACTGATATTTGCTCCGTTTGGTATGTTGACCATTGATAGATAGACATCTTAGAAGCTTTACTAACAACATATGCAGGGATCGCACTGTTCTTCTCGGTCATGACAGTGGCAGAGGGTGGTGGACGACGAGCCGTGACCCATAAGCTGCGTGAAATGTATCTTCCCACCCTGAAGGCAAACTTCATGGTTTGGCCTGCGGTGCAGATTATCAACTTCCGAGTCATGCCTCTTCAGTTCCAACTGGTAAGCTTGCAGATCTCCATTGTCAATGCCGATGCTAAATTATATCCAGCCCTTCGTCTCAACCGTTGGTATTGCTTGGACCGCATATCTATCCCTCTCCAACTCTGCGGAAGAAGCAGACGCCCGGTCAGCTCCTCAATCGCCCAATATCCGCTTACTATAATTGATTGGTGTCCAGGTTGGGTCACAGGTGATAGAAGATAACAAGAGGCATTGGGAACCCGGCGTTTTTGACAGTCTGGCTCGATAAGAGCAATGTTGGATCATGAATTATGCATATATCCTCCATACGTAACTTGGAATTGCGGGAATGGACAATAAGATAAGGAGTTCTGGAAGGGTATTGCCGATCGATGTACATCATACTACATGTACTAGGGTTTTGCAGGATGGAGGTATGGGGTACATATCGACCAATAGATTTTCTGTTATAAAGTTCAACTTACTTTCGTGGAAGGATTGAATTAAAGAGGTCACTGTGCTACTTGGTTTGGCAGATTCAATCAGCCAGGCCCAACAAATACAGAATGTCCTTTAGCCAAGTTGCACAATGAAGATGCAAATAAAATGGAGGCATCGGTTTTGACGAAAATGAATTATCTCAGCCTCGGTTCAACGACGGTAATAGTCGAGAGGAAAAACATAGAATGTCTCATGTTCTCGTACTTGTTTACACTTGCATGTGGCATGTTCACAGGCGGGTGTGTCAAGCAACCTTGCCGATGGTGCTTGCTTTGCGTAGAGCACCCCACCAAAAAATGGAGGGGCAAGCCGCCCACGCCTTTCCTTTTTGCTTCCCCCTCCATCAACAACCTGCGACCTTTTTGTAAATACCTCACTCCACTGCAAATATTTTTGACAAACTTTCACTGCACTTCCAATTGCAAAGATGTCTCTCTCCAACAAGCTCTCTATCACTGATGTCGACCTCAAGGGCAAGCGTGTCTTGATCCGAGTAAGTTCCCGTTGACTCTGCTAGCAGAGCTCCAGATTCACCTTCTAACCCTTCTCCCGCACGTCTAGGTTGACTTCAACGTCCCTCTCGATGCCGATAAGAAGGTCACCAACACCCAGCGTATCGCCGGAGCTGTCCCAACCATCAAGTACGCCATTGACCATGGCGCGAAGGCCGTGATCCTGATGTCGCATCTGGGACGCCCAGATGGCAAGGTCCAAGAGAAATACTCCCTGAAGCCTGTTCTGCCAGAGCTCGAGAAGCTTCTCGGAACCAGCGTCGAGATGGCCCCAGACTGTGTTGGCCCAGAGGTTGAGGCCATCGTCAACAAGGCCTCCGGTGGAGAAGTTGTGCTCTTGGAGAACTTGCGTTTCCACATCGAGGAGGAGGGAAGTGCAAAGGGACCTGATGGAAAGAAGGTCAAGGCCGACAAGGACAAGGTTGTAGAGTTCAGAAAGGGACTGACTGCATTGGGAGATATCTATATCAGTGAGTCTTGATCTCTGTACTGACTACGTGAGTGGGACTAATTCTGGACCAGACGATGCTTTCGGAACCGCACACAGAGCCCACAGCTCAATGGTTGGTGTTGATCTGCCACAGAAGGCTTCAGGTTTCCTCATGAAGAAGGAGCTTGAGTACTTCGCAAAGGCCCTCGAGGAGCCTCAGCGTCCTTTCCTTGCTATCTTGGGAGGTGCCAAGGTTTCAGACAAGATTCAATTGATTGACAACCTGCTGGGTAAGGTTGACAGCTTGATCATCTGCGGTGGTATGGCATTCACATTCAAGAAGACTTTGGAAAATGTCAAGATCGGTAACAGTTTGTTCGACGAGGCTGGCAGCAAGACTGTTGGTGATCTTGTTGAGAAGGCTAAGAAGAACAACGTTGAGATCGTCCTTCCAGTCGACTACATCACTGCGGACAACTTTGCCAAGGACGCAAAGACTGGCACTGCTACGGATGAGGAGGGTATTCCAGATGGATGGATGGGTCTCGACTGCGGCCCCAAGAGTATCGAACTCTACAAGGAGGCTATCAGCAAGGCTAAGACTATCCTCTGGAACGGTCCCCCAGGAGTCTTCGAGTTTGAGGCCTTTGCAACCGGTACCAAGGCCACACTCGATGCCGCAGTTGATGCAGCACAGAGTGGCAAGATTGTTATCATCGGAGGTGGTGATACCGCAACTGTTGCTGCCAAGTACAAGGTTGAGGACAAGCTCAGCCATGTATCAACCGGTGGTGGAGCGTCTCTCGAACTCCTCGAAGGAAAGGAACTCCCCGGTGTCACTGCTCTGTCGAGTAAGTAAATGTTGGCAGATCAAACGGGTCCGAGTCTGATATGTCAAGGCCGACCAAGATCCAGCCTCTAACGAAGTTGATAAAGGATGATGCCGTATGTAGTTGATATCACTCCCAATGAAGAAAACGATTCGATGCTTTGATTGCTCGCGTGCCAGTCATGTCCATTGAATGCTATCCTTTTGTAGTAGCTCTAATAACCCCCAAACTCCATTGTGCTTGTGCAGATATGTTTCGTCAACGCTTCTTGCCAGCCTCAACCTTCTTCAGTTCCTCCCTAGGAAGACGTATTAGCCTGCTTGCCACCGCCATGTAGTTCTGCAGCATGTACTCACTTCAGTTGGGCCGAAAAGTCCTCACTGGTGTCATCATCATCCCAGCTCTCCTCCCACAGATGCGTGTTGTCACCCGGTACCTCAGTCTCCTCCTGTGTCCAATCTGCAAACATACACATTAGCATCCATATCCTAGCCAGCACGCAAGCAATTCCCAGAGGCGGTAGCAGAAAAGTCAACGGCAGCATCTGTGGTGTGCGAGCATACGTACCCTCTACGGGGAAATCCTCAAACTCATCGTCCTCCTCCAACGCAGCAGCGGGCTTGGTGTCCTTCGTTGGCTCGGTGCTCTTGCTCTTGTCTGCAGCAGCAGCACCTTTGGTAGACGGTGGCGCGGCGCCGGAAGCTGGGGCTCCTGACATGATTGGTGATGATGATGGGCGTGTTCTGGCGGGAGAGTTAAGGCCAAGAGGAGGTTTCGAGGCAGAGGAGTACGTGGAGGTCGGGGGTGGGTTGCGCGAGTGAGCTGGGAGCAGGGCGTTGTGCGGTGCGGTGCGATGCGGTGCGGTTGCGTTCTCTGGATGTAGAATGCGAACGAAAGGCTTGAGCTTCAGGTCTGGGGGTTCGGTTGCGAATCAAACCAGGCTGGCGGCAGCGAATGGGCGGCACGCAGGCAGGTGTTGAGGCTGAGGCTGAAAGTAGGTAAGTCGGTGGTGGGAGGGAGGAAGCAGGCAGCGCCGGGCAGGGCAGGGCAAGGCAGGGCAGGCTCAGGCGGGTTTTCGGAAGGATCTAGCGTGTGCGTACAGTACCAGACGGCCCTGAAGGGAACGCGTCGTGCTCGCACAGGTCGTTGTTGCATTGTATCTATTGGACTACTAGATTGGACTGCATTACACTACGCCCACCATCGCCACCCTCGTTCCTGGGCCAAAGTACCTTATCCTCTGCAGTCCCCCAAGGTTCCTGATCCCGACTTCTCGTACAGTACGCACCCGAACTTCTCGCTTCGCATCATTGCTTCAGCCCTCTGGAGATGACGCCGTCAACCGACCGTTTCTTTTTAGGCACTCTTCGACCTTGTCCAGTTGTTTGCTTTTAACCCATCATTATATCTGTCTCTCCGTCTCCTTCCAGGCTGCAAAACGAATTATTTAACGGCTACACTTCTCCTGTCAATTGCTGCTGTCTTGTCTTCTCGTGCATTCTACGTTTCTTTGTTGCCCCGCGTTGGTCCCTGACCTGAACTTCTTCCAAACGAGTCAGTGTGCCACGGGCCGCGTTTCCTATCCTGCATCAAGTTCATCGATTATATAAGTCTCACTCACCGACCCCTCGCTGGAATCCGGAAGTACTCCTGTACACACGCCTTTGTTTATTCTCAGCGTGACAAATTGGCTGACCGGAGGGGCTGAACTTCATGATAGTCAGTCCGAGCTTATCCGGGGTTTACGGGCGCTGATTGTTAGAAACGGGGAAGGGGTGAATTCGGCCTTTGAAACTGCAAGATGAGTCGCTGGTTCAAAGCAGTGGTGAAGCCGGCGCCAACTATGGTTGCTGAGCAGGAGGATCAGCATTTGCAGCAAGTCGAGGAGGCTTTGTTGCAATTGCTAAATGATGATATCGCCGAGGCCGACAGGATTTTGAAAGAGCAAGACTCGTCATATCATCACTTGGGTCGCGGTATCTCGAGTTTCATTGCTTCGATGTTAGGCGTAGAGAAGGAGCTGCTGAAAGAGGCGGCTGTCCGATTGCAAGAATCAGAGACCAAGAGTTGGGATGATATGAAGAAAGCTCAGAAAGAGCCGACCGCCTTTCAATCTTCCATCTACCCACCAGGAACAGAGTATCTTCTTTGCTTTGCGGGTAAGACTTTCAAGACAGGCTGTTTGTTCCGGAACTTATGGCTGACAACAATTTAGTCTCTCAGTTGACGTCAGCAATTTGTGCTGTCCTAAGTGGAAGCGTAACAGAAGCCATCAAGGGTTTCTACAAGTTACGTAAAGCCTACATTACCTTGGATGGTATTATGGAGGTTGAATCCGCTTATATTAAGAAAATGGTCGCCTCTCGCAGAGAATCTCTTTCGCGTGTGCAGTCCGCTGGTCGCAGCTCTATCAAGACTATTCCTCCGTCTGTTGCTCAAACCCAGACCGACTTCGAGGCTATCGATGAGAAAGCAGGTCTTGAACCTGGGAGCACTCCTCAGGGAAGTATTAGAGACATGCGCTCAAGTATTGATCATGGAGCCGCTCCTGATATTTCCTCGTTGAGTGCTATATCACGCATGGAGTCTCACCTCTTAGAAATTGATCCTGCGACAGTTGGAATTACAAACCACACCGATATCTTTATTCACTCCGGAACCCGGCTTTGCTATGGAATTTTGCTCGTGGTCTTCTCCATGATCGAAAACCCAATGTTCAACAGGATCTTGTACATTGTTGGATTCAAGGGTGATCGAGAGCGAGGAACCCGATATCTTTGGCAAGCCGCCCGTTTCAATAATTTCAACAGCGCCATCGCTGGCATCACGTTGCTGGCTTATTACAATGGCCTTGTGGGATTTTGTGACATTCTTCCCACAGACGAACATGCAGGCGAGGACCTCGGGGGATTTCCACGAGCAAAGTGTAATGCTTTGCTAGTTGAGATGCGCAAGCGTTACCCTGAGTCTAGACTCTGGAGGATGGAGGAGGCCCGCATGAATGGTTACAATAGGAACCTTCGTGCTGCTCTCACGATCCTCGCTGACAATGCAGACAGCAACATGAAGCAAATCGCTACCATCAACCTGTTTGAAATGTCTCTCACAGCCATGTTCGTCCATGAATACGAGTTATGTGCGAAGAGCTGGATCGAGTGTGGCGAAATCTCGACGTGGAGTCCAACTCTATATTCGTACTTCTCTGCCGTCAATTTCTTGGAGCTTTACAGAAATCTACGGACCACTGATCCTGCTGCTGCGAAGGTATATAAAGATAAAGCTACCGAGTACTTCAGGAAAGGCCCCCCACTAGCTGGCAAACAGAAAGTGATGGCGAAACAGCTTCCTTTCGATATGTATATTGTACGCAAGTCACAGAAATGGGAGGAGAGAGCAAAAGCTTGGGGTGTAGATCTCGTTGATGCCATTGGCGTCAGCCCATTGGTGGAGATGATCTACTTCTGGGGGGAGCCAAGAAGGAAAGCCAAGAGGAACTACAGAAGAGTTTTGATCTCTTGAGGTGGGAACGAGCAACACATCCCGAGAAATTCCAAGAAGATTTAGATGAAACAGCCATCAAAGCTTCTCTCGAAGCTTGCTTCTTGAGAAATATGGGGAAATACACGGAATCCAGACAGATCCTAGAAACTCAGGTTCTGAACCACACACAGTAAGTTTGCGCCTGCCCATTTTGAAAATACATGCACTGACGAGACAAACAGGCAAGAGTTCAGAGGCCATCTTAAGGATGACTGGTCCTTGCCAGCCGCACACTACGAGATGGCCTGTCTCGCATGGCACGAGAAGGACCTCGAGGGTGCGGACCCGAAGGCCAAAGTGGCCGACTGTGAGCAATGGCTGGACAAGCTGCAGAAGTGGAGCGAGTCCTACATTTTGGACAGCCGCATGTCGATGAAGGTTACCACGTCTATTCTCACGTTGAAGAGACACAAGAAGATTTCGGGCATGGCATAGATTGGATATTGCATGGTTGAGACGAGTAGATCCTTATATTGGATACATACGTAGATGGGAGCATAAACACACTCCAGAGTGTATATGCGAGTGTGGATAGCACATTTGAGATGCATTTTGTACACTTCATGCATAGTGTAGCCATACACAGGCTAGCCGGGTTGGCTTGCCTTGGGTTTTTCGCGGAGTATTGGGAATAGAGATAAATACAAGAAGCATTTTAGACGAGTGTTGAGCCCGCTTCTCGAGCTGTGTGAAATTCAAGATGTGTACTAAGTAGTTGGGGTCCGATACCTAGATATACGCATTCCCCTTACTCTGCCACATCTGTAACCTGAAGTGCGTTCTGCTATCGTGCTGTTTTCTCTGTGGGAGTACCCCATAATACATAACCCATGAATTGGGATTATGATACCTGCGCTTTACAGACACTGTGTGAGTCTGCCTTATATCTAGACATAAGTGTAAGAGCTGTGTTACATTCCATCTACGTCTATGCTCCCTAGCCACGCCACCACCCGCACCTCCCCATTTCACCGACACCTCTCCAAACCCATCTAGCTAAAAAGCCGGTCTACATACCCATGCCACCTGGTCTTCGGCGCCCTCTCTACATAACTGGCCGTGTACTCCTCAATCTCATCCACCTCGGCGGGCCGCAGCACCACCTCCTCCGGCTTCAGCCAGCGCGTCTTCTTGATGACTTTCCAGCCCACGAAGATGACGGGGAAGACGCCAATCATCAGGTATGAGAAGAGGAAGGTTGGGACGTCCCAGTTTCCTGTGTGCGAGTCAGTGATGTTGCGGGTGTGAAATGTGGGAGGGGTGGGGAGAAAGGAGAAGGCTCGTGAGGTGACGTGACGTACCTGGGAGGAAAACAGTATATCCGCCTACAAACGTCATGATGAAACACCCAGTCAGCGCATAGTAGGCTGAGAATGGCTGCCAGAAACTCTTGTGCGGGAGTAGATTTCGGTCAAAACCTTGCACATCACATGCTTTCTTCCACTTGATGAACGTATATGCCATAACCGAAAAATTGATCAGCTGGCTCGCCGTAACGAGTGACACAAACCAGTTCAGCACCACCGCGGCATTGTTCGAAACCTGCAGGAACGAGAGGAGAGCAATTGCAAGCGTGGCAGCAACACAGTACATTGGGACGCCAGATTTGGTGCATTTGGTAAAGATGCGCGGTGCTTTCCCCTCGAGTGCAAGACCGTATAGAGAGCGAGATGCACAGTATACGTAACTGTTTCCAGCGGAGAAGGCAGATGCGAGGACCATGGAGTTGACAATGTCGGGCAGGATTCGAATCTGCAGTCTGTTCATGGCCACGACATACGGTGACGCAGCTGCTCCAGGACGGCCTTCGGAAAAGGCTGACTTGAGCTCGGCGTCGTTGTAAGGTACGAGGATCCCAACGGCCAGACTACCCAGGACGAAGAACGCTGTGAGACGGTAGAAAACACCGTTGTATGCTCGGGGCATGACCTTGCGTGGGTTCTCACATTCGCCTGCAGCCATGGAGACGTAATCTGGGCCGGCGATGGTGAAAGACGCTTGGATTAAACATTGTAAGAAGCCTAAGACTTTTCCTAGATTGCCGGTGTAGTAGAGCTCGGCGAAGGCTCCTGGATTTTGCCAATAGCGGAATCCAAACTTGTCACCGAGAGGATTGCCTCCCACCATAGTGATGAAGGTGAAGATAATGAGTCCCACAATGAGTAGAACCTTGCCTAATGCGAGCCACTGAACTATGTGAGCTTGCCATTCGTTTCATTAACTATATCAGGGCCAACTTACAAATTCGGATTCTCCATACCACTTGACGGCGAAAACATTGATGACTCCGTATAAGACTATGATGATGGCAATGATGCCACCTGCAGGTACAGCTTCCGACCAATAATGGATGATAACATTGCAGGCAACGATCTCAAACGGCACTAGCGCAGCTTCGAAAATGAAGAAGTTATAACCAGCGGCGACTCCAAAGGCCTCGTCGACATAGCGACCAGCGAATCGTATGAAAGGTGAGCTGATGGGTAGATACGTGACCATCTCATTCATGCACTACTTGGGTCAGCACTCTCAATTACCGACATAGGCTTGCTAACGAGAACGAACATTTGTGACTGCAAGAATGAAGGTACACCTGTGTAACGTTAAAACCTGATCATCTTATACAACAACAGGATATGCTTGAGTTCACATCAGAGCCACTCTGTAGACGTACCAAATTGTGAAAGCCATGAACAGACTTGCAGGACCTCCATTAATCAATCCTCGACCGATTTGCACGTAGAGGGCTGTACCAATAGTACCACCAATGCCAATGAGCTGGATATGTCTAGGTCGGAGCTGACGATGGGTAGAATCATAGGTTGACTTGACTGACAAGTTGTTGGATTCAATTTGAGCTTCTTCATACTTCTCATGCGAGCCATATGCCTTATCCCGCTCATATTCTGCCGCAGCAGAGCCGGGATGTCAATTCCAGTAGAAGACATGATGACCAGGGAAACTATTTTCAAGACGAAGAAACAACTACGAGAATCGACAATGGAGGTGGGCCTCGAGTACTTAAAGCTGCACCATAGTGGAACAGCGGAAGAAGGAGCTTAGCAGATGGGTTTAGCACAAGCTGAAAACTGCACTACCGTGTAACAGTCCATGCTAGGTTGCAACGATAACTTGGCTCTCTGAGCTCCCTCAATTTTTGTATCTCCATCGTCGACAATCAAATCTCAAAGTAGCTTGATTTTCCCTGATCCTCCCTGATCCTGGCTGCAGCCTCTGGGCTCCCACTTTGGAGCCACTCATGAGGGAGCAAGAGGGGAGATAAGAGATTGGAGCTTAGTCCAATATCTTGGCAACATGATGAGAGGCTTTCCCTTCCTCCGTCCCAAGACCTCGTGGAATTGTAGTCTGAATGACGTCTTACTATTTCGCAGGGCGAGACACCTCAACCAGAATCTAACTGTCTTGGAAGTCGCTCGCCAGGAGGCGTTGCAGCCACCATTTGGCAGAAAGAGCACAACGGCGGCAACTAACAATTTTCACAAGCTGGTGGCCCCAGAGGCGGAGTGGAGGAGGAGGGGAGGGGTAGGAGGAGATAGCGTCCCGACGGATTGGGCCGTAGCGAATGTCCGCGCCTTGGATCGAGATGGGGGTTAAAACATTTGATACTGGCTGCTTCCTCGGTGTGGCCTCAATGTAACCTTGGCTCTTAGACCAAGGACCGGCAACTCCGAAGACAGAATTGTGTGAGATGCACCGGCTTTAAAGATGTCGATAGCATGCATCGGAGAAAAGACAAAATAGGCTGCTGGTAACAGCTGTGCGGTGAGTGGTGGCGTAAACCCTGGGGAATCCAGGGTCCATAATGCGGAGACCAAGCTGTGAGCCTCAAGGACCGCTCGCGGTGAGTTCACTGAAGATGTGTAGCAACTGAGGAAGAGCCAGCAAGTGATGCTCGGAAACATGTGGAGAGAGCTGGAACCACAGGCAAGATTCGCCTCCAGAAGTCGCGGCTTCGAGTCACGACTGCGCCACACTCTCTCGCCACATCGCGGGGCTATTTGAGCTCAACCATGAGCTCTCACACCCAGCACTACTTCAACCACAGTCTCGAGAACTCTCAACCCACTTAAATCTTAGCACAAAGCTCATCATCATGCCTACCTCAACTTCGCAGTCTGGCTCAAAAGCCGCAAACCCGAGCACTGAGCCCACCCCAGCGACCGACTCCTCATCCGCTCCTGAAAGCCATGACCCATCCACACACAAGAAGACCGAAGCTGAAGAAGCGGCGGACAGGCTGTATGAGGAGCTGATTGAAGACGAATATGCCAAGCGAGAAGGCGGTGCTTAGGAGAAGCGTCTGGAGACGAGTGTATGATATGTCCGACGAAAGGTAGGAGGCGAATGCTTCGTGGGAGATGGATGGCTGAAGGCACGGAAGGTTTGGATGACAAAATGGACACCAGGGAGGATTACTGCGTTGGGCCTGATACCTCTCAGTTCTTGTGTTTTAGGATGAATCAATCATACTCAAAATGATACTCTTTGCAGTTCTGTTGTGGGGCGGTACGTTTGAGGGGAGACGGAGCTTTCCCAAACTCCTGATAATTAGTGACTTGTCGTCTTCTGAATTAGTAACCATAACTTGAATGAACGTATCAAAATATTTACTTTAACTTTATCCAAGCTTTATCCGCATTACCTAACAGTTTGCCTTTGTATCTGCTCAGCTGGGCTGTCGAATACGCGAGGGATAAGTGTCAACGTGTTTTAGGCCACATCAGTTTGTTCTAGTGCAGTGATTGCTTGTGAATTTCTAATCCTTTATTGACTACTGAAGAAATTCGGTATTCAGATTAACCCGGGTTTCACAAAGGGAACAGCTTTCGTTTCGGCAGCATCGGCTATCTCGAGTCGAGTGCCTGCGATGTCACTACTTGGTATGCAAACTTTTCGTCTCACTGTCTAGGGCGTCTGCAACTCTCACTCTCGCACCAACCTGGAAGGTATCTAAGCTCGACCTGAAGACCTTCTTGCACAGCTGCCCAATCAAAGACTGGACATTACAGTACCTCTCGGTCCCGTCTCCCATCTCAAACAGTCACGAGCGCCGTAAGCGCAGGGTCTTCCTGCCTGCTCGGCCTGCAACTTGCAGTAGAAAGGCGCTATAGCTTCCAAACGAAGGAGGCTGCTCTGAAGCGGACAAATGAGATAATTCGGATTGACAATTGACGAACAACACCTTCCCTGACCAGCAGAAACTCAGAGAAAGCCACCAAGCCGTTGTGAAGACAGCCCCGCCGTCAGAACTGAAGTCGACCAATCAGAGTCGACCGAAAACCAATCATCCAGGGGATTTGGAGGTTCAGCCAATCGGCTGCCGGAGTAGAGACACAAGGTCCCCCAATCAAATTTATCGAAGTCCCATCTGAATCTCGAGGCCGACAGGATCATAGTTTGGCCAGAAAGACACGAAATGCAAGTAACAAGCCACATGAATCGTGCTACTCCATTTGCTATATAGCACCACGATGGCCTCCGAGTTGCTCTCTGGTGAGACCAGCCGTTACGACAAATTGAGCAGCGAAGACCACAACCTTGACCTCCCAACCCAGAATATCGACAGTGTTAATACTCAAGCTGGTTCCCGGCCTGTTGTTCGAAGAAGACGGACCAACCCCAGACCTAAACCATCACCAGTGTCGACCATGTCTCTCGTCGGCTTGAAGAATCTGTTTTTCAAACAGACCCTAACGCCTATCCCATCGCGCGAGTCCGGATACGGTACGAAGAGTGCCTCTGCTTCCAATTTCTCAGGGCCTTTCCATTGGAACCAAGGCAGTCGCGAGCCATTACTTCGTGAAACCGATCCGTCCAGTCAGTTGCTGACATCGCAACATGCCCCAGGCGTGAAGCATCCCTTCGCAAATGAGCCCACTTCCGCAGACATCGAATCGCAGAGCACGGATTCCAAGAATGAAAAAGCGAATTCGAGGAGAGGCTTCAGAGTTGATGCTCGCGTCATTTCAGATGCAACAATTGGCCTTTCAGACGGCCTCACAGTCCCATTTGCGCTGACTGCCGGTCTTTCTGCATTGGGGAATACCAAAGTTGTCGTTTATGGCGGATTCGCAGAATTGATCGCAGGTGCGATTTCGATGGGCCTAGGTGGATATTTAGGAGCCAAAAGTGAAGCGTATGTTGTCCGGATCCAGGTGGAATCCACCAGCTAATCGTTAATAGTGCTTCATACCGAGCTCAACGTGAAGAGACCGAAATGCTTATTGCGACGAATCCTCAAACAGTTATGCAAGATATCTGCGAAGTCTTTGAGCCTTACAATGTCCCCAACAGACAATCGAAGACCTGACAAGACATCTGTCAGATTCGCCTCGATTGGCGGACTTTGTGATGAAATTCCAGCACTGTGAAGAGGAACCAGCTTCATCTCGTGCTCTCACATCTGCCATCACCATCGCACTAGCGTATTTCCTCGGCGGTTTGCTCCCTTTGATTCCCTACTTCTGCGTGGCAGAGGTCTACCAGGGCTTGTATATCTCAATTGGGGTCATGGTGCTTGCACTGTTTACCTTTGGGTACGTGAAGACTTGTGTCGTGGTTGGATGGGACGGAGGAAAGAACATTCGAGCTGGCTGTTTCGGAGGTGTGCAAATGGTCGTTGTAGGGAGCGCTGCTGCAGGAGCCGCGATGGGTCTCGTCCGACTATTTAATGATCATGAAGAGGGTGGAGGCGGTATTTGAGATAGGACTCATGCCTGATGATTTGACGACTTGAATTGGAGTTTGGGTAGGGCATATAAAATGAGGTACGGCGGGGCGTTTAGGGATTGCTCTCGATAAACTCGATTGAGCTTTGTCTTTAGTAACGAATGTAAAACAAGTTCAGAGAATAAAATCTGACACGAAAATGGAATTGTGAGGACTCAATTTGTAAGAATGGTAGATCGATGTATAGAAGAAGTGAAAAAAACTGTCGTGTGCTTGAACATCACTGTCGAGCTGTGCCGGAGATCGGATGACATAGTCCACGTGACGGGAGAATGGAAAGGAGCCCACATGGTTGACTCTAGCTATCTGCACGAAGATAATATACAACAAAAGCTACCTGGATAAACGATTACATGATGAGACTCTAGGGACAGGCTGTTGTGAGGCACATGAGGGGTCAACATCACGCACGATAGAAAAAATTCATTAACCCCCCTGGTTCCCGACCTCCTTGCGGTCCGACACGTTTCTCCGCTCCGGTCCAGAGTCGCAACCACGACGAGACGAGGCTTGCGATTTACATCCAAACGCCAGTGTTTGGACGCCCACGACTCCGATTTGCTACTATCGCGACTAAGACTCTGCCATTCTCTAAACGTGTTATCACGTATTTGAAAAGAAGCACATCTTGCGCCTCGACCACAGCTTGGTCAAGATATCAACAAACGCCAACATCGATACCCAACCCCACAAACGAAAGACTTCTGCGACCCTGTATCTGCGTGGCCTGAATACCAGAAATTGTATCACCAAGCTTGCAGCTATCAGCCGCGCTATCGAAGGAAAACCGAAGGCCATTTGTTCCAACGCTGCGTTGTCACAAGTCCAGGGCCTCCCTATTGAAGCTGCCCGCATTTGACCCCGCGTTCAAAGGCTTGATAGTGAATTATCGCCGGTCTGGTTGCGACGAGGATCAAGGAAATACCGCCATTATTTCCGCGCATACAATACAATACGAAATCTTGTAGTCTTCTCTGAGCGAAAATATGTCTTCCACTTCAGGCACCCCAGAGTCGTGGATCTCGTCTTTCTGCTCACTCCTGGGGCACGAATACTTTGCGGAAATATCTGAAGACTTCATAGAAGATGACTTCAACTTGACTGGCCTGCAAGGGCAAGTGGCTATGTACAAGGAAGCGTTAGAAGTAGGTTTCGCATCCCCTCTTTCGAATTTTGCTGACGACATTTAAAGATGATTCTGGATGTGGAGCCGGAAGACGATGACGAAGAAGATGAAGAGGAGGAGGAGGAAGAAGGGGACGAGTCTGCAGAGGGTGAAGAGCGAGCAAACCGGAGAGCAGCTGCCGACCGAAGACATCACAGAATGGCATCGGACCTCTCAATAATCGAGTCATCTGCCGAGGTACTGTACGGTCTGATCCATCAACGCTTCATCTGCTCACGCGCTGGCATACAACAAATGTCCGAGAAGTACGAATTGACACACTTCGGAGTATGCCCCCGCACAAACTGCGAAGGCACACGTACATTACCAGTGGGACTATCAGACGTGCCTCAGGAGGACACCGTGAAACTGTTCTGTCCCTCATGTTTAGATGTCTACGTCCCACCGAACTCCAGGTTTCAAAACGTCGATGGAGCTTTTTTCGGCCGGACGTTTGGAGCTCTTTTCCTTCTCACATTCCCCGATTATGATATCAGTAAGAAGGGTGCAGAAACTCTAGCTGGAGGTCATGGCCCGCGATCGATACCCACTCTCTCGGCCGATGACAATGACAGTGAGAAGATCAACGGGTTCAACGCAAAGAACCTCGGACCTGGTCTGGGTAAGGGAAAGATGTATGAGCCCAAGATATACGGCTTCAAGGTTTCGGAACGAGCGAGGAGCGGTCCACGGATGGGTTGGCTAAGAGATCGGCCTTCGGAAATCCGAGACCTAGATGAGGCTACCATCAACAACGCAGGGCATGAAGATAGTGAGGACGAAGCTACCAGTATGAACGGAGCATCTACACGGCCACGGCCAGCAGCCAGAAAAAGCAAGCGTCCGAACGGGAGTCCTATGTCCTTGGAACCCAGTGGGGAGGTGTTCTCTTGAGTTGAGGCAGAGACTACGCGATCATTGCTGGCGTTCACCGGGTTCATGAGGGGTAAAGTTCTAGAGTGCGGTTGTTTATGGTTACGGAAGCGATTTGCATATGGATGGGAAATTGACGTGCGTGATATTCAGCTCACTCGTATCAGACGCGGTAGTAGTCTACTTGGGAGGTAGTTCTGCTGCTCAGTAATGATACCAGTCTTACCTGATGCAGCATCTCTCAATAAAAAAAACAACGATAGTGTCATCTTCCTAAACAACCTTCAGCGCTCACACTATAATTTTAAGACTTCTCAAGTTCGTTCCCTGGTTTCTGTGCGCAGTCAAATGTTCTTCTTTCTGCACTCCCACGAGTAGGAGATAATCAAGAATAAGCGTCACCGGCAACACAACCTACCTATCTTTCGTACTACTAGCAGCCATTAAATGGCAAGCGATTTGACCCTCCTCATAGTCTTGTGGAATTTTAGACGACATAGGTATCACGCGCTTTGGTGAATGACTATTGCGGAACGATTGTGTTTTATGAGATGCTCGATCGGGACAAGCTAATTATTGGCACATGGATTTTCCTCTAGAAATCCTCTGGTTCCTCTTCTGATTCCTCATATCTTCACACCAGTAGTATGCAATATCTCCGCTCCCTTCAAAAGTACCATCTTCACCAAACTCCTCATAATCGCCGTCACACCCATCCCGCTTTTTCTCAGACGCTTGATAGCAGACACCGATCCCAGCAACAACAGAATCATCAGCACTCTCTTCGCACCCCACTTCAATAATCCCTTTCGAGTGTATGTGATGTCCCAATCTCTCCAGGTAGGGAACTTACAACGGTAGGCGAAATGAATTTGATTATATCTGCCGATGTGTTAGTGGCCCAGAATATTTGGTAGGGAGGAAGACATACGGATAAACAGTCGAGTTCCACCCGTCTTCTGTTGCATACCAACTCCTACACCCTCCTGTGCTCCATACCCTCTTCTTCAGGGCCTGCTGGGTATCTCTCGCCCACTCTAATTCAGCCTCTTTCTTGATTTCCGTTACCAACACATCGCCATTCAGAATAGGGCCTATGAATTTCAGACTCAAGTTGATCATGTTCTCACTAGCCAAGATGACGCTCGAATGCCCAGTTGTCGTATTTGGTCCATAGATCGTAAAGAAATTTGGGAAGCCATCGAGAGCCATGCCCTGAATGCAAACATTAGCACAAGTAGCAACAACAATGTCAGAAGTGGAGTTCACAAGACATGTTTTTAGAGATTCCAGTCATGATCACACCTCTTGGCAGATGTCCGGAGACACCATTCGGAGACACCATTCGGAGAATAGCCCAAGAACAATACTAGGGGAGAGTTCCTTACCATATACATTTGCGGCCCACCCCGGTCATCAAAGACATCGTGGAGTTTTGTGCCATTACGGCCTGTAATGTCCAGAGGGTGTAGCCATTTGACAATTTCGAAGCCGTTAGCTAGGATAATAACATCTGCGGGAATGGTTTTTTCGTCTGCTGTAGTTCCGCTGTTCTTCTCATTTCCTGGACCCAAAGTGACCGAGCTCTCTGCAATGCTCTTCAGAGGAAGAGTAGTGAGATCAACATTTGGATCGTGGAGCCCAGGAAACCAGGAACCATCAAATATGCGTCGTTTACATCCCACGCCGTAATTTGGAGTAAGCATCTCATGGTATTTTTCTGGAACCGTATTCTTCATGTGTTCCAAGAGTTCGACCTCAACCTTCTTACGCTCTTTCTCATGATAAGGTGTAGAGCCAAAAAGTCGCCAGTCGTATTCCGCACCGGCTGCAATTATGTATCTAATTGTTTTTGCAAAGCCCGGAATGTTGGTGCAAAGCCACGGTGACCACTTCTCCCAGGCCTCTTGTCCCCCTGGAGGAATTGTTCGAGGGACAACCCAGGGCGGCGAACGCATCAGCTGTGTGACTGACTTTGCACCGTACTCTTTCGTGAGTTTGGGTACAAATTGTGCAGCGCTGCAACCGGTGCCAACAACAACCACATTTTTATCCTTGAGGTCGACATCATATTTCCATCTTGCAGAGTGAAATATCTCACCACTGAACTTGTCCTTGCCAGGAATGTCTTCGGGCCAGATTTTTGGCTCGACCAGCCCACCGACGCAGCTCACCACGACCTTCGCGCGGATCTTCTCTTCCGTCACGTAGACTGCCTCGCGGCCATTGCTGGCGATCTTCTGGGCTCTATCGTACTCGCTGAGGTCTCCCATACCAGTCATAAGATGTTGTAGTGTAAGCTCCCAAACCTGTTCATCATCCAGCCAGCGACATTCTCGCACGTCAGTATTCAGTTGAATCTTGTCGACAATCTCATATATGTCACAAACGCCCTGGAGATACTTCACAATCTCCTTGCCTTCTGGATAGAATTTAGTCCAGCTTGGATTTGGACAGAACGAGAAAGAGTAGAAGATTGCGGGTCTGCGCCGATTTATTAGTACAATGGTGTGCGGTAAGTAGAGCGACTTACACATCACACGCAACGCCTGGGTATCGATTGATCCACCAAGTACCACCAATGCCAGACTGTCTGTCAAAGATTCTAAACTGGTCTGTACCAAGTACTTCCTTCAATCTACAGCCCATGCCGATACCAGACTCACCAGCACCAATTATTGCTACTGGATAGTAGGTGTAGCCAGCAGCATCGTAGCCATTGTCCTTGCGTATTGAACTTCCGTACATCTTGAACGAAATTAGAAACGGGTCTATAAACTGTAGCGTTCTATCTATATCTACCCCAGCCCCGAGATGTAAGAAACAAAGAGAGAAAGACTCACGACATCCGGAGGTCTCTCCAGGAAGCTTGCCATCGTTCGGTCGAATTGTTAGTTTCCGCTCCTAGGTTGCAGATGGGAATTGGTGAAGAAGCATGTGAAGCTCGAGTAGACAATTTAGCCTTCCTCCTGACTTCCAACGTTTTGGAATACAAGTAGAACATCCAGGATTGGGTGGCCCTTCCGCAGAAGACAGGAGTTCTCCTTCCCCGCTCGCCAGCCAATGTCTCAGGGATCCACCCGCTCGGATGTCATATGAAATGATTCAGTCTGTTGTGCACATCCTCCGGAATTTGTGCTACCTAGCCACCCACCCAGTGGAGACTGGCTGCTTTCCCCGCACTATTGAGGCTTGCCACTTACCGACGCGTGCATGGTTGCGCTGCAGCCGAGGCTTGGATTCAACACTGAAGGAGTGTTCGGGCACAAGAGAACGGATTACGTATGTATTGCGTGAGGAAACAGCTCGGAGTGCTCCATCATGGCGTGGGTTAGAGCGCCGATGCAGGCAGCCTAATACCATTCCGAGAAGAGTTCTTGGCATCGTGTTCGAGCAGGAAAGTTCAAGAACAGTACAGGGATCGCAGCGTTGCACGGGACAGAGAGAGAATATCGGCACCACCGTTTATTGAGCTATCACTTGATATTGGGAGATTGACCCTCATTGAGAAGGATAATAATACTGCTTGATAAGGTATGTTGTTAGAATAAGCAAGTGTCCTTGTGGAGAAAGATATGGGGCTGTCAGCTTCGGCTCGTTCCGAAGAGCTCGAAAGCTCGAGTGCCTCTGGCACCTTCAATTGGTGAACTTCACTGCAAACAATGCAAATTTCGACGACAACGAGAACAATCACACGCCTGTACACCAGTTTTAATGGACTCAGCAACTTCGCAAAGGTCAAATCGATATCTGGTCCATTCACAACCTTGAACACCGAAAAATTTCGACAGCATGCCTTCATCCCAGAGAAGCCCATCCTCATAACATCACCCAGCGGAGAGGCAGCATGTCAGAGCTTCCCAGCAGCCACGAAATGGTTCGCAAGCTCAGAATTGCGCCTTGGTCAGGGCACATCTGATCGTCAATACAATAGCAAGGCGCATATTGAATTGAACCACGCATACCTCGAACAATTCCAAGACACGATTCTACCATACGAGTATATTACACCCAAGGCTACTGACAGGCATTGCGACTTAAACCTACTGCAGGATATCCTTCGATTCAGCGAGCAACCGGACATAAAGGCCGGAGGATTCCATCGCTTTCATGCGCCTCTTCAGCTCTTCTTATCTCTGTCATCAAATAACGCAGTGCAGCAACTTTACATCGCCCAAGCCCAGCTCATTGACCTCCCTCCAGCTCTGCGGGCGGATTTGCCGACCCCGAATATTGTGAAGGCGGCAGGAAAAGGAGACGTCTATGATGCGAACATCTGGCTAGGCCGTCCGCCGACCTATACACCACTTCACAAAGATCCGAATCCGAATCTCTTCGTCCAGCTTGCTAGCCGGAAGGTGGCGAGGATTTTTGAACCGGGCATTGGGAGGGAGGTATTCGCGAATATCAAGAGACAATTAGGGGAGAGTGGCCGAGAAGGCATGAGGGGAGCTGAAATGATGGAAGGGAAGGAGAGGGAGCTGCTGGACGAAGTAGTCTGGGGGAAAGATGCTAAAGGCGGCTACGAGGCTATCTTGCAGCCAATGGATGCGCTTTTCATACCGAAAGGATGGTGGCACAGTATCAAGAGCATTGGAGATGAGGTCAATGCCTCGGTGAACTGGTGGTTTCGATGATATCGAGAAATTATATTTCTCTGAGATTCGCATACTGAAAGAGCCTCAAGACGCACGAGACTCCAAAACCATATGCGTCCTTTTATAATACAACGCTACTTATTTCCGAAGTAATCGCATGAATCACAGTGAGCATAGCCACCTGCCTCCGATTCCCACTCAAAAGTTGGTCTGAACCATTGTGCGGACACAAATCTACCCAATCCCCGAACTCCAGAACCGACACCTAGGCCCTCCAAACGCCGCAAACATAGCTGGCACAATATAATGACAATAATACATCATTTCATCTCAGGACGATTTGTATCCTCCACTTCACCATGCGATAACTGTTTCCCTCTCCTCCCTCGTCCCGTCTTTGCTGAGTATGACCTTCCGACATTTGACCTTGATATAACGTTCGGGGATGTGGAAATCCACCACGATCAATTCGAACCGCGAGGACTCTGGAACCACCCACTTTGCCCCCTTGGGCGGTTCCATTTCACTTACCAGCCTCACTGCCGGTCTCCAGGCCACACTAGCCATCTGAGCACCCAGTGTTCGCTCCGCTGGTTTCATGACAACGTCTACATGGCCGACGGCTGCAGTCGTCATATTGCAGATCTTCTGCCCGTTCTCCAAGGCCCCTCCACGAGGCAGCTCGTCCACAGTGTGCGGCGGGCTGGGATATCCTGACGAGATACGGGTGTACTGCTCGTTGCTGGCCATCGGGGACGGGTCACTCCTTAATCCTGGCCGGAGCTCGGGAAGCGTCAGCCCGTCTTCTTCACAGGACATGATCCACCTTCCGATTCGAGCGCTCAGCACGCTGTCCCACATGCCTTCCTGTCTGGGGCTCTTGAACAGTAGTTCAATGGCCTCCCGCCGCACGGCGGGATCTCTGCACTTGGTTGCCGTGACGTGGAGCGGCGGAATGATCCCAACGTCAGAACTGAACCTCTTATTCTGCGGGAGCTTGATCACGTCTTCGGCGGCAATGAGGAGCGTGCATGTCTTCACGATGTACTTGAAGTCGGCGAGGAAGGAATCATACAGCATTTCCGACTCGTGAGTCAGGGTGCATAGTGTTATTGCCACGAGTTTGGGGTACATTGAGAGCACCAATGCAGCAGGGTTGAGCAGCTTGCCATCGGGCGAGATAGCAGCGTCTAACAACGGCTGGAAGGATTTCGAGAAAGCAGTCACGGCTTTGATGTGCGCGGCATGCTCCTTGGATATCGTGGCCGGCGAGTCGACGGACGCGGGAGCATAGGCGCGATAGAACGCCGTGCGCCGGTAGAATTGCAAGGCGCGATCCATGAGGAAATCCCAGCAGCGCTGGGCAGCGTGGAATGAGGAGAAGGAGGTAGGGATTTCGATGTGGAAGACTTTGTGGATGTCCCATGTGAGAGGTGGGATACCTGGTGTCATGCCAAAGAAAAGCCCCTGGCCGTCTAAGCGTACGAAGGATTGGATGAGGACTTCTTCGATGGTCAGATCATTTTTGAGGGAGGGAACTTCGACGGAGGTTGGGCTGCAGGAAGCGAGAGGGCGCTTGCGGGAGATAGAAGAGGATGGTGGCCCTAAGGGTGTAGAGCTTGGTTGTGAGTGTTGAGATGGAGATGGAGTGTGGGGGCCCGTTGATGGAGGCGTGTAGGTTGCTGATGTAGAGACCATGCTAATGGAGCCGTTGGAATTTTTCCGAGAGCTGAATTCTGCCTCCAATGGTGATCCCAAGGATCGTCCAAGAGCAGGTGTTGGCTCTTCGTCTGATGCTACTCTTTTGTGTTGTGTTGGTGTGTACATGGTAAGAGTTCGCTGTTGTTCTTTGTTGAAGTCTGTGCCACCCATTCTACACATTATACATGAGATTGGTGACACTAACAGAGTAACGGAGTATACTTACGAAGGAATCTTCACATGCTCCACAAGTGGATTGTACATGGCCGATTGAACCAGATGAACATGATTGTCTCGAACAGGGGATATGTCTTGGGCCACTGGCTTATTTGTTGAGCGGGTTTCGTGATCACTCTCGAGGTATTCTTCCACGTGCATAACAATTGCAACCTCCTTAAAAACATCATCACAGCCTTCTCGATCGAGTAGCGCCTGGGAAATTTTGCTACGACCAGTAGACTTCGGTCGTGAAAGGGCTCGCTGTCCGGGAATCCATGGACGGGAGCCAGGAGTGCCAACATAGTAATTCCTCAGTATCTTGAGGCCTCCATATATCTGCTGCACACTAGAAGCGTAACTCCCTTGGAAAGTCTCGAAACAGACGAAGAGTAGGCAGGCAATTAGAGCTGTCCTCAACTGAGGTGATTTGGAAGAAGAGAGATATGCATTGAGGGCTTGGATGGCTTTGATATGCTGATATACAGCTTGCTCGTGGTGCTTCCGGTCGACACTCTGAATGACATTGACCTTTAACTGCGGTGGAGGAGCCGCCTCCATGCTCTTGTTGAGGGCACCCAGGGCGACTACAGCATGTCGGATGGCCGGAACGTTATGACTTTCCTGCAAGACAAGACGACTCCAAAAGGTCGGCTCAAAGAAACCGGATAATTCGTAGGCTACCCTTTCCATGAAGACTCCAAAGTACAGACTCTCTGCTTCTGTTGTGTGAATCGACACACTTGGGCCGTAGATGTTACCAGTGGGTATTCGTGGCTGAAGCTGGATCAAAGGCCGCCCCTGAGATGGCTCGGGGGCATAGCCGTCGCATCGTCTGCCGAATTTTAGGCATCTCAAGCACCCAGGCCTCTCCTGACCACATTTGACCCTCCGTGTCTAGGCTGATATTCAGTGTTCATTCTTGCATTTATATGCGAATCATTGGACATACCTTGCAGGTAATGCAGCCCGTCTTCACTTTCGGCTTGCTGGCTCGGGGTTTCTTGAAATGCCGTCCGTCTGCGTCCAATGATTCACGACGGTAGGGTTGGTTTGATGCTGTTGGTATTGGCGGCCGCATAGCACCGCGATGCATCGCTTGGTTCGACATGGTCGACGTGTGTTCCAATGGTGGCTTGATGGATTCCGGATGTACCGCGTACAGGAGAACGCTACTGGTGCTGTCTGTCCTTGACCATCGCAGGCGCAATGAGCTTCACGATCCCAGGACATTGACGTGCTTGGAGCTATGTCGGACTTGGGACTATCGTGCTGTATACCCGCGCTGCAAAACCAACATTTTCCGTGACGGCGCGCGCGCAGTCCTCCTCGATTCTTAAGTATCTCGGGGGGTCGGCTGGATTTAAAGATGCGTCGTCGCTTGCTGCCCCATGTGTCGGTGCTCCCGAAATTCCAGTGCTTGTAAGCCCGGGCGGACGAATAGGGAGGCATGTGAGCCCTGCAGCAGCCCCCCCAGACGTGGGGCACCGAACCGTCATGCCGTGCTGGTGCTTTCCAGGGGCCCCACGAGTGCCTGTCGGTGCTGTCGCATGGGATCCAAGCTGCTCATAAGAAGTGCCGGGCATCGCACCACATTTGGGCGCACGCTGCTTGGGGATGCTGGAAGGACCGCCGCAGCTTCCGCAGCCAATTCCGGATTCCTGGGTTGTTGGTTGCCGCCGAAAGTGCTTATCATGCAGTGAGGGCCTCTGCATGCAGCGGGGGAGGGAATATTCATCCGCCTTGACGATCAGCGCGGCGAGGCTACTCTGGCCATATATGCAGGGTAAATCAGGTCCACCAGGCATTGACTGACCTCAGGGCCGACTTAGACAACAGCTCAGCCATGCATAGTGCCTCGATTACTTCGCGCATTGTCCAGTCCAATGCGATTGTGACTGCTCCAGGCCCCGGACCTTGCGAGGGGGGAAACGCGAGAGGAGAGCAGATAGCTGCTTAGCCTTGCAATTACGACGGTGTATTCTTTGAATGTGATGGATGTCTCGTTTTGCACCCGGATGCACCGACCACCAGCTGGTTATGGCACCTTGATTGGCCAATCCTCCGCAAGACATTCGTTTATTGGTTCCTGCAACTCCATACCTGTAGATATAAGGCTCCAGCATCTTGCGCAATTCAAGACAGCCGCCGTATCTTGGTCCGATGGGAGTACGAATTGATGGACCCCGTGTCTCCCTGTATGAATCTTGGTCACGACAAGCCACAGCCCACTGCCATAGACTCAGAACCTTAGTCGTACCAACAAAGGTTGCGTTGCTTCGAAGTTGTCCGATTGAGGGGTCAGTCGTGGCCGGGAACGCCGTGTCTGTGCTCTCGGCTTCCCCGTGTCAGTTTCTTGATACCGGATCAACACGTATTTGAATCCAATGGATGCCTTTATGAGATCAATCAAAAAGTGAAGCGCAACATCAATTCTGGGGCATTCTTGGCTAAATTACGCGTAGCTGCCCTGATGATGTGAACCAATGGCTCTGGATCAATTATCCGCCAGAGAGGGAGAGACTGGGAAAGTCAGTCAACTCAAGATGGTCAGTGCACACCTTTGTCTGGGATGATTACAAACAAGGTTGGAGAAGGCGCAACACAATGTCTAGGTATACTCGGGATGAATCGAAAGACATAACATGGCAAGCCCTATCAAAGGCAGAAATAGGCTTTATTAGTGGTATCATGAAAGCATTGTAATACTTTCAGCATGGAAAGTTAACATGATATATATTAATCTCGCCGCAGTGCGAATGATGCGGGAATCAGGAGACCCCTCAGTATTCGGCGAACTCTCTGGAAGTGGAGCGAAATGATTAAGAATCCCTAGTAAGACTACCGAATTGGGAGAATAATAAGAATATGGTTCTCACTTAAAGGCAAATACATAAATAATGGGGCGAGCAAAACGTATTACTTCGTGGTGCCGTGCATCACTTTCTCATATTCCATGCTTATCATAAACAGAAATCAGAGACAAAACAGCAGAGGTCTAGACCACCAACGGTGTGTATACCTGGAGAGACAACTGGGCATGGCATGGAGAAAGAAGCAGAAAGGTGGCAGCAGGTAAGACATTCTAAAGAACATATCCTATCACATATGATTTGGAGGATTAGGCAGACGCAATGGAAGGTACCTTGATGATTTAGGGCTGCAACTAGGTGCACCAAGACTTCTGATGGAAGTTGTTTCTCCTGAATCTAGAGCGGCATTCATCCTCCGTCTAGAGATTCCATCTCTTCAGTCAGCCACTTTCGAAGTACAATGCGTGTGTGTCCCGACATCGACAGATCGATATTGCTTCTCCCGCACGCCATCCGCTGCGGTAGATGGTAGGTACCCTGGATTCGGGAGTCTTCTGATTTGATATCTACAGGGTACGGATGTTGTGCGTCAAATCTAAGAGCCTCATTCACGTTCTTCTTCCCTATGCGATAGGAAGGTATGGTGGCTAGACCTCGTTGACTGATCTTGGCCTCCACTGATTCAAAAGGCATCTACATTGTTCTGGTTGCTACAATCATATACAGTCCAGAGTTGTGCGATACTGTGCAGCAATTACGGCAGACTATACTGTGATCAAAGAACAGAGAGAATTAGGTGAATTTGAATCGCACTTATGCGCGATATGCCAAAGCTCGAGTTCGACGACGCCTCTGCAAATGTCAAATTACTGATGGGGCAGGTCTGTAGATGTGGCGTCGTGAAAGATGAAATTGAAGCAATTTGGAAATTGTCCCGTCTTACTCTGTTGAAAGGTCGGCGACTTGATCGACTCGGGCATCAAAACGGTTCCTGCGAGACGCACTGTCGCTTGCAGGCATGTTCCAGGAGATGACCAATCATGACCCAGTCGCATTGCTGAGAAATTGCGCCATTGGTCTGTGCTTTACGGCATCCCGCTGATGCTCATGCTGCATTTTGTCATCACCTGTCGGCTCCACAGATGCATGAACTCTATCTTCGCCGTATATAGAGCTTAGTTCTAAGCATGGGAGGGATTTCACCCTTGACGTCCATATTCAAATCAAGTGTATAAGTGAAAGTACAAGAATAATGGCCGATCCATCACTGTATAGCTACCCTTCCCCGCTTGCTGGGTGGGAGAACCAACCCCCTCTTGGTGACGAGAAAGCAGCCGACGGAAAAAGTAAGTATCAAAAAGAAAACATCCCGCATGGAATAAAATGGTGGAACTTGCCCTACCGGCACTTGCCATACGCCCCTTTACTGCTTGTATCAATGACACGACTGACACGAGTCAGGTTATGTCAATCCTCAGACAGGCGTCCTTAGTAAAGCCTATGAGAGATTCCCAGACCCGTTGGACAATGGTATTCGTGGAGCCTTGTGAGTGGCATCCTTTCCCGCCAATAGTCAGAGGGAACTGAGACTGACGAGAGAGTAGTGATATTCATGTTTATTACTTCCACAAGAATCCCTCCCAACTTCAATTCGCCCGAGAGTTATGGGAGCGAATCAGACGAGAATGTAATTTCTCTTGCACGTCCCTTCACTTGTCGCGACCATAGCTGACAGGAAAGTTCCCGAATTGCGGATATACAAGTTCTGGGAAGAGCCAATAGGACCCCATCCTATTGCCATGTTCGAAGTGAACTTATTTACACCAGCTCAGTTTGGTGCTTTCATTCCGTGGCTCGTGATCAACAGAGGCCCCTTAAGTGCACTTGTGCATCCAAATTGTGTGGATGCGACGACTGGAGAGCATGAGGAGGAGTACAGAGACCACACCCAACGTGCGACTTGGTTGGGACGAGAGATCCCCTTGGATTTGAGTTTATTCCACTGGTTAAAGGAGAAGAAGAGAAAGGAGGCGGAGGCGAAGAAGGAGACGCTGTGATTGCCGATGATACGACAAGGCTTGGCACAGTCGAAGTCCATGACCCCAGTGATATTTCAGGAATACTATACCAATATAAGGCCTCCCACATATTTGCTCGTTGCCTTATTAGAATCACTGGCTTTTTCTCTCTTCCTTGACTCGAGGACTGGGTCGATATCGTTTAGGTTTCTCATCGATTTCTCGGGCTTCTTCGGGAGCTTGTAACTTACAAGTCCCATTTAACGACATATCCAAATACCGTCCTCCTGAGCTCCTTATCTCCTCTATCCTCTTCAAACATGACCTTTTCCATCTTCTCCTCCAGCACTTTTTCAACCGTGAAACCCTTCTCCTTTACCAAGTCAAAGAAAGCCATGTCCTTCGCGTACAACCAAGGTCTGTAAGGTGTAAAGAATACTAACGCCTTGGCTTCCTTTGTTTTCACAAGCGTAGATTCGATGGTTGCTACCAACTTTCCATGCTCTGAATGATTGAAAAGCAAATCTGCTAGAATCAAGACCTCGAATCCTTCAGATCTAAGTCCGGAAGGTAGATGTGCAAGCAGAGGCGCCGCATCAGCACCCCAGCAATAGCCTTCTGCAACAATGCGTTTCTCGCCCTCTTGCCCACCTTCCTCGGCGAGGAAAGTGTCAACGTTGACCCATAAGTTAGACACCAAATCTGGATCTGGATAATCTGTTACAACGACCTTCTTTGCTCCCAATACCCCACAAACTAAACTTGGTAAGCCAGCCCCAGCGCCCAGCTCAAGAACAGTCTTCTCCTTGACTAGCAAAGGGTTTTTCTCAAGGTATGTAGAGATGAGACGGCCAGCTTGCCATAAGTGATGACCCCAGAGGGGGTTGTGGCCAACGAGACGGACAGTGATGGTTCGGCCGGAGAGGAGAGTGTGTGTCTCTTTCGTTGGCGTCGGGGAAGGTGGGTAGTAGTCTGCTGGTTCGTTGAAGAGATCCAGCCCCCCAGACTCATTGTCAATATCGTCGTCCATGGCCAGGTCTTGGCTAAGTTAGTGACGGGAGTAGAAACTGTAACGGAGATCGGTCACGTGTGTCCGGCTGAGCGTGAAGTTGGTCTCGAATCCTATTACTTTATTAGCTGATTCTTCAGTAGGAAACAAGCTTTGATGGGTAATCCAGGGCATGGACGCTATGTATCAAGCACAGAAAGAGCCAGGGCCCAGAATCGCAGAAAGTGAATACCTTGATGGATGAGATGTACCCCAGGTAGGCACTAAGCTGATGGTTGCACTTCCCCTTGCGTAGCCAAATCTAAACAGTGGAAGTGTTTTCAGGTCCCCTCCTCAGTTTCCTGGTCTGATATATCACAACGCTGTATGTGGGAGATTTTCCAAATAGCCCTGTCGTTGTACAAGAATGTGCTGCAGTTTAATTTTCAGACGTGGTTCTAGCTGAAATAAAGTAAATTTGCTTAAGCGAGATCTTTTGCGGCCTCGCTAAGACTATTTGAGTTACCCCTCTTTATAATTGAACATTATATTTGATATTCACAGACCCTCGGCCAGTATTCTTCAACTCTGCCAAAAGACATAAGTTGACCAGCGGCACGAGGTCTCAGTATGAATAGTCCAAAGAAGTGTTTTTACCCACCTGTAATACCGTCACAATCTTTACATCTTTTACAAGCTGTGGGCTTTCGCTATGTCCGGGAAACTCAAACACCTTGTTGGTGCTTGTTTGAACCCCCGCCACGTGCGGAAAATTAGATAAGCAGGAGATAGGCCGCGGAGGCCGATAGCAAACAAGGTACCGGCTATTCTAACCTCAGACCAGCCCTGCGACACGAATGTCTGTCTTTGTCAGCAACCATATCTACATTCCTGTATATCTTGTAAGCAGATGTTCTTGAAATAGGCAAATGCGCAGTGACAATAGCAATTGCTCACCGTAAGCGCTCCACGATCAACCACCGTTCTTTGCCCCACAAACCTTCTATAGTAGCAAGGCTAAGGTAGGGGTCCTCGGACGTACTAGCTCTGTTTCTGACTCGCTAACCTATTACAGCTCGAAGAACTTGCTCACAGCGGAAACTTCAACCCCCCCACCAGCAAAGGGCAACGTCAAATCGAGCCACTGACCATGATCCCATTCTTTGACTTCACCACGGTCAGAGGAGGGCAACCTGCGAGTCGACCCACGAGAATCTCGCTTTTAGGCTCGTACAAAGTGGACGACAGTGTAAGCCGTTGCGCAAGGTAAGCCCGCACTTCTAGCCAGGCTCGGTATTCAAGCGCCGCCTCATGAATATCCGTGCAAACATACCGTGCTAACTGTACATCAACCAGCCCAAACACTCTCGGTTTTGTTTCTTGACGTCTCACGATTATCCAATCCCACACTTGGGCTATGCTTGTATCCGTGAATCGACTGTCATCCCAAGCCCAACCCTACCATCCGGTTGATCGCCATCCTTGATCTAGAACATCCATAGAATCGCCCCGACTTTGCTAGCAGTCATCTAGGGAACCAGACCCTGATTCGCATAACTTGCGCCATTGCAGATTGCGGCGGATGTTCATGCGGGCGGCCACCGTCGGAAGCACTTCGCGACAAGGTCTGCAAAGCCGCTGAGGTTATTTGAACTTCTTCAGCAAAACCGCGGTCTTTCTAGAAGCCGCCGAGTACGAACCCAACCCTACAGAGCAAGCCGGTAACCGCGGATATATACAACCATGCCTCTAATAAATGGATTGAAGATGGCTTGGTATGCTTTCATCCCCCGCGCAGGCTTGGCGAGGCTATTCTCAGGTTGAGCATTTGAACCTCAACAAAGAACATCCTCAGCGACTGTCGTTGCTCAATTCTACAGGTCAATTACTAATGCACTATTCACAGTGAGCCCTGCATTCGTGGCCACCGATCAACGAAATGTACACATGCCAATGAAAGACTAATGGTTCCTGTTCGAAAACCTGGGAGACCATTGAGCGCATGCCCCCACCCTCGAGACTCGCCTTGTGGTTGTGGTAGTGTCACTGCTGCTATTCCACGGAAACAGACATGCCATTGTGGTACTGGGACACCTGCGCTGTCGGATTCGCGGCCTCCAACATCGTCCTCGTCGTCAGATGCGCCGTCACCGAAACAATTCACTTTCAAGGTAGGACCCAACAAGGTGGGTAAGAACTCCTCGAGCAGGAAGCAATCTTTTGATCCAGCCAACTTTGAGAGGATGGACATGAGCCAGGTGAACCTAATGGCATTTGAACAGCGGCCGCAAGTGGCTGCTGTACCAATGCTCAATGGCTACGCCCTTCCAGGCGGACCTCAAATTTATGGATATCCACCACAATATCCGAATTTTCATACTCAATTCAACCACCTTTCGATGCAACTACCACAACAGGCCAATGGGGTTCCTCAAATGGCGCAAAATGGGTATGGCAATAGCATACAGTCGAACGGCAAGCTAGAACATGTGGTTGAGAGTCCACTGGCTACCCCAACTGGGTTCGGATCTGAGGATACGGACAAATTCATAAAGGAATCGCCGGTGATGAAATCTAAGGGCCCTATTGAAATTGGCCCATCGCCACCCACTGGCGGTTCTTGTTGCGCCCCAAAGAAGAGCCACAGTCACGCCTCAAGCGTAAGCTCCGTCCCTGAGTCTCCAGAACCTCCAGTGGCAAGCTGTTGCTCCTCCAAAAAGGTTCTCAAGATAGAGCCCATAACAAACGGGCATTCCTCTCATGCCGCACATCAGCCACCGCCCCTGGTGTTGTCTCCCAATGTAATTCCATACGGCCATCCCATGTACCAACAATATCCCCAAACAACAGTGTTTACCTATCCGCCAACCTACGGATCATTTCAGAATCCTCTGCAGCCCCAAGCATGGCGTCAAAGCATCCAAACGAACGACTACAGCCAGCAACCGGTTTCTCTTCCTCCAGGTCCGCTGCCATTCAACGCACCACTTCTCCCAGAAAGTCTGGACACAGTTCACACTTGCTGTTGCGGCGACACTTGCCAGTGTATTGGTTGTGCTGCTCATCCTTACAATGATGCCACGCAAGACTACGTTCGGTCTGCTTGGGCATCAATGTCCATTCATCAACCACCAAGCGAAATCTACACAGGAGAGCAACAACCCATGAATGGCAATGAAAATGTGGCAGTGCAATCGCATCCCACGGAAACTGTGTCTTCACCAACTGCACACACTCCTTCGAGCACAACCTCCGGGAACGGAGAAGAAAGCCTACCAGCTGGCGACTTCTTCTTTGTGAATTACCCATTCGCATCTGATGGATGTGGAGGAGACACGCAAAGCTGTCCGTGTGGCGATGATTGTCAATGTCTAGGGTGTACTATACATCGGCAGCCCGCTCCTACCTCAGGTGGCTGTTGTGGGGAGAAAGCGACTTGTGACTGTGGAGAAGACTGTGCATGCCCAGGTTGCGAGTTTCATGGCAATGCTTAAAATGGACAAGACTCAAAGAATAAAATCAGAAGCATGGATTGGAGTTTTGGAACATTGATGAAAAGTGCATGTATGGGTGAATTCGAAGTTTGGAAGTTTGGAGTGACAGCTTGTTGACTAGCATATTGGATCATTATACCCCATTTCTTTTCATTCAATTCTTGAGGCGAGAGCTTGTTTATAGCCGTTTTTTCAAAAGACAGAATGAACGATGCTTGGATGGCATTAAGGTTCACAAGAATAAATTCTTGAAAACATGAATTTAAACACAGCAAAAATGGAATTCACTCATAAGGAACTCTGCCCCTCGGTGCTTTTACAACAAACTCCAAGCTGCCCCTCTCACTTGCTCGCTGCACGTGATACAATCCCACTTTCCCTGTCGCCGTAGCTGTTTCTGCGAGGAGGCGTTCTTGTAGCTACTACTTCCTTTACCTGAACCCAATACCGACCGTATTCTAAGTCTCTGCTCTCAAACCAAGTCTCTTCAATAGCTTACAATGGCGCCTCGTGATCCGAACCCTGCATACGACAACCCGATCGTCTACGGTGATAGAGAGCTTTATGGTAAAATTGGGAAGATAGCTGAGGATTCGCACGATAAGACGAAAACGCTGGTGGAGAAGTTCGAGATTCCCATCAGGAGCGGCAAGGCTTGGGTGGTCAAAAAAGGTACGCACCTTTCTGCTCATCCGAATGCGGGTCGTGAGAAAAGGGGGAGGGGTCGAGTGATTCGGCAAAGTTCATTATTTCGCTCCGAGTGTTCAAACACTAGATGCCAGGATGTGCATCCAGTGAATGCACTCTCCAAAATCCTCGTTCTTTTGTTCACACCTGAGTTAGTTCTATATTATGGGTAGAACTGTACTCTGCACCTGCTGCATTCGTCTCGTAAACACCAACTCCCACTAAACCTCAGCTATAGGCCAACTCTGCACTCTCTCCACACCTCACGGACCGCAAGTAGGTGATTTGAATATTTTCTCTCTTCAAAATCACCGAGAGCGGTTCTGGGCAGCTCGCACACGGCAACTGCATGCCTCGCACGTCAGCACTGGAGATCGATTATGGTCCAACTTACCATTTCTCAGGCCGCTGTGTACCATCGTAGCGGACAGCTTGGGAGGCGAGAACTATGGGAAGGATGGCGTGGACGAAGTGGGTGGGAGATGTCATGACTTGTTGGGAACCAGGTGCGTGGTTCTTGTCTTCCATTCAAGTGTACGATAGAGTTAACAGATGTAGATGTGATCCTTATGGTGTGTGACACTTTCATCCGAATGATCTGGCCCAGTCTCAAAGGAAACCTTGCTAACTAGATAGTCAACAATCTCCTCAGCGGCGATGATTTCGACTACCAATGCCATTCGAACCTTGTGCGAGCCGTCCTTCCATACGGAAGAACTGAGTTTGACGTGCACGACGTCCTCAATGTCTTCCAGGTAACCGGCCTCAACAAGGATGGCAAATACTTCATGTAAGCCACCTCTTCCCTCGTTGTCAAATAGAAACACTCACACGCCGTAAACAGGTCAGCATGCCCAGCTAAGACTAGTGACTACTTTACTTTCTTTGCTGAAACAGATCTCCTCTGTGCCATGTCTACTTGCCCAGGCGGAGACCTGTCTGTGCACGGCTGGGGAGAGGACGCCGCGAAGCGCATGCTGGACACTTGCCGACCGCTTGGTGTTGCAGTCTATGAAATTGCTGATAGGGAGAGCGTGCTGAAGGGGTGGAAGGAGAGTGAGGTAAGTGGGTACGGTGGGATGCATGGGTTGAAGATACCTGTTTTTGGAGAGTAGGTAAAATGAGGAGTCGTAGGATAAATTAAATGGAAATAGACATGGACTAGATCTCTCAGACATTCGGATTAACAAGATATACAGTTGAGCTTCTCATGGCATGCCTTTCTGTACTAGAATATCAAGATACGATGATATCGGTGGTTATTGCAGCTCTCTTCAAAACTAATATAGCATTACCTTTCAGGACTTCGCAAAGATCTTTCCCCAGCCCTCGACATTCTCCACTTCTACTCCACAAACTCTTAACATATCCCAGATCACCGTCGTGACTGTATCAAAAACCGGAGTGCCGTGTTTGGCTTCCCAGAACTCCACCCTCTGCGCTGCAATCAAGTTTGTGCAGAATGTGCTCACAGCATCTGCGCCAGCATTGACAACTTCCTCCACCATTTTATCCAAAACATCTTCACTGATATCCGCAATGTCGTTGTTCTTTTGAACCTTCAAATGCCTCTCCATATCTTCCCCAATTTGCACTCCAATTTCGTTGTAGTTCTTCACAATAGCCGCTTGCACATCATCCAGATAGGGTGTCACTAAGCCCAGCTTCTTCACATTCCACAGCTCCAGTGCTTTATTCAACGCCAGTACACTTGTGGTCGCCTTTATGCCCGTTGCCTTCTCGATCTCCTCGCATAGCTTGACATCCTTGTCGAATCCCAGCCAACCGGCGGATGTCCCTGACCAGCCAATTACGTCGACTTCTGCATGTGCAAGGAGTTCCGCTGCAAATAGGATGGGAGCGAGATCAAATTGAGCGAGACCACTAGGAGAGAGCGAGATGGTGGTTACAGGAAAGCGAGAGAAATGCACCGTTATGTGGTGGGTAGGAAGAGAAGCGTTGATGGCTGTGATAAGAGAGTGGGTGAGCGGTTCGAGAGCAGTATTGGATGAAGGCGTGAGGACGCCGAGGCGGATTCGTTTGGTCATCGTGTCTAATCTATCTGGTAGTGAGGATATCAATATTGGAAGATGGAGATGAAGTTAGGAGACGTAGAAGACTTCTTCTGAAGTTATCTACAACACCGCATCGGCTTTCCGAAGCGTAGGAGAAGTGCTCCGAATGTCTATCGTGCATCAAACACAATTGCAAATCCATCCACTCTCCAATGCTGAGGGTAAAGAGATAGATATTCCGGGCGATATCAGCCGCAGGCCGGAAACATTCCTATGTCTGGAATGATCAGAGCCATGGGAGAGAGCGACAGAGAGAACAAGCTCCATCCCCACTCGAGAATAAAGTTTAGTCCGCAAACCCCCAGCTTTTGACATGCGTAACAGGCGGGTACCTGCGTAACTCCCAGAACAGCTAAATTTAAGCTTACTCAACCTCTTCAGCAAATGAATTCTCTTGACGAGAGGAATGGATGATGGAAGTGCGCAGGATCTAGTGGAATTCGAATTTCTCGAGAGATCAAAGTCACAGTCCAAGAGTCCGTCGGCGTCTCAGGCCGGGCTTTACCTGAGGCTCAGCTGCCCATGCCAAGGCCAGGGGTGTAGCCATGTTTTCAATCGCCAAGGATGAACAGCAACCCCTCGAGCCTCTCCTGAATCTCTGCCCTGATCACCGTCACGCTCTCGTCGACATATTTTCTTCTTCTACCATTGTATTATGCTGTAGTTTGTATTCAACAGTAAGAGAAAGCCATACCCCCTTGCCTCTTGTCTCTGGAGCCAGAGCATCTTGGTGCCACCTATGGCTCTTCCACCTCGAACGGAATATCTCCCCACAGCTGCCTTGCTGCTGAACAGGCACATAAGTCATAGGAGCTACTAACGCGCCCTTAACCTAGTGAGTCGCAAACAGCAACGGCTTGTAGCAATTGCCGTCGTCGTCGTTGTTATCATAACGTACGGCCTATATTCCAACAACAACAGTACTGCGGTCACGTGGCAGTCTCCATCCGCTGCTGCTGTCCCTTCCCCCGCTTTTTCCAAAACCCAACTCTATCTCATAATCCAGGGAAAGACAAGGAGAATACATCCCCGGTGACCAATGCGCCTCCAAAGACTGAGCCAGCAGATGCTCATATTCCGGAGGTTCCAATCACCTCTCCATCACAGGTGCCCAACACCTTGTCCACCCCGAACACGCACAAAACCCCAGATACGCAGAAGACTCCGGACACAGGGACAACTCCAGACACTAAGAAGCCTTCGGATCTTGTCTCCCCATCAGCTTCCTCAGCTTCCCCGGCGCCGACGAAGGTGACGTGTGTCAAGTATGAGCAACTCCAAAGGTCAAAGCAACAACCTTGGTCAAAAGGATGGCGCCAGTTCCCTTATTCTCGTCCACCTCCAGAGTGTCGGACTTTCAACTTACCATCTATGGAGAAGCTCATTGACCGGATGAAGGGAGTCATCAAGGACTCAGATCTATCTCGGCTTTTTGAAAACAGCTATCCCAATACCTTGGACACCATGATCAAATGGCGAGGTTATGCTTCAAAGACCGATCCAGAAACTGGTAATACCACAAGCACAGATGAGGAATTGACGTATGTGATTACTGGCGATATTGATGCCATGTGGCTCAGAGATTCAGCTTCACAAATCTACTCTTACCTGCCCTTGCTTGAAGCCTCGACCGACCCAAACTCTCTTGCCAGTCTGTGGCGAGGACTCATAAACATTCATGCTCGGTACATCGTCATCTCACCTTATTGTCATAGCTTTCAACCACCACCAGAATCAGGTGTGCAGCCAACGCATAATGGAGCATACTCTCAAAACCACCCAGTTCCTCCGTATGATCCACAGAAAGTGTTTGACTGCAAATGGGAACTCGATTCTTTAGCTTCATTTCTGCAAGTGTCTGTTGCTTATTACGAGCGGACCAAAGGTATAGTAACACTGGCATTCCGAAATCTCTTTAACTTATTGACGATGAGTAGACCTTGCGTTTTTTCAAAAGTACAGTTGGGTCAAGGCAGTCACAGCAGCAGTGGACGCCGCTGGCGCCATGAGGCTCGGAACATACTCCAAAGAAGGCAAAGTCGAGCACTCCGCATGGACATTTACAGGCTATACCAACCGCGGATCCGAGACCCTCACTAATGATGGACTCGGAAATCCCACCAAGCAGAATGGGATGGTGAGGACGGCTTTCCGCCCCTCAGATGATGCATGCATTTACCAACTTCTGGTCCCCGCCAATATGATGTGGGCGAAATATCTCGAAGAAAGCTCCAAGATCATGGAAAAGCTTGAAGGAACTGAAGCTAAGAACCTCACGGGCGTCATGCGCGACTTCGCGTTTGGAATCAGGAAGGGTATCGATGAGGATGCTATTGTCAAACATAAAGACTTTGGCGATATCTTCGCGTATGAGATTGATGGCTACGGCGGCACGAATCTGATGGATGATGCTAACGTGCCTTCCCTTCTTGCTATGCCTCTGTGGAATTATACTGAGTCATCGTTCAAATTGCCCCAACCGGCGAAAGACGAGAAACCACGAGATTATACACAGATATACCATAACACGCGCCGTTTCGTGGTGTCAGACAGCAACCCATACTTCATGAAAGGGCCAGTCATCTCTGCAGTTGGAGGGCCACACTTGGGTCCAGGGAAAGCATGGCCTATGGCTGCTATCATACGTGGCCTGACCGCATATTCTACGCTTGCTGCTCCGACTCCATCTGCTGGTGGAAGCGTGGAGCAATCTCAGAAGAAAGAGATAGAGGATGAGATTAAGAGCCAAATTAGCATGGTATTGAATTCCACACATGGAACTGGAGGTACGAGCCCCTCAATGTATTGGCATGGAATAAGCGCTAACAATTAGTAGTCATTCACGAAAGCGTGAATTCGTGGAACGAAGGCGATTGGACGCGCGCCTGGTTTGGGTGGGCGAATGGGCTGTTTGGAGAGCTGATGATCAAGGTGGCAGAGGAGGATGAGAAGCATAAGCGCAATCCGGGCTGGCTAGGTGAGAGCTGGCAGTGAGTGGGAAGGGGAGGCCTTACTCTCGTTTAGCGATTGGGCACTGTAGTTTATTATTATATTGTATTTTATGGTGTTTGTGTCAAGGTCAAAATAGGATTAAGGGGTTGTTTTCAGGATAAACCAATCAAAATTATTAAATTAGCTACCCTAGCTTTGTCATTTTTGCAAAGCACTGTTAAGTGAAGTATGCTAGTGTGGGAAGCGTTTTCAAATACATTGGGATGCTTCGTCAAAAGCTACCGAATATCTGACTATAGAACAAGATAAGTGCATGCTAAGGGTATTTATTACTAGTAATTTGAAATTATATATCGTCTAAGCGACAAAAGAATTCCCACAAAGAGAAAGTGCACCAAGCCCATGACACTGAAACCCCAAGTTCCCAAAGCCCTTATTCTAAATTTTCTACCAATACTCCCATCCTGACGCCCTTCGCCTACCAACCCCAAGAGCTCCTAATCTTCCTAGTCATCTTTGCACCCCCGGCATAGCTATAAACATTCAACATGCCCGGCGCGCCGCAAAACTCCTTGTCATTACCCTTACACAACGAATTACAACTGCTCCCCGGCTGAAGGACAGCACCACTCGGTAGACTTGCAGCACAGTAGCACTCCTGCGCATACTCCAGCCCAGCCACGAGGCCGCTGCTCCCACTAGCAGCGCAGAAGGCTACGCACGACTCGACGGTCATGCCTGTGCTGTTGGTGTATTTGGGTCCGGAGAGGAGCCGTCCCGTCGCGGGTTCTTTGTAGCATCCGGAGAATGCGTAGGAGCCCACTTTGGGGGGCGATGAGGGGTAGATGTATGCGGTGTTATTGAATAAGGAGACTCGTGCCGATCCGCCGCAGGTTTCGGCCGATAGGCCCGCGCAGGGCATAGTGCAGTCTGTTTGGCTGAGGGAGGATCCAGTGGTTAAGGCGTTCGCACAATAGCATTGTGACCCTGTGGGGTTATTAGCATTGAGATCGAAGTAGAATAGACCGTTTGGTACGTACCATATTCCAAGCCAGCGAGGGCGTACTTGTTTGCCGAACAGTAGGACTGACAAGATTCGATTGTCATTCCTGAGCCGTCGACGTAGGAAGCACCGGTTAAAGCACGGGAACCGGATACTTCACTGGCGCAGCCCATGTATTGCCATGACCCTTTCTTGGAGTTGACGGTAAGAGTGCCGGTCCAGAGGGGAGGAGATGTTGCGGTTGTCGCTGTGGGAGATGCGGTGACTGGAGAGGACGGGGGCGACGAAGAAAGCGCGGTTGAAGGAGACGAGAAGCTTTGTTGGCTAGATTTTGACGAGGGGCTTGAGGATGACAGAATTGTGCCGCTTGAAGTCTTTGTTGACAAAGTGGACGAGGATACAGAACTTCTCGGAGAAGTCACCAAAGCAGTCGATGAAGAAACTGTCGCACCAGAAGAGGAGGCTTTAGTGGTAGAGGAGACACCTGACACCAACATATATATGTTGAGTCGGTTCCCTCCACCGCAGTACTCAAATTTATTTGCACTACAAGCCATATTACAGCCGTTAACCGCTGGGCTTGAGCTGGATTGGTTGCCTGAACCAGTGTTTATGGTGTTTCCACAGTAGCCTGGACAAAGTCAGTTCTGAAGACCTCTAGAAACGAAGGCCACGTACATTCATGGGAATATTCCACTCCGAAGTAAGTATAATTGGAACAAGCAGCCGCACAAGCTTCAATAGAGACGAAATCAGCTGAGATGGGATTCTGCAAATCGCTCAATGCTCTTCCATTGGTTCCCTCGCTATAGCAGCCCATATAAGCATATCCGGGCAAGTTTGTGACCGTTATTGGACCTGTAGGGCTAGGGGCTGCGATGGCTGTTGAAGTAAGAAGAACTGTCGATGAATTGCTCGATAAGATGGAGGATTGTGATTTGGTGCTCAAACTTGTGCTCGAAAGAGGCAAAGTCCTGGTCGAGCTTGAAGATGATCCGCTGTTGATAATCACAGAGCTTGGCGCACTCTTTGATGTGGACACCAGATTGAGCATGTACATATTCAAGCGATTTGATCCTCCACAGAGTTCCAACGAATTCCCTTGACATGGCATTAAACATCCGTTCACACTAGGGTCGGTACTAGATTGTTTGGCGGAGCCAACGTTTATAACGTTTCCGCAGTAGCCTGTCCAATGTAAGTAAATTTTCAATGAGAAGAGGAACCGTGTTTAACTAACACTCTTGGGAATATTCCACCCCAAAGTAGGTGAAGGAGGCTTTTGAGCACGCAGCTGCACAAGTTTCAACGGTTACAGTTCCTCCGGGAATTGGATTCTGAAGTCCGGATAGTGCTCTCCCATTTGTACCCTCAGTATAGCATCCCAAGTAAGTCCCTCCATCAATATTTAACACAGTAGCTGGTCCAGAAGGGACTGATGTATATGAACTTCGGGCTGGCGAGCTGGAGATTGCAGAGGGGGTTGAGCCTACAACTAGACTTGAAGTGCTGGTAGATTTCAACGACGTGGACAATATCTCTGAAGAAAAATATTAATATACCGGTCATTTATGTCTTTCTTGAATATAAGACAATACATACTAATGCTCGAAGATATCGTAGTCAGGCTTTGCATGTAAAGGTTCAGTCGGCTAGAACCCCCGCAATACTCTAATTGATTCCCTGCGCATAGCATTGAACACCCGCTGACAGAAGGTATCGGCGAGGTCTGATTAGTGGACCCTATACCCAGAGTGTTCCCACAATAGCACTGATTCAAATTAGCTAATGCTGTAGTTCGATCACAAAATCCTTACTTGGTTTCCGTATTCCATTCCAAAGTACGAGTATCCCTGACAGGCGGCTTGACACAATTCGATGGTGAAGCCGCCTGATGGAGCGCTTGGCTGAAAGCCGCTCAATGCTCTCCCGTTGGTCGCTTCACTGTAGCAGCCTTGGTACGAGAATTTACCTGCCTTCTGAATGGTTTGTGGACCATACAGCGAGGGATCTGCACCTGCTGTGTATTTTGTTGGGTCGTAGAAGACGGACAGGTAACCTGTTGCTCCGCATCGGTCGTTTGCATCCCCTGGACAGGCAAAGTTGCATAGTGTATCTGTCAAATCTTGGCTGGCGAGAGGTGGTGGAGTATTGCCACACCTTATAAGGTTAGCCATTATCCCAACCATGAGACTTTCTATGGATTCAAAGATACATACCAACATTCATCGCCAAATTCAGTCCCTGAAAAGGCGTACCCTGCAGCGCTATTGCACGCACGCTGACAATTGGCATTGGTCATTGACGGGGTCGGCGAAAGAGGTTCATTTGGAAACAATCGCGGTCCATTTGTGCTCTCTGCAAAACAACCAAGGTAATTGTACACAGTTGTGCCATTTGAATTGAGGGGCCAACCTTAGTGGAGATAACTGTGCCAGTGATCTGGACAACATGAACGCCCCAGTTTAGATCGTTCGTGTTGAGGGTCCAGGTATTATTGAGGACAAGATCAGGTAGATTGTACTCTTCAGTGTTCGCAACAAAAAGTACGGTGCCGTAGGCACACTGCCCTGAGAGGATCAACTGAGACTCGTGGAATTCACCAGGGTCACTGATGTGGAAGATGCCATACGGAGGTTTACTCTTGTCGATCTCGAGAGAAGAGCCTCCTTGGTTGCAGATTCGAATCTGACGCGACGATGAGCTTCCAGGAGAGACGTTGCCAAAGTCCATAAGCAGATTCGACTGGGGTAGCCATCCTCCAGAGCCATTACTGATTGAAAAATTAGCAACTGGGGGAGTTGCAGCTGAGCCTTCCAATATGATATTCACAGTACCGCCATCAGACCATACTTGCCAGTAAGAGGCGTATGGGCCTGTCCCATTGACTGGGTTGAAAACCGCTGGAACAGATATGGCGGTGTTGGGTGCAATTTTGCTACCAATGGCAGGCAAGTTTGGTGCGGTAAAACCGTATCCTAAATCCCACGTCCCATTAATGAGAGTACTGTTTGTGAAAGTAGGCGATCCCTCGAGCTCATCGGCTGTGTACGCATAGCCAAGAATTATTAAGCTGTTTAGTCCTTTATTGGCAATTGTGAAGATTCCTGGAATTGTGGGAACATGGCTAGGATCAAGAACAATGACAGGTCCAAAGTCGACTGTGCTGGGGGTAACACTTAAGAATGGAGCACTAGAGACTTGAGTACCAGTAAGACTGATCGGAAATGTTGTTGCATAACCTGGTGCCCCGTTGATCGTAATGAGCGTGAGAGGTGCACTTTTAACTCCAGGGGCGACGGAGCCAAATGATGAGTTTTGACTATTTGTAACTTGCGCGTTTGTCAAATCCCAAGTAACAGGAAAGGTGAATGAGGCCCCTGCAGAAAGTGACCCTTTCGGCAGACTGGAATTGCTTGCAGTGAAATAGCCACTCCCGATTTGGATACCGGTGAAAGCTGTCACGGCAATATTTGCGGTACAAGTGATGTTCTTGGTTGCTTTGGCTCCCAAAGCGACTTGACCGAAGTCAACTGGCGAGGTGCAATTCAGGGGGAGGTTGACTGGTGAGCCCAAACAGTAGAGAATACCATTCGAGTCCGTCAAATAGACCCGACTATCTCCGAAGGCTGGTCTCTGAACTAGAAAGTGTCAGCGCGCAGTTTGAACAACAATGACAAAAGAGATGGTGTCCCACATTTATTTGCTCCCCTACTTGTGGGATAGGAATGCTTGACAGAACTCCATTTTGCGGGACCGCGTTCCACTGCAGGCCGCGATATTAGCACAAGTGTCCCAAACTACGAAAGAAGAGAGATGAAAGCTACTAGCTGTGAGGAAACAAGACCAAACGAAATCAAGGTATGACAACACATACCGCACGCAATCCTGAATCAGGATCCGCCATCCACAATATCGCGGTCCCAGGCTTTCCATTCAACGAAGTGATGGTGGGAACTCCAGTGCCCACTCGACCAGCACTCAGCTCGGCAGATTGACCTGCAAAACTAAACTGGGGAACACCATTTCCAGCAAACCCAAGTGAGTATGCCTGTGTCGGCTTGCCGACAGGAGTAAAGTAAATGTAGCCTCCTTCACCGGGATAAGAACCTGCTGCGCCAAATACTGCTGAGTTGGTGACAATGGTTTGGAGAATTCCATCTGTCTGTCCTGGCCCAAGCTTGAAACCACCTAAACTGCTCTTAAAATCAGCACTGGGGAGATCATTGGCGGCGCGAAAAAGGGACTGAGCACTTCTGTAAAGTCCAACTTACTTATTAGCATTTAATATATAGATCTTCCCGTTTTTGCCAGCGGTAACTGCAACTTTATTGACACCTCCACCAGAGAACGTTGCAGGGTCCAAGAGAACCAGTCCACCAGACCCGAAATCCTGATCTGCAGCATCCATGTTGATATAATCGAAAGGCTGGAAATAGTCAGATAAACTGAGAGCGCCGGTGGAAGGATCCACTGCAAGATTCAATGCAGTTTCTCCCAATGTTTGTAATCCGCTGGATCCAGATGCTGGAGCTCCTTGATTTTGGTGTCCCTGAATATGTCAGCGATCTATCAACAACGATAGAACCATCAACCACCGTACTTACTCCACCATTTCCAGTCACCGCAAACAAACGCTGCCCATCCGACGTCAAGCTCATGCCACTCATCCAGATACCACCTTCACCACCTCCGCCATTCATGGATAGAACATTGCTCTGGGCAGCTAGTGGTCCACTCTCCGTCGCAAATTGTGTAACTACCTTGGCCTTGACAATATCAACGCCAATGATGACTCCGGTGTAATTGAATAAATCGCAGTGACCCCCAAAAGCGCCGTAGACAACATTTCCGATTTGCGTGAGTGAAGGTCGTTGTAGGATGATTCCGCCAACAAAGAATTTCTGTGGGCATTATCTGCATTCGTTCCATCAATCAACACCGGAGGGTAGACATCAGCCAAGGTATTAATGTTGACTGCATGGAAATAATAAACTCCATTGGCTGTTCCCGTGTTCCCAGGAACGCGGAAGTTGGGGATGTAAGTCTTGGAAAAGAAGTAGACAATATCGGTTGCGGGATCTATTGTTGGTGTTCCAATAATGCCAATGTAGTTTGGTATGTCTGCTCTTGGTTAATATGATTTCGACCAGAACACTTGAGTGTGATGTGTACTTGCCTGCGCATCCAATGTCAGACTGTAAGAAAGGAGTGTGGACTTGACGAGAGTTGACCAGAACCCCGGTTTTCGCGTTCAATGTTCGAATATAATTCATACTAGATGCTAGAAAAAGTATCTGTGGACCTCCAGCGAGAGGTGTATAAGTGAGAGGTTTAGCGTAGAACTAAGTAGCATCAACATCCATCATCAGCAAATCCACTTCTTATTCATCAAATGTTCGCTCTTTCGGCTGTCATTAATTCCCGTCATTTCTGTCGATTACAATATCAAGAATCACGTACCTGTTCTTTGGAATTGAAAGCGACCTTCCAAAGCTGACCAAATGCTGCAGAGTTTACGACACTTGGGTCCATATTATGATTAGGTCTGGAAGTGTCAGCACACAATCTTCCAAAGTTAAAAAAAACCTACAAGTATCCTGATTGTTGAACGTCTGCATCTCTGTACTCATCAGTGGGAGCAAGGCCATGGGCCTGTCGAAACGAAAGTGCCCCAATTAGGGGAAGGAAAATGGAAAGTCTCATAACGAAAGTAGTGTTGAAAAAGAATGTATATTTGTCGAGAAGAGCAGCATCAGAGGCTCAAGAGGAGTACATATGGTAAAATACAAGTTTGACAACCTCTGTACCACGTTTCACCATGCAGGAATGGTGGAAGGCGTCAGCTCGAAAGGGAAAATATGCATTGGTCCTTGGCCCTTGCTTCAACTCGTATGCAAGGGAGCTGAAGAACTAAATTTGGTTCAATACACTAGTATCCCGCACCTGTTAACGGCAACTCGTGCACGAAGCTCGTCTCAGGGCTACTGAGAGGGCAGAATTTGGTGTCAAACACATCTGGGTGACAACCATTTTGGCTTGCGGTTGGTACCATGGAGATAGAACGGCACGTAGTGAACAATTCGAGAAACAAAAACACGGGTATAGTGTCTCGGACGGACGTCAACGATTTAGCATACGAGTGGAGGAGACCAGAACGCTCAAAGGCATGTGGCATTGGCCCGTTGAATCAAAGGGGAGCAAGGGGAGCGAACACAGATAAACCCCAACTAACGACAGCAATTGCCACAACTATTAAAACTTCATACCACTGGGAGAAGATTGTGGCATTTATTCGCGAATTCCACTTAAAATTTGAAGATAGTAGAATTGTTTCTGTGTCCAATCGTTCTGGGTCCTGAAAGCGCCGCGCTTGTGCCTATTTCTATCACCACGCCACTTGTGATCATTTTCTGCTGTGTACCTGCCGAGATACTTCTGAAAGTGAGGTGGCTGACTTGAATTTCCGTCTGAAAACTTCCGATGAAAGACACTTTCAGACGAAGAATGCGTCCCGGACGGGACCGGGACAAGAAGAGGGTATAAGCGGGATCTACATTCTTGCGCTTTGAGATCCGCCTTCAGTATAGCATCAACAGATCCATTTTTGGTCTAAGGGAGGGAACGATATCCTTTAGCAGATGCTTGGAAGAGGCTTCGGAAAGACGAGGCAGATTATCGCACCTCGCCGGAATAGATTATCGCACCTCGCCGGAATACGACCCTTGTGTGCATGCAGTACAACATCAATCCGGACACATTTGGTGCTTTATTGAAAAATCAGCGCGGGTCATGGCTCAGGGGCTCGAAAACAAGCTTTGTGGCGTTTGTTATTTGTACAATGGAGAAGCCAGAAGCCTCGAAGGATTGTCAAAGCGTTTGCGATCTTTAAGACATGTTTACCCTCCAGCGTTTCAGTGATGGGTATCCCGTGTGTTTTGATGCCGTGGTATGTTGCTGCCTAATATGTCGTTAGAAACAGCACAAGTCGATGTTCTGCATCGCAGGAGCAAAAGGACAGGTGAATGGGTTCCAGAACTGGAGGATGATGTAGTGACTGGACCCTTTAGTTGCAGAACCAAGACTCGACCATCCGTCTGTGTTCTCGCGTGGCGCCGGCAAGTCTAATCCTTAGAAAATGCTTAGTATTGAGGTACCCTTGAAGTAGCTCACGTGATCTCTGTAAACAAATGCAGAGCCGTGTAGGGAAAGACGGAATAGTAGGATAAGTACAGTGCTCTTTCGTTTTCGACTAATCAAGCAGTTTAGCTTATTTGGAAGAGGGTTGCACTAGGAATAACAGTATATCTACAAACTGGGAAGCATCCTGAATAATATGTGACACGTGGACATAGACACAATCATCCTACCGTTAAATGGGAAAATGGGTGTACGGTATGGTTATGTGATCATCTAGACAGGATTGAGATGGTTGAGTCCGTCAGATTAAGTGATCGAAGACTGGAAGCAGTACACCCGGAGCTTTCGCCATGCCGTGATCTGATTATGTTTCATGTATCACTACACAAGTAGCAATATCTGTGCAGGGAAATGTCTGACTTTATTTCTCGGATGAACATATATAAGCCCACCACTTCCCCTTCCTGCCTCTTCTTTCCAGTCAATGTCTGGTACCATCCATCTGCATGTCCGTACAAGTGGTAGAGGGCGCCCGATCTGTGATGCGTCCCGGCACTTTCGACTTGTATTTGCACTGGCTGGAAAGTGTCGTACCCCTTCAGCTTCGTTGTATTGTCTACAGAATGGTTGCCGAGGCCTGCAAGTATGGGGCTTGCGGTGTCCGTGCTCACAGGATGAGAAATGGAAATGTTCGGCCTCAGCAAGCGTTAGGCATGGAGTCAAGACCGTTGAAGTTTGAAATGGAAAGTTTTGCATCTCATGAGCATTTTCTTAATTCATCTGTGGACGCGTTCAGCATCGATTCTCTGAAATCTGCCCTGCTATGCTGACCTTCCCTCATGTAAAAAATTCTCACAATATTTAGAGTATCCGAAGCCGACGGAAATCGGGTGCTCCCAACAAAGTCTCAAAATGTTTGTTTTTACTTCAACATAAGGGAAGTGTTGTTAGACATACTGGGTCAGAGAGAAGAGGCATCGACTTCAAGAAAATTCAGGCTGCAAGGGGTTTGGAGGGAAGGAGAACGCATATAAGGCTTGCTTCGCAGGATCTCCAATCGCGTTAACAGAATAGATGAGTCTTAAAGTCATCGCGGGAAGGTTCTTTGCCCCCACGGAAGTTACTATAGTACTATTAGGGCCCTACTATACACATACAGGAGCGAGAGTAAGACAAAAATAACTCTAATAAATAAGCTATCTAAGCTAAAGATATAGAAAATATAAGGCAGAAGAAAAGAAAGGAGGTCTCCTAGTACTAGGTCTGACTCTTACATAGAACCCCTCCGACCATCCTAGGCCTATTATATATCAGTCTCCCCTTATATATTTAGCGTTCTAGGATAAACGCTGTAACGGCTGGCCGTTGCTAGTCCGAGTTAGTTCTGACGTCACATCGAGCTTATCTAGTATACTATTATAGCTTAGGTAATAGCTATGAAGTTATTCATATATTTACTTTTAAAGTTATATCCTTAATAATATTATATTATATATTACTAACTAAGGTTATCTAAACACTGGCAGTCTTGTACAAGTCCACCTACTCCTTTGCCACTTAGTAGACTTGGACATTTTATTGCAACTCTCTGATCTACTGCACACTGCATAACTAGACTCCATAACCTCTCCATTGTGAATCCAAAGAAAGGATTGCTAGGGCTTTCTTCACCTGTTGTCCCTCCTATATTGTAGTGCTCAGTAGATGTATCACGATGTCGCCAACCCCCTTCACTAGTGATAGCTTCAAGAAGCTTCATATAGACTTCCCGTCTCACTCCTCTTATCCTCCGTGCTGAAGCAACAAATTGGCCCTTATATGAAAGAAGGATCGACTGAGATGGTCTGCAGGGCTCGCTATAAACTTCTTTGTATATAGCTGGCACAACTCCTTGTTGGTCTTCCCAGCCCCATCGATCACCACAAGTGCCACAAGCACAAGTTTTGCCTGTGAAGCCAAGACTTAGCATTCCAGTATCCATAACAAGGTAGTCATTGATTCTTGGAATGAGTTCTCGCATGTTGTGTGCATGTGCTTGAACAAACATAGTCTGCTCTGCAAGAGAATTCCATTTGTTGACTATATGAGTAAGATATGTGCCACCCTCGCGTCCAGTATTTTCGAGTCGCTCTATGATGTCGGCACCAGTGTCTTGTTTCAAAGCCTCAAGGTCTGCAGAAGGATCTTTTGTGTAGACAATTATTCGTGTTTGGTAGCTTTCAGAGCTGAGGTGTTGAAGAAGAGCAGTGGACTTGAGTTGATGGATCAAGTTTTGAACAGAAGCAGAGTCCTCCTGATACATACTTATCACAATATCGAAGCGCGATTGTGGATGATAAGATCGGTCGTACGTAGTCGCAGGGCTTACAGGTGGAAAGTTAATCAAGGCCGACGATGTGAAAGAGAGAATCAAAGATACGACCATAATGGCGAGCGCAAGTATAGAGACGGTTATATACTTGCTCTGGACTCGCCAATCATCAGTAGCATCCTTGCGTAGTCGAGAATAGTTGTTGGTTCGGTCGGTGACAAAGTTGTGAATTTGATCGAAGCCAATTAAAAAAGTACTAGCAGTGAGAAAAGCAGCTATTTGAATCCCACTGACATATGACATTGGCGGCAGAAACATAGCGGCCAAAAGCAGTAGAAGGTTGAACGATACGAAGCCAACCAGCCCCAGGTTCCGACTCGATGTACTAGTTGCGCTGCCAAATGAGAAAGCTGAATATGCGACGATTGATGTCCCGGAGAATGAGATGCCGATTACCGTTGCCATATTCAAAAACATTAGGGCGAGAGTCGTGTATGAAAGCGGCCATGTAGACTCCAGTTTCTCCAAAAAATAGCTCGAGGTACTACTTAGAACCATGCCAGACACCAGAGTCATTGTACAAAAGCCGCGATATGCATCTTGGATCGCGCGATCTGCCCCCGCCGGTTCAGAACCAAGCACAAAAAATGCTCTTGAAAACCCCAACATAAGGACACCTGTAATACCCCATATAAGGCCCGGAACCATCAGCCGGTTCTCAAAGTATAAAATCACAACTGAGGCCGTTATGACCACAACAACGCCCCAAGGTATACCCTTTCCATTTCGATATGATGTACGACACAGGTATAAAGTTAAGGATTCGGTCGCATATACTAAAGGCTTGAACGTGTTAACTAGGCTTTTGAGAGCCACAAAATAACCTACAAATATCATGGCAAGGACAGGTAAGCTAGGCATATGCAATAAGCCTTCTAAAAGCATTGGGATAGATGCGGAGGCTGCTAGGGATGACGGCAGCATCACCATCCAGTGGGTTTTCGGCAGGAAATAAGCTGCCACTAGGTGGGCTAAACTTGGCCATGAGATGTTTCGACGAGCATTGACATCGTTTGTAGAAGAAAAATCTAGTAAGGCGACCCATGTATATACGATGAAAAGTATGACGAAGTAACGAAAGGCAAGTGCAAGAGCTGTGTTCAGTCAGATGGTATCCGGATTTATATGGAGTTCTTCTGGACGTACGATAATCTAGCCAGTCTTAGCAGTATTCAATTCCGTGAAAACAGAAAGCGGGGCCTTACGATAACCATAGTTGACTAGAAGTATCTTGGTGGTATATATTGCCGTCGCAGATGACACAGCCCAGATTCTGTACATACGAAGTGTTCAGTACGTATCCGCCCGACATGCGATCATACTAACGACAATTTAAGGATCCTATTCGGCGAAGTTCCCAATTCAAAGGCCACATCATCATCCTCATCGCAGTGAAAAGATTCGTGAAGATCGACGTCATCGTTCCTTGAGAGAGCATGTTCGATGCCTTGGGAGTTGTTGGCAAGCATCGTGTTGGCTATTCGTAAATTATAAAGAAGGTTTAAACTCGTTTCGTCCAGAAGAATGTCTTTATGTCAAGTTGGTAACCGTACTACAATGGGGCCATCCGCGCGCCACAGCGGCAATTGAGGAACGCCGTATTGGCCATGCTAAGAGTGGGGCGCATGAGAGTGGGTCCTGTGGGTGGGCGGAGTCGACTCCGCAGGCGCCAGCCTCTGAATTTCTGTGAGAGTCCCCACCAGAGCAGAGACAAGATCTCGAGACCGATCATGCAAACAATGGAGCGAACAGTTGAAGAGGTAGGCCGTCATATTCAGACACATTTTTCAATTGCTATCAGTCGATGTTCATTTCAACCAAACGCCAAAACTTCAATTCGTTCTGTCCTACTTTAAAATTTCAAGATATGCTATTCACAGCTCCTCATTTTCAAACCCAAGCCCTTTCTTCGTTGATCTCCACCATCAGACAAACCAATTGAAAAGCAAAAACAGACAAAACCATGCCCACATAGGAGATTACCCAGGTCATTCCTCAATTGAGAAAACAGACCCTCCGCCCACAAGAAATTAGATCTCTCAAGCTCAAGCTTTGAAGCTCTGGGCCACCATGTCCTCATTGCGGCGATATGGCGCAGTATTGCCAAATTGAACTGAACTCGAAACATCGCTGATGCCATTTCGTATAATGCGGCGAACACAATCCCGGTTGCCTTGATTTGCTGTTGCGGATTGAGGGTCGCAGGCAGCAACAGTTTGCCTTCCGTTAACGCTCGTGTAGGCAAAGATTTTGCCGCCGTCGAAGGGGACATTGAGGTGTTTGCAGGCAATCTCTACAATCTCCTCAGCATGGAGAATTGGCCCATTTGCGGCCCTTGCGGTCGCACCGATCACAAGATCTCCCGGCCCGTTGCGGTATACTGCTACTGTTACAGGCACGTCCTGCAACGCGTTGTCCAGAGCCACTGTGATTGCATCGTCAAGTGCAGAGTCCGCAACCTGGCGCGCCTCCCCAAACGTTAATGTCCGACCAATGGCGGGATACAATCCTGCAATAAAACCATCTTCTGCAGTCCCCACATCGTCCGCAAAAAAAAAGGTCACAAAGCTTGGGCCTCGACTGTTGCTGTATAACTGGACAGGAATTACACCATGGACCCGTTGAGTCAATAGTGCAACGGCAAGAACGATGTAGCGAAGGAAGCCAAAGAACATTTTGGATGGTTTTAAACGTTGAATTTGAGTCGAGGATCGAGTTTTCCGTAGAATTGTTGTTGATCAGGCCAAAAATATCGGTGATAATTGACAGCACGGAGCAGTTGGTTATAGAATGGAGATGAGGGACGTAATGTCTTAGAGGTGGACTTGGAAAAATCGTTATGGAGAGATATCTTCAAGATAAACTGAAAAGGGTTGAAAGTATACGATGCGTGGATGATTTCTTGACAAGATTGCAATAAAATGGTAACTTCTTATACGTGTGAGAAGTAATATAAATAATCTCATCTCAACATGCCGAGCCCTTGCTGATCTAAATGCAGGTTGCTCCTGTTGGTTGACCTTGAGGGTACTGTTGGAAGTATGGTTGGCGGCAATTGTTGGTGTAAAAATCCAACATGCTGACAATCCACGAAGCCGTTGAAATTTATTTCGGATTAAGGGAGACCTAACCGCCGACAGAAGTGTTGGTTAGGGTTCAATTAAAGAAACTCGACACACAGGGAGTTTGAGACTAAGATACCAACCTATTCAAATTCATGTCATGAACATTTTGCTGGCTACTACTGGCAGAGAAACCGCCAGTAAAGACAGACTCTGATTTATTTAAGGTTTGAGTTTGAAGAAATCTCCGTTTCTTCAAACAGGTTTGTAGCCTAGCCGGACTGCAAGGCGTCAAAAAGGCAGCCGAACTTTGGAACATGCACCAACAGTAACCTCCAAATCCAGGAGAGATGTAATTAACTCATATCGTTTGAAATGTTTCTGAGAATCACCTTGTGTAGTTGCAGCAGCTCTCATCTAATTGAGCTTGTTCAAGTAAACATTGAGTTGCTACGGTACAAGATTTGTACAGTATTAGAAATAAGGCACGGCTGGGCTGGGTGGAAAGAGACGGCTTTTTTCTCAACGCTGGTCAGAAATGTCTCGACCTTCTCAGCCCCAAAACCGTTAACCCCTCAACCCCTCAAATCTCTGTGCCAGGAATCGGACCCCTGGAAATCAAATCTGCCTTGCGCCTCAGACCGGGTTGAATCCGAGCTACTTGCCGAGCGGCTATACAAGCCAGAACCGTTTATTTATCGAGCTTCGCCTACAATTCAGCGCTTCGTGCGCTAACAGGTCGCATGGACATTGGCTGTTTCCCGACCCCGCGCTATGCTGAATAGAACCTTGAACTCACTCCAGGCCAACGTTGTGTAGGGGCTGTTTTCTGACGAACTGTCAATATCACCTGGTACATGATTGTTGCAATTCTAAAAGGATCAACAATTTATCCACGAATTATTTGAATCATGAGTTTTAGCTTGTTAAGTTCCTTCCTCGATTCAGCATTACGCTGAAGGACATGCTCGCTTTAAAAGTTCCTGAGCTGTGTTAATACATCCTTCCTTCTTGTATTTTCACCTTGTATGCCTTCGAAGATCAGAGCCACCCCTTTCACGCCTTATGGGCGCAGAATAGTATATGGGTCGGGAAATGGGATGCATGCGGCGGCAATTCTGTTGGTTTCAGCAGTCGGACATTATTCAAGGATGCATCGCGGGTTGGATTATCCTGAAAGCGAAGAAAGAGATCGGGCGCTAAAAAATATCAATGGTTTATTTTTTTTGGATGAGTAATAAGTACAGCCCATGCTAACAGAAACTATATATCTGCTCTTCTCTGCCCCCAAGTTACAGATTCACATCAGCATCGTTCATCATCTTCAAGACTCACAATCAATCAGCTATTCTTCCTCCAACCTGCATACCACTCAAATTTCTCAACACATCTGTTCACCCTCCCTCACCCTATCTCTCTAGCACGCAAAGTTTAAGCTGCTTACTTTCAAGATGCACTTCCGCAACACCATAACTTTCCTCATGGCGGGTCTCGCCTCGGCAGCTTCGCTCAACGTCCGGGCCCTGCCCAAAATCAACGAATACCCGGAGCCCCATTGGCATGTTTCCTGTCTTATTTTACAATCTTTTGCTGATCAAGTATAGCCTAGATGTCAATGGTGGAAACAAGCCTTCTTGGCATCATCAACCCCTTTGTGGATGCGTCAGAATGGATATTACGACAACTTCAGTCTTTTTGGCCCATCCTGCCCAGATAGCGGAGGGATTCTCAACCACCGATTGTGATCCTGGGGCGGACAGGCAGTTCCATTTGGGAGATGCAGGGTCAGGTTGTGTCGCAATCGAACAAGGAAATAAAAAGGGCGCTCTGCAAAGTATTCTCTATTGGGCGCCTGTCATTTGTGATATTGGAGAGATTCTGCAGGAACTCCCTGAGGCCGCCGTATCTGTCTTGGAAAAAATCATCGCAGCGGCATAGGTCATATCACAACTTAGTTCAGAGATGATGGATTGAGAATTTGGAAGTTGGAATCAGGTGGCCCCGGCGATTGTTTCGCGATTAGTCTTATCTGCTGGAGTTACAATTTGATTGGTTTATAACTTAACATTGCAATATTATTGAAGTTATGGATTAGATACAAGTGCCCCTCAGGTATCTGCAGACGAAGTTGACGACTTGAAGCTCACCCTTGCTTAAACACAGATAAGTCGAACTACTTGGGTACTCAATTAAAAACACAAAGTCAGTAGTCTCATGTGCCGAAAGCAAATATTAATCATATACCTGCACCTATTAACAGACCTCTTAATCCTCAGCTATGCCCACCTATGCTTGAACCTCCACCACCATCCTGCCATCCCATCCACCCAACATAGATCTTTGACGCAGAAAGGTTTGTTTTCGTGTCCAGAATATGTGAAGGGATGGCGATATATCTCTGTCGAGTTGGAACTCGAGTTAGAGGAACTTTGCTGGTGCCTAGCCAATCAAACCAAACACTCTATCTCACCTATTTCTAAACTTCCAGAATGACTACTCTACATTTCGAAACCGTGAATCTGCAAGCCCCTCGGACCCTTCTCCTCATTCACGGTGCTTTCTCCTCTCACCACCAGTGGGATCGCGTGCTGGCGACGCCCTATCTCTCATGCTTCCACCTTCTCGTGTCGGACTCCCCAGCCCATGGGCGATTCACACCTCGGTCCATCCCGTGCAACCTTCCCGGAGCCGCTGCCCTGCTCACCCAAATGATCGCCGAGCACGCCAAGAATGGCAGAGCTAATGTTGTTCGCATATCACTGGGGGAATATCTGGCTTTGTACATGGCACAGAAGTACCCAGACATCGTTTGCCAAAGTGGGCTATTCGTGTCTGGATTTGGAAGACCGTGACCTGCACCTGACAGTGCTATGACGAAGACAACTGGTGCGGTGATGTCGCAGGTTCTTGGTTGACAACGCAATTCTTAACGACTTTGCCCCAACGAATTTCTGCGAGATTTGGACTCTATATCGGGGATGAGCACTTCGAGGATATGAAAGCTACTTGCTCATATCGGCTGGGTCAACTTATCGCAGAAGCTTTGTCGGAAGATCCTCAAACTGATGGCAATTGGAAGACGTTGAGCGAAAGAATACAAGCCAGAACGATTGTGGTCGCAGGGGTTTTAGACGACGGTGAGAGCGACACATCGATGAGAGGGAAGCAGCTAAGGAATGGTAATGCAGAGAGCAGAGCTGTCAAGGTGGAAGGGAAACGGTATCGCTGGAATGTACAAGACCCAGCTGATTTGTTTGCTCGAGGCATCATAGCTTGGATGGAGCGTGAGTCCCTATCGCAGGAGTATGTTATTATTTGAGGGATTTACTTTCTAGTTAGGAGGCTTGGCCTTCTTTTCCCACGTCAGACATTTCGCTTGAATCTCTCAGTGGTTATGGAAGGTAACCTGAGGTAAGGTGGTTATCTCTTAGCAGAACAGCTTCATGATGCTGACACAGCCTGGCAATTTAATACTCCTCCCCTTTCGCTTCCGAGCAGTGAATATTACGTCACGTCTTCGTGAGACACGTCAAATGCATGCTTGATCGATCATTCTAATACCGACTCACTTGTTATTTCTTCCTTCTGATTTTGTTGCACGTCGTTCCGGGTCACCTCTCACCCGGAAAAAATCGGGCGAATACTTACCCGAATGTGGGGCAGTACAGCAGTATTGACATTGCACCGAGGTGGTGTTGAGTTAAAATGGACGGAAAAACTACTGCTTCATCCATCACGTTTAGTAGCATTCTTCTTAATCTTATACCAAGAATCTCAATCTCATTTGGTCGTTGCGAGAGACAGTTCTCAGTCACTCGCTTCCAGCCTACCCTACGGAAGCAAGAAATCTATTAAAAATATATAAAAGTACTATTTTTATTAGCTTTATCTAATAAAAATAGACGTTTTCTACGCACGTATTTTTAGATATGAAATCTAAGAGTTAATAAGTATATATATTTTATATATTTTATAAGTAAAAATATTTATTTCGTACTTTAATTACACCTAAATACCTATTTAAATAGATAGAAATACTAACTAATAAGAACTCTTCTATATAGGGACTAGAAAATATTCGCCTTAATATACTCCTCCTCGTGAAAAGAAATAGATAAATAACTCGTTAAGAGTATAGCTACTAACTATAAAGATATAAAAATATAGATATATAAACGAAACTACCGATTCTAGCTCTAAGGCGTAACTAAAATCATTAGAAGTATATTAAAAAGATAAGCTCTCCTAGATTTTACTTCCTTTCTTACTAACCTTTAGCCCCTACTTCTACGCGCTTACTTTCTTAAGGGTCTTCTTTGCCGTACTTATAGCCTTAATCCTCTTAGCCTTCGACCTATTAACTTCGCTATTAGTATCGCTACGAAGATTAATAAGAGCTTACTTACGCTATATATTACTAATTATGGCGGAGGCGCGCTTCCTAGATATTTAAAGTCTAGTAGCTTTTAATCCGTCTTTTAAGACCTAAATTTCCGTGTTCTCGGTAACCTTTACGCTTTAAGTACGCTTTCTCTTATATTATTATTATATCGAAAGCGAGTTATCGATATCCTCTTACACCCCTCTAGTACTAGAAGTCTATTGCCTAGTAGTATATAAGGAGCAAGTTCTAAGTAGTATATTATTACGCTATATAATATCACGCCGACTATCGTAAGAATTATACTATAGGCCTTCTTTAGGACGCTCTATAGTTATATTAGTATATACTTATCTACTAGGTAGAGAAGGAGGCGAAGGCGTTAAGGGTTACGATAGTAAATTCTCGAAGGCTTTATTAAGCTCGTTAATAGTAAACTTAGAGGCTCCTATATAGTAGAATTAGTATAGTACTTAATCGTATAATTAGGAAGCTAACTATCTAACTTAGTAGTATTTTCAATAATAGAAAGCTATCTTATAGTAATAATAGTAGATACTTAATTACTCTTACGCTATTTTAATTTTTAAGTAGCTTACCGCCGACGCTTATTCTCTAGAGTAACCTCCGTTTTATTTTATATTACCTTATTATTAGTAGCACCTTATCGTAGTGCCTTCTTTACTCTTACTCTCTCGTTTATCTTCCTATTATTAATTATACGTAATATAATAAGATCTAGTGGCTAGCTATTCCGAAAACGCTTCTATTTAGGTATATAATAATAGAGTTTCGCTTTATAAGAGGCCTTAATAGAATTATTATATTCTCTATAGGCTTTATAGACCGGCCGATTATTAACTAAAAGACGTATACTAAACTTAGTAGAGCTTTACGCGCGGTAGATATTAAGAGTGTTAATCTAGGCGTATTATTAACTATCCCCCCGATTATATAGACTCTCGACTCTAATACTATAGAGAGTATTAATAAAGGTAGAAAGTTCTTTCTTCGAGTAGATTTTAGAAGAAGGTCGCTCGATAAGGGGTAGTAAGGTAGTAGAGGAGGAAGAAGAGAATAAGGAGCCTAGTATAGATAGAAGGTTAGCTATATTAGCGATTTTTCTAACTAGAAACTTAGAGTCTAAGTAGATAGGAGGCGGAGGATAATATACTTATTTCTCCCTTTTAGATAACGTATAAATCCTATATTATATAGACTCGATAGGGTTATTTAAATATATAGCGTATAGGTATAGTTTCGACCTCGTTCGATAAGAACTTACTTCTAGCTCTTAGTCCTACTATTTTACCGAAACTCCTATAAACTCCTAAACTAATAAGAAGCGATCCCTTAGCCTCTCTTCTACTCTATATCGGTGTCGGCGACTCTTTTAGTATAATATTAGGATCTCGACTAACTCCTACTAACTCCTATAAACTCCTAAGCTAATTAGCGTCGATACGCTACGCGGTATATTAGTGCTTAATCGATTTAGACTTCCCCCTTAATTAAAATAAAAGAAAGCTTTTATTAACTCTTACGCCTATTAGCGTTAATACGCTATACTAGCCACTAGTGCTCGACCTATTTTGACTCCCGCCTCCCTAGACTCCTAGAAACTCCTAAGCTAATTAAAAATATCGCCTCTAGTTACCTACCTTCCCGAATTTACTAGAGTCGTACTCTTACTTATAAAATCGCCGCTATACTAACTATATTTAGACGGTAGCCTTAAGCTATTTCGCTCTACGGGCTTAGAAGTAGCTCGTCGAAACTCCTATAAACTCCTATAAACTCCTAGGCTAATTAGAAGCGTTATATTAGGAGCCACTCGCTAAGATAACTAGTCACGTATTACCTCTCGCTACCTAGTATAGCCTAGCTTTCTTCTCTAGCCTATAAAAAAGTAGGAGACCTCTAACTCTTAGAGTTTCTTTATAGAATCTTTTATAGTTATATTACTAGAGGGTAATTAAACTAGTAGCCTAGATTATTCTAATTACGGAATTAAAGATCTCCTACGTAACGAGATTTCGGAAAGCGAAGTTACTAACCGCTATACCACTTAGTATATCTCGTGATTTAGCGGATTAACCTTAATCCGATATTTATACCCTCCGAAGTTTTACCGATCCGTCGTCCGGCTATCCGCCGGCGCTAACGCTTACTTAAACCTTTTACTATTAACTATTAGCGAATATAAGATTTAGCTATATTATTACGATATAGGGGAATTAATAGTATATTTAGATAGAGTAGATATAATCGTATACTATAGTCGCTATCTAGGAGCGTTTAAGGCGCTACGAAAGAGTGCTCGACTCACTCTATAAACTCCTAGAAACTCCTAAGCTAATTAGAGTCGATACGCTCTAATATAGTGTAGAAGAGTGCTTAACTCACTCCTATATACTCCTATATACCCCTATAAATTCCTATAAACTCCTAAGCTAATAAGAGTCGATAACTAATCGTAAGTAGGTTATTTAGTAGGTATACTAGGCTCTTATTTAAACTCCTAGAAACTCCTAGAAACTCTTAATCTAATTAAAAGCGACTAATCTAGCTACCCTATAGTAGCCCGATCCGAGTATTTTACGGGGGTGGGGATAATACTATTTAAGCCGTTCAGGAATAGATTATTATAACTCTTACGAACTCCTACGAACTCCTAAGCTAATTAGAAGCGATCTCTAAAGCTAGACTTAAAGAGTACTCTAGATATTTAACTCTAATTCTTATAGGAGTATATAAACTTAAGTACTAGTTAAGGGTATAATATAGTAGGAGTCTTTCGACTCGTTACTTAGGTCCTTAGAGACTCTTTAAGACTCTAAATCGAATTATACTAATTAAACTACGTCGCCTAGTATACTATAGCTAGCTTAATCTAAGCCTTACTTACTACTTTCTTTTTCTATTATACTAGCTCGATAAAAGCTACCCACTTCCCTCCCTTCTTCTAACCTTAACTATACGAATAAATTAATTTCTTATCTATCTAGGAATAGCCTATAACTTCTTATATACCTTAATCTACTCCTTAGCTAATAAGATTCGTTAGTTATTTATTAAAAACTAAGACTAGGTTAGCTTTATAGTTATAAGTATAAATTTTAATAACCTAGTTAGCGGCTTAAGATTCGACTAAAATATATTTAAGATATACCTTATACTCTAACGTCTATTCTCTATTATAAGAGACTTAAATATAGTTCTAGTAACGATAGTATAGCTCCCTCTATAGTTTAGGTACTATCGCACTAGCCGATATTCCCTCTCTTAGAAGACGTTATCCTCCACGCTACTTCTCTAGTATAACGGGGTGCACTACGTTTATAGTGGGTTCGCGAGCCTCTATAAGTATTTAATTATTTCTAGCTATACTTAAAGCTAATTAGATATATATCTAATTCTCGTCTATCCTCTCGATCTATTCCTACTCTTTCTCGACCCGATACTACTATTATAGCACCCCGAACCCTATCCCCGGTTCCTACTCCTATACCTCCGCTTCTCCCGATTATTAACGATAATAGTTATAATAATAATAGTAGCGGTAGTTAGGATAATAACGATAGTATTATCTCTATAATTCGGTAAGTAAATATTCGTATTAGCTATTATAGTATAGGAGATTAATTAGGTTTATAGTGATCCTAAACCCGGGATAACTAACCCTACTCTATACCGTAGCTAGCACTCTATATCTCCTAAGTACTAGGAACCTCTAAAGGTCGACTTCACTACTTTTTAGTAAATATAAATTACTAATTAACCGCGTTTACTATAGGATTAGTAAAGTACTAAGGTATCTAGGTTCTATAAGTTTAGAGTACGAGGGAAATAGTAGAGTGAGTTAAGTAAGAGGTACGAACGAGCTAGAGATACGAAGCTTCGCGATTTCTATTATATAGGCCGAATTATAGAAATAGAGTTAGGGGAAAGACTAGATAAGGAGGATACGTGCTCTACTTGCCGGGTATAGGGGTATAAATACTAGTCCTATTCCTAGGAGGGACTTAGATAGGTAAAGTATCCGGGGTTAGCGTATGCTCGATATAGAGTTAAAGTATAATTAGGTAGCTATAGTAACTCGACTCGGGTTCGTCACCGCTCCTATATAGGATAGGAATACTTAGCTTTTAATTAGCTTAGGAGTTTAAAGGAGTTTAAAGGAGTTTATAGGAGTTTAGTATAGTTAACACTTGTATCCTCTATACTCTTTAACTTAAACTTAGAGAATAATCGTGAGATATATAAAAGTAAAGATACTACTTTAGATCTCCTTAGAACTCCTAAACTAATAGAAATTAAGGGAGTCGGCGGAATAAACGTTAATACTAGTAGATAATAGTAAAAATAATAATAGTAAGTTTATGCTAGATATAATTTAAGCGAAGGTCTTCGAAAAATATTATATAATCCTCTTACCTAAAGCTTGATAAAAGTAGTAGTAATAATAGTAATAATAATAATAATAATAATAGTAGTAATAATATAGGTCTTTCTACTTACTAGGTGCGTGCGTACTAACTAATATTCCCTCTTCGTAAGGAAGAGATCCTCCGCCTCGCCCTCCCCCTCGAGAGGAGTATATTACGCTCCCGCCGCCTCTATCTCCCTCTATAAGTTTTCCTTACCTTTCTTCGTCCTCGATCTAGGAGCGATCTTAAGGAAATAGGAATTAATAACTAATACGAGATAGCCCACCTCCCTATATTCGTCGTGTCCCCGCCGCCGCCGCCGCCACCGCTACTACTACTACCGCTACTACTACTACTACTACTACTACTACTACCGCTACTACTACTACCGCTACTAAGGAGGAGGAGGAGGAGGATAATAATAATTTTCGTGGTAGTGAGGACTTCGGTCCTAACGATAAGTAGCTACACTAATATACCTCCTAATATAGTTCTATAAACTAATCTAGGATAATTTAGTATATTCTCCCCGTCGCCCCCCCCCTCTCCCGTCGCCCCCCCGTCGCCCCGCCCGTCGCCCCGCCTATCGCCCCCGCCCCCGCCACTAGTAACTTCGCTACCTTCTAGTAGGTATAGCTAGCCGACTAACCGCGCCTACTATAGGCTTAGGCAACCCGTAGTATAGCTTTAACGCCGTACTAGCCTATAGTAGAGGGGAAGTAGTAGAGTGGGTTAGGTGGGGTGGGTAGGGTGGGAGGGGTAAAGGCTAATAACCTTAGTTATATTAGTTGGATTATAGAGATAGAGTTAGGAGAGAAGCTAGAGGGAGAGCGTGCGTATACTTCCTACTAGAAGCTAGGAGAGGAGTGCTAGGCCTACTTAAAAGAGGGGTTAAAGTAGGTAAAGCGCGCGGGTTCGATTTATACCTAGTATAGAGTTACTCCCCGTTCCGGCGGGTATAGTATCTCTACCCGGGCTCCTAGTCGTCCCCGTTCTCTACTACCTCCTCCTCTAAGCTTTTTACTACCGAAAGGCCTGGGTAGTCTACCGCCTAGAGCTAGCGGAAGTAGTATTACCGTTTAAGGGGTTTATCCTCTATTCGTCTAGTTTCTTTATAGGGAAAGCTTTTATAAGACTACCTACCTAAGTAGGTCGTAGACTAAAAAGGGGGTAGTATAGGCCTAACTATAAGTTATTAGCTTATAGCCCTTTTATAATTATATAGAGTAGGAAATACTAACTCTATCTCTATAGTTTAAATGTGATTCTAGTAGTTCTATTACTATTAGTAACTATTTATCCTCTTAACCGTGCCTATTTATTAGTATTTATATACTACACTTACCTATATACTAACTATATCGAATACTATTCTAAAATTATTAATTTTCGTGTTTTATTAATCGTATTTAAATATCGACGTCGAGAGCTTAATAACGTAGACCCCTATACTACGCTAATTTAAATATATTAGAGACGGTAAGACGTTAGAGTCTTAGTCGCACCCCAATCGATTATAATTCTAATTAGCTTAGGAGTTTATAGGAGTTTAAAGGAGTTTAGTATTAGTATAAAGTATATATTATAATATAGAAAAGTTAACTTAGAACGAATAATAAACGAAATTAGTATCCTAAGGCTCGCTAGCCGTATAGAAAATATATTTCTTATTTCTTTTATAAAGTGAAATTTTTTTTATTTTTTTTTACTTTTCTTAGTATTCTTATCTTCCTTTATTAATAAACCGATTCTAATTAGCTTAGGAGTTTATAGGAGTTTATAGGAGTCTAGGGAGGCGGGAGTCTAGCTAATAAGAATAAATCGAGTAGCTTAAGGAGTGCTTTCGATAGATTTAAGAGCTTTTTAGAAAACTCGTAAGAAGATATAGATTTAGGTTAGTTTCTAATAAAAGGTAGGCCTAAGACCCCTCTAACCCTTCGATAAAGTCTAAGTATACTACTTATATAATAGATATAGTATAAAAACTATTAGAAGTAGGGATACGCTCTTTCTTACTAGTCTATTCAATAACCCGAATTAATTAGTCACTCCCTAACTCTACTATTCTATCTCCTTATTTCCCTAAGTAATAGTTAAACTCCTATAATATCCTTTAAACTCCTAGAAACTCCTAGGCTAATTAGATATAGTATATTACGCTTACTCTACTAACCACTCGATCTATTCGCTTAGACTCCCCTCCTTCCCTCCTAGAAAAACTCTTATAAACTCTTAAGCTAATTATAATCGATACGCTATACGAGACGAGAGTGTTCGATTAATTTACCTAGTAGTTAATATCTTTATCCCTAATGCCGTAGCTCTTCTTTCTATAGTAAATACTAAATCCCCCTTATTCTATATCTACTCTCTAAATCGCTACTATACTTATAGCGCTAATAGTAGTATTATACTAATAGTAGTAAAGAGAAATAATTAGAAGGTGCCTTACTACTATAAAGCTTATAATAGAAGACTTCGTATACCGCGAATAGTAACGAATTATCTAAAGGAGGGAAGGGGAAGTCTAGTGTCTAATATAATTATATATTACTATAATACTAGTTATAGAATCTACGGCGGTATCCTAGTTTCGAGAACGATATTTTAGAGATATAAGAAAGACGATATAGCTAATAGATTTACTATTAAAGAAGGCGTAAGTCTTAAAGAGAATAGGGGTACTTATAACTTAGATAATTTGGGTTTTTAGAGCGCTTCGTTATTAGGAGATATTAATTTCGATAGCGATAATTTATAGAGTGATTCGGGTATTAATATACCTCTAATACGTTAAGAGTAAGTCGAGGAGGCTCTCCGAGTTATAGAAGATATAGTGGCGGCTAAGAATAGTTCTAGTAAGGAGGGGTTATTATAGGAATTAGATATAGAATCGGTTTCTAGCTAGTCTAGATCCTCTACTTCTAGTACTTTAGACCTATCTAATATTAACGATAGCGAGCTATTTCTTAATAATAATAATATATCTAATATAGAGCTATAGTAGTTTATTAATTAGGTCGATCTTATTACGGGAATTATACGTAATTCGGGAAGGAAAATAACTAGGTTTTTTAATAAGTATTATCCTAAAGTTCACCTACCTACTATCTATCGTATTAACGCTATACTAGAAAAAAAGACTAGGATTAAACCCTAGTAGTTCGATTACTATATTAATAGCTATATGGCATTTACTGGAGATTTCGCTATCGATTAGTACTACTTATACTACTTTTAACCTCGATATTATAATAAGAAGGATCGGGTAGGTATATTAAAGCCGAAAAAGAAGTAGTTATTTATACTACTAGTACCCCGAATTCTTAAATAGTTTAAGGACTTCGATATAGCGAAGGTTCTAATAATATACTAAGCTTCCTTTAATACTCGTCGGGATAATTATACTAATATCTTTTACGGCGATCTATATTAGAAGTATTATCGTAGTAAATTAGGGCTTTTCTCTAGATAAGTAATCTATTGCTTTACCTTTCTTTACTTATCGTACTAACTCGAAAGTTATACGCCTATAGATATTGCCCTATAACTCCTTATAGATAGCTTCGTCGTTACGAATATTAAGAATTATTAAGTAATACCCGTTATATTTTTAAATATAAGCCTACCTCTAGAACTTCGATATAAAAAAGAAAACTTCCTACTTTCTTATATAATTCCTAGACCCTATAAGTATAAAGATATTAATACTTTCCTATAGCTAATAGTATAAGAGATAAGATAACTAGGTTAGTATATGCTATAGTACTATTAGGGCCACTACTTACACGTATAGGAGCGAGAATAAGACTAAATATAACTCTAATAAATAGGCCGCCTAAGCTAAAGATATAAAAATATAAAGAGAAGAGAAAGGAAAAGGAGGTCTCCCGGTATTAAGTCCGATTCTTATACGAAACCCCTCTAACCCTAGGCTCGTTATATTATAGGCTTTCCTTATACCTCCCTCGTTCTAAGATAAATCCTATAATAGGCTCTCTATAGCTAGTCCGAGTTAGTACTAACGTTATATTACCCCCCTCCTTTAGAAGAACCTATCCCTAGGTTTTATATTATTATCTCGTCCGAAAGGGGTCTATAACTAGTCCGGTAGGCTAAGCGAGGTCTTAGTATTATTAGTTAGTATTATTAATAATAATTATTATTCTTATAATTTTATATAATACTAGCTCGTAGTTACTTCTTACTATATTATCTATATTATAGCTATAAATTATAGTTAGGTATTAATATAGCTACCTAACGTTACTTTTTCTTAGTTATAAAGCTTCCCTATACTCCCTCTTAGTTTCTATATCGATTCCTATTTAAATCGATTTCTTACGCCTACTTTCCTCTTAAGCTATCTCTAATCGTCTTTAATTAACTTAAATTCTTTTTAACTTCTAAGTATATATAATTAGTAAGTTTCTAGGGTTCCTTTAGCGTATTTTACCGCTTAGCTAACTTTTTAGACTATACCTATTCCTCTACTAGCCGGAGCCCTTCTAGATACGTTCCGAATATACTATATCCGCTATATTTATTAGTTAATTAAGAACGTAAAGTATTACTATAATTTTAGTAGCCCTAAATCTTCTAAATATAATTACTATACTTAGTAGAAGGAAAAGTATACTCCGGTTTATCTTAATTCTATACTATTTATAGGGATTTTTACTAACTTAGCTATAGTTACTAGATTTCTTAGGTATCGAGTACCTAGAGTATTAGAGTAGTATCGAAGCCGGCGAAGATAAAGAAGTTATAACTAATATAAAGGAGATAGATAAAGTTTTATAGGTTACGACTTATTCCCTACTAACCGATACTAATAGTTTACTACTAGGGATCTTATTAGAGTTAGGTTCGATTCGGCGTAGAGTCGAGTTTAGTTCGGACTAAACTAACTTTACACTTAGTAGAATTTAGACTTCCTTAAATTCTTTAGGTAGTATAGTTCTAGTTCCTAGCTAGGCTATAACTACTACTAAGAAGCGTACGGGTGGGAAGTAACCGGACTCTACTAGTAAGAAGGTTTATAGTCCTAGGGGTCGTTTTATAAACACTAAGGTAGTAGATCTATATAGAGACGGAACTGAGGCGGAGGGGTCTTCGAGTAGGAAGGGAAAAGGCCGGGCTAAGGATATAGGGTTTTTAGATCCTATTAGTCCTATACGCGACGACGGGGATAAGTAGATTTAGGGGGTGGTAGTATCTAGGTATAGACTTTATAATTAGCTTAGGAACCTTAGTTTACCCCTATATATTTAGCGACGAAATAGGCTAGTCCCGGAGTAGTTTCGGAGTTATTTTTAGTAGTCTAACTTACTTTTATATATAGCTTTTTAGCTAAATAAATTCTTTCGTTTCTTTATTTTAGTTTATCTTAGTTTTATTTAACCTACTTATAACTCTATTATCTACTAAATAATTATATTCGTCTATTCCTAACTCCTAGGCTTAAATCTAGTCTAGGAGTCTATATAGAGGCCTAGGGGTATTAGGGTAGTTCCGGTAGTAATCCCTAAGCTTATATAGTATACTAAGGAAGTTAGAAGCTAAATACTATACTAGATTAGGGTTATAGCCCACCTAGGAGACACGGTAGTATAGCTTACCTCTAAGTAGTTTAGAAGCTAGGATCTAATCTACTTCCTATTCCTCGTTCCCTATAATAGCCTTACTCGGCTACTAGGCCGATTCCTATCCGGGAAGGGGGGTGTTCGAGTACTTCTTTAGTACGTTTAGGGAGAAGATATTATAGATTTTAGAACTATTTAGTAGTCTTAGTCTAAAAGCGTTCCCTACTCGTTCCTTAACGTAGTAGGGGCCGTTATACTTAGTAGAGAGCTTCCGGCTAGGGCGGTAGTTCTTTAGATTCTTAGTTAATAAGTAAACCCTATCCCCTATCTCCTAGTCGATTCGGCGCTAGTACTAGTTCTCGCTCTTCCTTATACGTTCCTAAGCCTTTAGTATATTATTTTCGGCGACTTACTAGGCTTAGTATATTCTCTTAGCTAGGGCTACTACTTCTTTAACGTTTAGCTCTTCCCTTGGCCTTACTAATCCTAGGGGTTTCTAGTCCTAGCTATTTCGCGGCTCGACTCTATATTTAAGTCGGTACGGAGCTATACTAATAGTTAAATAGGGTAGGGTTATTTAGACACGGTCTATAATAGGGATTAGCTCGCTCTAGTTATCCTAAAAGTAGGTAACGAATAGTCTTAGCCTCTAATCGATATAGCGATTTATAACCTTAGTCTAGCCGTTAGTCTCCTTATAGTATATAGTTAAAAGCTTAACTTTTACTCCTATAATATAATAGAACTCGTTCTAAAAGGACGATACGAACTAGGGGCCGCGGTCGCTTATAATCGTTTCTAGGGAGTATCCGAATTAATATACCTACTATATATATAGCTAGGCTATTCCTCGTATATTAATTATCTTATAATAGGGGATCGATACCGAATCCTTCCCGAGTCGATTAATAAATACTAGGATTATATTAAACCCGTATTTATCTTCGTTAAACTCCTTAAAATCTATATAGATATATTACTAGGGGTAGGATAGTACTAGTAGTGGCTTTAAGAATCCTTATTATTTACTCTACCTAGGGCGGGCGTGCCCGTAAGGGATATAGTTATTAATAAACTATTTTATATCCGCCTCTATCCCGACCTAATAGTACTATTTACTTAGTAGTTAGTATATTTTCTTAGCGGAGGGGTGAGCTATAGATAGTTAACTATAGGCTTCCTAAATTAACCTAGTATATAGGACGGTATAACGTCTAATATATATCTAATTCTAGTATATTAAGAGGCCGTCTTTTACTTAGTAATATATAGGTAATTCTACCTAAAGGTCGTCGAAAGAGCTAAGGTTATCTTAGTATAGATATTCTACTAACTAGTCTAAATCGATTATAATATATTTTAGAGCCTTAGTGTCTATAGGTAGAATACTTATTACTAGCTATATCTTAGCTAGGTATACTATAGCTAATTCGGAGTTAATTTAGGGGTATAACTTACTTAGTCCTAGTAAGACCTAAGAGCGGCTATCTAGTTTAACTAGTTCCTATAAGGCTAGGTCTTACTCCCTTCTAGTAAGAATATTAGCTTTCTAATTACTCTTACTAGATATATATATAATAATAAAGTTAAAGTTAGATAGATATTCTATCTATTAAACTTACTTAGCGGTAAGGATTTTAGTAGTTATAAAATATTTTAGGGACTAATAATTAGTATAGACTTTAGTCCGACTCTATACTAATACTAGTTTAGGTCTCTATCGTCTAAATACTTCTACTATTATAAAGAGCTCCTTATCGTGGATTTCCTAGTTAGGTTCGTGCCTACTAAGGACGTAGGAGTAGAAGCCTATTAGGTACTATACCGAGTTAGAGTATTCTTAGGATAATACCCTACCGATTACTCTATTAGAGGAGTCGGTTTCTAGCTTAGTTAGTAGCTTAGGGTCGAAGTAATAAATCTTCTAGATAGCTAGGAATTAGCGTCTAAGCTCGTTAAACGATTCTTTATATTCCTTTATAAATTAGAATAGTTCTAAAGGTCGTCCGAGTATACTTAGTAGTTTAGCGATAAGCCTAAAATTCCGAATAAACTATTAATAGAATCCGTAAAACCCTAGGTATAATTTAACTCTTATAGTAGTCTCGGGGTATTTCTAGTCCCTAAGCACCGAGACCTTATCCGGGTCTACCTTAAGTCCCTAAGTAGTTAGAATATAGCCTAGGTATTTAGTCCTAGTAACACTAAATTCGCTCTTCTTAATATTAGCCTATAGGCCTACTTCCTAGAGTCGGAGTAGCACTAACTATATATACGCTATATATTCCCTTAGGTCGTTAGAGTAGATTAAGATATCGTCTAAGTAAGCTATATAGAACTTATCTAGATAGTCTATTAGGACGTCGTTTATATATCTCTAGTAGGTTAAAGGACTATTATAAAGTCTAAAAGGTAGAACCTTATATTTATACGAACCGTATCTAGTCCGGAACGTTATATAGTCCTCTAACTAGGGATCTATACGGATACGATAGAAGGCTTCCCTAATATTAAGCTTAGTATATACTTTAGCCCTTAATATTCGAGAGAGAAGTTCGTTAATATAGGGAATCGGGTACGAATCCTTCCTAGTTAAGCTATTAAGCTTACGGAAGTTAATATAGAATCGAAGGCTACCGTTTAGCTTCTTTATAAATAGTATTAGAGAGGCGAAGGGGTAGTTACTAGCTATAATAAACCCTTTATTTAGATTATCTATTAGATACTATTTTATAGCCTTTAGCTCGTTAGTAGACTATTTATATAGTAGTATATAACTAAAAACTAATTCTTATTCTAGCTAAATCTTATAATTATAGATATAGTAGGGAGGGAGCCGATTCGATTCCGTCTTAGAGAATATATCCTTAAATATAGTATATTATTTTAGTAAGTTCTTAGAAATTAGTTCCGCTATCTCCGCGTCTTTAGGTTCGTCTCGAGAGCTTAGGAGATAGTCGATTTCGTAGAGGTTTATCTAAAAGAACTCTATATTTAGACGCTTTATATTATAATAAAGTATATTCGCACTAATTTTATAGATATTAACTATATTCTAAGCCTAGTTAGATTCGGAGGGCTTCTAGATCCGTTTCCGAGATTTTAAGTCTAACTCTAGGGCTAGAGTTTCTATTAATAGTAATTCCCGCTTTATTTTTACTATCCCCGCCTTCTATTACCTTTCTTACGTTATAGGTCGTATTCTAGGGATAGCGAGCTAGTCTAGTTTAATATATAATATTCTAGGGCTTATACGAACGTAAAAGGGTCGGTCCTAGGTAAGAGTAGCGATATATACTCTATTTCTCCTCTATAACTTATCCTTTTCGATTTCTCGATCCCTACGATTTATATCCGCTTAGAGGTAGGGATCGTGAGTAGGGAGGGTAGGTCGAATATAGGGAGTAATAATATCTCTAGTATAAGAAGTGGTTTTAGGGTATTTCGCTAGCTAGCGGAAACGGTTCCGGTTCGGGTTAAGGAGTAACTTAAACCTTCTTATAAATTTCACCCCTATAATATAATCGTGTTTTCCTAACGGTAGGATTATAAATAGAACGTTATAGATATATTATCTATTAATAGTAAGGTATAGGTAGAGAAATCGATTAATAATATTAATAGTTTTTCTATTATAGCTAGCGACTTAGAGTAGTTTCGGAAGAGTATAATAGCGAATACCTAATAAAGAAATAAAATATAAAGCGAGTATTTAGTTTAAAAATAAATAACTATATACTCCTATATCTATAAGAGCTTATAGTAAAATACTAATTCTATTAAGAGTTAAGCTATATAAAATAAGAAACTACTTTCCTCCTAGTAGAGTGTTTAAGCTAAGTCTTAATAGATTATACTTTTAGAGTCCTAGGAAGGAGTCTTTTCCTAGGCCTTTTCGTTTCCCTCCTAGTCCTTATCTAACTCGGTTTCTTCTTCCTCGTTAGGCTTATTATCTTCCTTATTTTCGCTAAGTTCGTTAATAGTAGAGGGGTTAGGGCACTCTAATTTATAGTGTCCTAGCTAGCTATAACTATAGTATTTAACGGTAGTAGGGGAAGTTATTCCCCTATCGAGAGTCTTTCCCGTAAAGGGAGTTCTAGATATTATTCTAATTCTAACTTCTACTTTAGGTTAAGGTACTACTTAGTTCGGGGTAGTCCTAGTATAAGTTCTTAACGCACCGCCCCTACTCGAAGTAAGGAGGCTCTTCTTTACTAGCTAAGTAGTTTATCTAGGAGCGTAACTAATAGCTATTAAAGTTAGCTTATTAGATAGCCTTACCCTCTCTATCTCGACTCTAGTTAGGTATATAACTATCGTTAAGAAGTTCTAATTCTAAAGGCTTTTAAACCCTAAGTTCTATAGCCTAATTCTAGTAGGGAGTTTATTCTATATATAGAAGAACTATTTAGTGTCTAATACGTTACTAGCGATAGTATTAGCGATAAATCTAGCTTTAAATTCGGGGAAGGTTTCGGAGGTATAGTTCTTATCCTATATACTTATATTATTAAAACGGTTCTAAGCCTCCTCGGTCTTAGTCCCTATAACGAAGTATCCTTCTAGATATTCTAGTATTTCACTTAGTTTACGAAACTTATTAGTAATGGACGTATATTAAGGGGTAAGGTATTATCGTACTAATCCTTTAGTCTTCCCCTATATATAAGTATAATAGGAGAACTTATTATTAAAGTAATTAGTATTTTCCCTAAACTTATCGTATAGTAAGGCTATCTACTATAGGTATATAGGATCGGTTCTATTATCTAGTAAGTCTAACTCTAGTACGCTTTTACTTAGTCTCGGACTACCCCTAGTAATAGAGGGCACGGATAGTAGCTCTAACTATAGTCGACCGCGCTAAGCTTTAGGCTAAGAGTTAAATTCGATATATATTATTCTTACTAGAATAGTCTACTATCTAAGTAGCGTTATCCCTAGATTAGGGTTCTTAATAGAAGTATATATCTATTTAGTTAGGGCCTTAGTCCTACTCCGAGTCTAATCGCTATCGTAGTTCTACTCTAATATCGTGCGTAGGCTATTAAGCTCCTTATAGGAATACTACTATTCGATAAGTAAAGCTATAATTTAGAGTCGTTATTATTCGAGTAGTTCTCGTAGGTCCTTAATAGGTTTATTACGATTCTCGATATTATTAGGTTATCTTTCCTACTAGGTCTTACCCGTTTTAGACCTATTTCGGGCGCTTCGCTATATAGGTATAGAAGTAGTAATTATAGGAGGTTAGTCTACTATATTAATAGATTCTAAGGGAGTCGATTCTAACGCTTTTCCGGTCTAACTCTAAGTCTTAGGGGATTCTTAGTAGCTCTATTACCTATACGCTATACGGCTTCTTCCTAGTTTACTTCTATACTTAATCTAAATCCCTAGATTACTAAGTGTTCGTAAGATCTCTAGAATTACGACTCTACTATATATCTAGTCCGACTTAGCTAAGAGGCTAAACTATACTAGGGTAGGATATTATAGAATACCGTCCCCGGCTAGGATAAGATATTTTTATATAATACTATAGCACTATTAGGGCTACTACTTATATATATAGGAGCGAGAATAAGACTAAATATAACTCTAATAAATAGGCCGCCTAAGCTAAAGATATAAAAATATAAAGAGAAGAGAAAGGAAAAGGAGGTCTCCTAGTATTAGGTCCGATTCTTATACGAAACCCCTCCGACCCTAGGCTCGTTATATTATAGGCTTTCCTTATACCTCTCTCGTTCTAAGATAAATCCCGTAATAGGCTCTCCGTAGCTAGTCCGAGTCGGTACTAACGTTATAGTATACTATATTATTTAAGGGGTTTAATATATATATTAAGGAAAGATTTATTATCCGCGTATAGATAATAAATATAGTGGGAGATAGACTAGGCCTCGTAGAGGCTATAGGTCTTACTAATCTAGGTAATATAAAACGACTATACTACTACTATACGATTAAGGCAACTCGAGTACCTAACGGTATATATTATATCCCACACTAAGCTCGTTACTTTATAGAGAGACTCCTAAAACGTAAGAAGTTACTTATATAGCTAGGAATATTTAGAGATATAGAGATAAGCTAATAGAAAAAGACTATTAGAATACGTCTTAGTTTTAAGCGTTAGAGTATTCTTAACGAGCTTCCTTTAATATATTAACCTTATAGTTACGCTTTTAATCTTATATATAATATCCTTAGTAATTTGACTATATAAATTTATACTCTTTAGGGAGGCACGAAGCTTAGTAAGGATAATATTAAGAAGCTATAATAGATAGTAGTAAGGAAGGCTCGCCGTATAATAAAAGAGTAGAGACGACGCGCCGAGCTTAATATTACTTTATCTTTAGGTTAGGCTTTATCTTCTCTATAGTAGGTTACTAATCTTCCTTTAGTACTATTATAGCTCCTATTAATCTATATTATCCCGTAATAAGAGTAGATAGCTATTAGCTAGAGTATAGTATAGTCTTAATATATAGTTCCTCGTATATTAGGTAATAGAGCTAGAGTAATCGATAAGTACTATAAGGGATTTAAGGCGATAGAGTAGGAGGGGTGGTTAACCTACTACGTAATTCCTATACTTTAGTATCGTAAAGATTTCCGTCTATTCTTATAAAACTTTATCTTACTAAAGGAGATTTATATTATAGCACGCTCTTAGAAGACTACCCTATACTAACTCTACTAGCTTCGATTACGTTATAAACTCTTTATCTAGTCTTATAAACGGCTCTACTACTATAGTGACCCTACGTATATAAAGGTATATAGTATTAATATATATTACCTCCTATACCTTAGTAAGCTATTATAGTCTTAAACTATAAGATAGGAAAACTAACTACCCTTTAAAAGCTAATTATATTAGAGATCTCGGCCCTATAAGATACTTTTAGGCTATTCCTATTAAGCGGTATATTAGTATCTTAAAGTCTATAGTATTATTAATATCCTAGATCGATATTAATATAGCGAATCGGGTTATTACCCTTAAGTATTATAATTATCTTTACCGCTAGACTCGCCCTAGCGGCGAATTTAACGATATTAATAGCGACACTAATAATAAACTAGTCCCTTATTAGAACTCGGAGTACCCCCTTCCTAGAGCTTAATACTTTAGTAAGATCTCACCTACTATTCTTAAGCTTTTAAGGGCGCGATTTAGAGCTTTTCGAGTAGACTTTCTAGTAAAGCTAAACCGAATTATTGCCTTTAAAAAGTATTATATTTCGTAGCGAGTAGTAATTAGTTCTATAGAGTCGTAGTTAGAATTTAGTCTTAATAGTCGCGATAATAGCTATATTAAGTAGGTGCTAGATTCCCCACTAGATTCTATAGCCTAGTATATAAGAGTAGTACTCTTCTATTATCTATATACTTAGGAGCCTATTATAATTATTTAACTAATTTCGTATATTTATAGTACTTTTAGAGTTAATTAGATAGCTAGGACTCGAGAGATAAAGAGTATTAAAGTATTAGAAATCGTCGTACCTATAGGCCGTATATTACGAAGGGTTAGTAATAAGAATATTACTTACCTTCTATCTAGTAGGGACGAATAGGTACTCTTTCCTACTAATTAAATATAATCTCCGCGTTTATAGATTATCTAGAGAAATACTAATATTACTAATTATAGAGAAGGGGTATATAGCGCTTCTAATTAGTATACGAGTTATAAGGAGATTAAGGGAGTCTAGGGGAGTAACTATAGGTTACTAATCTTATTAGCGAAAATTATAACGAGATTAAACACTATATCTATTTTATCGCTCGAGTATAGTAGCTCTAACCTAGAGGATAAATAGTATTAGGAAATTTATCCGGAAAACGATACTAACTAACTTTAATTCCCCGAGTAAGAGTCGGATTCTAATAATATCGAGAGCGATTATAAAGTTAAGTATCCTACTCTATATACACGATAATAGCTAACTATAAATCTCGAGTCGGAAAGGGAGGGGAGTCTAATATTAAAGATAAAATAGATTACTCTACCGTGGCGCATTAACTCTAATTAGCTTAGGAGTTACTAGGAGTTTATAGGAGGTAGGAGTCTAAATACTCTTACTTAGCGTAGCGTGGCGCATCGACTCTAATTAGCTTAGGAGTTTATAGGAGTTACTAGGAGTTTATAGGAGGTAGGAGTCTAGCTAATAGGAGTAAATAAATCGAATACTCTAGTATAGTATATCACACCTAATTAGCCCGGGAGTTTCTAGGAGTTTCTAGGAGTTTTTAGACGCGGGAGTCTAAATAGGTCGAGCACTTACTTAGTGTAGCGTGGCGTATCGATTCTAATTAGCCTAGAAGTTTCTAGGAGTTACTAGGAGTTTTTAAACGCGGGAGTCTAAATAGGTCGAGCACTTACTTAGCGTAGCGTAGTATATTGATTCTAATTAGCTTAGGAGTTTCTAGGAGTTACTAGTAGTTTTAGACGTAGGAGTCTAACTAATAAGAACTAGCCGTCACTCTAGCGTAGCGCAGCCTATCTAGGTAGCTTATAAGTTATAGGAGTTTCTAAGAGTTTTAGAGGGGAAATCGAGCACTCTTATATAGTGTAGTTATCGACTCGTATTAAGCTAGGAGTTTACGGGAGTTTCTTAGAAGCGACTCTAGCTAATAGGAGTAAATAAATCGAATACTCTAGTATAGTATATCGTAACTAATTAGCTTAGGAGTTTCTAGGAGTTTATAAGAGTCTAGGAGGGGGGATCTAGTTAATAAGAATAAGCGAGCGTTAATTTTAAGGTAGTTTTTACTTTTAAAATATTAGATAGAGAACTTAATTTTACGGTGGGAGAAAGCTATTTTTTTTATATAATAGGTATAATTTTAATAGACTAAAGAGCTAATTTAGGTCTCTCGTAGAGTGTTATAAAATAAAATAATAATATACTCTTATATATAATTTTCTATACTTTAAGTAATAATAAAAATAGTATTTCTATCTAATATAAAAATGGGTTTTTTTATATAATAAAAATGAAAAATCTACGACCGTAGGGCTATGCCTATCACACT